>OU696664.1:32032765-33282765 GCA_916049575.1 Ancistrocerus nigricornis | reverse complement strand
CGATTGCCCGAGTACTTAAGGAAGACGTGCAATTAGGTATTAATGAATGATTGTTACGACCGAATGTTGAAATAATTCGAATTACTTATGAAACATTTTCTTTCACAGTTACCAAGAACTACATTTTGCCTAAAGGATGCAGAATCATAATACCACCTTACAAAGTTCATCGCTTGCCCGAATACTATCCGGATCCGGAGAAATTTGATCCTGATAACTTTTTGCCCGAACGTATGCACGAGAGACACTATTATTCATTTATTCCGTTCAGTGCAGGTCCAAGGTAAGCGACATGAATTAAAACGTCTCTTGAGCTTAAGTAAATATGACATTTTTTTCTTTTCGTTCAGATCATGTGTCGGACGCAAATACGCGCTATTGAAACTTAAAGTACTTTTATCAACGATTTTAAGAAATTACAAGATCTTGGGCGATACCAAACCAACAGATTTTCCAGTACAAATAGACATCATTTTAAAGAGATCAGATGGTTTTAATATAAGGATCGAGCCGCGCAAAAAATCCGTGCCACTGGTTGCTACTTAAACAACGTTCTTACCTTAACTCTTTGTAACTCGCATGAGATTTATTATTTTTGGTTAAAAAGATGAAAATAGTTTAGTTTCTGTGTTCTTTTTTACTTACTCTAATAAAAAAAAAAGAAAAAAAAAACTGAAAACCAATCAATTTAAATCATTTACTGTTTTCGTTTATGACAGTGACCTGTAAAACATTCCTTCCGAGTAGTTATATGATTCTCTTTGGACTCAAATAACTAAGGGTTAAAAGACTCGAAACGATTGTAACTCGCATATTGTATGCGCTGGATCGACAGACCTTGTAACGATATCTCGGTGCAAATAAAGCTGACGATAAACGGATTTTTGCTCTTCTCATCTTTGATGCGTTCGAAGATATCGATACGAGGTGAGGAGTTGACGGCTACATGATTAGAAAATACAATTTATTTCGTTTACGATCGTAACGTATATAAATATAATAATCATGCAATCTTTCGCATAAAAATGCTTCTGTTATCGTATAAAAGCATTTTGGTTTGATGCGGGCTATAAGGGATTTACATTTATTGTGACCGATCCGAAGAAACGAAAGATAAGAAATTAGTAGAACGGGATAAAATGAAATACCTACTGCCTTTCGTTTTACTGTAAGATCGATTTCAATTCTGATCCCAATTTATAGAGAGTATAATTATTTCTTCCGAATGTTGAGATGCCCTGTTAGACGCGCCGTCTTCAATTTTTAAATATATACAGAAACGAACACTTAATAGATACTATACAAGAGTCTTTCTCCATTTCTCTCTCTCTCTCTCTCTCTCATTTACGTCAATTCATATTGGCAGAAGCGATTTTGTTGTTCCGTCGTTCCTTCCTCATCTTTGGAAGATCCACAAAAAGAAATTGTAAAGCCCAGGGAACAACGAAAACAGAATTCATTCCTAATAGAACAAATTGAAAGATTCGGAAGCTGTTGGTCCAGTCCTTGACGATTCCTGCAATACATTGGAACGTACAAAACCAAATTTATTTGAAACACGTTTAACGAATTAACGCGTACCAGCGATGGGGCCTAGAAAGATAGAGATGATGCCGTTTATCACTCCGAAAAGACCATAAGCCGATGCAAATTTGTCGATACTGACATCCTCGATGATAACTAAAGGTTGAGGAACCAATACCCAGGAACGAACGGCTCCTATCGCTGCGTTCATTACCAATGCCCCCGTCAAGGTATTATCGAAATATAGAAATCCTGTAACGAAAATAATCCCTGATAAGTACAAAGCCCAATCGATATTACAGAGTTCACTATTTAATTATTAGCAGTTCACCTGCTTTAGCGAAAGACATGCCGATCATAGCAAAGAAAAACAAGTACTTCGCCTTGACATCGACGATTATAGTGAAAATTGCGAGCAAGATTCTCGAAACCAGTTCTGCCGTTGCTCCCACCATTACAGCTAATGCCGCATCACTTTTACTATATCCCGAATTAGTCATTATCAATGGTAGCAACGCGAAGAACGTGTAGTCACTGGTGAGGACAAAGCTGATGCCTAAACATAGATTCCAAAAGCATCGATCCTTAATCAAAGACATATCGAACAGTTGGGATAACATATTCGACGAAGATCTAAACAGTAATAAAGAAGAAAGATAAGAAGAATAATTAAAGAAACATGAATTTGTTTACAAAAGCACAACGAAAATAATGAAAACACTCACATTGCCTGAGTTTCCTCACGTTCATCCTTTTTCTTCTCATCCAAAACCTTTCTATCCCGACGAATCTTCCTGATATCCCCGAGAGCACTGATACCGCTAGCTAAATTTGTCAAACTCGACGCCGAAAGGGCGGACAATCGTCTGGTCAAAGCTTCCCGCGTTGAAAGAGACCAAGATCTTGCACGATTACCTTCCAGTTCGGCGATCGATGCGACTCTATTTGCAGGAGCCTATAGAATTAATATGGCCACCGACTCGAGCTTGATCAATTTCATTTTTTAGCCTCAGAAGAAAAATAAGGATAAATAAAAACCTTGAGAGTATCGATCAGCAACGGAACCTCCTTCGCGCTTTCCTCCTTTAAGCTTCGTAAACTGCTCCACTTGGTCTTCGAGGACACGTGTAATACATCGATAGTCGAACGACGTTTCGATAACGCGAGTCCTCTCGATCTTCTCTCGTCAGCTTCACGTGCTCTCTCAGCACGAACTTCCGCCGGATCTCTGGTATGCCACTCGACCGGATGCATCATCGTCATACCGGCGATGCAATTTAAACTGAGAGCACCTGTCAACGCTGCAGTTCCTTTGGCACATAAGAAATTTCGCAATCACGTTCATGTCCAAAGTAAGGAAGAGAGAGGGAGAGAGATCGTTTCATCGAAATAAAGCCAATACCGAGCAACGTTTACGTCGTCGTCGGGGATGGGATCAAAATCAATATGTAATTACGAATTCAAGTCAATTTCAATATCCAAGTTTCATTTCGTGGGTTTCGATTATTACCTACTCCAAAACAATGAAACTCCAATGAGTATACTTTTAATGTAATCATTTTATACAAGATGCTTCGAACTCTAGAATAAGTACGCGTGTGTTCGAAACAGTACTTGTAAGCAGTTCGAAAAATTCGAATCCTTTGCAAGTACTTCTCGAATACTTCTATACAGGGTGTCCCGTTCCGAGTCACCCACCGGAGAACTGCAGGTAGAGTTAGGGTTACCAGATTCAAAATTTAGATTTCCTGATATTTTTGTGTATGCTTTATGCAGTACCTACTAATCACCTTTATCACCAAATAGACCAATAGAAGATCAGCAGTTACTGGAGGCAATATCCGGTAACGAAAATATGACGTTAAATGAATATAATTTTAAGTTTTAATAATACGAAAATTATGTGCCTCAACAAATATATTATATTTCATTTCGTATTATTTCTCTTTCAAAAATTCCTAACAAATTAACTTTTTTCCTGATTTCCTGACAGAGTACTTTAATTCCGGACATGTCCAGAAAATTCCTGTCATCTGGTAATCCTAAGTAGAGCAAACGAATCTAAGCAGAAATATCGCAAATTGTTTAAACAAATTTAGCCGAGCTAACGAGTTATTAACTCGCAGCTCGAACTCGCTAATAGGTGAGAGACGATGATGTAGGCGGAGGTATCCATAATAAACAACATTATGTGCCACTGCTCGTTTTTTTTTTTTTTTTCGTTTTGTAATTCCCCGCCTACCACTTCGTCTTGCGCGTAAGAACGAGCTCAAGGAACTGTGTTTCGTCGCCTATCGCTTCCACTCTCCGTGATTGGCTGATCTTTGTTAGTTAATAACACTAGGCCTAATTTGTTTAAAGAATTTTCGCTATTTCTACTTAGATTCGTCTACTCTACCTACAGTTTCCCGATGGTTAACTCGGAATAGGGCACCCTGTATAGACGCTTTTGTTTACATTGCTGAGTTCTCGCCGGTCGATAACTGAGATTGAGAAATGAAAACAAAAGAATATCATTGACTGTAGCTGCTATGGGCTATAATGAGAAAGTAATAGAGAACTTCTGATCGAAATACAATACAACTTCGATTATCCGAACTAATTGTATTCATAACAATCGAATAATCGAATTTTTCGGATAATCGAACGACTCACGTTATAACTACATTTCATATGAAAAATTATGATTTTTTACATATTACTCGTTTAATACATCTGCTTTTATTATCTTTGTTCCCTCAATTTTTTTTGTACTGCTAAATTGCATATTTTTTTAAATGTTAACTCGTGGTTCATACCCTCCGATGATCATTTCTGATACTGCAATTGGTTAACCGATGTTCGGATAATCGAGATTCTACTGTACTCATAAAAGATTCGAGCGTACTTTGAAGTACCGCTTACGTTTCCCCATCTACCTACAAATAGTTCGTATCTATCTCGTGCAGTTTCGAATCTATTTGAAAGTACTTCTTTTCTTTTTCAAAGTACTCGTGAAACGTTCGAAATTATCCACATAGATTCGAACCTACCTGTAATTAATAATGAGCATTCGATACTTTGCTATAGGTATACACAGATTCGAAGCGATTCGAAGTATATCACATCGCATCACTAGTTGCAATATACTTGATCCAATCCCCAGTCGTCGTTGCTTACTTTGTTTTTTACTTGATATTCAATTTCTTCCGAAATTCAGATAGTCCTTCTTTACGAGCGGTCTCGCGTTGAAAGATAAGTATCACTGTGACGTTATAATTCGATGAAACTGATGTATACTGTCTGCAGTTTGTTCATGTGCACGTATACGTGCTGGAATAAGTTGTGATGAATTACCTCGAAAGCCGTACATCGACATCATTTTCTCGATCAAAATGGGATAAACGATGCCGCCCATACCGATGATTGCCTGAGCACCGCTCATTACCTGAGACAGAAAATTATTTTTATACGATCTCGCGCTGGATCGTATGATCGATTGGGAACGAAAAGGGATAACGACGGGATAAGCTACATCGTCAATGTGATTGTTACGAGTGTGGATTATTCTCACTCACTCGAGCACGTTTCTTCACGAAGTAAGCGTTGAAATTCGTGTTACATAGAGTGATGAGCAAACCTATGCCGATTCCTTGAAGAAAGTATATGAATGCCATCTCGTAGACATTGTTGACGAATGCTAAGGCAACGTTTGGTACGGAAACAAAGATTGCTCCTGCGATTCCTACCGGTCTCATCGAGAATTTCTTTAGCAATGTGTTCGTCAGTAAACCTAAAACGAATAATAAAATTAGACATATTTGATACGAATTCACGATTCTTGAAAGGTTTCAACGCTAAGTCAGCATTGCATGAATGCTATTTGTATTTGTCATGATTATTATTGATTATCATTATTTACGAGAATATAACGATTAGTTATACAAATTGTGAGGTCTAATATAAAAGATAGTAAATTCTGCCATAAGTTTCATTCTTGACCGTTTATAACCCTTGATAACTTTTAAATCTGTTAAAAAAAAAATTCTATACCTGGGGTAAGATATTACAGATCATAGTCATAACGAATATGTTATAGAAGATTTTAGAGCGCAAGGGGTTAATGCTTTTCGAAAAAGAAGGGTCAGAGTTTGACACAAAATTGAAAAATACTTGTTATCAGATATGAAAATAATTATGCGTTTCCGTAAACGTATAAGACACGCCACAACGTTCGGTTCGTCACCTTCTCTTATCGCTATTGTTTTTCTCTTTTACCGAGATCCGTACTAATCCTAGTGCAAATCGACGACGTGCACGACTTATCCTTCGATTTCCACCTATTTTACTGTTCTATAAATAATCCCAGTTGCATACGGTTATCTACAATCTAACGGAAGACACTTCGTAAATGTAGCTCGCTTTACAAATTATTTAAAGCTGATCCTTCTCGACTAAAATTCGAACACGAGTATCACGAAGACGAGAATCGATAAGGATGCATATACAGTTCAACGGTAATTCCCTTCAAGTCGAACATCTAGATCAAGAATCAAGTGTACCAAGATGCACATAATGAAGATACGCGTAGGTATATTTAGCGGGCATACACGCGAAACACGTGCGTGACGACTCGCATTACGGTACTGTTTTGTTGGTACGCAAATATGCTTCCTGTCTCGACGTTGCTCTTACCGCTTCTCAGCTTGGCGCCTGATGAAAAGCGTAGTAAGTACCTACTACAACCGAATGTACGATAAGGATGCGTGTGAACGAAAAGTCGAGGACACCCAAAGAAAAGGTTTTTTTTCAAGGACAACGACCGTGATCGTTTCATAATTCCTTCTAAAAAAAAAAAAGAACGATCCAGACAAACCCTACACCGTATTTTCACTGATTTCTCTCTTTTCATCGATTATTATCGATATCCTCCAGCTTTGTGTCGTAATGTTCGTATAAAAATAAAAAAAAAATTGACGCAATTACACGAAGTCAAGTTCGAACTTACTAGAGGTGGAGAAAGTGATCATGAAGACGGAGTTAAAGAGCGTCGAAGCTGAGCCAGCTTGACCAGTAGCCTCGAGGAAATCACCGAAAATGATGGCATATGACGAGGCCGGTCCGATTGTCGTCACCTGAAAAGGATAGTAATTGATATCAATCGTTAGCCGAGCTATAATTAAAGTAATCCCAAAATCGGCCCTCGGAGACGTTAATCGCGAAATGATAACGGCCTGCGAACAGAAAAGTACCGGACAAGCGATTTAATATAATTTCAAAGTACGAATGACGAATCGGAGAATCGACTTTGGCTCGTTATCGAAACTCGTACCTATTATACGTTTCGCATCGTATCGCATTTTTCATATACGAATGTTCATGCAATTAGGACGAATTACTTGCAAGTAATTGCCCTATGGGATTAATCACTTCTAATGACATATATTACACTTTGCATGACTCACGATGTTCTTTTTCCCCTTCTCGAAATTGAAAAGGAATACCTATTGTTATTGTTTTTTTGGACAAATCAAGTTGTAAATCTAATATATTATAATTCACGTACGAGAACTATGCTCATCCCCAACGCCACCATCCACCCCCAACCACCGTCAGGTGCGAGATCCTCCAATTTAATGTCATCGTCCAGCTCGTAAGTAACTAGCTCGTTTTTCCTCGATTTCTGATCGATCTTCTCGTTCTCTTCGATACTACTGTTCGCTGCAGCCGTTGTTTCGGTCGTCCTGCCGCTCGTCTTTGCCACCGTCATTTCCCACGCACGAATTACGAAGACTCGACCAAACTTATCGACACTTTATTATCTCTGATTGCTCTCTTTGAACGGATGTTGCTCGATGTTCAATGAGATTATCCGAAAGTTTTACTTGAAACTCGAAAATTTTGCTCGTATCTTCTGTCTTCCTTTCTCTCTCTCTCTCTCTCTTTACCTTCCTCTATTTTCGGTATCTCAGAGGAAAATAGTACCATGCGATACGCGTAAAAGAAGACACGCGCGATATACTCGCGGTCGATTTACAAGAGATACTTCACGAGAATGAGTCGAACAAATTTCGACTGTACGAGATAAACATTTCAAAAAGTTCGTTATCTGTGTACTCCATGTCACTGCACTAAATACCCGTCATTACGATGAAATATATTGCTTACAATCATTTAGATCCGAGTGAAGATGAATGGAAGAAGCTGGAAAACTAATGCCACGGATGATTGCACGGTGAACACGGTAGGCTATGCTTTCCTTTAACTCCCTGCATCATGCAGAGAAATATCGTTCTTAAATACCGATAAGAACCATCGTCTCCTTCTGCTCGTGAAATATTCTTGGAAAAAAAAATTCCTCGATCGGAAGTAACATAAATCAAAATGCAGAAACTACTATCAGTGCAAATATCTTTTGCCACGATTTTATTAAAGATTCTCGCTACTTTGTTATCTGCTAACCGTACGAACTTTAAAGATTTGTATTTATAAACTCATATGGTGGCTGTATTGTAAATCATTGACTCTATAACGTTGCATCGATGCGCCTAAAGTATCGCAACAAAGTTAAGCTTACACGCGTGCGTTGGACAGTAGTGGTTGCCATCGTCAGGCACAGTTCAGACATTGACTAATCGGTGCATAGATATACATTCTAGACAAGAAATATCCATTGCATTGATTATATAGATTAAAGAAACAGTTTTTTTTTTTTCCTTTTTTTTTTTTTTTGTCAATTTTAATAAAATATTATAAAATTAACAAATTTTAATTATTTTCTATCTCCCTTTGAAAAATAGTAGTCAAGAAGCAAATGATAAAAATCACGTAAAGTCGGCGTTCCGGTACCCAGATTGATCTCTACGAACGACAATGAAAAATGGGTAAGGTGTCGATAAAAATTCCCAGAACGTAAATACACTGTATTTCTTGTCCGACCAGACAAATGGATCCTGCGGTTGACTCATGTTCTCTAGGATACTAGTAGCTATGACACGTTGCCATAGTAGTATATTTCCACTGATTGTCCATAGCTATGGTATACTATCGTCTTTCCTGTTATATCTTTACGAACGAACCATCGCATCTTCCAGAAGCGATACGCATTTTGTGATCTTGGTAAATCGAAGTATAAAAGACAAGATGCATTTCATAATGCGCCTCGACCACAGCGAGGAAGAAGAAAAAAAAAGTGGAAAAGGATAAAAAGATGACAAGGCACGAGGTAGTATCCGTAACGTATCCGTTAATATCCAATTATAGGTGAATCGAGAAATCGTTTAAAATATCAACGAACATCTCACGAAGAAGGAAGTATATTGCGGCATACACATATGTCCATAAACGCTCACATACATTCGTATCGCGCGTGACAACGATTATTCAGATTTTTATGTTAATACATACGGTAGAATTCGTACCAGTAACGTTACATGCGACGTACGTATCTCTATTTGACTCCAGCGACGATACATGTACATGTATGAGTGGATTCCCGAACGAATGTCTCAATACTCTCGACTGCAAGCATAATTGCATACGAGTATATTTGTTCCATTCGGGTTTTATATACCTATGCGTAGCCTCCTTATAAAACCAACTTTCCCTTGTTAAACGTCCCCCCCCCCCCCCCCAAGTATAGATGTATATACAAAACAAGTTTTTACCCTTCATTTATCGAATTATTTTATTCGACTTCCCATTCAGAAATCTTCGCGTGCCAGACGTTTTTTAACATTTTTCATTAAGTGTACGCGAAAGATGTCTCACCTTTCAATACCATCGTTACGTAAAATCGTGAATCCTTAAGTAAAAAAAGTAAATTGAAAAAAAAAAATATATAAAATTTTATATATCCAATATATAAAAATATTATTTTTACCTTTTTAGTTTAAGTGTACATATAGGAAAATTTTCGCAGTCGGTTTATATTTTTTTATTTTTCAATTTTTAATAGTTTTTGGCTATTTTTCTACCCTTGAGGGAAATTGAATTCCATTTGATGGAACCACTCTAGAGATACAGCCTATTCAATAAAAAAAAAAATAATTAAAATCGGTTCACAATTGGCGAAAATATTGCCTAACACACTCCAAAAAAAGATACAGTCGACTTTATAACCTCTTTCTTTTTGAGGTCGGTTAAAAAAGGTTGCAATTTTGGATCGAACGAATCGACGATAAAAATTAAAAATTTCAATGATACGATCGAGGCTGCTCGATAACGTTGAATTCGGAAGAACTCTGACGTAGGAAATTGAAATTTATGCGAGAGATCCTACGCAACGAGACGAATAGAATGATAGACCACGAAAGAATGAAGAAAAAGAGAGTTAGAGAGAGAAATTAATGATAAGGGAGGAAAGAAAGAGAGGAAGAGAGATAGCCGATGATTAGAAACGCGTACTGGTTCGCTACTTCTTTTTTTTCATTATCGTATACCTCCCTCTGTTTATGCGCCGCGTGCACCAACGATAAAACGCGACGGAAAAGAAGGTCGACCAGTGGAGTGGACGATACATCAGAAATAATCGGACTCGCGGCGCACGTTATCGAGAGTCGGTTGTCGATCGTAGAGTGTAGTTGAAGTCGCGCGGCCCGCAGGGTCGCAGGTGATCCTTGTTACGAAAAAACCGGCTATAACGAACGTCGTTTTCCTGTATGTCGGGAATAATCGTTGAATATATCGTAAATTGGGTCGATAATCGAATATTCCTACAAAAACGACCGACGAACATGTGTAGTAGTGCGTTGGTGTAAAACTACGTACTTTATCAAAGAAAATAGATTAGCGAGTGAACAAATATTAATAATTGTCTGTGAGGTAACTATTAATCTAATAATATTAAATTGACGATTGATAACTCATGAATGGCATGAATTTAATGAGAAAAAAAAATCGTTTTCTTTATTCGAAACTTAAATAATACTATCACAATTTATATATCACGGATAACAATAATCTCAGCTCTATCGATTGTTTAACGAAAAAAACAGTGATTATCGCTCCAGACGAAGACATTTTTCTTACAAACGATAATCGGGTTAATGAGTCGTCGCTCTAGTCGAATTGTCTCTAAAAAATGAAGCGTCCGCGGTATGTTCTATTAGCGGCGTGCTGTGAACGCTTTAACGTATTATATCATTCATTTTGTAATATATACTAAATCGAAACAAGATAAAAGACGATAAGCAACGCAAACGAACGAACGAACGAACGAACTAACGAATGGTCGAAAATTAGTGAAACGAAGAATTAATTACAGGTAAAAGATATCGAAAGAAAGAGATAAGAGAGCAGAGAGATCGAAAGATTAGACATATCGAACGATCGCTGAATGAAGTGATAGTTATCGTTAATAAAGCGTGTTTCGCGTGATCATGTGATCGAAAGTAGAAACCTTCTAACAAGCACAGCCTTCGATCGCAACACGTGCCGATCCCAGTCGAACTTTGCGAACGCGAAGCGACACTCGTACTTTAGGAACCAACTCGTCGCGAAAAAATGAAGGACTCGGTGGACGATGCCAGGAAAAAGGCGCTCGATGGTGGTTGGGGCTGGTTCGTTTGTCTTGGAAGTAGTCTAATCACGGTAAGTTTATAAATTTTTGCCCAAACACATCGATGATCATTATATGATTCGTAAGAAAAATCTTTGTTAACGATTCATCGACGCGTCGTATGTTATCATGTATAGTGTCTAGACGGTATGATCCGGCATACCACATACTTTCGTTGTAAAAGCCGAAAAAAAAAAAAAAATGAAAAGAACAACGATCATTGCGATTCCAAAGTTCGCACTTTACCATGATTATTTAGCAAATAAAAGAAAACCTGCTTTTCGTATTTGTATAATGAGGTGAGAAGAAGGAATATATTAATAATAATAATAAAAAAAATACACGTTTAGCTCTCCCTGAGATCACTGGATCCATCTTTCGGTCTCCTTTTCCAAGATCTTTTGGAGGATCTCAATATCGAATCTACAGGAGCATCGGTAATAATGAGCGTGCTCGACGCTATCGTCAACTTTTCAGGTAGCGAACTTTGCTCGTGAATCGCTTAGCAAATTTTTATTTGAATAAAACTCGCTCTTTTCTCGTAGGTCTCTTCGTTGGACCATTGTTGAAGAAATTCAGCTATAGAAAAGTCGCCTTCTTTGGATCCTTGTTGAGTTGCAGCGGTCTCATTCTGACTTCGAGAGCAAACAGCATGTTTTATTTGATATGTACTTACAGCATTTTGGGAGGTGCGTAACTAATTAACACCTTGGTCAACGTAATTTTACGACATTTAAAAATCTATGGGTAAATGACGCACTACTAAGATTTATGTCATTTTATGTTTAAAACGAGTCGAACGAATTTTATAATTACTGCAATTTTTAAAAAACAATATTTTGGTATTCAACTGTAGTGCTTCGTAAACTGTAAACTAAGATCCTTACTTCGGCACCATTGAGGCCTACGAAATGCTTAATAAGTAGGTATATTCACAAAAATATTATCGTGCTCGATAAAGTATTAGAAGATCAAATTACTACTTTATTTAAATTACATGAGAAAATTAAATTTAACCCGGCGCGGCGTCATTGAGGTTGGGTCAATATGACACGGCGTGTTTAAAATTTCTAATATTTTTCTAAATATGCATTTTGCTGTTGAATTAGTAAAAGGAAATTTTGTCTATGTCATTTCTATTTTTCTTTTATTTACAAAAGCACGGTATAATAAAGATATTACGTACCATTTATTAATAATGTCTTAAAAAAACATTTCAATATCATAAGTTAAATACGCGGATCATATTGACCCACCTTAACGTACGTGTAACATTTTCCTATCGCAATGACGCCGGGTTAAAGAATATGAAAAAGATGATCACTTATGAAATACTATGATTTGTCGTTACTATTACGTTACGACAGGCTTCGGCACGGGAATAGCAATAGCGTCCGCGTTCGTAGCCTTGAACACTTTCTTCGACAAGAAGCGCGGACAAGCTGTGGGCTTCTCAATGGCTGGAACGACCTTGGCAATGATGTTGGTACCGCAGGTCCGTAAAATGATTCGTGCGACGATCGCTGACCGATTCACACCGGTATACAGGGTGATCAACCTAAATGTAGCCCATCGATGACCTTGAAAACTTCGAGAGAAATGACCCTGAGAAAAAAATAACATTTGCAAAGAATGCATCTTGCGATACCATTTACATTGCATTGAAAACATTTATTATGTCATCGCATATGAAGAAGATATTTAGGCGGACCACCCTGTATAGCTTCTCGAAAAAATCATACATATCTTCTTTCTTCGAACAGCTGATCCATGTACTTCTGAAATCGTACGGATTTCGTGGGACGATGATGATCGTTGGTGCGTGGGCTCTTCATTCGGTGGTCGGCGCTTGTCTTTTGCGACCTTTGGAAACTCGGAAGGAAGTGACGTTAGCTAAAGTAACGTGTTTCGTCTAATCCTAGCAAAGAATAAAGATTAGAATTTCATACTGACGTTATACAATCTCTAATTATTGCGATACGATCTCGAGAATCTTGTTTTTAAATTCAATTTCCAAGAATGGTCAGAGATCTATTTGAAAAATATTTCTTGGTCAAGGAAACATGATTTACTCGTATAAATTAATTTTTTTTAGAAAGTCGAGGAACCAAAAGAGAAAGATGCCTTGTTGCAAAATAAAAGTTCCACGTCCGAAAAGAAGATAATAAATAGTACAACGAGTCGCGCCATAGAGGAGGGAAAAGAAAGCGAAACAAAAAACGACGTAAAAGCGATCGAAGTTGTGGAAGAGGAAGGGAACAAAGAAAGCACAACGTGTATGTGCAAGATAAAGAAAACTTTTGACTTGGATCTCTTGAAAGACACGGTGTATCTGAACGTAATTATAGGCACTAGCCTCTATTACGTGGCAGAATCGAATTTCAAATTGATGACTCCATTTTTCCTCTCGAGCATCGGTAAGTATCGCTTCGCGAGAGAATTCACGAGCGGTATCGTAGCAGGGGAACGTTGATGGTCCTTCAAAGTTTTCTTATATTTCCAAAATAAAAATGAAAAATTGACCATCTAATGAAACCTGAGCCTCGCTACGGCACTGCTTAGAATTTAGGTAGACTCCTCGAGATACTTGACGATCGATAGGAATGACCAAGGCGGAGGTCGCTTTTTGTTTATCCCTCACTGCCTTCACGGACATCCTCGCTCGTCTGACATTGCCAACGCTCTTCGATAGGCTTGGTTTCAAGAAGAGATCGATCTTTTGGATTTGCTCGATGATGGTCGGTATTGGACGATCCGGTGAGTTCTCGAACGACCTCGTTAAAGTACCTGTCGTTGGTGCATATCTTCTAAAAACATTTATCATCATTTTTCAGCGCTGGTCGAGCGATCGAAAGGGACAACCTTGATCGTGATCTTCATAATAATAGGATTCTTGCGTGGCGCTACGTTGGTCAACTTAAACCTCAGTGTTTCGGAATGTTGTTCTTTGCAAAAACTCCCAAGTGCTTTTGGAATATTTATGGTCTCCAAAGGTATCTTCGTTGTTGCCATGAGTCCACTGATCGGTTAGTATCTTTGATCTATTCTGAAAAAGAAAAGAAATATCGATTAGTATTAAAACGTTTTTCTATTGATACAGGATACATAAGGGACTACACGCAAAGTTACCGAATATGTATTCATGTTATGACGACCCTGATTCTTGTCACCTTTATCACGTGGACCGCTGAATTCGCGTATTTTGGATTGCGTAAAAGGAGACTGGCATTAATAGAAGACAAGAAAAAGACTACGGTAGAGTGACGAGTATTTTCTTCGACAAGAAAATATTGTTTCATATCCGAAACTTTGTTTTGAAAAATCGACCTTACGAACAATACGAAGAAATAATTGATATTGTACAGTACTTTAGGTATTAAGTCACGTATTAATTGATCTGCGATTTTTGTTTAATTTATAGGTACGTTATGATTGTTTTTACGTTAATAAACGATAGAAATACATCTAACTATGATTTGGTATTATTTGTCTACCTCCACTTCATTTTGATATTCGTATTGTGATTTATTAAATAAGAGCTGTGGGTTGATAAAAAGGTAATTTAATCATTCTGTAGATCATTTTATCTCTACGTCATTCCGATACCACCATCGGCCGGATTCGGCGTAGGTAATGACTAGAAATCACGCTAGATCACCCGATTAGCATTTTCTCTCAACGCTAATAGCTCTCGATTGCACGAAGTCTTGGAATATTTTAGACGCGTTTTTCCTTGGCATTGAATTAACAATGTCGTTACACTGCAGTTTTTATAGGTAGAAAAATACCACGAGCAACGAGTGTTCTCTGTATACCGATAATAACGCCTAAATACAATATATATATATATATATATATATATATATATATATATATATACATTTGTGTCCCATGCAAATGGATAGATTTAACGAGTAGTAAAAGTACATTCGTCAGGGTTCCTCTCTAATTTCTCACTTCTTTCTTAAAAGGGGAACACCACTGTGACGGGCTGAAAGAACTAGGTTTCTGGTAACTAGATTATTTATTTGGAATTTGGAAATAAGCATTTCCTTAATAGTAGTTTAATAGCTTAATAGTAAATAAAATAATTTCGTTATACGTTGCCGTTTTCCCATAAAACAATTTTTCACGAAATGGCAGTTATTAAAACGAAAATTTTCACTTTGGACATTTTGGACTGGTATTTTTACAACGAAAAATAACTTAGCGACACGCTCTGTTAATCATCGGTCTGACACATTAGAACATTCAATTTCTAATAATATTTTTTGTAAATACTAGTGATCACAAGGAAACAAGGCATACGTGATTGTACGGTTAAAAAATGAGTAAGCAATCGTATTGCTCACGCGTTTGGAAAAAATAACAAAACGTTTCGACAGATAAACGCTTCAAATATTTACAACTTCGATAAACCCGATGAACTCAAAAATCGATCGATAAGTAGAAACTCGTATCGTTTGTAAGAACTCATGAAAGGAGGCGTTACGAGCGCAGCCGAGTTGCATGTGCTCGAGTGCACGTAACATAAGAGGAAAGGAGCACACTCTGGAATCTACGACGTGAAGCCGGTTTCGATCTCGTTAATGTTGTTGGCTCGACGAGTCAGTCTTGGAACGCTCGTAGTTCTCGTCGTTACGAAGCGTTTGCCTCGAACGCGTTTTCATTCCTTCACGTGAATCATCGAAACGTTTGGAAAAATACGTGCAAAGTAATACGATATTTCCACGATCGCCATAAATCGATTTAATCATTTAACGATTCCGTTTCAATCGATCGTTCGATCGGTTCTCGCTAATGTGAATGAACGAATATTTATATACATAAATCAGACTATACCGTGAAATTATCCATTTTTTTTTTTTATTAATAACATCATTCGTCGGGGCAAGAAGAAACGAGTTCACTGTCGCGTGCTATTTATAAACGAACACGAACATACGTCGCGTTCATAAATATTTAACGCTTCCATTCCAGCACGGACATTCAACGCGTATCAGATATAAACAACGATGTTTGTAACACAAATAATATATTAAAATGAGATTCAAATCGCGAATAAGCAATGAATCGAACGATCGATCGAAATATCAGCTGTTGTTAGTGACACACATTCTTTTTATCTATAATTGCAATACACCCAATCCTGTTTTTACACGATTTTGATACTTTTATAACTGCGACATTGGAGACGAGGAATGTTCCATTCGTGAGAATTCCCCGAATTTAATAACCTCAATATGTAATTTCGTCTGCTTTGTCTCTGCATTGTAAGTTTTGTGCTCAAAGTGAAAAGTACCCTTTTTGATGTTTGTGAAATTTAATAAAAATTAAACTAGATCCTAATATGAAAACTCATGGTTTATTGTATTATTTTTGCTGATTCCTTAGGACTGCAACCAATCTTCTATATTTCCATAGATGCAATATAATTTTTTACACGTATTCTTCGGGAACGTATCTATCGTGTAGGAACAAAATTTGGTGTAGGTACTTAGAAGAATATAATTAATTATCGTACGTTTTAGAGTATCAATGCGTAGCGTTTCGTGAACGATTAGAGCGAGGAAATTTGGATTGGATGGTTTCATCGATAATGTCACGGGGCAGGACACGTCGTAGGAAAAATCTTACGGTGACCCGAAATGGTAAGAGTACATACGAACTTGTATTGAGTTAAAGGAGAACGAATATATACCTATTGTAAATATAAGTCGAAGAAGTAGAGGCAATTCAGACGATTAAATTATCCGCTAAGGCAGCGCTCACTTTCGTTTTCAATCGTCTCTTATCTATCTTCAAAATGCTATCGGGTATCGTAACTCGTATTTTAAAAGCACGAATATACCGACACGATAAATGCAAAATAGTCGATTTACGGTATGTGTTAGCTAAAAAAAAAATTGTTTAAACGTTAGGAGCGAAATGTTCATATCAAAAGAGATTTTAAATAAAAACTCTTAACTTTTACAATTTTAAGATCATTTTTTACAGGCACGCTTAAGTAACGTCCAAATTGTGCTCGCTTAGCGAGCAAATTGTTTAAAAGCAAGCCCCACCTATTTCGTTACTCAAATGGCACATGGTTCCGGAGTCAACGACATAATTGCCACTTCTCTCGTAGAAGTAGTATCTGTTATTAGATCGTTGCTACTAGAGGTGAGCGTAAATACCGTTTTGATATGCGCGTGCAGATCTGGGCAAGTTTTATTTGAAATGAAAATAAAAGAAATAACTATTTGAAATAATTTATTTCGGAACTTTATTTCCGATACTATTACTTCAAAAGAAAAATTATTATCGATTCATTAGAAATAATTAATTATTTCGTTATTCTTTTAATTTTAAGTTTGACAAAAAATAAGATGCAGTAAATGGTAAACCAAAGAATGTCAATATAAACCAGACTCAGACCTGATAATCACGACATTTGATATAATTTCGAAGAACAATTTCACAATTATTTCAAATAATTATAAAATAAAATAACATGTTATTTGAAATAATATTTCAAATAATGTCATTTCCGAAATGCCCACGTCTGCGCGCGTGGGCGAACCGTTTAATCATTTTCTGTCTTTATTTTTGCCTTCTTTCTGTATTCTCTCTCTCTCTCTCTCTCTCCCTTCGTCTTTTGGTTATTATCAGAAGGCGTCCTCCTGTATCTTATCGCTCTCTTCATCCCGATCTGTATACTCATATACTTTGCAAAGGCAACAGTCTACCGACGACAAGAAGACCGTTAAAAGTGAGCCGGTAGGAAAATTTTACCGGTGAAACAATTTTCTTTTAAACGATTTCGAGGACCTATCGATAAGATCGATACAAAATGACTCGTTACGTGGCTGACAGGGGCTGGGCTTGGATGGTCGTTCTAGGTGTTACCGTTATTAACGTAAGTGGATGACTTATCTTTTGTGCTACTCGATGTGAAGTTCATCTTGAAGAATTTGTTCGTTTTAGTTTCTTATCTTCCTTCCCCTTATTTCTGTTCATTTATCACGAGACGTTCGTTTATTTATCATAATTTACGATAAGCTGGAAAGTTACATTTTTTCTTCGGAAAATGTTAATAAAAATTTAAATTAGGATAAAATTCAGATATATCTTATTCAATCGTCGCCATTGTTCGTGAGAACGATCGATCGACCGAACAATTCGTTAACTACGAAACTTTATAGACGTTCCATAAATAGAATGCTTTGTTAAGAGAAAGGAAAAAACAGTCGTATCTTCGCGATACCCTATCTACTCTCAAATCCTAGCAAAGTACTCGGCGAAGTAACGAGTGTCCAAACGAAACGACAAACGAATTTCGAGTTTACAAGTGGAAGTAGGTATTTGTGTGTTTAAGAAAAAAGAACATTTTTGTAAGAACATTCCATAAATTTTTACAGCTGTCGGTACTACCGGTTCAACAATGCTACGGTCTTATCTTTGGAAAACGTTTCGCCAGTCTGGGCATCACCGCGACGCAAACATCTTTGATACTGCATTTGAATGGTACGATAAGCTGCAGTCTGGGCCTAATTAGTGGACCCATGATGAAGAGATTCTCCTTTCGCAAGGTTGCGCTATTTGGATGTCTGACGGTCGTCGCTGGAATCGTTACTACGGCATTTGCCGTCTCTTTGCCTGCCATCATCGTAGGCTACTGCGTTATTATCGGTAGAGAGAAATCAAATTCATCCATTAGGCTCTTTAATTATTTCTCACGTTGTATTAGGACGTCATACTATTAGTCTGTGTGTTTTATTAGGAATCGGGCAAGGAATCATTTATCCAGCATCGACTTTAGCACTGAACACATATTTCAGAAAAAAACGTAACATAGCAATGGGCCTTTGCGTTACCTTGACCGGTCTTGGTCCCATTCTGATGCCACTGCTGATTGTGATACTTTTAGACACTTACGCCACTACGGGCACTTTACTGATCTTCGCTGGAATTGCTGCGAATTCTTTAGTAGGCGCATGCTTGCTAAGACCGTTTACGAACAAGGCAAAAATACAAACGATGGTGAGTCTAAGTAGGTAATTGAAGTTACAGTATTCGGAACAATATTGTTCCGAATTCTCCGAATGGTTAATATCAGAGACAAAAACCGTATCGTTATCTATGCAATAATGTTTAAACGTTATTTCGGTAGGAACCCATTCGCGATAATAGTGTCAACAAAAACGTGGCAATGTCCAAAAATGAAAATGAAAGTGACGCCGAAAAATGTGTCGCGGAGTGCCGCTTATTGACCGACCAAGAACAAGTACAAAACCAGGAAACTAGTCCGGAGAAGATTTTGGAAAAGACGGCTAAGAAGAAACGTGGAATTTTTCAAAAGATCTCAGCCAATCTGGACCTCGAGCTTTTACACGATCTTCGTTACATTTTTGTCGTGATAGGTAATAAAATCAAAGTTGAACAATTAATCCAGTAAATGAGTATGAAATAAGTATGATTAATGAGTAATGAATGAATGAATTATTACTTATTACCATGAGTTAGAAAGAGAAAGAAAAATAGAGCAAATTTTTCTGTATCTTCTGTTCTTTGTTTTATTTAATTTTAATCATCAGCCATTTAATAGGTATCAGTAATAAGTACTCACTTTTACTTATATTCATGATTCGTCACTTATCAGTCTTTAATCATATGTAACTTCACTCGAGTAATGTCCAACGCTAAATAAAATAAATGAAAAACTATAAACGAAGAATATAAAGATATAAAAATGATTTATCATCCAGGCATGGGCGTATCCTTGGTAGCCGAGACGAATTTTAACGCCCTGATACCGTTCGTCCTGGTCAAGCTCTCGGGATTAGAAATAAAAGATGTCGCGACTATCATGTCGATCCAAGCTGCCTTCGATATTGCCGGACGTCTTTGTGTTCCCCTGTTAGCACAAAAAGCAAGTTGGACGCCGAGATATCTTTACGTGGTGTCCTTGATCGGATCCACTTTTGGAAGGACGAGTACGTAGAACAACGTAAAAATATTCGTGAATTGGGATAAAGCGGAGAGGTCGAGCTGAAAAATGCTGAAAATTGCTGAAAATGCACAGTGTCTTTACCGGGGTGGGTTGATTTTAATTATTTCAAAAGTCAGTCTTAATCAGATCTTCGAGCCCGAGTCGATATAACTTCGGTTTGGCCCTGCGAAGCCTAGTTTTCTTTGAAGTTTCTATATTCTACTCGAACTAAGACTCGTTTTTACTCTACGAGATGCTGTGGTAGGCTTAGTAGGTTCAAATCGATGTTTAACGAAAGATCTAAAATTCGGTTTGACCCTACAAAATGCTCCAGAGTGCAAGTAGGAGCTAAGCGAGATTTATAAACTTCAGTTTGACCCTCCAAAACATAGATTTTATTTTGTGGCTTTGAAAGTGTTAAAACGAAGTTTATAAGCGTCGTTTTGACCCTCCAATGATTAAAAGCGTACATAACTGCCACTTGGAGGTTGAAACCAAAGTTTATTCACCATATACTTATTTTATTCCATAAGCTTCACTTTTAATTTCAAGCTCCCAAGAGAGCATTATGGAGGGTCAAATCGTGATTAAAATTTCGACTTGTGAGAACATTCTTGGTACTTCGCTTCGGCTTCTATCAATCGGCATCGTTCAATGGATTCTTAGCGGATATTGATTGTACCTTGTTGTGTCTTTACAGTTCTCAGTACCTGGGGTGATAATTACTTCGCCGTAATCTTAGTCGCCGTTATCGTCGGAGTAGCGAAGGGTACCAAAGCTGTTTTCCAAGCTTTGATCATACCAGATTACGTTCCACTGGAAAGGTTACCAGCTGCGTCTGGTATTCAAATGGTTTGTAATGGTATCCTATCCATCGTACTGGGGCCGCTTATAGGTAAAAATCTAATCATGAATTATGATATACGATTTTTTAAATATAATAACTCTATTAAATGTTTAACCTAATGTTTGCAGGAATGGTGCATGATTTAACTGGGAGTTACGTTGGTGCTCTTTACTTTACTTCGTCGATGAGCATGCTGTGTGTATTCTTATGGCTTTTGGGTGGACTGTGGTCGCCTTTTGGTAGTTGCAGCAGAACAAAAAAGAATGAAAATGACAAGAGTGAAAAATGTTCATTGGAATATCGGAACGAGAACCAAGAAACTCGATGATATGCTTTCCATAAAAATTCAAACTAAAAAATGTCTCGTACAAAAAAAAAAGTCAACTTTGCAGTTGCAAATTTTCCACGATTTTTCGTAGAAAATATGTATGGATCTGTTTACGTTATTATTATTATTATTATTATAATATTATATAAATTTATATAAATATTATTATTATAATAATAATAATAACAATAATAATAATAATGTTAATAATTACGAGAGAGAAACAGGACGATACAAAGACATTCTAAAAGAAAAGTTCAGTGTGCGCTCGCCAGAAAAATTGAAGTTATCAACCCGTACTCTTGTTTAATTAACATTCAAATCTTCTTTTGTATTGCAAGAGCAAATATTCACATGTTTACCATGCGATTATTTAATTTCTTAAAAGAGTTCAACGAACTCGAGAAGGGAAGCTTCAAGCATCTTTCAATCATTGCTATTATTTCTTATTACTGTAGCTTGATTCATTAAGTTTGTAATGCGGCTCCTTCCTGGATTATCGCGCTACACGCTGTCTTGGCCCGTTGCGGGCGCCATTTTGTGCCGCGACGGCCGATCACACTTCTATAGACTGCTCGCTTCCGGCTTCCTTCCGGGTCGCGTGGTCCTTTCCCCCTCCCTCGGTCCTTTCCGCGGTGTAGCCAAATTTTCGCGGCTTTTGTCCTAGCGATTTGTCTAAGTGATTGGTCCGAGTGCCGGCTCGACGCGCGTGATTTGAGCACCTCCACACGGCGGACGCCCCCAAGGTCGCCACTCGGACATCGCTGGTCTTCTTCGGCTTGGCCGTCGAAGCTTCGCGCACTCGGAGGTTCGAAGTCGTCCACGCGACCCGCCGCGTAGCGGTCCTCGTCTCGCTCGCTCGACCCGGCGGCGTACGCGGGTTGCCTGCCTTCGGGCGCGCTAACCTCCTTGTAACGCGCGTTTGAAAAACGCCACGTTACAACTTATACCACTTGGTTCTTCGCATGTCTTGCATTATGTATATTTTATCAAATATACTAAGCGAGCTCCTGAAAATAAGAACGACTTTTTTTAACAACGTTTATATTATTTTGTAAAATAAAATTCAAGTGATTTTTATCTGTCTTGCATCCATCGATTTAATTAATACACGAAACAAATTCATGCATGATCAATTCGTATCAATTACGATCGATCAACCCAGTCAACCTTATAAATCGACCTTTATTCTCTAGATAAACGTTTACTATGTATTCGTTATCGCAAAGTAGATATAAAAGCTAAGCAATTTTGTATGCACGTCTGTTGATTCATTATCATTAGTCATTCGGCAAACCGTGTCGTTGCTGCGGCTAGTGATATTACGTGCGCATTTTTGCGTTGTTAAATCTCGAGTTTATTTTTTAAACGAGTATCTTAACGCGCGAACGTGATCGGTGAAGTGAGATTAAGTGTGTTCGTCTCTGTGTATATAAAGTGGAACGTTGTATAGACGGTCATAAGTTTTACATGAAAGTTGGGCAAAATTGTAATAGACACATAACGTCCATTAAATATTATACTTTCACAATCACAAAAATTTTGTTTGTCTGTCAATCATAAAATTTCTATGTGAAAAACATAACAATTATTATATTACAATTATCAGGAGAGCTTATTTTATAGTTTTCTTAAAAATCAGATAACATTGTATCGGTATTTCGAAAGAATTATATGTAACTTACTTTTCTATTTAATGGACGATATACCGGACATTGCCTACAGATGATAATAATAATAATAAGTTACTCTTTTATTTTTATATTCATGATAAATAATATATAAAATAAGCTGTTTAAGTAAATAAAAAATCTACGTGACTAATCAAAAAATGCACTCTAACTAGTTCTAACTTCCTAATCTCCTAATTTATCCCATACCTTTGTTTCATTCTTCTTTTTATTAACACGCTTTTATTAGCTTCACTTGTAACTAACTAACTAACGAACTATGTAATCAAATCTTGGAAGTCGATTTGAACCTACATCTAATTGTCGTATCGATTTGAAACTTCGCAAGTATATGTAGTCCTGATGGCAATACAATAATTTGGGACCATCGAACTGATTTGATGATGATGGAGCACGGCGTTGGGTAGTGAAATTTTTTTAACTATATTGTTATTCTCTTAAATAAAATTAATTTGTTAAGAAACAAAACTTTTAACTAGTTTAACAAAACTTGTGTTTCTATCTTCGTCGTAAAAATCATCATAAAAACTACTTTTTAAAAATTTGTCAACCCCGCATGAAAGTTTCAGGCTAGCATCAGTTTGAAAATGCAAACGGAAGTTTTCACGAAATCTCGTTGGCGGTTTTGGCATAGATCCAATAATCTCTATGACACTTACGACAAAATTCTCGTTGAAATCGAACGAAGGTTGCCAAAACGTTAAATCGGTCTGAGTGTGGCTATCGAGAACCAAGTCGAAGTTTATCACGACTCCGTTGAATTTCTGCCGAGAAGGTCCAACGCGAGTTCAAAGCGACCAAAGATACAAAAAAAGGGGAGAACAATGCGACACGTGTTAAGTTGAACGCTTCTGCGTACTTGAATCATTACCACGAGATATAGAATTAAATCGATGCATAGAGCGCTCCACGAGGCTTGACCGTTCCTGGAAATAAAATTATGGAACGTGTCACGATCACGCGGTAGAAGAAACGGTGTCATAATTTGTGTTATTGTTTGGCGCGAAGAGTAGTGGACAAGACGCGTGGCCCGAGCTATCCCACACTTCGTCTCAAACCAACCAATTTTGAATACATTGTTTAATAATAAGACATCGAGTGTTTTCGATGCGAATTACTAATTAATACCCATAATAAAGCACAAGGTAAAGTTAAACTCGATCAGATCGAATGTATTTCTATGATTACTGTGATATTTTTTCAACAAAGTGTCTTGAAGAACAATCTAAGTGATCAAAATGGAAAATAATAAGGATCTGTCAAATAAGATTAATCAAGAAGAAGAAACGGAATCCAAAAAAAGTCCAGATAGACCTGACGACTTCGTACCTCCAGACGGAGGCTGGGGTTGGATGATCGTCTTAGCTGCAGGATTTTCGAATGTAAGTTTCTATACAATATTCTAAGATGTTTTTGTACGAGTTAGATTCTTATATCTACTATGCACATTTCAGCTTTGCATACTTACCGTCCTACAGTCTTTCGGTTTACTCTTCAGAGATCGTTTCCTGCAACTGGGTATCAATTATTCCGAAACTACGACGATAATCAACATGAACAGTGCTGTAACTGCTTGTATAGGTAAATCATATAATAGAATCGAAAAAAAAATAATATTACATTATACCTACTGTTAGATCGATACTCGCTTATTAGTTGTTACCTTGGGGCAATCCTTTTTAATCTAATCGCGTATCTAACGCAACGTCAAATACCACTACTCGACGTTGATAGTATATCGACTCTATTTGATACAAAGTAAAATCTGTAAAGAACTCAAAGTTCGCATGTTTGACATGTAGGTACTTTTTCCTAATTGAACGATACTGTTACCGTTATAGTTAAATAACACGAATGGTGAGATTAATGTTAACGGGAAGCCGTAGCACTGAAAAGAATGTTGCGTAATTTTCCACCGAGTTGGAGATGGTCACGCGGTGTAAACGACGCGCCTTGCGTGCTTCTATGAAGTTTGATTAACAGTCTAAACGAGACCGCGGAAACGTTTTAATAAAAACTTGGGAAATCGGATCTTTCCGAGGAGTCACAGACATAGATGCTTCTAAGCATCGCGTGCAATAACGCATGTCTTTACTGAAACGTAGGTATTAGTTAACTTTTCCATACACATATTTTAAGTTCTAGAGATCAGTAAATAATAAAAAGCGAAAGTAATTCTCGACTTTCGCTACCCTTGCTCTTTAAATAATCTTGGATTGCTCATTTTTTACACAAAATAATCGAAGCAAATTTACAAATATCGGGCTGACAAGAAAGTAATATCGGTTTTAATAAATATATAGCATTAGGTATGTTTCTTTTGAAGAACTTTTGTCAATGTTATGAATATTTTTTTATTTAAAAATTATATTTTTATATAAATGCATATATCTTATATAATTTATATAAAAAAATATTGAGTTTTATTTCATACTACAAAACCGAAATTAGGTACTTTTTTGCTAACCCAATAAAAGTGGCATCACTATTTTATGCACCATAGGTTTATTAAATGGGCCGCTGTTTAGGAGATACAGCTACAGGCAAGTGTCATTTGTTGGAGCTCTTCTCTGTGCAACCTCCGTCTCGATTTTATCAACAACAAAGACTTTTTCCGGAGCACTGATATTCTTTTCGATACTTTACGGTAAAAAAAATTTTATAGATTACTATTATTTATAACGCAAATGATATATTTTATTGTTCGTGAAGGTGCCGGAGTCGGTATAACGATGTCGGCAAACGCTTTAGCACTGAACACGTACTTCAAAGAAAAACGAAGAATAGCTACGGGTCTTAGTTGGACTTGTACAGGAATGGGACCTATCGTCATGCCGCAGGTAATAAAACGGCTAATAAAAGATCTACACTCGTCAACGACTTTATCTGCCGACTAGATGATTAAGTAAAATCATCGTAAAGCTTGTAGAGCATGGCTAATAAATTTTCTATTTAACTCACATACCGAAAACGTTTCATAATGTCGAACGTGGCGCGTTCTATTATAAGAGACTTCCGTTTATACGTGAATAAACGTGAGTTTTGGCAACGAATCCTCCTATCAGAAACTCCTGACGTCGCGTCGCGTCGTTTCCAATAAAATATTAACGCATTCATTTTACCTATGTACCTACCTACTAATATAATATGGTAATAATTTTCTTTTAACGGGATATTTAGATAATCACAGTACTAGTACCGATATTTGGGACCCAAGGAACGATCCTAATATTCGGTGGTTTTGCCTTCAACGCTGTTGCTTGTTCCCTTTTACTACAACCGGTATCGCTGCATATTCCTAACAGCAAAACATCGAAAGAAAATTATAGCGAAATTTCCCAAGAAATAACCGTAGATAAGAAGGTGAGTTGTAAAACTTAATAACTCAAATGTTTATTTAAAATGGTCGTAAACCTTTCTCTGTAATTTTTAATTATTTAGTCGTTACAAAATGGTGCAAGTATGGATGCAATAAAATATCAGAGCTGTTCTCTGGAGAGCGTGGAAAATGGAAAAATGATTTATGGTACGCTCGATAAAGCGAGGCAAAAATTCGGCAGTCAGTATCTTTACTATGACGATGAGGAAGATGGTGCTTCGGGTATAGATGTGATAAGCCCTGGAACACCGATGCTTTCTCGAGCTAACGATGGTTGGTAAGTGAGCACTAATATATGATTTTTTTTTTAATAATTACCTAAAGTAATGACAGTTAAGTTCAACAAATAGGATATAATAGAGTTCACGAAATTGTAGGTTCTCCAAGAAATACGCTTCGAATACGTCGTTAGCTTCGAAATGTTCGAGAAGAGAGTCAAGTCAAAAATCATTAAGCAGAAAACCATCCTTGAATCTCAGCAGGCCTCCTAGCGTCATGACACTGAATAGAGGACCATCGATCAGAACTTTACATAGGTAAAACATTTTTTCAAACATCCATAAATAAAATAAAACCATATTACTACTCAATTGTCCCCCAAAACAATTCACTATTGGACGATATCTTGATTTAGACAAAACAGCGATAACGAAGGACGACGAAGGAAAATTTCGACACTCCAGCCATCTGCAGTGCCCCTTATTATTCTAAACGAATCCTGCGAACATGCCGAAGAGGATGAAAAGTGTAAAGAAATCGATTGCAATCGGCATACTGAACGATCAAGCACGTCTGTTCAAAATACCACAAGGCCCAAGGATGCGTTCGACGAGGTGAGTGTATTCACTGAGGTTCCTGCGGGAGACAACGAGCCTTCGAAAATGATTCGGTAAGGGGAAAGAACGAAAGATCTCTTTTACCATCGCAGAGACGAACTGGAGAATAATGCCGCTATAAATTCAACGACGACCAGTACCGGATTAAGCCTCCAGCGGGCCCTAGAAAACATGTGAATCGGGGCCTCATTTTTATCATTTTGTTTTATTTCCTGGCAACTTGGGTCATAATAAAAGTTAATTTGCAGTGAAAGGGTTGATTTTAGGAGCCATGTCTATAGATATAATATTTGTTACTCCTTTTGGTGAGTACTATAAGCTCTTCAAATTACGGACACTTTTTTTTATCAACCTGTATATACACATAATTTTTCATGAGCACAGGACTCGATTGAATCCTGGGCCCTAGGCATTTGTCTTATTTGTCTATAAAATTAATCCGACTAACGACCATATCTTACCTTAATTTAATTTATACCATTTACCGTTCTTCTCTGCACTGGTTATAAAAATGAGAGAGAATTCCACATCGTACGACAAAAGCTTGTAACGAACAAATATGGTTGCTCGAGAATTGAACCTCTCAATTTCAGAAAATCATCAAGGAACCAGTCTACAAGAGCTTCCTCAAGGCCGTGGTCATCTTCTTCGACCTGGATCTACTTCGTGATTCCGTATACGTGACCTTGATGCTCGGCATTACGTTCGCTAATTTCGCTGAGCTGAACTTCTCTCTCTTAACACCGTTCATTCTTGGGGAATACGGTTTCTCGAAGATTCAAGTGGCTACCGTGATGTCGGTTCTTGCTGGGGTCGACGTGCTTACCAGAATAACGATCCCCTTTGTGGCGAGCTTCATTAACTGGGAGAACAGAACGTTCTTTCTGGTTGGTGTTTGTGGAATGGCCGCTGGTCGAATTGGTAAAAATATATTATTATTAAAAATATATTCATTCTTCGAGTCCTAAGCTTTTGAGACATTCCAAATTATGTTTACAGTATTGGCTCACGTTCAAGATTTTGGAATCAGCATGGCAACAGCCATACTGATAGGTGCTGGAAAAGCCCTTCGTACGATTTTTATGGCTCTGGTAATACCATCGCACGTGCCATTATCAAGATTACCTGCTGCATCGGGACTTCAGTTGTTGTTCAGTGGTATAGTGTTCCTTACTTTGGGACCTGTCATCGGTTGGATAAGAGACTCGACTAATTACACCGTTATGCTTCACTGTCTTAACATCTTCACATATTTAACAGCCATTTCTTGGATAACGGAGGACTGTATTAGAAAGAGGAAAAGGAAGACACTCGGGTAAAACATGGAAGAACGACTCGAACGCGTTCAGGCATTTAATGCTTTAGTGTTTTTAATCTAATTAATGTATATAGCTATTGTTATTAAGTAAACTACCGATTCAGACAAAGATGAATAATACTAAACGTAGAAAATAAGCTCGTCGTGTATCGAGAACGATAAGAGACACGATCCATTGAACTCTCCTATCGTTTAACAAATATTATTCTTACCTTGTTTCATCGTCCGCAATAACGCAAATCATCCTGACACATCCTGGTACCCTTTCCAGATGTCCATTAAATACGCCACAGTCTCGAGCATCGCCGTACAAGTCGCGTTATCGCAAAGAAGACTCGTTTATCGAGATATATCGAAATTGCAACAGAAAGTCGGTGAGAAACTTTCGAGTGGAATCTCAAGTGAATTCTCTTGTATTTTTATCAATGAATTATATATAACATGATGCAATAAAGTGAAATATCGACAAAACGTTTGCCTTCGTTCATTCTCTCACTTGATACAATTGAAAAATCATCGTCGACCGGTTATACGTAATAAAGTAACCAAAGTCATCGGCAATCCACTGGTATCGTTCTCGCATCACATTGTTCCCGAAGATCATTATCTATCGATTATCTATCAACAATGACGAAACATGTTTTATACCGAGATTAGATTAAGTTTATGCTCTCGCCTATCTCACAGCGATGTGCTGGAAGTATTAGTTGAGCGAATGCGGATCGCGCTCTTCGTTATTACAAAACGATGCTTAACCCTTTGCCTTATAATATCGTGTCAGACTGATCGTAGTACAAATTCCGAGAGGAGGATCGAATTAAATCATAAGGCAAGGGGTTACCTTCGGCTCCGGTATTATCAACATAAATTTAGTCGTATCGTACTCGATAGCTCATGGGAGACCCGAATGAAACAAGGTAAAGAGCAACGAAATCGAGAGCAAGGTGACACGACGGATTCTAAAGAAAAAAAAAAAAAAAAAAAAAACTCGATCGTGATAATGAAAAAGTCATAAAACACATGAGTGAGAATAGTGAGTGTGATATCAAGAATGCATCTATCTTTCTCCTTGGTGCCACGGATGAGTTAAAGTTGGATCGTTGGTAGAAAGAATAGTGAATTGGTTGAATCGTGAACGCATCTAATTGTGAAAATGTCTGCCCTTGTACCACCGGATGGAGGATGGGGTTGGGTGATAGTTTTAGCATACGCACTCAACAGCGTAAGTCTCGTCGACCTACCGATGATAATCTGTGAATTTGACAGAAAGACATACTATAGGATTACCAAATTCTTCTTTTAGGTCTCCATGGTACCCATTATGCAAGGTTCCGGTCTGATATTTAAAGATCTCTTTCCACTGTTAAACATCAGCGCTACACAAGGTAGTACCATCATCAGCTGTAACATGGCCTTTGGCATGATCTTGGGTTTATTCAATGGTCCACTTTTACGATATTTTGGATACAGGAAAGTTGCCATCGCTTCTTCCTTATTATATGCGATAAGTCTAATACTGACATCGTTTAGCAATAGTTTTACCCTCCTTCTGATAAACTATGGTTTACTGGCTTGTAAGTAAGTTTTTCATTTTTTTCTGTACTTTTCTCTGAAATAAGTTCTATCGACTGAAAGTTTCCTTTCGTTCATCGACTAAAGCCATCGGGATAACGCTTTCGATGTCGGCTTTCTCACTCGCTCTTAATACATACTTCACTACGAAGAGAGGACGTGCAACCGGCTTGGCTATTACCATTATGGGACTGGGATCGATTTTTATGCCACCTGTGACAACTTTTTTACTCAATTACTACGGACCGCAGGTAATTCGAGTTTTTATCTCTACCGATTGCTCGATGTCTCCATTACGATCGTTCGATCGTTCATTCACGTATAGCCTAGTCGATGCTAACAACTATTGCAGTAATTTTAATTAGCATAATTCATTAATTTGTCATAATTCGAGCAATGTAACAACATTCTATACACTCTCATTTTACTAATACTCCAATTCTCCCAGAGACTTGTAGAATCCACCGCGTGACACTTATCGATGTGGGTCAGTATTGTCACAAGCTTTTTTTCTCACAATAGTAATAAGTCACACACTGGTGAAGAACAAACGGTAACCTTCTCGCCGCTTCGCTACGATGTCGCTTTTCATTAAAACACGCAATCTCATGATTAATTAAAATAAGAAAGTCATACATCTATAATGCTTTTTTCCCGATGAATGTTTTATTAGTGTTAGTGATCGCATTATTAGAATTTTTTAAATAGGGCACGATACTATTATTGAGTTCCTACACTCTCCACTCCATATTAGGAGCTTTGCTACTTCATCCTATTAAATGGCACATGAAAAAGCTGCCAAGCGTCGAAGATAAGGATAAAGAGAAGAGCATAGAAAATTTAAAAAAGGAACACCATGTTGGTAAATATGTAAAATTTGGAATTTTCGAGAAATATGGGCCGAATTATTAGAATTTGAGTATTTTATATGATCAGATGTGCCAAATGAAATGACGGAAGATGAAGACACTTTTCATGACGCGCCAATGATGGAGGAACATATAATGCATAGAAAAAACACAATATCGAGCATCGATCATGACGTTGAGGTTGGCAGCATCTATGGTTTTGAAACACCATTATCGCGGCAACTTTCAGAAACGGCGAGAAGTTTGTAAATTTAATATACCTACGAGCAATAAATTAGTTTCACTGTAAGATATTAAAATTGCATGTCTTTTCAGCCATTTCGCAAGAGATAACTATCGATGGTTGGACGTGGGTCAATTCTCACGAAGCGAGCAATCAAATACGATCGAGACCAAATTATCACTGGTGGAGCTCAGGTAAGCTCTACCATTATTTCACACACAACTTTAAAGCACTAATTATGAATGTAATATCTTAGGTAAAAGCCTCGATACAATAAATCTCGGTAGCAGTCTAAAGATTTTTGACGAAGGTCCAGCTTATCAAGCTCTCCCAAAAAATGCAAGCTTTGTTAGCGCAAATAAAGTATTTAAAACTAGTTGTCAAAGCATATTAGAAAATGATATCACTCAACAAAAGAACGAGATAAATTGTACGAAGGTAGATCATCAAAACGAAAACGTGTATGAAAAGTAAGTTAAAGGTGAATCAACAGCCTCAATGATTTAGTATTTATCGTTTCGTTGACACCATCATTCAGCAGCTAATACTCTAACAAATGATATGATCGACAGACCAAAGAAGAAATCGAGGATCGTGCGAATTCTAAAATGGCTCGTCGCTTTTTACGATCTTGATCTCCTACGGGATCCCATATACGTCAACATAATGTTGGGCATGTCGATTGCGATCTTCGCGGAAATTAATTTCTCCATGTTGACACCCTTCATATTGGCCGACAGAGGTCTAACGACGAATCAAATTGCGACTACGATGAGCATCATTGCTACCGTCGACCTTATCTTCCGAAGTATCGCACCGTATCTGGGAGAATGGCTTAATCGTACGCCAAGAACAATGTATCTTATCAGTTTGATCTTCCTCGTCATCAGCAGAACAAGTAATTTACCATTAGTTTTTTTATAAAAATTGTCTTCTTTTTAACCGACTTCAAAAAAAGAGGTTATCAATTCGACCCATATGTATGTAATATTATTGGAATTGCAAAATATTCATATACGTTAGTCTACCTACCCATAGTAGGTATAGTGTACCTACCTATATAAAACTCATTATTTCATACTTTAAGTTAACTTTGAAGTCTTACTAAAATACTTTTATCCTATACCTACCTTTACTCGAAGTTTTGCAGGTCTATGAATTTTTTTATTATAACGCAGGTTTGATCTTCACAAGATCCTTTGAATCTGTGATAGCTGTCGCCGTAGGCCTGGGAGTCGCTAAAGGAATAAGATCAGTTTATATGTCACTGGTTATACCTAGTTACGTACCACTTCATCGATTGCCCTATGCTTCCGCGATACAGATGGTTGTAAACGGATTTTTCATGATTTCTGCTGGTCCATGTTTAGGTATTTATCTTCCAATCAGCTTTTCTAAATTATAAAATACATAAGCTGACGGCTTCTTTTTATCGTAGGTGTAATTAGAGATGCGGTAGGAAGTTACACGCCATGCATCATAATAATTAATTGCGTGACGATGATAACTATTACGATATGGTTAGCAGAATTGGTCATCGTGCGAAGAACGAAACAGAGATCGAAGGAAGTACAAGAAGAAGTCGTTGAGCAAAGGAACTAAGAAATTAGCACGATTATTATTAGGTATTTTATAATTCATTCGTTAACGTTCATCGGAAATAAATTAAAAATCATCCTATTAACTAATTAATCGTGATCGTATTTATACTGCTCATTTCGTTTACATTCGCGTTTTGTATGTCGTACCTACATTAGTGCTTTTCGACAAAGAAGTAAAAAATGTTACTGGAATAGTCTCAATTAAGGTCGTGTCCTTGTTCGACCCCCTTTTACCGGAGGAATGGTTCTAATTACGATTATAAGATGAAGAAGCGAGATGCCACGTACGGACAATGCATAGTTTCTTCCCAGATCCATCCAGAACGAGTTCTCACGTGTAAAACACGACGGCAAACGTGTGATTTTTCTCTCGGAATCAAAAACACAAGTTGGAGTACCGTGGAAAAGTGTAGGCTAACTTTGTATCTACAGACTTTCGTGCTCTACAATGTTCTCGATAACGTAGAGAATAAGAGATCTAGAAATCGCTTTGCTTATTATTATCAGCTATGCTAAAATAATAATAAATTAGACATATCGATTAGGTATGTCGTCCTAGTGTATACAGTATGATCAATTTTCTAGATGTCTTATAATTTATCGTTTAGAATAAATCTTTGTACTGACCCAGTAGGCTTCTAATTTTTCTCGATGCGGTAGTAAAATCACGCACGGACGTGCGTTCGTGTGTTCCAAATATTCCCGACAGCTGTATTTTCTCCTTTCACCGGACGATTCAGAAAAGCTGATGTCAAGTCAATTTCATGATAGATATGCATTTATGCGACGCACGCACGCGCCCAGTAAATATATTTAGCTAGAGTCACCTGAATCACCTTTTGGCCGACGTCCAAGTTTTCGAAATCGGCGAAAGTGACTTTCCGAAGTAAAACGCAATCTGATTTGAAAATCGAGTCACACAACGAATAGAAAATGGTTGCATTACAATCGATAATGAAGAGAAGCGCGTTCTCTCTTCTTACCATTGTAAATTTAGCTTTACTGTTAATTAAATTCAAATAAGCACAGTGAGAGGAATATTGTCAAAATTAAATAAAATATCGATTCGAGATGATTTTATTGGATGAAAGTTCGATGACCCTGAGAGAAGATCTCTAACCGACGCCGACGAACGGATGAAAAATAGACAAAAAAAATGCGATGCGGTGTGGTGAATAAATATGGAGAATAAAAAATAGAACACCTTACTGTTATTCATTGCGAGTCAGGCGTTAAATATTTTTATACATTACCAAAGATAAATAAAACTAACGAAATATTACGTACCCCGTTGACTGATAAAAAAGTAATGAAAAGAACATAGTTTACTATCAGTCACGCGGTTCTCTTAACCCTGTTACTTAATAAATTAATTAGTTATCGACTTCTGCTTAATTGAATATATCGTAGACGCATCTAGGAAGTGCGGTTCACCCGTCTTACCAAACTCGACGCCTGACCGACTTCATCTCGTTTGCATCGACCGGAAAGCCTCAATAATAATTATGAACGCTCCTCCATCGCGAGTGTTAGGTAGGTATATATACCCATCTATGCGCTTTACTGAAGTTACATCAGCAGCGAAAGAGGAGCGTGAAAAGTCTTTGTACAGTCACGAATCTTTGTAGTCTGGTCATCGCCTAGCCCGTGACACCTGAAATAATAAAAATGAAATAATTAAATATTCGTAGTAGGTAATAAATATGTGTTGTTTCACTTCATAAATAATATGTTTTATTAATGAAATAACTAGAGATGTAACGACTACTGGCCGACTGGTCGGCTAGTCGGCCATAAGTGTAGTCGATACATCTCTAGAAATAATCCAATGTACCTAGTTTCCCTCAAGGTATCAATAAATCTCAATAAAGGTAAAATATACCTACAAACAAACAGATAGGATACCTACCTTTGAATGTCCAGAGTAGAGAATAGGCGCCACAACTGACTCATCCTCATTGTTCTCGTCTTCATTTTGACCCAATGAAGCAAACTCTTCGTGTTCCATTATTCCCCATAACGGAAGGGTTTCCGGACCCGTAGAAGCCACGGCCAAATTGTTAACAGCCTGTGGTAGAACCTGATAGGCTCTCTCTATCTTCTCGAATTCGTCTTGCTTGCTCTTAACGCTCTTCGAGTAGACCACGCTCCCTTTCTTCGAGCTCTTCGTGCTCGATTTATTTTCCTGCTCGCGACGCTCCGTTGCTATCGTCGTAGTGGCCTGTGGAGTCACGACGTAGACTCGTTCCTTGTCGACCGGCGAAATCGACACTGGAAAATCTTTCCAAGAACTTTCTTCCTCCTCCGTCTTGCTAGCGTTCACCTTGTTTTTATTTACGTTCGTTACGTTAGATTCCTTGCTGTTTCTTGGATCCTCGACGCGTATACTCTAAAAATAAACATATCCAAATGGTTATTTCAAGATTGATTACTTACATTTTTTCTAACGATAAAAACAGCGTGTCATTACCTGTATCCTAGATTCCTCGTAACTATTGGGCTCCTCGTCCTCGATATCGTTGAAACTGAATCCAGCCAGTGCGAAAGATTTCACGTTATTTTCATGAACGTGTAAATGCTCCACGCGTTCACCAGATTCCGTAGTTGTCAAGTACTCGTGCGGTATTTTTTTCGATGGTTGAAGATACGGACGAGAAGAACTTGGTACGACCGTGCTAAGACTTGTACCTCGCGAATATTCCTAATTATAAATTCAAACGAGTCTTGAGTTTTATGTTAACAAGAGTGCATCCTAATTAACACTAAAACTAGCGGCAGTAAAACTATATTCATTTTCATCGCATATACCTATTTTATAAGTAGGTAATAGTAATAATAAAAAAAGAACCATTTTATTGCCTATCATTAATGAATAATATTCAATAAATGGGATAGATAATAAATCTGTACAAAAGTCGTTTTGTTATAAGAAAAGTGGTGAAGTAAGGAAAACGCAACAAGTCATTTTAACCCCGTTTGGTAATTGTAGCGTTAAAGCTTTATTTAGGTATTCATAATCAATTTAAAAAAAATGTCATCCCAACGAATGTACTAAATCAAACACGTACCTGTATCGTCCAGTTATCGATGTTCTTTTGTAACCTGTGAACGTCTATCGAATTGTTCACCTTTTTCGTGCCAGCATTGGGAACGACTTCCGTCGTCGTGGATACGGCTTTCGTCGTGCGATCGTTCAAAGTGTTCAAATTGGTCGAAATGGTCGACAATTCTGGTGGACTTATCACTTTGATCTCGCTCCTAGACTCCTCGCTGACGTAAGTGTCACGATTCGATGCATCGAGGAAGGATACTTTACGCGGTTGCGTTCGTTCCACGTTAGCTTTGTTATCGTAAGGCGAGTGGAATGGTAGTGGAGTATACTGTGATGTATATGGTATTATCACTTGAACCTAAAAGAAGACGAAAGATTATCAATTTTATAAAATTTTACATCTAAAAAATATTTATAAATTACGTTCATTGCACCTGTTTATTTCTCTTCGCTCCATACTGTCGCAAATTAGAATGCTCGCCATTTGATTCTCCATTATTCCCTAAATTATCCAACTGAGTATCTTCTTGGGACGTTCTCATGGTCGTCGATAGAACCACTGCCCAAGAATTAATCGACTGTGCTTGTGGTGCAACGAATAAACTATCGGGACTTTGCAAACCTCCGTTTATCACCGATGATGCAGTCCCTTTGGTATCCGTCCACTTGGCTTCGTTATTTTGATTAATACCAAAGAAGTCTTTCACCGGACTAGTCTCTGTAGTATAATTCAAGAAACTATCGTTAGTACCATGCGGTGGACCCAGCCGATTAATTTCCTTTTGTACTTGGAATGGATTCGTCCTCGTATCATAATCCAAAGTTGTTTTGGCATTAGATGCTCCGTCGAGATCGATGAAAGTTGGAAGCGAAGATGATATCGATGGTGAATCCGTTCGACTTTCGCTCGTCTTCGTCAGATCCGTCAGCGGCGATTCTTCGAAATGTATCGGATTCTCAACATTGGAAAACCCATCGGTCCCTGACGCATGAGAATCTCTCACTGTCCCAGCACTCCCCGAGATATCACCATTGTACGTTTGCTGCCCCGATCCGGTGCTACCGTAAGAATAATGATCGTTTGGTACCGCGGACGGTGGAACGCTCTGATCGGTCCTTTGGAAATTTAATCCGGAGGAATCTACGAATTGCTGATTATTCGCGAAACTCGTGTGATCGAAGTTATCGGACACACCGGATCCCGTAAACTGATTGATCCTAGACGCGTCATAATCTTGATTAATCGACACGCTAGATTCTTGATTATTGTTCGAACGAATCGAAGATCCTTGCTTTGTTTCGTGAGACGCGCTGGAGAAGGAATCTATCTGGGCTCCGTTAGTATGAGAATTAAAATTATCGTATCCTTGATTACTTGATCCTGTAGGACTTGTAGGACCAGACACACGATGACTCTCGAAGACTGCTTGTCCCTCTTGAGGAATCCCCAAATCAATATCACCAGAATAATTCGTTGGACCATTTGACGGCAATGAAGGCAAATACTGACTCGTTCCATGACCCGTTGGGCGTGGTGCTTCCAGATGTCCCGTATTCCCAACCACGGGGTGATTCGCTCGGGAAGGATAATCGAATGCTTCCGCTTTGAAAATAGGAGGCATAGGACCTGGATATAAATGTGGATTCGGTAAAGGACCAATAGGTGGAACTTCGCTATTTTGCCCAGGTAATAAAGGTGGCGCATAGAAAAAGTCCGGTACTCTGACTTCTTGAGAAGCGGAAACGATAGGTCCGTGATGAGCATCGTGATTATTCGATGGTAGATACTCCGCACTCACGACTCCGATATGTCCCTCTTGATTAATTGGTGGAAGATATGCTCCACCAGACGTACCGTGACCCATTGGTAACCAGGGAACTTTATTGCAAGGATTGCAATTCTTTTCCTTGCCTTGTTGATGTGGTTTATTGTAAACATTGATAGGAGGAGGTGGCTGGGGTAACGGTGGCCTATCGAAAACAGGCGGATGTGGTGCATTGTAAACTTGTTGAGGGGATACTTGAGGTGGTCCGGGTGGTGGCCCAGCTGGTGGCACATGAGATTGATGGAACTTTGGTGGGTGAAACGGTTCGGGTGGTGGAGGTGGCGGTACTTCGACGGCGGTACCACCTCCAAAAGGATTAAACCAGTTCATAAATTTGGAGAAATATCCGAGAGATTCCGTGGGACGTGGACTGGCATTGCGTCCGGTCCTTCCCGGAGGAAATCCGCGTTGTGGTAGCGGTGGTGGGACCAGGAACTCGCTCAAGGCGTATCTTCGACTTCGTTCTATCGAATTTGGTGCGGCTCGATCATTCGCCGGTGATGAAAGTGTACCAATGACGCATGTCGATATTACTAAGAACGCCAGGGCCTAGAAAGAAAGCGTTCGAGTAAAGATTTAAGCGTCCTTATTCCAACTGTATGTTTGAACACTCGTAAAATTCGTGACACCGGTATGAGAGTTCTTCGCTCGATTTAGAAACGCGTCGATCTTTTCTATTTTTTTTTTTTTTTCTTTTTGTTACAAAAGTGGATCACGTGCCGCGATGTAACGCTTACAACATATGATCGCGAAAACAGGCTGCATGATTGTGCAAAGTAAAGTAATATGATTGAATACCCCCCTGCGACTACGCGAGGCAAGTACTTCGCATTGCACTTCGTTCATTGGAAATTTATGAAAGTTTCGTCGTACGTCTCTACGCGTTAAAGGATTAAGTATGAGTAAATCTCAGTCAATGGCACGAGGTAGCATACGCGTAGAGTAGCCAGAAGTGGGTCGCTCCGTGAGAATCATTTCGAACCTCCGCGGATTATGTGTGTCGTACACGGAACTAGACGATTCTTATTACTCGAAGAGATGTCTCATGCGAAAATCATTTTATACAAGATATTCTTAATGTTTTTCAAAACGATCGTTCACGACTATTCAATAACACTTTAAGATTCAATAATACATTAGATACTAGTGTATGTTGTGTCAGCAAAATTGTTTTACAGCTGACTCTTCCTAAAATACTTTATTAATTTATCTACATATATTATTTTATACGTCCTGTTATACCTCTCTTGTACACCATACGGCATACACCCCGTATATGCAAATAAATACTAAAATACTAAAATTATTTACCAGATATCACTTTTTTCCATTATAACTCGAGTTTTACGAGCATCTCCGTACATAATTTTGGCCCAAAAAGTGTCTATTTAAGTAGTACGGTTAGAGATTAAAAACATATTCAATTTCTGTCTATTTAAATAAATAAATCAAATCTGATATACCTACTCCTACTTCTCATCCTTTCGCCTATTCACACGACGCGAAGCTTCCTCCGTTTCCGTTCGAACGGAAACGGAGGAAGCGTTCGCGAACCGATCTCGTCATGGCAAAGGCCACGAGGAGGAAGAAAACGAATCCCTCCGTTTTACACGACGTGTAGGTCGAGAACGAGCGAACGGATTCGTGGCCGAGGCCTTTGAGACTTTCTCACACGATGAGGATTGAATGGCTCTCTTCGCGAGCTCCACGTGCCATTTTACGTGCCGGGAGAGCTCACGCACGCTTCGCGCGAGAGAGAACGAGAGTACTCGCTCGCACTCTAGAATGTTTTGTCCCGAGAAACCGGAAGCAACGTAGGAAAGTGAAGGAAGCGGATAAACGAAGAGTAGAATCGGATTGTACGTACATACAACGAGGAGACACCTCCTACACGTTTACATGCAAATTCGAGTCGGTAAAGGCTTTACACATCTTTTTTCTCTTCCCGTACGAGCGTCGAGAGAAACAGCTAGCAATTTAAACTGACAATGGCAAGGAAGACGATCGCAATTTTAACGAGACGTACAAGATTTCACTGATTCGTTCCGCTTGACCCGTGACGATCCCACCTGTTCGATTCTTATGTCGATATATACCTATCTGATTTTAATGACCATCTAGAACGATAAAGTAATTTTTTTACAAAAAGAAATACTAACTGACTTCAAAAATTTGCCTATATCTACCTACTAAACTTAAACTGAAAGATTAAAAATAATATTTTTATATTTGGAGTAGCTACCAACATTACAGGTTTATGTTCATTAAAATCATGAAAGAATCATAGAATACAGCCGACTCGATGACCTCCTTCTTTTTGAAGTTGGTTAAAAACTCTCATTTTCTCGTCATCAAATTTGATTTAAAACAAGCTTTACCTCTTCAATAATACTGACACATCACAGTGTGTTCGTTCAGTTTTAATTTACTAGTTACATATTTTATTGAAAAGGAATAAAATATAATTACACAAGAAATTAGATACCTAATAATATCTTTCCCACTTTAACCTTAGACAAGTTTGTGAACCGTATTGCTTGCAACTACCTACATTCGCTTTTATTTCGTTTTTTTTCTATTTCTAATAATAATTTTATTGCGTGTCAAATTAAATCATAAGGTCGAATGAAACACAGATCACATGTTATTTTCTATGGATCTGATCCGACATAGAAAAGATGAAAGCGCTAGATCGTTCGACAACGGCGAATTTAGGTGACAGGTCACCGGGGGGGAGCTAAGCGAAAAATCGTTCCTCGATCGAGGATAATGTCGTGATCGAATATCGCGAAACACTTCGAGATCTCACCGGAGAGAAGCTCGAGAGATAGACGAGGACCACGAAGCTGTGTCTATATCTGTGAGTGTATGCGCTAGTCGGCAATGTAGGTAAGTGGGCTGTGGGGATTACGAGAGTCGACCCACGAGTAAAAGACGATGTAACGCGCGTGTATGTAATCCGTGTGACGCGTGGCCTTGCATGTACGCGTGACCACGTGTATCTCTCGACGCGACGCGCGGCGCTTCGAGCTCGCACGAAAGTCTCGTGTGGTTCGATTGCAGCTAATCGAGACGAACCGCTGTTGATAACGAGCTCGACACATGTGCACTCATTATTTCTCTACTTAACGAATGCCCGTCATTCATCAGTTTCTATATATTCGAGAGTTCGCGAGAAATTAGCGTGGCCGAGAAAATAAAGCTTTCAACTATGATGTTATTGGTAATACTAATCGATCAGCTGCTACCTTTCCTCATATTTGCTTAACTATGTCTCGATACTCTATAAGCAGTCTTGAAGAAAGAATTAAAATATTTAATTAAAATGATCGACCGATTCTAATCGTGATATAGTTAACAAAATTGATTAGCGTTTGTTCGAGTCGTTATAAACTTGTTTTAAATTTTAACATTACTTAAAAGATGGTTAATGTAATTAATTGAAACTTCTTTTTACTATTTAGAAAAAATTAATGAGTGATGTAATTATTTATTAGTTTTTTTCTCATTTGTAGTGGGCCACAACGATCGATCGAAACGTAAGGCTAGGAAAAAAGAAGTTTTATTTAATTGCATTAACTACTATCTTTTAAGCGATGCTCCATTCACTAATTCTATTTGTTGATTAAAATTGAAAACAACTTTATAACGACGACTCGAACAAACGCTAATCAATTTTGTTAACTATATTACTTGTTAAAGAATATGTTACACCGTGTTTTCGAACGTTAAAGAAGCCTTTTTATCGTTTCTCTCGATATAATGTATATCATTAAGCCATCACGGTACGCGTCTACGAGCTCGTAAACCCATTTACGTGTAGACACGAATGAAGAACAGCTTTGAATTAATATCTATCGATTTTAATGAAATTAACGAACCCAATCACTTTCTCTATAGGTACTTTGGAATATTACAAAAATAGGATATAGGTACTCTCTTCTCGATCGCGTACACTTTCATAAATCGGTTGGTTTTAAGAGGGAAATGTCTCGAGTGTATGATTACTATGCGCCATCGTGCGATACCTAGCTGCGGGAATCCGAAATTTCATAGCGCACGACTAACGTGGGAAACCGTGAGTGAAAATCGTAGCTCTTTTAGCTCTATAGAAAAGACTAGTACTAACGGTTCTTTAACGAAATTACGCGAAGTAGAGAGGAGACAATTACGGGCGAGTAACGAATGAGAGTTAACTATCGTCTTTTTCCTAGAGCGATGCTCCATTTCGACGTATGTCGGTAAGTGAGACCGGTGCGCGTGTCGTCTGCTCGTATTCGAGAAAAAACGAAAATCGTTTCAGCCAACAACGATCCTACGATGCCGGTTTATCACGTCTAATGACAGACTGTGGGGCTCGGTGAAACTAATGAAAACGTGTTCTACTCTTGGGAATTGTACTTAGTTTATTTGCAAGAAAGTAGCGACTGTAAAATAATGAAATATAATTATAAATCATCTGTCATGACCGTTTGGTAAGGTATCCTAACTGATTTATCGTAATGAACGAAAATACATGAGATTAGGTACTGAATTTTACAAGTATTCGAACTGTTAACAAATATATGTCAAAAGCAAACTTAGAAAGAGGATATCCGGTTAAGATTTTAACGACGTTATAAAATACTTCCCGATCCTTTGAGTATTTTATTTACCCGCCGCGCGCCGACAACGGAGACGGATGAGCTCGGCAAACGGAAAGCGACACATTTCGGTACCCGACGAAAAAGTAGTCTCTCTCTCTTTTATTGGTACCGCACCAAAAAGAGATCACGGTAGTCTCGAAAAGAACGTATCTTCCTTATACTTTCGTTTAGAAACTTCTCTAGATAAAAATTATATGAAACACCTACCGTGAAATACTAATTACTTTTAACGCTTCTATCGCTATGTATTAAAGATAGAACGACATGAATTTTATAACAAGAATTATTCCGATGGCTAAAAATAATAAAAATCGTTCCCAAGAAATGTCCCAATAAAAATTCTCTTTTTGAAAATCTTCCGGAATCTTATGAAAAAAATGTTTACACGAAGTAGGTATACAAAATAGTGTTACTCACGTGTCGAACGTCCATTTCTTTCTCTCTCACTCCTTCTGCCTCTCAGGACCTTCTTCTCTTCAGCATATCACACCTCGACGAAAACCGAAAATACCAAAGAACTCACTTCTTCTTTTTATTCCTTCTCCAAAACGAACACGACTCGGAAGTAACAAGAAAAAAAAAAAAAAGTGAAAATAAATAACGAGACTCGGTTGGTCTAATCAAAATCGAGTCAGAGTCCCATCCCGTAAGGATTCGACACGGTGCCGGGCATCGACGCGAGACGAGTGCCGCTACGAGGAGAGTGGAGAAGCGACAGGAAGACAGAAGGACTACACTATGGATGGTGGAGCACGAGCCGAGAAGCACTACGAGCGGAGAAGGGAGACGAATGGAGGAAAAGCGAGAAGAAAGGTGTGCACTTGACCAGGGTCAAAGAGAGAGTCCATTGGAGCCTTATGCACGAGTGACTTATATACATTCGCTCTCCACGCCTTTCCTCTCCTCTCCTTCGATCCTCCTTTATCTCTTCCTCCCTCTATTCTTCCTTTCCCCAAACCTTCCCCAGTTTCGTATCAACGACGAGAGCTTCGTCCTCGTCATCGACCACCTACCGATACCATTTCCTATTCCTTGCCCGCGCATAATCGATAACTCTTACAACGGTCTCATACCTGACAGTTCTACCTGCCCAGCTCCTGCTGATATCCTTAGGGACGATCGGAGACCTTCCAAATTTTACCTGCAGGGTCGAAGACTTCTTTTAGCTTTACATTCTCGATATTTCGGGAAAGGAAAATTTTATTGTTAGGAAACAAATAATACGGTTCTAAGAAAGGCAGTGTTTTTTAAATAACGATGGGGATTGGTTAAACTATTTTCGGTGGATTTTTCGTCAATATTTTGGATCTTTCGATCAAGTATTTCGAGGGTATGTAGTGCGTCGCGTCTGGATATCTGGGCCATGCTATCTCTTTTTGACACACCGTGTACATTTTTCTTACTCTTTGACGTTTGTACGAGTTATAGGTGTTACTATGACAACCAAACAACGTTCCCTGGTTTATTTAAAGGTTAATATATTTTTTTTTTTTTTTTTGTAATCGTATCTGCCTAACTTGTTTAACCTCCCGAGTTCCAGACATACTTTTTTTTTTTCTATTTCCTTTTGAAACTCTGATGGCATACTAGTTGGCAATGATTTAATATGGGAAAAATAATTTAAACAAATCAGGCACCTGGAAATCTAAAAACCTTACTATGTTCTACTCAAAGAACAAGGGAATGATACTAACGTGTCATTTGTAAAAATTTCTTACGTACCTATTATGCATAGTACCGGAGAACTCAGGAGGTTAATATCAAATAGGTATTTTTTGAACTTTTTATGGATTGGTATCCGGTTAAATATTCGTACTCGAGTTAGATACTAAGGAATTCGAATTTTTCCTCCTGAGCCATTTAAAACTATGATAAAAATCGTAGTCCTGCCCTCGAAAGAAACGCGAGGATCATCAAAAGAGTCCTTCCATTCAAGGATTTCTGACCTGCTCGAAAAAGATTTACGAGCCAGTAGCTGTCATCTTTGAGGGATCTTTCCTTTAAAACCCGTAACCGCAAATTTAAATATTTTCTAAAATATTATTGGGGATAAATCTCAGTCATTTAACCTAGCGTAGGATAACCACAATTTACAACAAAAAATAAACTAATCAAAGCACGAAAAAGAGAAAAAAAAGAATTAAAATTCTAAGGTAGATCAAACTCCATAAAAAATACACGAAATCCTCGTACCGTCATCGTCCATCTTGTTTCGGTGAAACGTACGACGACGATCCAGAATGCCGAGAATTAACGCAACTTTGCGTACGAGGGGGAAATCGAGGGTGAATCCGCGGAATACAAAATCGCCAGAAAGCGACGAGAAAGTCTAACCGGGTTTAATGCTCCGCGTGCGCGTAACATCGGCACGTTCCAGACTCCTCCGTGGCTCGTAAGCCGATGGAGCCTGCATACGAGAGCCTTTCCGCGACCGCATCGCATTTATGCACCCAACTAAATAGGTTACTAGGATCCTAGAAGAGTCACGGAGCTGCTAGGTTCGAGAAGAAGACGCAAGGACGAGTATACAGAGTCTCGGTGAGTCTTTTTAAACTATCGTGACGAAACTAACTTCTTACTTCCGACGTTATTTATGTTTCTTTGGGTCAGTTTCGTTTTCTCTTTCTTTAGAAAACGTTTCTTTGGTCTCGTTCAATAAAACATCTTAGAGTTTTGCAGGTTGTAATGGCGTACACACTTTTATTCCATTAAACATTAGATGTCAACCGGCAAATTAACTATTTTTACGAGCATTCTCGCGAGATAGCCTTTTTCTTTTTTTTTTTTTTTTCGTTTAGTCATAACGATCTTGACATAATGCGAGCAAGCGTGTCTTTGCATTCCTATCTTAGGTATCTCTAGAAAAATATGTTGCTTCGGTGTAAATACTCCCAGGTATCTCGAAGATTCATTATCTATGCAGCTTTGCACATAACCATTTAAACGACACACATCGTCATAAATATTTCACAGTACCGAACTCGGAACTCGAAATTAAAGTAATAATTGAACATCGATCGCGTAGCTGCGTGATCGAAAGTCGTATCATTGTGACATCCAGGTTGATCAGGAATTAAATCTAATTTCGTTCAATTTTCTTTTCCTACTTTAGTAAAAAATGGTTCCTCGAAGTCTCTTATCGTTAAGGTATTAAAATCAGTCGAGAATGCAAACTACTTTGCTACTGATTAATCAAACAACACGGAAAGTCGACCTACGTCACGATAAATGATAAAGAGAAATGATAAAACGGTTGAACGAGATGAAATCGGTGTACGTAGTATATTTTGAACGATCTTCTCGCAACGATCGGAGACACAAATGGATTACACGTTTCTCATCATTCTCAAAGTTTTTCTGCTAAACCTTTTGATATTTGACTCTGCAAAAGCTGAAATTGTCACTTGTACCGCACCTGGCTTCTATCCTCTGCAAGATGTCACTTGTCAATACTACTACCTGTGTTATTCGAACGGTGCTGAATATTCTGCCCAAATATCCAAGTGTCCTGGTACCACGGTATTCGATCCGACCAGAAGTGCATGCGTACTGCCAACACAATATTCTTGCATAGAAACAACGACGACAATCGACCCATATAGCTGCAAAAGAGCTGGTCGATTTCCTATCATCGATCCAACATGTAAAAGTTATTATATGTGTTACTGGCAGACGAATGTTCTTGCAAGAAGAATTTTCAAATGTCCAACCCAAACGATCTTTGATCCTACGAGAGAATTGTGCGTCCTTCCTACAACTTACGCTTGCGTTACGACTACTATTTAGCACGTCCACTACCCCGATTATTTGATACTCAGTGGGTTGTATAAGTTTTGCTTTAGAAAATCGTCTATAACAAAGTGTAAGAGGTTCAAAGACGGTTAATAAATTGTCCTTTTGCAAGTAATGTTAGTATACGTTTTTATTATTTAAATAACTCCTAAACTTCTAGCTCCTAAGGTTTGATTGTGTTTGGTTTCCTATTAAATTTTGTACAACGTAAGTTTGGTAATACTACGAATACGACCACCTGTATAAATTTGATCGGTCCTCTCTTTCCACCATCGACCAACCTCTTTCATTCTATTCCTTTTTCTTCTAATATATGATTTTTTAAGGTTTAGGTTTGCAGTAATATCGAGTAACTCGGATTTCATCGATTTCAAACTATCGTCCTTACCCGTAAATATTGAGAACATATGACTCAAGCCCGTTGTCACATCTTCATAAATATCTGGCAAATTATACTCTATCTCATTAAACCAGGAATCATTTAACATGGGAGACCCGGTCGTATCGACATAAAGAACTCCATTAACCTCTTCGATTGTTTTCTCGCTATACTTATTATCTTTTTGGTCGTTTGATCTTTTCTTAATTCTAGGAGAACGCTCCGTAACCCAGGCAATATCGTTAAACTTTGAAAGCTCGCCTAAACTCGTATAATTGAATAGAGCCTCTACAACCTCCAGATTGATTGATCTATTCAGAGCTCTGATTTGTTCCAGGAAATCAGGCTGACCGAATCTTACCTCGTTTCCAGTTAATACGACATTCTTTTCAACCTCAATGAGGCTTTCTTTATCCTCCTTCTCGTTGGTATGCTCCAAAAGAAGCTTGATTCTAAGAACGAATCTTTGATGAGGTAATATCGCTGATTCGGTCTGATTTGTGTTTTCCCATGTAGTGGGAGATATCTCATCAAGCGTTGTGGCTTCCATCGGTGACATTGTAGTTTGATCTACAATTCCCATAACTTCTGTTGCATCTGTTGTTGAATGACCAGCAGATTTCGTAGTTTCTTTTATAAATTCTTCTGACTTGAAATCTATATTGCGAAGTTCATTATTATTAGCAGCAGGCCACATTCTGCCTGCCACGTTATCGGACACATTTGCTTTAGTCGTGTCTACTGCTTCGGTCGATGTCACCGAATCCCATACGGGCTGGATTTCATCGGATGTAGCTTTCAACGAGTGTATCATAGGACCAACTTTGATCTCCAGTCTCTTTTGGGGATTTTTCAAGTCAACGTCCCATTCTGTAAGACTTCTGCTTACAACCGAACCCATTCCACATTTAACACTTTTATGTCGCCAAATTCTAATCCCATTTTCGTTCCTAACTCTTGTGAAATTGACGACTCTGCTCACTTTGGTGTCTTTGTCGATGATCTCGTAGAAAACTGTTTTACCGACGTTGGTGTCGCTCGAGGAGATTTCTCCTATTATTTTCTTACAGTCTAGATAATCTTCTGGTATAGTCGCGGAATTTTCAAATGATATCGCGTATTCTTTAAACACAAGTCGTTTAGGTGGTTGGTAATGAAAGATCTTCTTTTATAATGATCCTTTCGATCCAACATAATGTAGCAGCTTCGCCAAATGGAATGTTGTTCGTTTCTTCATCATTGAATGTTTCTTTTACAACTTGCTTTGGATCCTTAACGATGGATAATTCTTCATCGTGTTCTGTAAAACTACTAGAGTATCTTTCGTTATCCTTTTTTCTATTAAAACAATTTAATGATTGCTCCTCGAATGTAGGGAATGTCAGTTTTTCTTCTTTAAAATAATACTGATCACTACTCCCTTGCAGATCCTCTCGTACCTTCAAAATTTGATTCCTTCGTTAATATGTTGAAGTTATAATTGAGAATACAAAAATAAAGTATAATTTGATTTAAATGTACCTGTCGATTAGTGTAAGATAATACCCCGCTTAAAGTACACCAGTAAAACGCCTGTATACATTTAACTACAACTTTATTCATCGCCATAACTAAAAGTTATAAAATTTCAATACTTTACCAACAAAAACGATGAAATACTATAATCTTTAGGAAGATGCATTGCCAATGAAAGATTTTATTACTTTTCTTTTACCAAAATATTAAACTTCGCACACGATATTTTTAAGAGAACCTGTTTCAATGAATAGCAACAACTAATAACTCTCAGCTCGAACACTTGTTTCTGACCTGTACCGTTATCGACTACTCTCCTTCATCTCTTTCCTCTTATCGTCATTCGCTCATTCGATCTGGAACCATTAAATCAAATTACGATTTCTGAAAGTGTTACGTTGTTCAGATACGACTGGGGAGCTACGAAACATGTATAATATATATATATATATATATATATATATATATATATATATATATATATATATATATGTTTTTTTTAATTGAACCAATTAATTTGACTAGGATAACTTAGGCCACCGCGAAAATGCGAGTAGTTAAATCATTTTCTTCGTGCGAGTAGTTAAGGGTTAATCAAATGACAAAACAAAATCTTAAAGATTTCTAAATACACCAATGCAGTTATAGTAACGAACGATAGATCGTGCAATCCATTATAACTGTATCCGTGATGTAACGCTTAATTTTCTCTGCTCGACTTGCAACTTGTATTAATGCATATGTACCTACATGAACGAAAGTATGCGAGAAAGTTATAAAAAAAGTAATTGACAAGTCGACGTTACTCCCAGTAACGGTACTTACGCATCACCGGTGTTTTTGCAACGGTTCGTAGTTAAAAACCGGCTGGAACGCGCCAGAAGAAGCCACGAGATACAGTCCACAACCTACAGCCAGGCCGATGTCTCTGCTACCCAATCTGCTAACAATAAGTGAAAGGATGTATTTTTCGTACGCATCTTTCTTCCCGTGCGTTTAGTCTAAGCTTGACGCTGCGCCGAGATATGTCGTGCATGTGAAAAACTTTCTTCGTGCATAATATTTATTTCAGTACACGCGAAATACGAAGTTTTAAGTGCAATTTTCTTTTAAAATGTGGTTCCTCGTTATTTGTCTGGTGCTCACGTTGCTCGTGAAAATTTGGATGGATCGAAAGCAGTTAGGAACTTCACCTCCAGGTAAATTTGGTTAACCGTAGTTCACTAAAGTTAAATCAACTCGTAAACTACGAAATGAAAACATGTATTTTTCTTATATCACTCCTATTTATTACAAACAAAGTATCAAAACTTAAAAGATCTAAGTATTATTAGTTATTAATTAAGGAGCAGAGAAGAAGTGAAAAAGCTATTGGACGAATGTTTAGTGACCTAGGGTTAAAATAGTACACTAACAAGTTGTAAGAAGAGTCCTTATGTTTGATCTTTATGGCGTTTGTTAGTAGTCCAATGAAACGATTATAAATACTCATGTGTTAACTGGAGATCACATCTACACTCTCATGCGTGTATTTGGTAAGGAAGCATTGTTCTCCCTCTAAGAATGGTACAGTACAGTACCGAAACGTTTGGTGACACAATTTTTATCCAGTTAACACATGAGTATGTAATTTAAAAATTGTATAATTGTTCCATTCGACAGCCAACAAACGCCATAAGAACCAATCACAAGTATAATAGTAAGAGATCAGTGAGTTAACACTAAGAAGAGTAAATGATAATAAAACTTTTAGGGCCACGGGGATTACCAATAATTGGGAATATATTGGAATTCAAGCGTTTAGTAAAGGAAACCAAATTTCACTGTCTCGTTTGGTGTCGTTTGGCCGATATTTATGGACCCGTTATACGTTTACAATTTGGATTCGATAATCCATTCATCGTCGTTTCTGGAAGGAGTGCCGTTATGGAGATGCTTTCCCGGTCAGAGTTTGACGGGAGGCCGGATACGTTTGAAATTCGACTTAGAACTGGAGGTAAACGTAGAGGAGTGCTTTTTACTGACGGAGAAGTTTGGTCCGAGCACAGAAGGTAATAACAATTATAAGTATAAACATATTTTAATTTGTAAAACTTTGTAAGACTTTGTAATTAACGCAGATTGACGGTTAAAACTCTAAAGCGGCTGGGTTTTAATAAAACCGAGGTGGGAGATATGGTAGTGGACGATGCCATTGCCTTGACAAAGACGATCGAAAAATGGGCAGAAAAAGGGCCGATATCGAACATATACGAGTATGTTTCCGTTAGCGTTATTGCCAGTCTCTGGCATCTCGTCACAGGAGCGAAGTAACGATTTTACTTATTTTATTATTTAATTGTTAAATACTTAGAAGCATATCTAAATTGTATATTTTATCAGATTACAATTGGATCAAGAGGATTCGAAATTAATGGATACCATCACAATGTTAAACACAAATATGAAAGAATCTAACGAAATCGGTGGTATAATAAACAGAGTTCCTTTTCTTAGATTCATTTTCCCCCAACTAACAGGATACGCAAAGTTCAAAAGTCGTCAAGATCGTATATGGCGATATTTTAAAGTAATGATGCACCAAATTAAAAAAATATATATATATAACTCATCGATTTTACACTTGATTAAAAATGACTTTTAAATCGTAGGAAATGATAAAAGAACGTAGAAAAACTGAGATACACGATGAACCGAGCAACTTGATCGACGTTTACTTACAAGAGATGCAAGCTCGATCTTCGAGCTCAAACTCGTGCTTCAATAGTAAAACTAATTTTATTTTATTGTTAAAATACATCGTTTTACTTAAATCTTAATCAAATTTTTATTTTTTAACAGAGGATAACTTGACTGCCCTAATTAAAGATATCTTTGTCGCCGCCGTGGAGACAACCAGTAGTAGTATCGGATTCACGATAGCATACCTTTCCGTGCATCAAGATGTACAAAAAAAAATACACGATGAATTAGACGAAGCACTCGGTAGGGATATCTTACCACGTCTGGTGCACAAGAATAGGTATTTTATATTACCTACTTCATCGTAACCCCTTGCCTTATGATTTAATTCGACGCTCAATCAAATTAATAATAAAAATGTAGAAAAAATGAACCATAAGCTTGTCCAAACAGAGACTAGTGAGCACTAAAAAGCAAATAAATGAAAAAATTAACTTGGAAGAATTAAATCAAGAGTTCGACTCGTGCTTTTTATCCTCGTCTCGGAATTTGTACGAGTCTCACACGATATTATAAGGCAAAGGGTTAGTACCGATTCGAACATGAGAAAAAGATAATTTTATCCCGAACTCATTCAAGAGAACATACGATTATCTATCCATCATTGGTCTTAAGCGTTACACAATGTACCTAGGTACTAGTTGAATAATAATCAAGAGAACTCGAAGATCTAGAACATATTAGAAATCTATGCGATATATCCATAATGATGACTTATTGTTTTCATTATCCTCTCTCAGACTTCCATATCTACAAGCAGCTCTTGCGGAAGTGGCGAGAATAGGGAACGTCGCTTCGACTTCTTTGCCGCATCGCGCTATGAGCGATACAACTTTTCTCGGATACCGTATAAAAAAGAATTCTTTATTATTGGCAAACTTTATGAGCGTTCATATGGATGAGAAACACTGGGGCGATCCCAAGGTCTTTCGTCCTGAGAGATTTATCAATGAGAAAGGAGAATTTGTCGAGGATTCTTGGGTGATGATATTTGGATCAGGTGACTACAAATGTTGTACTCTATTTATATCCCATTAGTACTTGAGTTATATGGTCTATTTGTTCACAGGTCGCAGAAGATGTCTAGGCGAAGCAATGGCGAAGAATAATCTCTTCCTGTTTGTCGCACACATACTGCAAAAATTTCACTTCGCCATAGCACCTGGTCACCCAAAACCATGTCTGATGGGTATCAGCGGGTTTGTCATCTCACCACCGCCAATGACTCTCCTCGTTACGAAACGGACATAATTAATGACTGACGCTTTAATTATAAAACATAATTAACTTAATATATGTTGTATCATGTACGGCAAGATAGAAAAAATTAATATAAACGAAGACTGATTCATGATACGTTGTAACGATAATAAACACAAGTTTTACTTATTTAATTTAACCATTACTAAACACGTTAACATGCTAGAACATACTGAAATAATGAAAAAATAAGACCATCGAACAATGGAAATTACCTTTATTACTTCTTTAAATACAAGAGTCCTTTCAGATCATTTCGACAGTCTATTTACAATCGTCGGGCATGTAGCAAGTTCTACTATTTACAGGAAATAACCCACCGTAAATAAAAGTACGGCAAGCTTTCACTTTTCCCACCATTACTGCAACCAGCGATACTCTTATTATCCTACGAATATTCGGAGTCAACGAACAATTTAGATTGTTTTTCATTTTGTGTCTGTTTATTTCTACAACATGTCAACTTCTATTCCGCATTGTCCTATTTAATTCGATAAATTCATAATGCCTGTAAAATGAATAAAATCATTGGAAGACAATACAGTCATTGCGCATCGTATCGGCGCTATCGGCCAGCGTGCTAATATCGAGAAGATTTCTTTCTTGTCGATAATATTGAAATAGCAAAATATTCAATATATTTCTTGAACGAATTCGAAACGTTCAGCCGCAGAAAAAAGCGCGCGTAGAAAAATGTATGATGATCGCGTTAACGTCGGGAAGAATAAGATTATCGAATAAATTAGCTGCACGTTCGAGCATGGAAGAATCTTCGCTGTTGCACGACATAATAATAATAACAATAGTAATAATAAACGTCTAGGACGAATGCAGGAAAATACATAAAAGATCTACGTACATTTACTCTATCTGGAGATTCGTGTGGTCCACATAAATGTTATCTTTGTATCTACACGTGATATAATATCAATAATGTATACTCACAATATATAACAACGAATATCAACATTTGCGGAGACATCGCTCCTCGCGCACCTTTTTTCGTCTCGCGCGAACGCGTGTCCCCTTTGCACGAACGTCCGTAACATTTGAAGTGTATCTCTAATCGTAAAAAGTAATATAGATTCAAAAAACGTCCTTCCTATACAGGGTTTCCCACAGTTGGAGGCCAAAACAAGAATGGCATGTGCGACTGATTTTTCTGAGTCGAAAGGAGTCATAAAAAGTAACATATGCCAGGTTAGTTTTCGAGCTATTAATTAATAACGATCTGACAATCGTGAAGCGGGGAAGCGGTAGGTGTACTCTTGCCGCCATACCAAAACTCTAGCCAAGCTACGATTGGACCGGCGGGCGATAGAGAAAGAGAGAGAGCGAGAGTGAGAAAGAATAAAAGGCAGCTCACCGCCTACCGCTTCCGTGCTTCCTGATTCGCTGATCTATTTTATTTAATAACTCGTTAACGAGGACAAATTTTATTACTTTTTATTTCACTTTTCGTTTCCAATTATCCATGTGGACACGTGTATTTCCGCGGTTGTAGCTTACGTGAGACACCCTGTATATTTATGTATACATTTGTCATGTAGGGAACTTATCGACAACGTCCGACTTTTTCGCCTCGTTATATATATTTTTTTTTCTTTTTTAAAGATCGTTCACAGCCCCGTGATCAGTTTCATTGTCGTCTCGTTATCCCTTTCCCTTTTGCCAAAAATGCATTCTAATATACTACATAGCGATAGAGAGAAAAAAAAGACAGGATATAGAATGAGAGAGAGAGAGAGAGAGTTCAGGGTACGTTTCGTCTAAGACGTGAAATCGTTCATCCCCCGCGGTAAACGAAGACGACTATCGATCGTCGATTCGATCGACTCTACTATCCTACGTTGAACCCTTAAACGACCTTTGGCCGTTACTTTCTGGTCGATAAAAAAAAGAAACATAATAAGATTCTAGGTCCATGTTACGGCCGTGTTAATTCCAGACTAGATGAAATCCACCAGTACAAGACTTCAGGATGAAAGCACTAAACCCAGTCGAGCGAACACCATCTCCTTTCGTAGCCGTGTTATCTCCCAATATACGTCGTGAACTTTAACAAAGAGATCAAAAAATTACTCGTGATCCGTCGCATCCGGGAGAAAGGTTGCAATAAAACTCGATCGTAGACTCACGATATTACTTACTCGAACTTTTAACAAGACCTCGTTCTACGTAACGTAAGTAATTGAGAAAATCGCAGACTGCTATAATCTGAAGAGATAAATAAATGTTAGGAATTGTCTAATATTGGAAATATAAATTATTTTATAGAGAATAGTAGACACTCACTCGGTTGCGACAAATTTGTGATATACAATGCCACTGATTCTCTTGATCACCCAGTCTCATACGATAGTGACATTGCCGTGGTGCTTCGAGTAACGCACACTTTCTAAAACAACAGAGATAAAACTAAAATAATCTTAAAAAATTCAAGGCGATCGATGAATCGTCGAAACTTACTTGGGAAAGGCAAGTTTGGTTTTGTCGCTGACGGCCTCGATAAAAATGATGCCATCGAGAACCGCCTGCCGAACCTTCGAGCCGAGCTCTTTGTTTGGAAAATCCAAACAGAGATCAATGTCCTCTCGGAATACTCGGGCAACGAAGGAATCGTTCTTATCGACGCAAGGATTTGCCTTCCACCTGAGGAATTCCGTGTGCACTCTAGGATCCACTTCCAGTCCAAGATCCTTGCATCCTTTGTCTCTGTCCTTCTCAAGATCCCTCTTCCAGTCTCTCGTTAAAGCTTCTCTGTCGCTCGGTAAGGATGATCTCTGCTCTTTCACAGGAGATTCTGGAGGTGAGTTCTCTCTCCCGTACTTGAGATTGAAATGCGACGGTGACCTTTTGTACGAGGATCGATAAATTAGTATATAATTTGATAAAACAATTGTTCATTTTATTACGTTCCTTTTTGATAAAATCATAATTACCTTCGATGTTTTTTGGCAAATAAACCCTGCTGACAATCGTCGACGGTGCTCAAACGGCACCTCGTGTCTATCTGAGGATGCAAGTGCGGATTCGGCCTGGCCGGCGTCGAGGTCAGCACTAAAGTCTTCAGGGCCGTCACCTCAGCCGCAAGGACCTCTGCCTTCATACGACTTTCTTCCAGGAGACGTTCGGCCGTCGCCTGACGCACGTTCGCCTCGCGCACCATATTGTGCGCTTCCTAAAAATGAATTACCCTTCTAGCTCGATCTCGCATTGTCCTTTCTCTCTCTCTCTCTCTCTCTCTCTCTTTCATTTTAATCTCCGAAGTATTCTCGACGCGACGTACTTGAAAGAGACTGGCGGTGAGTTCCTCCAGCTCGGCTTCGATGTCTTGTCTAATCCTCGAGAGTCTTGCCACTTCCTCATCCTTCAATTTTAATTCCTCGTGAGCCTTCTTCAGTTCTTCCTGTAGCTTCGCCACAGCATGTTCCTTTACCTCGGCCACGGCTCTGCCCCATTGCGCCGTCGTCGGCGATGGTGGACAGTTGTAATCCTTCATCGAGACTTCTTGCTTCGTTTGTACGCATGAATCAACCTGTATACATTGTTAACCAGTTTGGTGGTAATTACTCATGTATGAGTAAAGAAAGAAAAGTCTATCGAAATGATAGAAATAGAGAGTATTTGAAAAATTATTTAAATAAATATTTAATCAAATACAAAAAAATAATATAAAAAGTTATTTTACTTGAATTTCAAATAAAAAAATAATTAGCAAAAAGTCATTTGACTGCTCAAATAAACTAATACATGATTATTTCAAATAACATGTAGCCAAATAAAATAATTTATTATCGTAAGGATTATTTTTCAAATAATTTCTTTGCACAATGTAATGCCCAGCCCTGTCTTGTAAGCACATATGAAATATTCCTGTAGTCACTGTAGATCTAATAAAAAGTATTTCCCATAAATTGAACACAATTTACCTGCACATCCTGCCTGGACGACGTATCGGGTATCTCGCAAACATCCTCCTCGACATTCCCCGAGTCTTCCTTAACCTCGCCCAACTTCTCCCCGGCCAACCTAACATCCAAATTCACGGTCGTCTGGGCAGCAGCAACAGCAGCAGGTACCTGAATCTCCGGCTTATACGCATGCGTAGTTAATGGGATCTCGCTAGGCTTCTTCTCGTTCACCGTCGTCGGACTTCGATGTCGCGTCAGAACACTGTGTATTTTATCGCTGTATACGAAGAGTGAGTTCGGTTTAGCTAAACTGGAACTAAATAAACAAGCGAAAAAAATCGTTAACCTCTTAACCGAAGAGTTTTCTGAACTGCAAACGCAAGTATCACAAATACCAAAAATTATGAGACTGCAATAGTCTCATTTTTGTAATTCTTAGTTTGGTTTTAAAATAAAATAAAAAGTTTCGTTACAAATAAATAAACCGTTTTAGAAATATCTCAGTTTGAAAAGAAATAGAGATTTTCGGTAGAGCAGAAAAGGAGTCCTCGTTTTTCCCATCTCGGTGCGTTAAAACGAACACAAGGTGAGATTCGAAAAAGGAAGTCCGAAGGAATCGCCCACCTGTCGCTAAGAAACTTGTCGTCATCGTCGAAGAGACTCGTGGGTTCCTCGCGCATCGTCGCGTATCCGAAGAGATCGGTCGCCGCCCTTGCGAGATCGGACTTCAGAATTGGATGTGGAGCGTGCAGACTGGAGCCAATCGTGCAATCAGTCTCACCCGGATATAACTCGTCCTCATCGGTCGTATACTCCTCGTCACCGGTCGTGCCAGTACTTCCGGCTCTTCTGTGCTTCGTTGTCAATGGTCGATAGGCATAATCGTTCGACGAAGCGGACACCGATTCGTTCGATTCCATCGATTCCGGCTGTTGTTGCTCCTGTACAGCCTTCATGGCGCCTCGATGCTACTTGTCGATCTGCAACCTTACTAAAAAAAGAAAATACTCAGGTTATTTATCTTTTCGATTCATTTACGAGGGAACATCGCGAACCCGAACTCACGGATTTGCATGAAACTTGGTGAGTTTTTAGAGTGATTCAAGGCAAAAATAACGGTATATTAGATCCGTGTCCAATCGTCCTGTAGGCCGAGAAATTTGACCTTGAAGTTAAACCTACAAAAAAAAAATTTGTTTTCAATTTTTTCCTTATAAATTTAGTTCGCTCTATTTTGTAGGTCATGGAAAATAATTAAATTTCTGCTTTGAAATATCTTCATATCTTTTATAGTTTAGAGGTTATATGCGTACTTGCGAAAGTTGATCTCCAACTTCAAGGCCAAATCGGTCCCGTCCTGCAGGACAATTGGGCACGAATCGAATATACCATTATTCTTGTCTCGAATCACTCGAAAAACTCACAAAGTTTCATGCATATACATGAGTTCGGGTTCGCGGTGCATCCTTGTTAGACCATTTTTAACTTCTTATTCGATATCTTCCAGCATTATCGACGATAACTTGATACGATAATTGCTAAAGAAATCTATATCGAGTTATCGATGTTTAAGTTTGAAATTCGAGATCATGCTTTTTAGCAGATAACGAAGGATCTGTTTACTTTGTGATAATGTGGTACTCAAAGAAGAAGTATCGTCTTAAATTGATGTTCTTTTTACGACGATCATTCGATCCATCAATGGAATAATACCGTTCGTGACAGGACGTTGGGGGCGTAGCTCGTGTAGCGTGACACGGATCCGCGAAATGAGCAAGATTGGACGTGATCGAGTGAATTCTTCGTTGCACGTGCGATGCAACACGATGTGCATCGTACTATCATCGACCCAGATGTTTCGAAACTTTCGCCAAACGTTTTTAACAATTATAGAGACGTATAATTTTTCTACATAGTTAGAGGAGGAAAAGTGAACTGGCATGATCATTCGACAATTCTGCACGATATCATTATTTTTGAGAATGGGTTGAAAAAATTCTAAACGTGCTTGGAACAATAATAAAATTTCATACGTACTTAGTACAAGTATTTTTTTACAAAGATTGTTATTTTAGTAATAGGTATTGTTTGAAGGAGCGTGTGTAATTTATGAAGTCAACGATGTTTAACATGGTCTAAAGAATCAATGTAGAAATTGAAATGATAGATGTTTGATAGAAAGTTATTAAGCAGGGGTCCTGCTTTACAAGGCCTGAAAAAGCGTTTTTGGGGGATTACTTTAGAAGGGAAAAAACTATTTCAATTGTGAAAAAATTTTTTCTAACACGAAACAAAAAATTACTGCAAACTTACTGACGCGTTTATTTATATAAACTATCTTTATGTTAAAAAATAAAGCGCAATTGTTTTATTAACTACAGCGACGGTCCACTTTACATTTTTTATTTTTTTCGGGTGTTCTATTTTCTCCAAAGCTTTCCATAGAAACCTTCGTATACCACGCGAAACGTAAGCGAATACCATGACCGAGATATTTCTAGATCGTTTTATACAACAACGGCCGAGAACGAGGCAAGGGACTCTCTCGAAGGTGCAAAATCTCGATCCACCATTCTCCTTTGCCAGATCCCTCGCGCCTCTTCCTCCCGATCTAACAGCAGCGACGTTGTTTCTTGCGCCACGTCCACGTTGCATAAGCGATGCTTGGGAATCGGCCGGTCATCGCATTCGTTATCCCCCGTACCGTACTTTGAATTAAGTCAATTAAGAAACGAGGCGTAGTTAATTTTCTCTCTTTTTCATTTTATTTCTCTTTTTCTCTTTTTCTCCTGTCCTCAACGTCGTCGTTGTCTCGGGTAATTGCCGTCACGTTTCTATATTCTACGAGTGGTTGCGACGAAGAATCGCTCATTTTCGAGTTTTACTTTGTAACGAAATTGATTTCGACGAGGATACTCGAAGTAACGGACCTTTAACCGAACGAAGAAAGTCGTAAAATAATTTGTGGAATCTTGAAAAAGAAGGATAAGATCGGGGCAAAAGTTTTTCTTCGTTCCTTTTAAATCCACCATGATGAATGCCAGCGCGATTAGATTGTTACGCTCGATGCTCAAGGCGGATCTGATAAGTACGTTCTATTTCTTCCCAGCCCTCGGCGCTGATTTAACGACGGTGTTAATCGATCCGAGCTTGTTACGGACACCGTCCGGAGAAAGTTAATCTTTTTAAATAGCTTATCGTTGATACCGACGGAAGTTTCGTTGGTAACACGTAGTCCTGTGTGACGTGTGGGCGTTACCGTCCACTTTTTTGTCATTCTTCCGACACGGTCACGATGAACGTTATATGTTTATCGAAGCTTTATTTTCGCAGCTATTCGCATTTAATTTCGCATATCGATCTTAATTAATGCTAGAAGTACCAAAGCAGTAAAAATAATTAGTTGCATATTTTTTATTTCAACGATCTTGTTATCGATCTTTTTACAACTTTTTGAGAAATATATTATCTGTTTTATTTAATCGATTTTATTTATTAACGATGAGAAATAAAATTATTCTTTTTATGGTATTTATTAAATAATTAATTGCAATGAAAATAAATGTAATTTTAACGTTGGTAGTTCTAGCATCCAAAATCGTTTAAATTAATTAAACTTCTTTGTTGTTGTCGCGATAACGAGAAAAGAATGTTTTTATAGAATTATTAACGATAATAAAATGATTAGGTACGTATGACGATGGCCTCGATCGCGTCATCCCTTTGTTTCAAACACGTGTCAAAGTGCAGCGCTAGCGTTAGCGGAAACGCTCCTTGCGTGATTTCGCTTACGTGTCGTTTCGGTAAAAAGAAACTGCGAAATTCGCTTGATCGTTACAAAGTGCAAAAATCGGCGTGATTCGAGCGAAGGTTTTGTTCGATGCGTCTATCCACCAACGGAATGTCATGTTCGCAAATCGCTAACGTGGCTTCGAGTCATCGTTGAGTGCACTCGTCGATGGAGGTAAATAAAGTGGAAAAAAAAAGAAATTTTTTATACGTACGAACGGTAAATGCTTAACCGCGAGAATCGTTCTATCGGAATTTCTTTACGGTCTGCGAAGCGATCGCGCTATCTTATGCGATCAAAATCCAATTGTTTTCATTGAAACTATTACATCGTGTATCTCGATAGCTCGCTCGCACGGAAAGGTGCGTACGGTAGAATAATGTGCACGGTTTTGCCGATCTCGCGCTTATCGCGTATTTTTCGAAGGGTGAATCTCCAAGTGAAAATTCACGAGCCGCGTCGCGTCGTAGGTACGAAGACGAGACGAGGGAGGCGTGGAAAAGCGCGAGGAGGTGTAGAAACGCGAAAGTCGTCGGAGATGGTAGGTATACCTATCCTTGGCGGGTTGGCTTCGTCAAACGGGACGCTCGCGAAAATTGCGTCACAGTTCTCACATAGCGATCGCACAGGGAAGGAGGTGGCGAATGGTACGGCCGGGTACCCGTAATGACGCTGCGGCATGCCGCTGACGCTCCATTCACGCCCGTACACAACCAGATGATAAACCCCTGGCTCCCACTCCTCGACACAAAGGAATCCCGCCAAACGTTAATTTGCTTTCGAGCGTCCCGTCTCGAGTGCCACTCGACTCTCGCCACCGTGATACGTATATGCGCTCGTGCCGAGCACTCGAGCTTCGCTTCTCTTTCCATGACGCCGCGGCTCTATATCGGTTTTTTACGAATTTAACGAGTTCGATGGTTGGAGAAGTTGAAACATCAAAAATGTCATGCCAGTGTGACAACATAATGTTGACATTTTAATAATAGATATATGTATAATATTATATAAATTTTCACAAGCGTGAAATATATCAAATAAGGGCTCTAGACATTTATTTGACCGGGTTGGCAAGAGTGTTATTTCACTTTTGTAGTATGAAATAAAATTAATTCTTTTATATAAATTATATAAAAATATAATTTTCAAAAGAAAACAAAATCATAACGTTGACAGAAGTCCTTCGAAACAAACATAACGCCTAGGTATCCATTTTTTAAAACCGAAATTACTTTCTTGCCAACCCGCTATTTGTCTATTGATTAATCACGCCCAGGTTCAATGGAAGGGATCGGTTGCAGAGTAATTTAACCTAATAATGTTCCAAGTGCTCCAAGAATAAATTCCTACTTTAATTTCCCATGACCGGAATTTCTATAGACCGAATCATCGACTTGACTATGTCGCGAGAGATAAGCGAAGAATTTTTGTGGTCTCTAATCTTTCCTCTCGACCAAAAATCTGGACCCCTTTTGAGATAAAACAGACACAGCACGAAATAAGCTTCACACCCACGCGAACATCTCCAAAAATATCGTTCTTATATCTTCTTTCGCTTCCTCGACGCGCATAGGTATACCGAGTCCTCCCCATCGACCTTCGATGCTTTCTTCGAGTGAGATTCTATTCTCGGTAACCTCGTCATATCCTTAAACTCGTGTTATAAGTCGAACGTATCGCTATTAAACTTTGTTGTACTTATAACCTACGTCTTTCGACAACCACGATGATCTTTCACGCACAACGTTCGTTCGTGATGTCCTCGGCATCGAGCTTGAAACATCATGTTATTATCTACGCTTCCATCTACGCGCAAATTATCATCGTTGCCGTACCCAGCCACGTTTCAACTCCCATTTTTATCCGTGGGACAATAAAAGCTCATTAGTAGGTAGGTACGTGCCGAGTTTGGATGTTGCTTTTACCACGCATATAAATGCCTTATTTGCATAGGTAGGTATAGTGCTGAGCTTGACGAGGTCGTCCTTTTATACGTTTTTATTTGGACAAAAATTCCTCGGGCACGTCCTCGAAACTAGAAACGTATCCGTTCGATATGTTACGCATTTACCGCTCGACATTCAGGATATCGGTGTTGTGAATATTAATTTTATTATTTACGTCATAAAATTACGTGAATTTCACCCGAAACGCTTTTTACGTCGGAAAATATTATCGATTCGAGTTATAGTAAAGAAGATAAAGAGAGAAAGATATTTAAATTGTCTCCGTTATTAATTTTCATTCGCTTCGTTATACGAATAGGCTTCACTTTCACAGACCGCTCTCGTTTCATGTTACTTTCTACGAATAATCGCTCGACCGGTTTATTTCTGCGTAGCTAAATAAATTAGCTTTGATGCCTTTGAGAAGAACTTGGCTAGTATCGACGGAAGTACTCTGGTAAGTACTACGAGGAGAGTCGAGAGTTCCCACAATATACGGCCCTGGCCTTGCACTCTCTCACGGTTGGCATGTGCTAGTTTACGTCTCCTAGTATACTCGGGGAACCGTCTCCACCGTCGGTACTCACCGGCAACGTTAGAAAATGTTGGAAGATTTGCATGAATACGGACGAGTGTCTAAACACGAATTCGTAAGTGTTGCTTTGTGATGAGGGGAATAATAAATTAGGTACCTGGATACTCCGAAGATATCGAACAAAAAAGAATATCCGATCGTAGTTATCATAAAGAAAAAGAAAAGATGGTTTCTCGGAACGACTTCGATGACCCGATACCCAGGTAAAAGAAAAAAGCTCGTCCACTCGGACGATGTTCGAGAACGAAAACTCCCGGATGTTCTTTTTCGTGCCAATTGGAATTTGGCCGTAGACCGGTGAGCAATTATAATTAGGAGATTACCGCAACTGTGTTCATTAGCAAGTGCTTTTGACCGGCGGCGGCGGCAGAAGGGCGGGGGCGGGGGAGAGGACTTCCACTTCGCCGCTACGTCCTCCTCTCTACCGCTCTTCCCGACTCGGTGGCGTTCTAGAGCTAACGAGCACAGTTTCGAGTCCGTGCACTCGCTCGAACCGACAAGTGAGCATACATACTGTGAGAGTGATATATACCTATACTACCGGTTGAAGCCACCAACGACACACCAAAGCGCAAGAGAAAGTACACGAATATGCCGCGCGCGCTCTTTTCACCATTGTTTTTCTCCGTTCGGGCAATGCTATCTCGCTCTATCCCTTTAATCGGTACTCGTATCTCGACGAGAGATGAGTTTCAGAGATAACGAGAATCCCCATACGATATCGGGGAAATCATTTCCTCGAGTTACTGCCAATTACCGCGCTATTTCCTTCCTTGGATCACGGCTCGATGACTACGAAATATATTTTCACTTCAATAATTTCACAAAAACTACGAGCAAAAATTCCTGTTTTCTTTCTTTTTTTTTTCATTTTTCTTTCTAAATAATACCTCTGGATGCTCAATTTGGGATGACGAGAAACGGTTGAAACATTTTTCGGTCGATGGACCAAATTATCGATGACCGCACGATGACAGCGTCCGTATTTTCAAAAGTAGTCGCGACACGACGCTTAATCCGCCTACGAGGACGGTTTACCGCGGACTGACCGACCATACGGTCTCTCTCTACTTGGCCCATTGTCAGCTAGCGATCTTTACTTCCCCCTCCACAACGTTGCTTCCTTCTCGTAGACCCTCCTCATCCACCTGCTGCACTGTGAGACCAGCAGGGCTGCAGAATGCTGTTATCGCGCGAACATCCTCTCGTAATCTCGAATTGCAGTTTCGTATGATCGACGTCGTTTATCAATGAATTCTCTATCTTTTTATCTCGTGATTAAATAAGAGCAATTTTTTAAGAATATGAACAAAGTAATCCTATCATCAGAGTATGAAATAAGTATGATTAATGAGTAATGAATGAATTAATTAATTATTACTTATGAACATGAGTTATAAGTTATTTTAATCATTACCCATTTAGTATGAGTATTAAGTAACCAGTTTTACTCTTATTCATGATTGGTCACTTATCAATCTCTGATCATATGAACATTTATTCGAGTAATGCCAAACACTGCTCCTTTTATACAAGGATGAGAGAATATTTTAGACCTTAAGACAAAGTAGGTATATTTATTTCTCCGTATTCTAAAAGTTCGGATATAAAAAAAACGGTCGGAAAAATTATAGAACAATGTCGCGTGACATTAATTTCATCATACCATAGTAAAAGCAATTATCGAACGGTTTTAGAGCAGTCTACCCAGTTACTTTGACACGTTAAGCCTTTATACGTAAATAACACTGTTCTATTATATCTCGTTTCGCAATATAAACGGCCAATTTGTTGCTCGACCGATATCAGTGCTGGATAACCGGATTTGGAAAATATGCTTCGATCCCTCGCACTAAGCCCGCTAAAGCCATAAATTCGTAGAATAATCGCCGAGAGCGCGTGCGCTTCGTGGTCGCTCGTACCTCTTATCTAAGTTCTCCAGGCTAGCCAAAACAGCTGATCCATGTCAGGCAGTATCAAAAGATTACACCAGGAATTAACGAGCGACGATTAATTTCGTTTGATCAGTGAGAAAAATACTCGTGTAAACATTTATTCATCGGTGATAGCTCAAATTTTTAGCAAATTGATGAAAGAAAGAAAAGGAAGCCAGGGACACTCGGGGACCTCTCACGTTACTTCGAATTAATAAGAACGATTGGCTTCTATTAAACGCGGTCGACAGTCGGTACTACGGTTACTATAGAAGCAGTGTAATGGAGCCAAACGGAGTGGCACGTTAATCGTGTCGTCCGTAATTCAACTTAATAAGTCTCAATGAGATAAACGTGACCCTTGTTATAATTTTACGACCGGCCTGTTATTGCCAGTCTAATAACGTCATTCGCCGTTTCTCTATCCTCCTTCGTGCTCGTCTCGAACGAAAGGAAGAACAAAATGTTCATTTTCTATCCCCACCCCCGCGTGTTTCGCAAGATTGACCTAAAGATATGGAATAAAATATGCGTTCTGTCTGTGCATGTGTGCGTGTGTGAGTGTGTGTGTGTGTGTGTGTGTGTGTGTGTATAAATCTTCCCCATGGAGCACGTCACGCCCAAGATAGAATATTCATCCGTAGAAGCATTTACTTTAGTCTCAGTGACTGAGGTTATTTGCTAATTAACTTTTCAAACTTTTCCTTACTTTTATCGTTTCCTATTTAAAGTCAACGCGACGTGAAGCAAACGAGACTAATTCAGATTTTTCAGCTCGCTTGCGTCCCTGAGATACACGACAAACGTGAGAAAGGTTTCTCCGTACATCCTGCGAAACACTTTGCGTGCACGTAAGATTCCTGTACCTGCAGCCCTGTAATTCCACAGAGGTTCCACACGTTTTCCCTCTCTCTCTCTCTCTCTCTCTATATATATATATATATATATATATATATATATATATATATATATATATATCTGTTTTATACGGTACATATACTATCTCGCACCATCCTCGAGTACCCACTGACTACAGGTACCGTATAGGCTAGTGTGAGTGGTAACGTAGGTAGAATAGTACGCATACTTTCTTGCGAATCACGAGGACGCTCGCACGCATTCTCGAATCTGCGTTTTTCTACGGGGTTGAGCGATAGAAAGGTGAGGCCAGATCCTTCGGGAGGATAATATCGATCTTGAAAATGTCATAGGTACTTACACGACATGATATTTCGATAAATACCTTCATGACAAGTGCCTTTACTTTTTGTTCGTGTACCAGATAAGAAAAACACGAAGAGGTTACCGAAGGAGGATGATCTCGTGCGTAGAACAGGTCCCTAAATGTCTAGCTTTTCTTTTTCATTCGCCGTTTCCTTGTATAAGTATATTACGCGGCACGCAAATGACAAGGAAACCGGATTTGATATATTCTCGTGACTCGACACACCTCGTGTCGTTATAATGTAATTATGATGGTGTTTTTTGAGAACTATTCATGAACCTCTTAACAATCAGATATAGCCTTTTCCCTGCTGTAAATAATAAATACTTTTATTTTTAGAACTCGCTAATATTTCCTTATCGAAGGAACAATAATAGTCCGAATATCTCGATGTAAAAATATCATTGCTAATAACGGCAAAACCAAGGTATCGAATATTGAACGTTATATAGGTCAATTGCAAATTATCCATAACGTGAAACTGGTTTTTAGGAAGATTTTTTAAAAGTTACAGTTAGTTCAACGTTAATCTTACGATCAGGGCTGGGCGTTATTCAAATAAATTATCTTATTTGGCTACATGTCATTTGAAGTAATCATGTATTAGTTTATTTAAGCAGTCAAATGATTTTTTTTTATTTGAACTTTAAATAAAATATCTTTTCACTTAATTTTTTTATTTGATCAAATAGTTATTCAAATAATTTTTCAAATACTCCCTATTTCTATCGTGTCGACATCACGCCCAGAACACTTCTATTGTAAAAGCAAATCAGGTCAAGGATTACAAATTCCTCCTGCTATGACAATTATTTGTTACTTTATTTAATTGAAGTAGGGGAGACCGGGGCTAATTGTCCCAATTTTAGGTTTTTTGTTTCTACAGATTTCTATAGCTTATATTTTCGAATTTTTTGGTGACCATCATAAAGTTCAACTTCTTAGCAATGCATGGAAATTTTTCCGCTTGCATTGAGACGTTTTTAACACGTTTTTTTCAATTTCAAGCGAACGAGTTTTTTGGGACAACTTGCCCCGCTGCGGGGTAAGTTGTCTCACACCATGGGATAAGGTTTTTTCCAATGTTTCCAAGGGAAAATCCTGATGTATGCATCATGATTTTTGCGAAAATGGACACCACCGCCGATTTCAATGTTTAATGGCCCACTTTAACCCACTTTAAAGAAGAAAGCATGCAGAATACTGTCCCGTTGTCCGTTTTTCGATATCGTTAAGCAATGATGAGAAATTAATCTTTTAAGTGTCGGAGTATGGGTCGTTTTCAAGCTTAAAACTGCTGTATCTTTCCAACCAGCCATCTTATCTTCTTTATTAGCGTTAATGAAAGACGGTTTGAGTCCGCGAAAGATGATATTTTAATCCTTTAATTAGAAACCTATAATTAGGTAATCAAACTAATACCAAATACAACTAAATACAACTAATTTTATAATAAAACTGATTTATTTAATAATCAAAAGCAGAACATTATAATTAGGTATAATATCTTTTAAACTAATCCTGTTACTATCTTTTAAAAACACAATTCGTCTAGTTCGATTATAAAAAAAGTAATTCTGCTTTAAAGAACGTGCGAATATGTCTAAGAATTTACTATACATCGCCGCAGCGCTACGCAGTCATTAAACACCGCTATCTCACTTGAATGGAACGAAAACCTGAATTCTGTCGAAAACAAATGATGAAAACAAACGTTACAGCAAAAAAATGAGGATGGGGCAAGTTGTCCCAGATCTCATTGTCGGGACAACTTACCCCGACGTGTGAGACAACTTGCCCCATTTTCATAGGTTTGTTTCTCGGGTCATAGTTCAGTTAGAACGAGGAGTTTTTTAAAAATTCCGGCAAGGTAATGAAGCTAACAAAATTCTCTTTCTATTACATGCGTGAACTCGTGTGCAATCGATTTTCATTAGTACCTAGAGATGCTTAAGTAATGTACCCAAAGTAGAATTGAACTTATCAAAATATAAATGCGTCTCTTGAAGGAACCAGGGAAGACTAAACACAACGACCACCACTACACTTTTTTTTACTCACTAAGACTTGTACACCATGCACCGGACGCGTTTCCCCTTCCACCCTAAGATACCAAAACTACGACTGGGACAACTTGCCCCTGGGACTTTTAGCCCCGGTCTCCCCTACCTAATTGAAAAAAAACAATTATTTTGAAATAATTTATTTGAAGTAGGTACACGCAAAATAAAAATAATAAAGTATTTCAAATAATTATTTCTTATCTTATTTCCAATAAAATGTGCTCAACGCTTATTACGATATTTTGAACGACTCCCGTTGACAATAACGATATCGAAAGTACCGTCCACATTTACCATGGTATAATATTACAGTATAATACTTGTAATATCGTAATTGTCTTCCCTTTTATGCGAAAGATACCGTGCGACCGCAAAACCGGATCGAATATCCTCAAACCATCCGAATACCACATCCCTCTGCTTTCCCTATCAATCGACTCTGGCATTAAGGCGATTCGACGCGAAGTTGTTCACGAAATCCCATGAAACGTCCTCGTGATGGAGAAGCATCGTTGGCTTCTCTCATACTACAACCACGATCCTACGAACGATCTGGGCGCTGCTGTTCCATCCGGTCGAGAACGATCACCAAGAGCGTTAACGTAATCCGAGCTTATCTCTACACCATCGTGAATCCTCTCCAAGTCGATCCCCGAACGATCGAACCACTCCAAGAAACGAGATCTGGAACAATTTCCGAGCTTCGATCTCGTGATTTATGGAAAACGGTGATCCGATAGATAAGTTTCTTTAGCCAAGTTTCTTGAGGACGACACGACAGGTACCGGTAACGATAAAGTTTTACTTGCTAGTCTATATATAAATGGGTCATTCTACTATACGAACAGTCGACAGGACGCGGACGTGACATGTCACATCATTTTCAAATATACCAGATTTCACATATATTTGAAAATATAGATTGTAGGTAGATCGTAATTTTTTTGTAGCCTAATAAAAGTCTACAAATCTTGCTGATTCTATCAAGTCCACACATATTCACATTAAATTCACACCAAGTCCACAAATCAACACTATAAATCGCAACATAATTTGTTTCTATATTAATTCAATTGACGTAATTTTTAAGGTCGATAGTACGCGACATGTCACGTCCTGTCGACTGTTCGTATGATATAGAATGACCCAGATATGATTCGAAATTAGTTTCTTTTACAACTCCATTACCATATCTTCTTAAAAACATTCGTGAAATATGTAAAAAAAGATAGATAATGGCGGGAAAATTTGTTTGATAATAATCTGACGTAAACGCGATCGAGGTTTTCCCAAGCCCATCTCGTACAAAAGAAAATATCGTTTAAACGTATGCAACTAGGATTTCCGTGATTCCTATCAATCAGAAAAATATTCAAACGAACGATAACGAAGTATTATCACGTTGTAGGGAAAATATGAATCGCGTATCTAGAGTCCGTGAATTCCCGTAAAATTTTGCATAATTCATTGCACCGCGTTTCACGGCTCGTTTGGATTTCTCGCGGGTAAGTTGTTCCAAATAACGCCATAAGCGTCTCTCTTTTTGTTGTTGTCGAGAGAACGAAGGAGATTTGAGAAATCCAAAAGCCTGTGAACGTTTTATTCGTGCTCGCAATCGTCTTTCGCGAGATCCACGGGAGTTATACGCGAAGATACAATGCGCGTGGGAAGAAACGCTCGACTATTTACGTGTGATTTCGTCATTTTGGCAACTCCTCCTTTTAACGACTCGCATCGAGGGCTAGCTAGACTAAACGAAAACTTCTTGGAAAACGACAACGATGATATCGCGATCCACGCGATCGTACTTATTGTTTAACATTTAACTATGGGAACGTGCTGCTTGGTGTTTTGAATAAAAAAAAACGTACGTGCAAATTATATAACGCTTATATTTCTTATTACTAGAACGGAAGCACATTAGCGATACTATTCTGAGAGATTAGCACTTTTTTAAAAGAAAAGAAACTAAAAGTAACGTCGATGAAAGTTTCTACAATTCCAGAGGGAACCAAACCGTGTTTTCTTTTTTTTTTATCTTCCACGAATTTCATTTATGTCAGTGAGAGAAAGAGAGAGAGAGAAAGGAGAAAAGTTAAAAAAAAAACACGTACAAAGATATATGTATCAAGATGTAAGCCTTAATCAACGAGTCATAGGTCAAGTTGAACGAACCGACGAGAAGTCGGTCAAGAAGAAGCCTTCCGGGTAATATAATCGCCAGTGTTAACAAAATCAATTTGAGGCAAGGCACGCACAGTGGGAAAGAGCCATGAAAATCTACGAGAGAGTGGAGATCGGTGTACCAGGTACCTACGCCGCGCCGGTATGAACGCAAATGAGACTCAAGGTTAGTATCCATCGAGCTGCTCGAATGCAAGAGCGCAACGGTGAAAGAACACACATATACATGGATGCATAATAATGGAGATGAAAAATTCCACGCTATTATTCCTATACACGTACAGATGAAAAAATCATAGACTCGAATAAACAAATTCAAATCTTTGACTTTTAACACATTTACTGCTAAAGCAATTTTACACAAACCCGTATGTCCAATTTTGTTTCTAATTCTTTTTAGAATATAGAAATATTTACCATCACATTTTTTTTAAATATTAAACATTACACTTTTTATAACTGATGTTTAAATTCTTGTAAACATTAATAAACAATACTTCGAAACATTCGAAATGTAAACTAAAAAATCAAGTAACCAGTAGTCTATGTGTTAAAACCCAGACATCGTGCATCGTTTGAAAATTATAACAATTACCTCGTTTCAATGAGCTAGAAACAATATTCATAACTGACTACCATAAAAAATGCCCATTTTTCACAATAACACATTTATACTCTTGGCGTATAAAAGTACAATTTGCAGCCTCCAAAATGAAAGATCCACGAGTGTACATGACGGAGCACCCACGACGACGACGAGGACGCGACAATGAAAGCGAGGACGACGTGAGGTGGACAAAGGCTTCGATGAAAATAAAAAAAAAATAATAATAAAAGAGAGTCACGATTCTCAGCGTGATAAACAATTATATTACGACCTCTTTTTCTTGCTTCCTTTGAGCACGCACGTTTCAAAGGGAATTTCATCGTACACCGTCGTCGTCATCGCCGATTACACGTATGGGTATTCTTCCATGCATAGATACGGACGAATACATCTGTAAACCTAGTGTATAGAGACACAAGACAGGACGTAATCCTGTGAGCGGTATCCCGGGGATCCGAACGAGCAGATACTCGCGTGCACACGCGTACGCGCGCTCTCACGTTCCTCCCGGGCCGTGACCCGACTGCGCACGAGCCGCGGAGAATTCCATCGTGAAAAGGGCCTCGCGCATTTACACGAACGTGCACACCCACGTAGGCATGTTTCTATATGTACATATAGGTATATATGAAAGGAGAGATAGATACACGCGTGCTATTAGCCGAGCGAAAGGGGGTAATTGTCCGGCAAACAAAGCAGACCAAGACAATATGTCGCGACGTCCGAAATATTTTTCTTCCCTTTAACCAGCACTTGCCTGTCTCTCTCTCTCTCTCTCTCTCTCTCTCTCTACTTTCCTCTTTTTGTCAAAATAATCGGTCTTAATCGCACGTAGCGACGTTTCACGAAACGAGAAAGAAATACAGTGACTCGCATTAATATTCGGACACCGTATAAAGCGGAATAACTTTCTTGTAATTGAACCAAACAATTTGAATTTTTTGCAAGAAAACGGAAGGATTAGTTTACTAGATATCCTGTTTTTGTTGTTTAAAAAAAATCAAAATTTCCGGAATTACAAAGAAAATTGAAAAAGTCATTTTTTCAAACTTTTTTATCTGATCTTATTTAAATTGTTTGATTCAATTACAACAAATTATTCTGTTTTATAGGGTTTCCGAATATTAATGCGAGTCACTGTATTTTATTCGAAATTATCTAGAGGGTGTTCCGTGTTTCAACGGCCAATATTCTCAGTATAATTCTATGAGTCTAAGGGAAAAAAAAATGTTGTGTAAACATTGGTTATTTAAAACTTTAATAAAAAGTTACAATACAGTACAACAATGCAGGTTAACAGTTTGACACGAAGTTATTATGGTATAATGTAACAATAAATCAGCAATATTTATATTTAATGCGTTTATAGTTAATACCGCTTGTCTAAACAGATCAATTGTTATCACTGCTGATCTATTCCTACATTGAATCGTGGTAACTTGATGTCAAACTGCTATACGGTACTGTTCTCTATGCATGATTTTCGTCGTATCCTTTTATAAAGCCTTAAACAACCAATGCTTATATAACATTTTTTACTTCCTTAGACTCATAGAAGATACTGATAAAGTCTGGCCGGTGAAATCCTGAACACCCTCTATATTAGTACGAGGTTTGCGAACGTCGATGCAACGATGGTGAACGAAAATGCCGTTAAAATCCTTTCACGTGCGCGTGCACGTTTGTCAGTCGTATGGACGGTAAAGATTCTTGACTCATACTGAGAATGTTACACGTATGATCATGATAAATGTCATTTTAATACACCTATTCTTATAAATTATTCATGCGCATATCGTATTTTCCAGTTTTGTTTCCAGGAAATAGCAATTAACGAAAGTACAAAATTTATGCTTTTTTATTCGGTTTTTATTAAAATCGTAGGTTAAAAAAGAAGACAGGAATTGTACGTTCTACAGACAAAAAAAAAAAAAGAAAAAAAAAGGAGAAAAAACGGTGAACGAGTAGTAAACGTTCGGAGAGAAGAGAGTTTCTGAATAAGCCAGTCTGACGATCGTAATGTTTACGCACGAGTGCAGGTAAATACGGTTCGTTCACAAACGGTGAACGTGTATGAACAAAGAGATGAAGCAAGAGAAAAGGAAAGAAAGGGTGTACCGTGGAAGGGTCTTTGCCACGATGACCAAGTATTTTTATGCGAACGTAGGGATACTATCGCGTTTTACGAGTTACGGGTACGGGAAGTTCTCCACTACACAGGCAGCAAGAGCAACAGCAATGACCGTGGAACCTGTCGTACCGGTTTCCAACTGGATTCCACTCTGTCGTGCGCTTTGACGGCATAAAGAATCTCGTGGACGGGGTATCCCTCGATCCTGGCCGATCAAGAACGGATCGAAGAGTCGGTCGAGAGGAACTCCACTGACGTCATATTGTTACTTGATCTTTTAGTTTTCAAATGAACCATCGATCGTTAAAATCGAACAAAGTCTCGCGGAATAAACCCTCTATTCGTACCTACGAGTCTTCCAAAACACGTACAGTGGCGGTCCAAAAGTCAAGACTACTCTTCAAAGCAGAATAACTTTTTTATAATTGAACCAAATAATTCAAGTTTTTGCAAGAGGATAGAAGGATTAGTTTTCGGAATCGGAATTTTTTAAATTACAACGAAAATAGAAAAAGTCATTTTTTCAAACTTTTTTATCTGACCTAAGGTATAATACAAATTTAAAAAATGTCTTTGATATATTCAAGTAAGATATATGCACCCTAAAAATTTCATCTAAATCGGTTAACCCTCTTCCGAGTTACAAATTTTTTAAGATTGCAGAATAAGGTTGAAAATCGCTGAAATCGGCCGAAATCACTGATTTTCGACCTTATCCTGCAATCTTTAAGCATATGAAACTTGGAAATAACCGATTTGGATGAAATTTACCTAAATCTACAAAAGGTAAGTAATTTTTTTAATTTTCATTATAGGCCCAGATAAAAAAGTTGAGGACAATGACTTGTTTATTTTCTTTGTAATTTCGGAAATTTCCATTTTTTTTAAACAACAAAAACAGTACATTTCGTAAACTAATCCTTCTATTTTCTTGCAACAATTCAAATTGATTAGTTCAATTATAAAAAAGTTTTTGTTTTAAAGGATGATCTTAAATTTTTGGCCGTCACTGTAGATCCATGATTTCATTTCTCTTTGGATATTTCGCAGATGCATGCGAATTAGTCTACGAAACGCAAATGTTGGCCTATATTAATGATCGATGGTTGATTAGAAAACTAAAGGATCAAGCTTAAAGACGATAAAAGTGATTTTTTTTTTTAAATTACATCCAAACATTCGAACTCGACATTTCCGACAAAATTGAAACATCATTAGCCCAAAGGTCTACGAATTTCCAGCAAGATCTTAACACTCTCTCTCTCTCTCTCTCTCTACCTACGTAATTATTGATTACATTAACTCTCACACAAGCTTTGATCACAATCGACTTACCATCGCCCCCAATTACCACTCCACTAATTAAACTTAATTTAATACGCTCCGTTCCATTAACTCTATTCCCTCTCTTCTTTTCTAACCGGCCGTATTTTTATTCATTGTAAATACCGAGACATTTTTCAAACGGGATTTTCGTTTCGGTGTCACGCAAGCACCGTGACATTCAAAGGATTAATTAAGACAAAGTAATCCGACCGCTCCTACGCCGGCACCGGTGCGAGCCATTAACCATTATTAGCGCCGTCATTCGCTCGGTTTTATGTAATAAGGCGGTAAACAAAAGCTCCTACGATTATCCCGCTCTAATACTTTTATCAACGTGGCAGATACGTATTGTTTGTGTGGGTGTGCTAACCCGAGCGCGCATAGTTACGCTTTACTCCCGCAAAATTCAACGCTACTTCTTTCGGAACCTTTTCTTGTCTCGAAATATACAGGGTGTCACCAAATTTGTGGTACAACTGGACAGATTATGATTCTAAGTGAAAAAATAAGTTGAAAACGAAGAATAAAATTTTTTCGTACGGCGTACCGTTTTCGAGAAAAATGACTTTAAAAGTTCATAAGGTAGGTACGCACGCACTCAACGGATCTCGCTGTGGTCGATACATGCTCGGGCTTATCTTTGTAAACATTGCAAATGTCATGACTTTTGCTTACTACTTATTTTTATTGTTAATATAATTGGTAATTAAGGACACAGAAGATAGGATTTGTTAGTTTGAATAATTTTATTAATTTTTATACAAATTGTCAAAAATGTCTGCAATTTGGCCTCATACTTAACTTTGCTCTTCGTATTACATTTCTATGTACAGCTTTTAACACGTTTCGAGTCTTCAATTCTTCAAATGCCGAAAAATCTTTTCTTTTTTTAAAACAAAATTTAAATATTCGGTCTTATTCTCTATTCTTAAATACGAATTATAGTAATAACAAATTGAGTAGCCAGTCATGATATTGGCTGTTAAAAGCATAAACCCGAGCAGGTATCGTCTACAGCGAGATCCGTTAAGTGCATGCGTACCTTATGAACGTTTATAGTGATTTTTCTTGAAAACCGGTTGTGTTCGCGGTTGTACCACACATTCGGGAACACCCTGTAAACAAAGTGTCGAGTTGGAAACGAAAATAAAAAAACGTCACGGAGTATACATTATTCGCTTCGTCATATTCAGCCGTAATTTGAATTCGTTCAACGCCCATTGGACTTTCCCTTACGATTATTTTCCTCCGCACTGTGTTATTATAATCGCCGTCGAGTAAAAGCTTTTTTTCAGTCGCTTTCAATTCCGATCCATTCTTCCAAGCTCGTTAACGAAGAGAGAAAGAGAAAGAGAAAAACAAAAGCAACGTCGAACGATAAGTCTTTTCTCGTTATTCCTGATTTGCAACGATCCGTTGAAAAAAAAAAAATAGGTAGTGACTCCGAAAAAATAACTCGGTATGTTTACGTTCGACCGATTAGTACGGCTGTATCGGGCCACGATAGGAGACTTCGATTATTCGTTGAAAAATATAAGAAATTATATTTTTCAGAGTGCAGGATTCTTGCATCGGAAAAATACTGCTTCTCGCGAACGGATAAGACGAGCTATAATGTTTTATGTTCGTAACAACAAAAATTATATGAAAAAAAAACGAAAACTCTTTTAAAAGCAAGCTTTTACTATGTGTACTAAAGCGACAATAATTAGAATATTTTTTTATGGGGCAGTGCTGAAAGCTATTTATAAGTGATCATAGTTCGAATTGGTGGATCCTAATAAAAAATTGTATCAAAGTTATCGCTTTTAAAATTGTTTTTTTTTTTTATTAATATATAGAAGTGGGTCCAATTTAGCTTACAAGATTTGTACTGAGAATACAAACGAACAAACATACAAGCCTAATTAAATAAAAGCTTGTAAGAAGGAGTTTCAAGTGTTAATTGTAATCTTAATCGCGTATGACCGGTCATGAAATTTAAATCCTACTTGTGCCCCACTCCAGCACGTTTAATACCTATATTATTACATGCACGTACTATCTTACGCGTTACGAAGACGGAAATCCACTTTCGACCGTCAGAAAATTTATCGCAGTCAAGAGAAAGTCTCGGATTATCCCGAAGAATTCATTTCCCGATTAACTGCGTAGGAAGTGGAAGAAAAAAAATCCTGTTCTCGCAAGGTCAACGAACCTCGTCCATCGTGGATTAGCATTCCGTCGTAAAACGTTTAAATGGAAATGAAAATAAACGAGAATTTTGACACGGCGAATTTACCATTTATAATACGTTCACAGCACGAAGCTTGTAGTTGGTACGAGATTTCTCTCTCTCTCTCTTTCGTACACGATAGCATTCACATTGGCTCGAGGTGAAAGTCGAATTATTGTACGGTGCGATGTGGTAGGTGTCCCGATGACATCTTCGCGCGCGCGATCAACGATAAAGAATAGCATTCCCATCCACGAGTATTCACGATGTAGGTTACCGATGCAAAAGCAAAGCTCTTGTTAAAATATGACAAACTAACTTAAACGAATTACAGACTCGTTTAAAAGACTATAATCGTCCGTCGTTAATTTAGAAATTACTCGAGCGTAGACACGTTTCGAGTAATTAATTATTCGACGATAAGATAAACCGTAATTTTGTTTAGCACGAGCATGAAAAGCGAAACCAACGATTACGACGAGATATAGTAGGAAACACTTAAACGATCGACGAACGATAATCGAATGATTAAACGAACTTACCTGTAAGTGAAGTTCGATCATGATTGTATGTAGCGCCTCTTCCGAAGATCACAAGTAGTACCCTAACTTACTACAGATAGTGCCACAGGTTTAAAGCTATATAAAAAAAAATTGACTCCCAACTCGTTGGCAACGTAACCCGTTACCCGTATCGTCATTCTTTCAAAGCAGTGCCGTAATGTCGGGGTTCAAATTTTTGAACGAGGGGATTTTATTTCTTTTTGGGTTGGGAAGATTGATCTTCGGAAGAGGCGCTACATACAATCATGATCGAACTTCACTTACAGGTAAGTTCGTTTAATCATTCGATTGTATTTTGCGCCTCTTCCTCAGATCACAAGTAGATGTTGAAAGCATTACGGCACTTACAGCTATATCACGCGTATACGCAAATTTACATACTTACGTGTGTGAGTGTAATCTACCTACACACTATTTATTTATTCGTATTTTAATTTACTTATTAATTAATTAATTGATTTATTTTTAATTATTCTTACAAGACATTATCGCCTTTGCGAACGAGGTTTTGTCCTCAACTATAGGTAAGTCATAAAACTTTGCGAATGTTTTTGACCTATCGGTCCATCCCGCCGTCTTTTTTATTAAATCAATACTGATGCCACTCTTCTTTGCCGCTGATGTAGACGCGTGGCGCGTGCTGTATGCAGTAAATATATTTGTGTCAATTCCGCTTTTTTCCATTATTTCCTTAATCCATCGACTAAGTGATTGTGCCGATACTCTTTTATGAGGTTTCTTGTATGAAATTAAGAGCACGTTTGTCGTATCCCGTAAATCCTGAGTACTCGTCATATAGTCTTGGAGCGTAGTTGCGACGCATACTTTTTCATTTTCAGAATAGAAAGGAAGGATGAGTGATGGTTGTTTTTTGTTTAGCCCAGAAGTTTTAATTTTGGCTGGAACCTTTATCTCAATGTGGTCGGGGTGTTTTTCTATGTCCTGAATATTAATTAACGCGAATGTTTGCATTTTATGCCCTGTTGTAAGCGCAAGTAAGACAACGAGCTTGAGAGACAATTGCTTCAACGAGAGCTCTCGATTCAGGGGCCAATTACTGAAAAGATCCAGAATTATATTTGGATTCCATGTAACATGATATTTAGGTCTTGGTGGGCGCTTATTCGAGACTCCTTTGCAAAACCTCTTAATTCTGGGATCTAACCCCACCTCATTGCTTAATAAGAGTGATAGGGCTGACCTGTAAGTATTTATTGATCCGTATGCTGCTCCTTTTTCGAACTCTTCTACCAAAAATTTTAAAATGTTTGTCACATCAAAACTATAAACGTTAGTCTTGGTGGACATACAGAATTTCCACCACTTCTTCAATGCCCCTTCATATTGTCTGATAGACGAATCACTGAGCGATGCTATTGATATTTCGACAGCTTCTGCGGGTATTCCTTTTAGTACAAACGCCTTCCTGATAAGATACCTGCTACCAGGGAAAGTTTGTTCCATAATGGATGTGGTTCCCTATTAACGGAATTAATTAATTCAATATTAGGCTGGAAAATAAGGGGCCTCGATTCCAACATGTCTCTGAACATCGGATACCACGCCTGTGTTGTCCACTCTGGAACGACCATAATTCCCCTAGCGCCATCTGATTTTATTTTCTTTAACGTCTTCAGAATTACCGAAAAAGGTGGAAATGCATAAAAAAATTCCGTTGTCCATCTCTTTGTAAATGCATCGATAGCTTCGGCATCAGGGTCACTTTTCCACGAAAAATATCTTCTACACTTCTTATTTGATCTGCTGGCGAATAAGTCAATGGTTGGCATTCCGAAAGTTTCACATATTTGTCTGAAGGCTCTGTCCGAAATCGCAAATTCTGTTTCTGGTTCGAGACGTCTTGATTCTTGATCTGCATCAACATTGTCTGCAGAGCAAATATATGACGCGAAAATCCAAATATTTCGCTGTTCGCACCACTGCCAAATTCTTTTTGCAAGATTGCTTAGATTTGTAAACCGGATGCCTCCCATTCGATTAATATACGAAATTGCGGTAGTGTTATCAATTCTTAGTAGAACGTTACAACTCTTCCGTTCTTTGGTAAAGCATTTTAATGCCAAAAAGGCTGAAAGCAGTTCTAATTGATTGATATGCTCTTTTTGTTCAGTCGAATCCCAAAAACCATGGGCTGTCTTTCCCTCACAAAAGGCACCCCATCCTGATAAGGAGGCGTCCGAGTAAATCTCTATGTCAAACTGGAAGTTATTTATTGGATTTTTTGCAATTGCAATATTGGCTCTCCACCACCTTAAATCTGCTCTTATTATCGTGGGTAAATTTATCTTACTATCAAAATTATCTCCTGATCTTTCTAACGCTCTAACCTTTTCTCTTTCGAGATCCTTTAAGTATACACGACCATATCTAACGGCTGGACAACATGCTTCTAGAGATCCAATGAAGGATGCAAATTCCCGAATTTTACAATTTGACATGGAAGCGAACTTTTCTAGCTTCTTACTAATTTCTACGCGTTTTTCAGGTGGAAGAGTAATCTCCATCTTTTCTGAGTCTAGAATAAAACCTAAAAATTTGCATACTCTTCCTGGATTGATGCAACTCTTAACTTCGTTAATAATAAAACCGAGCTGTTTTAATAAACTACAAGATTCTGCGACGTTTTCCTTGCATTCGGAATATGAGCTTCCCAAAAGGAGCATATCATCTAAATAAATTACAGATCGATAACCTCGTTTTCTCAGTTGAGCCACTACAACTCTCATAATCTTAGTGAAAACATATGGTGCTGTGTTCAAACCAAACGGAAGGCAAGTGAATTCAAATAGTTTACCGAGAAATGTAAATCGTAAATATTTCCGACTCTTTTCATCGATTGATACCAAATAATAGGCTTCTTTTAAGTCTACCGTTGCCATGTAACAATTTTCCTGTATTAAGTCTCTCGCTGTCCGAAGATCCTCCAGCTTAAAGTGTCGAGTTGAGATAAATTCATTTAGTCTTTTTAAATTCAAAATTAATCGACTTGAACCATCCGGCTTGGGAATCAGAAAAATCGTAGATACAAATTGTCCTTCTACAGGATGACAGTTCTTTATAACACCCTTGTCCTGCAACTTTTTCAATAGTTTTGGAATTTCACATAATTCTCCTACAGACCATTGCGGTTCCCCCGGCGGTGAAAATTGATAAGGCGTCCTTTGAAACGGTATATCGTACCCAGATATCCATTTTTGAATGACAGGATCGTCGGAAATCAAGGCCCAAGAGTTTTTAAAATAGCTCAACCTGCCGGCAGGGATACTTACATTCTCTATCGCCGTTTCGGATAACCCTGGTGATTGCGCTTCGGGTTCTTGTACGTATTCGATCTCTGATAAGTGTTGTATCGCTGAATCCCGGGTCTTCTTCTCTGCCCGCCCGTCCTCGGTTGCATCTTTGTCGCACCAGAGTAAGGCGGGCGTTTTTCGTTTTTTGAAACTCGTGTTGGAATTCTCTCTGTACCTTTTAACTCTTTGCTCGTTCGTTCTAATGTTTTTGCAACTTTTATATGGCCTTCCAGTTCCTTACCAAAAAGCATCTCCCCGATAGTTGTTGTGCTTAGAATTTCCTTTAGTTTTACATTTAGATTCATCAATACTAGTGACTTCCGCGTTAAGGATTCTTCGCGTTGAACTTCCGACAATAGCCTACACGCATCACTCACCAATCCCAAAACAAGTAATTTATTCGGCTCAGTATTTTCTAGAAGCGATGTCAAGGCTTGGCCGAGAGCTGACAGACATGCAGCAATTTTTGTCTGTTTTGCCACCATACGAGCGTCTCTGCTTACGGCTCCTTCGGGAAGAGATGCTTTTATCTCCGGATTAAGTATTGGTGGATTTACAATTAGACAATTATTCGGTGTTGGATATTTCTTCAACAGTGATGCCTGTTCTTCCTTAGGAAGACCTTTGTTAATAACATCAGACCAACGTAAAGCAATTTCCTCCTGAATTGGAGGTCCGAACGAGTTGTCAGTGTCCAACCGCTTCCCAATAATCTCTAAGACAGTGTCATCTAGTTGTACTTGTTGTACCTCTTGGCCAGACGTACCTTGTATCGCATTGGTAGCAACCTCGTGTTGTACGACACTGGTTGTAGGCGGCGTCGATGTACCGACTTCTAAAAGTACTGACGAGGAACTTTTATTAATATTTGCCTTTTCTGTTGAGACATTTGGCGGATCCTCTCTGGAATGACTTCGTGAATACTCTCTTTCTGATCCACTTCTTATACGCCGATAATACGATCGACCACGATGCGAACTAGGACTATCGCTCCTGCTTGTGGATCTACTGCGTGGAGATCGATCTCTCGAACCATTATTACTCCGTTCTAGATCATCTGATCGTGAAGAGCTACCTAAAAAAAAAGGGGGAACAGAGAATAAAGAACTCTTGTTATTTATTCCCTCTGACTCCAGATCGATTAATTTAGAGAGAAAAAAGGACCTCCTGCATGCTCAAAGACTCGTGTCCGAGCTATTCATTGAATAGAATGTTCTTTGACTCTTGTCACATTCTTTGCAAGGGTCTTATTGTATGTTCGAGGACTCGTGTCCGAACTATTTATTAAATGTTCAAGGACTCGTGTCCGAACAATTTTTGGTTAGAATGCACATCTTTTCTAAAAGAAACTTTATTGCATACTTCAGGCCTCATGTCCGAGTTATTTCTAGTAGTACTAGATAATAACCTTGCAATATATAATCAAACTAACGAGGACGGAAGACTCGTGTCTTACGCGACCATCTTATGATCGTTGTGGCGAGATTATGAACGCGCGTGACGCGCTGGCAGTCTAGAACAAAAGAAAAGGGTTATGCTTACGTTGTCGATGATTTCTGCGTTTATACTTTTTTAACTTCTTCTCTAGACGTCGTAAACGACATTCCATCTCACTTTCCTTATCAAGGTATCTCTTTCTCGCCATTTTGATATATTTTAATATAATTTTATTTGCTTTTTAATCGCACTTCCTCTTTAACCTGTTTACACTTTCTGCACAAAGAAAGGAATGACGATACGGGTAACGGGTTACGTTGCCAACGAGTTGGGAGTCAATTTTTTTTTATATAGCTTTAAACCTGTGGCACTATCTGTAGTAAGTTAGGGTACTACTTGTGATCTGAGGAAGAGGCGCAAAATACAATTGTAACGAACCTGACACGATTAAGTAGTTCGTCATCAATCGAAGAAAAAGAAAAGAGTCTCGATCGGTTCTCGCAAAATCGTTTCTAATTCGCTCTGTTACCCATCCGATCCTTACTTCGCGGCGCGGCGGATAAACGCTTGTCGTACCTACTTTCTCTCGATCTAAAAATCTTCTCGTTCGCTGCCAACGATTTCTCACGTTCGAATAAAAGGCCGGTCGGTGCAGCAATGCGCAAAAATCCTTTCCAAAAGCGGTACGCACCGGCAGAACCGATTATCCTTTCAATACGCACGCTGTCTCTACTTTAACAAATTCGCCGCGCGTCGCGAACATAGTGATTACCTCTAAACTACTAAGTCTTTCATAGTAAAAAGTAAATTGTTACAAAAAGCATATAAACCGGCTTCAAAAATTTGCCTATAGAGGGTGTCCCACGTAACTGAAATAGACTGTATCCCCTGAACAGTTTATAATAGAAACAAATGTTATAGATCAAATTTGAATGGCATTAGATGTTGCATGATACGCAAAAAATTTTATGCACTTTTGTGCATCGGCGCATTAAAAAAAAAAAAACCTCTGCACTTATTTTTTAAATGGAAATAAATATGTTTGAATGCCCTAATCGGTAAAATTTTTTATGCTCTACGTGAGAGTATTAACATACTTATGCCATAAACTTGGTCGTTGGGAAATTATCACAGTTTACATTTTTCTGAATTACTATAACAGGCCGGAGTGTATTGGGGTACTTACGGTAAGTACTACGGCCGGCCTGACGTAGTGATTCAGAAAAATTTAAACTGTGATAACTTCCTAACGATTAAGTTTAGGGCATAAGTGTGTTGCACCCATTTATATCATTTCGTTTTGTTTTGTTGGCAACTTAAGGGGACTAGAGAGGTTTGAAACCGTAAGAAATTCGCTTGCGTTTAATTGTCATTAACTAAATCAGAAATGACTATGACATTTTTTTCTTCGTAGAGGTGTTTACTACGACATTACAGTGTAACAAAATACATTCAATTTCATTCCCAAGCCAATAATACCTACCGGTGGTAAACCGTCTTTAGATGAATTATGTAAAATCTCGTTCTACCACGATTCCAGTCGAATGAATGAGGATTTTTCGAAATTTCAACAATATTTCTTTTCTCTATAATGCCCTTTATACCTATCTATCTATTTATCTATCTATCCTTTGTTTAACGCGTAGGTCGGCCATTCTCTTATCGAGAATAAAATTCTATTTTTACAAAGGGAGCAGCAACCGGGCGTTCTCCGATGAGGAATAAATCGCGGAGGCGCCTCATAACCAGAGGCGTCGCGTGAAAAATAAAGCGAGAGGCGCTTGATACCGTTATAACAGTATACGTATACATAAAGAGAAGTGTATAGATATAGAAAGCAAGGAAGGGGTCCTTGCACTCTATACGAGGAGAGCCGTGATATCGATGCCGGAGACGTCGCTCGTCGTTGTTTTTACCGCGTACCCATCGGCTCCTGGCGCAATTTTTAAATGAAAGGTTTTAAATGAAAGGAAAAAAAGGCTTTACCAAGAGCGTAATAACGATCGTTGCGAGGATCGCCAAGTTTCTCCGTGCTTTCTAATCGCACGAAAGCCATCACGTGCATGAGAATGTATACGCCGCATGTACTACGAAATACGCGTGTCCTTGCCGTCCTTTCGTTTTTCGAGATTCGAAAAAAAAGGCGGGAAAGTTTACCAACGATGCGTCCATTCGTTGATTAATGGCGGAAATCGAAGGAGATTCCGTGAAAGTAAATTCTCGTCTTTTACGTTTGACGACGAACAGTGTGGAACGAAACGTCTATTTCTTTGGACATCGGCTCAAATTTCAAGTAGCTCAATTCAGCATGTTCACTTTTATAAATTCTTTGATAATTGACCAAAGTATACGAAAAGAGAAAATAATTAATTTAAGATCGACAATATTTTATGTGATTCCGACTTGGCGGAAATTCGTTAGTTCATATGATCTCAAAGTTTCACAAATTACCTATTGCGTATGTTGTTATCAACAATTCTATATAAATAACATTCCAAATTAACTCGTCTTTTATTGCTTAACAATTGCATAAAGTAGAAATTCGTTGGACTCATAGCCGTTGCAATTAACCCTATAGATAAGTAAGACAAATGTCTAGAGACCATAATTCGGAGGGGCCTCGGATTCGGTCGAGTCCTGTGCTTGTGAAAAATTATGCATGTATATATTTTGTTGTAAATTTATATTACACTAATTACTTTGATATACAGTCCTCTGCAGTCCTCTACTCGATGGCCTTAGTTGCCAAGAAACTTTATCTTTTTTTTCATTTACATTTTGTCTAGGGCCCGCTGAAAGCTTAATCCGGGACTGAGGGAGAGAGAGACGATTGAACTCTCGAACAACAAGTTTTCTGTATTCGTCTATCGTTCGAGTCACCTCTTTCTCCTGCTTGACGATTCCTTTCGTTCTTCGGGGGCAAGGATTAAAAGAACTCTTCGCGATAGGCACGGCACTAATATCATATCCTGATAAAAAACTGAGCCGCGCGTGTTCGGAGAATGCCACGCACAAATTTTTATTCCAAACTCGTCTTCGTCCTCTTCCCTCTCGGTCAAGGCGTCTCTTTTCTTTTTATCGTTTTCTCGCGCGTCTGCTTTCGCTTTTGTACCAATAATTTTCCTTGTAAAAGACCAAACGACGATTATTCTTACCGTACCGTGGTTTATGCAACGAATCTTCTCTTATCATAAGTCTTATCATAAGACTCGGATTTTTCATAGTTGAGAACAATTTTAATATATGCAAGAGAACCAATTTGGATCCTCTGAATTAAATTGAGATATTAATCCGAGAGTTTGACAAAAATGAACATCCGATATCCATCCATCGGACACTGGAGAAGGCTTAGAATCCTACTCGGCTTGGATATCCTAAAGGACGGACGTGTGTCAACGCAAAACCAAGTAAATTTACACAGCGTCGAGGAGTCGAGGAATATTCCTCCATTTCGAGGCGCTAAGCTCTACGCGAGGTTGAAACTGTCATTATAACGAAGTCACCGTGTATGCCGACGCGACGCGGCGATTCGCAGGATTTTCGATTCGAGATAACGAGCTCTCGGGGTATCGACGTCGTTGGGGAAAAATTTGGCAGACTCTTATCGACGCTTGTTATATATCTTTTAAAGCTGCACACGATTATCGAGGTCAACGAGAAAATTCTGCATAGTTGCGGTAGCGGTACGATTAAAGAGAAAAAAAAAGAAAGGTTTTTCGTTTATCGTAGGCGTATTTTCTTATCGCTTCCTCTACTATTTTCCGAACTTTTCCTTTCCCAAAACGTTAATTCGTTCTCTCTGATCGCTTCGTTCATAGCTTTGGGAAGTTTTTATTTCCGAATCGAAACGTCGCTATTATTTTCTCTGTGAAAATGAAAAAGAAATGATATAGGTATGCTCTTTTTTCGCAAGCATTGTTAACTGTTCATGACGAGTTAACTCGTCTTCCGCAGTAAACAGGTTGATCTTATTACGGTAAGCAGAGTATAAAAATTCCCACCAAGAACCGTCCGAGAATGTCCAAAAAAACGAAGGGGAAATTTCGTAGATCTCGAGGGAAATACTCGTCGAAGCGTGCAATAAATGCAGCGCTCGTAATCGAAATCGATATTCGTCGTAACGTTTTATTTCGCGAGATACTACGCGAGTTTCGTCTCGCGTGAATGCTTGGGTCAAGGACTCGTAAAAGATCAACAACGTATACGTATCCGCACGATATAAATACGGTGACCATACGTCTTTTATTCAAGAGTACCAATCCCTTATTTCACTAGCCTATCCTTTAAATTTATTTTTTATTTTTTTTCTAAAATAGCTATTTCACCCTTTATTTTTTGTGAATTGTCCTTTACTATTCTATATTCTTGAATCAAAATAATAAATCGAATACAATCAACATTGTCAGAAGTCCTTCAAAACAAACATAACGTTATCTATTTGTGAAAACCGAAATTACTTTATTGCCAACCCAATAGTATAAAACAAAGTCGCTACCCGCGTCTGTCTGTTTGTCCGCCTGGTTCTAGGTTCTATAATATAATAAGGAACTCCCTGCGATCGTGCCTAAATAAAAAAGAGCATACACGAATGCACGCAGGCCAGAAGATAAATGAGAGATCGTTCAATTCATATTCTTTTTTTTGTTATCGATTCCTCTGAAAATTGTTTGTTCTGACGACTTGATTACAAAACATCGACTTTTCTCTACTACTTATAAATTTGAATTTAATTAGAATGAATTATACATATGAACCTTCCGGAAGAAATTCTCTAAATGATAGTGAAAACCGCATCAAAATCCGTTGCGTAATTTAGAAGAACTAACAATAAGCGGACAGCGACTTTTGTATATGTACTATGTATAGATATAGATTTATTTGTACTTAATTGTTTCTAAAAAGAAATCTGGTCACCGTAGATATAAATGAAATTGAAAAGCTACATACCCACTGCACGATCTCTCGGACGATCGACCATCGTTTGTCGTCTTATTTATTCGTATTCGTAACATGCATGGAATGCTTGGCACTCCGATTGAGCGGAATGAAAAGATCGATCGACCAACTTTTTTATTCGTATTACGAGGGGGTCGTTTATAGAAAGAATCGTTCGATCGGTCGGAGGGTGGTCGAATAGAACTGTCATTCCATTCTAGACAGAACCCTCCCTGTTTTCTCGAGTGGCCAGAGATTAGAAAGCCTCTTATACGGAAGTGCCTCGTGACACGGTTTAACGGCAAAAAGACGCGGAGTGTGCGTCATACGACGACGTTCCTCATCTACCTTCCTTCTCTTCGTCTTGTTTAGGAAAGAGAAAAACGAAGAAAAAGAAGAAGAAGTGATGCTTGAACGAGTGAAATCGTTCTACCTGCGAACGACACGTTCCTTTGCCTAACGAAGGGTCTCTCTCACTCTCTTCCGAGTTGATACGACACGATTCCATAAATTCTGCGCGCGAACTTCTTATCGGACGACGATAAACCTTCCAGTACGCGGGAAGATTGAAAAAAACGCTGGTAATCTTACGTAATATAATATTAAAAGGAAAGGACGCGATGGAAAGACATTAGGAGATCGTCATTGAAATTCCACGAGCACCGCGCGTTACTCAAGACGGCCGAAGTAACGTCGTGCCACAACGAAGACCTACTTCGCGACATAAACACGATTTCGTTTCGTTCCTTTTGCGATTTGCGAAATTCTTTGCGAACGATGCTACCGTCTGCACCGTGTTCCACAGACCAGGATTTCGATTATATCTCTCCCAATGGCACACCACCATCTTTCGTCGGCTGGGAATTCCTGCCTGAGAGAGAAAGAGAGTCCTCGAGAGACGTTTAAGAATTATCGTGAAAATGAGAGAAAGTCGTGCGAGAATCGTAAATGAAATTTTTAAATTGGAAAATTTCTAAATGTTTTCTTCAAACCTTTCAAATACATGTATATATATATATACATATCCAAGATCGTTCAAACTTACGAGATGTTCACACAGCATCCGTCAGTTTGGATTCATCGAGAGGAGAGCGAGTATCAGTATCGATCCGAAAGTCCGTTTCTAATAATGGGAGCGACCGGGAGACTTGCACGGGAGAAAATACGTGATTCGCGTGCCATTGACGTTTCAGCCACGTCGTAAAAAAAACGAGCCACGACCGACGACTCGAGCGTCCTCGTTGCTTGGATCTACTAAAAGATTCGTGCCACCAAGTAGCACTCGCGTACGTCAACGGATCGAGTATCGAGACACGAGACGATCGCGATCCGCGACACGGGCCACGGGCCACGACTGAAGCCGCTCGTGAACTCTCGCTACCATGAGACGCTCGGAGCACCTTTGTCGGAGGAAAATGTAACTACCGACGAACTCGTCGGTAACTAACATCGATATTCTCTCGGTTCTGTCTTTTTTTCACCTTATCCAAATTTCATTATTTATTATTCATTTTTTCTGTTTATTTATTCTCCCATGCACGCGATATTAACCCGCATTCACATGAAATAGAGATAAAGAAGACAAATTTTTGATCTTTTTGTCATCTTAAAGAAATATAGTAATAACGATATCTCTTCTCGCAATCACGTTAGAGTATTTAAATGGCAGCGAGTAGATGAGAAAAATACATCTTTTGTATATCTATCGATATCACTAATGAATTGTTTTACTACTTTTACGTTAGATTATGCATTGCCTTCAAGGTATAAAGTAACCTACTATAAACTAATTCTGGGACGTGCATAGCCCACAGAAAGTCTAAATGATTAAAACCCGAAAAGGGTACCTGGTACAAGTCAACGAGGTTTTTCAATTCCCTTGATAATTGATGTACATCCTAAAAAAAAAAAAAGACAAAGATAAGTATAGATAAATGAAATTATGTTAATTGTCTTGTAGTATTATTAAAAGCATCACCTACCTTCATATTGGCCATCATATCGTTATCGGCATAGTATAACGCTATTGGTACTGTGATTCTAGATGTATCGTAGGAGGGTGGTTCCGAGCTATGATAAATTCGTAAATTTTCCTGAACACCGTAATCAAATTGCTGAAATTTTCCGGAGACGATCTCTTGGGCGTAATGTACCAATGTCTTAATCGAGGCACCGGCTGGGGCGTGGCCAAAAATGACAGGTACTAGCGCCTAAAAACAAAGCATTTTATATTTAATAATCGTACGTGCTTCGATATTTGTATTCTGCAATATTTTCACAACTTACCGGATCTAATTGAGCTTTATCGTACCCGCAAAGCATAAACAATATATTGGCGCATTCCAAGCGTTGAGTGTTACCTATATCGCAGAAACGCTTGCTCATGGCTCTCACCAAATCGTTCTGAGGAAGAAACTCGTCGTCTCCTAGGACATGAGCTATGATCTACGGTAGAGAATAGAAAAAAAGTTTTTTTTTTTCTTTTTTTGCCAGACTCCTAGACGATTTGTAAACCTATTCGCTACCAAGGCCTCGGGTGAAAATCCGCCATCACAGCCCTGATGTTTATTAATTAAATATGATACCAATCGTCATTAATTTTTTTCGTATAGATTTATAACGTTCTCGACAAATGAAATTAGCAATTTTACAAACCGACACACATAAGTGAGACTGGCTATCGATGAATAATCTCTTTTCGTACGATAATAATGGGTTGGCAAGAAAGTAATTTCGGTTTTGCAGTTTGAAATAAAACTCAATTTTTGTTATATAAATTATATAAAAATATAAATTTCAAAACAAAAGAAATCATAACATCGATGCAAGTCCTTCAAAATAAACATAACGCTATCTATTTGTGAAAACCGACATTACTTTCTTGCCAACCCAATATCATAAACCGATAATGAACACCCGTCACATATTTGTTACGCTGGGCTCATTCCGTTGCTAGTTATCCGATTGAAAAACTTTATTTTTAGTATAACAGTGTTCAAAGGAAGCTTTAAAATGATTATCGTATGATTTTTAATGATTTAATTTATTAGAATTTCTTAATGATTTTATGATGATGAAGCAAATTTGTTATGATACTTTCCGAATTCGTCTCAATTTCTGCTACAAAATAGGTGTAAAAAAAATTAAAGATTCTTCGATAAAAGATTGAAGGTGACCTTGAAAACTGAAAACAAAATGGTTAACACAAAATTCACTATAATCATCTTAAGGCTCCCGTTTGAATTATGTTATATTAACAAACAAAATTTCCAATCGAGTCATTAGTAATAGAATAATCTAAGCTGATCACGCTTCGTGGAACACGCTATGCGATGCTGGTAGCGAAAGGGTTAATTTTTATCATTGGCTCACCTGTAAATCTCGCGCCATAGGCGCTATATAACGTACGGGGCTTCCTAAATTACTCATATAAGCAACTGGTGCAAGACTGAACATGATTTCAACCCTACTGGCAATATCTGGTCTCCTGCTGGACATCACGTAAAACCCTGTTGTTCCCATAGAAAATCCGACGTACGTCAAATTGCTTTGTCTCAGATTCGTGATGTGTAGTATTATGGCGGGTAAGTCGTACATACCCATTTCGTGCCAACTGATATAAGAATATTTTTTATGAATATTTTCTATCGAATTAAACATAAGAATAAACGTTAATAATAATATACCTGAAATCCCAAAATTTTGAATCGGATGACGAAAAACTCGTGTGCGCTTTTGAATAAGTATTACCACGATAATTACCCATCCAGACATCGTATCCATTATCGGCTAAGATGAAAGCTATAAAATGAAATAGAATAAAAATACTTTATGTTAACAAGAACGTTCTACAGAAATTCATGACTCATCATTGCGTTAAGCCCCCCATACACGTACAGTTTATCTGTCAGTTTACCTGAACCTTTATCGGAAGAATAAACTGAACGATTAACTGAGCAAAGCGTGTATAGTCACAGTTCAGTTTTTCGTATGGTTTATCCATTTTTTGCTTCAGTAGTGTTTCCCTTTTTCGATGCGAAATACGCAGTTCTAAATGGTCCCGCTTGCTACTTGTCTGTTTTTCTTTTTTTTTTTTTTTCTTTAGATAAATCCACACTGTGGCAATTATATATAAAACATACCGCGTGCAAATACAGTCTATGCGTAAGCATAAAAAAAAACGAAGATATACATATCGAAAATGCTGTAACGGCAACGTCGTTTTACAAATCATCGGTAATACTGCAACCTCAAATATTTCAGGTTTTACTGATTTTTAATTGCAAATGCTGATTTTGGGAATTCCAACTTTCTGGTCTGGTTTTCCTCGTCTTAGACTATAAACAAACTTAAGCCGCTATTATCTCAAAAATGATAACCCCGTAAAATAGATTAAAATAAGATAAGCAAATGATGCGAAAGTGAATTTAATAGAAATAAAGATATGTTTAATAGATTTCTACTGGTAATTTAATAGTTTTTTAAATAAAATGAAAGTTATACCGAGTGCCTTGTTTCGACCACTGATAACCCAATCAGCCGAACTACCCAACAAGCCGTGTTGCAGCAATACAGGTGGAGAACTCTTTTTCCCTGGAATTCGATGTAATGTCAAGAGATAACCGTCCTCCGTTGATATGACATGTGCCTCGGAAGGATAACCTTCCTTTCGAATTATCTGAGACTGAAATAATCAGTAAAGAATTCAAATAAGATATGCAACGATTTATTATCCCATCAGAATATACAGTAACGGTAATCATTTTACGCGGGAAAAGAGAAACACGAAGCATGTTCTCGAATTGAATAAATAGTTTTCGTCTTCGTCTTGATATATGAATTCAAAATTACATTCATGGAGAAGAATAATAAAATATTTAAAAGAACGGTAGGAAGTGAAGAAATGGATCAGAATAAATTCTGCACTCTGCAGTCCAACAATGAAAAGAGAAATGTTAATAAATTCATTTATACTTGCCGTAGTAAGATCAGCATTAGAACTATGACTTCGTCTAGGCACGAACCTGTCAACCATGCCTATATCAAAAGGAATGTCTTCCCAAGACACCACCTTGGAAACAAGGGCATTAACGACAACAAAATACACTACAATCGTCCTCATCTCGACCACTGCGCGTTCCTTCGGCGTTCTTTTATTTAATTTTCCTTTCGTCGTACAACTCGATCGAAGCGAAACGTCGAAAGAGTTCATACCCTTATCCAACCGAAACCGACATTTCGCGCGGCGGACGATCAACTGTTGCATTTGTCATAACCAGAAGCATTTATAAATGCGACGTCATAAACATTTCGGAGAAAAAACACGTATTCCTTACGATTATCGTTTTCCAATCGCATAAATCATCAAATGTCACCGTACAACCGCGGATTATCATTTAATTTGGAACACGTACCATATAATATCATAATATCAACGAGATGAGAAGAGTAAGTACCAGCGTGCGTGAACGCTTTATTTCTGCTATGATACGTTTATAATTTTTTGATAGACGTGCCTTCTCGCGTGCGATGATCGCACATCTTACGCATTGTGACATTCTTTTACCTGCAATGTCAAAGATGTTTCACCTCCCTTCACCTTGTGTGTAAAAAGTAAAGTGATTCCAATCTTTGACAACCATTAAAAAAGGCTTTTTGTAAAATATACTATACAGAATCATAGTATAAATTACTATCACGCGCATACTTTATGTCGCGTTAAAAATATTGTTTGGATGTTCTCTGGAAGTCAGAAAATACATTTGTATAAACGTTCGTTATAACAAAAAATTCTTTTAACGAGCAGAGCATTATCACATATGTTAATTCAGCTTACTTTGTTTTTTCAAGAGTTTTATATTTAACTGTGATTGGTTGAGACTGGTAAGATTATGCTGCCGTGAAGATGTGACAAGGTGGAATAACTAATATCGACATATTCAACTATGATCGACGCTTACGAGATAAACGAGTATTGTGGAAATTTTTATCTTTCCGACCTGTTATGTGTAATATAACAGAGAAAAAATATGATAATAGGCCAGAATTTTCTCCCCGTCGCTTTTTCTTGCTTTTTATGCGCTCTTACAAGTTCCGCTTTCTTCGGGAAAGTCCGGCAAGGTCGAAGATGCAAAATTCAAAGAAGATAAATATGCAGTAATACAAACATTACTTCCGACTAATCCCTATTGTTTTTAGGTTACAATTATATTATAAAAATTGTTCTATTAATAGCAAACAGATAAAAATGTGAATAAAAACGTATAATCTCTTGTATGTCTATTTATATAGCAAAGGGTTGTTTACTATATTCGTGGACTAGCTTCCTTCCAATGCACGAAGTAATCTTCTGTAAACTAACTCTGGGGCTTGTACAGCCCACATAAAGTCCAAGTGATTAAACTTTGAGTATGGTATTTCATATAGATCCACAAGCGTTTTTAACTCTTTCGCTAGGTGACGTACATCCTGGAAAAAAGAAAAAAACAAACAAACAAAAATGACTATAAGTAAAATAAGTACTCATATATTTTGTATTGAATTCCACAACATGAAGTATTCATTTACCGTGACACTCGACAACCAATCGTTATCGGCATAATATAATGCTATAGGTACCGAAATTGCGGATATATTATAATTGGGTGGTTCTACATTATGGTAAATTTTTAAATTTTCCCGCGGGCCGTAATCAAATTGACGGAATTTTCCGGATATAATTTCTTGGGTATAATGTACTGCTGATTTAGTTGAACCACCGGCTGGACAGTGACCCATTATTCGTGGTACTAATGTCTAAAAAAAAAAAGAATAAATGTATATTTCAGTCTATTCTGCATAACTATTTAATAACTTACATCATTTAATTGAGAGTTATCAAATCCACAAACGGCAAACAAAATATTAGCGCATAATTTATGTTCAATATTATAAATATCACAACCGTATTTGGCAAGAAATTTTATTAATATATTCTGTGGAAGAAATTCATCTTCACCGAGGTAATGCGCAATAAACTGCAATTAAAAAAAGAAAGTATTTTATTGTCATAAAATATGTGTGTGTACCGTAACATTTATATGTCGATTACCTCATAATCCTGCGCATATGGGGCCAGTAAACGTACTGGACTCTTTAGATGACTCATGTAAGCTACTGGAGCTAGGCTAAACATTATTTTAACACTGGTTGCAATATCTGGTCTCATACTAGACATTACATAAAACGATGTAGTTCCCATAGAATGGCCAATGTACGTCAAATTACTTTTTTTGATATTTGTAATATATGATATCTCTGCCGGTAAATCATATATACCTATTTCATGCCAGCTAAAATAATATTATTCTGTAGAATTATCTATACATAACAAAGATTTAAAGAAGGATAAAACATTGTTTTTACAGAATACATATCACATCGCTGTCATCCCATATCCCTAACATGACAAATTAGGTATTCATGCATAAAGATTAAGAATTGTGAAACCTAAAATTCCAAAATCTTGAATCTGATGTTGGTAATGTCTTGTGTGCTCTCGAATAAGTGTTACCACGAAAATTGCCAAGCCATACATCGTATCCATGATCGGCTAATATATAAGCTATAAAGTAAGATAATAATGGTTTATATAAGCAAAAATATTCTCATATTTAATTGTAATTCATTCTTAACAATAAGTCCCATGCTTATGACTGGAAAAATTCAAGTGCTATAACATATCATCTTAAAAGATTGGTTCTATAATATTTACAACAATTTAGTACTTTTACACAAAAAGTAGAATCTTACCAAGACCCTTCTTTGGACCTGCAAGAACCCAATCGGCAGAACTGCCTAAAAAACCATGTTGCAACAATACGGGCGGAGATTCAAATCTTCCCGGAATTCGATGCAGTGTCAGCAGATAACCATCCTCTGTCGATATGACATGCGCCTCGGCGTTATAGCCATCATTTCGTATCATATCAGGCTGAAGAAATTAACAAAAAGTTTAAATAAAAAACGTAAAAAATGTAATATGTATAACAATACTTAATTATAATATCAAGATTCGTAATAAATAATATTCTTTCTGAGAGGCATATTCAACATAAAAAAAAACCACGATATTTGAATTCGATATAACACTAACGACATCTACTTGTAGTGAGTATAATCCATCTCTCAAGAATCAACAACAAATTAGATCACTAATAATTTTCGAAATGTGATTGTGCCAATATGTATGCTCTTATCACACAATGATAAAATTTACATCCGTCTCTAACGTTTATTCATGAATCATTTATCCTTCACAAATTTACTACAACGAAAAATAAAAATCTATGGAAAGTAAGAAAATATTAAAAATAAGTATCGGAAAAAAAAGAAAAAAAAGTATCATGCATTTATGATCGAGCAACAAAATAAATAGCATTAATAATAAATAGATACACTGATAAGCTTATTGTTTATCTTCTTCGATAATTTATCTTCTACTTAACAAAAGCAATGGCACTTACCGTACTGAGATCCACATCCGAATTATATTTTCCATTACTATTTTTAGGCGTGAATTTTTCAACCATTTGGACATTCGAAGACATTTGTGGTAGAGATGTAACCTCGAAAGTGAGCACGTTAATGGCAAGAAAATATCCGAGAAGTGTTCTCATCTTGATTACTAGAATTTAGCTAATAGAATTAATTCTCACGTTGTATGTAGTACACTTTGATCAATTGTAAACAAAAAATGTCAGATCTATTGTTCGGGACGTTTCGCGCGGCGAATATTCAATCATCATGCTACTTAGTCTCTCAATCAGAAATGTTTATAAATACAACGTCATAATTGTCCGGGAGACAAATGCCGCATTCGTTGCGAAAGGAATCTTGGATTTACGGACATTATTACGCGATCGTTATGTATTCTATTTTCGAATAAGCTAAAGCACTTACCGTATAATATCCGTTAGAAGAGAATGACAGAAGCACGCGTGCGCCCTCGCTTTAATTTCGCTATGATAAATCAGTATCGTTTTTTTATAGGCGTGATCTGTCGAATATAGTTGCCTCTTAAATGCGCATGTCACGAACCTATAGACAAAACATTCAAGTTTTTAACTTTATATAGCTTTATCATTCACACTTAAAAAATTGTAATGTTAATTTACTTTTTCTTTCGTTTTTCCTTCCTTCCGAACTTCAGAAATTTTGAAAATGGCGCAATTACATTTTTTTAAATTGACAACTGATCTAGCATGTTTTTCAGATTAAACTTTATATCTACGTAAAAAGTATCGAAGATTTTTTTAAAGATTTTATAATTAATTTAAAGTACGATAGTTGATCCAATGTAAATTAAATTTCTTTCTTTCTTTTTTTATGACAATGAAAATATTTTCAAGAAGTTATAGGAGAATCAATGATTTGTATTGGTTTATTATAATATATTTCTGTCGATGATAGGAATATTATTCTACGTTTAGTTTTTCTTTTTGTTTATTTATACGAGAATTTTCAATTATGTTGCTAATAATCGAAGCCGATGTATTTACGCGGTCATAGACGAGCATTACGACGTCGTCGAGCGGTTGAATAGGATAAAGAATATAAAAATACTTAATTCTGATTAATACTTTATATGATAACAAGTACGTATTCATGAAATTACATATGTATAATTACTTTCAACTAAAACATTGTATAAATGGTAATGAAAGAAAAAGTTTGTAGCAAAAAAAAAAAAGCCGGCTAACCTCAAGGTACTCTGAAACGTACTTTTTTTTTTTCATAATATTAAATATATAATATACTGTTTTCTATTCTCAAACAATTATGTGTGAATATAATAAAATATTTGACAAATTTATTGAGAAAGAATAAAATTAAAAAAAGTATTATTTATTATACACTCTGAATTGTACATTTCAATAATGAATTAATAATATTTTTAACCTATGATTCTAGCTTAAATAACAATTAAAAAATGAATGAAGTAACCTTACCACCTTCTCCAAATTGGTACTTGGATAGTATTCTGGCATGTTCGAAAGATGGAACTGTCGCGTGGGGAGCCAGAAATGCTATTGTAATTGCAAAACGAAATCCGGACAGTAAGACATTGAACTATTCTATTATTAAGGATGCTCATACGGAAAGAATTACTTCTTTAGCTTTTTCACCCGAGTATGGACAACCTGACAAAAATAAACTAGTCTCTGCTGGTGATGAATGTTCAGTGAAGATTTGGAACTTAGATAACTTATCTGTAGTTATGGCTTACTCGTACCAAGATGTATGTGATTCATTGTCGATAAAATTAATTTTAATACATATTCAACTTACACACCTTTCTTCTTTTTTAGACAAAACAAAATGCTATTAGAGTTGAGTGGTGTCAAAAAGATCCTAAAATTATATACTGTATAAGCACAGAAGGCTTACTGATATGTTGGGATGTATCTTGTAATACCTGTTATCCAATTTCATTAGGAAAATTAACAGCGACTTGCCTATCTGCTTGCCCACATGACTGTAATCTTGTAGCCGTAGGTTCTAAAACCGGATTAGTATATATTATTGATACACGTGAAAAAGGTTTCATAAAATATAAGCTGAGGGGCCATGATGACGAAATATGTAGTTTATCCTGGTGTCCCGTGGAAAATAATGTTATAAGTAATGAGGATAATAAAGATTTACTTTTGGCTTCTGGTGGAAAAGATAGATATGTGTTTATATGGAGACCTGGTGGAGATGGTAGATATCAGCTTCAGATGACACTTCCCAATGCACCACTTGATTCTCGTCAGCATCGTAGCAAGTCAAGTATACCTACTGACAACCAGACCATTGTTTGTTGGGCAGAACCAAAACTTTTACTTACTAGTTCATCTTGGGGAGAACTTCTTTCTTGGAATTTAAAAACAATGAATAAAAAGAAACCTACATGGAAATTAGTACATGCGTCGCATAACAGAACATTATTTTCTATTGCTACAGTACCATACATTTGTGAAATTGATAATGATAATTGGAGAGTGAAAAGCAGGTGAATAAACTGAATAAAATAAAATAAAATTATTTGATCAGGTAGTAAAAATAAACTTTGAAAATTTCAGTATTGCAGTATGGACATTAGCTCAGGATCGCCATATTATTTGCTGCAATATGAAAGAAGATGGTCACGAAATTGAGTATAATATTCCAACTCAAGGTGGATATGTCTATTGTATAGCTGCTTGCCCCGTGGACACATCACGAATTGCATTTGGTGCAGGTGATACAATGTTACGTATATGGAATTTATCTGAACCACATGAAACTTCCTTTGACATTACTATGCTATGGCAGAAGATAAAAGGCCAGATAAGAGCTGTAAGTTTCCTTTCTAACCAACTTTGAAAAAGGAGGAGGTTACTCAATTCGACAGTGAGCAATGCTGTTTCCTTTTTTTTTAACTAAATTATACTATATTATATTATTATATTCAATTTTGTTTTTAAATGTCATATAATAATATAGTGAATATACATCCAGATTGCATGGCATCCAGAAAAAGAAAACTTAATAGCCTATGGGACTGTGGAAGGTCGTATTGGCGTGTTTGATACAAATGGAAATAAACCACCAATTCTATACAGACAGTATTACAGAAAAACAGTATATACATTACGTTGGGGACCACATCCAGAAACTAGACATTATACTTTGTATTGTTGTGGAGAAGGTGATCTTGTATATTATGATGCGGACAAACCAAATAAAGGTATAAATTTAGTTAAGCTGTGTTATGTTTCTTTGTGCTAACATTCATTTGTTACTCTTTGTAGATCCCACACTTATACTTGGGAAAAAATGCACAGAACTTTCATGGAAACCAGATTTCTCATGTTTAGCAGTAGGACTTCAAAATGGGTAAATTTCTTTGAAGCTGAAATTGATAAGATTTGTGTACTTCCTATAACTATTAACTTTGCTTTTTTAGAACAATTCTATTTTATAATCGTTATCTTAAAGAATGTGGTAATGCAATTAGCACTATGAATGCAGGAGTACACTGTATAACGTGGCATCCTGATAGCACTGCAACAGATTTAAAATTCTCTCCACTTAGAAATTATATAGCTATTGCCTATGATTCAACCGCAATAACTATACTAGATATTTCATACATTCTTGATAACATAGATGAGGTTAATGTACTTACCGAATCAAATGATAAAACAAATGATGATAAAGAAAGAACTTCAAGAACTGTCAACAAAGTCGTTGCAACATTGAATGGTCACAGTAACAAAATTGTCTGTTTAGCATGGAGTCCACATTTTAGTGGATACCTAGTTTCAAGTAGTTATGACTATACAGCACAGGTATTTTCATATAATACCTATATTTTTTTCATTGTGTAATATTTGTAATTCATGAATAACTGTATTTTACATTAATTGTTCTTATATTAGGTGTGGAATGTTGAAACACAAGAACTGATAGCAACATTTGTAGATCATTGTGGACCTGTTTGTTGCTGTATGTGGAGTCCGATAAGTCCAGATTTTATAATGACAGGATCAGCAGACTTTACATTACGTTTATGGAGAATATCATCCCAATCAGTCATAAAACCTGAGAAAAAGCCAAGTTCCAAAAAGTCTAAAGGAAAAAAGAATAAGAAGCAAATAAACGAAGACACAAACAATAGATTAAATGATGTTTGTGTCGATGAAAAGAAAAATACTCTAGCAATAACAACGGAAGTAGCATATACAACTTCAGAATCAGCAACCACTCAATTAGGTATTAATACAATTCAAAGTAGCATAGAATTAGAAAATAGTTATATGTTTTACATTTTAGAGATGTCAACAGCTATTGCACAAGAGATTAAAAAGGTAAAACCAGAAAAAAGTCCGTATTTTCCAACATACACAAAAATAATGAACAACAAGTCATCTATCCTTAAGTCCATTAAACATCTTATAGATGATGATGATGACGAAAATTGTTCTTTGAATTCAGAGTGTAAACCAAAGGAACACATTGCAGTACCTTCTTTATTTGCTGAGGATGTAGATATTTTAGAAATCATTACTAATGAAAGTGAGTATATGCTATAGACATGTACTATTAATATATATATATATATATATATATATATATATATATGTAATAATTTTATATATAAAATTATTTTCTATTTCAGAATCCATACTTACCGCTCAGGGAAATTATGCTGCAGTTTCAGAGATGAATATGTGGCATGATAACCTTAATGAAAATTTGGAAACTGCAGTTAAAGAAAAACGTCTTAATGCTACTTTAGTCTCACTTTCGCCAAGTCTTTCAATGAAGTTAGTTGTATTTACTTTCTTCATTTAAAGACAAATATTTATTTTTATCTTTTAATTCATAAAATATAATTATCATTAAATGAATTATTTTATATTGTAGAATATGGCGTGATATGTGTGAGGCATATGCAAATCAATTAATACTTGAATCTAAACCAACTAAAGCAGTTTCATACTTACTTTGCATTCATAAGACTTACGAAGCTATAGATGTTTTCCAAAATGCAAAAATGTTTAAAGAAGCATATTGTCTTGCTAGATCTAAACTTGATTCTAATGATACAATGATAACAACAGTGTTACAAAACTGGGCAAATCATGAACTTGAGATGGGTCATTTTGAGGGTGCAGCACATTGGTATGCTATACAATTTGAAAAACAGTTTTATAATATACACTAATGATTTATTATTATGTTTTAGTTATGTGAAATTAGGAGCATTTTCTGAAGCAGCATCTTTACTAGGACGAAGAAAAGATGTGGACAGTTTAGAAGCAGCTGCTAAACTTGCAATTTTATCCAATAATACTGTTTTAAGCAAATCGTTAGCTAAACAAGCCATAATGGAAGCTTTAAAGAATTCTGATATCTCTACGGCAGACAATATCATTTTAAAGTTTCCACAAATTAAGGTAAAAATGTACATTTGATAAAGTTTTGATAATAGCAATATAATAGTTTAAATTTACAGTATCTAAATATACAAGTAAAAGTGTTTAAAGAATTAAAAAGGATAATGGAAAAGAAAATTGAAGTATGTGAAATTGATACCTGGTTAAAGGGTGAATTTGAGAATGGTATATTACAAATTTGTGAAAATGACTCTAAAGAATATGAAACTTATTACGATGATCTGTGCCAACATAGCATTAATAATATTTTACCAGATAATCAAGCAACGGTAAGTATACTCATGGAATGATCTTAATGTTATAATTATAATTTAAATTTACTTCAGGAAATTTAGATATAATTTTACATTTTATTTCAGCTCTGGGCAAATATTAGCTTTCATTTAACAATGGCAATACTTTGTAATTCTATGGAAAAGCGACTAACCCATTTGATTGATATATTAAGTATTATTTCTCAGTTTGAGCTATTACATCGCAAATGTATAGCCAATCATGGAAATTTACTTATTAAAGTACTTTCGAATTTAGATAGTAAAAGTCCTACACAAGAGGAGAGTATTTTTGAACTAAAATGCTCTTTATCTAAAAGTTTACGTGCTTACTTGTGTCATGGACTTTTAAATTGGATTGTAGATGACATTGATCTATCTATAGATGACGAAACTACTAAAATAATAAAATTAATAGAAGAACTGCTTGAAGACATTCTTGAAAAAGAAGTAGTAAAATATTGGAGTATCGCAAATGAAATCACAAAATTAGAGAAAAAAATAGCCTCCAATTTAGGTATAACTAATGTGGTGGAACATTAGTATCATTATGACACATGATTAATGATAAGTTATTTTGTATTTTATTTTAGGTACAACACAAAAGGTAGATGAAAACACAAATACTGAAGACAATATGCTTTTATTAGAAAAGTTAAATGAAATCAAGAATGAAAAGAAACGATTTATTAATGAACGTGTATGTACACCAAGTCCTATATTAGTGTTTAGTAAATCTAATGAGCTAGTTGATAAATTTTCTAATGTAAAGATTATAACCGAATTTGCTACTAGACTTAATGAGATGTGGACAAAAGCTATTTCATAAATAGCTTAACATGGGAAACTAGACTTTAGAGGCATGTATATTGTAAATACATGAGATAAGTAAATATTTTTCTAAAAATGTATTCCTTTATTTATTTCAGTGTTTTACCTGAGCATATATGTCATATCAAACTTGTATACATATAAAAATAATATTTTGACGAAGATTTAATTAATTTTTATTTTCCAAAAATGAAGTTCTCTGTCATTTCCTGCACAAACATATGGATATCTATGATGCCAAGATATACCTCCCACAATTTTAACTTTACCATGTAATATAACTTGTTTTAATTTTAAATTACTAACTTTTAAAACATTGTCAGGTCTGCCAATACTTGCTACAATATGTTCATAAGCAGGAGAGAATTTTATCGACAGACCACCTTCAATATAAAGTGTCCTGGATTCCAATGGCCGACTGAAATTATGAAATATATTATTTTATTCGCAATTACGTAATCGAGAGACAATAATATATAAAATAAAACTCATTTACCTAGGTCTAGATACATCCCATAAGAGTAATTCTCCAGCTGCCAAAGATACAACTTTTAATGGGTTAGGTCCCCAATCTGCAGAGGACAAAGGAAGCACTCCTGCATCGAGCGAAATAATTGCTTGTTGATTTCTAACATTGTACATATGAATCAATCCGTTTTTTTCTGCAACTAAAAGCTTTCCAGATTCCTCACTGTGCCAGCATACGCTCATTCCAGGTGATGTCAAATGAAATGTTGAAACACATTTTTGATCTTCTTTAATAGCCCACAGTTTACAAGTATGATCATCAGAAGTTGATGCTAGTAATTCACCCTCAGGTTCATAAGAAACTGCATTTATATAATCTATGTGGCCTTCTAAAACCTTAAATGGATATAATTAATTTCATAAAACATATCTATTTTTTGTAGGTCCATGTGTTTTAATTATATACATGCACATTATCAAATCTATTAGCAACATTTACCTCATATGTATTAACATCATTTAAATTACTATTGTACAATCTTATTCTAAAATCTGTACCAGCAACACAAAATGTAAGAATTTTAGGAACAACATTTAGTGTGGTCTCTGGACTCCAGGCAATGGTATTTGGTCTAGTATCATGATGGAATGTTCTTACTAAATTATAAGCTACGTCTTCTACAGTATCATCTTCATCCTGCAAAATTTAAGAAACTTTGATTATACTAATATGACACAAGAAAATTATGGAATTAAGAAACATAAGTTTAGATAAATTGAAAATATTCGTACAGAATAACATCAACGTTTATACATCAAATAGATTATTCTGCAGTGTAATACCTGAAATTTGATCGTACCGACTACGATTTCTTTTTTTAAACCAATACAAATTAATTGTTGGGACCATTCGTAGGGGGAGAATTCTACACAATAGATTAGTCCAGATAAATTTAATTTAAATGTAGGCGGTGTAGTAAACGCTTCATCCATTTCTTGTCACTAATCAGAAACGATAAGCACGTGTAAACATTAAGCGGCATAACCTCAAGAGTATACGCGGGAAAAACAATCTCGTGTCTTCTTCTTATCTAGTGGCCGCGACACACATGCGTAGTCTTAGGCCACAATCTCGTGTCGTCTACACGTAAAATTTGCTGCATACGACGAAATACAATCTTAGACACTCCGGGTCAGGTTGTTCTAACCACCCCGTAAAGTTATTCGGCCCGTAAATAATCTATACGTGACTTTTAAGTGGCCAATGACTAGGGGATTTAAGCATTTATTCCTCCCGCAACTTTATGGGGAAGTTGGAGCAACCCGGCCTCGGTGTTGTCTTTGGCGAGTATCATGGCGATTGCAACTTGATTGGCTGTTAATATAAACCGCGGTAATAATGTGACACAATTACAAAGTTTAAAAGAGATGTATTTTACGTCAATTTAAACATGTTATCGTGCATTTATATATAAAAAAAAAAACGTTTTATCGTATTGGTATTTATGTTGAATATCTTGTGTTATTACATATTTATTTAGATAAATGTAAAAATATTTATTAAAATCAACTCTTATTACATGTATAAAAATATTTAGAACATGATTTTTGCTGTATATTTGTTGAGATGCTTCTTAAAAAATTTTTCTAAATTTGATTGGCACTAATCTGTTTCTGGCACTAGAAGATTTAAACTAGCAGCTGTCAATGTTGATCCTATAAACTTTTCTTCATCGCCACGCACAGACAAACTTGCACCAGTAATAGTAGTTTTCCTTTCGTCCATCATCGCAGCCCTTACCCAATTTGAGCTACTACATTTTGTACAACTATGTAAAGGTAATCTCTCAAGACTAACCGTCCTGTTACCGCAATCTGAACACTTGAAAAATCTTTTAACAGCATCAAAAACACGAATGGGATGTTTTTGTTCTTTGCACAAATCTGAACTGGAAAATGCAGTGTATTTACATATTAAGCATTTAACAGCTTTGCATTCTACTTTAAAAGTTGACAGCATCTTTTCTTCCATTTTTTCCTTCATTTCTAATTTGTTAAAATACTTTTCTTGTTCTTGCTCATATGATTTTTCAACGAGGTCTACATGCTTGGATTTAGTTCCCATTAGTTCTTTAAAATTATCTGGTAAAGTATTCATTTTCTTCGACTCTTGCTTTTCTTCTTTATGGTCAACAATCTCTCTTAGACGTTTAGTACCCCTTTTTTCTTCTTTTCCTAAGCTTATGTTATTTGGATTTTTAGCTTTAAATGCACCATTTTGTTGAACCCATGTAATTGCATTCTTTTTTGCAATATCTCTATGTCTTTTTGTAATTGGTTGAGAAAAATCAATTTCACCATTATTACATCCTAGGCCCAAACGTGGCGTCGATAACAAAGATAACCCAGTAGTTATCACTTTCTTCTCTTTGATTTCTGTAGCAACAGGACTTTTATGTACCATGCTTTTAGACGACGAAGGTGGAATCACTAATTCCGTTTTTAATGGCTTATTACTATTCCAAACTTTCAGTTTATTTATTCGTTCACGGTCTTTTATATTTTGATTACAGTCTGATTCTGCAGAAATGACTCCTCTTTTCACATCTTTGTTCTTTGTAGTGGTTATGGACTTATCACAATGTGTGTTTGAAAGAAAAGCCAAACGTTTTTGATCATGAGCACGTAAACTTGCACTTTCTTCAGCACGAATTGGGACAAACGGTTGCATGCCATTGCTATTAAAAATTCTGGAAGTAGACTGCAAATTATTTTTTGCTCGATCAGATGAAAATCCATGAGTGTTACTGTTTGATCCTAAATCAGATCGTCTAGAACACTTTTTATATTCTTGTTTAACGTGATATACACAATATTCACAACGATTAGTATTAACAATAGCGTTACATGGTTCTCCATTTTTCTTGACCGACTTGCATTTCCCCATATCTTTTGATTTGCCAATAATCATAATTTTTTGAGGAGCGTCAATAGACAGAGTTGCTTGATCAATATTATCTTTAGATTCAAGAATATTTGGATTAAGAATACCAATCACGGTACCAAGAGTAGTTTTCCAAAATGTTTTATAAGTGGCACTAAACAAAAAAACCGAAACTGTAGCCATGTTATCAGATAAATCACTGATTTTCCATATACAATATGTTGACCCTTTTTGTGAAGTTTTAGGAGGTGATTTATTAATTAATACCCCAGCTATTACCCAATCATCGGTCAATGCTCCCGATGCTATGGACATTTTAATTTTTGAAACCGTTATAGCTGTTTTGCCAGTCATACGTTCCTTCATATGCGAAGAAGAAATAAGCGGATTAACAATCCTAATTCCAAAGTACGGGTCATTATAAATGTTCTTTTGCGATGATAAATTGTCACTATTATTTTGCAATACAGTATTTTTGACAGAAAGTGACCTACTATCTTTCTCATATGTTGAAACCATGCAGTATTCTTTCTTTTTTACTTCATCTTTTTTCAATAAATGTTTGATATCTCTACCATATTCAGAATATTTTTGTTCTTCAAAATTACGTTTGTCTTCATCATCGGAAGAATCAATATTATCATCTACATGTTTGTCAATATTCTTAGTATTATTTAGCTTCTGATTATCAACATTAAAATCATCCTTGATTCCCTCATCATTACATGTATTATCGGTTGGACCATCCAGAAAATTATAGTCTAATTGTTTGATGGTTTTATCTTTAGTAGGTTCATTTTCTTCTGTATCACTGTCTGATAGAAGATCATTTAAAGTGTTGGCCCCTTCAGAGTCATTATCACTATCCATTTCTAGAATATATAAGTTCACAACAGAGTGTGAAGATAAAATGTAATGTCACGAAAGCGATGAAAAACTTATTTCAGATATTACTTTGCACTATTCATATGGATTATGTCAAATATTTATCAAGTCATGTATTTTAATAATTAAATTAAAGTATCAAATTACAATTTATTATATACTACGTTCGAATGTTTAAATGTCATACAAGTGGTAAACATCATATCCAGTGCTCCCACTCGTAAATTTTAAATAAACCTAGATTGTAGCTTAAATAAACCCAGAAAAAACCTAGATTTTAAGTGGAAGCGACCCAACTTTCCGACGCGACGCCAAGCGGCTGGCGTGAGCGGTTTTCCACTAGAATTTAGTGTCCGTGTAAGGGCAATCTGCGCCGCAAAATGAAAGCTTCAGTTTAACAAATTATAATAAATGCAAGGTGTCAAATGAAAGATCTAATCATAATGCTTGGCGCTACCGTGCCGGATTTTTAAAATCATGACTATAAAATTAGAAAACGGTAATCGTACAAACTGGACAATTTCACTCGCCATGCGTCCCTTTCCCACACATAAAAACGTAGATCTTCTTTTGACTTATAGTGGTGATTTTAAAAATCGGGCACGGTAGCGCCAAGCGTTATGATTAGATCTTTCATGTGACAGCTTTTCGATATTACGTTCTGTCAATCGAAATGTTATATACAGTTCTATAATTTGGTTTACCTTTAACGAAATAATATTTTTCAGGGCCATGAAGATATATCAGAACAAGTTAACTGAGGTCAGAACTAAAGATTTGATGGAGTAGGATTAATTTGATTGAATAATAAATATAATAAGTAAACTGTGTTGTGCTAGCATAGAATTTTAATCATTGTTATTATTTGTTAATTTCTGTTACTGTTCTGTGATCAAGTATGCAAAGATGTTTTATGTTAGAAAATGTTTGTGTATTCAAAAATGTTCAATAAAAGAACTGGATTTAACAAAAGTTATTTCAAATGTTTTGAATGTAATTCTACCTAGAAAGACAAAATATTGTATCTAATTACGTCATAAAAATATTATCCTTTGTTTTCAAATAAGTCCAAAAACATTAAAAATGTATGGATAGGGTAACAAATAATAATGATCGTGAGTTCATTTTTTTGGTCTTGTCAAAAACAAGAATTCTTAAATTGTTAGCTGTAGTCTGATTATTATAATCAAATCAAGAAGACTCAATCTGCCTATTTATTTAACATATGGCTTTTTAAAAATATTTAATTTCTTTTATTTTATATTCACATATTTGTTATGCTGGGTTTACACGCTTGCCAAGCTCCGGCAAGCGCCCACAAGCGCCAAGTCTCCACAAACGCTGGACTCGCATTTGGAAGTCGTTTACACGTTGGCGAGTGCGTCATTATGTTCCGAACAGGCAAGCATGGCGGACATCGAGCTTGTCTCAGCGATTTCTATTTAAAATACAAACAAATGAAAATAAAAACAAGAAAAGCCCGACACGGAAGTAGATGGTAGACGATAAAAATTCTAGAAGGAAATTTTTTTAAATTTCTGGAAAAAAAGATTCTACAAAAGTTCAAAATAAAAGTAACTATTAATATCATTTTATTCATGTCATAGACGAGCTAGTTCTTATGAAACAACCTTATTATTTGGGGTAACTGTTTATCAAAAGCTTGTATTACAAGCGTTTAGGTCGCTATTTTGTATGAGTTGTCGCAACGCGCACCAACGTGTAAATGCGTCCCAAACGCTTGTCGCAAGCGCCCTTTGATTGGTGTCCAAAAACCGACACTCGACCGGAACGGTGACCAGCTTCCCCAAGTTCACGCAAGCCAAGCCAAACACCCCCGTTCACACGCTTGTGCTTGTGGACGCTTGCCGGAGCTTGGCAAGCGTGTAAACCCCGCATAATACCCAGAGAGCGCTACCATTTTTCAAGCCACTGTTACCAATGTATCAATACAAAATATGCTCAATAGTTCAGGTAAAATCATTCTTATAGGTTGGTATTGTCGTCGTCCCCGGGCAAATAAGCCTCCTATGCTTATGCATTGAGTGCCCATACCCTGGTCCATACCCTGGTGAGCACCAAACCCAACGACACAGAGCGCGCTCAGAGCTGATAAAAGCGCCCAAACCGAACGCACCCAAGGAGAGATAGGTGGTAGGGATATCCCAACCATGCGCCATTAATGCTTATCTTTATACATGCATGAAACATTGGATGCGTTCGGTTTGGCACCATTTTATAGACCATTCTACGTTAATCAACAAAATACATATCGATATTTGTTGTATATTAATTCTTATTACTTTAGGTAGAAATATATATGTTGTTTTATTTCAATCAAATTAATTATTATCTGCACGTTCATGATTGGATCGTTTGCCAGCAACTCGCTCTCTCATTGGCCGTTGCCATGACATTTCGCGAAAATTTACCTTGAGCTTTTATTACATCGATAGTATTGTTTAGTTATCAAATATAGTGCATATTATCATTGGTTACCAAACGCGATTTCGTCGATCAATTAACGAAAGAACGAATGATCATTAAGAATATTTATATTAGTTCACGGCTATAGGTTTTGAGAATCTAGAAGGATCGAAACGTACAACGCCATATTAGATATCGACCTTTGTTTGTACCAACTTCAAGCGATAACCGCGTTTCTCTACGCTTGTCGTGCGCTCTGTCTTTCCCTGTCCGCGGTGCGTGTCTGTTCTCCGGTCGGAAATCATATATTTTTGTGCATAAAATTTATTGTCGAGTGAAATTGGCCAACGAGAAAGAGGAGCCACTTTGCGGTGAGTGTGAATTTTCGTGCGTCGTTACACGATCGTGTTCGGCCCGTGTTTTTTTATTATCCGTGTCGTTCCGAACGAAAGGGAGGTAGTTCTACGTTTCTTGTCTCTCTTTCTCTCTCTCCAGCTGCATCGATCTCTCTCTCTCTCTCTCTCTCTCTCTTTCTCTCTCTAACTCATAGTGTGAACCACCTTGGTAATTTCGAGATAAAAAGCAAGTGATTCTTCGGTCCACCGTATCGAGGATTTTGTATCGACCTTCGTGAAATCGTTTCTAGTGTTTTCGGACACTCGGAATACGTGTTTTAAGCCTCTGGTAGATAGCGTTATGCCTGTTAGAGGGTGACGATCCTGCGAATGTCCGAGCTTGGCCGTTACACACGCATTACACGCACACAAACCCCTCGCGCCCGTAGAGATATAGACGTTTGTACTTTCGAGTGGAGTAAGTACACATATTCTTTTTTTTTTGTTTGTTTTATCGTTACAAAATCACGTTGCTACACTCTTTCACGAGATAAATCGAAAGATTCGACGATTTGTTTTGAAGAAAGACGTTACGTTTAAAAAAAAAGTGCGCTCGTTCGTGTTCGGCTCTTTGAAAAAGGCTTTTCTTCTTGCGAATTTTCCCGTCTTTCACGTAGCCGACTTTCAAACGCCGAGCAAAGTGCCAGCCAGGTGCACGCATCGTTTTCACGTTGATCTTGGCCTACAATGTATTCTAACAAAGGTATCGTGCGAAATATTCCCTCCAGCTTTGTCCACGAAGAATAATATTCCAAGTATATTCTCTTATAGACACGGTCATTACTTTGTACTCACTTATCAGCGTAATTCATAATTCGTTCCTTGTATTCGGAGCATCTATTATTTATGTATTTGTTCCTTGATTCATCGTCATCAGCCCTGACCACCAATCACCAAGTGAATACATTATTTCGTTAGTATTTACAAATTGACGACTCATATTTTCTCGTCAATTTATCTCTGCGCTGTCGCGTCTAATAATAATTATTTTATTCATCCTTTAACCTAAACGAGCTAGATCATTTGTAGGATTATATAAAAAGATATACTGTTATAAATGAAAGATGGAAGTACCGTCGAATGTTTGGACAGTGGGTGTTCTTTTAGGTTATGTGTCGCATCCATTTTATACTTTAAATAATTTCTCATTCCAAGCGAGCGAGTCTAGTGGCATGACAGCCGTTCGATAACCCAATGTGACGCGATAGCATCGTGATTCATAAAAGATCGTGTATGTTCATCGATCTTTAATCGTTTCCGCGTCTTTTCTACGAATTCTCTGATTTCCCACGCGTCTGCGCTTCCGTTGTCCGGAATCGATTATCGATTTCAAAAAAATTATCGTGTTACTAACATTAATATTAGATTATCGATTAAAAAAACGAAGTTTTCTTTATACATTTGTTTTCTTAAAACATTTTTCCAAGTTTACTTTATACACAATATCTGAATCATAAATAGAAAAAAAATTGAATTTGTCGGTTATTTTGCATTCCACCCATATTACAATTCACGTTGTTAACCCTTCGAACTTCTATACCGAGCGTGACTCGCCATTTCTTAGGATATATATAAAAAATACTCAAACATAAGATAGTTCTTAATGAACAAGTAATAAAAAAAAGAGTCCAAATAGTCAATGATCGACTAATTCTAAAAAAAAAAACCGTCGTACAATCATTTTTTCCTTTCATTTCTATCGCACGATATCCATTAGAAAGCCAACGATAACGCGATAACCACTTCTGGATGAGACTATTATAAAACGAGTATAACCTTCGAGTTTCATCCCGTGCGATGTATCGACAGAAATTGCACATTGAAAAATCAATTCTTCTATTATTAAACGCGTCGTATCGTGTAAAAAGCTACGATGTGATTCGAACATCTCGATTCTTCGTTGAAATAATTACAACAATTGACGCAACCGTAACGATGTGTATCGAGAGATACGGGCTCGTTCACTCATTTAAAACCAGAAAACACAAAAGTCATTCCTTTTTCCGATATATATTTTACAGCATTTGGATACGTTTTCTTTTTTTTTAAATAAAAGGTTACGAATAGGTGCAGTGATGCGTGAATTTCATTCGTTAAAAAAAAAGAACGGACCGGATAGCGATCCGTTGATCGTTACGCGCGCATGTATATCAGTGTCACTGTAACGATAACAGGGCCTCGCGTATGAAATCCAAGCAGTGCCGTCCATATTAATGAAATTCTTCTTTATTAGTCCAACGGTTACGCGATTTAACGGAGCTCACGTTCACCGTAATACTTCCTGCACGCGAACCGCTTGTTATCGCTTGATATCGTGTTTATCATCGTTGGTTCTACTTAAAGAGCCATTTTTCAAAAGTTTAAGAAATTATTTTGAATTTTCGCGCCGTCACTCCCTCGACCGTTTATCGATGTTTCTCGAATAGTATCGTTATTCTTTTGTTTAATCTTTCGACGTTCTCGGAGGCACGAATATACGTGTACCGGTATGAAGTTGACGATAGTTCATTTCTATATTACTTCTGTTATCACTAACTTCATATTGGTAAGCTATACCACGATCAACAAATTTCATAGACTTTATGACAGTTTCAATTTCTCGTTGTTCGTTACCTAAACAGGATATACGTTTTGAATGTATTCGATCTGCAGCCCCTGTTTCGCGCGGAAGCTTTAAAGATACACACACACACACACACACGTTGTGAACGTACCGAACACAGTGTTGGTAAAGTAAGTGACAATTAATTAAATAGGGTTAGATTGGGAGGGATTATTCGTGTGCGTGTCGCGTTCGGTGGTTATCGGTCTTCGGGACTGGTTCATTATAAAGGCGAGTGTTGAATTCGATGTTTTTTATCGAGACTACGTAATTTGGTCGGTACTGTGCCACGAGGTTATGCTAGCGAAGCGTTTGAATATTTCAAGAAGCTGACTTCGCGTTTTCCTCGTTGCTTATACCGCAATTTTTCTTTTCTCACACGTCGAAAGTATTTCGCATCACACTTTTCTTGTTTCTCTTGTCCTAACAGCTGTGTCCAAATTTTGAGTGGAAAAAGATTGAAGGAAACGTTTGAAATGTTTAGCGGGATATTTAAGCGGTAGGCCATATTTTTTGATCTAACGATTATTATGGAACTTGCTTTGCCAAATGGTCATACAAATATACGTACGTACCGTACGTTGACACGTGTAAGCTCGTTGTATTATGCATTATGCATATATGTACTTAACAGTTCCACGATAGAGGCTGGCCAGGAACGGTGATAAAATTTGCGTTCGTCGTTAAGGCCTGTTTACATTGTCCATGCTTATAGTACATCGTGTGGATATACCGGGTTACCTTCGGCTTGCTCGGCAAATTTATCGCGTTTAGACTTCACGAAACTGCGCTCGATAATTGCCTTTCGCCAAACGGACTTGTCTTAATTATCGGCTGACTCCTACACGTCGATGTGATGTTATAATATCTAATGCCTAACCTAAAATAATAATACGTATAGTTTTCTGTAGGAGATATCGAAAAGTGAACAATTTGTGAAGATTCTTGTTTGTCATTGCTTTAGTATAGTAAGCTATATTTGACTCTTCGAATAAATATAGAATATAGATAAATATTTTCGAATAAAATAGTGGAAGTGATTTTTTTACAAACTTTTTTATCTGAGCGTATAATGGGAATGTAAAAATTGTTTTTTTTTTTTTTATAGATTTAAGTAAGATTTATGCATATTGTAAATTTTATCCACATCGATTGACGTTACTCCGAACTACAGATGCTTAAAGATTTTCGTTATATTTTCATTATAAGCTTAGATAATAAAGTTTGAACAAATAACTTCCACAATTTGTATATAATTTCCATCTTTTTAAAATAACGAAAATACGATACTAGTAAACGAATCTTGTTATTCTCTTGCAAAAATTCAAGTCGTTTAATTCGCATATAAAAAAGTTATTCCGCTCTAAAAGTTATACAAATACACTACCAATTATTCAGTTATATTACATTCAATATTAAAAACTAAACAATCTATGAAAATTTCTGCTTCTTACTCCGTTCTATTATATTTCTAATCAAAAGTAAATAACGTACATTCGAATTTTTTTTTAAATGGACCCAACACATGATTCATAAATATGCAAAGATCGCGAAAGAAAAGAAAGAAAGGAAAGACCGTTAAATGCGTCTCGTTTTGCATCTCTGAGTCATATGACAAAAAGCAAAACCAGATGGACCCTTCTCGAGGGAGAAGGTTTTGAAATTTCAAAGGTGTATGATCGTTAAATCGGTGTCCGGTTTTTCTTAGTCTGGGAACGAGTCCTTAGGACAGGCTAATCCGGTCGCTCGGTCCTTTTGATATGATATTTTTCCTTCTATGAGAGACGATTCGATCTTTCAGTATCTCTCTCTCTCTCTCTCACGTGAAATCCTTTTTCTTTGGATACGTCGTCCTGTGGCCATATATGTAAATCTGACGTCAGCACCCTCGCGAGAATCGCGTAAGGACGCCCACCTCGAGCCAACGGAGACAACGAAGACGATGCTGCCATTTTTCGCTTCTTTTCCGCATCCTCGAAATATCTTTTCTTAAGAGAACAAGAGAGAATGAGGATTATCGGTCGAAACTTCTTTAAGATTCACTCGATTTTTTTTTTTTGTACTCTTTGAGATTCCACGAACGAAGGTCGTTACTCGCAAGTAGCGTGTCACGATCTTTCGCGTGGGTGCTTACTCGTTGATCGCGAAATCGAAAGCGAGTTACTCGTTGCAGATTCTTTATCTATTTTTCTTCGATTGCTCGATAGAAACTTTTTAATACTATGATGTTTTTTGTTAATTGAAAGAAACAAGGATTTACCCTTCTTTTTATAAGTTATCATTGTTCTATAATTGTTTCAACTTTTGGTGGGAGTGTGAAGTGAGATGTGAATGGAGGTTAACCCTCGAACGACCAGAAGGGTCCATCGGACCTACTATCGTATTATAATAAATCTTATGTATGAATGAAATATGAAATATAATTTAAATATTTTTTTTTATTAGAAGATTCAAAAAATTGATTACTTTTTTTTTTATCTATTGAATACTTCATTTTCCTCTTTTTCTTGTAGTCGTTCGAGGGTTAAAGGGAGTGGGTTTGTAATATGCTGGAAATTTATCATAGAAGAAAAGTAATAAAATTGTTCTTCTTTAAAAACTGAGTAACCGATCGAAATTCGAAATGGGGACCTCGAAAGAAACCCACTCGCTTTTTTAAACGATTAGCATTCGTACGCGCGTAGGAGAATAAATGTGCTTGCTTCTGTCGCTTGCTTACTTATACTACACCTTTCGTGTTTCGCTTGAACGTGAAAATATGAATCACCGTTCTTCCGATCTCTCGATCATTTGCAACCACGGATATAATCTTTTACAATCTACCGTCTCTCCCAGCTCGAATTTCTTTCCTACCATCGACTAATTCGTTCAGCTTTCTAAGCCGGACGAAGCCTGGAGAGTTCATCAGAGAGTTCATTACGATCGAAACGTGCAGCTTCCGGCATGACCTTTGCGTTAAACCGAACGACCGAGAGAACCGGTAAAAGCGTTGCTTCTATGTATGTATCTACCAACAAGAACGATAATGGTCCGACTATTAATCTATAATAATAGTATTAGTGCGGAAGAACCTCGATATATCCATTTGGTTCCCATTTTTGACGGACTCTGTTAATCAAAAAGCCACTTTAGTAACTTCTTCGCGGAAGAACTTTGATTTCCTTCCTTGTTCCTATCGGTATTTCTTTATACTTTTAATTATTTAGTCATTTCCCGATATTTTTATAAGAATTAGAATATGGTGCTAATTCTTACTATATTTTGTAAGGAAATTCTTGGTTTTTATAATTGTTTTTTACTTTTATATGAATCTTTTTATTAAATATTACTACGAGACGAGATAAATGATATTCTAGTTATAATTTTTAGATTATTTCAATACTTTTCTTAGTAATTTTCTCATATTTATATAAGAATTCATAAATAGTTTCAATTCTTATTACTATTTTCATTCAAATTCTTCGTCTACCTAATTGTTTTTATTTTTATTCGAATCTTGATCCTTTTACTAAACATCACTATGAAACAGATAAATGGTCCTGCTTCTAATTTTCTCTCTTTCTCTTCCTCTATCTGTTCATTTATCTTTCCCATTTCGCGGTGGAAAAACAAGAGATATTAACGTGTCGTGACTAAACTTCGTTCGACTCTCTGACTCAAGTCGAGTTTGCGAAATCTACCGCATAGTAGTATATCGACACTAGTAGCTGCCAACAAAAATCGTGCACGTAACTTGGGAATAGAGGGGGAGGGTACTGCTTCTCCTCCTATCCAACACCGTCTTTGAGATCTAATCATCATCATCACGGAAAGAGCCGCCCGTAACATTACGTTCCTATCGACTAGAAATTGAAAGAAAAGAGAGAGATAGATTGAGACAAGGTCGTATTCGCGAAGGTGTCTTCAACTTGTCCCACTTTGCTGGGAACCCTATTCGGTGATCGTTTTTAGCGTAAAGCTATTGTTTCTTTCTCTTATTTTCATTCTTTCCTTCTTTTCGTCGACCTGGACCTTGGCAGAACTCGAGGATACGCGAGCTACGTGTTACCGGGAAGTTTAAATATTGATTTTGGCGCGCTTTTTACTCCAGGGATGAAAACTACAACCCTCGAATTCTATAATATTGGGTTCGAACAATGTAATTTACATTCGATTAATGATTAATCGATAAAAGCAAGAAGTTTTAGTACGAATTTCCGAGCATATTCGATTTTACCATCCTTGGAATGTTGCCCGATCCTACCGAGTTCCTCAATTTTCGTCTCGACGTTTCCCAAAATCTGCTTAAGGCTGTTCACCACCTTTCGCTCGAGTCGCGCGTGACTTCAGCGACGGGAGCGGAGAAAATAAGAACTACAGGCAAATAAGGGGAACCGCGTCCCCACCGCCAATTTATCGTATCGGTGTATGGGCATGTGTTTGTCGCTACTTCCCCACCGTCTTGCGACGGCAGCGAAGGCGCGAGCCGAGCAACGAACGATGTGTGATCGTCAGATTTTTCACAGCTGATCCAAACCGAAACGTGTTGTAAGTGTGCGGACGCACGTACGCATACACATGCGCACACGTGAAGCACGTCTCGCTTTGGCTCAGCTGTGAACAATCTGACGATCATGTATCGTTCAATGCTCGGCTCGGACCTTCGCGGCCGTCGCAAGGCGGAAAGGGCATATCGACAAGCACTAGTTCGTACAAAGAATTGTTTGCCGGGCTTTTAGGTATTTTTCCATGCAATCTTCCATCTTCGTCTACCTAAAACAATACATTATATCAGTAAATAAGTAATAGTGTTATTCGTAATAGTAAAACAATGATTACTTCCCTTTAAAAATGTTCTTTCTTTCCCGTTAAAAAACTTCTTTCTTGACACAACATCTTGACGAATATTTCTTGATTGCTTTTCGTAGTTCTTCGTTCTAAAAAAAAACATTGTAATTAAAATTTACAAAAAAATAGTAGTGAACCGCTTACTTTCTATTGGAAAATTGTGGAGCTCTTCTTTTTGCCTCAATGTCGATGTATAATTTTGCCGTCTGCCTAAAACAATACGTAATAACAATAAACTAGTAACAACACTACTTTAAATAGTAAATGACAGATTACTTGTCACCGAAACTGTTGCACTTCTTTTGTCTTCAGCCGTCAATATTTTTTTTTCCGGGCAGCTCCTGCTGTGATTCTAAAAAAAAAAAAAAATATATGATTAGAAATTTATAAAAAAAAATAGTAGCAAACTGCTCACTTTCCTTTTAAATCTTGATGATTTGCTTGGTCTTCTTCGCCACACGGCTCTTCATTTGGGCCTACTGAAAAAATAATAAAAAAAAGGAAAACATAATTACAGTTTGCTCACTATATTTACAGTATTTACAATATATACAGTACATATAGTAGGTATATACAATATTTACAATATTTACAGTATATACATACAATTTGTACATAAATAAAATATAGCTAGGAAGAAATATTTCATTATTGGCATAGGTTTATCGATTTTTAATATATATATTTACTAAGATGAATTAACAAAAGAAATGACTAAAACTGCCAATAATGAGATATTTCTCAACTAAATATAGGCATGCGCAACTACTAACTGTACACACATATAAAGAGAATGGTATTCAATTATTATTTGGAAACCTTAGACTGACGACGTTCCAAATAGACACGCTGAGCTTCCAAAATACGTGCAGATTCACGTATTGGAAGATTACGTGCTTTACGCGAATCAATAATCTCCGGCAATATACATTCGTGGTAGAAAACTGTAAGTTTTTCTACCATTCTATCGGTCCAAAAAGAATCATTTTTACTAATTTTATCGACCACCATTCCTTTCGGTGTCCACACAATGAAATAACACCATTCTCTTTTCGTGACGTGTAAAAGACCCTGAACTTGATACATATAATTGTCAGAGTCTTTTAGCTTCGGCACTCCATTTTGGAGGTGCATGAACGTAATTTTTTTACGTTCAATTGCCTCTAATGGTGTAAGGTCCTTCGCTGAAGCCGGGCATTTGACTTCAACGAGGGAGTCATAGCCAACCAATCCATCGGGAGAAGCTGCTAAGAACGGTAGTTCCGCGTCAACAATTAGACCACTTCTTTGAATATCGAACCCATATTTAGTGGTGAATTGATCAATAGCCAATGGCTCTTTCTCAATTCCCCACTTAGTGTTAGCATTACCCATGAAGTAGGGATATCTAATTGATTCTACTAATTTTGAAGAAGGAGTGTTCGATCTCCTTTTGCAAATTTGGCCAAATACTGAAGCAGTTAGTCGTTTCCGACGCTGCTCAGTCCACTCGATGGACGCAAATTGTCCTCGTGTTTCTCGCTCGATCTTCAAAGGGTCTTCTTCTCCAAGAGATTTTATAAATAAATCGCGTTTATTATTAAAATCCTCAGTACTCAAATCGGAAGCCTGAGGACAAGCCGCGCCCGGACCGTAGTCACCATCGTCGCTTTGGTTAGTGGTGTTATCACGATTCGCGTGACGCTGAGGATTTCTTTCTTTTTCCCGACGTATCTTACGCGCGCGCAGTTTTTTATTCACAAATTGTGACGTAAATTTTCCCACGCCTTTACGTGACAATTTGTTGCCAATAATACGATGCAGTGCTCCATCGGAATTCATGCTAACAACAGCAGCCTCGCATCGAGTTTGATATGAACCGCGCAATGCAAAGTTGATACGTTTGCCACCGATAAATTTGGCCACGTAAGAATTGTACAACTCTGCCACATTATTATCTACATCCCAGATTAAACTCGATGCGTTAGCTGCAACACGATGCATTGCCGATAATATCTCTGGAAAGATACAAGATTGTTGCATATCTTGTACGAGATTAATCTCTCCAGATTTGGCAACACCCTCGCAAAAATATCCGCGATCATTGCAATTTAAATGTTGGCCAAAAACGTGGTACGGCCCATTCAAAATATCTTTTCGCAATTCCTCCACGCGGCGATATAAAGGCAGATCTTGTACCTTCCTATATTTTATTGCCGAATTAACGGCTATTCGCAAACGCTTCAGATTTTGTTTTAAAATATTTCGGTGGTACACATTACCGACTCGTCTATTCAAACAAATTGCCTGCAAACGGCTACAATAATTCCGAAGTACGTGGTTACGGCACTCTATCTTTTCTATAAGAACAGAGGGGCCATATGGCAATGCATCCATGAGTTTCCGATGCACACTGCTATCACCATCCCCGATCAATCTTATATATTTGAGACCGTGCATCTCGATACTAGAACAAAATCCCTCCACAATCGCGTCGGATTCCATACGCGTGCTGGGTCCGTTAAAGTTTTTAAAACATTTATGTTCGCGAATAATTGAATCGGCACGGTCTCGATCACAAAACGAACAATATTTATTACGGACACCGATAAATAAAATCTTTTTCGTTCGGAATCCAACAATAGCGGCAACGCCCGAAAGCGAATCGTATTTTGTTTTATACGATCGCTTTGCCCACGAACCATCAGCGACAACGGTAATGCAAGGTATACCGTTCTCATCAACTTCTCCATTCGCACGCGCAATTCTCCCTTCCTCCTCTGCAGCTTCTTTCATCATTTCAGCCGCGCTTTCTCGGAAAACTTGCGATACGATATCGTGGTACTTCACCCACGTGTCGTTCGCCATACACGGAATATTTATCGCGGCACAAATTTCTTGTAACTGCGAATGCCCACTACCTGTTGATATCATTCCAGATACCACGGAGGCATTGACATCCGCGTTACTTTCCGATGTATCATCTGTTTCGATATCTTTCATTAAACCGCACATTCTACATTTTAATCTAATTACACTAATAAAAGCTTTGCGGAATTCCGAAACAGGATACATATCCGCGACGGTACAACTAAAAGGTGTATGCTCACCTATCGTCAAAATGCTGTTTAAAAAATGTGAAATATTTACTACGCGTCGACCAGATAATTCGAAATGAGATTCGCGCTCTACATGCGAAGCACGTTCTACGCACAAAGGAGGCAAAGGAGAATTGTTTTCTCTAACAATTGCTTCAGAAACAGGACGCACACAAGAATTGCTTTCTGAAACAAATGTTTCGGTAATAGGAGGCAAACAAGAAGTGCTCTCTGAAGAAAAGCTTTCAGAAATGTCAACACTTCTACTATCAACACTATCTACACTATCTTTAATCACACTTACATTTTCCGTCCGCGTACTGATTACACTTACATCGATATTAGATGTACTCGGACGGACACTTACCTCGGTCTTACTTACCTTCTCCGTATTCTTCTCCCGATGATCCTGCAGGTTTGTCCCTTTTCTTTTACGCACGTAGCGGGTCAACAATCCTTTTCGGCTGGGCATTTTCTCTAATGTAGCACTTTAAACTTTTCACGGCACGACACGTTTAAATGGATCGAGAGGGACTCGTCCACTGACCAAAAAGACGTGAAAAACGCGACCGTTGGCACGAAAAAAACAAACGAACGAAGAAACAAAACGCTAGCAGTATAACGCAACGCTCGGAACCGTATATCGCGTCATGTATTATGATATCTATATAGGCATACGAAATAACCACAATTCTTGATCGATTTTGATGAACGATAGCTTATTCGAAAGATAAAAGATTTCTGGAGAAGATGATCTTTTTCAAATTTTTCATAACCTTTTTTTTCGATGTCTAAAAGACACTACAACATATGCATAATTAAACATCCTTCTGCTGACTGAAGATCGCATGATTTCGAATTTTGGAAAAGATCATCTCCTCAAGAAATCCTTTATCTTTCGAATGAGCTATCGTTCATCAAAATCGGTCAAGAATTGTGGTCAGGAGAGTTTCTGCCGTGAATCTTTGCCGAGCGCTATACGAGTTTGTCACTCCGCACGCGCTCCTCACGCTCGCATCTATTCACGACAAAAATTCTACTGGTCGCAATTCTTGATCGATTTTGATGAACGATAGCTCATTAGAAAGATAAAAGATTTCTTGAGGAGATGATCTTTTCCAAATTTTTCATAACCTTTTTTTTCGATGTCTAAATGACACTACAACATATGCATAATTGAACATCCTTTTTCTGATCGAAGATCGCATGATTTCGGACTTTGGAAAAGATCATCTCCTCAAGAAATCTTTTATCTTTCGAATGAGCTGTCGTCCATCAAAATCGATCAAGAATTGCGACCAGCAGAATTTCTGGCGTGAATAGATGCGAGCGTGAGGAGCGCGTGCGGAGTGACAAACTCGTATAGCGCTCGGCAAAGATTTACGGCAGAAACTCTCCTGACTAGAATTCTTGACCGATTTTGATGAACGATAGCTCATTCGAAAGATAAAGGCTTTCTTGAGGAGATGATCTTTTTCAAATTTTTCATAACCTTTTTTTCCGATGTCTAAATGACACTACAACATATGCATAATTGAACATCCTTTTTCTGATCGAAGATCGCATGATTTCGGACTTTGGAAAAGATCATCTCCTCAAGAAATCTTTTATCTTTCGAATGAGCTATCGTTCATCAAAATCGGTCAAGAATTGTGGTCAGGAGAGTTTCTGCCGTGAATCTTTGCCGAGCGCTATACGAGTTTGTCACTCCGCACGCGCTCCTCACGCTTGCATCTATTCACGGCAGAAACTCTCCTGACCACAATTCTTGACCGATTTTGATGAACGATAGCTCATTCGAAAGATAAAGGATTTCTTGAGGAGATGATCTTTTTCAAATTTTTCATAACCTTTTTTTTCGATGTCTAAATGACACTACAACATATGCATAATTGAACATCCTTTTTCTGATCGAAGATCGCATGATTTCGGACTTTGGAAAAGATCATCTCCTCAAGAAATCTTTTATCTTTCGAATGAGCTATCGTTCATCAAAATCGGTCAAGAATTGTGGTCAGGAGAGTTTCTGCCGTGAATCTTTGCCGAGCGCTATACGAGTTTGTCACTCCGCACGCGCTCCTCACGCTTGCATCTATTCACGGCAGAAACTCTCCTGACCACAATTCTTGACCGATTTTGATGAACGATAGCTCATTCGAAAGATAAAGGATTTCTTGAGGAGATGATCTTTTTCAAATTTTTCATAACCTTTTTTTTCGATGTCTAAATGACACTACAACATATGCATAATTGAACATCCTTTTTCTGATCGAAGATCGCATGATTTCGGACTTTGGAAAAGATCATCTCCTCAAGAAATCTTTTATCTTTCGAATGAGCTATCGTTCATCAAAATCGGTCAAGAATTGTGGTCAGGAGAGTTTCTGCCGTGAATAGATGCAAGCGTGAGGAGCGCGTGCGGAGTGACAAACTCGTATAGCGCTCGGCAAAGATTCACGGCAGAAACTCTCCTGACCACAATTCTTGACCGATTTTGATGAACGATAGCTCATTCGAAAGATAAAAGATTTCTTGAGGAGATGATCTTTTCCAAAGTCCGAAATCATGCGATCTTCGATCAGAAAAAGGATGTTCAATTATGCATATGTTGTAGTGTCATTTAGACATCGAAAAAAAAGGTTATGAAAAATTTGGAAAAGATCATCTCCTCAAGAAATCCTTTATCTTTCGAATGAGCTATCGTTCATCAAAATCGGTCAAGAATTGTGGTCAGGAGAGTTTCTGCCGTGAATAGATGCAAGCGTGAGGAGCGCGTGCGGAGTGACAAACTCGTATAGCGCTCGGCAAAGATTCACGGCAGAAACTCTCCTGACCACAATTCTTGACCGATTTTGATGAACGATAGCTCATTCGAAAGATAAAGGATTTCTTGAGGAGATGATCTTTTCCAAAATTCGAAATCATGCGATCTTCAGTCAGCAGAAGGATGTTTAATTATGCATATGTTGTAGTGTCATTTAGACATCGAAAAAAAAGGTTATGCAAAATTTGAAAAAGATCATCTCCTCAAGAAATCCTTTATCTTTCGAATGAGCTATCGTTCATCAAAATCGATCAAGAATTGTCGTTAGGAAAGATCATGACGTGAATCGTTTATCGCCGTACATGGATATACATATATGTATGTATGTAGCGCGTCGCTTGCTTGAAGCTTTGAGCTACGGCCCATGCGATATTTTCTTCCTTCCGAATTAGTTACATGTATATACACAAGGAAAGGCGCTACTCTCTTTTGTCGACTTACAAACATTGCCGCATCCGTGTCCGTGTAGTGACGGAGTAGGGGCATGAGCTTCGGCTCGTGCGCCACGAATAGAGGTGGCGCTCTGGTTTGTCGACTTTACTCGCCAAAATCGCCCAAAAACGGGGTTTACGCCAACAACTCTCCTGGTCACAATTTTTGACCGATTTTGGCGAGCAAGAGCTTATCGGAAAGCTGAAAGATTTTTGGAGGAGATGATCTTTTTAGAATTTTGAAAAAATACTTATTTCTCCACAAAAATCAAAGTAAAACATAAAAAAACTTTTTTTGAAAATTTTAAAAAGATCATCTCCTCCAGAATTCTTTCAGCTTTCGAATGAGCCCTTGTTCGTCAAAATCGGTCAAAAATTGTGACCAGGAGAGTTGTTGGCGTGAACGCATTAGGTGGTGAACGCCCTTAATCTGATTGGATCATCGTCGTTGATGAAATTAACATAGTTGACAGACAGAGTCGAGTCTGATTTTTGAAAACAGAGATCTTCCGTGTACTATTTTAACATGGTGAAGATCCAGCTGATTTTGCATAATTCAATTTCGATTATAATCTTTTTGTTTTAATAAAGGTACGAAGGAATTTACTGTAACATCTTTATACCTTAGAGCTTCTTACGAGAGATGATTAGATTAAACGATACTTAGATTAATGTATTGATTAATCGATTTTATATTTATGTTTGCAAATTATGACATTAATTTTGGTTATAAGTATCAGCAGATTGTCAATTTCAATGAATTTTAATGGTGCATGGTAATCCATTTTTAACAATGTTGTTTATACTCAATATCTAAGAATTTTATTACGATTTTATTGTATATACAAATTTTATTACGATTTAGCAAATGAGCTGCTCAATTATTACAAACAAAATGAAAGTTCTAAGAAAAATTATTATCAGAAATGATATAACATTCGATCGATCGATTTATCAAATTATTCATTTGCATTTTGTTCGCTCAGATACGACACAATCATGTTTACTCATTTATTTGTATACGCGGTTCACGTATGATTCTAATCGTTCGAAAGTCTTACGGGCGAACTAAAAATAACGTATTTCATATAAAACCGTACGTCTATTTTCACAACACGACGCGAATAAAATACTAATTCGAAATATAACTATAGAGGCTTGACGTAAATAAAGAAGCATTTTCTTAGCTTCCGATCTATCGAATTTGAAAATAAAATGATTTATTCGAAGAAGTAGATATATTTTAAGCAGCTTCTTCGACAAACTAAACAACAATTTTTCTTGTTTATTCTAAAAAAAAAGAAGAAAAACAATCTTCTTGTTTTTCTTCCTTATCGAGACATTTCGAGTGGAACGAAAAAGAATGGTGTAAGAGAGGAATGACTTAACGAGTAAAAAAAAAGAAAAAGAAGAGGGGATCTTCGAGAAGATAAAAGGTAGAAAAAGAAGGAGGTGGAGAAAAGATGAGAAAAGTAGTGGGAGAAGGAATGGAATATCGTAATGACCTCCACCTACGCGTTTCAAACTATTTTCGATACTCAGTCCGGCTAACTTTAGAGTTTTCGTCGGTCCAGTCTTTGACTTTGAGCTCAGTTTTCTAACGAGAATTCGCTCTCACGCTCGATATCGCGTTCCCTCGTGATTTCCTGTTCTTCCTCCTCTATCTTCCCCTTTACCTGTCGTCTCTTATCGATCGACGTTAATTATCTGGGTTAAAATTGACATTTCTCGTGCTCTTCGGAAGTGAAATCTTTCATAATCCATTCTTCTTACACTATATCTTCCCTTTTTTGGTTCGAAAAGTGTGAGTTTAGAGTTTCGAGTGATTTTGGCCTCTCTGATCGATAGAAATATGCACTTCGATAATATAAACGGTCCAGAAGAGTGAACGAGCCAGAGATCGTGAGCGTTATTGCTATTTAAAGGTGATCATTGCTATGCAACATTGTGTCTATCGCTAGTAGTGCCAAGTTTCTGACATAAGCTTACCGAGTAAGTATATAAAAAAAGGATAAACCCTTTGTACTCGATTGTCTACTATAAAAGGACATTTTAAAAGTTATATTATTTTATTTGAAATTAAAACCTTCGTTACCTGGTGAACAAAAGATGTTCGAGTTGTCGGTAGATGAATGGAAATTTCCGAATACAAAAGTGAACTGTGACAAATAAATGAATGTCGAGTGCCACGCGACATCATGTAACTCTCATTCTCTCATTTTATACATTTATTGCATCAAAATTAAGAACGAATAACGATTAAAGTGATACAAATCTGTCTCTTTGTGGAGTGCTAAGGGTTAACATTTATAGGACGTATATCAAGTGACATTTTAACATTATTCGCAAACCCCTTACGTTCGATAAAGGTTAAACATTGAAAAAAATCCCGTAAATTTTTCTCATTAAAGTGTACGTAAGTTTTAAAAAATAATTTAATAACAATGAAGTTTTTGACCATGTGTCTTTATATTTCCCTTACTATCAAGCGTTACGTTAGGTTCATTGAACCTGACCTTTGAACAAGTTTTGCAAATGATCATCAAAATATGCAAAAAGAAGAGAGACAAAGATAGAAAAGCTCAAACTCGATCTGAAATTGGGATAGGTCGTATTTTTTAAACCGCACCGTTCAATCGACGCCCCTTTTTTTTTCTTCGACTCAGATACGTGCCAGCTGGCCGGTAATCGAATCGTCCGAATATTGCCTAATTACTATAACTAAGAACGATTGCATTGTCCGACAGGTGGTTGCCTAAGCCCTGATAACCGAGCATAAAAGACACGACTACGATGGTCGACTACTACAGGATCCTCGAAGTACAACGGACTGCCACCACTGGTGACATCAAAAAGGCGTAAGTTTCACCTCTTAGTTTGACCCCTTCACTCTTCTGTATATCGTTTTTGGCGGTAGCATCGAGTTCAACGAACTCATTAAAAGAAGGACACGCAAACGTGTTCACGATCAGACGATTTTTATTATATGACTTTAGAATCAAATTTATTTTTAATATTCTTTCTTTTTTTTTTTTAATACTGCCAGGCTGACTTTTGACAAAATTTAAATTCCAAATTTCTACGTTTCATAAAGCTTATACTCATTTCTTGATCCTCAGACGAGTGAAATGAAATGTAAAATGATATTGGATTTAAGACAAGCGCCGGTAAAATATTCGAATTAATATTTGGATGGGATGGCGAAAGGAGGAGGAAAGGGGATAAAATTTAATATTTTCACGTCTACATTTTCTCAATGGCGGTCGGTGAAAAATTGAATGAAAGGCTGCGATATGGGCAAGTAGAGCAAGCTGTACTTTGGCCATCGTCCAAGTTTGAATTTGAAAGAGCAGTTGGACGGGCCTTATATTCGAAGCTCGAAAGCGAACCGTGGTGATCGTAATAAAATAGATTTCTCCTTGGGTAACATTGTTATAAAATATTAAACGGTAGCTTACCATGACACGATCGATGATCGTTCCGTACAGCTGACGTTAAAGAGGTTTCTTCTTCTTTTTTTTTGTAGATTTATCACTATTCGATCGAATATTTCAACAAATATATGTACAATAAATTTCTAATTATATTACTACATGCTTATTATATTTTGCAGGTACAGAAAATTAGCGCTACGATGGCACCCGGACAAAAATCCCGAAAATCTAGACGAAGCGAACAAAAAATTCAAAGAGATCTCCGAAGCTTACGAAGTATTGATAGACGGTAAGCATTTTTTCCAGCTTTCGAATGAAAGAAGTGGTAAAATATCAAACTATCTGAATAATTTACGAGATATAAAGATTAGAGCTGGGTGATACAGATAAATTATGTTAGTACAAAGAAAAAAAAAAAATGTTTATCCGATCCCGAAAGATCGAATGGAGGGGACAAAATTTAGAACATAAACAAGCAAAGAAGATAAAGGAGAAAAATATTCGTCGTCGTCGTAGGCGTGCTTCGCATGAAAGCTTTTCTTCCAAAAGCGGACCCTAAGTAGAGCGATTTGAGGATAGAATTTAAGAGAGAACGATGGCTGCCCGTTTGTTTTCTCTCTATCTCTATATCTATCTATCTCTGCCTCTATTAAATTATGCTCGCCTTTCGTTCTTTCAAGCGATGCTTCTTGTTTATAAATCTAATTACTTAATAGCGAGGGTTTAAAGGAAGAAAAATGAAAGGGACGAAGACTCGGCCGAGCGGACTCGAGTTCGTAATTTCTCTCTTGTCCCAAGCCGACAGTGTTTCGCGACAGTAATCCACTATTTATTTATCCTTTTTTTTTTATTCTGTCATTTTCAAGTACTAGTCTTTTTTCTCTCTCTCTCTCTCTTTGTTTACAAAATACAGACTCACGCACGTACAAGCGACCGACGCTAATGAAACGTCGACGGTGGTGAGAGAGAAAAAACAAAGTAATAAAAGCAAAAGATTATAAACAAAAAACACGGCGTTAAAAAAAGAAGGGAAAAGCTCAACAAAAAATCTTTGTTTCCGGACGATCTCGTGCCACTCGGTCTGGGTGTCCAGATGCGAAGAGACGAACCTACGACCAGCGATTGTATCAGAAGGCGTCCTCGAGGCCTGGCCGTGGATTCACCTTCCGGAGTTACTTTGACTCTCCCTTCCAGCGACACTTCGGTACCACTTAAAAAGAGAAATAGGAAGGCTTTAAGAGTAGCCTGGCATTGTCTTCTTGTTCTCTTTTTTTCTTCAATTATTTTACTTGCTCGGTGAAAACGCGTATGTTTTGTATAGAACGTGTCGGCAACGCGTTGTTAACGAACGGGGAGTGTTTTTGAAGGCTGGATGTGATAAAGGCAACGATAGAAAAGAGAAAGGAAAATTAAAAGAAAAAAAAAAAAAAAGGAAAAATCGTTTCGACATTTAGAGATCGTACCTTCTTTGCTGCTCGTAGTTTGTCGTTTACACTCACTGTTTTGCACGAGTTTCTCTTTTGTGAACCTTGAGAGTGTGTCAAGCTCGATTTTTCCATTATACATAAAAGAAAAAAGGAGGAAGTACATCGTGGATTAAGTTTTCAGGCGTAAAATAGAAAAGAGGAAATTCAAGTTTTTTTCTTTCTTTTTTTTTTTTTTTTTATTTGCCAGACTAACACGGTAGAAGTGTCCCGGATTCGCTCGATGATGGCTCTTAAAGTACTCGTTTTTTTCTTTTTCAAGAAGTGTAACTCATCGTGATGCGCAATTCAGTTAACAATGAGTGCACCTTGTTGGCAGAGTTTCTTAACCAAGCAGTCTCACGCCCTCGATGATTTATGAAAATGAGAAAAGAACTAATTGTTAGAGGGTATTTACAGTTTTTGTTTGTTTACATTTTATCCCACGAACATTTCTTGGAATTTTACACTCTTTCTCTCTGTCTTCCCTCCGACGATTAGCTCGTTACAATTAGTTCTTTTCTCCGTGATGGCAAATTTTCCATGCAAATCTCCTGTTATTAAACAAACAAAAAACAACAGAAAAACAACAACCATCCCAGCAATATTTGACTAACACATTGAACTTAGCGGAATCCCTGCTGCTTTATCATCTTCGTCTTGGATTTTGGAACGAATAAATATGAAAGTTAATTGTGTTGTACTGAGGTATTCTAAAACACTAATGTCTCTTTTTTTGCTTTCATGAAATTCTTGCAGAAAAGAAAAGGCGCGTTTACGATCAGTATGGTAAGGAGGGTCTTCAGATGAACGGTGGAAAGAGACGCCATGAAAGCGATTTCACGCCGTTCTTCAGTACCTTCGTATTCAGAGATCCGGAGGAGGTCTTCAGAGAATTCTTCGCCGGTTCGACAATGGAGGATCCGTTTGCGGGTAAAATACTTCAGTTCGTTGATTCTACGTTATCTAGGGTGGATGCACTACCGAAGAATTAGTCATCGATGAACAACTCATTTATGAGCAAGATTAAATAAATCATTGTTATTGTTCCGATAATGAGTCAGTCGATAAAGTAGTTTCTTGCGTCATCGGAGAGCCATGAACTGTTACCGGCAAAGTGTAACGTACAGGCTTTGTATATAATGCCTAAGAAATCTATAGAATGCGTAATGTTTTTTTCTATAGATTAGATCGGGGTCACACGAACGTTGGTTTTGTCCTTCGTCATTTTCTCAGATGAATATGGGGCAACTTCGGATATAAATATTTTAATATCCATTCTAAATAAAACGTATTTTTATCCGTAGCTCGTGTGACTACTTCTATAAACAAAAAAGTTGCGATGCAGCAACGTCCTTATCGATCATCGACGTTGCCGACTTTATACGCACGTTTAGTTTAACGGGCATTTCTCGTGTGACCTATCTTATATAAAATAATATAATGCTACAACATACATTGCAATGTTAGTTGTAACGTTTTTCATTTAAACGATAGTGTGACCTCGGCCTTATCTAGGCATTATATAGAATGACTAATTTCACACATTGGCGATAACATATAAAAGACACCGATTATACTACGCTATTAGCGTGTTTCCACCTTAACCAGTGCACAAAGTAAACCTATCCCCCAATTTACAAATGCTAAAATTTGCATAACTTAGACATCTTTTTCAACCTAAAATAAAAGTAGGATATCTTGCAAAAAAAAAAAAAAATTATTTAAATTTGTTATTTTTATCATATTTTAATTTATTCGTATATATATTTTTAACACGTTCACGAACAGTAAAAATTTCAATGAGCTGCAAAAATAGATAGGCAATGTGTCTAATCAAATTGAGATATCTACAATTTGATTAGACACATTTTGTAAGGCTAGTCAGAATATTACATTTTAATAGATTTATACGACGCAAAAAAAAGTACTTCATTTAAAATGAATAATACCCGCTTTTAAATTTAATGCATATCATTCATGTCAATCTGCATCACAATGGAAATGAATGCTATAGCATTCACGACCGCGAATGTGTTAAATAAGACACTCCCTGCGGTCGTGCCTAAAAGGGACCGTGTAAATTGAAGGATAAGTGTATATATTCTTCTTTTACAAATTATAGATGTAAAAAAATATATTATTTTGTTGAAGCCATGTTCGGTGGCGGTCCACGACGACCAGGCAGAAACGGTCCTAACAACACTCTAAGCACGTCGTTATTCGAACGACTCGGTTTTCGCTCGCCATTTGACTTCTTGGACGGTGGAGCAGATTGCGGTTTCACTTCATTCAGCACATTTCCTAGCTACGACGGGACGACAGGCGGCGGTGCTGCCGTAAAGAGGACCAGTACGGCGACTCGTTTCATCAACGGAAAGAAAATCACCACCAAAACGTAATAAAAGAGAAAGACAGACATATTTACACATAGATGCTCTTTTATGCTTTCGTCTGCCTGCTTCTGTTTACAGTTTTAATACCAAAAAAAACGCGTTGTTCTGGTCGAAATGATTTACAAGCGTTTAAATTTAAACGCCTGCATCGATCTTCACCATTTGTTCTCAATTTAAATATTTTCCGACATTTCCATGCGCTTCCCCCCCTGCCAAAGCAGACAGATAACATAAGTTTCGTTTCTGTTTCAAGTTGATCTCTTAAAAGCGGTTGTAAAAGATCAGAAGAATATATATGAGCAGTCTGAACTTCACGTTTTACGATGAGAGTTGTTTTTTCTGTATTTTTCATTGTAGCTTCCTATCGGTGAATCAATAAGAACTATTACCTAAAATAGCTCCTTACCTATAAGTTGTTTCGAGAAATGTACTTTAGACAATATAAAATATAAAAAAAGAAACTTGCATCCGGCCGATGAGTCTATTTAAATGCAATATTATTTATTTCAAAAAGTTTATTGGTATATAGAAGCAAGAGGCAACGAGTTGTTTCATCTAATATTTTTTATTTAACTAACTCTGTATATATGTGCATGAGTACATATATATACCACTATTAATGAAAACCTTTTCCCCAGGTTCCAAATTTACGTATCGATATCTAATTTATCTTATTTTCTTCCACAGGGTATACGAAAATGGGAAGGAAACCATAATGTCATACGAGAACGACGTCCTAAAATCCAAGACGGTGAACGGAGTACCACAATCTATAACGTACAGTTAAATTACAATTTCAATCGCTCGATCTCTCCTCGGCAATCGAGAAATTCCTGTCATCACGTTTCGAATATCTGCGAAGCACTGCTAATCCAACGGCCACGGCTAGCAGCATCCACAAGTCGTTTCTCTCTGGACCCACCGCGTCAGACCGATAACTTCTGTCTATCTCTTTCTTTCTACCCCTCTTTCCTCTCTTTCCTATCTCTCTTGTTTTCATTTTCCCTTCTTCTTCTTCTTCTTCCTTTCTTTTTCTCTGGTTCAGTCGTCTACCGAATCTGGGCTTTCTCAACTGGAAACGTGGCTTCGTGTGTGTGTGTGCGTGTGCATCGCGATGCCGTGAATAGGGGCACACCGCTGCGGTCAACGCATTATTCTACGCATTGTTCTCTCAATGGAATGTTATATAGGATACATGCCTTCTCTCGTCGCGTGCGTCGGAATTGGATGGCAGTGACAGGATCTCTAGCTCGAGCGATCGTGGCGATATAGATAACTTCTAAGAAAATAATAAAAAAAAAAAAACTTTCTTTAAAGTTTTAAAAAAGCAAACGCTTAGGAGATAAAATACGAGCTCCCGCTCTCGTCACGTTTCTTGTTTTATCAGGTTCGACGAAGTATCGACAAGTCGTCAGGTCGCCGAGGGATACGATGATGTTACGGTGGTTAGCCAGACCGCGAAAATGCACCATGGCGATTATCCGAAGGGTAGCAGAAGCAAAACCCACCATCATCCACATGTCAAGAAGGTGGATAAGAGTAAGAGAAAGTAAAAAAAGAGACCAAGCGACACCGCTTGCGCGCTCACGTTCCTTTCGCATTAATAATTATTAACGATCGATTTGGTTACGGTTAACGAATACGGACTTGATGTAAATTTCCTTTTTTCTTCCTTATATTTTATTTACTGTACGGCGCATCGTCTGTTGTCGCTATATGGAAAGTTCCATGTAATAATAATATATCGGATTTGTATCTGATTTAATTATTGTATTTCGCGCGAGTGATGTCACGTTGTAAGAGCAGCAACGATCTGTATGGATTTACATATCTGTGCGGTTGGAAGTTAATTAAAGAAAATTAAAGTCGAGATTTAGTAATAGAGATACTTTTGAGTTTTCTGATCGAAGGTAAAAGCGATACACTGTTCGCGAGTTAGTTTAGATTCGATTATATTTTCTCATTGCTTTGTCGATTGCTGATTCACATTAATCGATGATAGCGTTTGAGGATTGCGCTAGATATACGATTTATTCTCACAGATCTAGACGGTTCATCGATAATTCTTATTTCAATGTATTTAATTGTCAATGATAATAAGCTTCGTTAACCTTCGAGTAAGATACTTCGATAAAATTTCAGGACTGATGATCGCGATGAAATTTTAAGCTGTTTTCGAGAATCGCCAAGCGTCACCATTAATTTTTAATAATCTATAAGTTTTAAACGTTAAATCGACCCAAGTGCGCATAGATACTCTGATAAGACCCATGCTTAATCATTACCCTAAATAAAATTGTATTGTCTCAGTAAGCAGCACGATAATTCATTCTTCTCTTCTTCTTTTTCTGTCTCTTTTTTTTTTTTTTTTTTTTTTTTTTCTTTATTTCTTTATCATAGCGAAGGTCACCAATTACGAAGCGACTCGTTAATTAAGGTATATTCCTTAGAATTAAATTGCGCGCATAATTTCCTACACCTCTCCCCAACCTTTTACATTGTATCCCCCTTGTATGTTTTTTTTTTTAAGTAATTAGTTATGCGCAGATGTGTATATAATGATAACGAACAAAAAAAATGTTAAAACGCGAAGAAATACATTATTAATACGTATATGTACGCTTACTTCTCGTCAATTTCCTGATTCGTATATAAAAAAGCGAATAAATTTGAAGTCGGGAAGGTCACTTAATAATTAGAATATCGATGTACTGAGGTATCAGTTGCTTCATCTTGTTGTTTATAATTAGGTAAATAGGTAGTGAATTTTCGAGAAACTTGGATTATCTTTTATTTTAATATTGCCATGTACAAAGAATATATATATATTTCTTATAAACAAGGGAAATTTAACGTGCATGCACACACATGGACTATGTGTTGTTTCGCAAAATAGGTTACGTACAAAATTGTGCAAAGCTTTGTAAATTATATTCACAAAAGACTTGTGTACTTTAAAACAGAAAAAATGTACAGTTACTTCTTTCCAATAGTTTCGATCAGCGATGTGGCCTTAGCAATGTACTGCTCTTTTGCCGTATCCTGACTCAAACCTTTCTTGTTATTCCAGGCATCCCACTTGGCCTTGCCTTTGAAATCTAGCATACCTGGTCTTTCTGGAAGATTTAAATAAAAAAATATTCGCCATTACTCTGTTTATTATATATTTACACTTTAAATATGAGGAATAAGAAATTTGGTATCAATCATTATAAATGGAAAGTAAACAAATAATTGGTTTGTTTTGGGGCATACGGTATCAAGGTTATAACATTGTTATAATTGTGAAACAAAAATTAGAAATTCTCTGCTGTTGTTGTTACTAAAATTATTCTGAAAAATTGATAAGTATTTAACGATAGGCTCAAGAATATTCAATATATAAAACTGTGAAATACTTATGCAAAAAGATATGAATTCAAACTTTTTTTTACAAATGATGAAATTCATCATTTATATGTGTACTTCTATTTATTGTGCAAACGTTACACCTTCTAGGCTTTTTATTTTTTAATAAATATTAAACTTTAATAGAAGAATTTTCTGTTAGTAATAAATCCATGTTAACGCATTCGCGGACGTGAATGCTATAAAATTTATTTTCATTGTGATGCAGAGTGACAAATGCTGCAACAATCAAATTTTAAAGCCAATTATTATGCATTTGAAATGCATAATTACGATCTATTGTCTATTATTGCGGCTCACTGAGATTTTTACTGTACATAAATGTGTTAACCTTGCGAACTTTCTGTTCGATTGTAATCTTTTGCCACATCGATCGACGTTCTGTCGCTGTTTTGCTATAATCGCTGCTTTGTTTTCTGTTCCACTATGTGCCTAGCCTTTTTAGTGCCACGCAGCGTGATCGCGCTTCTCATTGTTCAATGCTTAAAAGTGCAAGCTCATCGGTCCTTTGAATATTGGAGCCGAACCAAGTTTTTAAATAAAATTTCTGAATTATTAAGCACAATATTCTTATATTCATAAAACTTCTAAAATAATAATAAATTCAACGAAATAATCCGAATTTTTCGATGCAAAGCGCGATCGTGCTGCAGGACAATTTTCAACCGAATTTCAGCAAAGACCCGTGACACTAAAATGGAGCAAAAAAAACGTCGAAATAATTAAGAATCCTTGCCTGTATTACAGTCACCAACTGTTGCTTGTTTGAACAATGCATACAGTTCGAGCAAATCTGCATCTGAAGGCTGAGAAGCTAATTCCTTGACTTCTTCGGCTGCTTTGTTAAATTTCTGAAATAGTTAAAATTATTTAATGTTTTTACATTTTCCGTCTATCCATCACCGTCATTCCATCACATTTTGACTATCAAAATAATAGGAATGACGTTACGTCTTACCGGACAAATATATAAAAATATAACAATTTGTAATAAATAAGAAAATAATATCACGCTTTCATAGATAACATTCAGTAAAATACAGATTAATATTATTGAAGACAGCACGTCGGATCATCTTGCGTAATATCTGTGTCATAAACACCTTAGATAAAAATCCACTTATAAATTTGCAATTCTAAAAATTCGTTATTATCGTGGCTCGGTTTATTAAATCACATTATCGTAACACACGCTATCAACCAATCACAGAATACGCTGTTCATACACAAAACACACACCATAAACGTACGTGACTCAGAAAGCCGGTATTAAAAAATAAAATATATTGATAGAATAGCCGATAATAGAAAGATATATAGTTAAAAATCTTTATAGTTACTGCAAAAGTTCGTATACCTCGTCTAAAGACATGTTGAGAAGGATGATACTCTTTTTTTCGATGAACAAATTCAGATTAACGGGCAGAGATCAACTACCGTGGACGCGCTGTGAGAAAGTGCCAGTGAGCACGGTGTCTCTTGAATGTCTCCGGGTAGATGTCGTAACTGTTTGGAATATCTACTTCCTTCATTGAACTTTGCACATAGGTGGTACGATAATCCGATGGTGGGAAATGGAAGGACTGAATTTTCAAAAATATACATTAATTATCTTGTTTTGAATGAAAAATATTCTTATAATAATAATAATTCCCATGATGTTTGCATCATGCCCTATCAGTTAATAAATGTTTGTCACCTTCGTCCTACGTTATTAAATTCGAATGCCTTTTATCAATATTTTTGTTTGATGTGTTCGTTTGTAACTCATTCCGTCCTTCGTAGCACGTAGTATAGTGCGTAGATGAGAAGATTGCTGTTATGGAACGGCACAGGGGCAAGAGGAGAAGTACATACACCAATCGCTCTGTTCATCCCCACCTTCGATGTTTTTTCGTGACATAGTAGTAGGATTCTTGTATCTACGAGAGATTTATTTCATATTTTATTACGATTTAAAAAAAACAAAGGATACGAGGTTTTTGCTACTCTACGTCAATGCTTTGAAATTAACGCATCGTTTTATCTCCCTTGCTCTCCATACAGCTCGGTTTCTCTCTTCGTTGCGTGGCTAACTTGCAATTAGTCGCGTGACTGTTCGGCAAATAATACGCAAGAACCGAAATGCGTGCGAGAAGAGGCATGCTCCATCCATTTTAACCAATTATACCCGCATTCCTTCCGCTCATTTTCTCATTACGCATTTTTTTATAGTGTTCATGTGCAAAGTTGGTTAAATGTAAAATATGTATGCCATGAAAGTACGCAGACGCTACTGGTACGGCGTAATAAAAAGACGAAATACCGTTATGCATTTTTTTTTTTTTAATTATTATCTCTTCTTGAAGTATTGTTACAGTTTCGCTTAGGGGAGAGATTAAATGAAAGGAACAAGGATATTGCAAATATTTAACGGATGGAAAATTTCCCTCAAGGATCATAATATTTTTTAGCGATATTCAGGCATGTGCATTCGTTTGCAATTTGCGGTTCTTGTTAAAAACATGGTAGTAATTATCGAAACGTTTGGCGAAGTGCTGTTATTACAGATCTTTCTTATTATATCGGAGCACGTATTTATTAAAAAAATAGTAACATGAAGTATCTGGTACATTCCGTTTAATATTCAACTAATTATTAATTCGATTTTCAATTTTTAAAGGTTTTGAAATTCGTGGACGTAAGTCCCATCAATTAATAACTTTTAGTTCCCGCCGTTGAAATTCTAACTTCCAACGGACATAAATTCAAACGAGGACTTTGAGACAGACTTTGACAGTTTAAATCTTGTTCTAAGAAACATCTCATTTCGTTTATTTGTAATTTAAACATTTCATTTTCATATTAATTATATTTGTCGGAATGAGTATCGATAAGATAATTTATTGTCATATTTAAATATTACAATGAGTTTCCTTGTTATAACGTATGTTGAAGGTAACCCAGAAAAGAGGTGAACGATATAATTATTTACAAAGCAACGTGTGTTTATTTAAATTAGTCTTAACAATTATTTTCTCAATTTCAAATTTCTCTTCATAAATCTGATATAAGCTTGGTAAATGGCGGGATTCAATCAAAACCGCACTTTCAAGGGGGAGAGGACTCAAAAATTGAAGTTGGTTTGTACTTTCTTCCATAAGATGGTGCGTCGATCGGAAACAGTGCCCTCCAGTAGCGTATCAACAAAAATTAAATAGGGTACCATTTTTTGGCACGACTACCTGGTAGTGCGCTAGAGAGCATCGGGATAACTCGCAAATGAATAGGGTCTAAAAACACTTTTATTCTTTTATGTGTACTTCCCTGGGAAGTTGCTTTTGCCGCTCGTTCGCAATAGAACCCGTTGACAGTGTAATTGCTGATGTTTCGAATAAATATGGTCGAATAATTATTACCTTGTTGCATGTTATCGATCAACGACATTTAAATAAATAATTATATGTGTCTTAGAAGATTTTAATCTAGTAAGTTTGTATACCATGAAGCTGATTGTTTTGGTATAATTAATAATTTGTAATATACTTTTCTATGAATTTGTATTGTTGAAAAATTGTATTATTAAAGCTGATGTAACGTAGATTGATCAATACGTTTGCGGTTATATTTCTGCGATTGTTAAAAATAATTATTATATAAATTTATTGAGAAATATCTTTTTATTTTTAGCAAATTTTACATATTAACCATGCCACGACGTAAGCAACACAGGCACCCTCCCATAGGAGAGGATACTAGAATAGCGGTAAATTTAACTTTGAAGAAGCTATTGGAAAGTCCGGATCAAAAAGAATTAGAATTTCCATCTTCGTATATGGCTGAAGAACGAGCTTATATTCATGAACTTGCTAAAGAGCTTGGTTTAAAATCCAAGAGTAGAGGGTATGAAGAGATAAAATTGTATATTATATCAAGTTTAGGTAGTAGACCAAAAAGTAATATATATATATATATATATATATTTAATTAACAGTAAAGGAACAAACCGATTTCTAACGGTATATAAAAGGGAAGGATCTACTATAGTTCAAGCAGATGCTGTAATCAAACTCCAAAAACTATCGAAACAAAGTATTTACTCTTTGTTACATAATTTCCCACTGAATCATAAAGAATATCAAGACTTATTACCTCCAATAGAGAGAGAAGGGCCTCTAAATGCAGACGGTATAAACAAGATATTAACAAATTCCAGAGGTATATAGATGATTTGTACGTGATATATATGTTTATAGATATTTTTTAAATTTTCAGTTATTACGAATACAAAGGCTATGGGCCGCTTAAATAGCAGCATTCCACAAGTACCACAATTAAAAACTAATTTTGATGTATTGAATTTTCGTAAGTCACTTCCAATTTTTAATAAGCGAGAAGAAATTTTAAACGCTTTAGCCACCAATCAAGTTATTATAATAGCTGGAGAAACAGGAAGTGGAAAAACTACGCAAGTTCCTCAATATATATTAGAACATTGTCAACAAAGACATCAAATTTGTAGAATTATATGCACTCAACCTCGGAGGCTTTCGGCGGTATCGGTTGCAGAAAGAGTAGCATTTGAGAGAGATGAAAAGATTGGTCAAACATTTGGGTATCAAATCAGACTGGAAAGTAGAGTAGCACCCAAAACTCTTCTAACTTACTGCACAAATGGAGTTCTTCTAAGAACTCTTATGGGTGGAGATTCTGCTTTAGCTACAGTTACGCATATAATAGTGGACGAAGTCCATGAACGCGATAGGTTTTGTGACTTCCTTTTGATAGCCTTAAAAGATGCAATGAATAAATATGGGTCTCTCAAAATTATATTAATGAGTGCAACCTTAGATACTAGTATTTTTGCAAACTACTTTAATAAGTGTGCCGTTATCAATATTCCTGGAAAAATGCATGAAGTAGAAACATATTTTCTCGAAGATATTTTAAAAATGACTGGTTACATAACCAAAGATATGATTAGGAGAAAAAAGCAATCTTTAAGTACCAAGGAACAGTGCAAGGTTTTAGAAGCTTGGACACAGTATAAGCCACAAATTTCTGGTAAAAGCCAAACAAATGAGAGCTCTTCGTTGCCTGCATCAACATTGGCACAACAAAATGAATCTATACCAGAGAAGGTTAAACTTGAGCCATGGTCGGTAGAGGAAGTAGACAAAAGTATATGCGATGCATGGTTGTTAGGTGGAGAAGATAACTTTGCCCAATTGTTGCATTTTATACTTTCTGAAAATGTTTCTGTAGATTATCAACATTCTAAGACTTTAGTTACTCCTCTCATGGTTGCTGCGGGTAGAGGTTGTATAAATGTTATGGAGCAGCTTTTAAATCTTGGAGCAAACTTGAACCTACGAGCGGGTAATGAATGGACTGCGCTTGATTGGGCAAAAAATATGAATCAAACTGAATGCGCAGAATTAATTGAAGCATATATGAAAACGTACGATTGCGTTGGGCAGGGTTATGAAATTACGCAAGCAAAAAATTTCACTCTTTCCGAAGAAGATAAAATTTTGTTAGATATATATCACAAATTTATTGATGAAAATGTTGACTATGATCTTCTTTTACATCTTATTATTTATATTCATTTAAAAATGCCATCAGGTTCAATATTAATATTTTTACCTGGTTATGATGATATAGTAACGATGAGAGAAAAAATAAACAGCGAAGAAAAGAAAATGAATCAGGGGCTCCGTTACAATTTATTTGTGCTCCATTCAAATATGCAAACATGCGATCAGAAGAAAGTGTTCAAACCTAGTCCACAGGGTATCAGGAAGATTATACTTTCTACAAATATAGCAGAAACAAGTATCACCATTGATGATGTTGTTTATGTGATTGATTCAGGAAAAGTTAAAGAAAAATCATTTGATGCGATATCGGGTGTATGTACGCTTCGTTCAAATTGGATATCTCAAGCATGTGCAAAACAACGTAAGGGCAGAGCTGGTAGATGTAGAAAAGGTTTCTGTTATCGTTTGTTTTCTTCAGTTCGATATACTAGTATGCAACCTTATCAAACACCTGAAATCTTGCGATTACCTTTACAAGAGCTATGCCTCTTCACAAAGCATTTAGCACCAGGAAATACACCAATTGCAGAATTTTTAGACAGAGCTTTAGAACCACCTTCTAATATGGTAACAAGAAATGCTGTTCAGTTATTAAAGACCATTGATGCATTGGATCCGTGGGAAGATCTTACTGAATTAGGAAGTCATTTACTAGATTTACCAGTTGAACCAAGACTAGGAAAAATGTTGCTATATGCAGTTGTCTTAAAATGCCTTGATCCAATTCTGACAATTGTTTGCAGTTTAGCATATAAGTATGTATAATATAAAAAACTGAACGACTATATGATTGCAGTAAAAGTGTTTCTTTTTATAACGTTATATTTCATGATGTTATATTGTAGGGATCCGTTTATTCTGCCTGCTCAACCTGCACAGAAAAGAGCTGTGACTGCTGCTTGCAAAAAATTTGCAACTGGAACATTTTCAGATCATATGGCTGTTTTACGAGCATTTCAGGGTTGGCAAAATGCAAGAGCAAGTGGCAAGGAACATAGTTTCTGTGAAAAAAATTTTATTTCAGCCCCTGTAATGGAAATGGTAGTTGGAATGAGAACTCAACTTCTGGGTCAACTTCGTGCATCTGGATTTGTTAGAGCCAGAGGTGCAGGTGATATTAGAGATTTAAATACCAATTCTGAAAATTGGGCAGTTGTTAAGGCAGCTTTAACAGCTGGTTTATATCCAAACTTAATAAGAGTCGATCGGGAACATATGCAGTTAAGAACACAGTACGTACGAGAGTAAAAATTAGTGAAAAAAAAGAAATAAGCAATTCCTTATATATTATAATTCGTATCTTTTTAGGAAAGAAGTGAAGGTCTTTTTCCATCCAGCATCAACATTGAGAGATTTCCCGAAATCTTCAAGAATGACTTACGCGCAAACTCATGCAGCCAGTGTAGAAATTTTACCATCTGATTGGCTACTTTACGAAGAAATGAGTCGTACTGGTCGTCTTTGTCATGTTAAAACTGTTACACTCGTTAGCCCTTTGACCGTGGCACTTTTTAGTGGCCCAACTAGACTGCCTATGGATGTCATTTATGAAGCTGGTGGTAATGTTCCATTAAAACTGTTCTTTATTAACATGCATTAACACGGTGGCTGTAGAATATAACTTAATAAATCCATATTCACTTTGTAGCAATACCCGAAAGTGAATCAGATTCCGAAGTAGATGAAAATTACGAGGGTACTATTTTCAAGCTCGATGATTGGGTTGTATTCAAACTTGATCCTGAAGCAGCGCAGTTGTTTTTAAATTTACGGCAAAAGTGGAATGCACTCTTTTTACGACGTATGAAAGCGCCTGGGAAACCTATGTCTCAATTAGATGAAAAGGTTATCAGTACAATAGTTAATGTACTTACTAACGAAGAGCAAGCGTGTGGGTTGCAACAACCCTCAGGAATAGGACAGAGGCCCCGTCCATTAATCGTAGATTACTATCCTGCTAATGCAAGAAGATCAGATGATTTTGTGGAGGTAAATTTATTGTTATTATTTTTTATATTTACACAGGTAAAGCTATAACTTTATATTTATTATTTCAGAGAAACTTTTAAATAACAAACTCTTGTCTGCAAGAACACGGAGAAGAAAGTTGTAATCATGTACAATTTTATATTATTTAAAAGATATGCTTCTTCTATTAACATCATTGTATTTCTATAAGCGATGATACACTGCTTAAAGTCATTATATATAGATTCGAAAGGTAATAAGGAACTTTGTGCGGTCGTACCTAAAAAAGTAACGAATATTATATAAAAGTGTTGTGATCATGAGATAACTAATGTAACTACTGTACATATCCTGTATTGTTAGCTTAATAGTGATATATTCATATGTGTTCCTTGTTATAAAGAAAGTATATTTTACTTGATTAATTCACGAGAAATAACAGATGATCAAAATTGGTCGATTTATAGCTCCGCGCCTTAAGTCATCTGTAGTAGAAAAATTTTTCGCGATTTTGGTTCATTCTTTTTATTTAATCAACCGCATGATTTCACATAAGATATATGTGAACAAAGTGTATATTATATAATGTGTACATAAAGGTATGCATCTACATCTTACCTTATTTAGGAGTATTTGTAGATGTTACTAGTAAAGTTACATTTTTTAGAACAACTCTTTGTACTTTGGATAATATCCAATTTTGCGCACATGTACTTAATATTATTATTTTAATTAGTAGTTGGTATTACTGAGTACATAATCATATTATTAACAAAACATTTCATATCATGAGAAAGCTGATAAGAATAGTATTTTATGATATTACTTTCTTAAATGTTACAATTATTAAAATATAACAAAAATAGATGGATTTCTTAAAGATGCTTGTAATAATTGCAGCTATTTTCAAATATTATATTTATTTTTTATATAACAATAGAACATTGTTGTTTTATTACTTGTTGAAATTTGTTTTTTGGTCTGTATTCATTATATACTCCTAGGATAAGAAACATAGTTTTTGTTTCAATGATCTCAAAAAATAGTAATATTATTTATTATTATTTCAGGTAGTTAAATTAAATCATTTTTATTTATCAATAATGTTGCATAGCCTAACGTCAATCAATACATACTATGTCACAAAATTAATTCCATCAATGTGTACCTTGTAAAACATTGTAATGCTCTTCAGTGTGATAATAAGACTTAGATGCTTAAAATTATTGACATCGTATTTATTTGTATATGCTATCCTTTAAAATACAAGTACATACCTCTGAGTTTGTTTTTGAGTGAACTTTGATACATCAAGATTGCTTAATATATAATTTTGGTAGAATATACTATAAATTAACATTAAAAGATTAGTATACATTTTTATTTTATTGTTGCTAATAAAGTAGTATGTAGTGGTATTGCGATATAATAATAGAGTCTGTAGAAATAATTGTCAATTGAATATTACAAGATCATTCACGGTACAAAAAAATTTTTGTCATTTATCGCTCTATTTCGTCAGATAAAACTAAGTTTAGGTTAGTAGTTTAAAAGTCCACTTCATACGAGTTACAAGAAGCAAATAACAACGTTACTTGCGCAAAAATGCGATATAGTGGTATCGTAAAATAATTATCTATATATTTTAAGGTATGGCAATAATTCCGCTTTTTTTTCAAAATATTGCGTATATTTTCAAAGTCATTGAAACATTGTTTGCAGAGCGACGAATGATGCACATGTGTTCATTAGAAAAAAGGTGAAGGTGTCATTACAAAATGATATTTAATTCTTCTAATTATCAACGTTTATCAACAGTGTGCAAAGTTTTGGAACGATCCAGAAGTTATTATCCTAACCTTTCGTTTGTATTCGTCCGCTGTAAATCAGGTAAGCGTAGGTTCGATGCGATTTCCTAATATACAAAACGTAAAGTTTATAAAAGTTAAAAACAAAGCAGCAATCACATAAAGTATCTATTGTTTTATTCTCTCTGTCAGAGGATGCATTTGTGACGATTGCTGATGTATCGAAGCGTGTGAAATCAGCGAAGTATCCAGAATACGTTCCAAGAAAGTATTGTGAGTATCTGATTGATATAATTCCATTGTTATTATAATTAAATATAAACCTGTTCTTCTTCTTCTTCTTTGTCTCAGTGTTGAAAGCAACTGGGCAAGAAACACTGAGGCATTTAAAATGGATGCTGCAAAAAGATATACTGGGTCAGGATATTTTTTTAACTGGCAGTCCAGGCACCAAACGGCGAGAAATAGCTTTAGCCTTTTTGGAATTAACAAATCGAGAGTTAGAATTCATTGCCTTATCGAGAGATACAACGGAGGCTGACTTGAAGCAGAGAAGGGAGATTAGGAGCGGAACAGCATATTATCACGATCAAAGCGCAGTAAGGGCAGCTACCAATGGAAGAATCCTTGTTATCGAAGGTGTAGAGAAGGCAGAACGAAATGTGCTGCCCGTCTTGAATAATTTATTAGAAAATAGAGAAATGCATTTAGAAGATGGCAGGTTTCTTATTCCTGCTGCACGTTACGATAAATTATTAGAGGTATAGTAAATATATATATTTCAAGGAATAACTTGATTCAATTTTAGACGTATCTATCCATTATACATTTTTCCATCCACTTCTTGCAGAAACATAGTCAAGAGGAATTGAACGCATGGCAACTTGTTAGAGTCAGCGAAGATTTTAGAGTAATAGCCTTGGGACTACCATCTCCACGATATCCTGGCCATCCATTGGATCCTCCCCTGCGGTCTAGGTTCCAAGCAAGATACATTTCATTTCCTACGTTCGAAGTAAGTTTTTAAAATATTCCTACCACTCTTTAATATATAAAGTATAATCTGAAAGGTAGCAGAAAATATAAGAGAAAAGAAAACTTCCTCTTAAAACAATAGCTTAACTAAATAATTCCTGGATATTTCGTAATTTTTCCAAACTTTGTATAGAGGTCACATATGTTACATATTCATGTAGACATACGTAACATGCGAAGTTTTTTAAATTATAAAAACTTTTCCTGTATAAGATGTAGTAAAAGCTAAACCATTGTGCGATTGATGGAAATAGCGTGGTATATCATCGTATATGGGGTTGTGTGGAGGATTCGTACGAGCCCCTCCATCCACCCCTTCCGGTGCTCGTTTCCTTCCTATATAAACGGAGACCGTGACTGCGCGACGGTCACAGACACCGCGGCTGGGATCGCGTGTCCCAAACGTTAGAAAGTTTACTTGTCCCTTCTCAACCAAAGTCAATACGTCGGAATTTAGTCGAAGGCTCGATTCACGTTTCATCAAAGATCAACGAAAAAATAATACCTACAAGTTATTTTCTTTACATCGTGACTATGATCAACCTGACAATAAACAAAGAAATAAAGTCCATGACAAGCTTGTAATGATAGTACACGCGTGCCTGAATCCAGTGAAGATATCAGCATATCTTAAAGTTCTTTATCTGGACTTGAAAAAATGCCTGCTATATGGTCATCATCGGAAAGGCCACTATCGGTGCGAACTGTTTGGGTCGACGGCATTCGTCACGCTGTTCTATCACCGGATGATCCTTTGGTCAGTACAAAATTACATCGACGGCCACACACTTCCAAAGGTAACGATTATAGATCGGACTATCGACAATTGGAATCTTCCGGATTGGAACGTTTGACCAGCTGTTTCGTGAACTTACACGTGATGGTTGAGAAGGATGGTAGTACGAATCAGCGAGTATCTTCGAAAATAGTTCGTAGACAATCTTCACCTTCCTGTGCAAGATTATTAGAAACTTTACCAGTCGCGAAGAATATTGGTCAGCTTATCACGGATCATGAGAATATCGAGGACTTCTCGATAGAGACGAAAAGTATCAACGAACGATGGAATGCACCGAGCGAGTCCTCGATTGATAAAGTTGAACTACCTGAGATTCATTCGAATCTTTTATCAGAGAGGGTCCTACAGTGGTTGGATCTGTCTGGAAAAGTTTACGATTACGTACAGGAGGAGGAGGAAGTTCGACAGAGCTCGAAGATGGATGAATATCGAGATTGGAATCCAGTCGTTAGGAAGAAGTATTCATTGAACAAGCCGGAGATTTCATCTTGCGTGGGAAAGAGAAGGATAGCGATAAAAACTTGCAAATTAGATAGAGAACGTAAGCCAGAGTGTTTCGAAAGGAATAGCCGAAGAATGGCACGAATGAAATTGGCCGAAGTTGAGGAACGCACGAGGAAGGACGAGTTGGTCAAAATTGAAGAAAATTTGTGGGAAGAAGCAACCAAGATCAAGGAAGATGAGTCGAAGATTATGCAAGAAACACAGAAAAGCTTTACGAATTCTTGGTCGGCCATTGGTCGACCACAGTTGCACATCTTCATGCCAAAGCTTAATTGCAGCGAGAAGAGACACGCGTCCTCCCAAGAATCCCTCGTTTTCGATTGATTTATAAGAATTTCTCTTCTACCTTGCACGCGACATTTCAACCACGTTGACAAATTAATTTGCCTTTACGTTTTATATCGCGTAGGCCAACTTTAATGCAATTTTCTCTAATCACGACTTTGGACTTATCGATAATTGCAATCTCCGAACTTTCAACAGTTTTTAATCTAAGTCTTTACAGTTTGACATATATTCTAATGACAATTTCTAATTAGAAAAGTTACATGTTCATATATCGATGCGATGAGTATTATAAAAATTAAATGTATTCTGAAAAAAAAGGTCAAAAATGGAAATTGAATTTGACATTCCCTCATTGTTTCCTATAAAGAGGCAATGTCTCGTAGTGCCAACGCGAGATATCACCGAGAGCTTTACATTTGTCTCAGGAGCGCGCGTAAACCGGAGAAAATAATGAGCAATAATCCAAGACGAAAGGTGCTTAGAACTTCGAAATAATTAGACAAAAGTATTTGAATCGTTGCCGCTAGAACGAAGGCATTTTGTCACGCAGTATCGTGTCCATTGTGTTACTTTTCTGAATACCGCAGACACGAAGAGGAACAACCGTGTAATGTTCTTACGTTCGCACGAAATAACTTCATTACTCCTACGATTTACGCGACATACTTTCGTCTAATTCCCCTCTATTTGTTTTGTAGTATAAAATTGGTTTTTAAAAGTTATTTTATTATTTTCTTAAATTTTCTATTATTTTCTATAAGAAAGTTCCTTCACACTTTTTTTCTAGGATTTTATCAAACTGGTAGGTCAAATCACCCAACTTTTCTTTACAAAATTAATTTCTTGTTAAACCACATTAAAAATAATTTTTAAGAATCATAATCTACCAAAAATGTAATAATATTCCACCTTAAGAAAAAGAAAGAAAAAAAACAATGAATTTTTGAACGATCACGCGACACGAGACACGTCCTTACACTATTTAAATACCAACGTACGATTATGCTCCGTTCGTGCGAAATAGCAGTGGTACTTTCGTCCAGGACTCACGTAGACAATTTCTAGTAATATAAAAAGAACGAGCTAGTTTCCTTGCACCTGATAATATGCAAGTAACATTGTCTTTATCGAGCGATCAATCAGCAGGATTATCCAAACTCGGTAATCGCGAGGAAACACGAGCCGGACTTACGGCCGATGATTCTTTTTATCTGGTTCGCGTGTCTCCTTCGATGACGGATCTTTAAAATGAGACTCTGGACAAACTTTATCCAACTTTTTCACAGGACACGTGACATTAGTTAGGAGCATTTTACGAGGGAAATGTAGGGAGTACGATTTTATCTTGGATTTAAATCGTCCCACGCGAAAGCTCACGACAGTGTAGTAATCGTCGAATATCTAGACCGAATAACCAAGCCGACCATCTCCCTGAATTCCTGAGAACGTTGAAGTCTCGGCACGAAACCACCGTCCTCGGGGTCTAAAATCGCGCGAATTGAAATCGAAAATAGCAAAGTAAAGGAATTCCATTCGTTTTAACCGTGCAGCGGCTCGTGCTGAAATCCTGGCACGAATGCATGCAGCTCATTATCGCTCGGAGATTCGACGGATAAGGGATCATTCCATCGAAACTTTTCCATGGAAATTGTCGGAGGTAATCCTTAGGATTTCGTGTCGAGTGGTAGTTTACTCGCATACTTGCCTTGGCTACGAAAGCACTTGGCGTTAATCACTGGAAAGAGCTTTTGCGTATGTAACCGATCGCGATTGTTCCGTTCCTTTAGGGTGAATAACACTGGTATATGAACTGGAGAAGGATAGAGAGTGTGTGTAAATTATTAGCTGGTATTACTAACACAGTAAAACCCTTATATAATGGACAATTATGTGAGTCCCATGATTGTCCATTGTTGAGGTGTGTTCGATAAAACTGGGTGTTTTTAAAAACTCTTGCGTCACTTCGTTATTCATTTTATTTGGAATTTATTTAATTTATTCAATTCATAAGGATGGACAAAAATATAGGTAGGGAAAAATCGCCTAATATGTGGTACTGAATATGAGGAGGTCTAAAATCTTATCAAGCAAGAGGTGCATTTTGTTTGAACTTTTTAGGAACAGAAAAATACGATGAAGGATTTAGCCCCAAACGTTGATGCCGAAAAATTATCGCAATTATTATCCTCGGCGCATGCTTTGGTAACACAGGAAGCAGTGAGTTTGAATCTTCCTGATTTCCCTTTGGACAATCTTCCATTGGCTGCACAAATTCTGGTACATACCTTTTTTATATCGTTTTTATTATTAAATTGAACCGTTTGACGATCGGGGAAGAGCTTTCCTGTTAATTTTCGAAATTGCCGCAGGATAAATGTCCAAACCTGCCGGTATTCGATATATTTTACAGGTTTTATCCGTACAAGTTGTTCTTGGGACAGGAAGGACAAATCGCCGTTGAGGACATTCTTAAAACATTCGATGTTCTGGATAGGTCAAGACAACAAATCGAGACGAGTGAAATACGTGGAAAAAAGGTAAACGATTCGTTGGAAGTTGTTATAACAAAGGATGGCTTTGAAACGACATTGCAGGTAAGAAAAAATTGTTATTTTTTTTACATAAATTAGTTTATAGACGGTTATTACTTTGTTGCTTGTACATATATAGGTGCCTTGTGGGTCTATAGAATTGAATGAAGCAACAAGAGACACGTACATAGAGACAAACTATCAGAATAATTTATTAGCCAACATGATGGAATCGCATTTAGCCTCTGATCTGTGTTTGATTGGTCCAAAAGGTTGTGGTAAGTCAACGACCGTCCAAAGGTTAGCTGATCTAATGGGTTACGAAGTGGAACCTATAATGCTTTACCAAGTAAGTTCCAAATTAGTTGTAAGATATTTATTTAGTTTGATCTCAAAGGTTTTTACACTGTTAATACTATTGATATTTTATTTTCTAGGATATGACATCAAGGGATTTGATACAGCAAAGAACGACGTTACCAAATGGTGATACCGTTTGGAGAAATTCGCCACTCGTTGATGCAGCTCTTCAAGGAAAGATGGTCGTTTTAGACGGAGTAGACAGGATACACTCTAGTACTCTCGCTATACTACATAGGTATTACAACTTTTTTTTTAAGTACGGATACATTGTTATATCGATTGATAATCCATTACGATTCTTTTTTTTAATAGATTAATTCACGATCGAGAATTACAATTACACGATGGTAAGAGGCTTTTACGGGCCGATCGATACGATGAGATTAAGGAAGAGTACGGAAAATCGGACGAAGAGATGCATGAGTCGGGAGTTTTCCGAATTCACCCCTCCTTTAGATTGATAGCTTTAGCTGGAAAGCCGGTGATTAATAGTTCGACGGGTCAGTGGTTAAATTCGGAGCTTCTCAGTATGTTCCTTTTCCATGAGATGAGACCACTGGCGAAAGCGGAAGAAATTCATATCATTCGATCGAAGGTGAATATTTCTACTTCTTTAAATTGATATTCATCTATTTCTATATAATCATTCGTGAAATATTTTTCTAGTACGGAGAACCCAGCAAAGCTCTTCTAAATATAATCAAACTAGCGCACGTCTTGCGATCTTCCAGTGACCCGATCCTACAATCTCTGGCTGGATCTCTGAGCACGAGACAATTATTGAGGATTGCCGAGAGAATGCAGAAATTTCATACGGACGACGCTTACGCTGTCGTTCATCGAGCGTGCTTGGCACGTTTCTTACCCGCTGTAGCGAAACAGGCTCTCGACGATTGCTTGAAACGATTGAATATAACTCCTGTAGCCAAAGACGCAGAAATTTCCAACATAAAGTACGAAGTCACCGAGAAGACCGTTAAAATTGGGAACACGACCGTGAATAGATACGATACGACGATGCACAGCAAAGTACCGGATATTTTGTTTTACGATGTGCCTCAACACCTTGCGTTGCTGGAAAGCTTGCTGCAAGACTTCACGTTAGGACATAATCTCTTGCTCGTCGGTAATCAAGGTGTAGGGAAAAATAAGATAGTCGATAGGCTTTTACAGTTGTTGAACAGACCTAGAGAATACATTCAACTGCACAGAGATACCACCGTTCAAACTTTAACTTTGCAACCTATGGTTAAAGACGGTAGAGTCGTTTACGAGGATTCTCCTCTGGTACAAGCCGTCAAATTCGGGCACGTGCTTGTCATTGATGAGGCGGATAAAGCTCCTACACATGTGACGTGTATATTAAAAGTAAGCAATCTTTGTTTAGAATTTGTGTTTTTATTATCATGACATCAGTGATATTGACATGGAAATTTTGTGTTTCAGACTTTAGTGGAGTCAGGGGAAATGATTTTATCGGATGGTAGACGGATAGTTCCTTCCAATTTAGCAACGACCGGTTCCAACGAAAGAATACCGCTACATCCGGACTTTAGAATGATAGTTTTAGCAAACAGGCCTGGATTTCCATTTTTGGGAAATGATTTTTTCGCTGCTTTGGGCGATCTTTTTAGCACGCATTCCGTTGACAATCCTAGTATGGAAAATGAGATTCAGCTTTTGAAACAATACGGTCCCAGCGTCGATGAGAAAGTGATACAGAAATTGGTCAGAGCTTTCGGTGAATTAAGAAGTATGGCCGATCAAGGCTTGGTCTCGTACCCTTATTCGACTCGAGAAGTTGTTAATATTGTAAAACATTTAGAGGTAAGTAATGTAACACAAATATCTACGAAATGATTGAATAAATATATTCACATAAACGTTTTTCAGAAATTTCCAAACGAACCTTTACCAGCCGTAATGCGAAACGTCTTTGACTTCGATCGTTACAGTCCAGAAGTCTTCGATACATTGGTAACAGTTTTGCACAAACATGGCATTCCCATAGGAACATCACCGAACAATGTAGCATTAGCAAAAGAGTAAGAGATTCCTAGATTTGATTATATATAAATATAATTTAATTTTGTAACAAGAACTTTTGTAAATAAATGCTTTACGATCGGTAGAAAATAGTATAGCGACAAGGATAGGCTAGTAAAAAATATTTTAGAATAAAATAAAGTCAACAGTAAGATGTACGTTGTTTATTCCTTTTCCTTTCAGAATATCTTTACCAGACATCAAGGTCTGCGGTAGTTGGAACGCTTTAAACACGCCTAAGGCTTTACCCGTTCAAGAGAGGTACATCAAATTGAAAGCACTTCCTTATCCAGTCCAAAGTAGTCACGTACTAGATCGAGTTGAAGCCAGATCAGCTTGGTTCACCGAATTACAAAGTTATTGGACTATTCCATTGAGCGAAAGTGCCATAGTCGTGTCTTTGACAGTTACCAAAGGAACAAAGGGAGACGGCACGGACGATAGAGTACATGTTCTTACCGCAAATCCTTTAAGCCTGTTTACCATGAACGTAGAGTCCGAAACAATTCAGGAGATCAAAATACATGGTTTAATGAGACCAGAACGAAATCATAAACCATCGTATACCGTCGCATCCGATAATGTCGGGCACATTTTCGTGCACGAAGGAACTGTAAGTTACATGTTTGTAAAAGATGATTTTTTCGTGTATCGCATTAGGAAGAAATAATTTTTTTTTATAGAGCAACGGTCTACTTTGGATAAATATTGACAGTGGTGCTGTTCAAGAGGTACAATTATCTTCGATTTTCGAGCAAACTGCTGATAAAATTTCGAATGCTTTTGGACGACAGAATCTTCATTGGAAGATGTTACCAGATTTGATCTCATCAAATAATCAAATAGTCTTCTTCGTTCCTAACACTGACAAGCTAGAAGTTGTTGATTTTGGTACAATGACTGCCTATTCGATCACTTTACCTTTTGACGTGGAATCGATATTGCTTGCTTCTTCAAACAAATGGCTACTACAAGATACATCAAAGAATAAATATTTCTTTAGCAAGTCAGTGGAGTCTCAAGTTTGTCCAAACGTTTTACGACAAGTCGAGGAATCGAGTAGCACATTTTTAAAACGTGGCACCTTCTTAAGCTGCGGTCAAAATAATTTACACGCGAATATACTTAGCGAAGCATTAAATCAGAAGATCAATTCACCGAACAGACTTTTGGTCACGGATAACACGTATGCTGTTATTGTTACCGGGTTCCCTGAATTGGATAGTGTCAATGAATTGCATTGCTGGCCAAGAAAGGAACGATTTCCTAGTTTCATAACACCTATCGTAACAGACGATGGTCAAGTGATACGAACTATCTCTACGGAACAAGTTCCTGAAGAAGTGCGTCCAGCTGATAAGAAATTAGCAGGAATTTCTGGCTACTTGGAAGTTGTTAACACCGTTAATCATAAAGTTCGATATATTCCAATTCCTGAGTAAGTCAGTTTTATGTCAGTCAGAATTTAATGATACATTTTTTAAAAATTACGTACACATTTAAAAATTGTCCATTTTTAGGCCTATCAACGTCTCACACTTTTCTCAATGGCTATACGGCAAAGAATCACCACTGTTTGCATCGACTACTTCCAATCGGGGTCTGGTAACCGTTGACATCAGTGGCTGCGTTCGATTATGGGAAACGTCTTTAACGAATATAGAAAAGTCGTTAGGCTCGTGGAGAAAAATGGTCGGAGCTGATACAGATAAGATACAAATAACGAAGGAAAGATACTCGGGGCAGGATGTGAGCAGACCAAAACATGGAAAGATCGATGAAAAGAACGATCCTCACGTTGGTGGGAATACTTGGGCCGGTGGAACGGGAGGTGTGTTCACGATTAACAAACTTTTCAACGTAACTTCGAACACTATTTCTTTGTAATATTCTAGGGAGAGACACGGCTGGACTCGGTGGAAAGGGTGGTCCTTATCGTTTGGACGCTGGCCATACCGTGCATCAACTCAGCGACGAGGAAAAGAACGCGGTGCCGGAGCATATAAAGAAAGCTGCACGTGAGATGGGTTTGAGAGCTTTCAAACAACGCTTGAAGGATATTAAAATGAGCGAATATGATCATAAAATTTATAGTCGTTTTAGCGATGCCGTTGGTAAACAAGTTCAGGCATTGAGAATTATATTAGGTAAAAAATTGACATTACGAATTAGTGTTACAAACTGTTCGATCGATGAGCCAACATTTTTCTTTTATTTCACAGGTAGTCTTCAAGCTAAAAGCAAGGAACGTCAATGGTGCAGGCATCAAACGTCGGGCGAGTTGGATGACACGAAATTGATCGAAGGTTTAACCGGTGAACGAACGATTTATCGACGTAGAGCAGAAAAGGAACCCGAAATGGGTACTCCGCAATTAAAACCGAAGCGATTGAAATTGGTCGTCGATGTGTCTGGTAGTATGTACAGGTTTAATGGCTACGATGGTCGATTGGATCGTGAGATGGAAGCTTGCGTCATGGTGATGGAGGCATTTAGCGGTTACGAGGATAAATTTCAATACGATATCGTTGGTCATTCCGGTGATGATTATCGTATTGCGTTCGTGGATCGTGCTCAACCACCGAAAGACAACAAGCGAAGATTAGAAGTGATAAAGGTAAGTTCGAGGAGGTTGAAGGAAGAATTATATTTTATAATAGTTTATTCGATATTGATCATAATGATATAATTATTTTGTAGACGATGCACGCTCATTCACAATTTTGTATGTCCGGCGACAACACACTAGAAGCGACACAATATGCTATATCGAGCTTAGCGAAAGAAGATTCCGACGAATCGATCGTTGTTGTACTTTCGGATGCAAATTTAGAGCGTTATGGGATCAGGCCGGAAAGATTTGCTAAAGTACTCACGTCCAATCCAGATGTGAATGCTTATGCTATTTTTATCGGTTCGTTGGGCGATCAAGCGACGAGGTTCGTTGCGATTAATATAAATTAATAATTGTATATCAGTTGCTTTATTTCGCAGTATTTATAAAAACATGCAATTTCATCAGTCAACCCCGTTGTCTTATAATATTGAGTTACGATAAATATGTAAAGCATGAGTTAAACATGGTTTTATTTTAACAAATTTATTTTTTTTTATTCTTTTGTGTGTTATAAATACTGATAGGGCGACAATCTAATATGTAATACGAATTAGTATAAATGTAGTTTCTTCATTAACGCTTGGGTTATTTTCAGATTGATCGACAAGATGCCTTCCGGACGTGCTTACGTTTGCCTGGACCTACAAAAGATTCCACGAATATTGCAACAAATATTCGCCTCCTCCGTTTTGAGCACGACACAATCGAATTAACGAAAAGTAGCTTTTAGTTCATAGTTAAAAAAAAAATGAAGCTACATAAAATTAGTACATTTGTAATATACAAATTTGTAATTACCAAAGCTATACATTCAAAGAATGAAAAAAAAAAAAAAAACTATTGTAGATACGATAATTGAAAAAAAATCTCAAAAAATTCTATTCCACATGTAAAAAAAGTGTACATGTAAAAAAAAAAAAATACTAAAATAAACCAAACGCAAGATATTTTTGTTACAAATCAACGTCTATCAAACGTTTTCAATGCGACCATCCATACAACCACGCACACACACGCATGCACAATCCTTCACGTGATCCAAATTCACCCGTGAAGACTAATTCTCCAAGGAGAATAGAAGAGACAACGCGAAACTCGAAATTTGCACTCTGACGAGATCCTTATGTGACAGAACACTCGTTGTCAGAAGAAGAAGAAGCTACGAGAGCATCGTCGTAACACGCGAAAGTGCAGCAGCAACAGCGGCAGCGCGACTTGACAGCTCCCTTCGAGCTTTCATTCTCCCCACTACTTACCCTTCACTGACTAGAACAAAGTCCGATAGTCCTGAGTGCGAGTGAGACGATGCGAGAGCCGAGAGGGAGTCGAAAATGAACGGAGTTAACCGAAGGCAGAAGCTCGCGGGTGGTATGGGGCGTACGATTGTCAGTCGCACGCCGGTCGTTGAATGGAGCGAGTCTGGAGACGCGTACAAGGTGTCGGGCGTCGCAGTGGCGTAGGACGCTGCGGCTGCCCCGTGCAACCCTGTCAGTTGCACGTGGACCAACGCGCGAAGCGTGGTGCCAGCGGATCACGAAAATCTAGAGGCCCTCAAACGATAGTATGTGCCTGTCAAGTGCAACCGTGTCCGGTGCATCCGGTATTGATAAGAGTTCGTCGTACGAGACAGCAGCAACCGGTAGGCAACTGCGACTGTCCGACCGAGTTGCAACCCTGTCCGCACGTAGCCCGCGCTGCTGCTTCTTCGAGAAGGGTCAGAAGGTAAGCTGTAATGAACAAAGACTATGTAATACTAACATCTTAACCTATTTGGAGACAAAGAATTATCTTGACGACAGTTCCTAGGTACGAAAGATTGAATTTTGTTTGGTAACGTTAGATACTGTGTGTGTGTTATGTGTTATTTTGGTTAGGAAATGTATTACACGGGGTGTAATCTATCTCATAGGTTAATTCTCTACTTTGTGTAAATATTAAACTTTTTTTTTCTTTGTTTTTTTATTAACATTGATGTAGGTATTCTTCTATATGGCATATAGAAATAGGGTTTTTTGATCCATTATCTTTCTCTTGTCGTCTTTTCAGTGAAGAATTGAACAGGTGCGCGTATACTCGCGACTTTACGCGAAAGATGTACCACGACCTTCTCGATCAGCTGCTATCGTTGCACGTTATGCTTCAGGGATTCGTCTTTCCTTTTACTTTCTCGTTTGTGGAACGATACTCGTAGACAACGCATTCCACCTTTATTGTCAACATAATCTCCTTGTGTTTCCAGGAACAAAGAATCTCCCCCCATCCATTGTCTCCTGATATTTTAATGGAGGTTATATTAAGGATAATAAGCGAGTGCTCATTGTCGTAACGAGCACTTCGCAACTCGAGCTTCGACGTTTTTAGTAGGGGCGACACGAGACAATCACGCGATTGTCTGTGCACGCATCAGACTATAAAAGATGGCATGTCTGGAGAGAAAGGGGGTTAAATTTTGAAATTTTTTCTCATCCTAAACATGAAGTTGCTTTAACTCTTAATTTGTCGTTTACTTTAATTTACCTAAAGATTTCTATCTCTCTACCGTGCTATTACATTTTTATTTAAAATAAATTATACGTATTCGCGTTTGCAGCTCAGAAAATTCTCCAGTTTAGAATTTAAAAGACCTATTAAAGATTAACGTTAGCCTGTGTGTGTGTGTATAATATACCTGTCATATAAATACGTGCGCGTGCGTTTTTCTCTCTCCACGTATATATGTGCGCGCATATCGACATTCTACGCTAATGATTCGTGAAATGACACGCGCGATATATTTTGCCGAATTTTTACGAGAATTCCGTGGCCGTCGGGTAAAGTATTTTCTGGATGGTTCACGAGATTGATAGGGTCGTTAAGGTCGGTTATGTGCCAGGGACTTGCTTTTGGATTCTCCCTCTTTGTCTCTTGTTAATATTTACACTAGTATAATGTTTTTCGAGATAACGATTTAATACATTTGTTTTATTGGCTCGTATTGAAAGAACAGATTGTATCTATATAAAAGAATCTTGGGAAAAATATCGTCCAACGCTTGACTTTGTTTTTTTTGTTTATTTATTAAATACGACGTATTTATATATTTTGTTCGCGTTGTATCCGGAATACGGAAGAAGGAGAACGTAATTATTCGAAGACACGTCTAGGTGACACGTAAGGTTATTGCATTCTACGATATTACACGTGTGCGATCTCGTGCATCGACCGGTTAAGGAGAATTCTGAAAAGCGTGCTTTGTCATGAATCAGTATTATTATTCGGCCATTTATGTTAGAAATGGAATTCCTTCGTGAGAACGATCGATATTAGAGACCTTACACGTCTGGTGCACTATCTTGCATCGACTTTCCTGGCATTGGCCATCGCGAGATACATCGAGGACGTTTCTTTGTTTATTTTCAAATAATGTAATACGGTGTAGAAATCGAAGTATCGAATGTGTTCGAATGAATTAATGAAAATTGCTAAATAGAACTTTGGTAATTATACAGAAAAAGGGAAACTTTTCATAAATTTCGATAATTTTTAATATGTTGTCGAGGTCATCACTGTGAGTGGTACTGGAAAGATTTGAGTTCACGATCACCATTTATTAAAAACTGTCTGAAATTTCCAGAAATCATTTTCATTTATTAGAATATACTTAATAACATCCCCTTATTTATGTATGTTAAATCAGGGTTGCATTTGGGTCATGCGTTGTTCATACATAATTTCCATTTAGTAGCGTGTGTCGAATCAAATTCCTTTATTTGTACAAGTCAAACGCTCTTGTTTACCTTTCTAATTAAAATCTATGTTATTGAATTTACATTTAAAAAAAAACATTCGAGTTCGATAAACGATTACATGCTTCCTTTCAAATAATATCAAATACATACCATGTATGTGATCATTTAACACGTTGACTGCCACGCAAGTTCATAAAAAACACTCCGTCAAATTGACCTCGTATGCACTCAAATAAGCGAAATAAGAATAAGGGTGATACGGCCTAATCAGAATTTTTGCCGTCACCCGAATATGGGTGACACGGCAGTCAACGTGTTAAATGAATAAATAAAGTATATTTTGACGTAATAATGCTGCTATACGCAACCCTGATTTAATATACATAAATAACGGAATATGATTAAGTATACTCTAATAAATGCAAATGTTCTCTAAAATATGAATATTAACAATATGATAATAACTTTTAAAAGAACGAGGACCGTCAACTAAAAATTTCGCGACGCTACCCAGGACGATAACCTGGACTACATATTAAAAATTACGGAAAACTAATCCGTTTTCTGCATAATTATTACAACATTTCTCTAAAATGTTCTTAAAATTTCTCTGTATTTTGACGAGTCCGACTCGTGATAACAATTTTGGGTGAAATATGAATTTTGAGTAAAATATAAACATGATTATTACATTTCTGCTAACAAAAACTGTACTTTCCATTAAAGTATCGTTTATGCATGAAATATAGTTTTAAAAATTTTATTTGTATTCTATTATTTTATAAATGTACCTTTTTTTATTCTGATTCATTTTAAGAGTGTCTCCTTAGATTATTTTGGCCTAGATTTTACATAGAACAATTGTACGGCAAGGGGTTTAACAAAGCAATTCTAGAGTCAACAGTATCAACAATAACCTCGTTCTATGAATTTCCATAGATGCGACTGCACGGAGAAACCATGTCGACACATTGGTACTATCCAAACACAGCAACAACAACAGCAACGTCGTGTGATAACTTCATCATCGTCGCCACTGGCTGGCTCTTCTTCCAGTCAACAACAAGCCAGCCAACAACAGGGTTCGATTCTACCATCGGCAGCATCTGTAACGATATCGCAACAATCACAGAGATGCGAGGAGAGATCGAACGTTTGCGTTGTCGAGCAGAATCGTACAGACGGCGGCGAGGCGCCGTGCGAGTGCGACTGCGATGAGCAATCGAGGCCGTGCGAGCACGTGCCTTCTATGATGATGATGACGATGACAACGCGCCGTACAGCGGCTACTCGCGCAGCCTGCGAGTGTTCGGGTGACGTTGACGAAGAGAGTACAGCGGGTACAAGACCCTGCGCTCATAAGCCACAAACCGAAGGGCGTATAAAACGCGTCAAATATCGGGTTAGACGTGCCGGTTGCGCGATGGCCAGATGCACGGCCGAGCTCGCGATGTTGCACTTGCACTGGGAGCTCGCCTCCGAATGTGCGCCATGCCGGCCGCGAGCTTTCACCAGAAGACTCTGTAGAAGACAGCAAAGCGATAACGAGCTTTACAGGAGTAATAGTTTCAAGTTCAAGAGATTCGAGAGAAGCAGAGACGACAGTACTACACCGTTACGGAAACAGGTTTGCTTTTTAGATTCTTATCAATGAATTTTTTGCATGCTTTTGTGTTTTCTCATCGGGACGATCCGATGAATGTCAGAGTGTTTTTGCTATTATGTCTCTAAGCTAATTGTGATCCGTTGGTGATCGGTCGTATAAGTTGTTCTGACATAAGATGGTGTTTTTAAAGACAATCTTTCGAACAGGTCGAACTGGTAGGTGTACCGTTTCGCGAAAGACTTTGAAACTGTCTGAGTGGTGATATGACAGATGTTCTTAGAACTGTTCTCTGTGGATTGGGATATGTCGGTGATGGATGTTGAAAGATATAGTACAACATTGCTTCGGCGTGATGGGTTATGCTTTCCGCTTGACCATAGCTTTTTTGGTCAGTTTGTGATAAACGAAAGTGTGCCACTGAAATCGTCGTTGACATGTCCTACAATCAAAGTTAATCACTCCTAATTCCTTAGAGCCTAATCGATCGTCTAAAAGAAAAATGATTCATCCCTCTTAACTGGAAAGACACGCTCGCTTTATTTCCGAAAATAGAGATCCCACACGTTGAACAGGCGAAGGTAGCTTGCTTATAATAGTCCAGCTATGCTATCGCTATACGATCAGCTGTTCCAAGCGCTTCGTTCGTTGTACACGAGGATCGTTCCATGAAAGAAACCACGCGTCTATACGTGAGTAAGTCTCGGAAGAACTCGTGTAATCTTTTGTCTTTTCTATCGAGAAGCTACTACATATACTCCTGTCATTTTTTCTTTGTTCGTATACACGTATATACTAATATATACATAGTACATCGCGATAGTGTACATCGTTTTCCATAAATACCCATACATGTTTTTTACGTTAGTGTGTTGTTACGTTTTCACTGATTCGGTGAATCACCGTCTGACTCACGATCGAAGACTTTCGTTGATACTACTTCCCTTAACCCCTCGTAAATGTCTGGGAATATATTACCGGTGACTCCACGACCCAACGGGTCTATTAAATACGACACACTTAATAGATAAACATTTTTCAGGATGGACCAATAAACCTTGACCGCATTTATTTTATCAACATAAAATTGTTTTATTGGGTCGTTTTGATAACTTCGTGCTGATACATTTATTTATAAAAAAAACATGCTAGGAGAATAGAATTTCTGAAATTACCAAACGATGATTCAACGAAATAACACATACGTTTTACATTAAGCTATTTTCCAAAGTAATTTTGTAGATTATTTCAAAATCAGCACGAACTTATCGGCAGTCCCAATAGATTTCAGAAGGAGAGGAAGGATAATGCACGTGGACTACATATCGTTGCTGTAGTCTGTTCAATAAACTATAACAAAATATACCTTCTCGTTCGTATTAGTATCATCATTATTACATTGATGCCGTGTTGCTACAGGACACACGCCGAGAAGCAATATGCGTGAATTTAATGTGGCATGCTCGAAAGAGTTAATAAACGTGTTCCCCGGCGAGCCATAATGCTTGGTGGTAGTGGTGCCAGCTTAAATCTCGTAGCTAACGCCAGTATTGAAATCGCAGCGAGCGTTTCCCTCTTTAGCCGGTTTTCGTCCTACCCTATGCTTTCTCCCCGCTCGTGTCGGTCGACATCGGCCAAAAAGCGTCGGACCTCCTAGCGTAATTTCGTCCCTGTGAATAATTGCATCGCATATTATCTCTCGAGGCTCGTATTCGTTGGCCAAGAAGCGTTTTTCTCTCTAGGAAATCTCTGCAAGGATCTCGAAACGTTTCTAAAATTGTGGGCAAGTGTCAGCTGATATGAATAATATTGTAATGACGCGTGAGATACGAGGTATGATATGGTTATTATTTTTATCAAACACAATAGAAATTATTATGAGTATTGCAGAAGAGTTGTGACATTATCGAACGTGGTTTTTAAAGGGTTAATCATTACTTCGTTCGTAAAAATCAAGTATAATGGAGTGAGTGGCTACACCATAGTGTTTTTTTTTTTTAAAATTGTTGAAAATCTGTTACCAGGTTGTACACACATTTTATTACAGTAGAATGGCGGTGCCTCGAGTGAGCTTAGAATCTTGCTACGCGAAAGCTCAAGAGACCTAAGAGAGCGAGAATAAACAGCGTATTTGCGTACGCTCGTAGGGTGTTGTGGTGGTAGCCTCTCAAAAGAAAGAAAGAAAGACTGAGAAAAAACGGAAATAAAGAAGAAGAATCCGAGAAAAAGAAAGAAGAAGCACACGGAGAAAAGTAGCCGTGTCAAATTGATCGTGAATAGAAAATCGAGCTTCGCCCGTGGGAGTTTTTCGGTGGCTTCGAGAGTTCACGTTCGGATGAGAAAATGCAGGAAAAAAAAGAAACTTTTATCGGCTTTGAACTCTCCTCGTGACAAAGGGTACTACTCCTCTATATTCAGAGACGTACTTGTAATTAATTCGTAAAGATTTTTTTTTTATTTCAGCATTTATTTCCAACGGCAAAGAGTCCGACGAGAGACCTGAAAATGATACATTTTGCATAAGAATCCGATACAAAATACAGTGTTCCGTAAAAAAATCCTTTGGCATTTTATATACTTTTTTTCCTGAAAAATAGAAGCATCAAGCTATACGTTTTGCATACAAATCCGATTACTTTCTCGATAGTCATTATCTCTCACGGATGCTAATTAAAACCGAACACAATTTTTCTGATCCATCTTGTTTCTATCTTTCAATCGTTATCGATAAAACTATTAGTCCTTCCGTATACGTCGATCGTGCAAATTGTTATGATTTTATGAAAAAGGGTGGCTTGGTTTTGGTTGAAGAGATATACGTAGAGAATAAAACTCGATATTTCGTTCGATTATTATTACCCACGATCATACGTGCATGCATGCATATCAGCAAATGGAATTAGCCAAATACGTTTTACTCTTTCGCCCGATTGCATCCGTACGATAGCAGAGAGAGGGAGGAAAGACGAAAATACCACGGAACTCTCTCTCTCTCTTTCTGTGGGAACGAGCAGTGTCGGTGGATGCTGAAAGCACAGAGAACAACGCCGATTGTTTTGCCTTTTCAGAGTGTGTGCTCGTGACTAACTCATCCGTGAGAATGTCTTTCTCGTTATACGTGTATACCTTTTCTCTATGCTATTTCTCTCTCTCTCTCTGTCTCTCTTATTTGTGCGCGGGAATGTACATAAAGGAAACACGTAAAAGCTCGCGGATGCGGTTTTGTGTGCATCTCAATGCCGGAACGATGGAAGTTTTATCGCATCTGGATAGACACTCCTGCGAAGGGTGCTTAATGAGAGGGAAGAAGAAAAAAAAAGAGAAACACCTGCTGATTTGCAGGTAACGGAAGAAGAGAAGTCTTTGAAATTGTGCGTACGAAGATGAGAAAAAGGCAGAATTACGTTGATCATGTTTTAATTATCCGAATGAGAATAGAATAACTCGTTTTGTTCATCCTCGTTTGTATGTTTGTCTCTGTGAAATTGGAAATGTGATTTCGACGAATTTCTGGGGATTTGAGAAAGCCCGGGGTAGTAAATTTGTGTTTGATTTTGATGTTTTAGTCGGAAAGATTAGTAATTTCATTAAATAGGATCACAGTGTGTTTAGTTACATTGTAAATCTCTAACTTTTTATTGACTGTTGTTAGAAATTGATTGAATTTGGTAATTAATTATTGCATTAAGCTTATGCTTGTGAATAACGAAACGGTCATTAAAATGCTTTCGATTCCAACTTTATCATTAGACCAGCAACTTTTAACATTTTTAATTTCGCATCATATAGAAATTAATTATTAAAATTCCATGGTACGTCAAAGAAATATATTTTTTTCAGAAAGAACGTATAAATATGTTGACATATCTGCCTTGTTTCACAATTTTGCAGCAACTCATTAATTTATTTATTCGATATTATTTAAATACTTCAGTGAATAAATTTTAATTAGACCCGATGAAAATAAGTAGACGTTTAACATCGGTAATTCTTACGAATATATGTAATGTTTATTAGAGATACGTCAGTGTAATGCTAAAATGAAAGGGATTTTGCGAAATTCCAATGGGGAATTATCAAAATCACTGATTCTCCAAATTTTGCTGCAATATATTAACGAATTATTTCAATTGACTGTAATGCCAATCGATTTATTTGTCAAGCTCGTCAAGTGTATTAATCCCTATCCGATATTTCTAATACGGCTCTCACGTTTGTATGCGAGTATATGCGGTAGAATAATTTGTTGTTCGCGCTCGTGGCCCTTTCGTAAGCATAAATTCGTGCGTGGAGCGATTATCATGCACGGTGGTTGGTTGTAGCGAAAACCATGAAACGTGGGGGATGGGAATTCGTGCAACGCACTCTCGAACCAGTGGTTCTTAATCTTCCTTACAATTTCCACTTCTCCTATTCTCAAAGCGGTTTATCACGGTTCGCGTGATGGTACCCCAGGTAATGCGAAACTTAATTTGAATTTAGTACGATTTATATTCGCGAGAAGAAATTTTGATGTTCCAAGCCTTCTTTTGAACGAACGAAGTGCAGCTACCACGTATAGAATGTATTTCATTATATTTCTCCGAATAATTTTGTAAAGTGAACTCGACATAGTTTGTAGGGCATATTAATTTCTCTCGAATTATTTGCCATTTAATACGTTAAATGTCGTGGTGGTTACCGCTGGCATATATTAGTCAGTTTCGTTACAAATTTCATTGACACGTACTCGACCATAATTAACGGTTGGAAGAAGAGTAAACAATATAAAAAAAGAAGCTAATATAACAAGCATAATAATAAATTCTTCAGTTCCTTTATTTTGAATTAATTACAAGCAGTATTAACAAACATACGGTTGTATACAAAGACGGGTCAGTATAGGGGCACATCGTTTGGTAAAAAAACGTTTCCAAAAGATTTGTATTTTTTTATTTATGGTTGTTTAAAATATATTCCATCCTTGGCGAAAGAGACATTTCACATTCCCCGGAATAAGAACCACTGCACTAAAACGCTGCGTTCAAGAGGATTAGACTACCACACTCATGGTTCTTGAGCTCTATGCGACAATGCATGCGAAATGAAGTCATTATAAATCAAGCGAGCATTTGACTAACAGGTACCCGTTGCGTATGCGTTCAGAAATGGCGCGTAGCAGCGTGGTATTTGATTATCGAAATATCAGATTTAAAGTTTCTGCAGGTTTGTGTGGGTTTAATTAACTAATAATAAGTTAGTATAATCACGAAAATGTGCTTTGTTTAATAGAGTATGTATAAACGTTTTAACTTCCCAAAATACCAAAGGAAAGTTCACCGTGTGCTTTGAAATGGTAGTTGGATATGGATTTAATTGTTAAAATAGATATGGAACAAGTTTCCTTATAATTTTTACATATCACGCGAAAAGAAAACTTAGTATTTACGAAATTTTTAAATAATGGATCGAGTTCATTACATTTCCCAAGAGAAAAATAAATTCGGCACGGTACTGCCATCGTGACGATTTACGTGCGCGAGAAGGCGAATGACATAATCGATCATCGTCGTATGTTTTGGCGCGTGTTCAAGTTTGGTACGGATTCCCACGGTAAAAAGAACGCGTTGGTGTATATCGTTGTCCTCTTCGTTTTTTTTTTTTTTTTTTTTTTTTCTTTATTTTCGTCGTTCCTTTCTCTTCATATCGTTCGCTATTTATATAGGGTGTTTCATGAAACGAGGACGAACAACGACGACACGTACAACATTCGAGGAAGAATTCCGATCAGTTTTCAAGCCTTCGTTGGGAAAAGTTTTTTCCAAGTCCATTTACGAAGTTTTTCGAACGCTAGGAACACGTTCTTTCAAAATGTCGGCAAGTTTCCACGAGGTCTTCGTCGCAAAAGGCACGAAGCACTTTCCTTTGTCGCGTCTCGTCGAGAGGCGTCGAAGGAGAAAGATCGAAATGTCGAGAAAAGGATCGAGACAACGAAGTGGACGAGCAAAGTCAAGACGCGCCGTTGTTCGAGCTTCTATTCACTTTCCCGTTTCTCGGATACCTATCTACTCTGGTAAGCGTGATTTATTTTCTAACGAAGCCCGTTTATTTTATACGCGGTCTTTAAGAGAAAATGGCTAAATGATTTTACCCGTTAGTAGTAACTACACTCTGCTTCTCAGGATGCTTTTTGTGTTCGGCCGTGATGCCGCTGATACGGATGGTTCGTCTTAATTAATTATCGTATGCTACGGCATGCCGTCGTTAATTAATTTTCTACAATGTAGCGTTGAAATAACGAGCGAAGCCAATGAGTTCGTATAGTTTCTTAAAATATAGACTCTTATGATAGGTAGGTACCTATATTTAGGTATGTATGCAAGGTATGTACGCTAATTGCAGAGATAACAGGGTAACAATTTATGGCTGTTTAAAAATCGATCAAGTATGTGCATATTAACTGCAAGTTTCAAAATACGGAACTTCTTTCGGGAAATTGTTGCGTGATAGTTAATTAATAGTATGTGCAATCTTGTTAAAAAAATTCAATGGATTTCGAGAGAACTATTATAATATGTGCCTGGTAGCTAAATTTATAAAAAGATGCACGTTTGGTAAGTAACAAAATAGTTGTACACAACTGTACCTCTAGCCTTAATTATTATTCTTTTTTCGACTTTCTTTTTCATGTAGAACTACCATCCTATTTGTTGTATTCACGATTTTATGGATACCCTGTTATGGATCAGCGTTATTTGTTTGCGGAAGCGCAGTTACTTATCTACTTGTCCTTTGGAACGCGGTTCATGAATATTAATCGTATTCGATACACGGTGTTCGTCTCGCGTGTTCTTATTTTCATTTTTAGTTTGTTCTTTTTGAATAAAAATCACGGAAAGTCTATTTTCCAAATTATCCTTTGAACTTTTCGAAAGTGTACGACGGAGTTGAGTCGGGTGATCGACCTCGTTACGTTTTGTCTCGGCGCGGTCTCGTTAAGCGATCCAAGGATAATAGAATTTCGTTCTTCAACTCACGAACCTATTTTCTAACGAAAATAACGACGTGCAATTACTTTCGAGCGCGTTATCGTACTTTAATCTTAAGCTCGAGTCTCGTAGAGCGCGTTGCTCCGTAGTTTCTACTACCAGCAAGTTATGGAATACTTGATATTATGCGAAGAAAGTTTAATAGCTATTACGAGGAATGGCACTCTTATTTTTAACTAGGAATATAACATACGAGGAAAGTGACTGCGTAGATTATGTCTCGATTTCAATGTAAATCTACTTTCGAATGTTTGAATGTCATTTCATGACGAACTGCTTTCCCTAAAACAAGTCTAGCTAGTACATCTTGTAGCCTGTAGTTTTAGCTTTCTAACGAGTCATCGATTATTAAATTTGGTCAAGAATTCTGTTCTGAAGAGGAATTCTAAGGACCGATGGTGCAGTTTCATGCATCCCAAAGTTTGATTCCTATTTTGTTCTTTTATACAGGCATTAAGGAAATCTTAGCTTTTTAAGTATAAGCTAAGTTTTGCATAAAGTAAGTAGGTATGCTCGAGTTTGAATATCATAAGAATTTTTCTGAACCGTAAAATAAAACTTTGAAAAAAATTTTACGAAGAAAATAGTTTAAATACTTTTTCTAACAAGGAGACCAAACGATTAGGGTTATATAGGTCAGCGTAAGAGTTTGAAAGAAGCCTAAAAGAAAGTCTGGATAACTCGATAGAAGAAAAATCACGTTGTGTACACGAGAAAAAGGGGCTGGGCACACGCTTTCAGGGTCCGACAATACGAGACATCGCAAATCGATGGAAAGAATCGTGGTGCCCTATTTTCGTCCTCTCGAGGAGATCCGTCCCTTTTTCTTCACCCCACCAGCACTTCTCTCTATCTACGACTGGCTCGTTAGTGATAAACAGACGCCCACGGCTCGTTCGCGATCTTTTGGAAAATACAAGCAAGATAGGTGCGCTTCTTGATGAAGGAAGAATGAAAAAGGACAAGGAGAACAACGTCGAAGTCAAGTCACTCGCTGGCCACTTTGAGAAATGTAAAGCGGAAATGAAATTTCATTAGCAATGTAAATAGGGTAAGAGGGTTCGAAGAGAGAAGGGGGTTGACGTTGTACATGGTTGGAGCGAAGAATTTACAAGAACGGTACTCGATGTCTTGCTCTCTTTCTAGATCTATTTGCAACGAGTAAAAGATACCAGTATCTTCTTCCTCATCATTTGTTATATTTTTCTTATCGAGAAGTAGCCGATTGCGACGTATCGATTTTTTTTTCAGGTACTCGTCTGTAAAAAGAAAACATAGAACATATCAAATTGTGTTTGTATGGGCAACAAAAGAATTACAATCTTTTGCTTTCAACAATGTAGGAATTGATGAAATTTATTTTGCCCCATACAAAATTTTCTAGCACCTTTATAATATTCTTTGGTTTTGTATAGAAAAATAGGGCCAGGGGAGATAAAGCAGTTGTATAGAATTTGATTATATTGTTTGATGCAAGTAAAGCCTCGGGAAGCTTAAGCCCTTTCTGAATAAAATTTCTAAATAAATACGTTGCATTGTAAATTTCGCTATTGTATCTTCCAAATGTTAAAAAAACAATATAATATAGAACTCCATCATTTATAACCATAGTATTTACGATTTTTTACATTAACCTGAGATTGAACATGATGTTTACCTCGCTAATGATAAAACTTTTTGGTATCAACCAAGTACAAATTTGAAGAAACGAATTATGATCATTAATTGGTCTCGAAGACTCAAAGTCACTTAAGGATATTACATTTAAACTGATCGAACTACTTAAAACAATTTCACGGATGCAAGGATGTTCTCCCTCGCGTCCCACGCCTATGGCCACGACAGGGGCACACGGAGACTGCTCTTTGCGGTATCATCTCTCGTTGCATCGAGATCTCGCGCTCGAACGTGCTTTCGAGTGTCATACCTTCCCGTCGGCCTACCTCTCTTTCTCCTTTTCGTTCGTCGTAGCTTTTGATACTTTGATCCGTGGCCGGGTGCTCTCTTAACGCTGAGTTACATAAAGTTGCCGTTTAAAGCGGGATCGTGACAAGCGGTACCGTGAAAAGAATTCAGAAGTGTTCGTCTTGCAGAGACAATTTAACGTGAATTAGCTCGAGTCCTTTCAATTTATGACGTTTTTCCCACTAAAAAGATTCTACATTTTCATTATTACATCATACGTAACGTAATTATACGAGCCATTGTATGAATCACTGTCTGGACCCTGGTAAACGATTCCATTAATAATAAACGGTTCTCATTCATATTCCAGAAACATACCCATACACACAGGAAAATACTTGGCTATGCAACCTAACCACACACTTTTTACGTTCCCCCATTTGTTGTCCAAGACGGTCCACGCTTATCGCGTGAAGATCTGTCGATAGCAGACACCCTGGCTCGTAAAAGGCAAAAGAGGTAAGTGGAATCCGGAAGGGGGGATGGCTGGGACTAGGTGCGAGCCTGTATGACCGGTAAATCCAAGAGGAATCGTTTGCATAAGTCGAGTCGGTTGTAGGGTGTCCTAGCCCCCCCTTCTCATCGAATCTGCTGTTTTCTCTATCTCTCTTTCTCCTTCACACACACGTACACACCTAACTCGCATTCGCGCTTTAAGCACACTCGATAAACGCGAACGCGCTCGATTTTCTCAACCGCGAACGGATAATGTTCGATCTGAGGTCGACCTCGACGGTATTCGGATTGAAACGGGTCGAGGGGAAAATATCTTCTCTCTTTTCTCTGCTCTGGTCTATCTCTTTCTTTCCTTTTGTAAAGCGATGCATTGTTCAGGCCAATCTCTATCTCTTTCTCTACTTTGCCTTTCATTATTCTTTGTTATGTTATTTTCTATTATCGTCTCGCTTATCTCATTTCGTTGTTTTTTTTTCCCCCGTACTCTTGTTGTCTCTATAAATTACTTTGTGGACTTATTTAATTTCACTTCACGTTTATTTCTTTTTTTTCTCGAACTTCGTGCCAGAAACAGTCTAATAAATTCCTAATTTTCTCTTTTCTTCTTCTCAACCCGTGCCTTTGTCGTCGCTCGGTTTGAGCTTCAATTTTTCGATCTACCTGCTCTCGCTAACAAGCAATCACTAGCCACTTTTTAAAATCGTTCTCGATCTTCTCCATTTTCTCTCTTTGTTCGAAGCGTTTCCCGTTTGTTGTCATTAATTCTCCTTCTTTCTTTCTCATCGAAATTTCACGCCGAGAAATGGCGCGAGAGATTGAAGTTTCAGACGTTATCGTCCCTTTTTCTCGCTTCTCTCTTTCCACTTTTATTTTCTTCTTTCTCCAGAAGTTTGCATTACGTTCGTTCCCCTCCTCCATCTCCTCTCCAGTTCACTTTACCATCTTCAACTATGAAATAATTGCTAACACGAGAAGAAATTCCTGGCCCATACCCATAAAAGAGAAAAAGTTCGTTCTCTATTAGTCTGTTCGACGAATTCGTGTCTCGAGTTTCGCGCCACGAGACACGAAACCATAGTTTTCATTCGACGACGACAAATTGCCGGATTATTCACGGTGGGTCATCCGTCTTAAGCATGGATTAAATTTCGAAAGGGATGGAATAAATCCAGAAAAGGGTTATTTTTCGTTCTCATTATTATGCCTCTCACCTTACAACAATAATAAAATTTATCGTATTCAACTTTTGTCGTCCTTGCATTTAAATTGACCCTGGCTCGATGCGCGCGCGTCCGTGCGTCGAGTGGGTCTTCATTTTATGCTGTACAAGCAAGAAGAATAGGAGTTTGCAATTTTTTTTTGTACACGTGTCATTTAAACGATCGCGTGTCATTATACGTACTCCGTGCGATGCTCAACGAGCGTCCTTTTTAATGCAGGTAAAAGAGTGCCACGTTTTTGCCAGTGTAAAAAAAAAAATTATTAAAATATGAGTGATCTTATTTTTTTAAATTTTTGTCACTGTTAGTATCTCGTTAGGTGATAATTCGAGAACGTGCGGGATCGTATAGGGAAAAAAAATAATTTCCCAAGTTTCCATCTCTTTTTTTTTTTTAATATTTTTTTCGTTATTTTTTTAATGACGTCTCCATGCGAAACCCTTCCCGCGATGAGCGTTGAAGTGCCCGTCGATCCTTTCCGGGCTGTCGAGTGTCACCGGAAACGAGAGCAACACGTGAACGCCGCACACGAGAGTAGCATAGTGTTGTATTGATCTCGCGGTACCAGCTGACCCGCGTTAGTCCCGTCCCATCCAATCCACGTTCTACCGAGACGAATACGAGACAGGAAAAGAGTGCTTCGTTTCTCGTTATCGTGTTCTTTTAATCAAATAGAAAATAAGCTCCTCGACCTTTCTACCCTTTTCGTTTAATTACGGCGAACGATTTTGTGAAACTTTTTCTTTGCGGCTAACTTTCGCTGCTCGCTGAGTCGGATAACAAACGTTCGTAGAAATGGCGACTTCTCGAAAGCGTGATATAGGTTTAACATAAGTTCAGATTTCTGCTTCGTCAGATCCCTTTTTTGACATTGTTAGGAGTTCATCTTTTGGATAATATTTTAACAAAGCTTATTATCATTTTATTATTTGGTAGTTGCTCTTTTTGTTATAGAACTTTTGCTTAGGAATTAGAGAAAAGTTTCTTAATATTAGAACCATTTTTTTCTTTTGGTATACACAAACATAAGGTATACATATTACCAATTAATTAACATATTAGGCAACAATAGCGAAATAACTATTAAGTAGACTCGAGGTTAAGTCTTCATTATTTAATGATACACAACTACTAATCGTTAAGTTCAGTTGCTTACACTATATGAATTTACATTTACATTTAGTATATCTTTGTAATTGAACCGTACTACCCCAAAAACTTTCTGCACCGTACTTCACAATTATCCTTGCTCAAAACGCTTAATTAAATCCAACCCCAACGTGTGAATAAAACAACTAATATACGGTTAGTTAGAAGACAAAGAAGCATCGCTACGACATTCGAGAGTTCTCTGTAACAGAGATAACTTGGGATCTCGTATTAAGAGACTTTACCCTATGTTTATAATTAAATAAATATGTTTTCAAAATCATATCAACACTAATCTTATTAAAAAGTACAAAAAAATTGTGAAACCGCTTAATGCTTCATTTCCACGACCAGCGTCTTCCAGTTTCGCGGTACCAGTCGAAGGCTTTTCTGGCAAACTTGGATTAAAAGATTTTCATAGAATTCAGTCCAAATTAAAACCACGACTGCCACTAGAACGAATTTTGTTTTTCATTTTTCTGAAATTATCCGCACCGATTCGAACTAAAAGCGTTCCGTATTTTTTCTACTTTGGACTCTTGCTCTCTATCGTCTCTTTCATCTCTCCTGTCCTCTCTTTCTCTCACTAATTCATTTTATCGACGATCCGTCACTTTATGAAATACACCGTAGCCGAAATGAACGTCGACGCGGTCGTTCCTCTGTCCGGTTCCCGGTAATAAAATCTTGTTCCGGGCGAATCATTTCAGTCAACAACCGATCGAACTACATTCGATTTGTATATAGCATAAAAATGGTGATAGTTGTTGAATCTTGCTTTTCATAAAAATTCATCGATTATTTACGGTTCGAGTACCTATAATTCATATCGGAAGCGTGGATAAAAAAATGTAGGTCATTGATAATCTCAATTATCTTATAGGAAGATATTAAAGCTCTTTTATACGTGATTCTTTTGTTTCTTACGTTTTCCAACTTCGGTGCAGAGAGATCATTAGACGAAGTGACCTCTTGCGGTGCGTCATATTATCTTACGACGGCCACTCTCGTTGAAAGCATTCTCGCACGAGCGTGCGTCTCCTCTTAAGGTATTATTTATTAACAAAGAACGCAAATTACCTTGCGCCTTTTTTGCCCCTTACTCCTTTTTCATCCACCTTTTCCCGCGTAAGCGGAAGAACCGCTGGGAGAAAGAGAAGGCACTTTGTTCGGACTCTCGCCACCGCTCGATTCTCGCTTTCATTTCTCTCCAGTGTCGTTGAATAAGTAAAATTCACTTCTCTTTGTGCCAAGAGCCCCACCTTTTTTCGGCCGATGCAATTTTTGCGGGTATGTTCTACCGGCAGAATATGCATCCTGTTGGAATTCGATATCGCTCATTATTTCAATTTTCATTTCTCGTTTCTCACACTCCGTTGCTTCGAGTGTTCGTCATTTTTTGAAAGTATGTTTCCAAACGAGCGAGCACTGTTTTATTTTGATTAATATAGAAATAAAACGAAAATTGGTTTTCGTCGATGTTCGTACCGTTTTATTTTTTCTTTAGTTATATCGGACATAGGTACTGTTCCGCACTGTGATAATCTTCGTTTATTTCCAATCTTTTCCATATTTTGCAGCTTTATTAGCTTTTCATTATTTTTGTTCCATTCTTTAAAAGTCTCTTATTTCAAGCGTTTCATTATAAAAGCTCGAAGTTCTAGTTTTTTATAAAAACCTCTACACAAGAATGATGGGTTATTCAATATTTTAATAAGAGTGGAGATATGTTAAAAATATTCTTTTTAAGAATTCATAAAATAGCGACCAGGATATTACAGGAATAAAATGATTATTTAACAAAAATATTGGAAACATTACAGTCAGTTTATTTTCTTACATCTTTTGTCACGTCAAATTTTATTGAAAATATTTCTCGGTAGGTATAGATGCGATGTAAGTATGTGATGTTACGAAGGAGACAAGATGTTTTACAAAAAGACGAGTATTGATATCGTTAGCCTTTCCCGTTCTTCGTCTTCTCATTCTACCAGAGTTATCTTTATACACTTGCTTCGGTCTTCCAACACATTGCACGCGATAGCGATGTTATTTTCCAAACGAAATACGTTTAGGCCCTGCAGCCATGCTGCGGTCGTGCTGCTACACGATTTTGCGATGTCTATAACTGTATCTTGGATAGACATCCCAGAGATGTTGGTATTTCGTGATATCAGCCGGTTAGGAACGTAGAGAAGAGAGAATCCAGCTTCTATATACGCACGCATGCAACTCGGTTCTATGCGTTTTAGGATAATTAACGTATTGCGGGTAGATTCATTTCAAGGTAAAACCTACTTGTATCATTATTTCTAATAATTTTCATTAATTAGAACGATAGTTAAACGACAATCATCGATGTATGTAACTAAATTACGAGCTGTTTGTAATCAATTTTCCCCAATTTCTATGAAAGAATGGATCAAACATTTTTACACGCATGTAACTCGTTTTCGATTACACGGAACGACGAAGATTGAAATTGAAAACTAAAAAATTGAGTAGCTAGCGATAGGATCGATAACGAAGTAGGTATAACTCGATGCCAGACGGATGCTAGGATGCTGGTGTCTATTTAAATATGTATATTTGAAAAGATCAGACTGGTTTAACGCTACAACTTTTGTCCCTACTTTTGCAATTCGAATCGAATTACACGTGTATCTGTATGTGTGAATATACATACACGACGATCGAGCGCGAAGTGGAATTTATTACGAGACGAGAAGCAACATCGACGATCGGGTCATTGCACCAAGACTACTGATCTCTGCTAGACGTTTCATGGATATAGTGAAACACGGTCGATACATCGAACTTACCACCCCCAAAGGCGTCGTAATTTTTTTATTAGATTGATATGTTCGTGCCATTAATTTAAAAGTCATCGCGTGTCTGACTTCACTATCAACTTTGTCTTCTTCGTTGAACAAGTTCGCCGTTGTTTTCCACGGGATAAACACATGCTGTTTTTCTGTCATGCAGATGGATTGTTATTGGTAGGTAGTTAAAAAATAAGTTCTATGCGTCACATTTGTGTGACTCGTCCTGAGTTTTGGAAATTTGAGATTAGACAGTGTTCGTTTCGATCCAATCAAGGTATTCAGAAACTCGTGTGAAAACCGTTGGGTAATCGGTAGCAGCACATGTCCCACCTTTGGACCAAGACACTAGACCAACGAGTTTTCCGTTGACTGTCAAGGGGCCACCAGAGTCACCCTGTACAAAGGAAGAGTGTCACTTTTTAATCTTTGCCCTGATTCGATTGCTTAAAGTAAAGTCGACTGTGTTAACTTAAGTGACATAATTACATATATAAAAGAAATTTATTAATAACTTACGTTGCAAGATCCTTTGGATGATTGTGGGTCATAAGCGCAAATTTGGGAATCGTGAATTGTGCCAAACACGTATTTGAACATGGTTCTGCAGTATTCCTGGTTAGCGATGAAGATGTTCACTCGTTGCAATTGGTTGGTCGAGGGACCTTGATACTATAATAATAATAATGAAAGAAATTCCTTTTAGCGGGCATGTCTTAACGTTAACAATCGACGTGGCTAATTTCACTGGAACGTTAATTTCGCTAACAATAGGGAACACTGAACTAAACTTACCCAGAGTGCGCCCCATCCAGAGACAACGGCAACATCATGTGCATTGACGACATCATCCTCTGTTGGCAGGGAGACAAAGGATACCAATTTGGTCTGGACGAATGGTTCAACGACCTACAATAATTAGGTGAAAAGAAAACGATGAGCTTTTACGATCTTTAGAAACTGCATTCTATGCGATGTTTGGTTCGATTGGCTTACCTTGACCAAGGCAATATCATTTTTAAACGAATCGTTAATATCGTAAGCTTCGTGAACGATGATCTTAGCGACGTTGTGAACGGAAGGTCTAACGTTCAAGTCGATTATACCCGCGACCACTTGGATTTTACTTTCCGTTTTGCTGCGAAGAAGAGTAAACGTTTATATCGTGTAGATCTCTTTGAGTCTTTTTGAAATTTCATTAAGTTACTTACCTGCTGACACAGTGGGCAGCCGTGATGACATAGTTTCTGCTAAGAATCGATCCACCACAGAAATGGAAATTCGTGTATTTATTTTGAAGGGAGACCTGAAACAGATCGAAGAGAACTCTGAATTCTACCGTTCCACTCGCTTCTTCGAGATAAACTTTATGATTATTGGATAGTCACCATTAAAATTCAGTTCGGTGAGAATAAGAATATCATGGCTAGCTAGGGGGAAAGGAATTTATGACTAACCTGGTACGGAATTTCACCAGGTTTAGCGTTCTCACCGTTCACGATCCTGGGACTGAGCAGAGGGACCGATGCACCTGTAGGAATATAGATAGATTTATAATAAAATTGTTCCCTGTTCCGAATTATACTGTACATTCATTATTTTTTTCTGGTTTGTATATAAAAACTCACCGCAACAGGCGGCGACTAGGCCGAAGAGTAACAAAACTTTCATTGCCATTATTGGATCTTACTTAGGTGAATCGTTTGCCAATACTGTCAATGATCGAAAGCAATGAATTTATATACACACAGTTCCGAGATCTTCTTCTATGATAGTAACAAGCCACTCACCTTTATTGTTCTACGTAGATTAGATAGACAAAAATAATCGAACGGGCGTATCAGGGATGTCGTACACTGATTGACTACGACTACTTGACATTTATTATATTGCGATAAGACATATATAATTTTTCTGGCCAGCGGCCGAATTTGCTGGCCGCACTAGTGTAGCTAGCAACAATCAGCCACGCTCATCATCGTCATCGCTCTCTTACCCACCACATCGCTCAGACATAGAAGATCTGCGTAAAACAGTGTCGTTAAATTTTCACAGCGTAGAAGTTAGGCACGATTAGAAAGGCAAAATTTATGAGATTCGTTTTGCTTCAGTTATAAAAAATGTATTTCATGTAATGTTAGGTACATTGAGCAGATGTTTGAACCAATTAAATTAATGTTCTACTCTCTTAAAATGAATTGGGTGAAGGGTTAAATAAAAAAAATCCAGTTGGTTTAATGTTATTTAAACGATCGTTTATTTATCCATGTCGTAATTATACATAGTACCGGCGTATTACCGTCGGCATTGTCTGTTTATGAAAAAAAAAGTAGAGAAAAGCAAGTAAAAAACTAAAGTCAATACGTCGCACCCCTGTGACTTGTCCAAGGTTTTTGAAACTCGCAGTTAGACAGCGTGAGTTTTGATCCAATCAATGAAGTCAAAAACTCGTGTAAAAACGCTGGGGTAGTCGGTGCGGGCACATTCCTTAGCCCAGCAGACGAGACCAACGAGTTTTCCATTGACAGTCAAGGGTCCACCGGAGTCACCCTGTACAAAAGAAGAGTGTCAACTTTTAATCTTTACGCTGAGTTTGTTTTTTTTTTTTTAAGTAAAGTCGATTATATTAATATTTTGTCAAGTGACAAAATTGCATATATTTGACTTTATACACGAAATAAATTTATTAATGACTTACAAAGCATGATCCTTTGGGCGATTGTGGGTCATAAGCGCAAACTTGGGAATCGTGAATGGGTCTGTTCATATTTTTGTACATGTCTCTGCAGTTTTCCTGGTCGGCGATGTAGATATTCACTCGTTTCAATTGTTTGGTAAAGGGACCTTCATACTATAATGATAATGAAAGAAATTTCGTTTAGTGGGCACATTATAACGTTCACGATCGAATTGGCTAATATTACTAGAAAGTTAATTTTGCTAACAATGTCGAACACTGAACGGAACTTACCCAGAGTTTGCCCCATCCAGATACAACGGCAACATCATCTGCACTGATGATGTCATCTTCTTTTGGCAAGGTGACAAAGGATACTAATTTGGTTTGGATGAATGGTTCAACGACCTAGAACAATTGAGCGAAAAGAAAGCGATGAGCTGTGACGATTTTTAAGAACGGCGTTCTCTCCGATGTTTGTTTCTATTGGCTTACCTTAACCAAGGCAATATCATTTTTCAACGAATCGTAAAAATCGTAAGCTTCGTGAACGATTATCCTCGCGACGTTGTGAACGGAAGACCTAACGTTCAAGTCGACGGTGCCAGCGATCACTTGGAGCGAACTTGCAGTTTCGCTGCGAAGAAGAGGAAAGGTTTAGATCACGTGAGCCCTTTGTGGCCAATCGGAAATGTATTTCGAAATGTCACTGAGGTTCTTACCCCTGGACACAGTGGGCCGCCGTGATGACATAGTTTTGGTTAAGCACCGATCCACCACAGAAATGTGAGTTGTCATTTTTATATCCAATGGAGACCTGAAACGGATTGAAGGGAATTCTAAATTTTTTCGTTGTACCTGCTTCTTCGAGATGGACTTTACGGTTATTAGAGAGTAAAATCAGCTCGGCGAGAATAAGAATCTTATGGGAAGGGAGGAAGAAAGTAGAGACTATAAAGATGTCTAATTTTCAGGAATTTATGACTAACCTGGTACGGAATTTCACCCGGTTTAGCGTTCTCACCGTTCACAATCCTGGGACTGAGCAGGGGGACCGATGCACCTGTAGGAATATAGATTTATAATAAAATTTGTCTATGGTCTGAATTATACTGTACATGCAGTTTTTTTTCTGGTTTATATATAAAAACTCACCGCAACAGGCAGCGACCAGGCCGAGAAGTAACAAAGCTTGCATTGCCATTATTGCATCTTGTTTAGGTGAATCGATAGCGAAGATTGTCTGCAGAAATCATCAAGAGCAATGAATTTATATACACACAATTCCGAGATCTATGTTTATGATAGGGTCGAGCCCTCTTCTCTGTTCTACGTTGATTAGATAGACAACGATTATTTAACGGGTGTATCGGTGATCCGCAGTGATTGACAACGACTACGTGAGATTGATTATACTGCGATAAACGATTTATAATTATATATGACTTAATATATACTTATGATTGTATTTCAATAAGTAATATGATCCAACAGGTCAGCGACTAAATTTGCTGGCCGCATTAGTGAAGGGCAGCATATTTTTTTGAGATTCGTTAGGCGCGGTTAGGAACAGTGGTGGCACTGCCTGCGTAGCACGTGAACAAGAGACGAGCCTCCGCGTGCCATCGAAGAGTTCGATCTCTTGAGAAGGGATCGTCAAAGAGTAAGGTTCCTGTAATTCGAGCTTAGGTACTTTCAGGTTTTCTGTCTAATGTATACTCGCGACTTGTGACTATTAGTTTGGCTGGCAGAAGCGTCTTTGAAGCGACTGCGAGGGCAACGAGGATATTGGGGTCCTATTGATGAAATCACTGACATCAGACTTAACGGACAACAGTATTGACCGACAAGAACTTTAATTGATGACAACATCAACTGACAACAATTATTGGTAGTAGTACCTTTATGGTAAATAATAAACAGACACAAAAAAAATAGATTGCTTGCCAATATTTTTATCGGTTAGAGTTGTTGTCGGTGAATTATTGTCGGTGATTTCAATGGAGCCTGGGCACTGATAGAATCGACGACACATTTACATCTAATAAAGCTAAGCGCGCAATCCGTTTTGTCTGGTGCAATTTTTTTCCGCGGTTCCGCGTGCAGACCACTTATGAACAGTGTTTAATCGTGTCTATTAGTCCGGGGAGTTGGTTGTAAAATATCCGGAATGCTAAAAATGAATAAATTAATAGTTCTCCTGGGTATGATACCTTGAGAAGCATTCTGGTACTCGTATAGCTGTCTTGCATTGGGCATGAAATTATAAGATTGAAATTGACAACTAAAAAATTGAGTAGCTAGCGATAAGATCGATAACAAAGTAGGTACAATTGGATGCCAGACGGATGCTAGGATGCTGGTGGTTATTTAAATATCTATATTTGGAAGGAAGATCAGACTGGTTTAACGCTACAACTTTTGTCTCTACTTTTGCAATTCGAATCAAATTAAACATGTATCTGCATGTGTGAATATACATACACGACGATCGAGCGCGATGTGGAATTTATTACTACACGAGAAGCAATATCGACGATCAGGTCATTACACCAAGACTACTGATCTCTGTCAGACGTTTCATGGATATAGTGAAACACGGTCGATACATCGCATTTACCACCTTCAAAGGCGTCGTAATTTTTTTATTAGATTGATATGTTCGTGCCATTAATTTAAAAGTCATCGCGTGTTTGACTTCACTATCGAGTTTGTCTTCTTCGTTGAACAAGTTCACCGTTGTTTTCCACGGGATAAACACATGCTGTTTTTCTGTCATGGAGATGAATTGTTATTGGTAGGTAGTTAAAAAATAAGTTCTATGCGTCACATTTGTGTGACTCGTCCTGAGTTTTGGAAATTTGAGATTAGGCAGTGTTCGTTTCGATCCAATCAAGGTATTCAGAAACTCGTGTGAAAACCGTTGGGTAATCGGTAGCAGCACATGTCCCACCTTTGGACCAAGACACTAGACCAACGAGTTTTCCGTTGACTGTCAAGGGGCCACCAGAGTCACCCTGTACAAAGGAAGAGTGTCACTTTTTAATCTTTGCCCTGATTCGATTGCTTAAATTAAAGTCGACTGTGTTAACTTAAGTGACATAATTACATATATAAAAGCAATTTATTAATGACTTACGTTGCAAGGTCCTTTGGATGATTGTGGGTCATAAGCGCAAATTTGGGAATCGTGAATTGTGCCAAACACGTATTTGTACATGGTTTTGCAGTATTCCTGGTTAGCGATGAAGATGCTCACTCGTTGCAATTGGTTGGTCGAGGGACCTTGATACTATAATAATAATAATGAAAGAAATTCCTTTTAGCGGGCATGTCTTAACGTTAACAATCGACGTGGCTAATTTCACTGGAACGTTAATTTCGCTAACAATAGGGAACACTGAACTAAACTTACCCAGAGTGCGCCCCATCCAGAAACAACGGCAACATCATATGCATTGACGACATCATCCTCTGTTGGCAGGGAGACAAAGGATACCAATTTGGTCTGGACGAATGGTTCAACGACCTACAATAATTAGGTGAAAAAAAAACGATGAGTTTTTACGATCTTTAAAAACTTCATTCTCTTCGATGTTTGGTTCGATTGGCTTACCTTGACCAAGGCAATATCATTTTTCAACGAATCGTAAATATCGTAAGCTTCGTGAACGATGATCTTAGCGACGTTGTGAACGGAAGGTCTAACGTTCAAGTCGATTATACCCGCGACCACTTGAATTTTACTTTCCGTTTTGCTGCGAAGAAGAGTACCTAAACGTTTATATCGTGTAGATCTCTTTGAGTCTTTTTGAAATTTCATTAAGTTACTTACCTGCTGACACAGTGGGCAGCCGTGATGACATAGTTTCTGCTAAGAATCGATCCACCACAGAAATGGAAGTTCGAGTATTTATTTTGAAGGGAGACCTGAAACGGAACGTAGATAACTCTGAATTCTACCGTTCCACTCGCTTCTTCGAGATAAACTTTATGATTATTGGATAGTCACCATTAAAATTCAGTTCGGTGAGAATAAGAATATCATGGCTAGCTAGGGGGAAAGGAATTTATGACTAACCTGGTACGGAATTTCACCAGGTTTAGCGTTCTCACCGTTCACGATCCTGGGACTGAGCAGAGGGACCGATGCACCTGTAGGAATATAGATAGATTTATAATAAAATTGTTCCCTGTTCCGAATTATACTGTACATTCATTATTTTTTTCTGGTTTGTATATAAAAACTCACCGCAACAGGCGGCGACTAGGCCGAGGAGTAACAAAACTTTCATTGCCATTATTGGATCTTACTTAGGTGAATCGTTTGCCAATACTGTCAATGATCGAAAGCAATGAATTTATATACACACAGTTCCGAGATCTTCTTCTATGATAGTAACGAGACACTCACCTTTATTGTTCTACGTAGATTAGATAGACAACAATAATCGAACGGTCGCATCAGTGATGTCGTACACTGATTGACTACGACTACCTGACATTTATTATATTGCGATAAGACATATATAATTTTTCTGGCCAGCAGCCGAATTTGCTGGCCGCACTAGTGTGGCTAGCAACAGTCAGCCACGCTCATCATCGTCATCGCTCTCTTACCCACCACATCGCTCAGACATAGAAGATCTGCGTAAAACAGTGTCGTTAAATTTTCACAGCGTAGTCCGTAACAGCGTAGAAGTTACAAAAATTTATGAGATTCGTTTTGCTTCAGTTATAAAAAATGTATTTCATGTAATGTTAGGTACATTGAGCAGATGTTTGAACCAATTAAATTAATGTTCTACTCTCTTAAAATTAATTGGGTGAAGGGTTAAACAAAAAAAATCCAGTTAGTTTAATGTTATTTAAACGATCGTTTATTGATCCACGTCATTATTATACATAGCACCGACGTATTACCGTCGGCATTGTCTGTTTATAAAGAAAAGTAGAGAAAAGCAAGTAAAAAAATAAATCCTATGCGTCGCACTTGTGTGACTCGTCCAGAGTTTTAGAAACTTTACATTAGACGGCGTGAGCTTCGACCCAATCAACGAATTCAGAAACTCGTGTGTAAACGGTAGGGTAGTCGGTAAGGGCACATGCCTTAGCCCAGGAGACGAGACCAACAAGTTTTCCGTTGACAGTCAAGGGGCCACCAGAGTCACCCTGTACAAAGAAAGAATGTTACGTTTTAATCTTTACCTTCATTCGAATTTTTTAAAGTAAAGTCGATTATGTTAACATCTTGTCAAGTGACAAAATTACGTATGTTTGATGTAATATATAAAAGAAATGTATTAATGACTTACATGGCAAGATCCTTTGGGTGATTGTGGGTCATAAGCACAGACTTGGGAATCGTGGATGTCATAGTACATACTCTTGTACATAACTTTGCAGTATTCCTGGTCGGCGATAACGATGTTCACTCGTTGCAATTTGTTGGTCGTGGGACCGCCTTGCTATAATAATACAGAAAGAAATTCATTTTAGCGGGTACGTCCTTAACCTTCACGATACAAGTGGCTAATTTCACTGGAACGTTTATTTCGCAAAAAATGTCGAACACTGAACGGAACTTACCCAGAGTCTGCCCCATCCAGATACAACGGCAACATCATTTGGACTGACGACATCATTCTCTGTTGGCAAGGCAACAAAGGATAACAATTTGGTTTGGACGAATGGTTCAACAACCTAGAACAATTGAGTAAAAAGAAAACGATTAGCTGTGACGATCTTTAAAAACTGCATTGTTTTCGATGTTTGGTCCGATTAACTTACCTTGACCAAGGCAATGTCATTTTTCCACGAGTTGTAAGGATTGTAAGCTTCGTGAACAGTGATCTTTGCGACGTTGTGAACGGAAGCTCTATTGTTCAAGTCGACGGTACCAGCGACCACTTGGAGTCCACTTTCCGTTTTGCTGCAAATAAGAGTAAATGTTTAGATTACGTGGGCTTCTTGTGGCTAATCGAAAATTTATTTCGAAATGTCACTAAGGTTCTTACCCTTGGACACAGTGGGCAGCCGTGATGACATAGTTTCTGCTAAGAACCGATCCACCACAGAAATGGAAGTTCGAGTTTTTATTTTGAAGGGAGACCTGAAACGAATTGAAGAGAACTCTGAATTCTGCCGTTTCACGTACTTCTTCGAGATTTACTTTATGGTTATTAGAGAGTCATCATTAAAATTCAACTCGGTGAGAATAAGAATCTCATGGGAAGGGAAGAGAAAAATAGAGACTATAAAGATGTCTAATTTTAAGAATTTATGACTAACCTGGTACGGAATTTCACCGGGTTTAGCGTCCTGACCGTTCACGATCCTGGGATTGAGAAAGGGGACCGTTGCACCTGTAGGAATATAGATAGGTTTATAATACAATGGTTGTATGGTCTGAATTTATTACGAATTCGGACTAGATTGAATCACAATGCGATATCAGCTATAATTGATACATGAATCTATGCACAGCATAGATCGACATACGTCTGTCCGTACATTTCTCGTTATTACAGTCTATTATTACAATCTACAGTTGCAAGTTATTAAGCTTGACATACGTGAAAATAGAGAAAAATAAAATTCGTTGAAAAGAGCAACGTTCGTAGTAAAACGGTCTGAAATTTCCGTGCGACTAAGCCAACGTTCGCTTCAAGCAATAAGAAAGAGAAAAAAGATCAAAGCATCGCGGCAGAATCGTTTGATATTGAAAAATATTCAAGCGACCTACTTTTTATTCTCTGAACTCTGTTGTGGATCGAGAAATGGGTCGCATCGAGATATTTTTTTTTGCTTCTTTCTTTTTCTTCTTCATTCTCAAGAGACGAAGAAGATGAAGAGTAGTTCTTTTAATATCACACTGTATTCTTTTCTTGTTTTTGTATAACAAACTTACCGTAACAGGCGGCAACCAGGCCGAGAAGTAACAAAGCTTGCATTGCCATTATTGGATCTTGCTAAGATGAATCGATGGCGAAGACTGTCTACCGAAATGATCGAGAGCAATGAATTTATATACACACAATTCCGCGATCCACTTCTATGATAGTATCGTGCCACCTTCTTTGTTCTTTGTAGATTAGATAGATAACGATAATCGGGACGAGTGTATCAGTGATGTTGCACAGTGATTGACTACGACTACCTGTGATTAATTATATCGCGATAAAAATACAACATTTCCGTCGCACATCGTGATTTCGAAATCGGCATTCTTTTCTTTATTTTGTTTACACAATAATATAAACAGAGAATTTGTTTCAAGTTACTCGAATCGATCTCCTCGTTTCGATGAAATTCTTTTTAAGAATCTTGTTCTATGCAACATCCTTTAGCTTGGTTCGAAAGAAATTACTGACATAGCCAATTTCGAACGTACTTTCGATAATTAACAAATTTATTTTTATTTCTTGTACATATTGTGTATAATCGTACTGCTGTGACGATTTACATTTATTATAAGAGATAAATAATTTGCATATTCCTATCGACGTTTGTGCAACTGATTTCGGAATAACTGATATATGCACTGATTAAAAAAAGAGAAAGATTTGTCATCCATCAAATTAAATCGATCCTACATGACAGCATTCTTTTCGTTATTTCTTTGAAAGTCAATAATCCCTGCCGAATTGGATTGGCATTGTTGTCAAACAATCAAACTGATTAGGTTTTCCCCAATATCTTTATCAAGTGTCTCTCGAGCGTTTATTCGCGTATGTTACCATCGATAAGAGCCTGGAAAGAGAACAATCATCGTTTAAGATGATATTTCGAAATATTCTTCTAACGTTATTAGACGTCTTTCTTATTAGATATCGCTCTTAATCAATGTACTTGATAATTCTTTATCGTTTAATGAGATCATTTTGTACCTGACTAGAAACCGATTTTTGATTTGGTAACTCTGTCTTTATCTTTACGTCTTCAGAAAAAAGCGCAAGCTGGTATAACGTTCAAGCTTAATCGTGATAATTTATCGAACCGCGTCTCTCCTTGCTTCTCGTTCGGAAAGCTAACACGTCCACGGCATTAATTCGCCATTAGTTCGCGCGACTGGGATTTCCGATAATTCATCGCGATGTACTTCGAAAGTTTTATCCTCGGGAAGGTTGCATAATAATAGTAATAATCGAAGAGGGAATATTATGGGTTGGGTTGACAGTTTGCATGCAATTGTGTACGACGGGATGACCGAACGATCGATCTTATAGGACGGTGTGCCAGTGTATTTCGAGATAGCATCGTTTGTGGTTCTGGCATTTGTGTTTTGACATTAACTGGTGTCCAAATAGATACGATAGTGTTTGCGTTACATTGCAAGGGTAGAAATAATACCTCGTAGGTATTAAAGTACGTTTTGCTTGCAGCGTCTTTTGCGATTATCGCTCAGCGGTGATCAATCTCCCTTTTCCCTTGGAATACTTTACTTATAGGTGCGACTCTTTCGATATCGCTGTGAAATAATCGCATATCGAGAATCGCTATCGACGATCGTCAGTCTGTGTGTAGAATTCTTATGACTAACTTTTTTAATTTTGAGATTCGCACTTTTTCAGCGTTTTTTTTCACGAATTTCAAGTGTATCCTTTTTCGAATATTTCCGAACGAATTAACACATTAGCTTTGTCTTTGTGTTTATAAAATGAAATGTTTTTAATCGATTCATGTGTATAGTTTTAATTTATTTTTTGCATAATTCGAGTTAGTTCAGCACAAGTTTTATACTTCGTTGTACGAAATATGTACACGACCTTTTCGTACGGTACACATCGACCATGTAAAAAGAGTCCAAAGTATATTTATTTAGTATAGACGGTACGATATTTTTCAAAATCGATTTCAAGCGAATACAAAGATTACATTCGGTTAATAATCGTAAAATTTATTTTTAGAATGTGAATTTGTCATTAACGGAATACTTTCGATCAGATGCAGCATTATCTTTGATTTGTCTTTATTAATTATTTATACGGTTGCGATTGATAATTAACGTAGTCGAGTTCATGATACGTGGAATTCCAATTAACGTTATTCGATTAACATGATCCGCTATCGGGCGAGACAAAGCTCTTTGCCAGTTGGTTTTAATCGTCCTTCGAATGCGAAGGTTTCGCAAAGCGCAGGTCAATGAAGGCCGGCGAGGATAGTCCGCGTTTAAAATCAATCGATCCTTATTTCATCCATGGCCGCTCGTCGAATCTCGCCTTTCGCGATTCTCACTCGAATTCGAGGTTCGTAAAAATTCGAAACTCTGTTAAAACAACGAAATAAATTGCTTAACTTTCGAACGAACTGCAAAAAGGGTAATACAAATTTAATTCGATGTAACTCGAGAAATGCTTTGAAAGTAACGATAAAATCGATCACCCCGCGTTCCCCCAAATTTTTCTTGCTCATTTTCTCAAAGCCAGCAAGTTTAGATATCGAATTCTTGGTGGATCGAACACGGGGAGCAAACTTTGGCAGGTCCAACGGTAGGAAACTCGATTAAAAGTCATCAAACCCTTCACGGCCGGGCACCGTATTTCAAAAGGAAGATTCTCTCATAAAGCAGGGCGTTCTCAGCCGACCACCACGCTTACCTCGAAAGTAAGAACGAACTTCGAGGTAAGTAGAAGGAGATCTTAAGTGATCCACCGTGAAGAGAACAAGAGAAAGAAAATAAAGAGAAGAAACGATTCGAAGTTTGAAAGCGTCACAGCCCTTAAGGCACGTCGAGCGAAATCGGTTGTCCTAAAAATGTCGCTCTTCTTCATTCTGGGAAATCCTGATGGACAGGCGAGAGAAAGATGTTCAGGCGAGAGAAAGATAGCGATAACTAGGAGATAGAGTTTGCGTGCGTGTGAGAATAAGAGAGGGGTGGAGCGATCGATCCCTTGCGCCGAAGGACTCGATATTGAGAACCCCTGCTCCAGGACTCACCTGCGAGCGACGACCCCGTGTCCTGACCCTATCATCGGTCACATTAGAAACTGAGTCGTCTTCCAACTTCTCTCTTTTTCTCACACTACTACTCTAATACCTATGGATTCTTCTTCGTTTTCTTATTTAATCGAAACTCGATCGAGAAAAGGTCTCGAGCTTTTTTCGTTCAATGAAATAAATAGAAGTTGCATGCTGCTGGAAAGAGAAATAGTTTGTGTGCGTAAGAGAATGAGTGAGATATACCTACGCGCAATTTCGTGGGGAGGACTTGGTTAGTAACACTCGCTCGTAAGTTCAGATCGATCGTGCGTTTCCGCTTGTCTCCGTCGATACGAAGCTCGTTCCACGATCGAAGGAGTAAAGATAGAGAGAGAGGGTAGGAAAGCTCGCGTATATGAGAAAGTGAGAGGAAAGAGTTTGAACGATGAGCTTTAAGACGTCTCTCTTTTTTTATTCTATCGATGATGTGGAAACGTTAACTTAATTGCACCCCCGACGCTTTTCTATCGTGATTTCGTTATCTCGTTTTCCCGATCGTTCCAGGATGATAGTTACGTCGAGCAAATTCGTCATATTGGATTTGGAAATCGATGGAAAATTGTTGGGAGATGTGTGAGCTCATGTTTCTGTGTGTTAGTGAGAATGGAATACTTTAGACTTTTGTCTCGATTCAGGTCGAGATATAAATGATATATATAAGAGAATCAATCAAAAATATATAGGATTATTTCGAAGAGATTCTACGATCGATTTTTTATCGGTTCGAAGTCGCCACTGTGACTTGGCGTGACTCGATTGTTTATAAATACTCTGCAAATAAACTTCGCGATACGTGAGACCAGTGGTTCGTAACTGGAGCTTTTTGGGGCTCAATTTGTTAGTTTAATTGACGGTTTTTTTTGAACTATTAGAGGAAAGTTGTTTAACATTGGGAGGTTTTTTTTCAGTAGACTTAAATTTGGTGACATATGCTTTTATATACAGCGTGTCCCAAAAGTCCCGGAACGGTCAAATATCTCGAAAACGAAAAGTTTCTGAAAAAAATTTTTCAGACAAAAGTTGTAAGGTTTAAAAAGTTCTATCGACTGGCCATATCAGTTTGACCTTGAATTGATCCGTCAAGGTCACGTCATGGTCAACATGATTTTTTTAAATGGAACACCCTATTTTTTAAAATGCAGTGTTAAAGCTGATAGTAATACCTTTTCAAAAATGTGGCTGATGACCTTTTTTTTCGGAAAACTTTCCGAGTTATGAGCTTTCAAAGATGTTGTGCCGCCAGCATTAGCATTATCCAGGATGTCGGACTTTACATCCCAGTGTGTGTGTGTGTGTGTGTTCTGTGTGCATGTGTTTAGTTGGATGACGTTTAATGAAGGTGTTCAAACTGATGTCAGATCTGATGTAATCAGAGTAAAGATCGCCCGATTTGAATCCACTAGATTACTTTTTGGGGGGGCATTTGAAAAATAAAGTTTATATTACAAAGCCCGTAAATATACAAGAGCTTCGGAATCGTATTGTGGATGAAGGTACTCTGATTACACGTGATGCAATACGAAATGTACTCGATAATTTTTATATCAGACTAGGGGATTGTCAAAAAGTTGGGGGGCATCAGTCTGAACACCTTCATTAAAGGTCATCCAACTAAACACATGCACGCAAAACACACACACACACACACTGGGATGTAAAGTCCGACATCCTGGATAATGCTAATGCTGGCGGCACAACATCTTTGAAAGCTCATAACTCGGAAAGTTTTCCGAAAAAAAAGGTCATCAGCCACATTTTTGAAAAGGTATTACTATCAGCTTTAACACTGCATTTTAAAAAATAGGGTGTTCCATTTAAAAAAGTCATGTTGCCCATGACGTGACCTTGACGGATCAATTCAAGGTCAAACTGATATGGCCTGTCGATAGAACTTTTTAAACCTTACAACTTTTGTCTGAAAAATTTTTTTCAGAAACTTTTCGTTTTCGAGATATTTGACCGTTCCGGGACTTTTGGGACACGCTGTATATATATACTAGATGATATTGTGATGTATTTTCATTTGTTCTTAACATCAGTTGTTTTATTTAATTTTCTAGTAGGCAATATAATAAAATCATTCTAGATTAATTGTGAGTTATAAATTAAAGATACACAGGGTGTTTGGTGGTGGTGTAATTGGAAATAGAGTGGGTCTGCATAAAAAATAAGTCGAAAATGTAGAACACAATTTTTTCATATGAAATTTTGCTTTCGAGAAAATCGACTTTAAAAATTCATCGAATACGTGTGCACGTGACTATGTCTCGACCTAACGTATCTCACCGTAGCTTATTATCCCCGTCCAGATTGGTGTGTAGGTATTATACTAGCTTATCAAGAATATAGAATGAAACAGAATATTAATAAAATATTAATCTTATGATACATTTTATTATATATTTTCGACTAATTTTTTTATATAGAATCACCCTCCTTACACATATACCTATATCACGTAATCTATTTTTCTAAATACCTGAAGTATTCCAACCATAATGTAATATCGAATAAAAAATAAACATTGAATATAAACTAAACTAAACGTTTCGTTTGGCTTTCAATCGATCTCTTTATTTAAAGATTCTATTACTATTGGTAGCGTTATCGGTAAGTATTCTACAAGTTTATCTCTCATTGGAGATAGGCCATTAAACCTCTCGAAAGCGATAAAGACAAGATGAGTCGTTATAGCGTACGCAATAGATATAATAGATTCTCTTTATCTTTGATTAGAACTGATGTCATTCTTTGAAACGATGAAAGAAAATATCGATCTTCGATAAACGAGTTAAATATAATTAAAAGATTTATTATTCGAAGGCAATATCATATTAGCCTTTTGACCCACTTTCGATCGCGTTTATAATTCATCGAAAATGTGTCCATTTTTGGTTTAATAAAGCACAGTCGCTATAAATATTGGGCTTGCGATAGTATTGTTTTGCTTTTACCGCGAAAGCTCGGATAAAATATTCGAGTCCAGCGGCGAATCGCACGATACCGAAAATATTACTCGGTTTGGGAATACATATTGCAATTTTACTGCGATTTTCGTGGAGTTTATTTTCAAATTATTTACTTTAGCGAGAAAAATGAAAGAAAATGTTTTTATACAGATAGAAAAATTTTTCTATATTTGATTTAAAGTGCGTTTAACAACCGATTAAGATAAAAAGCGGTTGCGTCTCTCACGCGTTCTCATTTTTTTCCCTTTCTTTCTCTCCCATACCGGATGCCTTCTGAATGGTCCATTCGTTCCTGAAACGTGAAGCCGAGATTGTGGAGAGTAAAGCGCTTAAAGATAGTTCAAGAGTTAATGAGTGCACTCACCGCGAAAGTGTTTACGCTGATTACTCGAGGCAGCTTACATTTTTTTTTTTCACTTTGAATTAAAGAGATTCAGCTTGGCACAAGCATGCCATGTATTTTACCTACATAGCACGTGGACATCATCAATCTATCTCACTTTTATCCCCTCGTTAATTTTTGGCAACAATTACAATAGAAAATGAACGTCGGTGAACGGTATCACGATTTTCGTGCGAAACGATTGCAATTTCTTGAAACGTGGGAACAGATGTGGAAGTTGGCAGAGATAGAGAAATATTCGAAAGCAGATGGTGGGAGGGGTAGAGAAGCACATCGACTTGATGTTACTTGGCAGGCACGTCGATATGCGCGTAAGGACGATTGAATACGTTCAGAGCGAGAAATGTAAGAGGAAGGACGAGTATGGCGACGCTCTTCGAAGTCAACGGAACCGATTTAAGGGTGCACTCAAACTCCATCCCCCTTTTCCCATCGTAATCCACCAGTCCTTCCCACCAGCTTTATACCACATCGATATTTCACCATCGTTGTTTGAACGATGCCTCGAGGCGATCTACGAGCAAATATTCATCTGGTTTTTTCGATAAATCGAAGATACCTTCTTGTAAGTGTAGACGTTAATTTAATGGTGACTATAGTCGATGGAAGCGAGTAAAATGGAAATTGGATGAGGTATACCTATGATGTTTTTTTCTAATTAACGAAGTAATGATTTAGGAGAGAATTTTTATACGCGGTTTACATACGACTACATGATTGTAATAGGTTGATTTTTGTTTTCAGACATTTAATTCCAAGTAATACATGCTTATTAATGAATTTATTTGATATAAATATAATAAATAATTGAAAAATTAAAATTTCGTATATTTTAAATTAAATTACTTACACTTAATAAGATTTTAATTGGTATATTTACATGTTTTTACTCAAGTCCAGGCAGACAAAGTTGCAGGCAAAATCTAGTTTCAACTTAATATCCTCGCATGTAGACATGTTTCTTTATTGTCTCTTTGAACTCTTACATAAAGCGTAGCTTTGTCAAATTGTGTTATGCATAATGACTCATTTTATGCAAATACAGTTATTCTGTTTACCTTATTGAACTAGATTTGATTATAATTTTTGGCTAGACAAAAACTAATCTATTACTGTCGGTTCCAGTAACTCTAATACCATCTACCATGTAGAAACGCATCTTGATGTTACGTACGAAAATATATGATCGCACGAAATTCAATCATTCACGTCAAACTTTATCCGAATCGTAGAAAACGAGATTTCGATCCTTCAGTCAATCCAACACGTTGGCCCTATATAAATTTCCCATTGCGCGGAACGGGTTGGTCTGTCACCCGCGGGATTTTTATCTCTTTATACCACATACGAGCGAATTCGGCTCGTCATCGTCTGTACTATCGAGAAGATCTCACGTCGAAGATCTAATTTCGACCATTTTAAGAATATACTGATTACAATCGTCGATATCACTTATCGCGCATCATCGAAGACACTTCGTTGACTAGAATAGTCTGGTAAATCCGAACATTATCTTTTAGATTAGATTTGTACCTGGGCGAAGCACGTGAGCTTTTTTCTCGTCCCTTTTCCGGCATCCAAAGAAACGATCCAGGTTTTCGAGATAAGAGGAGACGATCGAAGCGAGATATTTCGAGAGCACCACGCAAGGGAGAGAGAAATATTCTCACAAAGGGCTCGGGCTGCTTTCTTATTACTTAAGAGCCGCGTATTTGTGCCTTTTTGAAGGCAACCCATCCTACCCTTCTTTCCCATTCCTCGCGTTCCTCTCGAAACGACGAAATAAAAGAAGGAGAACAATTAGGAGGCAAGAGACGAGTACCGAAAGTAGGCGACGATTATTCTTGCGTGGAAGCACACCAGTCCCTCTATTTCTCAGTGTTTACCTCAGCAAGGGATGAGTTTCGCTGCCTTCCGGTTTGTCTCAACGGAAAAAACCTAAATCCACGTTGGCGGTGGTCGTGATGGCGGTACTCGTTTCTCCTTTCTCAAATCTCGGCTCGAGCTCGATGGATATTTTCCGGTTCCGCGGTAAACCACAATAGGAATGTTTAAGATTCTTCGTGGTAACTTCGTGAAATATAGCCTGGCTCGAAAAGCGTTCGAACTTTCGTTCCAAAGATGATGAAAACTTTTCGATGCAATAAAACAGCGACTCTTCTTAGTTTTTCCCTAGTTTATTTCGAATTTACTATTCTGTCGCTCTTTTCAATAAATTTCAATTCATAATATTCTGGTTTTCCTTTTAAATTTTAGTCTCGTCTTGAGATATTCTTGTATCTCGGATAAATATATGTTTGGAAGATAATCGTGATTACTTCTTCTTTTTTTCTTTTTAATCATAGAGAGATCAGGCCAACAGAATGTATAAAAAAAACCGAGCGATGCTGTAACCTCACACATATACCTATATATTGAAAACGAATTGGTGTGTATCCGACATCGGATCGTTTCCTCCCACACTACAAAATGCATCACGTTCCAATCTCAGGATTTAGAATGGTTTGGAGAGCTTCCATGAGATGCATATATATATATACGTCACACACTTTTTGACTTTTATACCACACAGGAAGGACGCTAGCAATTCTTTGAGTTAAACGAATCTAACTTTTTGCAAGTAGTAGACTTGTTATAGTCGTTGGATGAAAAGTTTGCAAGATTGGATGACATCGTAGATCTTAACAGTGAAAGTAATCGAGAAATGAACATATTGATGATAAAAAAAATAGTTCAAGATATTTTGTCTCTTTCACGTTGAAGATCCAATATGGACAATATCGAAAATCGATGGAAATCTAGCCAAATGATAGATTCGCGGATACTTCATTTCCTTCGAAGAAAATCAGTTCGTCTGGAAGAAGAGAAAGAAATAGAGAGAAGGAGGGAGGTTATGTCGGGTGGTAGAATTTCCTTTGAAATATTCGCGGTTTTATGAACTTTTCTATTATTACCGGATGTCTGCCACTATCATATCTCTCGGCTTGGCTTTTGCATCCACGGTGGACGTGGCTCCTTTATAACGTAAAGCCTTTCGTACCATCCCCACCCTTTCTCTTTTACTCTCCTTTTAACGGAGTAAAAATTAATGAGAGAGTAGTATTATCATCGTCAACGATACACCACCATCACCGGTGCTTAAGAAATTGCAAATACCGTTTAACTTTCCGATTTAGCGGTTGGAAATTTCCTAACGAGATTTTCCATTCCCATGGGGAATTTTTAATATCTTTTGCCCACGCGTCTCTCTACTCATCTCATTCTCTTCCTCCCCACTCTTTTAGTTTATCATCCCTTTTTTTTTTTTTTAAATACAAGCTTTGATTATATCCGCAGGTGCGCGGAAACGGGAGGGTCGATGGTACGAGTTGCGCGAAATCAATAAATTACGTGAGAATTAATCTGAATATTTGTGTCGTCGGCGTTAAATTCCGTGACGCCTTATTAAAATATACCTTCCAGCGATCATGCGTACTTTTAGTTCGTGGAATTTTTAGGCATCTATAAATTTGCATAACTTATGTTTAATAGATACTTTTTTAAATTGGAAGTAAATAAACAAAATGTAAAGAAAAGAATAGTTCTGAAGTTAAAGTGATAAAAAATACACTTTTTTTTTAATGAAATATTATATTTTATTTATTTATACATGGTAGTTAAGTGTTTTAGCTCGCTAAATTTGTCCCCAAAATGATTAGCATTTATAAATAATTAAAGTACCTGAACACGAACGCTGTCGAAATATGTATTATAACGGAAATATTTTAGCTGATAAAGTTACTTGGTATATCCTGCATAGTGTACAAGAAGTATGCATCGGTACCCCCAAGGAATAAGGTAACACACACATTGTTGTAGTTTTTCATAAAGGACGATAAAAAAAGATTTATATTTCCTATATCATATATCTAACCGAACTATCTCAAAACCGTCGTAACTCCAGTTATATCTTTATTCCTTGGGGATGTCCATATGTGATAGTAAAAGAAAATGATATATATTTTAGATAGTGATAGGGTCACGTAAAAACGTGACCAATACTTATAAAACGTTATTTCGTTGGCACAAGAAGTTTTGAATGAAAGAATTTCTACTTGGGTTCGTTCGTTCATTCGTCGGTTTTTGACCTTTCAAGGAATTCTTGTTACCTGATAAGAGCTCGACCTTAATTGGATTTAAAGTGGAAGACGTGTCCGCTTAGCCATTATCGTTCTACGATTTTATCTTTCGGCCGAAAATTCGTGAGAACGAATTCATGGAATTACGAGATTAAAGGATTATCGTTGATGTTCATCCACAGGAGAATATTCTCAAAAAAAAGTGCGCTCTCTGCCACTCTCGGCCGACCTCGTTTATTACGCTTATCTTATTTTTTTTCTTTATGAATCTATCTAAACTTTTCTACGATCATGTTGAACGTTGGTCGGTCATGTGTTAAGTTAATTATTATAACCAAGATGTCATAGTCTAATTTAAGAGGAAAGGTGAAATTTAAAAAAAAACGTCTCTTGGATTTGCATAAATTATTTATTAACGTAAAATAATTATATTATAAGCGTGTAATTTTATAATAATCGATAAACATATTCTTATTCGTAAACAGTCGTTAAATCCTAGCACGTCGACTTAAGCGTTTGGTTTCTCTACTGATAAACTCGAACCACTTGCTGGAGCTTGCGCAAGCTCCATCGGGGAGTCGGAATCTTCTTTACCGACGGAAGATTTCTTATTTCCTTCCCTTTAAGTCACTGTTGTTGCATATTACCGACAGTGGATGAGTAGAAAATTAAATTCAAATAGTTTATAACAAAAGAGATAATGGTTCCATGCACGTTTATACAGACAGATAAAATTGAATTTAAAAAGCTTTGAAAATCTCAGTATTTCGTTGGATCGATCGAGTCATACCTGACGAGTGGAGTCACTGAAGATGGTTGAACCATTGTGCGGAGGACAGAGGACGTTGCGGTTAACCACTTGTTTCCAGTGTAGTTGATTCTTTCTATGGATGAATAGAGAACACCCGGAGCCTTTACAACGCGAGCTCGTTTAACGGTTTCTGTCAATTTGCCGATGACGGAATTTCGAGTGATTGAACATTTTTCGTTTCCCATATACGCACCAGCTTTACCTAAACATTTCAAATTAAGTTTACAAATTTATGTATGTCCCCTTTAGCTGTTTTTTTCATTTTGTGGTTAGCTTAGTCAGTTAAGTAAGAGATGAACTTTTAAAAAAAAATTCTTTGGAATCTCCATATATCTCTATTCACTTCTTCCATGCAAGAATGTCAAAGAGGGGGATCCATTTCTAGCGGGATTCTACCTCCTATTTCCTGAAAGGGGATCGAGATTTCTCTCTTGAATGGGCCAACGGCATACACGTAAATTGCATTGTCGCAAATGGCAAGACCTGGAACTCAAACTCCCGAAAACGACGAAGGGCTGACCGGCCAATTAGCTTCTGTATGCCCCCTACGTCCCAGGAATTGCGTGCAGCAACTTGACTCGATTCGCGGTAGCGTTAGGGAATCTTGACAAGTACCACTCGAAAGTCCAGAAGCAGGTAGACTCGATTTAACCGTTCTGTATATTTCGTTCGTTCCCGAAATCATTTAACCGGTCGAGCATTTCGTCGCCCTTTTTGCGAGCGAGAGATCGCTCGCTCATTCGATTCCTAAACCATCCAGACCCTTTCTCCCACCCACTATGTCTCGTCGAGTGGTGTGCTCGTTCATCATTTCGAACGTCAAGCGGATTCGCGTTCCTCTTTCTCTCTTGCTCCCTCGATTAATTCCAAATGGATTTGGATTTGGTTTTAATTCTCTGATGTTGAGACGGAAAAAGATTTTTGTAAACATATTTAGGGTTAACATATAGTCGAAGATACAGACAAGGTGTTTTAATTATACATGATTGTTATAATTATAAAACAGTTATTAGACAGGTGACATCTAGGCATCCTAAACGTATTACGAAATGGTAAAATAGACTACTATAGAACGTTGCTTTGTACTGATTCACGAATTGACAGTTAATAAATAACAAGAAAATTTTGTTTCCCGTGCCAAAGACGAGAAGAAAGCATCGATCTCGTTATCTGAAGCATTATATCTTCTCTCACAAAAGGGCGCGGTTTTGTATCATGTCTTTGGAGCCCTTCTCCTTCACCTCGGGTTTCTTTCTTTCTCCGAGCGTTAGAAGACTCATTCATATTTGAAAAAAGCACTTCTCTGATCTATTCGGTCTCGTTACACGGGGGGCCACGTGCGGTGGGCTGGTTCTCCACGACAGGAGTGTACCGACACTCCCTTGGGAATCTGTGGTATAATAATGTTGACATAGCCGACGCACCGCACTAAATAGGAACTCCCTGTCTCTTTAGCTTTCGTTCTTCCTCCGTTCTGTGCCACGAAAGCGGCTCAAGCAACGCATCTGTGTGTCTCGAGCAACTTCACCAGTCTCTCTCTCTCTTTTTCTCCCTTCTTAGTATTTCGCGAGCTTTCATACATCTCTTTTCGTTGTGCGTGTGCACCACTCTTAAATCCATCTTCTTCCTTTTAGCCATCTCTCACTTTTTTGTTTTCTATGCTGCAGGTGCTCTATTACAATTCCGATGGTTGCCTACACTCTTCAAGTACGAAGTAGCTCGTATCTTAAGTTGGACCAAGCGAAGTTCTCCAGAGTTAGCGATTCATTTTCGATATCACGCTGATGGAACGCGTTGAATTTTAAGGAGAATACGATGAGAGTGATGGAATAGATATCACCCGATCGAAACTGGTGCTTCTCTTTCCTTCTTTTCCTTCCCCGCGTTGCACTTATGTAGATGCAGCACGTACCTCGGTTAGGGTAGACCCTTCAACTTTCACGGGATTCATCTTATCCTTCAGGGCTAGCCCGTATTTTATACCCGGCCTTTCATATTTCTTTCGTGATAACCGAACCGAAATCCACCAAGTAGTTTTCTTAAAATCTTGCGAGGCACTGCCCGAAGATGTATCTTCTTCTTAGGGTCTTAATTTATATACTCGATCTTTGAGGGTAAATCGTCGAGTCTTTTCGGACAACGATTTAGTGGTCTTGTTTTTCTAAAAATGATTTACTTGAGAGGAAACCTTTGCTCGGTTCGTGTCTACCAGCTCTTGCCTCAAAGTGAACGACCAATTTGCTACCGTCAAAGACTATTTTATCTTTCAAAGTGCTCATCCCCTTCCCCTGTGTCTTTTCTTGATCGTCGAAGCCACCTTCGCTCTCTTCCCCTATCGCAAGAGGTGATAATTTCGTGGTGCCAGGCGGGATCAATCTTAGGACGAGGAACAATGCCGACATCTCGTGTACTGATGAAAGTCTTCTGTCAACCCTTTGTGGATTCAATGTAATTCCTGTAACGCCACCGTCGCGTCGTGGAGACTTCGAAGAGAGCTCGCCCGCGAGAGGGGTTGCTGCTAGCCTTAGTAGCATTTTGCAAAAAGAGAGAGTGAGGGAAAAAGGAGGGGGTTGCTCTTAATGGAAGAAACGTCGGCTTCATCCGCGGTAGCTTCGTCGCCTTCCTCGGTTCACGGCAAGGCCTACAATTTACGACCATTTATTTAATTGGTTCGTCAAAGTCCCCGCGACTAATGCGTTGCGATGAAAAGCCGTAGGCTCGCGTCACCCAATCTCTCTCTCTCTCTCTCTCTCTCTCTCGTTCTCTTGCCCTTTTCGTATTTCTATCTCCGTTCCTCGAACCCCGTTCAATCAACTCCTACACGTTGGACCAGAGTAGAAATTGTTAAATGGTGTCGAGAAGGGCTGGAAATTTTGGCGAATGTTAGAGAAAGGAAGCGAGGGTGTTCTTTATGTTAAGGTTCTTCGCTTTACTCGAGTTTACTTTAATTGATTTTCTTGCTTTAATTATATCATGCTTTTAATCACTTTTCTGTACCAAATCTTTAAATTAAACTCATTCATAAGTCATCGATCTCAACAATTTATATTTATAATATAATGGATATAAAAATGGGTAATAAATGTGTTAATGACTCTCGAATAGATCGATATTCGATACTTTTTAACTCGGCTCACTCGAAGGCTAGTCACAGGCCACTTACGAAGATCCCGATCGAGTTATCCGAGTGTCACTCGCTCGTGAACTACTCCGAAAGGTTTTCGAGAGGTTTTAACGAGGGGGACGTGGCCTATCGAAAATCGAACGCATCTACTTTGCTAATTCCTTAATCCTTCCCGACGCTGAAATTCGGAGCAAAGCGAGGAAACTTTCGTTTGGGGACGTGGCTTCGATTTCGAGGAGAATAAGGAAACCCCTTTGCATCGAATATATCTGCCCATGTATGTGTTTGTACGTCTAGTCCCGTTCGAAAGGGAAATTGCAGATCGGTTTCGACTTTAAAGTTCGCCACTTAATTCATCGGAAATTGATTTACCGATCGGGTCACCGCGGAATAACTTGGAGACCGTGAAAGGGAGATCCGGAGTTAACCACGAAATTGGCTTCCACTTTCCATCCTTCTTCTTTCTTATTAGGCCAAGCAACAGAGCTGAAAGAGAGGCGTTTTGTGACAAAATTCATAGCTGGATGAAACTGGTGTCAGTCGACGCGGAATGATCCGTAGATATATACTGCCATGTTTTGGACAAAAAATTTTCATTATTTACAGAGTTATAAACAAAAAACATGAAAAATTCGTGTTTTTTTTAGTTTTTCGCTTATAAAATGGAAACTAATGAAGCAATCATAATACTTATAAAAGACGAAATATGGAGAATGAAAATGCGAACAAAGTAAGTGCTGGAACGACTCGATCGGATCGTTATTAACGGAAAAATCCCGGAAAAAACGAAAAAATCAGCATTTTTTAAAAAATTCGGTTTCATCCAGCTATGAATTTTGTCACGAAAAAATCTCTATTGCTTGGCCTATATTCAAAAAATAGGACAGTCCCGTTCTTTGAATTCGCGTTCTAATTGTCCTAATTTCGAACGAACGATTTTATCACTTTATCGAATGCTACTGTTAAAATAGGAAAAGAGAGTAATAAATTCGTTTTCGAGGGTTCCTACCATAAGCGTGAAGCTTTTGGGAAAAAGAGGGGGATAGAAAGAATGAGAGAGAGAAAGAGGGAAAGAGCTAGAGACAAAGACAATGCATTTCAAAGGCAGAGTCGCAGCTGCCGTCGTGCCAAAAGCAATCACGACGTTGAGACTAAATCGTTTTTCATTTTCACGAGCAAGAGAGACGACCAATCGGTCGACCTTGCACAACGACGCTTTATGTCCATTCTCGATGAGTTCTATTTTTCTCTCTTTATCGGATTAATGCGACTACGATTCAACGGGCTACCGGAAAATCGTCAATTTCCTTTAAACGTGCTCGAATCGATCGGCCCTCGTCACTCGATAATCGAATCGCTCAAGTAACGTTCATTTGACAGTATTTAACGACGACACAAGTTGTCAACTTAGAAATTCGAAAAGGATATGTTAATTTAACGCGTTCAGTTTTTTTACACTTTACTTTGAAATTTTGAATATATGATCTTAAATTATGTGTAATGCCATTAGATAAAGCTATACCTATTCTTATCTTTAATGTATTTGTATTACTGGTGGTCTATCCATAGGCATTATCAGAGATTACCACAGTGATACTAAAAAAAGTAGTGATAGTCACGGGTGATTATCAAAATAATTAACATATTAAAACAATGTTTTTTGAATTTAATATCAATTATTAAAAAATAGGATTCCAACGAGAGACAGATATTTGTAATAATTTTTGGTCAAACAATTTTAACGGGGCGAACGATTCGAGGCTTTGTTAGGTGGAAATTAAAAGGACAATTAATACGAGTCTCACGCGCCGGCCGTTGGTCATCGGGCACGCAGCCGGCAGTGACATGTCGCGGCCCTTTAATTTCCAGATAGATCGCCTACTTCGAAATAAATCAAAAACCGTGTACGAAACGTACCGTCGATATTTCCGTTCACGACTTCCATAAACAAGCATGCGAATCGTGCAAGCACGCTGCTTTCATTGTTCTTTTCTTCGATGAAACGTCGTTTTTATCGATTCCATCATTTAAATCAGAACCAGTATGCATATATCTTACAGCTCTTTCACGCTGGAGAAATAATGAGGATTGAAAGGAGGATATAATAATAAAAATGTATGCAAGCTTCTGTAAGAAAAATAGGTAGATAGTGGAAAAGAAGTTCGAAGTATCGATAAGTTCACGGTTATTAAAATAAAAGGAAAATGATTAAATATGAATTAAAACCATAAGCAAGAGTAGGATAAAGCACAATTTTTTAACATGAAAAAATGACAGAAAATAAAATAACCTGCTTCTTATTATTACATATGTTGTGAATATTTCACTTGCCGAAACAGTTCTTGTTTACTGTATACGTCATTGCACAACAAATTCAACAAATCCAAAAATGTAGGTACTTTAAAGCCTCGTTCGCGGTTTTGATTCATTTGCTGCTTTATCGAAACGTTTGAAGTGTTTCTTTGAAGAAATGAAGAAATTAAAGAGTCCTGAATCTATGAAACAAGTGTATATACGTACATACGAATGAAAAGGGAGTACAAATAGAGACACGTTGTAAGCAATTTTTAATCAATCGCTCTGTAATCTTGCCGCATGGAGTGAAAGTTCAAAGCACGTGATAGGATTGAGGGTGTAGAGAGAAAACGGAAGAAGAGGGTATAGAGAAAGAGGAAGAATCGAAGGAATCATTATTTACCATGAAGAGAGACGAAGAAAGGAGAGCAAGAGAAAGAGAGAGAACGTGAGTATTGTTCTCTTCGACGGATGCACCGCTGGATTAGAGGCTTTTGTCATACAGAATGCTGGAAAAGTACAATGTGCATGCTCGACCATCTCTCTCTCTCTTTCGTTTTTCCTTTTCACTCTAGTTATCTCTCTCATTCTTATTTAACCCTCTCGATGCATGCCATTTCTCTCTCGCGTTCGGACTAGCTTTGACAGTTGCCACCGAAATGAAAGCACTTTTCTGCCGAATAGACAAAATAAATCGACTGGAGAGAGAGTGAGAAACGACAATGGTGATAATTTTGCGACGAAGCGTCCCGTCGACGTACCGATAAACACAGCGACGACCAAAAGAGTGCGAAATGCCCAACACCCTCGACCCTTTCTTTTCGTACTCTCTCTCTCTCTCTTTCTCTTTTTGGCGTGAAAAAAAAGAAAAAGCTTCCGGCATGCGTACACAAGCATTGTATTCTCTCACGATTCTTTTTTTTTTTCTGTTGTACTACTGCCTATTGTGAGAAGCAAAAATCGGACTGACGTAAGCACTTTAATGGCTGACCGATGTAGTAAGTTTCCATGGATGCTCGTAGCTCGTTGTTTTCATAGGGGGTTCTTGATTGTTAGAAAAATATTATCCTTATTAACACGCTTGTATTTTGGAGGTGGCGTGGATTTATTGTCAGAATGATTTCAACGTTTGGCTTTTATGATAAAACATTCGAGACTTAAATTTTTTACTACATTATAGTATTAACTTTTATTTTTCTTCCACGTATAGTGGTTTGCTTTAAGAAGTAAATAAAAATTTTCGAGTCCCAAAACGGGATTCAGGTTTACGAGATTCGATTATAGTTTAAAGAAATAGAAAAGACTGTATCCAATTTCAAACCAGCTCTAAAAACTTTACACGTTCTATTTAAAGCTCATTACACTTCGTGCTTCGACGGTGGACGAACGCAAAACAGCACTAAGCTCTTACACGAAGGGTGGATTCGTAAAAGCACGCAACAGCACCGTCTGCTAGGACGAGTCACGATTTCGTAATAAGGATTCAAGACCTTTACTCGTTTCTGACGATCGGCCTGCGTTCCCGAGGTAATTAAGAGGGTGAAATTAGGATTTTTCGCAAAGATTGCAAGTATCCAGAAAACCTCGAGTCCTGAAGTGATTCGATGGCGGGGTAGAGGAAAGGCGCTGTCGAAGAATTTGAAATTGGATTAGCGAGAGTGATGGGACGCTCGATTTCCTTCCTTCTTGTTTCGGTCTTTTCATTTTTTCCCTCCTCTGGGAGTGGTTCCTTCATCCCATCGGCAGTATTTGCATTACAAATATACCTTAACCCAGGTTTTTTGCGTTTCATTAGATTCTCTTCTTCCTCCTTTACTTCTTCTTCCAATTCTTTCCTACAGCAAGGATGAATCCTTTTGGCGTCATAAATGTATTCGTCTACCCTCGAAAAGGGTTGTATAAAGAATTTTAATCTAAAGAAAGTAAGCCCCCTCGCTCTTTTCCCGTTCGAGACAGAAATAATTTATTTCGTGTAATCCAATTACAATACATGGTTATTTATTTATTATTTAAAAAAGATTTCAAACGTGACACTGTTGGAGAGCAAGTAAACAAAACGTGATATAAAAGTGAACGAAATTGACGGGAAACTGCGGTAATTATCGAGACTAATCGATATCTCATCGAAATCGGCAGCTTATCCTGCGAAACAAATCTCTTTATTTGCTCGTACCGTGGTCCATAATTCAGTCCACAATGATAATCGCGTACGTGCCTGTGCATCCGATGCCCCGATACCATTCAATTCCGTATCTCTCTCTCTTTGGCGGCATGCCTCCCATCAATTTGAAACGCTTGCGGCTACGCCGTATAGCTTTGGTCTGTTGGTGTCTACAACAAGTTTGATAGTTATATCCTGACAAAATTGAGATACGACTGCTAGAACCGTTCTACGACCCACCCCTCTTTCACTTTCCCTTCCTTTCTCTCTCTCTCTCTCGCAAGTAGAGGGACTTGTAACGTTAGCTTGAGTTATGGAGCTCGCGTGTCCTGGCCTTAGCAGGCAACGGCAGCATCGAGTTATCCGAACGGCTCCATTTTATCTACGGGAGATGTATTTATGTGAGAAAATCATAGTCCCGTACGTATGGTCTCCGTACAGCGAGGATTACGTCTGGTCCTCTTACTACGATATAGTATATACCTACAGCACTGGCTTGTAAATCAAACTAAGTAACTTGAATTCGGTCTTAGTTGCTTCTCCAGGACCTCCGGTGTTAATAATTTTTATCTCGAAGAGTAGAGGATGTTCTAATATCATAGGGAAACTATTGGACGGTTTAGTCCACTGGGAACTTACTAAATTTTGCAAGTATGGGTTCGGCAAACCCGGGGATCCCGAGCTTGAGGTTTCAACTTCATTAAAAATGTTCATCGTAGAGTATAAAGGGATGGTGTTGGTTCTCGTTATGATAAATTTTTTATTTGTGCACGAACATTATCTATAATCGAAATAATTCTATTCTAGTCTATTGTTACAGTAAGGTAACAATTTTATTCTAGTACGTCCAATATCCGGTCTTTCTGGACAACCATTTTATTCTTGCTAAACTTATGTTTATCGGCAACATATTGTAATAGTACGGGTATATGGTCGTATGTGTGCATGGTAAAAGGAAAAACAGAAAGAATGTACCGATACATCGAGGGGTAGTCTATAAGCATCTTGCGATGATTAAAATAGTAGATAAGCTTAAAATAATACCATCCAATCGATACACATATGTCTAGCAAACAACAGTTTGAAAATACTTACAGACTACGAAGAATTAAGATCTAAATCAAAGTATCGGTTCAGGAAATCAGAAATCCGTCAACCTGTTTTGTGAGAAGTGTAGATATCCGGACTGATCCAAGCGGATATGGCGCCTTTGTATAGAGTAAAGCAACGAAATCGCTGATCTCTTCGAGAAGCAGCTGTAAGCAAGGACATACATACATATGTATCCGTGGAGTCGGCGTTAGGCTCACGAGGACGATGGTAGGAAGAGGCAAGGCATGGAAATCTCCATAACACCTCCATATCACCTATGCATCCCCCTTCTTGAAATCTTTGCCTCCTCGCCAGTATGAATACATGCATTACGATGATCCTGGGAGTACATTTTGACTTTTTTTTTCTCATCCCAACGCTCTATTCTACCAAGGTTACAGTTATATATGTATATATCGTGTTGGGATTTCCTGGGAGGGACATCGGGATCGTCAATGAATTCCTTCGCGAGGGTCGTTAGCATTTTTTGCGGCTAAATCCCGAAGAGACGCGCTGCTTCGAGAGATTCTGGACACAGAGAAGGAGCAGGTGCCTCGGAAAGCTTGTTTCGAGTGGTATTTCTGAGCTTTCATCCGCTTAGAAAAGAATCATCCCTTATTTTTATTCCGTCGTTAATGATCCTTCGAGATCGTTAAGAAGCTTCGAGTACCACCCAAGACGATTACGTGTATTGACGTATTTTGTTGTAGTCTATGTTCTATATTTTGAGATAGATCTTAAAGTATATCGTACGGTTTATGAACACACGAACAAACACGACATCGAGTGAGTGAACCCTTCCTTCCAATTTTTACTTTTCTTTTTGTTTATTTTTTCGATGTTTTTTTTTACTTTCCGAACTTCAGTGGCAACGAGCCGAGACACAGAGCTAGCGCACCTGTGTCTTAATTAAAGTCGCCTGACTTCTGCCTTGTTGTGCTCTTCGCGCCACTCGTCAGTCTTGTCCCCCCAGGGGTGCAATTTGCCCGCACCCCTCGCGATACCACGACTTTTCTTCCCCTTCTCTCTTTTTCCTGCTCTCTCTCTTCTCTCCGCTGGTTTATATCTCTTGCTCAGAGATGAGACTTCTGCTCTTCGAAGCGGAAGTTTTTTTACTCTCATATCATCATCATCATCATCATCCTCGACGTTGTTGTAGTTCCGTCGTCGTCTAACGATGACGACGACTTATTTTATACTATGAAGGTAAACCCGTGACCTTCATGAAAACTCGGCTCCGTTCCTTACGTGGATAAGTATTTTTAAATTTACGAGCTAGTGGTTTTTAATTATAGCCACCCAACATCTATTTTAAGTTTCGAATGACTTTTAAAAGGAACGTGAAAAATGTATGAGATTCTGCAATATATATTAATATTTTACTTCTAAAAAGTAGCCAAAATTCTCTCCAAATTTTAAACTAAAAATTATTTCATAAATAAAAGTTTTTATTAAACTCGATAAATTTGAAAACGTTCAAGTACATCTCTTTAATGTTTACACAGACGAGAAGTACCATTTTAAGTGTAGAAGCAAGCGTGGTGTTTGATCGATCGAAAAATGCATTCCCGCGGAATCTTCTTCGACGTGGCGCGTGCAGCTTTTCCGCGATATGGATTTTCGCTTAACGCATCGTTGAACGAGCTAGAGCGCGCGCGACGCTTTTAACCGATATCATCGTGACGGCGTGTCTGCGAGGTAAAAAATAAACGGCGCCGTTAAAAAAAGAAGAAAACAAGAAAAATAAAATAGATAGCCATCCAATACGTGTGTTCTTTTCCACGTGACATCGTAAATACTCTTTCATAGTCCGATCGGTTGCCCGAAGGTCGCGTTCGAAGATCAAAGCGCGAGGATATAAGGGCGATGTTTTATCTCTTTTGAAAATCTCGGAAGTTCGCACACTACCACCCCCTTTTTTCACGAATTTCGATGGATACTCTTTTTCCTTCTTTTTCGTACTAAATAAATATCGAATGGACTATGGGGAGAAACTCTTAGCTTCTCTCTCTCTCTCTTTATTTCTCCAGAAGACCCGGAAACCGTCATTTTCTTTGAGAAAAAGAAAAGAGAAGAGGAAGGACCGATGGACAAAAGGGAATATAGGGGCTGTTTTACATAGTAAAGACCGTTGAGGACAATCTCCCGTGCGCGTCCGGAATCCTTAAAGGGGATACTGCGGCACTAAAAGTCATGCAGGATCGTAGCGAACAAGTGGAAACGGGCTGGCGTCTAAGATAAAGCAGTACTTTACGTTCTCCTTACGTAGCAAGTACAAATTCGTTGGATCTCTCGTGTATGCACGCAGTTCCTACGTGCTTTGGTGTAGATAATTCAGAGTTCTTCGTTGTTTCGTTGTAACGAATAAATAAATTTCCTTTGTTCTTCTTTCGATTATCAGGTTTTATTAGATTCAGTAACATGTCTAAAATATAAATTGACTAACGTAAACTTCTATTACCTAATTTATTTATTTGATTCACACGTTGACTGTCACATTCGATTTTATTTCTTGATATTTTCGAGAGTTTCACAACCAGTCATAAGAGTCTGTTCAGACAAAAATTGGATATATGTACGAATTTATGCTAAATCAGTTCGATAATCAACGTGTAAAAAAATGTCTGTAATATACCTACTGATATTTATAAAATTCATGTGAGTCATCCTGTTGACTTCATAACGGATCACGGATCAGATTGAACGAAATTTCGTTTTGACGTCACGTAGCGAGTAGACGTTAAGCTAGGTATCATTTAGTAACAGTACCTTTTCCCCAACGCGTTTCCTTGACTCGAAAACTGTTAGCACGTAGCATAGTCGAGTGGAGTGTCTCTCGAACGTAATAGCGTTCGCGACGTATCTGCCAGCATCTTTTACCTCTCTCGGATCGACGTTATAAATGGCATACGGCGTGGGCGTGTGTAGGTGTCGTTTTGGGTCCAAAGAACGAGACGCGAGATGCTCTCGCGAGTAGAGGGTAGGAGCCAGCCGCCATTAGCCTCCAGGTGTTGGATATCCCAGCCTACGGTACGACGACGATGGTCCCTCGTTCCACGCGATCATGCTCGACGATGATCCCACGAACGGTAGTGTGTAAGTTTCGCTATCTCGTTGGTTGGAATATTGGAGGGAGAAAGGGAACAAGAGGGAGATGGTAGGTAGAAGTGGAAGAGAGTAAATAATCCTCCCTCGTATTATCCCTTAGGTTCTTGGAAATCGCGGCTAATGGGGTTCCTAAACTCGCCTTGCCTTACTTTCCGATCCGCTTTACCGTTATCCTAAGTACTCGTACGCGTTTAATTTTTTTTTTTTTTTTCGAGAAGGGTGTACTTTCCTAGTATCTAGTCGACCAAGAGCAGATTTCAGGACGTTTTGAGCTCTTATCTTATGTTAATGAAGGTACTTTTAGAAGGATTCGAGTTAAAAGGGATATGTATCAGTTAAAACGAGGGGAAATGGAGTTTTCGTTTTTGATACGGATGGATTTCAAACGTCGCGAATAGATTCATAGAGCTTGATACATATATACATATATATATATATGTATTTCTTTTGTATTATGTAGACAGCCGTGTAGGTTCGGTTAGACGTGTCAGAACTGTACAAAATTGGACGCATAAAAGCTACGACCCAGTTCTCGTGCGCGCCGAGAGAAATTACGAAGCGTTTCGTGAAGGCACCAGTCAGTTACCGTGTCCAAACGAGGCTGCTGGTGGTTGGTTACTGCTAGACTGTAATGAAAGCCAGAGAGGGAGAGAGAGAGAGAATGAGAGAGAGGTAGTGGAAGTAGACGACCGTTGAAAGTTTCAAATCAGTCTCCGGATATTTTACGGCTTGTAAAACGTAGCCAAGCATCCGTCGCGTAGGTTTACCCATGTACAGCTACTTGTACCACGTGTGTATGTACCCTACAAATCGATATTTTCCAAGTATCAAGGAATCTTGTACGTCTTCACGTTATGCGTCCGGAAGATTAAGAACGGCGGGGCTAACGCATTACGAAACACATTCTTCCGAGGAAGCTCCGTTAATATGAACCTAAGTATTACTCGTGACATATCGAGGTCGGTGAACAGCTCGTTCAAACTTAAGATAGGGACCCTATTACGAGACGTCGTTCTTTAATAAGTTAAAATATTTCATGCAGTCAATTAAAACTTGGTTGGATTATTTGCGAATCTGTTGTGATTATTGGAACTAGTATATTTGATTATTAAAAACGTTTTATAACAAAATTAATAACATATCGATACGTAGAGAATTATATAACAATAATGTTAACCCTTTGCAATCGGTTATCCACTCTAAACGGATGTATATAAATTATTTGAAATTATATATTACCTACTCACTATATTGTGAAAAACTATGTTTGACTTACTGGTGGTTAGATTCAAGAAAAATATTACAGTCTACAAATCAAATGAATATCTAGTGCAGTATTTTGAAAATTAACAAATTCAGAATTTTTTTAACAATTTCGGAGTGAGTCTAGACTTTAGTTTATTCAGCTTAATTGTTAAATATTATAATTTAGGTTTTATTTGATTCTGCATGTAAGAATAAAAATAAGAAGACTATTAACGGGCATAGCCACAAGATTTTTCATGAGCGTATCTCCTAGCTGGCTCAAACATTGCGTCACAGCCGTAATCTTTGTAAGAACACTCCTCCATTCTGTAATTACACTTTTCTTCGTGAGCCGATTTGCGGTATAGTTTCGGTTTGACCCGACAACCGTATTCCGCCCATCTACAATCCACCTGTTCATCAGGATTCAATTCTGGCTCAGACGGATGCCAGACCGTTTCTTCATCATCACAAGGCTGATGCTGTTCTTTGTAGTTACACTTTTCTTCGTGCACGTATTTTCTCCTTCTTGGCATTCTCACCATACAACCATACCTCCTGTATTTACAGTCGACAAGATCATCTGGGTCACCCTGTAGACGATTCTGGTCATCGTTATCAACAATCGTGATACAACCGATGCTCTCGATGACGTTATTCATTGCTAGGAATTTCTCCTTGTAATTGCACACACCCTCGTGTATGCTTCGTCTCCAGGCAGGCATTCGTACCATGCAACCAACAACACGGTGTTTGCATTCGACAAGATCATTTTGATTTTGGGGTAAATCGGTCGGGAGCGTTTCTTCTTCCATGTGAGGACGAAATTGGCACCTGAAATTTTGGACGTTATCAATTCTAGCAATTTATAATTAGAAGGAACTTCGGTGATTATTTACGAAACAGACGACTTCATCGATCTTGTTGACCTTAAAGTGTATTGTCAAGATTAAGATGCAACTGCACTTTTTTGTTTACACCAATCGAGTCTTATTATTACGAGATCATCGAAATGTTAATACTTTAAGAGATGACGTTTCACGTCAGAAACGTACTTTATTACAAGAAGTTTTCAAACTGCTAATGGGGATTGCATGGACTATTAATATTGTGTTCACTATTTATAACATTTTGATGTACATTTCAATCAGTTAGTAATTAGTTTGCAATTTATAGAGTTTCAAAATTCGTGGCACACTAACTTTGGCTAGTACTATATTCCTTGGCTATTTCTCGTGTTGAAGTATTGTAATTCAGTGTTATGTATCATATATCAGTACGTTCACATTCGCTTCCTCATATTGGACCACTAGTTTTGGGACTTCTTTGTTTGGTTTAACAAATGAACCATACGTTCTGAAGTTTTTTTTTTCATAATAAATATATCAACTTTCTTGTCACTTGTGAAAGCGTTAGTTAAACGAACGCTATATACCGTAATACTTTCGTAATGAAATAAGGGAAACGGCTTAATATTAATTCGAATATTGGGAATTTTAAGAGGTAACAAAAAAAAAAAAAAAATTGGAAAGCATCGCCCTTGGCAATTTTATATATCCTGAAGTGTGGATAAAGAGGGTAGTCATTCCGAACGATTTCGCGAGTTAATTAAACATATGAGAATGCTCGAATCTCGGCAAGGGTTGAAAATGGAATATATCAATCGATAGGTATCCAAAATGGCTTATCAAATATTTACCCGGCCGCGATATTAACGTGGTTAACGTTAAGAGTATTGGACCGACGTGATTCCGAATGAAGATAAATGGATGCACGTGAATGAAAAAGGGAGGATTTATTTTGATGATTATTCTCGATTATACTGGAGATAGTACTTTCGCAAGTCCTCTCATTTCTCGTAAATATTTCCGAAGAACGAAGTACAAAATATGGATGTGAAAAAATCGAAGATACAACTAAAATATTTTCAAACAAATTTTTATAAATAATCTACCTGGACTCATGCAACGTTCGGAGATACGTCGGCACTTTAACCCAGCATCCAAGATGCGCATAAGAGCAAGGTAAAAGTTGATCATTCGTAGAAGGATGAAGCGGTCCCCAGTGATGTCTCTCGTGATCCAAAAAGTCTCTATTTTCACCGTCCATCGGTGGAGCGGTGGGATAAGGAGGATGAACCAGTGGGGGTACCACGGGATGCGGGAGGAAATGCGACAGTGGTGGGGTATGAGGTGAACTACCTCGTGCAGGTGGAGTCACGACGTTGAGAGACGATCCGCAGGTAGGGCAGTCATAAAAAAATGGCTTGCAACGGTAACAGAAAGTGTGACCATTAGTACAGGAATATCTGGGTGCTAATTCCATTTCCATTAGGCAGATCGGGCAGACGCCTTCTATCTTGAATCTGTCGTGCAAATTCGGGTAGAGGGCATCCATGTCTGTCAACAATTGTTTAAGTTATCTTTAAAATGATTGTCGGGGATTTGGACTATTTATCTGGTTAGATAAAAATGAACGGCTTTTGATAACGGTATAAAATTTTGGTTCAATTTTAAGGATTATGAATAATAGGAAAACACGATAATCTTTTATAATGTGACAATATGTTTTTTTTTTTAAATTAAAGATTATTCAAACGTATTAAACATTCGTGTAAAATTTCAAACAAAGATTTTTAGACAATGATATTTAAATATTTTTTTCTCATAGAAGATTATTGTACATACAAAGTACTTACTTGGCAATATTCCACTCACACGTGATGAAATTGGAATTATTCGCACGTAGAAGCAAATAAAGGGAGAAAAGAAGAAAAAATCGTTGTCGCGAGATGTAACACCGTTGCGTAGCTAGCTAGCTAGCGAGCACCGTAGTGTGTCATCGTCGACCTGTCACCGTTCCCTTATCTGGCAAGACCGATAGCACGACTTTATCTGATAAAACGTTTACTCGTGATAGAATCGTTCCCAACGTCGTACGAAGCGCTTGCCAAGAAAGACAATTTAGTATGGAGAAAGAAGAAAACAAAATGCTCGTTCTCGTTATTATGCGTTTGGCGTAAAACTGGAGTCACGTTATGTTATGAGGCTGTAAGAAAAAACGGTGGGCTCAAAAAAAAAGAAATTAATGTTATTTTTTATGCAAACAGAATTTCATTTTTTTTCACAGAAATAGAACGAATACGAGTGTTACGAATAGTATAATTCTTCTTCTCATTATTTCATTAAAAATTGTTAAGCAAAAATATTTTTGTGATAACGTCTTACTCGACCAAATATTTGGTTTTACTTCTTTGGTATAATCAGACCGTATCTCGCCAGTCGTTAATTACGACACTGTTCACAGGTGATTCAAGTTTCGAAGGTCACATAGCAAACCAGAAACGTAACTCGCGTTTTTAGTCGGATCGGTGCTTGTTAGCCCGCTGACAGTTAATTACGCATGAAAAATCGGCACCGTTCCACCGGGCCATCGGCCCGAACACGTCTATATTACGGTGTCGCATTCGGTTTGTCCCCACAAAGATGGATGCCAGCTGTCATCTCCGAATGGAAACCGTGAATTATCGTGCGTTATCGTATGGAGGCATTTCGTAAAGATATATCTCGTTGCGGCCATTTTTCCTCGACGGTCCAGAAAATCGTTCCATTTTGTGGCGTTCCCGATTTTTCATCTACATCGGTTTCCAAGACTTTAGAACAAGGTGTCAAATTGGCGACCAATTTCTTGATGCCTCAAGGAAAGATATAGAAAATGAGGTTGGCTTAAAAGAAACAAAAAACCGTAATATTGATTTTATTAGTTAATATTTTTTATTTTAGTTGAAAATTCTTATTGCCTTTCGGTACATTTGAGACGTACTTTTATGTTAAATATCTCGCAGTTTGAGTTGGATATTCCTACCTTAGAAGAATTTTTTACAATTTTTAATGAAATTTTGAAGATTTCTCCTGGCAAAAATAGTTCAAGTTTTTGAAATAAAATATAAGATTCACAAGTTGTAATTCTGTCCGAAAATTAAAACATGCCATGAAACTTATGCGACTAAAAACTATTTTACACTCCTTTCGAGTGCCAAGAACGATATTTGAGAAATCAATAATCCGTCGCTTGTTTTCTCCAGCATCCCTGTACCATGTACTCGTACTAGTATACGTGAGAAAATGTGGCTATGTACGTTGGTATGATATTTCACACCGAGTTTTGGGCGAGAGCGAGTATCATCACCCCTCGTTTGCGAATCCCCGCGCGAAAACGTCACATCAAAGATATTCAACCCGACGAGGCTGCCGGCCATTCGCGAAGCTAATACCCGGCCAGTCCATAAGTCACTTATGTAAATACACGAGATGGAAACACGCATCGTAACGTGGCGACGATGAGTGCGCACGAGATATGCCGGGAGGATACAAATTCAATTTGAAATTTTAACACGTTTCCCGCTTGCTCGGATTTCCGTCGCATCGATCAGTCGATCTCGATCCGATGGAATAGAGATCGAAGGAATAGATGGGGTTATAATGGAGTTAGTAAAGAGACAGATTTTTTTTTATCATAAAAATGTTTAATAATAAACTTAATATTTAAATCCCTACGAATTCAGTGTAGCCTTAACGCATTGAGATAATAACTGTATCTTCTAAGGGTTAATAAATGTCTTAAAAAAATGTATACTTGTTCTAGGATATATTCTGGATGATACTTAGAAAATTTGTGCAGCTCTAACTTTCTTATTTTTATTATAACGCATATGAAAATATATATATATAAACAAATTAAATAAATCTCTTTAGGAGAAAAGGAGGAGAAAAGGTTCCCATTCGTCTGATCATGGGGATTTTAAAAAAAAAACGAGCCGGCACCGATTTACTTTATATATTCATTGTCCACCGGTTTTAATAGGCCAATGGAAGAGAGGGACTGGTGCGTTGACTAGCATTGAAACGTTTGGAGAAAAAGAGAAAACTGTCTAATGAGATCGTCCTCTCACCATTTTGCCGAGCTTCTTGTGAAAGGGCGGAAGGAAAAGGGCCGATGATGGGGGAGGAAAGAAAGAAACGAAAGAATCGGAGCAAAGCCTCTCACGATTGCCAGTCTCTCCGATATTCAAGAAGCTCACGCAGCATTCAAGGCAGATACGCCTACGTGTACGCTTCTTATTTTTCCCTCTCTTTTTATTTCTCTTGTTGCACCACACGAAGTGAATCGGAAAACGTATCAGACTTTCTACAATTTTTATCGTGACTTCTAGCTCGTACTTTCTGATATTTTCCGTTTCTGGTGCATACGGTCGAGCTCGACAAAGGAACAGAACGAGTGCATAAGTATTGTGTAGTATATTCAAATTTGTAGACAAATTATTTCCATTGTCATTGATAAATTCATGTCATACTTAAGATCAGAGACTCAATAGGCAATTTGAGCTGTTGCGTTATTAATTCATTGTCACCGACTTTAGCAATTATCGCTTATTAGCAACCTGTTGCTAGTCATTTCATTAGTGTATAATCTTTTCTACAAATTTAAATACACTTGGAAGAAACTGTTATAACATGTACCTTATAAATAGCTTTAGCAAAAGAACAATAATGCAAAAAAACAATACTGAGTACAGCCCATATATAATAAAAAGATATTTAAAAGATCATCATCATTTCAAATTATGCAGAACACACCTTCAATCCTTATTGAGGAATCAGTATCAGATTGAATCTTATCCAGGAATTAATCGACACAGAACACGAACGATTGTCGTATAAAATTCCTGATCCTCAGATCGGTCCATTTGATTGATACCGACATATTCCCAAGCTCGTTCTTACAAGCAAACCGATCGATCTTCTCGAACCCTATCGCCCTGACGTTGCACTTATCAAACAACAATAATACAACAACAGTACCAGCAGTAGCAACATGGATGACGAAGGCAGTTTCGATTCAAGACCTTTCTACTCGAGTAATCGAGCTTTTCCTTTTAGTATTCTGTGACGACTGATCGATAAAGTACGTTACTACTCTAAAGAAAAGAGGGAGGAGTGAGATTAGCAGAGAATCCAACGGACGATCGAGTAGAGTGAATACGTACGTTGATTTATTGAATTGCAAACGAGCTTTGTGAATCGTCGTTCATTACGGTGACGCGTGGAATAAACGGCGTGAACGGTGAGTCGGATCGGGAGAGAGTAGGAGGACCGAATGGCCTCGACGGGTGCGTATAGAATTTTGTTTGTGCTTCGATTTCTCTCACTAATTTGTCTTCTGTTCTGGCTGCTCGTTCGGTTTAATGACGAGCGCGTAAACGCGCCTTGTCAGCTCGTGACGATGATCGCGTGTAATTTTCGAGAAATGTCGGTACTCTTTGAATCCTCGCTTTTCTGATATAATTACAATTTTATTGAACAGGATGTAGCAAAAGTAACATCCATTTCATTTTTTTTTTTTTTTTTTAGAATTTGAAAGTAGTGATTTTTAATGCAGTGAATTTGATGAGTGTTCCGGGAAATTATCAAAACAGTGTATTGGTTTCTAAAAATGTATATATTTTTTTAATTAATTCTTTTTCGTTTTTCATTTTATGTAATTTTTAATCTATACTTTTGTATGAAAGGTATGTTCATGTATTTTTTTTTATCAGTTTTATGGTATTTGGCTAGTAATTTTGGTGTTCCGAAATTTTTTTTGATAATCCAAGGTATTCTATGACTTTGAAAAGGCTGAACCACTGCGACAGTCGCCAAATTGGCAACTTTTTGAGCCAACACAGGATGCAATCGAAAACATTCCGATTGAAATGTGTAGAAAACTGATGAAAAAATTACGAAACAACCCCGATTCGTGTAAAGTCACTGAACACGATCCAATTTTTCAATATTTACGAACAACATATCAAATATCGACAGACATTATTAAAAAAAAAAACTTTCATTTGTTTCATAATAATAAACAAGCCAAAGAAAGTACTTTTGTTACACTCTGTATCAGGTACGCCGTTAATCCGAATGGCAAATCCATCACTCCCTCAACTTAAAATCGTCACATTATTTATTTGTAACATATAATTATCTGTCAGGGTATTACAAAATATTACAAATAAATTACTAACAATTTAAAGTAAAAAAGTGACAGAGAGAGAAAAAACATATCACATTGTAATCGAAACAATCCCCTCGTTGATGTATCGAAAAGCTTCTCCGCATCGAATAGTCGAATTCTCGGAGATATGCTCGCTTTGTAGCGGTACTGCTGGGATTTTAGTAGTAGGGGTTGTACCGATACGTGTGTGCGGGGGCTGACTCGTTGCGCAATATGTCGCATAATTTGACCATTCCTCATTCCACGTCTGAAAAATGTTACGAAGGGAACAAAGTTCGAGCATATGTAGTACGTTTCCTGTAGTACCATATATACGTAGGGTACGTGTAGACGTAGACTCAACTTAGAAAAGCGTCCTTTCGACGAAAAATACCTTTCGAAATATACGAGAATCCGCATTCGCCTTCTCGTTCAAAGGAAAAAGTCGTGGCTGATCCTTCGCTAGTATTCAGATTGTTCCTCTCGATTTTATTTTCCGGATAAGGATAGAAGAGAGAGAAAGAAAGAGAAAATCTCTGAAATCCCTTTTTTGCGCTTCGTACGTGATCACGCGATACGATCGATTTCGTCTTAAATCCGGATGATCGTACATCGGCTCAATCTAATTTTCCGCGTACTTCGTAATTTGTTTTCAATCCACTCGACAAAATTCCACAATTTTGTGATACACATATGGTAACAAAATTAATGTCGTAGAAAATTGGAACATTGGTATATTTATAACAATTTCATTTCTATTGAGAAAGCAATATACTTACAAATATTTTATAAAGATAACGTAAAGATTCCTGTCTCTTACCGTAATATTCTTTTTATTTCGAATAAATTAACTGCATTGCCATTCGCAGTTCGGAAAAGCTACCAGGTTAATAGTTTAATAAAAATATTCACAGGAACGTGCGAAAGATATCTCATCTCGTTACAACTTAACTTTTTATCGCCATTCAAGAGGTCGGTTAAAAAACAAAAAGAAAACGGAACGCGTGTAGGAAGAACCAGACGTTCTTTTAAGACGAGACCACGACGTGCATCCTAAAATATGCAAAATTATTCTCAGATAAATTCGTAGTTTCGAACGGTGTCTGTGAACCGTTTTTGAATCTTTCACCGAGCCACCCCCTTCGCGAAGCTTTTTCTATCTCCCCACGTTACACGCGTAAAACGCGTCCGTATATGACGTTCTGGAACAGGTGTGAGTCTCGATGGTTCCATGTTATAGGAAAGAGAGAGACAGTGATATTATCATACTCCTGAATACAAAAGCTTCCTTTCGAAAAAGGGAAGGCAAAGTTTGCGCGGCGAGAAAGCGTGTCGAGTACTTTCGAACTCTTGGAGAAAAAGAGATAAGGGGTAGAAAAAAATGCGAAGGAAGAGAACAACGGAGAAAAATCGTCGTGATCGTTCTCTATAATTCCTCAGACCTCCTTTTTTTCTTATCTTATTCAGTAATATTTATATTTTATCGAAACGTTCGATAAAGTTTGGTCGTTTTCCGATAAATATCAGGGTAGTTTCGTTTACGGGAATATTGAATCGAACGGGTACGATATTACGCTTATTATGTTAAAGGCATAGAAAATTTATATGAGTATTATGAAATCGAGCGAACTGCGTGAGCTACGTCACTGTATTACGTTATGTTACTCATAATAATACGATTAAAATTATGGTAAATTTAATATCGTATTGTGGTATTTGGAATGATATTTTTATTCCCGGAGGGAAAAGGTAAACGCGGTATACGCTTGGCTGGCTTCTCGCTAATCGCCAGATTTTCGTACATTCAAGAATTTCGGTAACACGCTCGTTAAAGTCGTTAAAATTTCGAAATGGTCATTAGCGCGCTTCGAATAACGCCACCCGTTCGAATGTGCACGCAATTTTTCCCATCCACCTCTCCTCCTCTCTCTCGAACAGTTTTTTTTTTTTCGGCAAGGTCCACAAGCCGAAATATCGACGTCTACTCTCGTATTTCGCGTCAAAGGCGCTACACGGGCCACGAGAAATTGGAATTCGTTACAATTTGCAATTAACCTCGTCGATCATTGGATATGTGAACAATCGTGGCACGCCAGAACTGCCTCAACTCTCGGGAATGCTATTTTACGCGTCGAGTTGTTTGGAATACCATCTTTTCATTCGTGGCAGTGATACGGTGCTCTTTATTTTATAGTAACGTTAATACGTTCACGAATATCGCGGAGTTTTGGTATTAATCATTTAAATTTAGTGTCGAGTGTGACTCGATAAGATCTGTTTCGATGATAATACGATGTCGAGTGAGATTCGACACACATTTTTTTTTTGTATTTAACGATTTTTTTTTCAATTTACCTACCAGCAGCTTGAACATAATTTTTTTTCTCACAACTTACGGAGTTATATTTAATTTAAATGAATTAGATAGTGTGGATTGAGAATAGAATGGAATTTTATTAATTTTGTATAAAGTTGAATATAATCACTTGTTGCTTTCAATTGCAAAAAACGTAGACATTGCAAATGCAAATAGAGGAAATTATATATTTACAATAGTAATACTAAAATTGCCAAACTATTTTGAATTAATAATGAATTACGTCAACGGGGACTAGTTACAAATTTCAAATCAATAGCAATGTGTTAATACCATTTGAAAAGTTTGTTGTTTTTTATTGGATTGTAATTGTTTGGTTCGTTAAATAATTTTAATTAATTACGAAACTTCCTCGTTAAACGAGCCAGTGACACAATTTCTAAATTTCCAACAATTGAATCAAACGAATATGTAACGTTAATAAGAATTTGTAACATTGAACTTTAAAGGTTTCCTTTTTCGCTCACGAATTTTTTATATAAATCTGTGCGCTGACACTTTGAAATTAGTTCACCATGGACAAGCTCTAACATTGTCGTCCTTTCCCAACGATATATTCTCATAATTGCATAACGTTCGTAACTTTGGAAACGAGGCACGAATCGAGATGAAACGCGTCGTGTGGGGAATTGTGAAACTCCGGTTGTGTACGAGATTTTGCGGCTGCAACAACGTAAAGTTAACTCGATTATGGTAGCATGCAACAAACGATATTTAATAAATAAAATGGGTAGGTACATCATAGAAGAACACCAATAATAATAAAAAATAATTTTTATTTCCAATACTTTTCCTCCTCACAAATAATACAAAATTTCAATTCATACATCCAAACGTTAACATAGATTTCTTATCTTTACTCTAAACATTGAACACATTGCGTGTCACGTTATTAATATATGTATGACAGGTAAAATTTTTTCTAGAAATTATTTATTATATTAGGTGCTTTGTAAGTACTATAAAACTTATTTCTAGGCCACAAACCAACAACTTGTAAAATGTTTCCTGTTGGCCCCTGGGGATATTTATATAAAAATTAGCTTGACACGCAATGTATTAAAATGTACCAAAAATTCTTCTAAACTTACTACTAATCGATAAACATATAGATATTTAAAATATTTATTTCCAATAATTATTCGAAGAAACGAATAATTTCCCGCGTAGATTTGAATATCATCCCAAAATGGCGTCACAAGATGTCGCTGGGCGAGTTAAGGGGCGCGAAGTTGCGCAATCGATATGCGATATATCGCGAGTACCCCGCCATGTCGTAACCTCGCGCAAGCGCGACGACTTTGGCGCTCCGATTGGCCGGCGATGATGTCATGCAGTCACCCCTAGCTCTCTGATATCATCTGCGGGCTTTTCTGCAGTCCACCACGACCACTCGAGCGGCGTAGCCGCGACAAACGGAGATTTTCGTTCGACGGGAGTAGTACCAGTGTGCTCTGTCGTCAACTTGTCAAATTTCTTGCGTCCTCTATCGTTCATAGTTACGGTGTGACAAATATCAAAGAAAAAATCATCGGGAGAGACGGGGCTCGTCATCGTCTCCCTCGTCATTCGTCGTAGCCGTCATTTCGAAGATCTCTGCACCGAGTCCATATCATCTCGGAAGCTGACCCCGAGTAACCGTGAGCTCGCTTCTACGAAATATATCCAACTTGTGCCGCTTGTCGTCGCTACTTTTCCATCTTCTCAAACGTTGTCGTCGTCGTCGTCGTCAATGAGGTGAGTCCTTTTCGTTGAAGCTTTTCCTCTCGTGTGTGTATGTGCGTGTGCGTTCAGGAGCTAACGACCTCGAGACAGTAAGATAGAGAGAGAGAGGAAGAGTGTGTGTGTGTGTGTGAGAGAGAAGGTGAATCGAAGCTTTTATCGAAATATATACGTGACGTTACCGTAAACATTGAGTTAATAGTACAAAGGCTGTTGAAGTCTACACGAGGTTGAATATTTTGGTTCTTGATAATTTTGTAGGTAGTTTTTCAGGGGTTAGTTAGGATTAGATCTGTTTGCTAATTTAGGCTTGACCTTTCTCGGTTGATGTCACACCGCTTGAAACACGTGGATCGGTACACGTCCCACTGTGTTTTGACTGCATCGTAAGATAGCGTTTTGTCTACGCTGCCTTGCTCGATGCGGATGGAGGTTGGAGATGTATTGGGAATCTTTGGGTAGGTCGGGACAGGCTCCGTGCGGCTTTTATCTTATTTTAGATATTTCGTGGTTAATCATATATTATGATGATTGATATTACTTCGAAGCTATGTTTGTAATATGTTTAATTACTAAAGTATTGTTATTTCAATATTTTTTTAAATAATATTATCCGGTCGGTAGCACACTTATATATTACTAAATATTTGAAATAACAAATACTCCTATAAAATTGTTTCTTTTCTAACACTGAACAGAATTAAAGATTGTATTTTTTCTTTAAGCGAAATACTCATCGCTAACGCAGGCACCTTGAGGAAAAAAAAGGGACGATGCTTATGAAAAATCTAATTAGCTCGTATGTCCCCCTTGAAGCCGTTGAACGTCGTCGTCTTCTATCTAACGTTCTTCCTACGTACCTACTTCTTTTTCAACTTTCACAGCATCTGCATTACACGATAAATATAACGCCTCCGCCAACACGCCCGTCCAATATCTTTTCCTAGCTCCTTCTCGCTCTAAAATTTTCACGGGAAAGCTTCCTTGGCTCTGGTAGTTTAGCATAATGCTATCCATCAGCACCTCAAGCACGGATTTCAAACATACAGTTCTTTTTTTCCACCTGCTTATTTTTAACGCAATCACTGGATCGAACAAAGCAATGAAAATGACTACGGGAAACTACCTTCGGGGTTCAAGGGCGAATAGTTATTTTCAGGCAACAGTAATGCACTTAAAGTAGCTTGTGTAAACAAAGCTCGAACGAGTCTTCTCGAGTACCCAAACGGGTAAAGCTCGCAAACTTTTCCCGCGTCACACGAAATTCTACTAATTTTCTTTTCATGCATCAAATTTACCAAGAAAAAAATCGTTTTTTGTACTTTTTGAAAGAAGCTGACTTTATTTTCTTCTTAAGTGGAAGAGATAAAAAGATTGAAATAGGGAAGTATCATAATCGCGTGTTCGTTTATTATTCCGACAGCGTAGCGTACAAAAAGCTACACGATATGAGCTTGTAAATATGGGACAACGATCCGGGCTCTGTCCAATTCCTGTCCAGACTTTTGGTCCCATGGTGCTTGTTGTTCCCCGCAACTGAACCGAACTGCATTATACACAGAGTTGATATCGCATCTCTCTTAAACTCTATTTCTCTCGCTCTCTTTTCCGTGGTTACGATCTCGCGCAATGTACGTGAAATTTCCTCGGATGCGGGAAACTTCCGAGAGAGTGCAGTTTCACGAGAGTCCTCTCGAGTTACTCTGTGCATACAGGGTGTCCCAGATTTTTCCGGCAAAACTTCGTTAATAATCCCTATGAGCGGGTTCAAGAAAGAATTGCTATGCAAACACAGGCCCTCCAAATTATTTATTACTACGTCATTGGGGAAATATGCATTTTACGTGAAATTAGTTGAGGAATATTTTAATAATACTAGCTATAGAGTGAGTCACGAAAAATGAGAAATTTGAATATCTTCGTCATCTACTGTGTGAAAATTTCTGAAATTATATTAGGTAAAGTGTCACATAGAGTGACGAAGAACCACGGTGTTTTTTTGTAATGGTTTAATGTTTTTTTTTTGCATTATGTTATAACTTTTGTCAAGATGAATCTATCAATCTAGTATACGGTGACCATGAAGTGACCTTGGACTTCGAAATTTAGATTTCATTAATGAAAATACACGAAACCATTAAAAAAGTACCGATAATTTTGGCACTGCGTATAATATAACTTATTCCCCATGAGTTTTTCGATAGGAAGCCAAGAGGAATATTATTAAAATTATATAGAATTTCTTTGGTATTAAAATAGATAAAAATTCTAAAAGCGAAATTAATCGCTTTGATCTCCATTTAGATATCCCGTTTCACATGACTCACCCTGTGTATACATACTCTCGTCGAGTATGCCGAATATGCGAACGAGCGATAGAAAAGTCGAGCGAACTTTTCCGAACGTTTCTTAGGAAATCGCGACTCAATTTGCTCTTTCGAAACGATTCCCCAGCAAGATTAGAGCACGATAGAAATTTTGTGGGACTCGTTCGGGAAAACGTCGCTCGTAGTAGTTCCGCAAAGTTGTAATAAATATAAAATAAAATCGAACGACCGTAAGAGGAGATCGTTCCTTTATGCGAAAAGTCGCGACGCATAAAGCGAACGTTTTGGTACGCTCATTTACGAGCCGAGTGATACGATATGTAATCGAGAAACACGTTTTTTAAGGTCAATTGATAACGAGGACGTGCACCTAAATAAAAAAAAAAAATTTCATAAGTTTCTTCTCACTCTCGTTATGCTTCTCAAACATTTAAATATTCTACTCGATATTCAATTTATTATTACTTTATTTTTAATATCTTTTTGTGAAAAAATGATTGGGAGTGAGTTCGTGCGGGTTTATACCTATACCCATTAATAGATTCTGTTTCGATCCTATATTTATAGGTCGAGTGGTTCTCTCACGAGTGCTGCATAATATAATGAAGCTTAATTGCTTGCTGCAACCAGAACCGGGAGGTTGTAGGCATCGTGTACACGAAGTAGTCACAGTTATCCCGTTCGCCATCGGGCTATCGATCGGACGAAAGAAAGTTTACGGAAAGGATTTACTTTCTTCTTCTTTTTCTTCTACTTTTATCTCCTTTTTGGTCTTGTCTTCTTTCGCTCGTCGTACCGTCCACCAGCGTTTTTCTTAACAAACTTCCTCTTGTTTTTGATTCCACGCTGCCTCCTCTCGACGATGTTTTTAATGCTTCTTCTTTCTAACTTTTTTCCAAGCGTTAAATGCCAGTAGAAGATAAATGTTTTCTACGCGGTAGTTACGTGTTTGTTATCTTTTATTTATTTATTTATACAGTAGAACTTTTTAGAACTTCATAAATAAACTTATTTTTAATGTATTTTATTCTATTTAACAACGACAGGTTTGTCATTTATATTTTATAATACGATTGTAGGTGATTCATCTTTTATAATAATTTTATTTTTAAACCCATATTCATACTATTCGTATTCTTATTTAACATCGTTATAATTTTCTTCATTTTTTTTTCTCGTAAAACGCCTTGCTTTCAGTCGACAAGAGTAAAATATGCGGAATAAACAGAAAAGATACGACTCGCATAGAAAGCTAACGTTATAACGCATATATACAAGAGATCGTTATACGTTTTATGCGGCAACAGCAATATTTCAGGAGAGTTCGACGATAATGTTATGTCACGGTGTGTGCTTTTATCGTTCACAAAAAGGCTTCATATAAATGACAAATGTATCCTTTATTCGGCGAGAGTGAATTCACATAAATCTCGATCGATTCACCATCTTTTTAACATAACGAACCATTTTTTCTATACTTTTCTGAATCTTACGATCCAACTTCTCCGTGTCTACTTGAGACATAGTTAATAAACGACTAACGTGTACGTTATATATAGCGTAGGAGCAAGTTTATGTTCATCTTAAACTTTTACTCAAAGTCTTTCAGATAGTCGTTTAAACGCTTAAAATGTTTAAGACCCGAGCCCTAAAATATTTTTTTTTTTAAAGTAGTCTTTGCTCCCTGTATGCTGCTGGTCTTAACGGTCTAATCGATTAAATAAAATTAGAATTTCGTGGTAGGTACTTCTTTTTAGCTTCCTGGCATAAAGCATGCTCGAAAACGCGTGAAGTTAAATGCCATAAAGTAGTGGCCCCCACGCAAACGTACGCCTCGCAAGAGCGTGAATAATATATGCTGGCATCGTAAGCGTTGTGTTTTTGGCGGTAGACCGATGGAACGCGCTGTGGGAATACGAGAATTGGTATTAGTATAGTAGCAGGGCTGAAGTTCGTCCTAGCGAGTAGTATAGGTCCGTGCCTGTGTCGGACCAACGCATGACAGTAGTTTTATACAGGGTGATTCTACGACAAACCATTCTGGACACAAATTAGTATTAGTATTAGTAACGTTTCTGTTATTCGTGATTAGTGTACGCGTTTAATATTTATTTCATTGTCGAATAAATGTTTGATTCTTATGTTTTTTTTATGAGAAAAAATATTGTAAAAATGATGTTTATTAAATGTAGACTATATTGGCATCCACTCATATTATAATATTGAAAATACAAAATAAAATATAAACGAGGTTATGCATGTCTAGTATAGCATACTTTTTTTAATAATTTAAACTGAATTTTTTTTATGTTTCTACGACATGAATGAATAGTATAACGATTTAGTAATTACACAAATATTAAATATATAGATCTTAAAGTTCACGATTTTAAGGAATATGTTGAATTTTGAAAGAATGGACCACCCTGTAGATGAGATTTTCCAGACCACCGTTTAAGTTTAGGGGCTCTGATGTAAAAAAAAGAAGGCAAGGTGAATGGAAGGCGGGAAAATATATATAACGGTGGAAAGATACACCCGCGAGTGCTCGAACCCTCGACTCACACACGTATACGTATACGTTGTAGCAACAACGAGAGTGGGCCCCTTGCATTTCGGGAATGCCAGTTACGTTACCACCACCCCCTATAGTCCCTACGTTTCTTTGTGCTCGCTTCTCTTTTTCTCTCTTCTTCTTTCTACGCTTGCCGCTTCCCTCTTTTTACTTTCTGTAATTTCGTTTGCCGCCGAACTTTTGAGCGGTCGACCGGAAGACGCGCTATATCGAAACTCCCGAAACTATGCTGAGAGATCGCAACGATATTATTAACGGAAGCACAAGCTACTTTTTCCTTTTATTTAACACTTTTTAGTACAGAGATTTATGATATCATATAACACGTAATATTTCAAATGATATTTATTTTTCTATTACTTACTCATAAGTGGTTGGAATAAAAAAAAATGAATGATCTTATTTAACTGCTTTGTTAACAAAATGGCAAGATATTCGTAGTACAACGACTTGAGATATAAGATAATGCATCCACTGACTTTGATTGTTACATCTTTCATACTGCTTACTCGTAATTATATAATACCAAAAAGTTCTTTGTATGAAAAAAGGAATAGTCTTCTCACGGATACTCATTTTCGACATTTTCCTTTCAAAACACACATTCAGTCGTTATATTAACGTAAAATACAAATTTATCAAATCCCAAGAGAAAAGCAATGTCAATGCCAGGCGAGAAGGAAAAACAAAATAATTACTCTATTAGCGTTGATAAATCCAATCGCCTTTCTCTGACCAAGAGAATCAGCAAGATCAAGAAAAGGAAGGAAAACGAAGGGGAAAAGAAGGAAGACATTTGGGACAAGCGCAAAACGTCGCGACCCAATCAGAAACGCAAACAATGAAGCGTCGTATTCTTTCTCTTCCTCTCTTGGTTCTTCTTCTTGTGTTATCAACGTCATCATCTTCGAATGTCTGTGTCGAAGCCCCGCAGTGCGGAAAGTTGGTGCCCCGGAACTTGGGAGATTCGTCAAACCATCTAGCACTCACCCCCTCGAAACTCGTTCTTTACCATCTCGTATATCGTATGTACTCGTACTTGAGTTCGACTTGGAGCCCCTCCAGCTTTTCCCCGACGGATTGTTGTCCGCCATCGTGCTTCGAGAGTTCGTGATATGCGACAGAAACAGAATGCCGTGGGGGTTGAACCAGTAAGTATATGTGCGAGAGAGAAATATCGAAGGTAAAACAAAGAGGGAAACGTTGGTTACCCATTCGATCGTCGTAAACGAAGAACGAAAAAAAGGAAGAGACAGAAGGAATATGTCGTAATGATTTTTCAAATTGTTCTCTGTCTGTTCTCAAGTTAAGGGGGCCGAGGAAACGAGAGAGACAGAGAGAAAGAACACGAATGGAATAATCGATTTTGTACGAGAGGCTAAGACGACTTTGTTTCCACACAGACTCTCCATCTTTCTATTTTTCTTCGATCGTGCTTCGAGTTTCCTTCGAGTGGCTTCACGTAGAAACCCGATGGCATGGAATATCGATGTTACTATCGATGAATTCGTGCTGGAATGGTGAATTCGTGTTAGAATCACGGTTAAGGAATTTGCTTCGAGACTCGGTTTATCTTTAACGTAACGTTAAGGTTTTATGGATCGAATGAAATCGAAGTGTCGATACCTCTTTCTCTCTCTCTCACACCCACTCTTTTTCCGTACGATTTATATCGTATAGTTTCGTGCGTCGTTTCTCATCGATTTTCCGATAGGCCAGTGCTATTTGAGAGGATAACGTCGAATGAGTCACAGTACCCAGCGAAATGCAGTTGCATAATATGTTCGAGATCGTCGTCGTGGTGTAGTGGGTTCTATCGAGAGTCTTCTTACGCGGGAGTGTTCACCGTTAGATCCAGATTGATGTTCGCCCCGGCCGTTCTTAACGTACCGTGTAATTCGTTCCTTTTTCACTTAGGGAGAGGGAAAGAGAGCTGTATTTCGATTCAAACGTATTATTTCTATCCCTGTCTTTCTTTTTTAAATATACTATGGTATCGAGATATTTAGGTGCAGTTTTCCCCATTCGAATGTATTTTTTTTGTCTAATAATCTATTTTACTTGATGTTTCGATTATTTCGATTATACAAAATTCTTTTTTATAGCTTTTATATGGAATATTGCATCGTTTTCGCGAGGGACAGTTATTTTTATTATATTATTTCAAAGTAAATATCGCGTTTCACTTTTGCAGTTATTCTCGATAGGTTTATTTTTAACTTGGGAAGCAATTTTTTTGTGTTTAACGGAGCTGGTATATAGGATACCAATTTAATAATTGAACTTTGTAATATGTAAAGTCGAGACTGTTTTTGATTTTGAATCGATAGGAGTATTCATGTTTTTGCTTCATAGCTTTAATGGATGGTTTCGTTTATAGAAGATTATATGGATTTTATAAAGACCTGTTTTATAAATTTCACGGTTTATTGTAATACTTTGGATCGTCGTTTGTTGTTATAAATCACATTGTTGTAAACAACGATGCTTAATTTTGAAGCAATATTGTTTTTACTTCCTGACGTGGTAGCGAACGTTTAAAATAAATTTCGTTAATATTCAAGCTAAATGACACAAATTTTGCAAGGCCTTTAAATAATGAATCTATATAAAATCTATATAACCACATCAATCGAACGGCTCATTTCTGCCTCATAAACCACCAGAATAAAAAACAGAAAAAACATTTAACGATCTTACACTCTTTTCTATTTCATTTTCACTTGACTCGCATTCCTTTGAGCAGGCTTAAAGCGAATTAAAAAAAAAGCGATTAATATTAATGACATTTTATTAACAAGAAACATGAATATTCAATTAAAACTCAGAGGGCCCACCCTCTCTCAAGCTTAATCAAGTTTTCGGCCACTCTTTTCCTCTCATTCTCGCGGCTTTGCAATTAGCGTGGAACGCATTTCGCCGATTCCCTCTCTCCCTCTCTCATTCTTTTTCTTTGTTTCCCTTGGTATACTCAGTACCGATTTACTTGTCACGTAGATGTAGATCTCACACGGGTGTTACACTGTCTATAATCTGTCTCCACGTTTCTCCTAATGAAACGCAAACGCAAAAGCTCGCGGTCGTTCACCTGACTGTTTGCTTCGTGAAATTGTAATTTCATTTCTTTCTCTTTTTTCCGTTGTCTCTTTTTTATTCAGCTTATTTTCCATTCTTCCTTTCGTTCTCTTTCTCATTCCGTCTCACTGCGTTCCGGATATACATGCAAGCGGTATTTGGCTTCTACTGAAACATAAAGAAGACGGAGGTAGCAATTTTTTTTTGTACGAAAATCGCTGACGTGAGCTGGTGTGTATAGTACGTACGCAAAATTACTATCCTCCCTGTAGCTATCAGGATTTATCTCCGTGATCTTGACGCTCGCAAAACGATCCCACTTTCGTTTCGTTGGACGTATATCGATCGGTTTGAACGCGTCGCGTTTTCGTTTCGCTTCGTACCCACCTCGGCCGTTCATCAAAACCCGTAATATAATACACACTCGATGTATGATGCAACGAGACTGGCTAGCTTCGGGCTCTTTTGTTTTCTATTCGCTCGAATGAAACTGACTATTTTTTTTTGTTTCATACTTTTATGTCCTTTTTTTTTTTGTCGTGCAACTTCGGTCACACACTAGTAATATTGTTTTTATTTATGATCCAGGAGAATTTATATTTTTATTCTATCGTTTCGTCTTCCGTAGGTATGTATGTGTGCCACAATTTAGGTTGGGTAGAAATTTCTGTGGAATTCGGGAGAAATGTTTTTTGGGTGGGAGTGCAATGAAAAATTGTTTAACTTCTTTAATACGGGGCTTGTCAGCTGCGTGGTACTGGATAGGTTAATGTAACATGTGTTTTATAATAAAGTATTATTAATGTGTATACTTTGCTTTTGACGAATTTATTAAATGATGTTAACAGGTCACCCGAGAAATTTTTTTTCTTTACTAGTTTTGCGATAGGATTTTTAAAAGTCATAATAACAAAGGCTTAGCTGCCATTTTCAGTCGAATAAAACTGTAGGAAAAATGAAGGAAGGAAAGGAAAAGAAGAGGATCCGGTACAATTCATATTTTTGTTTTATCGTTTCTTCTTCTGCACAGTCTTTTATATTCTCTACGGGAAAACCACTTGAATAGAAAACTTTGCCTAATCTTGGGAACATTTTTCAATTAGAAATTCTTCAAAACTTTATTGAATAAAATTCTACAATATGATCTTTAAGCGGCACGTACTGGAAAAAAGAGTTTAGCCGCCATTTTCAACCGGACGAAAATGTGGATGAAGAAACAGGAGAGAAAAAAAAAGAAAAAAAAGGGTGGGGAGGGTAGAAGGAGACGCAGTAACGTCTGAAGGGTCAAAACGAAAAGGCTCGAGAAACGTAGCTTCGTATAACCCTCTCTACCATCGTATCTATATGTGTATTAGGGTATATATCCAACTATATATGTGTGGGTCGCACTTATAAATCGCTTAATCGCTGCTTTTCACGGATCACGAAGTTTAGGAAAACTTTTTCCCTCACCCTCTTAGAACCACCTTCGGTTAACGTTTGAACCGTCCTCTACTTGGAGCACACTTGAAACACGTGAAACGCGTGCGGTTTCTTTCTGCTTTTTCTCTCGATCTTCGTAAGCAGGAAAGCAAAATTCAAACAGAACTACCTTATTTATATATATCAATAAATTACTAAACATACCAATCAGAAACGTCGAAGAATTATTCGTCTGGAACCTAAAAATAAACGATCCTTGATCAGAACCTAAACCAATATTGACGATTAATGTTTAGGTAATGTAAAATCACTTGTTAAAAGTCTGTAACTACAAGAACCATCTCGTCGGAAACAGACGACGCGTTTCCGTTACGTCCAAAACGTCGCATAATCCCCGACGGCTTGTCCATCGTGCCACGGAGACGAGAGATCGATTGGAAAGCTATGAAAAGGGGGTTGGTGCGGATGGGTGTACACCAGACACGCGTATCATCCCCTGTATAACTCAGGCATACGACAAGCATTCAAGGTCTCTGTCATCCATTACGAGAGAAAATTTTCATATCCTAATTAGATCACTAAAAAATCTCTATCACCAGAAATCCAATCGATATTCGATCCTTCTCTGTTAATTTCGAAGATATCAACAAAAAGAATCCTCGGAAGTAGACGACAGGTAGTCTGGAATACCCTATTCGAAACGAACGTTCTGTATAATCCTTCAACGTGTCTATCGAATGTCGTGGTAGACACACAGAACATCGATCGGAAATGTGTAGGAAGGCTCGCCCAGGTCTCGTTCCGGATGATCCAGTATAATCGTGAAATCGTTAGATATCCTCATATCGCTGGAGGGTATCTCGAAAGCAGCACAATTCTCGAGACTCTGCTGATCCTCTACTCAACCTCTTTATTCTCTATCTCTCATGTCTATCCTGGGTGTCTCCTATCGGTACGACGTTGATTTGATACGAAAAACAGGGAGTGAGAGAGAGATATGGAAAGATAGAAGATATGGGATGGTGTAATGATCATCCGATGACGCCTGTCAATATGTTGCCTCGAGTTTTTGATTACGTCGAGGCAGAGGGTTGTCTACACACGAACGCAGGCAAATACGTGCGAATTTGTGTTCGTGTCACGTCGAACGGAGGGAACGAGGATGATGCTAAAGAGAGACAGAAGGAGGGTGGGGGGTAGAAAGGAGACGAAGATTAAAGCGATCACGCGGACATCGATTGCACTCGCGATTAATGCTCGCTCGTAACCAACCACCAGCAATCTCCTCTTTTCCTTCATCCCCATTTTTGTTTCCTTCTTTGTTTGCTTGTTGTTGTTAGCGATAGGTTTTCGCATTAACTGGCGTGACATGTGTGTGTGTGTGTGTGAGGCGGGACTAAACTTTTTCTTTTCTCTCCTTGTCGTCTTCTTCCTTTTTTTCATTACTCCTGCATCTAGTGAGGGTGAAAGGAGAGGGAATGCACTTTTTTAGGCTCCCGGCTATTTCGGCTCAAACCATCTCGACCGATACTCTCTCATCCGGCTTTCATTTTCGAGTCGCTTTTTCGAATTCGCCAACGTGCAGGAGCTTTTTGTATGTTCGCCAGACACCATTGTTTGCGTAGGTACTTTCTCCCTCATCGTTCGATCGTTTCTACGGTTTTCTCGTTGATTCTAATTTTTTATTATCTTTCTTTCACGTCGATTATCCTACCTGTACGCGATCCGTAATTGATCGAACCGATTAACGGCGTTAAATGCGATTTATCGTCTTTCCCTGTGCTTTTATTATTCTCACCGAACGGAACAGCTCGAGGCGGTAGCCAATAGTTACTTATGGACTTTGTTGCCGTACGAGTTGGGTTTCACGTTATGATAATAAGGTGCGAGGGCTTGTCCAGGGACATTAGGGAGATTGATAACGTATTGTTAGGACGAGTGCTACGCGCCCTACCCAACAACCTCTTGATTGATGATTCGGCACGAAAAATCTCGAGATTTCTTAGGATTTTCTTTCTTCTCGCAGCGAAAGTCTTCATTTTTTTTTTCTTTTTAACCGACTTCGAAAAAGAAGGACTTTACTGAAATCCTTTTTTTTTTTATTTACTTTATTCTGAAATTTTATTTTTTTTTATATAAAAAATAGCGAAATAGTTTTTGATTTTATGATTGCCCTTCGCGTGTGACCTTGATCTTCACAAAATCCCCTTTTTCAATGTTCTCCAATTTTTTGTTGGTTAAAAAAAGTGGTGTTTATTTCAACACCGTTTCCCTTTTCGCCGATTTGCGTCGTTACGCCGAGCGGCCGATTCAATGTTTATTTTGCACCCAAAGTATTAGTCAAAAAACAAAAAGAAAAAATATTCACCCTTCGTTCTCTCGACATTTCGCCATTCGACGTATCGATCGAGCGCGTTAAAATACGCGTATCCGTTCTCCAGTATTCCTTTTTTGTTTTACGTTTCGAAACAAAAATGAGGGACGATTCTGAAGGATTGGGAAGCAACGGGAAGCAAGAGGAGATTAAATTCGCGTTTGATCGTACGTCGGCTGCAACGTTCAATCGTTCCACCTCTCTCGCATCGTCGCTGTTCGATCACATTAATATGTCGTTATTAAAACGATGGATGTTTCACGATAGATATTTAATTAGCGTTTCGTATATCTAGTCCGACGTTCGTTCGTATATACGTATAACTTGTAACGATAAAGTTTAAACGCGTCACGCTTGTCTAGCTAACGTTACGTCGATCGACCGACATTGATTCTCGGAACGTTTCGATATAAATTGAATAAAAAATGTTACATGTGCCATATCATGTCCATCTTTCATATTTTTTTCTGTCTTGCGTGATGGCTGGACGTCGAAAAAAAAATATTTTATTAAAAAGTCTGACGCATAAATTAAATTTCCTTTAACATTCGAATTTTATTTTTTTAAATGTTAAAATCATTTTTTATACATCACGTGTCATAATTATTCGGATAACATTGCAATTGATATTTAAATTTTGTTTTATAGAGGGTGAGTCAATCAAAAGTATTTTCAACGAAAATTGTATAATTTTCTGAGGGACATACAGTGCTGTAATCGATACTCTTTTATTTTTTTAATACGAAGGTTACATTTAGTTTTTTAAATGGAATACTTAATATTCTGTTGAAATATCAAATTCTGCGTAAAAAAGATGTTACACTAATTGGGGTTACAATTTATTATTACCGAAGAAGAGGGGGGCTGATGTAATCACAAGCTGAAGAAATTGGAAAAGTACATCGAAAAAAAGTACCACTCGTGATTCGTAATAACGAAGATCGGCAAGCGGTAGAGGACAAAAGTGACGCGTGTCAGTCGAGCGAAGGCCGCTTCTAATTAAGCAGCATCATAAACATACCTCGTTTGTCGACCCTCTCTCCACTCTTTTCTCTTCTCTCCCTCGTATACATCTGGGGGGATGAACCTCGCGTGCACGAGGTGACTGGCACGACGCAGGAGCCATTTTCCAATTGGCTAGTGCCCGTAATTGAAGTCAGGAGCCCCGCGGGTTCGAGTGACCGACCATAAACGATCGTAAAGATGAACGAGAGAGAGAGAAACCCTACTTATGTGTATGTATGAGTGTCCGTGAGTATCCATCTAACGAACTTCCTGATCTTTTAGACTCATTCCCACGATCCATAGTAGCATTAGAGTTGATTACTTATATATTTTTTTTAATATTACAAAATGTTGATTAGTTAGCCTTCTTGTATTCACTCAGTTTTCGTATTCACAAATTCACATTTCTACTCTGTACGTATCGTTAAACTTTGATTCAAGATTTTATTAAAGATGTATTTAGATTATATGAACGATAGCTTTGTGACTAATATATCCATTTTTTCATGTCACTCTGACTTCAAATCGAACACATTCGTCTTCCCAAGTGTATCTTAAAGATTTCACGGGGCCGGATAAAGTGTTTACTCGTGCGGAGCTTAGACGATAGGGGGAAAGCAAATTTGCTTGGTCGTACTCGCTTATTCTATATACTTGCTACTTTGGGGGTAGTTAAAAATCTTGAAAGACTCAGGACGCATATAAATTGGTGATTAAGTTTAAACATTATGTCTTAAGAATTTCCACATAAGGAGTCTTGCATTAGAATTTCTAATTTTCGCTTAGGTTTGCTATCGATGCAAGGATTCTCCAGATCGTTCATCAGCCTGTACACCGCCATTACGTTGATCCTCTTTTTGTGGTTCGACACGAGACGCAGGAAGAAACTTTTTCCATCAAGCGGAGAATAATGAAATTTTTCAAGGAGATCCGATCGTTCCTCTATCCCCTTTCTCTACTTTTTCAGCTCATCCTTCACCATCTCACCCCGTTCTTGGGTGAAACTCGCGAGGTTACCTTCGAACGTCTTGCCTTTGTACGATATGTTATTCTAATACTGGATAAACTTTCCTCGAGTGAGAGAACCCTTCGCTGCGGAAGCTTCCATCATCTCTTTCGTGCAGAACCTGTTCGCCGTTCACGAAAATATTGACTTTCCGCCCCGCCGAGTGGCAAAAAAATTGTTGTAAAACTCACGGAAGAGAGATAGACGGAACGGGGGTGAAGAGAGAGGAAGCCGATGGCCTTTCAACCTTACGATTGTTACCGCCGATGTAGCCACTCTATTTCTCGCGGGTCTAAAAGGTAGTCCTCTTTTCTTTTATTTTTCCATAACCCGGAACTCTCGAGTTTAATCGATGGCCTTAAAGAAATAAATTTTGTTTTTCCCGTCATAGTCAATGGTGACTCGGTGTTTGAGCTGACACGACTGAAATGGATTACCTATTATTTTGTTGATACAAGTATGCACTATGAATTCTTAAGTAATACAGACACAGGCAACTAAGAGGTTGGTCCAACAAATACTATGGAACATCTTGTTACCGTGTTTGTTCTGATTAGATTATCAGTAATATATCATCGATGAAAAAAAGAAAGATTTTTTATTTTAATATATTGTCATTTATATGTTCTATTTAAAATATTTCGGTAAAAATTGTAATGTAATAGAGGTCAATTGTATAATATCAGCTACTGATCGTATCCCACGTTTTTATTATAAAATAGTGAGTGGTGCTGGATTGGTCTTATTATTTAAATATAATACTAGATAACAATAAGATTCTTTAATGTCACAGCTTTACTTTTTATTTAATAACGAATGAAGGAAAAACAGGGAGAGTCGTTATAACGAAAGCGTGACGTAAGAGAAAATGACTTTCCACGTTTCACCACCCTCTCTCAATTTTCACATGTAAATCCGTTTCGTGATCCTGGACACGAGCGAACGAGCGAGACTCGACGCGACAAAATTTTTTTCCACCCCCACATAGCCTTCCTTCTCTCCGTTTGCTAAAGCCACGGTTGAAATCAGTATGAGCAAACATCGTCGTTTCGACGATATATACGAGGAGCGCTCGGTTGGAAAATACCACTAGGGTGCTTCCCGTTTCTCGCGTTTCTCTCACTCTATCTCGTTTCTTTCTTCCTTTTTTTTTAATATCATTCGTGCGCTCTTACGAATTCCGTTCGCTCGCGTTCTCTCGCCGGAAAAATCCGGGATACCGCGCTTCGCTCGATGGAAATTCGTGTGCCCCTTTTTCTGACGCGTTTATCCGCACGTGATACAACGATGTATGAAAAAAATCGGGGCTTGTCAAGAGAATCGTATTATTATTGTTGATATAACCAGTTTTTTTTAAATGGAGAGCGATGGAGGTAAACGTATATGGGATATAAAGGGAATCGATTGATTGTAATTTTTCACTGACTGTAGATACTCGGTGTCGAGTGGTTGTCGATGTTAATTTTTTGTTTGTACTCATTGATTTGTCTTCGATTCATTCACCAGCAATTGGAACAATTTTTTTTTCACAACAAAGTGTACAATATTTAATTTGGAATGCAATTTATTTTTTCTTTGCGAATTTACCAATCATATTTGTATCTTTGGATACCCTGTTCTTTTAATATCAATGACTATGACTTATTTTATTCTTATCTACTTAATTAAACTGTTGATCGACTAAAATAAATAATTAACGATGCTGATCAAACAGTGATACTTCGTAAATTACATTTTATCATTAAAATAATGAAATTAATACTAGAAACATATCAAGCTGGTAAAACATCTATTTATTGAGCTAAAACAAATTAACTACTTACACATTCATCACCAAACGAATGTGTTTATCCCCCAGCAATCTTAACCACTACAAATTTCAAGTTAAGCCATCACAATCACTTACTAATACCGTCTCAACCATCCTGTTGATAGTTCACGCTTATTCCATCTAATTCACCATATGTTACCATGGGTATTCTATAAGGAGGCTTATCAGTGAATCGAGGCGAGAATAACGGCAACGATTGTATCGCTCCTCGACGTATGCAGTCACTTCGGCTAACGTCGAAATGAGGCCAGAAAGGGTTGGTTACGTTCATGACACCGGCACACATCCCTTTCGAGTCCCTCTGGAGGCTGCTTCTCCGATCTGGAACACACCCTTTTCTATTCCTCTCTCTCTCTCACATCCATGAGCACGCATTACAGCGTACGGCACGTCGTCGGCAGGCCAGGCACACGCGTTGGAGAATTACCGTAAACGTGAACGAAACACGCTTGGCAGATGTCGCCGCCCACATGGTAATTATCCCCACCCACGCATACACAACCCACCTCTCATCCTCATAGCCGAACGTGTACACACGCAGTAATTAGTTCATAATTGAAACCCTCGGCACCCCGCTGTCAGACAAAGGGATTCGACCTTCTAGCTTAGCTTGGACTAACTTTTAGAAGATTATTTGCGTTTCATTCCTGATTTTCGCGTTTATCTTTGAGTCCATTGAATAAGAATTTTCCAAGTACGGGTACTCTTGTATAGTCCGGTTTGTTTTTACATGTATAAATTTGTGGTGCTATTAACCGCCAACCCTTTCTGGCCTCATTTCGACGTTAGCCGAAGTGACTGCATACGTCGAGGAGCGATACAATCGTTGCCGTACTATTTATCTAGGTAAAATTTCGGCCAAAATGATCTATGGAGATATCTACAAAATAATAGAATTCAAATAAAATATTTAAAACTATATTTCATGCATAAACAATATTTTAATGGAAAGTACAGTCTTCGTCAGCAGGAATGTTATAATCATTATTACATAATCATGTTGTTATCACGAGTCGGAGTCGTCAAAGTACGGCAACGGTTTAATACCCATCTTTTTATATTCTCTTGGATACTATACGTAATCTGCTGTAAATATTAAATCTCGAATATCTTAGCTCGTAAATATCGCAGGGATCTCATCATCGTAGGATGTAACGGAAATTCAACATCGATTTTCATCGATATAGATAAACTTCTATCGAATTTAGCTTAAATTCCAGAAGAAAATTATTGCAAGCTTCCGATAGCCGCAATTCGTTTTCTTCGGTCGTCTTAATTGGCTTCTTGTTTACTGGGAATCGGGAAGGGATGAGATTAGGATAGGATCCTTGTCGTAAAAGCTTTTAAAGCTTCTAAGTTGTAGACATCGCGGAAAGCTGAGGATCAAGAGTGAACAAGAGAAAGAGCGAGTGAGTGAGAGAGAAGAGCGGCCATGAAATTATTTTCATGCTCGTAAAAGGCGCGTTCTCGTTCTGGCACCCTCGAATAAAGCGACGAAGGCTTCTCACGATGGCGCATTAGGATATACACGCGGATCGTATCCTTTGACACCTGTTTTTCTCATCTCCCTTTTGTTTCAAACGCTCTCCTTTGCTAATGAACTGTCCAGGATTAAAGTCAATGGGTTGAGTAACTAATTTCCTGAAGTAATATTTATGTTTTAGAATTGAAGTAGTTCAAATTAGTTCTAGTTCTGTTGGATATCATTTAAAGTGTTTGAAAAATAAATAAAATACTAGTGGCGATAATGTGAATATCAATACGTTAGAGTTGGTGCAATGAAATTGGAAATTTAGTGATTTTAAAAAATCATTGGGAATTTGACATAATCCTGTAATATGGAAAACAACAAAGTCCCTAAGTATGTTTAGTGGCACGGTACAATATTATACTTCTTCATTAGACTAGTTTAGTAAGATGCTAAATAATTTTATTATTATATTTTGTTAGGTTATATTACAACTTTTCAAATCAGAAACGTTACTGTTTTAACATTCGTAGGCATATTAGATCAATTGTTAATTAACCATAAAAAATTGCTCAAATCTTCTTGCCTTCAACATTCCTGATATTTAAGTAAAATTCGAGAGCCCAACATTATCCAGTCTTTTTCGAGTAGGTATATGGAACAGTAAGACGAGTAGGCCCGTATATTGAAAGGTTTCAAAGAACTTGTCTTGAAAAGAGTCAAAGTTCTTATGGGGTTCTAGAGAGACTCCTATGATGAAAAGGATACTCCTTCCGTAGATATCCTGTCGAGTCACGTAGAGTTTCAAGATATTTGATCCTGTCTCTTAAATTACAGTTGTAGTTAGAGGTACAAAATGCTAGCGAGTGTATAGATCTTTTCTCTTTCCCCTGATATTCGACGCCAATGTGTTACCCCGTATATGTTGGTGAGTGTGTGGGAGAGGCCCTTCAAGTTTTAAAATTCTGCAGTCGAATGCGATACGAAATCAATGCAGACCGTGAAATACCTTCGAGTCTCCCGTCTATGTAGATAGACCTTGCGAATACGTGCTTGGTTTTTGAGGGTTCCCACAGGGTGACTCAAAACGTTTTATGTACTGTCGAATTTATATCAATAATATGTGTGAACTATCTTCTTTAATTTGTTAGCATTCGAATAATATTTACAAGTAATTTATTTTCATTAAAATTGTTTCTAAACTTGTTATTCGTAAATTCAAAGAATTTCAAGAAATTTGATTTACACAATATGATAAATATATTATTATTAAAAATCAAATGATTCACCCTGTATGTAATAGTTATTCGAGTGTAATTCTCGAGGAATGCCAGAATATGACGTCACGTTGAGCCCGATTTTACTCCCTAAGGCCACGTGACCGAAATACCGATGGAAAGCTGTCGAAAGACCTAAAGACGGTGCAGTTATATATACGTATACATATAAAATACATATATATGGTTGTCAGATTTGTTATTTCGTTGATGGAAACGACGCGTTTGATCTGCCAGGTCCTTTCGGAAGGCGACCATGTGTGACTCATTTTTGCAGTATGCTTTTTGACACCGTTGACTCTGGACATACTTAAAACCCAGATATATATTTGAAAAATATAACTCAAATATCTCCATTATTTATGGAGGTATAAAAAAATATTTTGTTAAATAAAATCAGTGTACGATGAGATGAATGGAGCAACAAGAAAAAATACATGTATCTTTTTAATTTGAACGAATCAGTTTCCATAATGACGAAGCATAAGAAAGAATTATATTTAACGGACGAACGGTTAAGAGGCTCCTTTCATCATTTATCTTCGCGACCTTTACTCCATTGATGCAAAACGCCTAGACTCGTGCCGTTTAATGATAATTCATGGCAAATGTTATTCATACCAGAAGTTCGTCGCAGGTTATCGCAGTAGCTCGCCCTGGGGGCGGTCAGAAGAACGCACCCCTTGTGGCCAGCTTTCTATCTCTCTCGTTCTAGCTCTTGTGCGTATTCTCTCTCTCTCTCTTTCGTCCAAAGTGAAGCAGGGGTTGTTAGATTAAACTCCAGCCCCTCGCGACGCCCCGGATGCCTCCGACGCCACGACGGGTTAAAAACAGACATGAAGAGCATGAGTCATCCTTTAGCGTTGATTCGAACTACTCGCGAACACGAACAAATATTAGAAGATTTCTTGATCGTCATAAGTAAACGCATCTTTCTTTCCAGATAAATTAATTTTTTTATTAAAAATTAAATATTTGTAACTTTGAGTGTTTGAAATATCGAATGTACTTTTAAAATAGATCACGTGAAATGCATATAACTTACTTCGAAGTTATCACAAATTTTGTAATCATTCGTTAAATTTATAAAAAAAAATTCGTAAAATTATTTAAAATGCTACATATTTCATTAAAACAAACATCAGGCGGTCGTACCCACCGCTAGGTTTCATAGCAGAGTCACTGGCAAATTTTGTGTATCAGTGAACAAAGGGTTATACTCGCAGGAAGGAACCGAAAGGGTTTCAAACAAGTAGGTCCATAGGGGGTTACTGCGTTTCTCTGGCTGTTTTCGACACGCTGTCTATTCAAGGAGAACGCTCGTCATTCGTTGGAGACAAACTCGAAGTGAAAGCTTTAAACGAAATATGGTAAAAGGACTACGTCGGGTTATCCATAATAAATGTTTTTTTACGATTCTCGTTTTATTCATATGTATGTATGTATCACCAAGTTCGAAAACAGTTCATAAGCAATTCGCTAGGTCCGACACTCGTCGGAGAACCGCATTGACTGGCTAGACTTCATAAAAAATCGATGAATTCGCCGCAATATCGTTTCTCTCGAGTACGCGCGATACCTACGTGATCCAATCTCGCAAAACCTTTGGGAATCGCTGTAGGAATGTTCGTATGTTCCTTCGTGTAACCTCCCCCCTTAAGAAAGTGTTTTAAATCCTCCTTCCAAGAGAGTGAGAAAGATGGAAAGATAGGGACGAGGTAGGCTGGTGAGAAAGGGAGGAGGACGGTAGCGCGTTCACCCTCTCAATCCCCTCAATTATTCCCATGGAAACGATTCGACCGAAGCCTTTCAACGCATCAATCTCGTTCGAGTTTCTACCTAATATACCACGGGGGTTAATTATACGCTCGACAAAGAGGCCGCCATGAAAACTTGCCGGATGATGGATAATCTTGAAAAGAGGATACGAAGTAGAGAGAATAAGATGAAGAAGAAAGGTACATGCTTTCGAATTAATCGAACGCTCACGCGGCTTCCTCGTTAATTTCGCGACTAATTTCGCGTATCGAGAGTGTTTCCGATACTTTAGTTCTCCTCCATTAAATTGGGAAAAGGTTCTTATAAGCTTTTTTCTCTACAGAGTTGTTAATAATAAATTTATTTATAACAGGCAACGTTAATTTGTACGATACCAAATTAAACAAATTTTTTTTAACGAATAGAAGTAACTTCATAATGGAACAATATTTCTTTTAGAAGACAAATGGACGATCATAATCTTCTTTTTATCTTCTCATGTCTTCTATAGCCAACAATGCACAAGGCAACTTCTCTCAAGTACCTAATCCAATTCACGAGTGAACAAAGAAGAAAGAGCGAGAGTTTCGAACGTCTTCGAGATACGAAAGAAAGAACGAAAGGAAAATAAGTCGAGTAAAAAGAGCTTCGTCGAGAATGGATATGGTCCAGTGGCGTGTTCGCCGACCACTTCGAATTTCTTTTGCCTGAGCAAATAAGAAAAAAAAAGAAGGAAGAAAATCTCTTTTCGATGATACTCGAAAAGGTGCTCGCGTTGATGGTCCCGCTCGCGAAGAAAACTTTCCGCGAGTTTATGGCGTCGATGCACGAGCTCGTCTTCTCATCTTATATATTTCCTCGCGTTAGAGAAGTTTTCACCGTCTAGTTTTCACGATAATCGGGCCTGGTTATCTCGTGACGACGAATGAAGGTTCGCTCTCCGAAGTGGAAAGAAAATTTCCTCGGAGATTTCCTTCCTTAACTTCTTCCGGGATGCTGGAAAACACGTTTAACATCTAACTACATTTTTAATGGAAAACACTCGGAAAGTAGTCAGGAAAACAATGATTCATTAACATAAGAGACACTTAAGCTTCATTTAAATTTGTTTATCCGGATATACGTGTTTGTTGAATCATTTGAAGTGGCAAGTGCAATTTTCCTTTTACTTTGGTTTCATCTAAAGTTTGCGTCCAACCAAGGGATACGTATGCCCTCAGGGGTATGTTCTTGGTCTCTTAGGGGTGCGCAGAAAAAGTGGAACAATGCAGAAGAGCAAATGCTATTCATCTATAGTTACGAGATTGATATAACAGTAACTCTATAAATCCAAACTGTTTGTCCAATACTAGGGGATACCATTTAGAGAAATTAACTGTCAAGTATTTAGTACGTTAGTCCAAAAAGGTTGGGAACTGTTAATCTAAAGTGGACTTCAAAGATGATAGATGAATAAAGTAGACCCAGTCTCTACTTATATACAATTTTCATTTCTTTGATCAATTGTCATCAAGAATCACAATGTGTAGATAACAAAAAAAATATTAACTTTGAATAATTCATTCCTAAGAATCACTGATATTGACAGTGTAAACTATACTTTAGATATAAAATAGTGATCGAAAATTTGTGGTACTTCATAAATGAAATCACTCGGCATATCAGAAAACGAAGTTGAATACGAATACACCACCCTCCGTTAAGGGTAACGCGCGAAGGAAGGTGAAGAAAAAGGTTACGTAAAAGACACGCGGGAAAATATAATGTAAATGGTAGGGTGAACGCGTGCTAGACTCTCGTAAGAGGAAAGACTTTTTCTCACACTCCTCCTCTCTCTCTCTCTCTATCTTTGTCCTTCCCTTGGACTGCCACCCGCGGGCCACTCTCATCTTCCGCTATCTCGTTCGAGTCTCTTTCGTGTGAACGAAGGAGAGAAAAAGAGTGTGATAGATAAAGAGAGAGAGAGAGACCCCGTTCGAAATGAATCCACCCTGAACACATCCAGTTCTATACTTTTTTTTCTTTTCCTTCGACTCCGCTCCTCTTTTCGCAAAAGTCGACGATTCCTTTCTTACTTTTCTTTGGAACTTCCATTGTGTAGTTACCCTGGACCGAACGAGTCTAGGACACGTCTTAGCTGTTATTATTACTACGACGAAAACATGTCCTTATATTAAATTTTGAGCTGTTCCAAAAAAGCCACTGGGTGATTCCCTTTTTTGTGGGGTGCTTGGATTGTATTTATGAGATCTCATATGATTCTGTGGATAAGGGTAGGATATTTTGCTTTAAGGAGGTTAAAGAAAGTTCTTAAGAAATCATTCAACAGGATTTTGGGATTGTCTAATGGAATTCTTTTGACCCAAACTTTGGACTCTTCGTACGAAAGTGTATAATAATTTTCTTACGAGATTAATCTTTGTTTTATTTATCGTTCCTTTTATCGATTATGCACTTTGATCGATAAAGTATAATGTGATTGGACTTCCTACATCGATCCTTTCAAGTACTAGGACTCGTTTCGAAAAGGTTGCGATGCCACAGACGGAAAAGAGGGCGGGGAATTCTCATTTGAGGAATGAGTCTGAGTCGCTGCTGACACCACGGGCCTCCTCGGTATCTTCCCTTTTGTCACGTCGTCGCGAAAGTGTATTTCCTCATTAGGCTCTGCTGCAATCCTAGAACGAAAGCAAGCACTCGTCTCGTCGAGGATGGTGCCTTCACGGAACCTCCTTTCGATTCTCTTTTTCTTCTACTTCTTCTTCATCGTTTTCTTCCTTCGTTACAAGAGAGTAAAAACAAACGGGATATTCTGCTGACGACTTTTTTTAGATTCGACGAATCAAATGGTGTTCCATCTTTCCGATGCATTTTTATATTTCTTGCTAATTCGATGAACGATACGCGTCGTATGTAATTTTTTACTGGATAATCTTTTTTAAGAAAATCTAATTTAATACAATCTAAGTTATTCTAATGATTAGAAGAAACGTATCGACTTTTTACGTATTCCGAGTTCACTTTCTAGTTAGCGAAAAGGTAATAAAACAGTCTGCGGTGAGAAGGTGTCTCTTTTCCATTAGCTAATTACCGAGCGGCTGCGTAACGTCTAATGCATTTTAGATTTTCTCAAGTAAGTGATATTTATTTGCGATACGGGGACCATATTGCTCGGTTTTCGCTCAGCTTTAATGTATTCCATTATTCCTATTACAAAAACTGTGAAAATTGCATAAAAATCTATGAAATCTTTTTTCCTTCTTTTTTCTATTTTTAATTTAAGATAGAAGCCGCAGGAATGGCCGGAGCTCATATCTTTCTCAGCGTGACTCCAGTAAGAAACGCTTTTTCTCTCTCCCACTCGAACCTTCAATTTCGGTTTTCGATTAAATCCAAAGACCATACCGTGCGCACGGCCAATCTCGATCGACGCGGGTGTCCTTTGTGCATCGCTCTCGTGATAACGCGAGTACTATCCGAAAGACCATTATTTTGCATCCTAGTAGTGAAAAGAGATAAGAATATTTTCCATAGGATTATTATTTTCTATTGTCTGAAATATCTAGGGTCCCTATTCTATGTACGAAACATGTATAAATGACCAACTATATGTACCTAATATTTCTTAGAACAGTCCATATTATGAATTATCGTAGTTTTTTTCACATAATTCCTACAATAATCAAGATCAGTTTAGTAGTGTAGTCAAAAAGTGTCCTATTTTTTGTCCTTGAATCTTTTTTTTTATATTTCATCAATGACCATCACCAAATCCTCTCATAATGTTTGATGAAAGATGTATTTAATATAGGGGTAAAGATACCGTGGCGATCGTGTAATTGAACAGGCCAAGAATCATGGGTGGTGGTCGCTGAGAATGAAATCGTCGGAGATCGTCGTCGCAAAGACGTAAAAAAGTTTTAATTGCGTTAGACAGCGGATAACTTGCTACTTAGAAGTCGGGCTAGTATTTGAATGTAATTACGAGCTCTTTGAAATGAGCTCCTTCTCAACTCCCTTTCCTTCACGTTTTCCATCTCCCTTTTATATTCAACACCTTTCTACGTCTTCTTCGTTCTTCCGAGAGAACTTTGCATCCGCTCGACATCACTCTCCGTGAGTCCTCTTTTCTTGCACTTTCTTACCAAAGTCTAGAAGTATATAATACGTAAGTATAAGGGGGAACGAAGAAATGTAAAACAAAAGGGGACATGGAAGAAGGAGACTCTCGTGTCTCGGGTGCAAATTAAATTTGCCAAACCAGAAAACACGTATGCGTTGGAAGAAAGAGGCATTTCACCCTCTCACGAATTTTTTTTTTATTCTCCTTCGTTTAATACCGTGCCGCATTTTCTGCGTCTACTTTCTCGTTATTTCAAATAACGTCTACGAACTTTTATTTTTTGCAGGACTTAGAAATTCATTCTAAACGGTCTTTACGAAAAAAAGGAAGTGTTCTATGAAAGAAGCAAAAAAAATGCATTTTAAGTGTAATTGATATGAGAATGTTAAGAACGGACTGTTTGGTTAAGGATTTTTCTAAAAATATTTGAACTCTTATCAAAATCCACTCACTTTCCTATCAACGACCAGGATACTAAAGTCTTTCTTTACCAGCCAACAATTTCCGATATTGACAATTGATCGGCACTTTGGAATGCAAAAAAGGAGAAACCGTTTAAGCACGCTATCGGTGGAATTCCAGTCGCGTCTTTGTCGTTGTCCTCGATACCGCAAAATTCACCGTGGCGTTCCTCCTTATTTTTTCAATTTACCCATCGAAGCGGGGTTCGGATCCCGCATGCCGGGTAGTAGTCGATAATAGAATTTGGCCGCCCTTCGCGGAACGCGCCGGCCGTACGAGCCGGCTGATATGCAAATGATCTCTCTCGCAGGCCAGACGTAGAAGGGTGGTTGCATCCAGAAAGGGATGACGCCGTAGGTGGAAGAGCTACTAGCTGGGTCGGTTGGGTGGGTGGATAGCTGGGTCGTTGCCTGGTGAGTTGGGGTGAGTATAGGTGAAAGGTGGAGGACACGAAGGGAATCCGTGGTTCTATGCATGACGCGGAAGCTAGTGGTCCTCCGCAGACACCTGAGCGAGAGGAGGGTACCTTTGGGGAAGTTCTGTTAGGGTGAACTGGAGTTCTTGGGTTTTCCAGCTTTAGCCAACTCTCTCTCTATCTTTCTTCTTGCATCCCTCGTATGTTTGCACTTGTGCTGGATAACGTTCAAGATGCGATAACATCATCGAGAGTTTCTGTAGATTCGTAAACTAGTGTAGAAAGTTGGTGACAAGTTTCCTGCGTGAGCGAAATAAATAGAACGAACTCAGCATCTGTTGAAAATACTATTGGGATTTGATAGTTTTGAAAAAGTAGAAATTGAAGCGAAGAAGTATAACTTACAAAAGTTTTACAACTTCCAATCAACAATTCGATGATATATCATATTGGCTTTAAAAATCGTTTCTTAAGATTCATTACTCGAAGGAGACCATTAAAAGCAAGGAATACAAATACTAAACATTTGCAATAGAACCAATGAAGCCAGGTAGCAGTTCTCATATGCGTTTGCTCGGTCGCGAGATTGTTGGAGGTTCATTAGCGATCTTCCTGCTGACTTCTCTCTGTTGTAGATGCTTTCCCTTCATCATTTCTCTATACATACATGCGACATATAGACATACCTATACAAACACACATATGTTATATACAGTATCGTGAAAGGCGGTACACGAAGGGTGGGAGGCTAGGGGTATAACCCGCTCGATTCCTGCGTTTGGTCAAACAGACAGCAATGACGGACGCGACTCGCTGCGGCCGCTCCAGTACACAAGGGCCTCCCCAAGTTATTTCATTAAGCTTCCCGTTGCCGGGCAATAATTATTGTCGAAACGTTGCGTCGTCCTCTACTCGTAGCTCCTCGCTGCTATCGCATGGAAAAAGCGACGCGTCTCTCTTTGTGTTGTTCGCCAATTTGGAGAGAACGAGAGGATATCGAACGCGAGGGAAAAGTATTTCCCTTTGAACCGTTCTTCTGCACTTCGATTTGCTATTCTATTTGTCTGGACAGTCTATAATGATTTTTTTTTTCTTTGTCAGGACACTTGCATCACGTTGTATAGATTTACTGTAGCGGTTTAAGCGTGTTCGTTTATTCGATACAGTCGTTTTATTAGAACGAGGCTCTGATATAAAAATGGTAAATCAAAAGAAGGGAGATACCAATGTTTACAAGAAAGCTACTATAAGAAAATAATGTGACTTTTATCGGTCATATCGAAGCACCCCTTGTCGAAGGATTCACCTGAAGATCCGATACAAGAGATATTTACACGCACGATCGGAGGATATCTTTCCCACAAAAATATTTTCTCCCTTCCTTTTTATACACCCATAAACGACGCCCTGATCTTTCTTCCATCCCCCAAAAGAATACCTAAATTCTCTTCCGCTCGCTCGAGCGTGATACCGATTTCATTCATCCATTAAGAGTATCATCAATTTTACGAACATAAGAAAGTTACGACAATTAAACGTTAATACTAAGACGGTAATATATTAAGCTAGAATGAAAGGAACGTATATAATACGAAAAATCAAATAGGATCATTCGTAAAAGAGGAACTTTCTCCGTTTTCATCGCGGAAACCCGCGTCACCGCGAGGGAGGGCTGTCACCCTTCCCCGTGGAAGGTTTGCCACGTTAACTACCCCAAGATTTCTCTAACTCGATCACGAAAGAGGATACCCAACCCGGTAGCGAACCAGGGGAGTGGATATAAACGCATGGTTAAAAGGAAAAGAGGAGAAAGTGGAATCGGTGGTCTCTCGGACAGCGTATTTGCTAAATTGGCAGAGCTTCGAGAGGCCGAAAACTCTTTTTCCAGGCAGCCCTCTTTACCACTACCGTTCACGAACCCTTACTTCTTTCGAACGCGCGATGAACCCTAACGAATAAGGACGACGAGTTACCGGACGAAAGTCAAATCCAATCTCGGCTTGGGCGTAATTCGGCTAAGCCATTTATATACGCTTAGGGGGTGGGAGAAAGTGCGTGACTATTTCCATTCTTCGTGGTTTCCGAAATTTCCGTTCGCTCTACCACTTAATATCTTTCTTTTCAAACGCAGAACAAAATCCCTAACCATTTTCTCAGTTCGTTCGAAATGACCGACGTGGGTCCTTGCCTAAGTTTGATGTATACCTATGCCAGGCTGAGTTTTCGTACTTTCGATGGTCGACCGCACGCGAGACGACGAGGAACAACGAATCCCCCTTGCTAATTCTACGGGCAATTATGTTCTGACGTCGCGTGGGTTTACTCCTTCCTGGGTGTCCTCTCTCGGGAGGACCACGAGTCCGTTTCATTTTCCTTCTCTCTCTCTTTGAAGGGAGTCCTTATTCAGGATCGTTCTACCAATTGTCCGCCGATCCTCCTTCGCCTTCTCCCAACCTTTTCCCTTGTCCTTACCGTAGTCAAGCTACGTTCTCCGGTCTACTAGTCACCATGGTACTCGCTACTCGTCGAGATTGTATCTGTGTGCGAGCAGCAGTCTCGAGATGGCTCCGTAATGACCGTTTAACGCGACGCTTAGGGTCGCTTAATTAATTATCTACATACGCGAGGAGTGTCTCTAGGAGTCTCCCGGAACGTTCGAACGGGATCCGTCCGACGTCGTGATTGGATTTAATTGCCTTCCTCTTTGGTTTTACTCTGTGCGATCGTGATTCCATTCGGAAATTTAGAGAATAGTCTCTCTGCTTGAGTTAAAGGGGTTGTCTCGGGATATTTTGGAGTGTCTATATATGCGTGCGGTATTCCATACGGGATTGAATTCTATAGATTTGATTTCAAAGTATGGGATAGTAAAACTTGTTTATAGTTTTGAAATATCTCAGAATTATTCGAAGATGATCTGGGTCTATCTAATTTTTATCTAAGATCACATTATTCTTTTTCTAAATGAATATATGTTCTTGGTAAAGCCTTCAAAGTCTCAAAGGGTTAGTTAACACCTGCTCTAATTATTCCAAGAATGCATCAACGATTAATTTTCCTGGAAACAATAATTTAGACGTTTGAATAACGGGGCAACCCGTTGAAAGAGATTTTTAATTCGCACCGGCGGCGGCAGTGGCGGCGGCAGCAGTGCGTCCCTTTGTTCTAGCGTTTAGTTCCGGCCAGTTTGTGAGCATCCGTGGAACGAAGAGCCACCCCCGTGCATTCAGACCCTAAACCACCCTCGGGCCAACCCCCTGCCACCCTGCGTGAGCCATGATCCGCCTGCCGGCACCAACACCTACGCCTCCACCTTCGTTGGCACGAGCACGTCTCTGTGTACGTTTACGTAATACACGTATATCATTATACACAGGGTGTCCCATTTAACTTGACCACGTTAAATACCCTCTAATTACGAGCGCTCGTTTGCGTTACTTTCGAAATTGTTCAAATTGTTTCAACGAATTTCCATCGTGGATACATTAACGCCGTTATCTATTATCACTTTGTGTTGGCTACCAAAATGAATTATTTTGGTGGGAATGTTTTATCTCGTAGACTAATTTAAATATTAATTATAACGTAATATAAAAGTATTTTATTTAAATATTTCTTGTTCTAATCTCGACAGGTTTATTTTCAAGTATACACGGTGTTCCACTTAAATGTAGCCACCTACATATTTGTTATGGTATAACCAATATTTTTAATGCAATATAATGGTGTCACAAGATACTTTGCAAATGTCATTTTGATAATTTTTTTCGAACTTTTCAAAGTCATCGAGATATGAGTGACTAATGATGTTTAGGTGAACTACCTTGTATATTTCAGAAATTATTGTTGTTATCACATTTCTATACAAATTTCGTTAAACTAGAATAATGCAAATATTTAGGGTATTAGAGCGCAATGTAGTCACCCTGTATACAAAAATACATATACGCTCACGCGATGACCAAGCCGTGCAACGATGTAGCAGGAGTAGGAGGAGGAATGAAATCGCAACGAGCACGTACGGACGCGCCGGATTAAAGATTAAAGGATTTAAGGCGAATGGAAAAGCTGAAAGGAAAAAAAGCTCGCGTTAATGATACCGAAGGTAATCTCGGGGAAACGACCATCGCTGGTTCGCCCTTTGGAACTCGAAAAGCTAAAAGTTGCATCGTGCTGATATGAAGCGATTTCTTTTAAACCGTTTGCGTAAATATCTTAAAAGAAAAGGACGTAGGAACTTCGACTCGTGTTAAGTCATGCGTTAGTTCTTCTCGTTAGTAGTGAATCAACATTTCCTTTTTTCTATCAGATACTCTCAAAAGGATGTCGAGATAGGTCATGAATTTTTTAGGGCACGGATTTCTTTTTTTTTAATTATTTTCACGAGAAATCGTGGCAAAAATTTAGATGAAATTTGTATTCGATGGAAAGAAAAGGAAAATAAGGAACGTAGAAAAATTGAATGGAATCCCAGCATTAAGAAGGGTTGTTTCCGAGCGAGATAGACAGACGAGGGGAAGGACGCATGGACATGCTCGATTATAGCCGAACAGTTTTTATTGAATTCCACCCTCCTGGGTGAAAGGAAAAAGAGCGGGAAGGGAGAACAAGTCGAGAGGCTAAGAGCGCTTCGATGGACGTCGCTCGGATGGAAGGTGAATGGACTTCCTGAAAAATCGGCCAATTTTAGCAGGCCGTGGTCCGCTAGTAGGTAGAAAGTGTATACGATTTGTTTCCAGTGAATTCCTGTGTCTCATTCTCGTATACGTTCCAGACGTTTTCTTTCTTTCATTCTAGTTCCATTGAAAGACTCACTCGTGTTTTTTTAAAGGGGAGAAAAATGAACTGGTTTATAAAAACGATGTTTTTTCCCATTCTACGTCTTCCTTTACATTTTATTATATGTATACTTACTTTATTTATATTTTTGCTTGCTAATGATTTTTTTTTGTGGTAAAGTAAAAGATTTTTTTTATAGAAGGACAGTCTTAGATTATCGAACTTTTTTTTAGCGAAAATATCGTGGCCTATTTTTCTTTCCACCCTCTTCTTTCTCTCCTTTTATTCCTTTTAACTTTCTCTTTCTCCTGAGACGAAGAACCGTCACACACCGTCGAATTTGCATTTCGTTTCATCGCAAGGGTCACGCATAGTCGCGTGCCGAGACTGATAACGTTCACAGACTTGAAACTTCGTTCGTGCTGCGTTTTCTGTGTTTTTTATGTTTTCCATCACGTGCGAAGGAATGATTTGCGAAATTTCAAAGAGAGAGGGTGACTCTCGCGAAATCTAGCAGTGATAGGAGTCAAGGAGCTAAAATTGAACGGACGGTTAACCGCGTGGTGCGATGTATAAATATTCATCAAAATTTTATTTTAGGTGTCACTCATACCGCTCGTTAATTCCCTTGGTCTGTGAGTTTAGCGAATTATGATTTCGTAACGAGATTTTGAGAAAGGGGTAACCAGAAATCAGATATTACATATTGAAATTTAATTAAATAAAAATGTTATTAATATATATGTTATCCATGGTTTTTATCAACTTCTGTTAAATTTATATTAAATTTATGTCGTTTGTTATAAATTTATTCACAAAAAAGTATATTGAAATCGATTTAAAAATGTTAAACCATTAAAAATACACCTTCCATTCGTTTTATATCATGTTTTAAAATCTTTAAGCGTGTAAAGTAGCAGTAGAGAATGAGACTGTCGATCGACAGATTCGAATTTGTAAGATAAATCGATACCATCGAAAAGCCTTACGGACGTCCCGAGGTGACAAAGGTCAAACTTCCCACCGCTCAAAGAGCCAATATATCGACGGTTATCGAAAATCGACGCACGCGTCTAGTGTTCGTGACGTTCTTTGACTTGAGAAATATTGACGATCGTGTATGGAAATAAAGTTGGTCCACGGAAACTTCGAAATTGGTGCTTCTACATTATGACTCATCTGAATTCTAGATCGTAAATTATTCTTTTCTAAATATATTTTCACTGTGTTTCAAAATGAATAATTCAAATAAGAAAATAATTAATAATAATCTTATTAGAAAAATAATATTTTTATTTTGGTTATCGTTATAGAGGGTAAATAATGTGCTAAGTCATAATACAAGTATACGATTTGAAAATGTATAATTATTCGTGTTTGTGCATATTACATTTTCTTCATACATTTGTTTACAATATTTTTCACTCAGGTTTTTCTTTTCACGATGAATCGACGAATTTCAATTCACGACGATTTCAGTCTCGACTTCCAGAAAGGTACAGACATTCTCGCGTCTACCTTTTCCATGATACCATTTGTAGTTCCAAAGCGAGCAAGGGAGAAAAAATGTCGGATATTTATTTAGGATACATTTCAAGGAGGGCCAGAGTCTCTCGTATGGGTACTTGACACCCCTTCGGCGCTATTTCTCTTTCAACTTACTTTCCTTCGTTCCGTTTTCTTTTTTTTCGCGTTTTCTTCTCTTTTTTGCTCTTCCTCTTTATCTTCTCTCTCATTTCTTTCCTTCCTTTTTTCCGCAGCTTCACGGTTTTAACTTCGTAGTACGGAATCTACCCCCATTCCCCTTGTTCTCGCCGTTTGTTGCTCCTCCGTACCGACAACGTACCGCTCGTCTGTTCTTTATTTCCATTAGGGTGCTTCCGGCCATTTTTTATGATCCTACGAAAGAAAGAGAAAGATGTAGAGTGGGGAATAGGTGTGCCCACGAGGAATAATCTTTCACTCGTTTAAATTATTCCTTCGATGCTTCTTAACGTTTCTCGGGTGGAGATTACTTTTCCGTCGTACTTGCTAGTCGGATCTTGTCTTACATTTGTCTTGGGAGTTAATTCTACTTTGAAATTATTATATTGGATATATTACAGCTTTTGTTTCAAACCTTTCTGCATCTGATGATATCAGTTATTCAAATGGCTTGTCTTAGACGACTTACTCTGTATATACACACATATGTATGTTTAATAAATTATTAGTCAGAGTCGCAAAAATATTTCTATTTAATGTTCTTAATAATTCTTAATAATGTTCAGTACAATAAATACAAATCTGAACGAGCAGCTGTAATTGCAGCTGTCTCTAAGATCGAGACAGCCAAGTACATGTGTACCTAAGGAATAGTTAAAGCTAATTTTTCTTTTATATTTTGATTAATCTTTTTCATGTATGATTACCCACGTTCCAGTTGTATCACTAGGTACCGACCATCCTGTATATATGTATACGTATAACAAAATGGGTCTAAGGATCAACTTTTTATCCTTTCCCTGAATTTATCCGAATTCATGTCGTCGGATTATCGAACAGACTGTCAGGCAATCGAAAGGGTACGGGAAGGGAGACAATAAAAAGCCATCGAGTCGAGTACGAATGATACGTTGATACCTCGAAAGTTTATTAAGCTCGATCTATCGGGGGAAGTGGTCTTTCCCATCTCTCGTCCCACGAAAAAGCTCGTTGGTTTTTTCAATTTGACTGTCAATGTCACTGTCACGGCTATAGTTTACCTGTCACGTCGATTCGTCACTCGAACTGTCTTTTGATTTTTCCTTCGAAGGAGAGCCTGCATCGATCGATGTTTAATTTTTTAATTTAATTCGATGCAAATATTCTTATATATTTTATTATTTAAACATTTCCTTGTAACTTTATAACACAAATTTTGTTGAACACAAAAAGTTGATATTAACAACAGGACTATTACATGTCCTCGTTTTGGAACATAATCTGATTTGTCGTAAATCAAACCCACGAACCCAGAGACTAAAACGGTAATCCAGGAGAATTTTTCGAGACATTCTTGAATCCCATAATTCTCAGCAACATTTTAAAGTATCCTCGAAAGTCGTAAATCCGATTCCGTCAGCAGCCCTCCGCTTCCTGTCGATCGGTAAGGTTCAAGTTCGCAGCCTATCGACCTTAGAATCTTCAGAAACAATGGGCAAGGCTCTCGTCTTTTATTGAATTCTTTCCTCGTGGCAGCCGGTGGTACACTCCGAGCCGATGGGCGAGATGTATATGTAAATGTAGCTTGGGGGGACGTAATCCTAAGGGATAGGACGAGCTAGGGACGAAACGAGGATGGTTTGAGTGAATGTGAGCGAGAGAGATGGCTCACGGTAGTAGACGATATTCCATCATTGCTGGATGCTGTTCTTATCTTGGCTCCGCAGACTTCGGTATCTTCTACGATCGTGAAAACCTTCTACAATCGCTTTATTGGTAAGCCGTGTCAAATTTTATTGCTTTCGAATTTGATAATACGATCTCGTTAAAGTTAACGTGCAAGAAAAGAAAAAAAATCATCATTTGTAGAGTTGTCACCGAAGAAACATTTTTAACGATCTTCATCATCATTCTTAAAGTAGATCATTTTTAAAGTAGAACTTTAATTCTTTAATGATTATTAAAAAAAGTAGAAAGCGAGAAAAGAAATTAAAGTGGAACAATATTCAGAATTATGCTTAAAATTAATCATACGGCTTATCCCTTGCTAATGACGATGATTATTTCTTGCAAATGACTAAATCAGGTACTTCAATTTGACGATAATCCATAAAAGCTCGCTAAGATTTCGATCCCGTGTGCTGATTCATACGAGAAGAGGGATTGGACTTTCGTAAATAAGTTTCATCCACGTGCACGTGGTTTTGGAATAAATCTGTTAGGCCGAAGGGCCTCTTTTCTTTGACGGGATTACCAGAAGACATCCTTAAGGGTGCACCCGTCATCGAAGTACTCTCAGCTTTCTCTCGTATCATCTGTCTCTCATTCTTAGGTCTATACATTTACGTAACGCGTACATACATACTTGAAAATCAATTCGTTCCTTCTTCTTTTTACTTCTCTCGACCAGCAGACCATTTTTCATGGCTAGGTTCGTGAATCTTTTTTCCAAAGAATAGCACGAGTCATGGCGAAGATGATGGAAAGTGTTATTAATCGTCGAAGGTGTCATAAGCTCTATCAATATTTTCCTTTTCCTTGAAACTTAAAAAATTGAACTCTTTACCAGCTGAAGGTATCGTGGGTTCTATCAATATTTTCCTTTTTTAGCACGAGGAGTACGTAAAAATTGTTGAAACTTAAAAAACTGAACACCCACTCTTCACCAAGTCTCTCTACTTCACAATTTTTATCTAATTTAATTCCCATAATACCTTTAGCCTCACCAGGTGCCATTTATTGGAAATCCATGTTTTATTCCATTTCGATGATTAAACCTTTTCGTAGAAACGAACATTTCCTTCCCTGTCCAAGGATTATCGCGCTCGAGTGGTGCACAAGTTGTCGGTAAAGAAAGAGACACGCTTTTCTACACCTGGGACTTGGCGTTGCCGTGGCAAGGAGGAGGAGGGAGGATTCAAGGGGTCCCCCTTAAATGACATTCACGGGGACATCATGGTTTCGAGGGTCGATGTAATGGGTGTCCCCGTGGAGCGGTCACGTGTCCTGTATATATCACATCGCTCTCTGCGGTTATATACACGGTGGGACGCGCGCGCCTGCCATTAATAGCCATGAACGGTACCGTGACGTCATTTATAACACCGTTGAATAGACGATTAGGATGCTTTGTTATGTTGAAACGAGACGTTTCGTTTATGATCTCAAGTATTCTTTTATATATCGATTGAGACAAAGCTGAAGCATGACGCTTTCATTTTATTGTACATTTCTTATCACGATTTCATTATTATTTGGGATAGTGATCATAAATGTTTAAAATTATTTGATTGTTTATGAAAAATATTTACGGAAATGTAAATTAACGATATCGACGTTCATGGGATTGGCCTTGAGAACGAAAATAAAATATCCATTCGGCGAAGGGAGCTCATCGGAGTTGAACTAATAGAAAAACGATGACAAACTTCTTTTAATAAGAAAAGATATTTCCCCTTTAATCCCAGGTACTCTTCTACCTAGACGAGAGCTATGACGAAACCTTGGCCATTATAAATTCATCGAATTTCAGGTTGATTTTCCTAATCGAAATAGAGTCGTAATCTGTAAAATACACCCAGTTTCAACCACGGTTCACGTTGCATTAATGTGCACGTGCGAGGCTTACGAATTCACCTAAATCGATACACAACTTCACCGCAACAACCACGCGAGGGAAACCAAGGACCATTGATAGCCATGCATTTTGTAGCAGATTCTGTTAATTGACCCTAATTGATTCTACATCGTGTTATGAAAAATTCATGGAAAGATGACAATTGTTTCTACAAAAGAGGCAACATTGTCTTACATACCAAATCGAGTAACCATCACCTTTTATTTGGAAATCAGGTACAAAGTGAGATTTTCGGATTTAATTTCGAACGAAGGATTTAATTTATACGTTGACTTTTCGACCATTTTTCCAAGCACTTTTCGCGCGTTTACGAGCGATCTCACTCGTAAATCTACGACTTATCACAATGGCGAGACCCGTAATAAATATCGAGCCTCTCTTTTTTCTCTCTCTCGCTTTCGCTCTTTTGGTGGACGGCTAATGGGGAAGAGGCCATTTCGGCGCGGTCCAAGCTCGATGATATTGTTTATGGCGGCTATGTACGGGAACGCGATATAATGGAAATTCCGCCGTCCGGTCGACTATTTATGGGACACCGTAGCACGCTAGGTACACGTTCGCTTGCGGGTTGCCTTCGAGAATCGCTTCGTTGGCCCTCGTATATATGAGACACGTGACCATTCTATGGGATCACTTATTAATAGGGAATAGGATTGTAACTTGTGTTAAGAATAATTGATTTTCTAAATATAAATATCGATCTTCGAAAGAATTAGATTGTCTTCATCGAATGTGATGGGAAAATGTGCGATGATTGCTTTAATGACGTTGGTAAAAATGATACAATTCGCACGTTGTTTTAGTTGAGAAGATAGTTTACTTTGAGAAGTACATAAAATTCAGATGTTACCGGCAGTTTATGAGAGGAATATTTGATGAGAGTAGGAACACTTAAGTACTCGTCTCCCGCAGTCTCGAGATATGATTTATGTTTGGTGAAAATGGTTTCACAGTAGACTTTCTCGGTGATTATCATCTTAGAGTCATTACCTGACCGCGACAGTTACCACCTAGCAAGAAACTTGGAATTGTTTGTCATAATTCTCGGTGTTACATGGAATAGTTTATGCTTTTTTTTTTTTCTTCTAAAGAATCTTTAGAGAACTTGTCAGACGAGTCAATATTTGTTTAGTATTTTACTTTAGATACTTCTAGTTTTGTTTCTAGATTAAAATAGCATATTTGAAACAGTACGGGGCAAACAATCTAAAGAAAAAACATCGACTTTTCTAGAGTTTATTATCGCTAAGTAAATAATTAACGTTCGATAATCGAAGACAAGACCTTATCGAGGTCAGCCCTGGGGCAAAGTTCGCTCGAGCGAGTCATCGTCACGCTTAATTTAACAGTTCTCGTGATCCATCATAAGTACATCGTGCTCGTTAATGTACCGCGCGAGTTTGGCCTTGAGTTTCTCCAAGATCAAGGCAGGCAAGCTTCTCTCACGGGACCAGATCATTGCGAACTTGTGTCCTGGACGGTGAGAGGAGTCGTCCTTTGAGCAGACCACCATGGCGAGGTAGGAACCATAATCCATGGAAATTATGATATGCTTGAACGGTCCTTGAAAAACATAATACAATGAAGAACTTTTATCATCACTTTTATCGAATAAAATGTGACTCAACTGAATAGTTGAAAATTATTTCAAATTTTATTATTTATTTATATGTTGTATGGTGCTGGTTCCATGTTTCATTTAGAAAGGATAGACAAGATGATGGAGGTATAACGTAGAAAGGTACGATAAATACAAGATTAAGACTCACCGAGTATCTTGTCCGACCCACGGAGTTGCCAATTTCCGGTAATATCATGGCGTACGCTTCCGGCAACGTTAAACGTAACAGGTTTATTGTTCCTTTGACTGAGTACCGTGTATCGTGCTATGAATGTCGTTGAAGATGTTTTATTCACTATGAAATATCCGCACTTGCTTAGACTCTTCCCGTTTTCCGGTGTACCGGCTACCATATACCATTTCCCTGAGAACTGACGCAATTAATTCTATCAACCTAGATGTACAGAGTGTACTACTATTAATGATAAAAATCGAGATGGGGTTGACTGTACTATATGAAAAAATAATTTTTAAATATAGAATAAATGTTTTTTGTTTAGGGATTCGTTTTTAAAAGCATCGACTTAACTATGTGTTGATTAAATGGATCTCGATACAGATCTTATTTTCATTTATAAACTCACTCAAAACACGGGTAGATAATATTGATAAGAAATGAATAAGTATGATATTAATGTAATTTAGTGTAACCATGACATAGTTAAGTGCACACAAAACGAAACCTTAAATGAAATACATTTATTCTATAGCTTTGACTAATTTTTTTCATATAAAATCAACCCTTTTGCAGTTGTAACCATAAATGTCGAGACACATATTGAAATTTAATTTCTACATATGACATTTTGAATTAACAAGCACTTCGTCTATAGTCTCTCGTTAATTTTCAAATTTATATATTCAATTAAAAATATTATAATGTAATTCAAGCTCATTCATTGTTAACTTTTGACACGGTGGTAGTTCGACAATCGAAATCTAACTTGGAAGGTCAATAAAATTTGTTTTCATCAATGAATTCATGTAAATCAAAGGTACCAAGCGTGCCCACGCACGCGAACTTGGGAAATGAACGTCTATTATCACGCGCGGTAGGCCAATATAACGATGGCATTTATACGGTATGCAAACGCACGGCTCGTTAAACTGATATGCCAGAGTTTACGCAGACGTTGTTCGGTAGCCCACGTTGAAACCTCGTTATATTGTGTTCGGTTACCTGATTCAAATCCAAAAGCAGGCCAGTTTCCGATGGACATGTTGCCGAACAACCGTGCCAATAAGATAGAGCGTTCAGTAGAGCGAGTACAGTGACTGTTCGCATGATCTATCAAAAATTTGCTTTCTAATCTTCACTAAAAATTATTGTTTAAATAGTTATTTTTGTTTATTTAACTTGAATCAACGCGTTTTAGGAAATAGAACGATAACGTCGGAGTCAGAAATTGTGCCGTTCGACTTTCAAGATTTATTTGGATCGAAATCCAACGTGGCGGGATTATAACGAACGCGACTATCGTTCGAAATGGTTTCGTGCAGTTCGTTAGGCTAAAACGAAGCGACGAGAGCGGCGGAACTCGGACTGCAGCGAACGCTGTTTTCGAAAATTGAAACACCAAATCTGACCGAACGCCTGGTCGTTATCTATAACGCATTACTCATGGAGTAGGGGGTGAAACGATTCTTTCCCACGTTGCTTCATCCTACAGGATGATTCAAAAGTGCTTTCACTCGTCCCTTTTTTTTTTCTTTTCTTTCTTTTCGAGTAATCGAATTCATAAATTATTAAAAAAGTATTATGACTTATTTATTATATACATTTTTTAAGATTTTAAATGAAAAATTACTTACTAGCATTGATTCATTGGTCCACCAATTTATTAATTTTAATATTAAAACGAAAGTGAACAAATTAATGCAAAAACCAATAACCGACTTAAATAAAATAATATAATTCGGATACTACGTTAATCCGTCAAATTCCGGTTTCATATCAATTCAGACTATCAAGATTTTATTATAGTACATAAATTTATGATTTGTAATCACGTGGTAATACATTTTACATCACTCCCTTTCATTTAAACTAACAGCTACCATCGATTCAAACCCAACCTCTTTATCTACGTCGAAAATCTCATCGTACGAAATATTTCAAATTTAGCCGAGCCAAAATTTATGAACGCTACCAAACTTAGGTACACAAATACATGTATAAAATACATTGTGACACACATACATACGCAGAATTTTAACACGAAGATACTCTTGGGGGACAACGTAGTATCACGAACGACTGTTTATCTCCTTCGACACGAACAAACGGTGTTTACATCGTCACGAAAGTTACGCCGTAAACGACAATGCGTCTCGACGATAATATGGATTTACAGGGTGGCTTGAGGGTGGAGAATGAGGGTGAACCGAAGTGGCAGAGGTGGTAGGAATACTCTTACCTAGCGAGATCGGCCACGGTAACGTTAATTCACCGTTAACTTCGTACGATAAGTGTTTACTTAGGCCTACGACATCACGGGAGGGAGATTCTATAGGAGACTATAGGATCGGAGTTGAGAAAGAATAATATTCGTTCGGTACTTTTCATCCGATTTTCTACCTTAAATATCTTCTGCGGTGTTATTCAAAATTGTTAGCTTTGTGCTGTTAAAACGAAGTTATGTATTTTTAATTCTTATCTTACTATTATTGTTTCGATTAGTCATTTCTTAGTAGTAGAGTACAGTATGGGTGCGGCAGTAGTGTAGTACCTATAACTAACTTTCTTAGAATTATAGATTAAAGCTGTTTTGGATTATCAGAATATATGTTCTTCTTATTTTTAACATTAGTATTACCGAAATAGTAAAAATGATATCTTGTATGTTGTTGGTTCCTCAATTTAGTTCATTTTCAAAATGCACGGGTCATGTATAAATTATTATATTTTTTGTGACATTTTCCCTAGCCAATGCGTTTTGTTTACTCCCAGAAAAGGTGTCAACCATGTTCACCATTTTTCTTTTATTTGTTACACTTGTAGAAGTGTGTTAGAAAACACGTCGACGTTCTACCGAGTTTAACAAACACTTCGTATCGAATTTTATCGAAGTCCGTTTCATTTACCTATTTATTCTTTTTTTCTGTTCCACTCGTACATTCTCGATGACCGCGATCTTCCTACCCTTCCACAGGGATTAAATCGTACCGGGAGCCTCCGCGGAACGGCCCACTCTAATTTATTTGTCTTTGTTATTACGTCGTGATTAAACTCGTCGAGTCGATTGTTCGAAGGATTTGCGGGCGCTGCGGGTGGCCAACCTTCTCTCGTACCGGCCCGGGTACGGTTTAATTAAAAAAACATGATCGCTGTTTTCGCAGCCTCCAAGCCTTGCTGGACCTCATCTCTTTCTCCTTCTCTCTTTGTTCTCTTCTTTTCTTTTTCTGGATGATTGGAAAATCCTTTTTTTACGGCTGGTCGACGTTCCCGGCAATCAAAGAAAGAACCGTTCCATTCTCGATTTCGTAGACTCTTTTCTTCTCTAGGCTGATATCAAAGAACTTTCGCGTTAAATGAATTCGACGATAAGTTTAATGAAATTTCGAAATGTCTTCTTAAAAGATAAATTTTTATCGTGAATCAGAAATTGAAATCACTAATTATTCTTTTATGTAATTTAAATAAACGTTAATGGTATGTTATTTTGTGGTAGGTGAGCGATCTAAATTGAGGGTAATAGAATCACTTAGTTGCTGCTAATATCCATAATGTGTGTTAGTTTTTGATTAAAGTGCGAATTTAATTCAATTCTTACTAAAGGGTACTTATTATATGTATAAATCTATTTACAACCAGTGAAGTTATATTCCACTAAAGTTAAATTATTCCCATTATAAAATATTTAAAAATGCCTAATTTCTTTTTTTAAGTTAAACTGAGAGAATGGAATTCCTTTGACAGGGGACCACAAAATACGATGAAGAATTAAGTTTCGACGTGCCGCAAAAGAGAGAATTGTAGCTTTGTAATTAATTGAGCGAGCACACACACACACACACACATACACACACACATACACACACATATGCACTAGTTTGTTCGCGTTAATTCCGGTCGATATTTCATACCAGTGTATGTAGTAGACCGGCACGAAGACAATACATACACATACGAGCATACTTACAGACACGAAGATTCGCTTACATATAAAGGAGTGGTGTCAGTCGTGGTGGTGGTTCATTCACTAGAAGGAAGATATATTTTCGCGAGAAAGTCGGCAAGGTCTCTAACAAGGTGACCGCAATCTAGTCGCTACGGCACCCAATTAGCGATGACCCGTAGCGACTCAATTTCAGCAACCCTTAAAACTATGAAATTGCCTTCTCTCTCTCTCTCTCTCTCCCTTACCTATCTCTATCTTCTTCTTTCTCATCCTGCGAAGGGCAGGATCTTTTTCTCCCTCACCCTTTTGCACTCTCGAAAATGTCAGCTGACTCGTAGTGGGGGTTCAAGGTGAGACACCAAGGTTGGAACCTATTGTAGTTTGTGGATTAGTTTCCTAACGCTATGTGGCTAACTCTAATGGACGATTCGACCATCCTCAACTTTCTACCACTTCCAATTTCATGGATAAAGACTTTCGTTTTTTTTCGGTTTAATGACAAAGATTTTAGATTAACGACCAGATCATATCGTAAAATATTCTTCGAAAGGATTGAGCGATACTTAAAGGAAGATTCGATGATGAAGAAGTACGTCGTTAAGAGGATCATTTTCTTAAAGGGGGATCGCTGGAAGCGAAGAAGCACTTTCGGCCCTGAAGCTTGTAAGGGACAATAAAATCAGGGCCGAGAGGAGCGTTAGTAAAAGAGAGATAGAAAATGGAAGTGAGAGAGATGGGTAAGGTTAAAGGGAAAGAGAGGAACGAAAGATATGATGAGTGGGAGCGAAGGGACAAGAAGGTAAATCGATGCTGATGATTAATGCGCAAAATGTCTCTGTATAATTACTTAATTAAATTCATAGATCATGCGGAATTACGCGCGACGTACATAGAAATCGCTCCCTTTAATGGTGTAACCCTTGGAAGCTATGGGGTGAGCCCCATTCGAATCCTACTTCTCTTTGACGTACACGTCAAAGAGAGACCGTCTTCAATACGATTCCATGGCTCGTTGAATTCGTGGAATTTTCAAGTTTAGGATAGTTCACGTTCGTTAGTCAGCTACTGTATTTGGAATAACATTTTTGAATTAATTGATTGTTTAAAGAGAGTGTATAGAACTGTTAAGAAATATATCTTGGTCCAGCTTAAACTTTAATCCACAAATTTTCACAGGATGTGGTCGAAGACGATAATCATACCACGCATAGCCGTAATACCCAGGAACCATTTGAATCAATTACAGCCTTCGGGTTTCCTCCAAGTCCCCTCCTCATCCCTATATCTCATATTACAAGCGGCTAGCACGACGTAAAGTGAATTAATTAAATGTGTTCCGTAGGTAGTTAGGTAGTGGTAGACTTAGGGCAGTGTAGAGAAATCGTTCGCAAAGTCGTCACGATCTGTCTTGAACGTTTCAAGACCATTGGACCAAGAGAGTGAGAGTGAACTGGTATGTGGTTGAGATAGAGAGAGAGAGAGGGAGAGTGATTCGTCGAGAATTGGAGTAGGTATAGATGCTTCAGCTAACCTCCTAGACCGAAACGTGGACAGATCGGTCAATTGTACGGCTTAATTGTTACAGTCGGGGCCTCCTCGTACCGCCGATCCGAAATTGCTTTGCCGATAACGTCGTTATCGTCGAAGACGCGATTATCCTTGCCAAGTTCCTCGCACGATCCTCTCGTAGGATCTCACCACCTAGGACGGTGCGTTCCGAGGGTGACATGGATGATTTGTGCCAGTTAACTGATAGTCGATTATGGATTCTCGTGACGATTTACTGACATTGGGATTCTTCCCAAATTGTTTGAGTAATTGTGTCATTAATCGAGTGAACATATTAAAACTTGAATTTTAATTAACACTTTTATTATAATTAATGCTAATTCATCAAATTTAGCAATTAAATTGATTTTTCAAGCGTGTCTAAAGGGTCACATATCCGAAATGATAATTTTGAACGACCGTAGGTACAAAGATACGATTTTCTAAAGGCAAACAAACAGAAGGAGAGAAAGGACGAACTCGAGAATAATATTGCTATCGTTTGAACGTTTCAGACATCGTCCTGCACTCGCGTCGAGCAGAACAAACAAGGGCATTCGCCGGGAGCTCTCCGACGGCTTCTTATCTCTCTCTTTCGGTCATTGTCGTTCCGTCGTCTACGTTCCAACGATGTTATTACATTTTCATAGTCTGGACAATTTCGTTGGCAGCGAAACAAAACTCAACGTTTCATAAAACCTCAATTGACATAACAGATATTCTATAAATTTACACATTTTTAGATCGAAATAATAGGCTAGTAAATTCAGAATATAGGTAACCCTAGTACAATACAATAGACATGTTTGTATTATAGAAGGGCTAAGCGTTTCTATCGTTCGCTTTCAAACGAAGGCTTTCGTCCGATAATACCTTGACTCGTGCTACTAACGTAAACACACTCGTGCCGTGTACACGATACCTTCAACAACCCGTAACGATAGACAAGGACGGTGTTATACAGAACCAAACGAGCGGAAGCGAGAAGGACCGATGGTACAAACGCAGGACGAAGTGATCGGTAAACCACAGGCTAGGCGTTAGGCAGCTCGCGTTGTGGCTTTGCTTTCGAAAAGTTTCTGAACGGTCTCTCATGATCGTTAGGTTGAACAACGTGATAGGAGAACAGTAGGAGGGCTTGGAACACACGCAGGATGGATCTTTGCGGTGGCGTACGTCAAAATTTATCAATTGGCAGGAACGTCATGTCCCGTTTAATTATGCACGTGTGCGTATCCGTGCGACGCTTGTCGCGGGCCTGCGGAAAACTGGCGTGTTTTTGAGGGTGCCAGGTGGAAACTGGTGGTGGTGAGCGACAGGGTGGTGCTCGGAAAGCGAAAGTCGAGGGAGAGACGTTAAATCGAGGGATTTGTTCGACGATCGTCGGACATTCACAAAAGCCGCCCAATTGTGTTTCGTCGTTCTCCATGCGCCGAGATAAATCGAACGCGTCGACGACAGGTGCTGCCTGTATTACGTGTTCATGTTTTTGAAACATGAAAGGAACCTGGGAGTTCTAGTTTTGGTTGAAATTACACGATTGTAATATGTTTTATTCTACATGTAAAGGTGAAGGTATTGTCTTTTGTGTTTTCTAGGTTGTAATGAAATTTTCTTATCGTGGTGTTAGTGTATTTGATATCAGACTGCAGTTTATTTTGAGGGGTTAATTAGATTACAGGGTTTTTAATATAAAATAATACAAATTTGTTACTTATTTTTTTTCTTTTGAAATGTACCGGATTCTTATAACGGATATTTCTAGATGTTGGCAACTCGTTGCTCGACGAAGCACGAAGGAAAAATATCACTCGTTTGCGCATAATCCTTTGGAAGATCCAATGTAATTTCGCAAACTCAGGGCTCTTACTGTCTCGTCTCACAACATTTGTCATACTTACGGATCTCAAATTGGCCCGTTAAAGCGGAGACGTATAGGAAATGTCATCATAATCCTTGTTGTGTCACCCTAATCTTGTCATTTTTTTCAATAAATTGCATTTAAATCCTTCTGAATTTGTTCGTAAGTAAAGACTGAAGAACTTAGATCATGGTAACTTCAACGTAGGTACAGTTCGTATACATATATTTAGTATAAATATCGATTATATGCAATACGCTCGAGCATTTACCGCTGAAATACAATGCAGAAAGCTATGGGCATGCTGGAGCTCGTAATTGGATCGTATCGATGTAAATGCGTCCGTGTTCTCCTCTCTCCACGAAAGCGATTCGGGCATTCGACGACGCAACGATAGAACAAATTAATTAACGAGTCTGGTGGCACATTAATGATGTAACACCCAGGATTTACGATGTACAGACGAAGTCTCTTGAAAAGATTTGCCTCTGATTTCTCTCTACTTCATTTTCTCTCTCTCTCTCTTCCTTCCTTTTCCGCTCTTTTCTCTTACTAAATGTCAAACAAGAACTTCGAGAATTGTATAGATTCTCTATTTTCGGTTTCAGGAAATAATTTCTTATTATTATTAAAATATTATGGTGTTCTCACGTATAAGTTAGAAAATAATTATGTAATTCTTCAGAATCGAAATTTATATAACAAAATGTAGTCACGTTTACACCCTACATTTTAACTCCTTCAACGTCTCAAAGATCAACCGGAAATAAGATGGAATTAAATGTACCGCGAGATATTAACGACATTGGTTTCCTTAGAGCCCTTTTACGGTTTCTCTGGGAACATCTTAAGAAGGGTTGCTACGTGTTCATCCAACTACGAAGAAACGATAACACGGAAACTTGGAGAATAGCATTTTTGAATAGGGGCGATATCTCTTCCTTCAAACATTAAAATCTTGAATATGGTTTATCTTGCCATTGTTAATACATAGAACGTATAGCCAAGGGAAAGGACGAAATCGATCGAACGTGACCACTCCCACCACCGTGGTATTTCCATCCCACCGTTATATTCCTATTAAATCTTCGTCGTTCGAAAAATCACGTAGCCCCTTGAAAAACGCTGGTTTGAATACGCCGGCAACGTCGTTAACATCGAGATTGGATATCTCGCGTTCCTGTCTGACTCTCCCACTTTTAATGGACGATCATGGAAGAATACTAAAATACGTAGGAACGATGTGAAGGGTGGAGAATCGAACCGGCTTCACTTATATTTGTACGGTTTAGACAAAGAGAGAAATACATGGGGGAGGCAAGAAAGAAAGAGAGAGTAAAAAACGGGGTACGCGAAGAACAGATTTTAATAAACCGGAAGCTTATTGTGAGACCGTTCGGATGTTTGAACGTGACGTGTGAACGGTAGACAGTCCTAGAAATGATGGGGGTGGTGTGAATGCTAGGTTCTGACGATGATGAGAGAGACCGAGAGAACTAGGGAATGCTAGGTATAAAGGGAGAGAAGGAAGAAGAAAGGGAGAAAGCGTTTCAACGTTAAAAGACGCATTGTTGCAGTAGCACTGATTACGAGCGACTAGCAGCTGCACCAACGACTTTCACCGTTCCTCTTTTCTACTTCCAACAAGTTCATGGTTCCTGCTACTAGCGAGAAGACGTACCCTGAGGCTTAACGTCTCGTTACCGTTTCACGAGACGGTACTCAGTCTTTCGAGCTACCTCTAACGTTCATTGTATCAACCCCCATGATCATCATTGTTAAAGTTAACGGTCCTCGCATCTTTATCTTGGGGATGTCAAAAATGATGGCAATTATTGTCGTTCAACTTGTTTATCATCTTCATAGTATCGTTAAGTATACTTTGTTTCTCGTAAGCAAACATCTTGAACAAGCGATAAAGGCGAAAGTTTGGCAACGTAATCCTAGGATGACGTCTCGTTAACAACCGAGAGTCGAAAAGTTGTAATTTGTTCCAGTAGGCGACAGGCCGTGCGTTCAAGGGTTGCTGCGCTCCGTTTAACGAGAAACATAAGGGCTGGTCGAGAATCGGGTAGGTAGGTTCTTCGAGAATCTCTAAGACGACATGGAAAGGAGGAGGTACTCTTATGTACCGACGATGGTAACCGTGCTTCGTCTTTACCGAAAGCTGCAAGGAGAAGAAGGGTGCTCGATGATGATGGTAGAAGGGCTAGAAGTAAGGGAAAAGACGAAAGATGGAAGGGGGAAGTTGGCCCGAAGCAGGAACTTCTAAAATCAATTAGCAGCCCCTTAGGCAATGGGGTTCCGCTTTCGCGAACGACCAACGGTAGAAGAGGAACCTTTGCGTCATAGGATAAGGGGCGATAAGAGGAGCAAAGGGTGGAGGGAAGACGTTTATCCCAATAGAGAAACCGGCGGAACAATCACGGCGTTTCTGTGACTACGTATGAGCTTTGGAGAGGGTTCTAAGCACGTGTCTGTGTTTTTGTGTGCGGATGTCCTGTAGATGTGTCAGTAGTTAGAGGCAGTACTTTACATCCGTGTGATTCCAACCCTTCCATGATCCTCGGTAGCTTCCCTATCGCCCGAGGCATCTAAGATTATCGCGAGATGATTTAGGCTACCTTACTAATAGTCATTTTTCGTCACCCTCGAACTACCCTCCAGCACGTTTCTCCTATTATCCGCTCTTCGGATCTTTGACTTCATCGCAGGTACGGTATTAAGGAATATAGTGACCGTTTAATGTGTTCGATAGCTTGTCAGTGATTTCAGTCGAAGTTCTATATTATTTTTATTGAAAACAAAAAGTTACATGGAAGTAATTTATTCTGGTAGTTTTCTTTTTAACCCTTCATTGCTCAAAGGGCTATTTTCTGAACTTCCCAAAACCGGGACCCGGTTTGCGGCAACAGCTTGAACGGACGGAAGAACTTGCCGGTAAAGTTTTAACGGACAATTCGCTCACTCCAGATAATGGTGGTCGCGGAAGTTCTCTCGCATCACAGTCTCGAAGTTTTCGAAGTCCAAGCTCTTCCGCTTTACTTGGTATAATTGAGCATCGACTGGAAGCATTGCTAGGAGCGATGGCTACCACCTTCCATTCGGCTTGTCGAATTTGGGATATGACGAAGACTGACGAAGATGCTGCTAGCCTGAGGAAGCTGGCTTTGTCGGGAATTCCAGATGAATGAAGGATAAAGGGAAGGAGATGGAAGAAGGATGAACTCGCCTTTAAGGAGAGCGGACGATTAGGGACCGTTTGGTTCGACCCTTGGTCCAGCTTCTCTTTCCCAGTACGGAACGGAAACGTACTCTTGCGACTTTGAACGAATCTTGTTCTCTTTGAGCGACCCTTCGCGACCCCACAAAGGCTCGAGACACGGCGAAAAGGCCCGCGTGCTTCTTCCCAAGGATGATTCTACTGGGTTGGTAGAAGCAAAGGATACCAATGGAAGGCCGTAGAGAGAGAAGGAAATTCTCGGACCCGTTTAAATGAAGACGAAAGGTCTGTCGGTGTTCCTCGAATCCCGAAATCACTGTGTCCCTTTTCCTTTGTTTCTTCTTGAAACTCTGACTTCAGCTCTGAGTTCTCTTCTTCCAATAGTATTGGCTAAAGTTAATTTTCCATTGGTGAAGCAGTTGGTCGATTTAAGTGAATGTCATGGGTTGGATTGCAGCTTTGATTTAGAAAGGTTTAGAAATTGTAGAAGAATATTTCATTTTAGATATAATAATGACAGAAGTCAGAAATTTTATTAGTTTTAAGTTTTATTGGTTTACTTGATGGTAACTGTAATGACCCAAGGCAACGTATAACGTAATAAAGAAACAAACGATGAAGAACGAGAAGTGCCAGATAAAAAACGACTTGGCATCTTTCTCGAAGATCGAACGAAAAGTAGGAGAACTTTTTCGAGTGGGTTACTTTCCGAAACGATGTTGAATAGTCTTCGGCTAAGTTCTCTCTCGTGTCCTGCCAAGAATCCTTTCGTGAAAGTTTAACGTATTTGTCCTGCGCGTGTTACGCCCCGACGCAAAAACGGAACCGCTGCATCGGTTTTGGACCTTCCGTGGAAAACGGTATTCGTACTCCCTGAGGACTCCTGTGTCTGCTTTCAGCTCATTTTTTATCCATCATTGATCATGGTTAGTCTTCCTCTTTGATTCCTACGTACGTTCTGGCGCATCCGTGGTTTATTTTCGTTAGACTTTAGTAAGAATCTATGGATCTCGGTAAATTTTGTCTGACCATCGCGATTTCAGTTAATGGAAAAGTTAGGTTATTTATTAGTAAAAGAGTCGTTCATCTTTTCACGCCTCCTTGTACGACGTCGACACGTCTAATGGATACCCGTAATGAAAGAATCGATTATAGTCCGATCTATAGGATAAGATGAATCATCGCAACGACATTAGTCACTTTTTGACAAATTACTGAACTCATCTTTCTAACCAATCCTATACGACAATTTGATGCGATAATTAAGCAAGTATACCAGATCCACGTCCAAGAAAATGTATTGTACGTCGATTGCGATTATGGAAATGTTGCTATATAGGAGGAAATGATCTACGAGGATTTCACGACACGATATTGTACACAGGTAGTTGTTAATTCAAATGTAGATTCACCCTCGAAACGTTAGGTTTACAGTTTACTGACAACCATTTAGATATTCTGCTCGAGCGTCAGCACTGGGACCCTTAGCTATTCAAGACGTAACCCTTCCCGAGTTAGGGTTAATTATGTCATCGTGATCGATCTGTTTGCACGGACGAACGATTGTTTCCTTGTTGAGCTACTTGGACTGATTCCCATCATAGATGTGACGGAACAACAGACGTTGTTCAAGAACGTTTAAACGGTTATACATATAATGGCTACGTAAAATTGAAATTCAGATATTCACTTTTTATAATAGAAAACATCGTTGCATCGACGAGGACAATGAAATCCTGTACACGACAGATGAAAGAGAGCTGGGTGAAAAGGTCGAAGAATTTTCGAAAAGAGCATTTCCTGTATCGCAAGGATGACCAGTTCGAAAGTCACGGGTAAATCGTGAAGAGTGGGACCGGCCGGTCGTACCCCGTGGGCAAATTTCCGATTTATTCAAGCCTGCGCCCGAATACTTGGGAGCCCATAAAGAGAATGAATGGGATTGTGGCGGTTGCAGCAATGCTCAGGGCTGCTTTAGGGGTTCATGAAATACGCGCTTTGCCACCCTCGCTCTGAGCTTTTCCTACTGCGCCTTCCTTCCTTCTCTCTCATATCCGCTCTCTCACTCTCTCTCATCGACTGTCTCTCTCTTTCAATCTCACTCGTCGACCGCTTCTCTTCGTTCCCCTGCGTTCAACCTCTTCCACCAATCGAAACTCTTCTCTCTCGCTCCGCGGGGTGGCCAGTGGTATTACCATGAATTTACATAGCCTCGCTCGAAACTCAGAACATATTGCGCCGGCTTTGATTTATGCGAAACATTTGCTAAATATTCTCGCTTAATCTCGGCCGCCCGCGAGATGCCGGACGAAATGCGGGAATGCGGATGGGAGTTGCAACCGAGGGGGTTTCTCCGGCCACCAACACAGCAACTAACTGCTACACATCCTCATGGTGCCCGCGTTGACTTTACTTGAGTTCGAGTATGAGGAGACGTACTCGAGAGAAAACGTAATATTCGTTATTGCACTGCCGGGGATTGCTGTTTTCAAAGCGCTCGCAATAAGAGTCTCGCGTTCATTTCATTTCCTTGGTTACAAACGTCGTTATGGGAATGTTAGAATTTTTCTTTTAAATTATGTATTATGTCCATCGTTAATGTCAGATCGCTTTGATCATTGTTCGAGATACTATGGCACCAAACGATCTATCAAGTACATAGCACAATAGCGTTGGCGAGACGGCCTAGTTTGTATTTGGCTTCCACCAAGCAGTAATAAAGGGCAGAGAGTTACGGTGTTTCCGCGTCTAGGTGGTTGCCCGAAGCCATGCGAGTTCAGGAAACGCGAGTTGCCACTTGGTATCAATTTCATGAGCGAAAAGAACCAGGAAGTATCTTCATAACAAGCTAATCCTATTAATGTCTCTATGTCATGTTGCAGTAGTCTAGACGGAAGAGACTCGTAGATAACTAACAATGTAAAAAAATATTATGAGCAACGTTCGATTCGTATCCCTCTCCACTAATCCCTTCAATTCACCCACCTCCACAATTTTTTGTTCCATTTACCACTTCACATATTCATACGGCGCTCTTTGCTCACAATAAACGCGGGCCATTTGCATGCGAGGTCTCAGGGAATAAAACCCCGGCGTTCCCCGGGATATATCCGCGTGGAGTCGAAGATGGGTTGGCGTTACCAACCCCAGCCCCTCGGCCCCTTCCTAGCAGGAACGGAGCTCTGCCTCCCAAGCTCCGGGAGCGCGATAAGCCGCCCTCGGGGGATTCGCGATTGTCTCGATTTATATGCACGCACGAACGTAGGTGGTAGGCCGTACTGTGGCTGGCTCTCTCCCTCAGTTTCTCTCCCACTCGCTCTTTCTGGCACACTCCGTTTAGGAGCTTTGTCGTTAGCAAGAGAAGGAAGGGTGCCAAGCGTGCAGATCCCGACGTTCCTGGTGTCCTGGTAATGGTTGTGTTAGTGCTGCTGCTTCTGTTGCTGACTGGTCTCGCGAGGATACCTATCGATAGATCGATTCTCCAACAGACAGTAAATATCGCTGATGAGCTGGACCAGTCGGCGACGTCGGTAGTGGGGTGTCCTGGTGGATGGGCTGCTTACTCTGCGATTTGTCGAGTGGTAGAAATCCTCGTGCTCGGTTCGACTCCGAATATCTTTCGTTTCGGGCTTAGACCCTTCCTCTTTACCACTCTCCACCGATTTTGCGAATGACGAGTCCTCGATATGGAACTCTTCGAACCAGTTTCATATCTCACGTTAACCACGGTCGGTTCCGTGACGCGTGCTCGAGAGACGGTACGGGTAATTAGGGATAACCCTAGATATTCTTTCGTTATTTTTTGGACTCGTATATATTTTTGATGAAAAGCAATTCTCTTGAATATAACGATTTCCATCGGTCCCTTGTGCGTGTTAGCAGTTATAAAAATATTTTGTAACTTCGATGATTCGATGAAATACTAACTTTCATCTTTTTCTCTAATTACAGGTTTCACTGTGTGACGAGTACAGTTTGCCGGTAGACTTTGTAAACAAGAAACGTCCCGCCAGTGCTGCGGCTGCAACTTCATCGGTGCAGTGGACTTTGCCAAGTCCTACTGTCGAGAACGTGAGTACCTACCTTCCTCTTTTCTGCTGATCTAGTTTATCATAGCCACTTTTAAAAGGAGACACACAAAAAAGGGCAAGAACCTTCTATCTTTTTCACCATTTATTTAGTTAAACATTCATACTTATACCAATAAACACGTGGAAATGTTCATATAAGTTTATGTTAGCGGAAACAATTAACATACATCAATTATAATATCACACAACATAACTATAGTCCATTATAATCTTCTAAGACGAAGCACAAATTTTTCTTTGCCGTTCAATCATCACAGACTTTTTCTAGCCCGTTTATGACGCACGGTTAACGCATAGTATTGATATTTTCGCCCGGCGAACTGCCGGAAAATCGGCTGAAGGGAGAAATATAATTACGGCGGTGACAAAATACCCGGCGGGCATGACGGTAGGAGGTTACGGGAGTGAGGGTTTACGTGAGGATGGTGGGTGGTACTAAAGTGAGAAAGAGAGAGAGGTGATCGTCGAGGATGGTTGAGAGGGACAAGGCCGTTTCTAGCTTGCGTGGGTGAAAACGAACGAACGAAGAGACAGAGATAGAGAATAGAACGAGGGAGAGAGAGAGAGAGAGAATGAGAACGTTGAAGGGGGTGGGATAGGAGAACGGTGACTTCCGGCGTTGCTTATAATTGCTCCGGCACTCAGTTTCTGGCGACTGGGGTTGCCTCGAGCGCTGCGCCTAAATGCTTCTGCTCCTGAAACACGTCTCCAACCCCTGAGCATGCCACCACTTTTGCTACATCGTCATACGGCTTTTGCGTCGCGCGTAAGTATGACCGAGAAGTCGTATTTTCTAAAAAGAGAGCTCTGCAAGGTTCGGTGATGACGCCAGGGACGAGACGGAGTCGATTCAATAATGCACAGAGAGTTTTCGTGTTACTCCAAGTTACGTACATACATATGCGTAATACGTGGGACTTTTCGAAACGGTTTTATGAAGTTCGTTACGAGCTAACTTTAAATGCGCGTTATAACGTACAGTTAACTTTATACAATCGCTGGATGTGCGAATAGTTGGTGATTAGTTTAAGCGGGTTAGAGAAGTATTAAGCGCTCGTTGCGATCTACAGTTGGTATTGTTCTAGTTGTATGGTATTAGGTGGATCAAGGCTGCTATTCTTCCTATTCGTTCGTCGTAAAAAAGGAACGATCGAAGAAATATGCTCCGAGTAGGGGAATAAAAGAAAGACGGAATGGATCGTTAGTGGGTGGGTTGGGAGGAGGTTGATTCTTGCTTTGGGAAATTCACAAAAAAGGGGGACCCGCCGGTGGAAAAGCCTGTTGTTTCGTAGGGGTTCGGGAGACGACACCTGGAAACGTCGAACAAAAGTTTCCTTCGCCTCGTTGTCACCGAGCAACCCCTGTCGAAAGTGCTTCTCGTATCGTGAGACTGTGAGTGGGAATGAGAGTGAGAGAGAGAGAGAAAGGCGATGGCGGCACTTGACTCAAGAGGGTGAATCGTTATGACTCTCGCTCGTAAGCCCTACTTAATACTTTAGCGCTTTATTTTATGCGTGAGGTCGAGCGCGGCCGTTGCACGCATTTATCACTTTAAACAAAGGGCCTTCGCTTATTTCAAGAAAACTTGGAACGTTGTAGTGTAGTCTTTTTTTTTTCATTTTATTCTATACGAACTGGAAGGGGTGTCAACAGAATTTAAGACGATTAAATCTATAGCTCTACCACCCTATTTTCTTTCATATTCTGATAAGTCCAATAACGTCAATATTTTCTCAGTCTTTCAGAAATTACCATAATTAATATACCATAGAATTAATTAGTAGGTCTTGCTTAATTATGATTAAACGATAACGTAATTCACGAGCTTTCGTTCGTACATTTTACATGGCACAAGAATTTTCTAACTGGATACACAAGCGAATGCATAGAGATTGGTCATTTTAGTGTGGATCAAGAGGAGTTCATTGCCATGCAATAACAACGCGACATAAAACGAGTGTGTTTCGGTTGTCGTGAGTATGCGCATACCCACCTATCGTAAATAGCTCGAAGTCGCATGATTATGTCAGATAATGATCGTCCTCAATTATAATACAGTGGTCGAATAATCGGCTTAAAGTCCTCCATAAATCGATAGGATTATCGACGAAGCGTGCAACAAGAGAGAGAGGGGGAGTAAACAGCTACCTTTTACGGTATGCACTCATCGATGGCCGAGGGTAACTTCATTCAGTGCCGTTCATCGTTTTGCAAAAGATTGGTGTAATGTGCTAGAAAAAATGATGTTACTGAAGTTGAGTTATGGTTTGAATAATTAATCAATATTTATTTCGTGTATAAGAGAGGAAGGCTTTTGAGATACGTCTGTGTAATATGTTTTACAAATATATTTTTTTACAAATTTTATAAAATAGAGGAAGTAGTTGATTGCTAAATTTTAATGTAGGTTACATTCAGGATAGTCCAATAGAAATTAGCACCGTGATTATTTTTAGAACCATGGGGAGAAGAGACCAATTTTTCAAATAAAAATTGTTCACTATTAAAAGGGTCATCGTTAAGTCACATCGAATTTATTTATGGATGGCGTCATTTGAAGATCATCTCGATATGAAAATTATTGTTCCCAAGGTATTCGAGGTGTTAATCCTTATCGAACCACCCTGTATAGGTAAAATCATGAACGTGAATTAATATATTCTAGCTTCACGAGATAGATTGAGAATATTCATCGAATTCGGTTCGAAGTCCCTGATTGCGAGAAACTTGGTCCCAAAGTCGATTCGATTTCTCGATTCTCCTTAACGCACGCCCAGTTTCTGATTGACTTGCCTCAGAAACATCTCCTCGATGAATGTTTGCTTGATATATAAGCCGTGTTCGCCTCGTCACCGTCGGATTTGCGACAACCGATCGAGCCCCCACTCCTCATCCCTTATTTCCCTTCTTGACGAAAGCTACCTTCGTAATTTCCGTATAAACATCCACGAATTTATGTGTTACGAGGGACCTCTCTTTCACTCTTTCAAGGATGGAGGTTGAGGGTGATGACTCGAGGCAGAGCTTTTCGCCTTCGAAACAACCCCCCGAGGGCAGCAGGCGGCGTTCAACTTTGGCAGGAGAATTCCAATTTCGGGTTCTTTCAATTTAAGGCTACTTGTCTTCTTCGCCGTCTTCTCATCCATCTCAAACGCTACCGTGCCGCAGCGTTGCTTCCTTCTCTCTCGCTTTCACTTTTTCCACAGTTTTCTATCCTTCTCCTTCCTCCCCCGTCTCTCTTCGCGCTTCTTGGCTTCTGATACACCCACACCAGTTTCCTAAAAGGAGCGAGGAAGAGACGTCTTGCCATTGATCAGACGCTTTCTTCCAAGAAATCCAGACTATCTCTGTCTATCACTTTCTCTCTTCCATATACCACCGTCTGTTTATTTATCTTTATTCTACCCTCGACCCGTACTTCGTTCGTACTTTTTGCCCGGGGACATCGTTATTACCTCTCATTATCGACGTTGTCATTAATTTTGGAGGAAACGAGAGAGAAAACATACGCAGGGATGGCAAAAAGAGGTTCTATGGAATGGGTGTAGGAATGGCGGTAGTAGAAGTCGTTTCTTCTTCGCTTAGCCGAGTCGATTTGCTCCAGACAGCTTGTGTATTTTTCTTAATGTTCTACCGGTATTCCCACCCTCTCTCCCACTCTCTTTCGCTTTCCATCTTCACTGTTCCTTCTGCAAATGTTATATAAGCGTAAATGACGGGTGAATTAAAGAGCTAGGTTGCTGTTAATTAACTGTTACGCAGTTGTATAATTGAGTATTCTTTGCGAGTTTATTAATCTAAGTATAATAATTCTGTCGTAATGTAAACGTAACATTTGTTAATTAGAAATCATTGTCCAGTAATGAGGTTTGGATTAAGTACAAGTAGAAAAAGAAATCGTGAAAATGTTCTCTACTCTTGGAAATTACGATCGTTTCAGTGTATAGTAGAAAATGTTTATTCTCTTTCCAACCCCACGCCATACCACGTGCCAAGGCATTACCGCAATTGGCTGCGTTCAGTAGGAGGAAATGGTTTGCAGTTAAGGTGCTGCGTACGTTTAGGTGAAGGAAACTCCAGCAATAACCCTTTCTCGTGGTGGCCCCTAAAGAGACGAAGCTTTAGACATCACTATATAAGCACAAACTTTAGAGAGAGTGAGAGAGAAATGGTACTGTTGCCAAATTAGTATTGTCGAAGTGGTTTAAGCCAATGATTAGTGTTCTCCCATTATCCTGCGTTTGTGAAAATTATTAGCGTATCACGTGTTTGTCGTAAATATTACTTGCTAGTAATACAGGTTTTCTTGTATAATTATTAATGATCGATATAATGTCTTTAAAAGGTAGAAATTATCAGTAGGGATTTATTAGAACAATAAATCTACTGAGAGTCCGTGATATATAAGGGTTGGTGAAAAAAAGAATCAATTTTTCTTCTGCTTCCAGGCGGAAGTCGAGATCGTGGAACAATACAGCGACCCCAGGGACAGTAAGAGTAAAGCGTACATCGAGCCTGGAGCGGAGACCTCTCTGCCGACGATTTACAGCAAAGTAAATCGCAACTACTGTCGACCTTATACAGGTAAATACATCTGTAGAATTTCTTCATCCGAACGAAGCGATTAGAATCAGTGTATGAAGTGACTGCTCGACAATGGAACGCATTTATTGTTAGTGATTACTTCTCTTTCATCGATTAAGAATTAACATCATTGTTACGTTCAACGAAATTTCACGAGCGCTTATCTACAGCTGCACAGTAAATCGAAGATGCTTCCGGGCGTCTGTCGATAGTCCACACAAGCTTTTCGCTTTTATCTATCGATCGAATCGAGCTTTCAAGCTTATCCCACCCGGTCCCTTTGTAAACCGTTCTCTATATGTTAGACACTCAACATTTTCATTACTTTGGAAAATTCTTGAAAGGATTCGAGTAGATAGAGATGAGTACTCTATCCGATGATCTGTATCTTTCATAATTAATACCAGTGAATAGCACGAATAGGACAATAATCTATCAAGTATAATAATCTAGCAGATATTTTAATCTATCCTTTTTACTCTAAGTAAGATCGTTCGATAAGGTCTAACCATCGTAGCTGAACAGAGAGTATGCTTGGTCGTCCAGGACGTTTTGCCATCTCTGATCCGCGTTATTAGGAGACGGATCGTTAACATAGCCCGTAGTTAGGTGGCGTAGTTACGAGGAGAATGTCTCGTCCGGTAATTAACCTCCACGGTTATCTCGCATGGCCGGTACGGTACCCTAGCCTCTACTACTTGCTTTCGAACCCTACTTGCAGGCCAGGAGAGAAAGAGATAGATAGGTATACGGAGAGATAGGCTGGACCACCGTTCTCATTCCGGTGTCTCCAGCGTATTCTGACACTCAAGTATGCAGATTGCCGAGTAACACTGATCCCGAGTAAACACCGCTCCTGGAATTTACATCCTTACCATATTCATGGGCTTTTAATTCGCGGAGTATCGTAGGATGTGGCTGCGGATGGCGGGGAGAGCTCAAGCCGCCGGAAGAAGCTGTGTAAACGCGCCGAGTAAACGTTGCCTTTGCCCTCTCTCTGATCGTGGAATGGGCGACGATGTAGCTCGGGCTAAGTCGTCGTACAACCTTCGGAAGAGAACCCTTTGAGACGCGACCGCTCGTGTGACTTCGGATTTCGAAGGTAATCCTCGCGGTACTCGCGTGCAACGGCATGGAAGGATCCTCGGCGATGCCAAAGCGTTAACCCTTTTTTCGTGATCCTTTTCGACGATTTTTAGGTCCCCCATGTTCCTTTCGAAGGAAAAGAAGATGATCATTTTGTGTCTCTCTTTGAGTTTGTCCAACGAAATTCGAATTTCTTTCGAGGTAATCGAATCACCGGGTTATGTTGTTGGGGTGGTTGGAAAATGTGTGGAGAAGACGAGGGTCAGTCGAATGGAATTTTCAGAGCACTTGAGGGTTTATAAAAGAGCCACAGCGATGATGATGAAATGTCTCGACGTCGTCTATAACTGGACACCAGTGTCGTTCAGGATCCAGAATGGTTCTCCCTCTATGGCGTTTCACTTTCTCTAGGGTTCGATTCGTTCGAACTTTTCAACATCCCTGTACCCCTGTCCCTGACGTTTACTTGCCGACGAACAATCTACACGGTGCTGGTATCTCCTCTTCCTATATATGTCGTGTGATATTTAATTAAACTCTCCCCTCTACCACTTCACCGCATCACCACGGTATCGGCAGCAGCAACATCGGAAGCAACGACTCGTCCTCTCGGCCTCTCTCGTTCCGCTCTCGTAGTCTGTAAAGTTTCAAGGGGTTTTCCAACGGCGCACCGTTCCTCGTCTCTTCTCCGATCCCCTTCCGGGACTTATTAACCGTTTCCAGCGGGACTCCCACCCACTCAACATTGACATGGGTTTTTCTTGCCTCGTTCCACGTTTCTCCGGATAGGAAGTAATTAAAAATCGAGCGATTAACGAACGCGAGAAGCTTTTACTTCGTTCCATCTTTAAAGTTTTCTCTTTTACCATGGGCTATTTATTTTTACAATGATTCTCTTGAGTAAGAAATATTATTCTTTCAGTTTGATTCTTCGAACCTCGTCAATGATTCCCCAATGATATTACACATGCACGGTTGATGCTACATACAGGTCGCATCAAACTTTAATCTCACGCATGGCTTTTCGTAGACAAAGACTTTAGCTCGACCATAAAATTGCGCTAAAATCCCTATAGAGGCGAGAATCCTCCCTTTCTCTTGATCCTGCGATCATCTCTTCGAACTACCCTTCCACGAGAACTTCCCTCATTTCAATTACTGGTACCAGGTGACTTGTAGCTCGTTCCGCGTCCCCGAGCAGTTAACGCGGCCATGGGTTCATTGTATGCAAATGACAAGCCGTCCGTTCGTTTGTCCGTTGTCCGGCATGTAGAAGAGCCGTTCTGTTTCACGTTAAATGCTCGTTCGCAACAGCCTATCACGAAAGCGATTAAAAAAGACTACATTATAGTTTTCATGAAACTGGGAAATGTTCAATGAGGTCTCTACAAGCTTTTTACCCTATATTCTTTTGTCAGGGTGAACTAAAAATCTGGTGGTTGTCTAGATTGCAATTTTATGTGACAATATGGATGGTAATATTTCTTGTTAAAATAAAAAGATATTAGAGGTTGATTTTCTCGTCGACAATGTAACAAAAAGGTAATCACCGATCAGCACATCACAACCTACCCATCCTAATCTAGCATGTTCGTGATGGTTCTCGCGACAGTTTTAGTATTCCGTTGCCGTGGGTAAGCGGGTCGGAAAGTTTGTTGGATTGCCACGAAGATGAATAGTTAACGGGACTGTTCCACCCCTTTTCCAAGGGTTCCTCTTTCACAGCTTCCACTCATTTCCCTTTCACGAGACGAGATTCTCCCTCTCCTTCCTTTTCTCTATATCCTTCTTCCTTTCCACTACCTCTCTCCCCTCTTTCCTTATTTCTCACTTTCTCACCCGGTAAACTGGATCATTTACAAACTGTCAACGGCATGGTTCTTCGTTCCACGACCAATGGCGCCAAGTACCTTTCGAATCTTTACTTTCTCTCTCCCTTCTCTGTCTCATGATCGTTTGTTCACGAATATCTTAATTCTTGCGCGCAATTTCGTAAGTTAGATTACCGAATCGCTCAGGACGACAACGACGAAGCGAGCTCCTTCCTTTCATATCGAATTCCGTGAATTTCTCGGGGCAATAATAGTCCAAATGCTTCTCACGGTGATAGGGAAGGGTTGCTCTAGGTGTGAGTATCATCATGGGATAAAATAAATGAGAGAACTTTCAAGAAGGATGAACTCAACTTTTGACGCGATGGGGATCGATATGCAGTTAAGACCTCGTTCCTAGACTTTGAGTAAAGCTTCATTCTTCAAGGAGTTTGGCTAGTTGTGGGAAAATTAGGAAGTCGAAAAATTGGTTTACTACTTGATCTAACGATCAACTCATTTGATCCAACCTATTTACAATATATAAATATTTTTTTACATTACTTGCCATTTCCATTCACTCGTATACGTAATTCCTTTGAAATCTAATTCCGTATGCTATTCGTGATCGCTGAATTTTTGGATTCTTCCTTTTACCTCCCATCTCTGACTGCCATTATACGTATTCACGAAAGTACCAACCGCCGGATAAATTAACCTTATCATTTCGTTCCACGTACCATGAAATCACGTTCCCTGGATCGATGAACGTTTTGACATCCTCCATGGCGACCGGTCGGGGGTACCTTCGAACGAATTCGAATGAAATTACGAGAACAATGAGCACCGGAGTTTCGCTGGAGGACCATTTTGTTGGACGATCGATATTTGCTAAAGCGTATGTCGAACGATTTTGAAATACTTTCAAAAGGGAAATACATTCGTGATTTATTTGGTTCTGTGAATCTTTTCATACGATATATCTGCATAAAAATAAAATAAAATCATATTTGATGATTCTTCTTCATCAGTACGCAATTACATATTGTCATGACGTATATCATAATTAATGAATCGTCCGGAGTTAGTTTAGAACCCAGACGAAATCTATCATCGTTCTAATCGCAAGCTATAACGTTAATGGGCACACAGGCGACTCTCTCACTATATCTCGGTTCTTGTTTCACGTCACTTCGGATATTTTTCTCCGGCCGGTGAAACCCGCCGATGCTTCTTCCCCTTTCTCTCTACCTCCCCCATCAGCAACTCTCCTTCTCTCCACAGCGCGATTATTAACGGTCGAACGAATTTCTCAAACTTCAGCCACGGTTATTTGTTTTCCCACCGCGGAACGATACTAAGCGATATCAATTTGCCGAGTTAACTTTCCACCATTTGTCTCACTTCGTTTCGTTCTCTCTCGTGAGAATGGTGGAGGAAGAACATGTAACGTGTCCATCGAGGAGAGAAGTTCGTTCCTATAACGAGATCGTTTCGTCTTTTCAACGAGTTCGCGTATTTCCGTGCCTGTGAGCACAAATCCAAGAAACTTTGACGTAACATGTGTTTTTGTGCAACGGGTCCAATGTTAAAATTGCAGTTATGATTTTTAATCAGTGTTTCTGTTCTCATAAAAGGATATTAATATTTAATTGGATTTTTTTAATTTCGACTCCACGGGTATTCGAGATATGCAATACCTAACATTAGTTTTTACGAGAGCGAATAAACGACCAGACAAATTTCCAGAGACTCTGCACTCCTTGCGAGCATGCGTGCATACTCGTGGAATTCGGTTGCCGGGTAAACGACGCGGCATGGAGGTAAAGGGTCTCGCTTTTCGCGATGAGACGAGAAGAGGGAAGTCCTTTTCTGAGAGGGGGAGAGACACATCCCTCCCTGCGAATTCATTTCATAGGCAATTACAATTAGCATTTATACCACGATTTGCATATCGTTGCGAGATAATTTAGCGAACGTTTAGCCAAATCTCCCTGTCAGATGCTGTTATCCCTTGTGTGTGCGTAAGAAATAGAGATAACGATCGCTTCGTACGTGTAAGATCGCTTATCTTGAGAAGTTAGAGTTCGTGCGTGATTATTTAAATTTCTGAACACATAATCTTTAGAATCCACCATGGAAATAATGTTAGGGGAGAATTTTGGAATATGTAGTAGTAGCATATAGTACCGACTAGAGCTAATTCTTGTTGTAAATATTTAAATATTTTATTTACGGTTAAGTACATTTAAATAATAATTGCCTGTGTTACTATAACGAAAAAAGTCACAAATTCACAATATCAATATCATTATCGTCTACTGTATATACCATTCAACTTTAAAAAATCAATTTTAGGAACTTATCACCGACTCTAGCCCGAGATATAAAATAAACTTACAATTAGAACAGTCGATACTGTACCGAATTTTATTTGTATACATAGCAACATTAATTAAAAAACCAGCTGGATACACGAGTCTGATTTAACTCAACATCACCACCCTCCAAGGCTACACGCGTGACCAATTCCTTCAATCCGTTTCATGCGCTTCGTCCGATCGAAAAATTTTCACCCAACGCGATTTTGATTAATCGAGCAACTAGAAGGGCATAGCTGCGGGTGGCTAACGAAGGAGTATCCGCAATCGGGCCGTCTGGTTGTTCTGTCTTCGGGTTTCGCGGCCGAATCTCTTTCACCCCCCGTCGAAATGCAGGAGGCAACCCTTTCCGACGCAAACGAGCGTGCCTCGCGCGTGACCACCGATGTAGATTTCAATCGAGCGATGTCTACCCATAGGGAAGCGAATAATCCGTCCATCTCTCGCTATTTCCACCCTGTTCGACCACCTGCAACCCCCTTCGACCACCCGTCAGCGACAGTTTCGACGCCACCCCTTTTCCTCGATACTCTTCTCTCTCTCTCTCTCTCTTTCTGGTTTTGGTTATCTTCGTTTATCCGTCGGGACCCCTCGCGACCAAGCACACTGGATTTTACTGGATTTTATTTCCAGTAAAATCAATTGGACCTAACGATCCAGCGTGACATTCTATCTCTCTCTCTCTCTTTACCCATGGCTCTTAACGAGGAACGAGATTGTTCGCGGGACTCCTCGTGAATGGTAAAAAGGGACTCATAATTGTGGCCACTTTCTCGTGGTACTATGGTGCCCATTGTTACAGGTTCATTTTCCTGATCGATCGTATGGGAAACGATTGGGAAAAAAGGCTAGAGAAGTGGAGGAATTGATTACTCTTTTTTTTGTTTTTGTCTATATCTTTTTAATTGTCTCAATTTGCTCGATCGTTCGTTATTTAAAGAACCTTAAGCCGGTAGACGCGAGTAGGAAGAAGCGATTTTCGGGTTACTTCGTTGAAGCACTCGTACGACGCGTCTCGAGCCTCGTTATAGCACGGAGAAATGGAAGGAGCGAAATTTTTCCACTTAATCCCCCCGTTTTGAGAGGTCCGAGAAAAGCGCCGGTCAATTCGGTGCCTTGTCGTCACGTGGCGCGAAGGGAGTGGAAAACAGCTTCAACTTTTCTCGGGTTGGTCTCTTTTTACCCCTACTCGTATTTCCCACACTCGAATTTCGCGACACGTTGCTTTTCCACCCAAAGTAAGGAAAATGAAATTAATTTTATTCGGACGTAATTCAAAATTCACCAAAAATATAATTGTCATTTCTTTTATTTTTTTTCGTTAACAATTGTTGACAAACGATGCATGTTTTCGTTAGACAGAAAAAAATGGGAAAGAGGGGGATGAACGAAGGGAAAAAAGGGATTAAGAGCTCCGTCGCGAAAGTCTGGTGCATGCGACTTACGCGACGACGGGAGACCTTCCGTCGGGAGTAAGGACGCCCGGAATAAAATTACTCGAGTAAGTAATTTGAGGACAGAGCAAGTAATTGCCACTCCAAACGCTCAAAGGCGTGTCCCTCCGCGCCTTTTAAAATCAGCACTCCGGCTTCGGCCGGAAGCAGCCTCCCTTTCCGCCCTTCGGATCGCACGCACGTTCCTTTTCCGCCTTCTACGAAGATCAAAGGGTCCTCTCCTTCCCTCCTTCTCTATCCAAATCGGGCCCTTTTTGTCCTTCCTTGGATCTTGCATTCCCTTTTCATGCAAAAACAATCATATTTCTTAAATGTGACATTCGATAAATATATTATAAACTTACCCAAGTTATATTCAATTTTGTTCTGATTCATTTCGAGGTTATAATTTTCGTACGTTCGAAAGAATCCAAAAAATTGTAGTTTTTATTTGAACATTAAAAAAAAATCTATAACCAAGATATTTGGTAGTATTTTTCAGAATGAGAGAATTACCTAATCAAGCTGTCGGTGCTTTAATATTATGAAATGGTCGTAAGGGTATCGAAATAAAAAACAGCGATAGGAGGAGAAAATGTGAGAAAGAGCGAAGGCACGTAATTGCCACTTAAAGCGTTCAAAGACGCGAACCCCCAGCGCCTTCCTTTAATTTTCTATATCACGCAGAAGCCACGAAAAACGAGTAGTCGATTCGAGTCACTGCTAACGCTACCTTTTCCTTCTTGCCTTCCTCGTTCTGATTCATTTTCGGCATACGAGAGACTAATCAAAGAGGAGGAACAAGCTTTAAGATTTAGCCGGTTCTTGTAATCAGTGGACCACTCGAATCACCTTGCGAGATTCATCTCACCTGTTCACGATACGCATTTTTATGGATTTTCACGTTAGAGATTCTCAAGTAAAGAAGGCAAGCGTAGAGAGTCAAAGAAGAGACGAATTTTCTTTGAAAGTGTCTCCGCCCCTCCTCGTCCTTTCCTTGGCCCTATCTTTCTTTCTTCCACTGCTTACCGTGACCCCGATGACTTTGGCTCGTTAGGAGCTTCTTTTCAAGCTTGCGCGAGAGACAAGGAGACTAAGACCGGTTCTCGCATGAAAGGGACTCGAGATACGAGAGAGACCACCGGATTCTCGCGAGATCGACGGATTTTTAAGCTTTTTCTAAGACACTGCCATGTAAGAGAGGCTGTAATTAACGTTATCGTTCAATGGAATCTGAAACGTTCAAGTCGATACGAGATATGTAATCTCCAATATTCTTGCTTGATACTAAAGAAAGACATTGTTAAGTAGTTATGCAAATTTTTATATATAACTCGATAATGGTAATCCACGTGTTCCAGAAAAATTAGATCAATCGCATACACATATAACATATTTTACTGTTTGTTGGGGTCATTGAACACCCTTGAAACATCCATGATATATTATAATCATAACGAAAAGCCGATCGTTTTACTTCGACGACCCTTCCATGCCGAACGTGCCACGCTTGGCACGTTTTACTTTCGGCAAAAGTCCCAGGATCGTAACCGTGGATTCTGATATAGCGTCTTGCCAATAACCGAGATTGCCTTTCATTTCGTCGTACGCGTAGGCCTCTTGGTAATCTTTTTGGCTTCTTCTTCGAACCTAGAGAAGAAGAGGCTTCGTGATTTCGTTCGGGCTTTGGGAACGGTCTTATCCCTATATACCTAGGGTTCTTCTGGTCTCCTCCCTTTTCTTTCTTTTTTTTACCTTCTGCTATCTCTTTCTCGCCATGGTACGATACAACAACCCCAAAGACCCACATGTCCCGTCTCCGTAGTCGTCGGTTATGTTACGACGACAATATCTAATAAAAAGCGAAGTGAAGTGGCTCGTAGCCTTCCGCACTCGAGCTTTTTCGCTCCTTTATAAAGCCTTCGACGGAATTTCTCTCGTCATTGCCCTCGTCCACGTTGATCTCAGGATGAGGAGAGAAAGAAAAGAAGAGAAGAAGATGGAGGCCTCCCATCTCTTTCTTCTTCTTTATCTCTCATTTTATTTTCCAGAAGATGCGATCAGATTTGGCTGAAGATTCCGATCGGATTGTTCCTCGATTCGATTAGATTTTTAGGTATACTACCATGTTTTTGTACTACCATTGAAAGGACGATCGAGAGGAGATACCTTGTAGCTTTTTATCATTTTTGTTTTTTGGAAATTACGACAGTTGGCAGAGGTCTTACTTGGCACGAAAGTAGAACGTTTGAACGGAGGATTCAGGTCCTGTTAATTTGGCATCGATGATAAAGCTTTACGATATTAAAACTTGTGTGGTCGTGTCTAACTCGATATATTTCATTATCAATTATTCGTATAAACATCAATTTCAAACTCATAAAACAACTATTGATTACATTCAAAACAATGAGCTAAAGATCCAATGCAAAAAACAATAATACATTTTTCGCACAGTTATTGCAGAAAATTAACAGAGGCCAATCGTCTCGATCACTCTTAAACAGATTCATGGGTATTAACTCTCGCGAATGTAACCGTCACTTGGAAAATCATCCCCCTCTATATCCCGTTCACGGAGCTATCCCATAACCAACATGAAGAGAGGGTTCCTATCTCTCTCTCGCGCTTGCATCACGCCTGCATCGCGCTTGCATCGTTTCATGTTATCCGTAGTGATTGCTGGACGGAGGGGTTGTCGCTCAGGCTCCCTAATAGATTCATTAGGGATACCATCCCTCGTCCCTCGAGTTGCATCCATCCTCCCAGTCCAGGATGTTGCTCCTTCTCTATGTTACTCGTTATCTTCGTTGCACGGTGCATTCTCTCTCTCTCTCTCTCTCTTACTCACTCACACCACTACGTTTGATAGAACGTTTCTATCCTTCCTTGGTGCATATCCACCCGTCCACCGGATGTCTCGTAAATCTGATTATCGATCGGTAATCAATATCGTTGCAATTTGGCGGTACGCCAGGGCACGGTAGCTGGTTGGTATGTAGTATGCGTTACGTGTATAAGGTCTATGCAGATGAAAAATGTTTTTTTGTTTTTTCTAATTTTCTGTTACGATACGATCGATTGGGGATGGTTCGTGATTGACCTTGAACTTTATAAAGGGCCATGTCGGTTATTCTTCAGTTACGCAGATTTGTTTTTGCTTGGTTGTGAAAATAATCGTACGAAACTCTGTTTGTTTTTACTCGAAACGTTCGTGTTATGATTCTTTCTCGGAAGCCGGCTCGAATGATAACGACACTTCGAGCGGGTCAAGCGTACTTGCGTGTTTGGCAGTCTTCTTTCATCGCTAAAGCCGGAAGGCTACGTGAGAGAAGACTAGAGGTACCTCCTTTAATTTGATATTTACGTGTTTAACTTTCTTGTAGATGTTTTTATGGGTATACGGGATATGGGTTATGTTTTTTAGTAATGTTTTTAATTCGATTAGTCCAATGATCGTTGATTTTGGACAGAGGAACGACCACGCAATCAAGACGCTTTTCAATAAATTCATTTAAACGAGAACTTTTGCTTCTTCCCTACCCTCGACTCATTTCGAAACGAACGGAACAGCTGCGGATACATATTCATGATTTCTCAGAACTCATCTACGTTGCTTTTTCATTCGTTCACGATCGTTTAACCCTTTCGCTTCTCTTTGACTCTTTTTCTTCGACACAAACCACACCATATTGCGCGGACCTTCGCTTTAAGACGATATTACGATCGTTACGTGAATATTGCTTTGTAGATCAAGCGATATTGGCAATAGAAAAAATGATGGTATTTTAGGATTTTGCAGATTTTAGTAATCTGCATTAGAATATTATTGATATCAATTTGAGAAATCTTACGTTATCTATAATATGGAATTTCAGATAGAATAGAATCAGCTACTGTCAAGGGTTAACAAATATTCAGAGTGGTCAATGTTGGTACAATTGAAAAGGTGGTAAATCTACATAAAAAATGAATAAAAAGTCTAGAACAAAATCTCTTTAACATTGTCGTTTTATTTTGTGATGAAGAATAACCTTTTTTCGATTGTCACACCACCTACCGATCACCATGTATATATGCAACATAGTTGTGAACATAGGCAGTAGTTTAAGCCACGATATATCAAGAGACCTAAAGGGGAAAGCGAAGAAAGTTGAAAAGCGCCGAACCCACTCGAGAATTTGATATTTCTCGAGGTCCTCCTGCTTGGCTGTCGTTTTCGCTTGCCAAGTTTCCAACGTCGCGAAAAGATCCCGAACGGACAAGACAAAACCCTACCGTCGCATAGATCATATCTTTCTCCCCTATACAACACTCGCACAACCCGCGTTCTTCAGCCCAGCCGCGAAGAAGAAACTTGGATGAGCATCAAAGAAGAAAGAAGAGAGAATAAAACGCGATTACAACGTGATGCTCGTTCATTTCTTCGTTCGTTAAAGAGTAGAGAATGTCTCGGATATAATAAATTCCCAAGGATTCATTTCTTCCTCCGGGACATTAATTTCACATTTCGTGATCTTATTGTAGTCCCAGCGTTTTAAGCTCTAGCGCATTCGATAAGCATTTAGAACGTGTCGGCGTTATAGCTCACGGGATCGCTATGAGAAGCTTAAAGCTGCTAAACAAATACACTTCTTCTCTCTGTTTGCCCTGCGATTTGTAATCGCACAGGATCTCCTGCTCGAATCTCTGTGCTTGCTCCAGGAAAATTGTAGATCATTTTGCGAATAAATAGGGAAATAACAGAAAGGACGATTGTGTCTAAAATATTATTTATTTATTTGTATAATCATATTTTATAGTACATCTGTTTTTGATAATGAAGCAAAAAGGAAGTAGACTCGAACCGATAATAATTTCTTTCCTTAATCCGCAAAAAAAGTTTTTTAGTATATCCGCAGTGCCGTAGCCCTGTCAGAAGCAGCTCCAACCTTATGGTTTATAGCGTCTCCGACTACTCTCCAAGGCACCTAGCAAGGAGGATTCCAACGGATCCCTCCGTTCGAGCATAATGTGCCCATTATCTCCACTCCTTTCACCTATCATCGTTGGCTTGTGTAGTATAGGACCGAAGGTATAATGTACCGGGTGTCTGTGTAATTTCGCGTCTCCTCCTCGTGCACCGATCTATTTCACCGTCTGGCGTGTGTCGCTGACGCGTATCGTAACCCAAGTGTCATCGGATTAGGTATGGCAAAGAAAAGAGGAAAACAAGTGTCGAGAGGGAGGTACCTTGTAGTATGTTGAGAAGGAACGAAAGAAGAAAAGGGCGAGTAAGAGGAAGATGAGGAAGGTCTGAAACCATTACCCGTAATATCCCGTCGTAGGAGGAAGTGATTTTTAAGGAGAAAGAGAGAAAGCGGGTCCGTCATTTCACGGCAATTTCGCTTTCCCTGAAAGTCCTTCCTTCGCCTATCCTCTCGCTATCGCGAGTCACGATGAAACGATTATGAAAATCTCGCACCGTTTTGCCTTTTTTTCTCATTTTCGCGATAGTGCCTTCGTAGCATAAGGACTTTATTGTTATACACGCACCCTCCTTAAATTTCGAAGTCCGCTCGGTTTCACCACGTTGAGCATTCGCATCTGGCCGGTAGCCATTTTCTTGATACTGACCAGAAACTATAATTCTTGAGATACTCCCTATTAGGAGTGTTCCCGTTTGTCTGAAATTACGATAATATTTTATTCTTTAAGTGGAACACCGTGACTGGACCGTGCGTTTGCTTTTTCCAGATCCATCGGCTTCCGGCTCGTCTTGCGAAGATGAGATTACAGGGGATTGTCTCACCGGCGCCAGAAAACGTAAGAGCAGTCTGCACGCGTCAACGTCGCTGCGCGCAGTCTCAGTAGAGAGCGACAGACCGCTCTCGACGGATGGTGTCGTTGTCGATTGCGTCGCGTTAGTTCACTTAGCCGACCAATCTTCGACGGATTCGAATCAACCAGTGCGGCATCCATCGCCGTATTATTACGGGGATCTCTTCAAAGTACCAGAACAACCATTGAGATCGCAATCGAACAAGTATAGGAAAAGCGCGAGTCTCGACGTACCGGAGGAACGTTCAAGGACACCCGGTATACCTAAGAGAAATTCCCTGGCGGGTGATGGGGGCCCGTACTCGCCTCATCAACAGCAACATCATTATCAGCAACAGCAGCAAGGACAGCAGAAATCACAGCTGCAACAACAACAACAATACTCTCAGCAACAACAACAGCAGAATCACAATTATCAGAACCAAGATCTAGTGAGCCCCACATCGGGGAGCGAGCATGCTGTCCCAGTCAGAAGCAGTGAGATCCTCTCGTCGTGCATCATCACAGAGTGGGATCACACACTCATGCCTCCGCATCGGCTGCTGAGCCATGATCTCCCGAGCACCGTTTGCACCTGCGTCGCGTCAGCCGAGGAAGAAGAGGATGAGCTAGATCGGCGACAGCCGCAGACCACGCGGCAACAACAACAGCAGCAACGACAGCAGCACCTTCACCATTATCATCATCACCATCATCACCATCATCATCATCAGAGCGCACCGCGAAAGTTACGACGCGCTAGAAGAATAGATCCGCAACCGATACTCGTCGAGGACGAGGACGACGTGGAGGGGGAGGACGAGGAAGAGGAGGAGGAGGAGGAGGAGGTGGTGGTGGACGTTGGCTTGGAGGAAGACGAGGAAGAGATGGCCAGGCAACGCCACCTCTATGAGACTGCCTTCGATTGCAAGGTGAATCGTTCCGACGATGACCTCGACGATCTCGATCGGGTTACCAATCATCCGGTACTGCATTCGCAAGTAAGTTAGACCAATAAAATTTAAATTGCCTCGTTTGATACATTTAGATCGCAGATTTAGTTTTGCTTCTATCTCCCTTGGAAATTTTATAGAGCCAGCGTTTTTTTCTTTTTTTTTTTGTTAAATATAGCAGATACGAAGCAGTAGCGCGTTACCGACAAGCCGAACGAGTTCCTCGACCGATGCATCGAAACAACAACAACAGCAGCAGCAACAACAAATTCCTTACGCTGGTCAATCGCACTCAAGCAAAGACCACAGACGCAAAGTCGTACTTCTCCGCCCAAAGCCAATTCCGAGCCGTCTTCAACAGCAGCAGCAACAGCAACAATCAGACAATATTTCGACTCTGTCCCAGGATATCGAATCCCTCCAGATAAACTCGAGCGATGAGAAGATTGGCTCGCCGAGACTTCCTGCGAGAGGGTATACACCCTCACCGCCATCCACGGCACCCCTACCCGCGAAATTTCATGGTAATCGCGATCACCTATTGCTGAACATACGCAGCGCACCGAATCTACCCTCCCAGCCTGACCACCCGCGTTTGAAGGACATGAGACTACCCGTTAAGTCTACGTTACGTGCCAAGGACTCTCCTCAAAGTAGCGAGGGGAGCATTCTTGAAATCAAGAGTCGACCTAAAAACTTTACTCAGGAGAACGACGAATCCTCGCATGGCCGTCGTTTCGATAAGGAACTCATTCTTGAGTTCAAGAGCAGGCCCAGAGACGAGAGACAACGTCCAAGAAGTTTGATACGCGAGAGCAAACCTATCATGGAGTTCAAGGGTAGGCCTCACGAAGCGGAAAGTGACATTGTACGGCCAAGAAGAGAAGCCGGTCTCTTGGAGTTCAAACTACGTAACAGCAGACGACGTGCTGGTTACTCTAGTACCGAAAGCATGGCCACCAGCAGTAGCGGCGGTAGTATGGAGTCTTTGAGAAGCAGCACCAGTGAAGGTAATCGATCGACCAGCAGTTCCGAGAGTCGCCACAGTACCAGCCTCAGCTCTCACAGCTCCGATAGCGGTGGTACCAATTGTTATCATCATCATCATCACCAGCAAACATCTTTAACGGGTTTCCTAACGCACCATGCCAATAAACTTCATATACTCTCACCAATCTCGGATAAGTCGTCTCAGGAACCAGCTTCGGAAACCTCGGACAACAATCGAAATAATAATTCGCAAAAAGCGTCACCAGAAGAGAGCATTACTATGGAAAATAATGTCACAGGGACAAACAACACTAATACCAACACCAACACTAACACCAATACCAATGCGGCGAATACAAATACGAATACAAATTCTGTCACGTCGCCCATGGACACGTCTTTCAAGAAAAGACGAACACCGCAGAACAAGAATCTCATAAATTTGGCTCTTCAATCTTCGTCTTCCGGTGATGCAGAAATCCAAGGCTCTGACAGTGGAATCTCCATCGAATCTCGAGCCGGTATTAAGTGCAAACCTTTTGGCTTTCACCTAGTAAAGCCTCAATTGGATAATATCAATATCGTTGATAACGAGCCGGAATTGTCCGATCTACCGTTCGATATGCCGAAACTTCGTAGGCGGCGATTACTCATGCAGCAGGACGCGACAACTTCCGGTAGCGCGACTAGCGTTGACCTGAGAGACTTACCGTTCGATATGCCAAAGTTGAGAAGGAGATTGAGGTGTACTCAGAGTACAGAATCCAGTGCTTCACAGGCTTCCTCGAGTCTCTCTGTGCGGGACGTTGAACCACCTGCTTTATTTGGTAAGTTTCATGATAAAAATATTGCTAATATAATTCATTGATTTTAATTACAGAGGATCGGGATATTATAAGTTTCGTTCGTAGTTCTTCTCTAGAAGAAAATTAATTAGATAAGCCAGCCATACTTCTCTTTGTAAACCGAGCTGCAGCTTTATTGAAAGGGTCTCATCTTTTCAGACGATTAGCTTAACGTCAAGCAGCACAGCCGCAAGACAGTTCGGTCTCGGGTTCGTCTCTCGTTAATCAAGTGTCTCACCATTAAAGTGATAAAAACGTCGTACTTTCGGGTAGCTCGAGGTGAGTTAAGTACTCACCAGTAGGAAAGAGGGGGAAAGGGATACCGTAATTTGATGCTGATCGTTATGAACCTTCCAGACAGCGACTAACATCGTTAAGCTTCACTTAGCGCCTTCAGTGCCTTTCCCGAACGAACCAAATATTTAACCGTTACCAACACTCCGTTCGGTTTACTAGCTTACGCGGGGCATCGAGTTTTTACGTGTTCTCTTCACAACAAATTTTTATCTTAATTAGTGCCTTCTACGAGACGTAATACCTCAGAAAAATCTCTTGCGGAAAATGGATTGTATAAAGGATGGTAGGTTGTTAAAATGTAGGTGTATTTCAATTGGCATTATGGCGATGATCCGTAATTAGCAAATGATTTATAAGATTAATAAAACTGAAAGATATGAACAGAAGATCGAGGCTTCTTTGGGTAAAATTTACTCAATATCTAACGAGCTTAGCATTACCGAGGACTGTTCCAGTCTCGAAAAGAGCTGCATTAGCCATGCAGTTCACCAGAGAAGCGGTTGTGCATTAGTCGAACGATTAAGCCTCCGCTGTGTGGTCCAACGTGTATGTCCCCATCTTCCTTTCCCCTTTTACCTCGAAGCCTGGCGTCGCCATCGTCGAAACGAACGAGAGTTTGAACGTGTCTCGTCTACCCTTCCGATAGTCCTGGCTATATCGTTCCCCACCAAATTGGGAAAGCTCTAATGCAAGCTCGCGCGTAGGCACCCATTGCCCACGGGCTAAACTCTCTCCCTTCCCCTTTTCTCTCACGAAATAGAGAAAGAGATAGACGGATGGATGGATAGATAGATAGAAAACGGAGAGAGATCGAGGGGACGGTAAATACCGCAGCATCCGAGCCTCTACCGCGTTACGTACGGTGTTTCACGTTTGTAGGTATGACCGCTAGGAGGGATAAGGCTATTTTTATAGTTGCTCGAGTGTCAATAAAAGCACGAACGTTTCGTAAATCTGCTTCGGGCGCTAAAATGTGCTTTGCCGTGTTTCTCTCGACAATCTATGACTTTTCTTGGGTAAATGATGATATTTATGACACGATCAGGGTGTGAAATCTAGGGTCAGCGTATTGTGCTTTTATAATAGTTTCTCGATCTTCATTCAAGTTTATTGCAACATTAATTTTTATTTTGTCAGAATTTCTTTTGGTGTCTGGGTCTAGATGTAGTAAAAATGTCGTACGTGACATAGTAGATAATTTGAGGTTCAACAACAATTCTCACATATGTATTTCCTATTGTCTAGGTAACGTATAGGTTGAATTTATTTCGTCGGTGTTACTCGTGCATCGGTGTGAGTACAAAACTCTTCGATATCGGCTACCTACGGTCGAGTGAACCCCGTAACTTGGCTTTTGCTGACAAGATAGCTACAGGAAGAGTATGAGAGAGGGTTGAGGAGAGATGGAACGAGAGAGCTTCCCGTTTGTTCGTGGCCACGCGACGATAAATGATAAAACTCTCGGGAGTTTCGGTAACCGCGGACATGAACTCTCTATCGGCCAACAAAAGTGGGTGAACGAAGATCGATATCGAGTTACGAGGCTGGGAGAATGAAAAAGTTGCTATCGGTGTATCCATTAGCAATTTTTGATGTCAGAATATAATTATTTCATATATCAGTTCATTTTTTCGATGATTAGAGGGGAAGAAAGTTAGGTAAATTTATTTTATATTCAAATTCAATTGATTGTTTAAAACATTATATCAAATTTGGACTTTATTGGAATTATAACCTGAATGGTAATCCTATCTCCCAATAAACTAGTACTCATTGTAATAAAGTTCCAGTTTTATCATCCGATAGTCTATAGATTTAAGCTATCTAACCAGTCGTCGAACATTAAAAATCGACGAACGAATCAGTGTAAAAAAAAGAATCATTTCGCGATTTCCTAGTTTTTTTTTTCTTCAATGCGTCCTTCCCGAGCTTTAAGGCACAGTCTGACATTGCTGCGAGCAAATCGAACGACGGGATATATTTCTTCCCGTCTGATGGATGTTGCGCGATTTGGATCCGTAAATTACTTTTTGAAGAGGGCCGAGAGCTGGAGAAAAAGTGGGTATGGGGCAGATGACTGGGAAAAGAGGGGAGAAAAGCTCATTCGAGCTTTCGGCGTGGCCGTTAGCACGTGATCGGGAACAGATTTCGGAAAACACCCCGCGATTCTCGCTCATTCTAACGCCTCTCATCACAAATTCTATCCTACCCTTTCCTACGAACCAACGATTACTTTCGAAAAAAGAAGCTAAAGAAACAACCCGTCAATGAGAAGCTTGATCGATCAGCCTCGTTTTTGCGTTGCATTCACGTTGTTGTCTCCTACGTTGTTAAGGGCAAAGCTGCTTTATTAGTTCGCTAATGGCCAAGCAAAAAGGGATCGTCGATCATCGTAATCCCATCTTGACCGATCCAGAGATTTGGACGGTTCCACGGGATGACGGAGCACCTTGCAACAGTGCCGATTTGTTCCTCCCACCCTTTATCCCCTTCCAATAAACTCGCTTATTCATCGTTGCGTTCACGCGAGAAACGAGGGAGGATTTAGAACGTGTGTTATTTTTTTCCCCCGACTCTCACGCGTCTCATCACGTTTTTAATTAATAGTATTTATTAAGCAAAGAAGGTAAGGGAGAGACGATAAGCTCTCTAAACGGTCCGAGAAAGCGTTTAGATTAAACGAACAACGATTGGGATTCGAGTTAGACGTTGAAAGCTGTGGTCCAGCTCAGACCAGAGTCTCTTTTCTTTTTTTCCTTCCTTTCTCTCCTTTTCTAATTTCTCTTTCCTCCTTTTTCTGTTCTCCAACCGTCCACCCACCCCTCTCTCCTCCTTCTTCTCCTTTTTATATTTTCAACCACGCTCTGTGACGGACGGCCAGCCCGGAAGGAGGTCGGTTCTTGCATTGTGCTTTCAGACAAAAGCTCCCGGCTTGCTTGAGCGTCTACAATACGCCGCGATAGCTGAGTGAGAGAAAAAGAGAGAGAGGATAGTATACCGAAGCTTTAAGCTTTCGCCACACCGCGTGCATGTTCTCAGGTCTCTGTATCTTCTTCGCACGTAAAGTTACATAAACGTGCATCTACCTAAGTATATCTTTGTGTGTGATTGAATATGTATATGTAAAGTAGTATCGTGTACACAACATATAGATATACACACTGCAATATTGACAGTATCGGAAATATTACGCCCTACTTACGACAACTTCGAATTGTTTTCGTTGGCTGACACGACGGTATACTCATCTCGTGACAAAAATATCCATCCTTTTTATTTGCTCGAGGATATTTTTGTTTCTCTTTCTCTCTCTCTCTCTCTGTTCCTTTCTTTCCCTCCATTGGGAAAAATTCGTGAGAAACGAAAAAGGAAGATCGTGTTCTTCTTTCCTTTAGAGAATAGATGGACCGCGTCTTTCGTTCGGAAGAAGAATGGCGTACTCGGAGGAACGTAACAAAGTGTCGCAAGGAAGAATGTTCTTTAGAAAGAGATTCAGAGAGAAAGTCTGTGAATGGATTACCTTAATAGCACGTTGGACGTTATCGGACTAGGCCAAGAATTGAAGAGAAAAATTGGTCAAAATTGCTAGATGATTTCGCAGCATCCGAAAGGAGCTCAAAAATCGGTCGAATTTAATTATTCAATGACTTTTAATAATAAATCTGAGGATAAAAATACTAGTAGTATTAAAGATTAACTAAGCAATTTTGATTTCCCTTCAATGTATACCTGTTCCTTAACGGAAACGATCAATAAATTCAGTAGGCGTGAAAATTGATATCTCCACGAGTCACGAGAAGCCGCGGAACGATTTAACGACCGTGAAGAGAGGATTCCATCCTTAACGTTTCCTCCCCATTCGCGAAGGGTGGTCGTTAACGGGGTTGGGGGGGTTGGGAAAAATAGGAGGAGGACGCACAGACGGAGAGAACGAGAGAGAGATAGGGTCGAAGCAAAAACCAAGACGCCGTAACGGGCACTGGTACCTCCCTACAGTTTGGTTGGCTGAAACCATTCGGAAAAAGATTCGGAAAGTTGTTGGTGAAATCCTGCCGAAAGATCATTCGTCTCGTTCTTGTCTCTCTCCTCGCCTTGGAATTCTTATTTCGAGAAGCTGGTGACACCTCCTACAATTTCTTTCTTTCGTGATCTACGAAAAAATTTGTGAGTGACGGGTGACCTTGACTTTTATGCACCAAGTAGAACTTTTTATTCCTTTATTTTAAGGCTGGAATGCGTGTTTAATGGGGCATTTCGATCTTTGCGTATGATAGTAAAAAGGAAAGTGAGAAATCTCGGAGCTACCTCGACGGAATAAATAAAATGCTATCTCACGCGAACGTTGTAACTTCACAAAGGAAGATAACGTCTAGTCTAGTTTTTAAAGACCACAAAGTAAAATCTCGTGTTGGTAACCGTTTTGCATTTGTTATCGATGAGAGTCGTCGTCGTTCTTTCCCGTTCTTTTTTTATGCACATATCACGTGTAGAAATTAAATTATGGAAATGCGGGTCGTACCTACCGCGAACTTTTAATTAACGCGTTGTGCAAGCGTAGGAGGAAAAAATACGAAGAGAGAGGTTTTTGACGTCATTAAAAATTATATGACGGATGTAAATGTTTTTGTAAGAAACGGAAAGTTTAAAAAAATCGATACTCCGTTACCAACCAAAATTCAAATCTTTTGCCAAAGTTGGGCTCTGTTTTCTAACATTCTTTTTATTTGATGTTTACCCAAATGAGTTAAAGGATTTAACGACAATTCAGCGTTTTAGCGTTAACCACAACGTGACGAGGAACGCTCTTAAGCCAGAGAAAGTAATAATAGCAACATGTACCTACAAAAGCCAAGTAACCGGATAATACTGTGCTTTTTCCTTTTTCCCACCCTATTCACCAACCTCCCTACCCTTACCATACGAGGAAAGTATCGACGCGTAAACGCAAGCTGTACACTCGCGCAGGACCGTAAGTTCTTTCTACGGAGCGTCGGTTTCCAAGCTCGGGTACGTTGAAACGTACACGCGTGTATCCTGCTCTTATCCGTCGTCTACTGAAGAAATTGCAATTTTGTCGTGGCTACTAGCAAACAGAGTAAAAGAGCTAGAGAGAGAGAGTGAGCTAGTGGGTAGAACTCTCCCTGTCCGTCGTTAAAATTATTTGGTACGGATCCAAAGTGTCGCTTTTACGCGACATCTCGTTGGAGATTTCTAATCTTCAGTGACTACTTTTACCCCTCGCCCCTCCTTGACTACCCTCACCCTATTTTTTCCTCGTCTACCCTTCTGGATGAGATTTTTAACGAGTGCCAAACGTCGCGATAGCTTTACGGATATTTTTTCATCTTTCTCTCTCTCTCTCACTTTTTAAATCTCGCTCTCTTTCCTTAACTCTTTCAGCCCTTTCCGTTTAACCGACGCGAAAATCAGCGTACTCTCGTGACCCAATTTTTTACGACTTTTCGACTCGCTTCGCCGACTAACGGCTTGTTTCCGCTCGCGAATCGAAAAGTCGCGGTCCTTTTTTTTTTTTTAAATCACGCGCTACGTAGTAAATATATAGTCTCTCTCTCTTTTTTACTGCGTTCTTTCTCGCTCTCGTTAGTGTTTAGCCTTCCTTCCTTCCTGCTTTTAATTAATTTCTCTCCTTTCGGTATTTTCTTCTTCATAAAAAACGCACCCAGCAGCCAGGTATTATCGCGAATCTTTTGCGTTCGTCTCGTGCTGCGCAAGCTTGATTATGAAAAGCCTCTGTTGTTTTTCCATTTTTTTCTCGAACTTCTTATTTTATTTGCAGAATTTAGTTAAATTGTATGATTTTAATCGAAGAAGAGTGTACGTTTGAAATAATTCTTGGATAACGTGGTTAATGTTATTTCAAATTTGATTTGATTTATTTATTTCACGATAGATTTAATTGTTTAGATTCGTATTACCGTTAAATTCATTTGACAAGTGCTTAAGAAAAGATTTTTATTCCATAACGTAATTGAATAAATAAAATGGATAATAAATTTCTATAAAAGTCATGTTTTGTCGGAGGTGTACATTATTACTTTGCCTTTTACGTTGAAAGCGATTAGGCATAATTTTTTTAAAGATTTTCATAAAAGTTCCTGCCTGAATAAATTGATGTTTAATATTGTCGTTAACAACACCGTCTATTTCGAGATAGTCCTTTCTTAAGTAACAAATCAACCGTTCAATATCGACACAAAGCACGAAAATAAGTAGGTTTCTGATCCTCTCGACAAATTGTAATTCCGACATATATATATGTACGGTAACAGCCGCGTTCGCCTATCGTAGTTCATATTTCATGAGGATCGAGAGGTATCAAGCATTCCGAACAGGCTCGAAGTGTTTGTTACCACGTCGATAAGGGGATGCTGCGTTCCCCCTTGCACGTTGTGGTTTCAGACACTACGAGAGAGATAGACAGAGAGAGGGTGGTTCTCTACTCATCTCTCTCTCTTTTGAGTTTGATCTCGAAGCTGGGGTGTGTAACTGCAACATCTGCTTGCGAGAATCTTAAGGTCCGCGTATATTCTCGCGTGGACTTACACATCTGCCGTAACGGACCTTCAAAAGTTCAGTTTCGTGCTAAGAAAAGAGGGAGAAGAGTAGTGTACTCGTTTCTTTTTTAAGAGGTCCCTTTAAAAACGTCGGATACACGTGGCACGTTTCTTTTTGGTTTTATGAAGTATTTTAATATTCAATTTTATTAAACCATTTACGTTTTACGTCCAGCGTCTTGTTTGGCTTGATATCACCGTGTTTCGTTGCAGTGCCATTAAATGGGTAGTATTTCTGTTTTATTCGATCGGTAAATATTGGAAATTTTTACTTTGTTGGGTCAGATCCAAGAGGAATTCTTTTTAGTTTCTTCCTTTTTCGGAAAATGATGTCCGGATTCCGCAGCTGCGAGTGCTCGTTATCGCACGACCAGTTTCAAGGCGATACTAATAAGGAACTTCATGGAATTTCAAGTAGAAAACAAAGAGCCCTTCGGAGACTTCTCTCTTTCTCTCCTTTTCTCTGGATTGCAAACGTCACAATCTCCGTCGTTACCGTGCCTCGTTTTAAACGCTCCCTCACTTTTCTACTCTTTCTCTCTTTCGTGAAATACCAGAAACTTACGGATCGAGGCTTCGTGAAACGGATGCTGGATATAGTCACGAGAACTCGCTGTACCGTGAGAGTGATCTTCACAGTTAACATCAGGGACTGGTGTAGCTCGATGATTCCTCTGAAGGTTCAACGTTTTAAACGACCCGCGAGCATGATGCATTATTTAATTACACTTCCGACGTTTAATTGTTGAAATTCCTTTAATATTTCTATTGTATCGCGAATACAATACACGAAGTGTAATTATGGGTGTCTTCTATCTCTATAGAGAGTGTCCCAAAAGTGGACAATCAAACAAAATAACCATAAAATTTGTACGTATAGCAAAGTTTATAAAAATATTTTTAATAATGTTACATTCTTCAAGAGTATATTTAAAATTAACCACATAAGTCATATTTTTGTAATAAGTATTTTAATGGTTATACCAAGCGATTTCAAAGAAAAATTATTTTCATTCTCCATATTTTTAGGAATGTATTACTCGCAGGATATAACTAGCAGGACAATTGAGTAGGTGGGGATTCAACGTAAAAAAAAAACACTCGATTAATTCTCGACTGTAGATCTTTATTCTCAGACATTTTGTACAAAGATTTTTTTTCTAGTTAACAAGAATTCGTTGTAAGCTCATTTTATATATAATTCGAACGATTCGTGCTGTGGTATTATATAGGTACTTTCGATCGTGCATTGGTCAATCGAGTGTTTCCTGGAGCACTAAATCCTTCCCGGCCATAAATTGTCTTCCTTCTCCTTTTCTCTTTCAGTTTCTCTCTGTTCCATGGCAGCAATAAATACGAATCTCCGAGCTGTTGTCTGACTTGCTCGGTAAGGCGAAACGACGAAACGAATCGGCCATACGTCCTGATTTTCACGGGGAATTAAAAGTCCCTTTTTTCCAGTGGTTTTTCCTCTTTCTATTTCTCTTCTTCCTCTTCTCGTCGTGCTAAGATAGAAGTACGACGGGTGCCCGTGAGATTTCCCGCGTGTCCTTCGTGACGTTGAATTTCCCCCGAGACTTTTCCCGCGACTTTCTCTCTCTGTCTCCCACTGTCTCTTTCTCTCTCCTTCCAGCTCTTTTTTCTTTCTTGCTGTATCCTGCTCGCGAAAAATACTTTTCGCCAGTCGTCCTTTCTCTCCTCCCACCCTTTTTCACATCCTAGGGCGTCTCCGTCGGCATCAAATTTCCGTCACTTGAAATTTACCTCCTCGTGCGTGAAAGAATGTGCGTTTCCGCTATATTCAGACTAGTCTACTATTTTAACGTGCAGGAATGATTGTATAAAGTAGCGTAAAGTTTTAACATTGATTTAGAAAATTAAATATATTAATATATTTAATAATACCTAACATCTTTCGAGATAATATACAGTAGTTACATTATCAGTTCAGTACTTTATATTTACAATATTTATTCAAAATATTTTATTTTTTGTTTAATATTTCCAGATCTAGGTACTTGTTCTTTTTTTCTTTAAACCATTCATCTAGACAGAGCTTTGGAGCTGTCATATGCTATAATCTAACTTTGACATGTTTTTATCAAGAAAACAAATTTCTTATTGTTCAAGAATTTATTAAACATTCCGTAATACACATGGAACGAAAGGTTCGAAGTCTCGAACTCAATGCTTTAATACTTTGTATACAGAGTACGTTCTTACCACATTGCTTCTCGTTACTACCACAAAAAATAAACCTTAAGACGTACTAGCACGTGATCCGCGAAAGAAAGATCAAAGAATCTTACGTAAATTGTGCGTACGATCCCGATTTGTTTAAAAGGCTTCGTTCTTGTGCTTTTGTTCAAAGAGAGGATGACGACGGAGAATGGGATGGTCGCGAGTACAAAGCGGGATAAAAAAAAGGAGCTTTCTTTTTCAGGGACGTAAAAAAGAGTCTCTCGCTTTGCACTGCGACGGAACTTTAAAGGAAACGATCGCGAGGCGAATCGCGTCTTGTGATCTCTCAAAGAGAGAAAGAGTGTGAGAAAGTAAGAACTTCGGTGTACATATATATATATACATATACGTACATGCATATATGCAAACGTGTGTACCGAGTACTTTTACACGACTCACCATTTCCCGTGGGAGATCGACAAAGAGGAAAAAAAAGAGAGAAGACGAGAAGCAATTGATTGAGACATACCTGTCGCCGTCGTAGACGGATATTAAAACAGTCCACCAACGGGAAAAAAGAAAATAAGAAGCTCTCGTTCGACGAACTTTAGCTTGGAAAAACGTGTGCGAAAGGGCGTGGGATATTTCCATTAAGATTGCATGCTCTAGCGGAAAAAGCGACGTTGATTCTTGATCGTTTCTCTTTATAGCTACTTTTAAAAGCATAGTTGGTAAACATTTACCCTCCATTACATCGTGTTGCCTTTAGGAGACAATGGAAATGGAAAAAAAATCAATGGATCGTACTTCATTCTCGGTATTTGACGTTTCGTATATATTTCTGGTGATGTCAGTCGTAAAATATGACTTTATTAAAAATGTAGGGACGTCACTATTAAGGTCGTTTGAAATTTATGAAATAATTCTTGCCAGACCAGGACTTTCCACACATCGATGGGTCGAGACCCATTTTTCGCGACATGCTAGCTTATGATGCATATTTTAACACCTTCCAATCGAGTCGGATGCTACACGTATTTTCATAGAAAAGATTTTTATATCTTTGATGCATTATATTTAAAAATGTATTTGTAAAGTTTATTGTTTGAATTAAAATATGCAAAAATTTGCCACAATTATAACGAATAACAAAATTACTACATATTATTTGAAATTGAATATCGAAAAAATATTTTTATTATAAACTGTAGATTGCAATACCCAGTTTCGAAATCTACAACTGTTTCTTTATAATTAAAAATATTGTCATTTCAGGAAATTAATTATTTCGTGGTTCGAATATACAAAAAGTAGAAATACGTGGACACCGATTGTGAATCAAAGACGGGCAAGGTCGAGTACCGTCGCTGTGCAAAGACAATACTCTTGAGATTTCTTCTTTCGATTTCCCCTTCTTCTTCTTCAAGAAGTTCTCTTCTCTCTCTCTCTTCTTCTCTCGTTCTCACTCCAACATTCTTAGAACTTTTCACCCTACCGCTTCCTTAAGATTCGCAGAGAAATTACGGGCATTGTTTTCTCATAAACAATGCGTCTGCTCGATCTGGAGAAATGAGGACCGCGAAGAGAGTGGAACGCGACGAGAGAGCACATTTTCGAATATTACGATTTAACTGTAAAATAAAGAGAAAGAAAAGTCGTCCTTGAAGGTACGCGTATAAAACGTTCGATTAAAGACGTCGTACTTTGGCCGGTTTGTTCTCTTCTAACGATTTAATGAAAAAGTCTGGCTGCGTGGGTAGTAATTTGAAAGGTTCATAAAAAATATCAGGATAAAAGTATCTTCCTATTCTTTTGATTCTTTCCATCAGCTGTTATTACCTTCTCCTAACATAATTAAATCAACAAGATGTTTATCAAATTTTTTCTCAACAAAAAAAAACCCACTTCATGATTTGGAAAGCAAAAAAATAAGAAGTTCGCGATGGTCGAACCAATAATCACATTTGTTCGATGCAATCTCTTAGTGGTTGACTTCTAAGGCTTGTAGCATGAAGCAGGTAGAAGGAAATTGCTCTGACAGGTGTAACACCGAGTTAGTATCTCGTTGGAGGTTAATGTGCCTCGAGTTTTCGGGGCATCCCTAAACGCCATTCTCGTTCTCTTTCTTTTTTCTTTTCGTCCAAACGAAACATGTCAGTCTTTGCTCGTCCACGTTAAATAGTTCGACTCAAACTAGTGAGTCACACTCAATCTTTCCGTGAGTTCTTTGCCTCTCACGCACAAACATTTTCGGCATGCTTAAACATTAACGAGGAATACGGTCAGACGATTCGCACTCACCGTGATTGACCTTTGTCTTGTTTTATTAAATTCAATTTTCCTTGATACGTTACAGGTATAAGGGTCGATTCGTTCGAATCCTATAAGATATTTTCCGACTGCTTTATTTATCATTTAACGGCACGAGAATTCTGCCCTCTTTTACTTCAGCAATCTTCCTCAGGTTAAAAAGACCTGTCGTGGATTCGATGTGAGCAAAAGATTTTGATCTCTTTAAGAGAGACGTTATTTAAAGGAATAAATTGATCACTTTGAAAGAGCTTTGAATATAGAAATTAAGCGGGTTTTTTTTCGGTCTGGTTAAAGAACGAACTCGATGAAAGTAAAAATTTTACTATGAAGAAGACGAATAATAAATAAAAGACTTGGTATATATTTTCGAGTCTTTGAAGGAACACAAATTTCTGCTCCAATTACGAGAGGGAGGGTTCTAAAGTTTGCTAGAAGAGATGAAATCATCGTTGTATCGTCTACATATATACATATATGATACATATATAGTACATAATCCATAGAGATGCGATCGGTGTTTACCGCTTGGTGAGTTTAGCGGCGTCTAACTGTCGCGTGACTCATTTCAGGCGGCGGGTTGGCGCGTCCGAAGATGACTCTGAATCTGGAAGCTGGCGGAAATGCCGCCGGTGGAACAGGAAACGTTGGACAACTGGCGCTAAAGAAGCCCGGTGGTCTTAGCCTTGGACTACCCTTGGAGGTGAATGCTGCGAGGGGTGCAGCAGATCTCGTTGACGTCGATTTACCTCTTGAGAGACAAGGGTTAGTTTTTGACAAATTTTTTTCTTACAAATTCTATTTTGCTTGGTATCTCATATGGTACATCATCTTTTTTTTGCATTTCGATGTTCAGAGGTTTATTGAGTCCAAAAATCTGAAAGGAATTTTTGGAGAGTATTTAACAAAATTATTATTTTTGTTTAAAGGATTAGATTATAATAATGAAGAAGTTATGTAATGTGAAAAGTTTGTAGAAATTGTTTATTTTAAATCGTTAATTCATTTTCAAAATAATTGGAAGCATTTATCGCATGTCAATAATTGTAAAAGATAGCAGTTGTGAATTATGTGGTTATTAATGTTGGATGATCGATGATTGACTAAATGCAAATTTATAAAATTGGGTCGTTACTGTAAATTGATGTTATATCACAGGTGGTATCACGGTTCTATCACGCGAATCGAAGCAGAAGCTGTCCTCCGTCTTCTCCGTGAGGGAAGTTACTTAGTGAGGAACAGCGAATCGACCAAACAAGATTACTCGTTGTCTCTCAAGTAAGTTACAGACTAGCAAAAAATCTTATTCAAACTTTTACGTGTCTTCATCGTCGTCTAGTAGACGGATGACAAATTTCATTTAAAAAATATCAAAATACGAGACGATTAACCTAAATATGCAATTTAAATTACTTGTAAACTCTTCCTTATATAAAATAAATATTGTATTGTATAAACTCAAAAATTAATTATTAATAATCAAATTTCTTGATACTATAAGTTTACAAGTAATTTATGTGATACACTTAGGTAAATCATCCAATATATTTAAAAAAAATATTCAAGTAAGCCAATTACAATAATAAAAAAGAGAATATTTATGAAATTACAAAATTTTATGATACTTATATGCAATTTATTTTTTTGCAGGAGCGCTCGAGGCTTTATGCACATGCGTATACAAAAGAACGAGGAGCTAAACGCTTATATATTAGGCCAATTTAGCAAGCCCTTTGAAAGTATACCAGAAATGGTCCGGCACTTTAGTGTAAATCGCCTTCCAATACGCGGTGCCGAGCATATGTGTCTTCTGCATCCGGTCATAGCACAGCTTTTGTAGCGCATCTATCGGAGCGCCGTTTAGAATAAGGCGCTGTCTTTCTTGAAAGAAGAAAAATCCTTTTTTGATAATCCGTAGTTTTCTTGCGACGAACAGAGAGAAAGAGAGATACCAAGAAATACACAAATACCTCCAGCATGGCTCGAAAAGTCGAGAGAGCGATGGAAAATAAGAGAAAAGGACGAAGCGTGCGTTAAACTACGTATATATACATATATACATATACATATAGCGAGTATCGAAGCATCTTTTTATAGTTATAAAAATGCAGAAAAAATGCACTTATTTTCCGAGTCGACGAAATCTTCCACAGATCTTGAACGTAAAAGGTCGTTAGCTACCGTTTTGTATTTCCGTGAAATGGAAAATGATTTAAAATGATGAGATAGAAAAAGTGAATCGACTGAATTGGTCGAATTTGAAAGAAAAATTTTGAAAGTGTGACATTGTCCAGCTTGACAATAATCGATTGGACGAAAGAGAAAGTGGGATAAAAAAGTAACAAGAGAAAAAGAGGAAATACGATTACCAGTACAAAATAATAATCAGCCAAGGAATCTACAGGAGGAAAAGAAGGTGCGCGAACGATTTCATCGATCGTACGAGTTTTCTTTTTTCCAGATCTTCGTAGGGTTCTCATTGATGAAAAAAAAAAAAAATGAAAAAACAGGGAACCTTTTTCGACGTTAACAAACAAGTTTTATTGTTCGAGGATATCCTTTCCGTCTTCCCAATGAAAAAATAAAATAAAACATTTGCTGAAACCTACCTCCGAATGTACGATCTCGTTGCGTCCATGAAACTAACATGACGACACTTCGGATCGTTGGACAACGAATGCGTGTATTTGACGAAAGAATGAAGTGATTTTTAAGCAAAAAGAACGACGAGTTTAAGGGTTGACAAAAGTAATGTAATCGTCTGTTTAATGCTAGATTCTGATCACCAAACTTGCTGTTTATCTGTAATGAATTAATGAGAGTGCTAGGTATCAGGATTTGGAGTTAGGAGACTTTTGATGATAAGTGCAATAGTAATCTCAGCATACCGAGATGATTGTAATTAAGGAAAACATTTGTCCCTGAATATGGTTGACGATTCGTCGATCGATAGGAACGAATTACTTCGAAGAGTACGAAGAGATTAGAAAGGAGAGAAAACTTGAAATGTTTTTTCAAAGGACGTGGAAGTTCGTGTCCTTCTCCGCACAAAAAAAAATACGGAGACGAAGGTCTTAAAAGGGAGGTGCGGTTGAAACCGTGGACAAAAATGCCAAAGCTTAATTCTAATCGTAATAATTTAGTCAGAAAATTTAGTTGTCTGTCACCGTTGATAAGTGATTAGACTTAGATCGCTGATTGCGTCTCAGTATGGTTTAAGGAGATAAACTTATCCGATTAATCAAGTAAAAGATGATAATCGATTTTTGGATCAGCGGTCGGTCAAGTCCGAGTCATCGATGACTCGTATCAGCCGAGTCATCCGTCCGACGATTTGTAAGTTTTCGAAAGAATTTTTACGAATTCGATGATGTAAGAAAAAAGAGAGAGAGGACAGAGGAGAAAATAAATGAAAGAGAGAGAAAGAGGCAACCGATACATATTTTTTCATGTGATATTAATTTGTTACAGAGGAGAGAATAGCCTAGTTTCACCTGTGATCTGTTATATTTAATTCCACTTTAAATCCGTATATTTGTTGCTCGCTGATATATTGTGCAATATTCTCCTACGAAAAATGAGAAAAAGATAACGACGGCGGTAACCTATTAATTATTATTATTACTATTATTATATTTACAACTATGCGATGAATTGCGTAAGGAAAGAGCAAAAAAAAAAAAAAGACAGAAGGCAGAAGAGGAAAAAGAAACTTAACTCGTAGATCGGCAATGCAACGATGCGTATCGATTTGCGATAAATAATCCGTATCGTCCGTGTGTGAGCGTTACAATAATTTTTTCTCGAAGCGAAGCGACAACGGCGACGATTCGATTCACGACGGTTGTGAGTGCGAATTTTTGTTAGTCACCAAGCGAGTGACGTATAATAACGTTCGAGGAGATTAACTAATGAATAATCGATTAGCGAACTAAAAAAAGAAGGATACTTTAGGTAATATCATCGATTGGTAGCGAGTGCTGCTGCGAATTCGAACCGACCAATGAATCACGCCGAAATCGATGTTCGAGGGTTGCTTTTTAACGATAATAATTACCAATTCGTCCATGCTCGCGCGCGCGCGTTGACTCGCGCGTCAACTATTGTGTATTTTCTCCTTAAAGCTTTCTACAACATTTTCCAGATATTAATTTTTCAAGGCTACGAGAAAAAGAGAGAAAAAAGAGTGTGAGAGAGAGGGAGAGAGAGAGTGAGTGAGAGAGATCGTATTTGGCACTCCCTACCATTCCGCGTTCGATTAGTTTTTCAGTGTAATATGACACGTTGTACTTTAAGCTGCCAGTATTATTAACTGTAATCGATAATGCATATCCATGTTAATGTTTAAGACATTATATTATTGTCCCCTCCTTCATCTCCTCTTATTCACCCGCTTCCTGCCCCCTCCCCTTCCCAACACTCCATACGAGCGATTATTGAAACTATAATCTATATACATATATAAATATATTATATATATTATATATATATTTATTTCGCTATTATATTGATTGACAAAAAGGTATAAACAAAAAAGAACTTGTGTCGTTAACGCCAGTGGTCTTACGCCTGATATATTCTGTATACCGTTGATTTGTCGTAAGATCTTAGGGAGAGAGAGATTGTGAGAAAGAGAGAGAGAGAGAGAGAGAGAGAGAGCGAGTGATGATGAAAAGGGAAAAACAAAAAAGGTATCTCGTAGTTTAATCCTAGAGTTAGATGAAACAAGAAGTGCGTAGAGTGTAAAAGAGAAAAATCAAGAAAAAGAAGGAAAATAGAGAAGGGAAAATCATCGGAGGTATAACACGGAGAAGAAACGTGCTGTCGTGACAGCCGACAAAAAAAAGAAAAGAAAAAAAAAATTAAGTAACGTATGTGGTAGTAATTAAAAAAAAAAGAAAAAAACTTTGTAGATACTTCCTGTACCTTGAAATTTATATGACGTAGCGTTTAGCTCCGGCGTAACATGAATAATAATAATAATAATGATATATATATACATAATATATATATACACACATAGATATATATATTATATATATTAATACGGGAGAAAAAAATGTTTAGCAAGTAGCCCTCGCGAACAAGGGGTTTACGATACGATTGAAAAAATAAAGGGCGGTTCGAAAGTGAACCGAAACGATCGTTGCCCCGCCCCCTCCTCATAAACGCTGTGTACACATCCCTTTTTGTGTAAGAGGATCTTTGAAAAATGTGATGTGCAATAATGAAAGAGAGAGAGAGAGAGAGAGAGAGAGAGAGAGAGGGAGAGAGAGCTAGAGAGAGAGAAAGAGATGTATTGTGTAGTGCGATTGCGTCTTGAAAAATGCGATCCTGTATTTTTTTGTTTATTTTAGCCGCAGACCACCGATGTTCCAAAATCGACTTCACTAGCTAGTCTTGTGTACTCTGGAATTCCTCCTTAATAATAAAACATTTAATAAGTCTGCTGGTATTACGATCATTTCATTAGGTCATAATTATATTAAACAGTTTTTGATTTGATTTTATTCGTTCGTAAGATGTTGTCGATGATGCTTGTATCAAATTACGTGGTATATTAATTTAAAAATTATTCTACTTGTGTGTTCTTTTTTATGTTCATGTTTTTTAAGCTCCGGTAGTAGCTTGTACTTCGATAGGAGGTTGACTGACCGGTCTTATTTCCACACTTTCCGTCTGATCCATCGATGTTTCCTTTAAATCAATCTACGTTAATTTGAGACGTTTATTATTTAAAAACGTTATAGAGAATTTAACTTACGAGTGGGATGATTTCACTCGTCAAGGCTTTATTTGAATTGCGTTTTCCTAAAAAAGTAATAGATACAAATTCATAAAAGATATATTATTAAAAAGGAGTCTTAAATATAACAATGCCATGACTTACTAGCACTGGATATACTACGTGCACTGTATCGAGGTTGAGATGTTTTTCTTGGAGTAGATTTTACTGGCTCCTGTTGATCATAAAATTAAAAAATCATCTTTATTTATATAAAAGGTAGATATTCAAGAGAAAAATTGCTTTTTAACTTTACTTGACACGGAGCAGCCTTATTAGCAGTACAAGGAACCATACTACCGCAAACATCGAATTTTGCTGGCATTGGACGACTACGATACATTTTACCATCCGTTCCCTGTATCATACCATCTGTTAATTGTATAGCTTCTGGACCCCATTGCGTTAGAAAATGTCCCATTCTCATGACTCTTTGCTGAGGTGTCGTGACTGTGTGACTTCCACCGCAATATCGATTGCAAAGATGATCTCTGATAATTACCGAGATAACCAATCAAGAAAAGATCATTTTAAGTCTTCATTTTGCTTAGTAAGCCAAAAAACCTAGGAGATTTTGCGAGGGACTCTTCTCTCGCGATCTTTAATTTTTTAGCTTCTTCCAACACAGCGGCCTCGAACTGAATCATGTTCCTGCTATGAGGCAATCTTCTCTGCTGCTTCCTAACTTGATCCAATTCGTAGGTGAGATAAGGCTTCATGCTCATCGTGCAAGGCATAGGCGGTGCTTCGAATTTTCCGCTCTCTTCCATTCTCATTACTACGTCCTTGTCGCATGATATACACTGCACGTCTCTGATATTGGAAAATAATGTTCAGGTGATTCGCTTTCAATAAAATCGTGCCGATACGTACCTGAGTACTCTCTTGGTTCCTGCTGCTTCAGATTCGCGTCTCATCTCGGCTATACGTTTCATTTTATCTTGAAGCGATTTTAATTTGTTATTGACGAATTCTCTCAATGGTGTGATTTCAATCTTGTCCACCTTTCCTTCGATCTCTCTTTGTACTTCATCCAAAGACTCTTGCCAGATTGATTCTTGTTTACCCAGTTTGTTTATTGTCTCTTCGAGTCCTCGTGCTAAGTCGTCGCAAGCAGCATCGAATTGATCGTGAGACACCTAAATGGAAGAGTCTTGTTAATTTTCTACAGTTGTAAAATTATGTTTCTTGACAACCTTTCTGTTGACAGCCTGAGCATCAGCTTTATCGGCTAAAGCATCCTCGAGGTCTTCTTTATCAGCTTTTATTGTCTTCAATAATTCTATTTGCTCCAACATAGCCTGAATGACATAGTTAATGTAATACATGGACATTATTGGATAGGCAAAATATTTTCTTACATTCAGATTCATCTCGCCATCTTCTCTTTCATCCATAAGGCGATCAGCAGTTTCGTGAAGTTTTCTCATGTCATCCTGAATCCCTTGAATTTTTGAAACTAACTCGTTCAGTTCTTCGTCACCTGACTCACCAGGCATCGTTACATCATTCATTTTTTCCAAAAGATGAGCTACATCCTCCTCTAACTTTTGAACGCGAGCACCCATTACACTGAAAGCGTTATTGTACGTCTCTTCTATATTTTGAACCTCCTTCAAACATTTATGAATCGTTTGGTCTTTTGATTCTTTTCGTTGTTGGGACTCATCAGTTTCTTTTTCTTGATTTTCAGCTTCTTGTACGGTTGTTTCTTCGGGAGATGCATCCATCACTTTTGTATAATGACTTAATTAAAGTGAAATTGATAATTCTGGAATTATTTACGATTATTTTAATTACCAGTTGGAGTACTGTCAAGTTTCATTTTCAAATCCTCCACATCTTTTCGCGCTTGGAGCATCTCTATTTGTAATGCACTCACGTCCGCTTGTAAAGTGTTCAAGTCGACCAAAGCTAACATAGGAATAATGAGATCAAAGAAATGTCTACAAACAATCCCAAACTATATCACATTGTTCACCTGAAAGTCTAGCAGGTTTGGAAGCAGTATCAGTTTTCTCTACAGTGCCAGAACCTGCCTGTGCCTCGGTAACTTGAGTTGCTTGAAGATTTAATACAATTTGCTCCACATTTGCAACGTTCTGTTCAACGTTCGCTAGTCTCTGTTCCAAGTTGGAAACATCTCCAGTTGATTCTGACATTGGACCACTTTTTATCACATCCTGGACCATCGATGTTAACTAGGAAAAGGATAATTTTATCATAAGCACGATCATCCCATCCATTAATAAAAAAAGAATGTTTGGAACGTTGATGAAAGTTAAAAGGGTACCTTGTCAATTCCTTGCTCACTGGCATCAAGTCTTTTGTTAATGTTAATAATATGCCACATATCTGACAAGGGATCCGTGATATTGCCTTTTAATCGTTCAACCAATTCTGGATTGGTCGATAGTTCCTCTAATGCTTGAAACTTTTGCTCAAGACGTTGTACCTAATCAAGTAATATGTTCAAGATTTTCTTAAAATCATTGATCTTTTTCATAACTTATTCATCAAATTTACACTTTGTTCGAGTTGTTTAAAACCCAGTGCGGTAGGTGTTGCTCCGTCTATAACAGGTTCAACGAAGATAACACTTTCGTATTCTCCTTCGACTCCAGAACTTATCTGCTGTTTGACACCCTTAGTTTTTTTGGTAATAGAATCGGTAGTAGCCTGACCGTCAGCTGGTAACTTTGATTCTTTCTCTTTTTCACTTTTTCGAGGTGTGACTGGGGCACTGGCTGATGGTTGACCAGATTTCGTGGATTGATCTAAAAAAAAGAACTACGAAGTAAAAAAATAATAAATTGATCAAAAAATTATCTTACCTCCACTAAACACGTCTACATTTATAGTCACTTGGTCCGTACTGTGAATACGTTGCTTTATTTTACCGGATCCGTTGGTAATGCTGTACTCGTGAAGATGAAGAGCTGGACCAGCTTTAGCAGATGCCACCATGGTCTGTAATGATCAAGATAAGTAAAAAAATAAGATCAATATTTAAATATAAATATAAAATGGTAAAACCTTGATTCGTTTAGCATCTTCACCTCGATATTCCACTTTGGTTGTTCTCAAATTAATTTGATGTAAGAGAACGTGAAGAAAATTGTGAAGAATATTCAGATTCACTGCTCCAACCTAGATAAAAAAGTTGAGGTCAATCAATTAGTTTTTAAATGGAGAGATCATTGTAAAAATGATTTTTAACGAAAACTAACTTCTGGCGTTCCTAGGGCAAGATCTAACATTTGAGGTAAGGAAACCTGAATGCTGGCAACTTCGACACTCGTTGCAGCGGGTGCCTTGTGTATCTGAGCTCGCGCGGTTTTTGCCGCCATTGTTTCTGTTCACCGAAGATTTCTATTAACGTTAAAAGCAGTGCATAATCGTTCTTTGCTGAATTGGTTCTTCTCTCGAATCTAATAACCTAATTAATGCATTTAGCGAGCTGTCATTTTTTAAAAAGAGGTGATCTTCGTTTATTTAACAAAAAATATATTAATGATGAAATAGGTTTCCGTATGCAGTAATCTCCACGTGAGGAAACCCAAGTAATTCATATTGTTTTATCGAGCTAATTGACTGAGTTTGGGGGTTTCTGATTGATCTACTTTTATTATCCGTCGGTAATAAAGAGTGGAACAGGCAACACCGACGAGATGCCACAGACGAGGTATAGGCACCGACGAGATACTTTTAAAGACTGCCAGCCCCTGTGTAAACCGACGAGCCAGCAAGTGGGCCTGGTGGGCATGGGCTCCGTCGGTAAATGCATCTAGCGATGATGGATATTATCGATTCAAACGTATAATTATAGTATTTTGATTTAGAACTCATTAAACCTACGATACTGCACCATTTACTCATGATATCGTGGCGGAGTGATGAGAAATAAATTTGTTAAGTGTTGGAGTATGGGTGGTTTTTAAGAGAAAAATTACTTTATGTAACTTTCGAACTATTTGTAAAAGTGTATGTATATAAAATTCATATAAATAAATATTGAGATATATTGCAATAAATACTGGAATTTTTAATTAAAACCTTGAATTAAACATCCAATTCCCTTATTTGTTCCAACTTCTCGTGCTATGATCTTTTAATGAAAACACCATCAATAGAGAAAGTATCGGGAAAACATGAGCAACAAGAAAGTATTTTCGTGCCACCTTTTCATACATTAGGTTCTCCTATTAAAAATCCCAGTTTTCGGGGAAAAATTTGCCGCATTGTCGAAAATCGAAAAAGTATAAAGAGAACATTTCTTTAAAAGTTCTTTAAGAATATAGAAACGTCGTTTCGATAGGATGACTAGTTCGGAAGCTACAGCAGAAGCTTCAGAAGCTACAGTTTTAATGTTAAAAAATGCCCATACTCCAACCACAGACGAGGTATAGGATAGACGTATCATGCAATGTAAATTTTTGTCCCACGGTTTTGGGGCTACGTAGCCCCATTACCATTTTAGTGTCGCATGCGACAATATCGGTTTAGAATGGAAAAAAGGCAACAGCGCTACCGAATCGGTAGGATTTAAAAAGAAAATCGTTTTTCGCGGTAGCTTCATTGCAGATAGTGATCGATTTTTAACAAAAATCCTGATGTATGCATCATGATTTTTGCCAAAATGGTCACCACCGCAGATTTCAATGTTTAATGGCTCATTTTAAAACACCAAGTTTTAACAAAAACTTAGAAATCTGGAAAGATCCATGATAAAACTAACTTGTAATATTCAGCTTTCACCTTCAATCTTTCATAAACAAGTTTCCCAAATATATCTAAAATATCTGTGATCAGTACAAATTTGCTGGGATAAAAAGCCATTACGAAATCATATTCGACTCAATAAACGAAGTTGGTAACATCAATGGATAGAAAAAGATCTGTTGCGATATTATTAAGACATATTAACAATACAATCATAAGAGTACAATAAATGATATCTGTAAAATATATGTGACAAAAACGTGCACAATATATTATTAACACATTATCAATTAAAAAATACACATAATGCATAAATGATAAAAAAATCTGCGTTGCAATTATCTTGTAGCACCTGTAATAAATAAATCTGTTGAAATTCCTGAAAATATTAAAATTTTAAGATCAATTACATCTTATAAATAGTCATGCCTTAAATGTCATCATGCCTTATAATTAAACATGCCTTAAAACTGAACATGCCTTAAAACTAAACATGCCTTAAAACTGAACATGCCTTATAATTAAACATGCAAATAAAAATATAACGAAAGAATGTTTAAGTGCAAAGCAGCCATTCGCTAGATATTCTTTGCGATGGGATGTATATTATGTCAGACATGATATACATCACATCGAAAAAAATATCCATTGCCCGGGTCCACCACGGGGAGGTTGCTGCTAGGGACCCACGAGCTACGGGGACTTTACTTTTATATGGAATACTAATTTTAAATAATCATTTTGGATACAATAAAATTGCATCTTTTATAAAATTTAGACAAAAATTAAAAGAAAAAACTAATCGCGTTTAATGCATTCTCGAACAACTTGATCAGAGTTGTAAAAGAGTGCAAGAAAAGCGACTGTAAACTCTAACCGCGTAATCTACCTGCCCGCGGGGAGAACAGGATCTTTCTACCTTTCGTTAATCGAAGCGTAGAAAGATTTCTTTCCTCCTGAATAAAAACAAGCTGCAACACGTGTGAGCTGCAACAAGCAAAAATTTATTATATTAACATAAATACGACAGATATAACAGAGGAACATATCTGAAAAATGTTTGTAAAATGTAAAAAGTAGTATTATATAGAATCTGTAATAAATAAATCTGTTAAAATTCCTGAAAGAATAAAAGTTTTGGAATCAATCACATCTTATAAATAGCCATATTTTAAGTGCAATCATGTCTTATAATTAAACATGCCTTATAATTAAAACATGCATTATAATGAAAACATGTAACTCCTGTAATAAATAAATTGGTTAAAATTCCTGAAAATATAAAAATTTTAGGATCAGTTACATCTTATAAATAGTCATGCCTTAGGTGTAATCATGCCTTATAATTAAAACATGCCTTAGAGGTAATCATGCCTTATAATTAATCATGCCTTATAATTAAAACATGTATTATAATTAAAATATGTAACTCCTGTAATAAATAAATTGGTTAAAATTCCTGAAAATATAAAAATGTTAGGATCAATCATCTTATAAATAGTCATGCCTTAGGTGTAATCATGCCTTATAATTAAAACATGCCTTAGAAGTAATCATACCTTATAATTAATCATGCCTTATAATTTAACATGCCTTATAATTAATCATGCCTTATAATTTAACATGCCTTATAATTAAATATGCCTTATAATTAAACATGCATTATAATTAAAGATACCTTTAAGGTAAATATACGTGATAACTGATCGTTCGGTCCTACTTTCAGAAATATCACCACTATAAAATTCTTTTTGAAAAGATATCTGAAAGATTCCTGAAACAAATGATAATTTGAGAAGATACCTTTTAATCAAACATACATGAAGACTGGTCGTGGATTCGGTCCTACTTCCAAAAAAACCATCATTACAAAATTCTTCTTGAAAAGACATCTGAAAGATATCTGAAACAAATGATAACTTGAGAAGATGTCTTCTAATTAAACATGTAAGATACCTGATCGTGGATTCGGTCCTACTTCCAGAAATATGACCACTATAAAATACTTCTTGAAAAGATATCTGAAAGATACCTAAAACAAATGATAATTTGAGAAGATACCTTTTAATCAAACATACATGAAGACTGGTCGTGGATTCGGTCCTACTTCCAAAAAAACCATCATTACAAAATTCTTCTTGAAAAGACATCTGAAAGATATCTGAAACAAATGATAACTTGAGAAGATGTCTTCTAATTAAACATGTAAGATACCTGATCGTGGATTCGGTCCTACTTCCAGAAATATGACCACTATAAAATACTTCTTGAAAAGATATCTGAAAGATACCTAAAACAAATGATAATTTGAGAAGATACCTTTTAATCAAACATACATGAAGACTGGTCGTGGATTCGGTCCTACTTCCAAAAAAACCATCATTACAAAATTCTTCTTGAAAAGACATCTGAAAGATATCTGAAACAAATGATAACTTGAGAAGATGTCTTCTAATTAAACATGTAAGATACCTGATCGTGGATTCGGTCCTACTTCCAGAAATACAACCACTAAAAAATTCTTTTTGAAAAGATACCTGAAACCAATTTTGGAAAATGATTAATGATATAATATTTAAATAATTAAATTGATCGTCATTGGAAGTAAGTAGCCTCTGATGTGAAATATCGACATCAAAATATTCTGCATAAAATTTTCTTAATAAATTTACCGCGTCCAACGTCATATTACAAGATGCATAAACAATTTTACATATTATTGTGACCATAACTCTATCGAGAACAGATCTATGCTTTATAAAAAAACATCAATCTCAAAGTTAGAAAATGTTGAAATTTTAATTTGAGGTACGCAATTAAATTTAGTTATTATCTTTGACAAGATGTAAAAATATGATGTATAAAATTCTTATTGTACGTATTCGTAATTTCAAAGCATGCTGTTTTTAAAGTGCATATAAAATCATAAATTTGCACTTTGCATAGAAATAAAATTGTATTAATTTAATGAGCAAGTTTATATATTAATATCATTTATCTTAATGAACGCTTGGTTAATGAAAAAAAAAAAAAAAAAATAGCAGCCGACAAAGGGCGCGTATGTAAAACGCGAGCTGCCACCAAAGGGCGCTAAATAGTGCATTTATTCGTAATATACTGTATCATATTCTCCATGTGAAATTATTTTATACGTTTCGTGACTCTAATTAATGACTTTACTTTTTATTTTTATTTAAAATAACGCAATTCTTCTATTATATTGAAATGAATTTACTTTAAATTGAAAAAAAGAAATAATAAACTCTTTTGACTTTAATTGAATAAAAACTATTTTCATATTCGAAATAGAAATGAATGAAACTCTAATTTATATTAATTAGTTAAATATTATTTCGCGACCGCGTTGCAAAATGGAGAATATGATGTGGAAAAAAGAAGTTACTAAAACTACTACTACAATTGAGTGACTACGTGGTACGAAAAGATGACAATTCATATTCAAAGTTCTGCATGCTCAGAACTTTGAAATATGAATTATCATCGGTAGTTGCCCTCTTGAGCCACATTATGTGGGGGCCTCTTCGGCATTTTGCCTCTTCTTTGCTTCGTGCCCTACTGCATGGGGCATTCCCTATTCCCGACGCAGGAAGATATACTTATTAAAAAATATCCATCGTTCTAAACGTGTGTTAACAGAGTTTAGCATATTAGAATGTTCAATGACTTAGAATCAGAGTCGTCCCTACAACAGCAATTAGAAAAACCCTATAACAACCCTAAAAAACCTGAAACGAAAAAAAAAGTCTTTACGTAGAAAATGCAACAGCTTTTTGATCGAGAAAACCTCTTCGCCGAAAAGCTGAGTTTTCTACGCAAAGTTTCGAATCCGAATCACTGCCACGACCATTATAATATGCTAAACTCTGTATCACACATCATTTAAAACAACTTAAGGATATTTCCCAACATGCATTCTTACTGCGTTAAATCACTTCTTGCATTCTGTGATTTCTTTAATTTTGCTTTTATTATAATTATGAATTGTAAATATTACTTGAAAAATATCTTGAAAAATTACTTGAATAATAACTTGAAAAATAAATTGAAAAATAAAAGTAAAAAGGAACATGAATGTAACTTTAAAATGATTTTAAATAACGAAATCTATCCTAGCCCGTGGACGACCAGCGGTCATAGACTCCGCCAATCGTGCACATTTACACGAGCACATTTAATCGAATGCCCCAGCAGATTATTCTTTGATGAACCTGCTTACAAACTAAAATTAATACTTCGCACTTTGAAATTGAAATTATCGGATAGAAGAAATAAAATAAGTGTGATACTTTTAGTTTATAACACTTAAATTCTCAATTAATTTGATACATTTGAAAAATCGCGAATGTGCAAAGTATTAATACAGCTTAAGAAACTAAGTATCGAACGATTCAAAAGTTTTGCCACTTAAATACGTCTCTACTTCGGGAGAAGTAGAGATACTCTTTCTTTCTCTAATAATTGCAAAATACTTATGAATGTTCGATACAGTATAAAATGGTACAGAATCGTCGCAAAATAAATTTGATATAGAAATAATTGAGAAAAATGATTTGCGACGATTCTGCTAATACCCGGAGGCGGAACTTTCCACTCCTGAGTGGAAATCACACCCTGCGCCTTTCCCGGCCCTACCTACTTAAAAACTAAATCACACACATACCAGAAACTCTACGTTACTTATATTAAAGCCTACCTAGAACCTATATTTAAAATGATTAGTAAAAAAAAGCAAAACTCATTCACACCAACACACTCACTCCACGATTCTCTCACATACCGCCAGGGTGCAAAAACCTACTCTAGGGAGGATACCCCGGGGTACCTCCGTCACCCTAGCTCAAACATTCTTTCTCAATCACAACACTAATGCGTACCTTTTTGCTGAAATCGACTGTCAAGTCTAGTGACCATTGCGTAATATATCAATTTAATTATTATCAAATACGACGCGAACAAAAAATATTTCAATCAAAAATTAAGTATTTTCCAGAAAATACTCGTATGTATTAGTAGATGATCCTACTAATAGTATACGAGTATATTCTAATTATACATTTTCATATCTGTGACTCTATAATGACTCGACTTATACGCATTTAAGGATGCATAACTACACTTCGATGTGCAGTTTTATTTCTCGCGTAACACCGACGCACAATCCACCACTACCACGCATACAAGGTGGAAAGTACGTCGTGCACGATACACTAGCCATTGACAGTCGCCACAAAAATACAAGAAAACCGTGCTATCCGATCTTTACTCATGCATGTAACACCTGGGCACGTGCATAAGTAAAGATACAAGAGATAGCACGGGGGGAAAGAAATAGTAAGTATTAGTTTGATTAGAAGCTGAAAATCCTGATCTAAAAGAATATTAGCTTAAAACTAGGGCCTACGGACTGTGACTCTACAAGTCTCTTTCTCATTTTTCAAAAAAAGACTCTACTCGACTTAATTTTTCTGCAAAGCAAGGACTCGACTGAGACTTTTCCTTTTAATGCAATGACTCGACTTTTATATAGAAAGATTTAAAATTTTAATGTATATATTATTCAGCAAAACCCTCGGACGATCCCATCTTACAAGTGACTCCTTTAATCACGTAATTAAATCATGATATTGTGTCACTTGTAATCCGGTTTCTATCCGTCGCGAATTGTCTTCTTGTTTTTTATTAGTAATGCCGTAATAACCGACCTGTTATACCGTTATGGAGTAATAATTCTAATTGCGTTTATCACATTTGCATGAATTTAAAAAAAGATACGCGAAATCTACGTGTTAGAGTTTCATATAAACTCAGTACTTGCGAACGCACCGATAGCAGTGTGGCCATCCGAGAGTAAGGATCCGAATAATCGCTCAATTTGATAATCGAGTAAAGATATTGGGAAATAAATGAGAAAAAAAAGTTGTTAGTTTATGAATGAAGTTAATGAGAATCTAAGCTAGGGTGAGGGTGAACTGGCTCATTGCGCAATGCGGAACTCCGTACATCTTTTATATATGTTGAAACGTTAACTTCTGATTTTTGTTCCGTTGGTCAATGTACACCATCTACTCGATTATCAAACAATGAGCGAAAATTAGTATTCCAGACTAACGTTTCCGAGGCACTGGGTCTCAAGGATTTGTTCCAACTCATAGAGCTGAACCCCTAACTATCTTTTTTTTCAGATTTTATACAAACGATCATATACTATAATACATACTCCATATCGGTATAACGGGAGGTACTACAGATTACAGTAGTACAGTCTCAAATTTATTAATACGATGCAAAGCATGTTCGACATATTACATGCTGTTTTGGCGAATTCGGATAATTAATATCCGAATTCTACGCTAATTTCGAACGGGATAAAGTGAATTAAAGAGTGAATAAAGTGAATCAAGTGAATTGCATACAAGCCTTGTAGATTTTTAGTCAAAATAATCAAGATTTCTGTATATTAAAAATGTTCTAAATGAATTTAAAATGAATTTACAATATAAAGGATAGGATGGATCATGGATGGAAGATAGAGGGAAAAGCTACCACATAAGGGCCATTTGGTTAAAAAACCGACCCGTGGTAAATGCTGTGTTGAAACGTAAGCTATCATATGAATTATACGATTATAAGGAACGACCCGTAGAAGTCTTGTGTTTGTTAGTAAGATACCACATAAGAGCCATTTATATGCTCGTAGTAATGCTGTGTTTGTTAGTAAGTTACCACATAAAGGCCTAAAAAAAAACCGGCCGTGGTAATTCTGTGTTTTTTAATAAGCTACCACATGTGAATCGTACGTTTACAAGACAACGACCCGGTGGCAATGCTCCGACTGTTACATTTTACCACATAAGAGCCGTTAAGCTCGTGGTACGTGCTGTGTTTCTAAGACTAGCTTAGTATCTACTACCACATAAGAGCCGTTAGGCCGTGGTAAGGCTGTGTTTGTTAGTTAAAAACCACATAAGAGCCGTTTAAGAGCTCGTGGTCATGCTGTGTTGAGAGTCCACCGGGTCATTTTCGGCATTTATGTGTCTGTAAACGATGACTCGTGGTAGCCTTGGGTAATGTGTTAGTTAGTTACCACATAAGAGCCGTGGTGAGCTCGTGGTGATGCTGTGTTTCGACTACATACGGGCTGTTCGATTTATAAACGATAATTCGCGAAAGCTACGTGATAAATGAGGGTAGTGTAGTGTAATGTGTTAGTGAGCTACCACATAAGAGTCATTTGGTTAAAAAACCGACTCGTGGTAGCTGTGTGTATTGTGTTAGGTAAAGGTATATTGGTATGAAGGTATATAGGTATGAAGGTATATAGGTATGAAAGTATATAGGTATGAAGGTATATAGGTATGAAGTTATATAGGTATGAAGGTATATAGAAGTAGATAAAAACCCCAATCCCAAGATATTAATTTATATTCACTTTATAAATATAATGAAATCTTGATTAATTTTAAATAAAAATCTACAGGCTTGATGCACGCGAATAAAACAAGAAGACCCTATCCTAATATATTAATAACATATTCATACAGAGAGAAAAGAAAATGTACCACTCACGAATAATTCCTCGAAAGGATTTATTCGTGGTCACTCAATTGTAAAAAAAAATCTACGTAAGAATACAACCGCTCACCCGTGCCGATTCAGACTTTTCATCCTCGACATGGTTGGGTGCCGGAGGAACTTTAAAAATTTTACTCACCATCTGTAACAAAAAATGGAACAAGCACATAAATTATCTGTTTATAATATTGAAAAATGGTTAAAATAATTCACTTGAATCTTTTAATTTAATAAATGGAAAGACACGACTACTTACATTAAACGATGTAAATCCGTGCGGCGGGGTAGTAGGTCGAACATCTGCTTGATAAGGTGGGTCCTTCATTGATTATCCATCTGTAACAAAAAATGGAACAAGCACATAAGTTATCTGTTTATAATATTAGAAAATTGTTAAAATATTTCCTTTGAATCTTTTAATTTAATAAATGGAAAGACACGACTACTTACATTACACGTTTTAAATCCAAGGCATCGTGGGTAGTAAGTCCAGCATCGGGATGGTTTGGTGGTTCTATCATTTACTGAGCTTCCAGCCTCCTGGGTATGCCTCGCGTGTAATTTTAATAATGACTCTACTTACGCGACGAACAAAATTATTTTTGACAAGAAATCGATTTTCTTGTGTAGTGAAGCTAACGCGACCGAAATAATTTAATACGGCGAGCAACACTGACTCTAATTTTTGCACGAGACCGAACCGAATGCACGCGACGAGCCGAACGCGCGCGACCGAGGCGGCTCAAACGAATTACGGACTCGAGGACCGAATTACAAGTGGTCGAATCGGACGCGCGCGACCGAACCGATCCGACCGAATTGCGAAAAGGTAGGAAGGGTAAGGAAAATAAAACACGTACACATTTTTTTTAATTATCTTTTTGTTTTAACCAAGCGTTCATTAAGATAAGTTAGTTAAGTTATATGAATTTAATAAAAATGATATGAAATTATGAGCAGGATGCTTTGAAATTAGGAATATGTACCACGATTGCCATATAAATTTATTGCGAATGAAATGAATTAAAGGATTCAACTGCGTACCTCGAAACTCTATCTCTAAATAATATTTTTATTAAAATGCAAATTGTTTTTAAAATTGAAAACTATTGAATTGAAGTATAGATTTAATCGCGATAGAGGAATGGTCACGTTAATATACTATTGTTTAAATACCTATATAAGAAATATAGGTACAGCATACTTGTAAGATGAGGGAAGAAACGGTGAAATGAATAAAGGAATAAATGAATGAAAGGAATGAATTTTAAAAAGAAGATCAAAGGCTAATTACTTTCGATAACGCGTTAGTGCAAGGCAGCCAATTCGCTAGATATTATTTGCAATGGAATGCATATTATGTTAGACATGATATGCATTACATAGAAAATAATATCCATTGCCCGGGTCCACCACGTGGAGGTTGCTGCTGGGGACCCATCTCAGATAATTTTAGAAGTTAAATTATATTAGAATTATGTACTATTGTAAAATAATATATTATACATTGTGTAATAATAATATACAATAATAAATTTAATGTATTATACTGTAAAATTTATAGCGTTATTTAGAAGCAATGATTTAGACGATAAATTAGAATTTATAATAACGGAGATGTGAACGTTATGAAAGACTACGACGGAATGAGCTTCTGCCCTCACGCAAGGTTGAACGCGCTCGATCTTTATTTACTCGCGCTTATTTCTCTTAACGTCTTTGTAATATTCTTTCAATAATTAAACGTTTAAGAATTCACGTTGAAGAATTTATCGACTTAGTAATATTAATTAAATGTATTATATAATAAAAAAATTTATAATGTTATTTAGAAGCAATGATTTAGACGAAGAATTAGAGTTTATAATAACGGAGATGTGATCGCTATGAAAGACTACGACGGAATGAGCTTCTGCCGCTTGTTGACCCTTGCGCAAGGTTGATCGCGTTCGATCTTTATTTACTCGCGCTTATTTCATTTTACGTCTTTGTAATATTCTTAAAATAATTAAACGTTTAAGAATTCACGTTGATGAATTTATCGACTTAATAATATTAATAAAATGTATTATATAATAATAAAATTTATAGTGTTATTTAGAAGTAATGATTTAGACGATGTATTCGAATTTATAATAATGGAGATGTGTACGCTATGAAAGACTACGACGGAATGAGCGTCTACCGCTCTATGACCCCCGCGCAAGGTTGAACGCGCTCGATCTTTATTTACTCGCGCTTATTTCATTTTACGTCTTTGTAATATTCTTTCAATAATTAAACGTTTAAGAATTCACGTTGATGAATTTATCGACTTAATAATATTAATAAAATGTATTATATAATAATAAAATTTATAATGTTATTTAGAAGCAATGATTTAAACGATGAATTAGAATTTATAATAGGGGAGACCGGGGCTAGTTGTCCCAATTTTAGGTTTTTTGTTTCTACAGATTTCTGTAGCTTATATTTTCGAATTTTTTGGGGATCATCATAAACTTCAACTTCTTAGCAATACATAGAAATCTTTCCGCTTGCATTGAGAAGTTTTTAACACGTTTTTTTTTTCAATTTCAAGCAAACGAGTCTTTTGGGACAACTTGCCCCGCTGCGGGGTAAGTTGTCTCACGCCACGGGGCAAGTTTTCCAAGGTTTCCAAGGAAAAATCCTGATGTATGCATCATGATTTTTGCGAAAATGGACACCACCGCCGATTTCAATGTTTAATGGCTCATTTTAAAGATAAAATCACGCAGAATAATGTTCCGTTGTCCGTTTTTCGATATCGTTAAGCAATGATGAGAAATTAATCTTTTAAGTGTCGGAGTATGGGTCATTTTCAAGCTTTAAACTGCTGTATCTTTCGAACCAGCCATCCTGTCGAAACGCGACTTGCATATTCGTAAAGAGGAGACTTTACTCTTCCGAACGAGTATTTGATCGGGCAAATTCGAGATGCATCGATTTTTTACAAAAATCCTGATGTATGCATCATGATTTAGAAAGAAGAAAGCATGCAGAATACTGTTCCGTTGTTCGTTTTTCGATATCGTTACGCAATGATGAGAAAATAATATTTTAAGCGTCGAAGTATGGATTATTTTCAAGGGGGGGATGAGATTCTCGTCCTTTATCGCAACAGATCTATTGATGTTACCAACTTCGATTATTGGGTCGAATATGATTCCTAAATTCACCGCTCCATATGGTAGAGGGCGTAAATAAACGTCTGTTGTTTTGCACGATCGGTATTTCAGTACATGGGACACGAAGTCCCATAAGATGATAGGTCTATCCTTATACCTCGTCTGTGCTCCAACAATAAAAAAATGAATTTCTTCTCATTGCGTAACGATATTGAAAAAAGGACAACGTAGCAGTGTTCAGTATTCTTTCTACTTTAAAATGAGAGCTATCAAACATTAAAACGCGTTACTCTTTTGTTTAACTACTTCATAGACTCGTGCGTATCTGGGTGGATACATAGTCGGGGTGTGAAATCCGCGTTCGTCGTCGCGATAGATCTTTTTCTATCCACATATCGATATTACCGACTTCGATTATTCGGTTGAATATTGTTCCTAAACTCGCCGCTCCATATCGTAGAGGGCGTAAGAAAACGTCTGTTTTTTCGTACAATCGGTATTTCAGGACATAGGACACGAAATCCCATAGGATGACAGGTCTATTCTTATACCTCATCTGTGGGGCTACGTAGCCCCAGGACCGTGGGACAAAAATTTACATTGCATGATAGGTCTATCCTATACCTCGTCTGTAAGTTGTCTTGTCTGTAAGTTACCCTTCGAGATAACAATTTTCTGTCAATGTCAAAATTTGGTTATAAGGGCTCTTATATAATGAGGATCACGCACAAATTTATTGCAACATATAAGTATAATGGAATTGACATTATTTCTTTGATATTACATTTTATACAGTAAATTTACCGACCATTGGTACATGCCTATACCAACTTACCGTCTGAAATAACAACTCATTATTAATGTGGAAGTTTTGATACAGGACAAAGGATATAGCTGGGACCACATACACGTTTATTACAAGACACGATGTAAGCGCAATTTAATTAAATAAAGTACCAGATATTTATTACCCATTTTTATGCCACATTTTTACAAGAGTAACAAGACTCGCCAATTTCACTCTCCACGAATTCCAAACAAAATTTCATCCTGTTATTACAAAGGAGTTACAATTTTCGAATCGCGATCTAATTAACGAAAACTGTTTCCGAAGCGATGTTTATTCCAAGAAATCTAAAATTTCATTATAATAAAAATTAAATTCGTAACACCCTCTTTTACTAGCACCAACTATATGTATATCCAAATTAAATATTCCTTTAATTAAGCAATTTTTGCGTCAGTATATCTACGTGATAGCGCTAATAAATATCTTTTTCCTAATCACGACCTCGTCTTTATATCTTTGCAGTGAACCGAAACTCCCATATAAGCCCAAGAACGCTTGTTTCGAGACGTAGCGTTGGTCTTGTAAATTTACCGAGAACCCAACCACCGGCAACCCCTGTGAGCTAGCGAGAAGAAGCATCATCAGCAATAGCGAGACTAGTCGCCTTGACTGCTATCCTACCTATGCGTAGACACGGAGTACTAGTAATTGCGTGGAAACGACTAGGAGAATGGTAAGAGTCAAGAGACTTTGCTAAGGTACGTGTCTACCTCTTGCACGAAAGTAACACGGATGGGTAAGATCCAGGATGGTGGATCGTTGTAGGGTGGTCTTGATGGGGTGGTGGTGGGATTGGGAGGGTGGTAGCTGGGGGAGGTTAAGTACGGTTTGAGAAGCAGAGGTAAGCCGGCGTTTATATTTAATTAAGGAGGATACGGGCCCGTGAGAGGAAGGGGTTGAGGAGGAAGAGTAGGGATGATGGGTGGAGTTTTAGGTCGAAACGGGTCGCGAGAAAGACGGGAGAGAGTGAGTGAGAGAGATCAGAGAAGGTGGTCGGAGAGATAGGAAAGAGCCAGTCTGTGTTTCTTGTCTAATTATCTACCCTTCCAAAACTGCCACGTTCACTTTCTACCAGTCTAGCAGTCAGTCCTTCCGATCTCTTATCCTTCGTCCCTCGCATTGTTCCTCACATTTTCTGTCCTCCTTTCATCCGTTATCTCAAGACGTCTTGGGGAAGAAGAAGAAGGAAGAGAAACGTTTCACGGTCTTTTACCTTCCGATTTGTCCTCTTGCTACCACTGCTAGTCTGCTGTTTTTTTTCTTCTTCTTCGTAAAAGGTCGCCGAAACGTCGACCGAAGGAAAGTCCCTCGGAACTTTTTAATTGGGTTGCCGTTTTACGCTCGAATCGACGATCGACCATGTTAATATCGTTCGTTCCTTCGTAGAGATTCGAAGGGGTTGTCGCGGGACGGAGGGGTGTTTTCTTGTTTCTTCTTAGAAGTTTCTATCGACGAAGCTTTACTTTTTTTTTTCTTTTTTTTCTTCTTCTATTGGAAACCTCCTCTTGGACTTTTACCGTGAGGACGTTCTTTAAAAGGTCAATGCGGATTCCACGCGGACAGATCTTTTCAATGAGTTTTACTTTCTTAGACGGAGGAAGAGATCGATGTTTCAGCAAGATATTTTAATAACACTCTTTGCTTCCAGTATTGGCACGACGATAATTCCGATCCTCCTATCTGTAATTTTAAGACAGATCCCTACGTTACCGATACCCAGCCGAAACCTCGGGCTCGATCGCCTTAAAGATTGGGTTTAACGAGTTTCTTTTCAAGCACGGTTTATCGAAGGATTGCCGTTCGCTTTTCTACCCGAATACCTCGTCGGACTTTCATGAACGGAGATAGAGAGAGCGAGAAATTTTTGAAAGGGATGGTCTTAATTAAAAGACGTTCGAAAAATCGGAGCTCCTTGGTAAGAGTGGTTCAAGGGACGAAGGAAAAAGATTGGGAGAGCTAGAGAGAGAAGCAGAGCACCATTGTTGGCACCGACACCGCGATAAACCTCCATTATGTTTGCGCGGATCCTTCGATTTATTATCGGTTTCCGTCTCTACCAGCCGACTACGAGAAAGACTACGACGAGAAGAAGGCCGACGTCTTTTGGAAAGGGAAAACGACTTCTGCTCCATCGACGAATTCCATTATAATATCGAGGTCGAGCGGCTGCGCCAACGTCGCCGTTCGACAACGACGGCCGTCTTTGTGTCGCCGAAAGGATCTTCCCTACTCTGTTTGTCCGTAGAACCGAGAGAGAGTATCTTTTCTTTCTTCTACCTCGAGCATTCTTATTGAATTCCCAGTGGTAGGTAACCTCCCGTGCTCAACGCTAACGCCGATAAAACTGTTTTTTTTCTTTTTCAATCGGTGAAAGTTCCGATGTACTTAGCTTCATCTTGTTTCAACTTTGTATAGCAAAGATAACCAAAATAACTCAAGTATTTAACTGAGAATGTTTCAACGGCGTTAGCTTTGACGTTGACAAATTATTTCGTTTTTTCTTTTAATTAAAGTATGTTATTGTTATTTGGAAGAACGAGTTAATTAATTTTGAGTAGAATTTATTTTAATTTCAGTGCTACACTTATAATCGGCGTACTTTTCAAGATAAACTCTTTCAAAGGAGGGGCATCATATTTTCCAGACTTTAAAACGTTAGCTATACGTCGAATCGGCTGAGCCAACCTCGGAGGCTTCCCAACAAAAAGGTAGTCTTTTGCAAAGAGAAAAAAGAAATGTATAAAAGTCTCGGAACGCGAGGAGTAAGAAGAGAAGAAGATAGAAAGAGTGCCGCTTTTAAACGGGAGGTTTACGTCTGATGGGAGATCGACGCTTGTAGCGTTTACGGGGATAAAAACAAAAAGTCAAGAGAAGAGGATGTCAAGAAAAGTGAAAAAAGAACTCGCCAGGGTCTTTTTCAAGAGAGAGAGACAGAGGCTAGCCAGGAAACGACGCGAGGGACTCGCTAAACGTGATAACGGTAACTCATAGTGCATTGAGAAGGGGTAGTCGTGGTTGCTTGTCTTTTAACGGTTTCTCAGATATTTAAATCCACGTGAACGACGTCGAGACTCTTCTTGCTCGACATCTTTTCCACCAACCTCCATCTTATTCTTCTTTCACGCGAATCCGACGTCTCGAATACGTCTCGAATGCATCTTGAATCGTCGAGTTCCTCGCGTGTTCCGCTGGAGGCTTCCGCGCTTTTAGAGGTCGCGAGATGTTGCATAGAGTGGATGGATAAGGCAGGTGAGAGAAAGGGAAAGAAAAAGAAAGAAAGACAGAGAGGCTAGAGTGGGTTTAAGAAGAGGTTAAAAGGGGTGGGAAAAGGGGCTTGCTCGAGCGTGACGTGTATTCTCGTCGAAAAACGTAGCAGTGCGTGGCTGGCTCGCTGGCTTTACGGCCTCGTCGAGTTAGAAAAGGGGTTGGCTGAGTGAAGGAAGATGGAAGATCCAGTATCTTGTCTTAATGGTGTGGGAGTGCCGGCGGACCGGCTGCGAAAGGAGTTTTTAAAACATCCAACCCTATGCGCGCTGCTTCCTGCCTGCCGGTTTTCTCCCTCGTCTTCTTATTCTTCTCTTGGTTTTATCGTTGCTGGCCTAGCTGTGGAAAAGGAGTCTGGACTTTTCCTGAAGCTCGAAACTCTTACCATCGAGTATTTAAAGGATCTTACTCTTTCTCTCCTCTTTGGAGCTTGATAGAGCACCGTTTGCACTCTTGCTTCTCTATCTGCCTCCTCGTAAATCTTTTGATAAAGTACGAACGTTGTCTCGGATTTGACCAGAAACGAGACTCTCATCGTGTTAAATAATGTTTAAATAACGAGTTTGATTTCACGAGAGAATATAAAACCAGGTCATGTATCTCCAACGTTCCAGCGTGTTATTCGATCTGTCATATCAATCCCATATCCACATGTTCACGTGTAAATAATTTAACGAATTTCAAGCGAATTTTATTCGTCCATGAGATACATGCATGAAAAATTTCACCCTGAGAGAGATTAACAAGACAGGTTTAATGACCGAGTTGTAATGAGAGAAGAGGAAGAAGAGGAATGGGTGAAGTGTTAGTGAGAAAATAAAAGGGAAGAAAAAAAGAGAGAAAGATTTTCGGCTTTGCAAAATTAGATATCCTATATCAAGGACCGTGGACGTGAAACTCATTGCGTCGAGTTGTCCGACCTAGAAAGCGAATTAGCCCGAACAAATGAAGCTTGTCCTACTCTCTCTCTCGCTCTCTACCTCTAACCTAAAAAAAATTATATGAAAAAAAAACTTTAACTAAAACTAAAAATTAGGAATAGTTTGTTCTCTATCCAAAAAAAAAAGCCAATTTATGGGGTGAGAGAGAGCAGACATTTTTTGGTGCCATTCGAGAATCGAAGAAAAGTCGGAAAGGAGAAGGCGCGTTTTTTTTTACGAAATCGTTTCTCCTTTCCATCCGAGAACTCGTCGTAAACGCTTTCACAACCATTTCGTTCCGTTTTACCCCCACCACCCTTTTTCGTGACGTCTCTCCGCTCTTTGACCGACAGGAGGAGATTGAAAAGTTCTCCTTTGGACCAGCAGCAGTAAAACGTGGCACGGTAGTCGATGGTTTTTGGTTTTTCTCTAAACCGTTGAACGAGATTTTCTTTCTTACATTTTCGACCCAGAGCCCAACGCTTATTCCACCAGCAACACCTTTTCCAACCCTCGGCATCCTACGGTAACCCACACTCCTTCGTAAAACGCACGATACTCAGGTGAGTCGCTTAGGGGAGGCCTTAAAAAACAAACCGATGCATCGACATCCTATTTCGTTTCCTATTACGTAAACGTCTGAAGCAGTCGATTTATTTGCTTTATTTTCATATGGAATGTTCTTTGGCACGACCTCAAAGGCAACGCCAGCTTCCCAATCTCCTCTCTCTCTCGCTCTTTTTTATTTCCCTCTTTCTCTCTCCCTCGTGCTAGGAGTCTCATCGTATACGCTGTCCTTCTATACCGGCCCTTTTCCACAATTTTACGTTTTCGTCGCTCCAACCGTCTCTTACGATCTCCCCTTTCCTTTTCCATCTTTTTATCTCTCTCTCTCTCTCTCTCTTACTTGAATCTCGCTATTACCTTCTCTTTTCCTTTCACACTGGTGCGTTTTCTCGCAGACTCCTCACACACGATTACGATCGACGTGCACCGAACTAATATCCGAATTTTTGTGATTCCTGTTACAGGATATTGAAAGCAAGCTTCTTCTTCTTTTACCTGCTCGAAAACCCCTCTCTCTCTCCCTCTTTCTTTTATTTCCTTCTTTTTCCCTTTCCGGCAGCACAGTCCTTCCTCGCTCGTTTTCGCTATCTTTTACTTTTTGTTCCGATCGTCCTCGTCTCCTATCTTCTCTCTCTCTTCTTTCCTCCCTGTTTTCGTTCTTGTCGATCCTTCAAGAAACGCGTCGCGTTTGAAGTTTCGATCGACTGCGGAACGACTTTGCCGCAGTCACGGAAGGGTAATTAGCTTGAGTTCTTGGTTGGTACGCGATCGAGAAAGGGCCAATCCTTGATCAGGATCAGGAATAGTCTCAATTTTTTATAGAAATATTTATATATTTGATTTCTTTTCAATTTATATAGATAAATATTATATAAATATATTTTATATATTTTTATTTAGTGGGTATTATTAATTTTAGGTTCTCTTTTAATCCTAGAGTTCTTTATGTTATCGATAGAAGGAAATGTAGGTAGATTTTGGCACATCCCACCGATTTTTATAATTTTTAATTGACTTTAGCAGCAGAGTGTCGTTACTTTTTAGTTACCAAAAGAGATGAAAAAAGTAGACAATTCGGAAAGGGCCGATAAACTGAAGCAGTTGAATGAAATTCCAAGAGTTGTCAAAAGTTAGTATAAAATAAAGCAGTTACTTTTTTTTTTCCTATAGCTACAAAACCGTTTCTTCAATGTTCTTAAAAAATAAAATTAACATTGTAATTTTATATCGAAAACTCTCAAAGATCCATGTGTAGCTTTTTTACAAAATATTTCGAAGACGATCTTCTTAAACATCGAGCACGTTTCTTTTTCTCGTTCAAGAACCGATAAGGATGGATCCCTTAAACGATCGTCGTATGTACTACCTACCTACTCTACTCGGTTCGTCTGTGTTTACCTTTTTGTCGAGAGAGAAAACTCTGCTCCAGAGAAAACGTGCGTTTCCTCCGCGACCACGACCCAGTTTCTCTCCCTCGTTTTCTTCTTTCATTATTGCTTTCCTCGTCGAACGAGCAACGACGAACGGTTGCGTCTCTGTAATCCGAATAAAGGAAATTAAAGGACTTACTACCGGTCGTTCACAATTTCCTTCGACTTATTGTACGGCTCTCCCTCCCTTTCTACATTCCGTATCGTCCTAGAACAAAAAGTCTGACCAATTTTGATTAGTACCACTTAGAATTTCAAGGAAATTTCATTTAATGATAATTCTCGCATATGATCACAAAATTCGAGATATGTTCTATTAAAAAAATACTGGTTCTTAATATCAATATTTAATTTAAGATAAAGAATAAAACTTTTTTTCTTGAAACCACAATTACGGATATACCTAACCGTATATCATCGGTAGCGGTTTGAAAGCTACAACGAAAGGGATTAGAATTGCAGGGAAGGGCGATTCTCGAGTATAGCATGCATACATATGTATATTATTCAATCACCATGTATACCCCGAATCGTTCGTTAACCGCATTCAATTTAATCCGATAGCCATGGAGATGCTTTCTCTCCGCTAATCGATCGTCCCTACACACTTAACCCAGTAGTAAATCTCTTGCCAATAAATAACGAAACGATCAAGATAGTCCTAACGAAGAGATCGATCGATCAGTGGTTTGCATTCCTCTTACTCTCATGAGAGAGGAACAATGCGTCACGCACGCTTCTATGAGGCTATTAACGCTGCTTGATATAACATTATACATCTACCTCATTGGGAAATCGTGGGTATCACGTCTACGTTAACGCTGGAATCGAAAGCGTGTAATCAGCGAAGTGCTTCTTGCAGTATGCCTCTCGATATTATCGATACTGCTACGAATGGCGTTTCGCCATGTCCAAACGCGAAAATATGCGAGCAATTATAAAATAAATATCGATATTGTGCACGCACTTGGTCATGGTAGTACTCGTTAACGAATGATTTAAAGATTCGATGAAATTTGATATAAGAGAATTGGACGGGATTTTCGGTTAAAAAATGGGCGATAAGCATCGAGATGAACGATCTAAATAATCCAATTAGAGTTTCTGCTGGACACGGTGTTATATTTAAGGATTTAATTGATACAATAATTATCATATCCACCAGCTCGAATCCATAGGATTTGTAACAGTTTTTTACATTTCATACCGTGATTTAGTACTCAGCCACGTTTCATGGTTTTTACTTCTATTTTTGTGTGAAAAAAATGTGGGTCGAGAAGAGATTGCACCGGATCGAGAGACAATAGGCTGGCGTCTTGGGTATTTTCTCGTCGCGAGAAAAAAATAATAGAGCCGTTATTCTTCGACGTTCTTACGAAACAAAGATTTCTTTGCGACATGGAAGGAGAGAGAGAGAGAAAAGGGGTGTCATTAGCAGCGTGGGCTCTCCGTGCTTTGTGTAATTTGATACGCGACGTCAAGAAACGGGGTTAATAGAATCCTAATTCGAGTGCTTGTCCGAAAAAGAGGTCGGAGATTCCGGGTTTTTTTTCCAGACTCTCGCCTAAGATCTACAAATCTAGCAACATTTCCGTCTTCTACTCGCTTTCTCTATCGAAAACAGAGATGCAATTAGCCTCTTCGGTTCTTACGCTCTAACGTATAATCGCATCAGAGTTTTCATCGCGTGCTTTGATCTCACACTCCTACGGAAAATCTTCCTCGGGCATGGAAAAAGGAAGAGAAGTAGGGAGAGAGAGAGATGAGTTTCTTTCAATGAACGCGATTTCTTCTCAAAGTACATTTATACCAAAAGTATCATCTTCCGTGACCCGCACGACCTGTTCTCAATTTTTAATTCACGTTTCCGTGGGAAGACACATGAATATCATCGATTTTCAATAAATTTGATTTAAAATGGATAGAAATATTTATAACTCTACAATTTAATCAAATTTGATTCATTTTTATCTCTTTCTTCTTATTTCGCTTTTTCGTTACCACAGTAGAGCCATCATCGTTTGAACTTCTAGTAGTTCAGTGATGGCAATAATTCGGAGTGCTGATTTGGTATCACTGGATTATGGGTTTATCATCATAAATATTTTTTCTCATGAAAATATACAAAATTAATACAAAAGTGGGTTTAATCACATACTCTTGAGATACCCTCTATATAAAAGGTTTCTTGATTTTACTGTATTTCTATATTTTTTTATTCACTTACAATTCCTTTATAATACGAGATTTTCAGGTTGATTAAAACTTGATATAACCATAACAATAAATTGCTCTCTCTTTCTTTCCTCATCGAGTAGAAGTGTTTAGAAGCAAACAGAGAACAAGTTTCGTGTTCGGTTCGTCGAATAGCAATTTTCCAGCGCTTTTCGCGCACTGCCGTTAGTTCGGCTTGAATATCAAAGAAGGGCAATCGCAATGGGTTTAAAGGCGATCGCGTAACCTATAAAGGCTGCTTCAAGTGGAACAAGAGAGATAGAGAGAAGGGTGAAAGAAAAGAAGCGCGTTAGACGGTGGATTCTCTGGAAAAGCTCACCGTTCGTTCGTTCGTTGCCGCTGCGAAGGCAGACACACACCGGGACCGCGTTACTTCCAGGCCAGCGGTGCCTTTTGATCCCTCCTAAGTCTAGACTTCCTTCGCTTTTCTATCCTATCCTTGCCAGTCGTCTGCTCACCAGGAAGTAAACGCTTCGGGACCGACTTATCGAAACTTTACGGAACTACGCCGATATCCGTTCTCTCCTTTTTCCTTCCCCCTTTTTTTTTACTTGCTTCTTTTTTTCTCTCTGCCCTCGATCGACTCTTCTTTCTTTCACTTTTTTCTTCCACCTCTTTCTCGTCTTGCCCTCTTTTTAACGTCCAACCCTCGTCACTAACCTTTGCCGATAGACCTTCCAGATCCTAAGACTCGCGAATAAATCTCGTACTGTTTTTTTCTTTTACTTGGATATTATTCTTTGTTTATCATTGATAAGAAGTCCAGTTGCTTGGTACACCATGGTTTGTTATTTAGTGAAAAGATACATTCTGTTTTAGCCCGTACTAATTTTGCTTTGATACATAATATTAGCTGAACTTATAACTCGTTATCTCAAAGGGTTACCAATGTTTTTATTTTCAATTATTCTGTTTTAGCGATTGACTCCATTTTTAGAATTTGCAAAATTGTAGAGCCAAAATACTTGATTGCTGTTTAACTTTTTGTATAAACTAAACTTCTTAATAATTACACTTAACATCACTAAATGACAGCCATTATTAGGCTGTTGCAAATGTTATGCACTGTTCGCGATGAAGAATACATTTACATCTTGACTGCCCGTACATTGACTCAACTCTAGCAACAAGGATTAAAATAAAAAAATTACTTGCAACATAAAAAAATATAAAAAAAATAAGAATAAAACCACGACAGAGGACAAAATAATTATCGTGCCCTATCTTTCCTCTCGATCGCATTGGTTTCAGAGATCCCGAACGTGATTTCAATAACTCATCCTACTGTCAAAGAACGGACGAGATGTTGTCGGCGGTGTTTTCCAATCAAATGATTCGTCCATGTCGTTCGTGGTGACGATGGGAACGGTGGTAGTGATGGCTATGGTGGTTCCAAGACCTTTCGGTACTCGGATGAATCTGTGACAACGTTTGTGCTATTCCACGATGCGATCGTGCCACAGTTTCTATTAACGCGGACGATCGAGCGATAACCGCATTATCGATGTTCGCGTGAAAGCGGATGTATCGAGGAAAACGGAAGACTATTTCGAAAGGTTTCGTTCAATCTCTTCACCTTCTCTCTCTCTCTTTCTCTCTTATTTGCCTTGCGTTGATTAATCCTTCCATTTTAGTCCGCTCACAGGATTCCCGTGGTTGTTTGGCTTCGTTCGCGTATCTGAAAAATCCTTTTTTCCTGTGAAACACTTCGGGTTTTTCGGATTAGTTTTTTTTTTCTCTTCTTCTTGTAAATATTGTATCACGTAAAACGATCTAATTCCGTCCTTAAAATTAGTATAGGACCACTCGAGAGGTTAATTACGAGAGTTTAATATCATACGCTTTCCTAACTCTCTACGAAGCTTACGAGAGGCGTTTTGGCATTTTGTCGGCGGCCTGGTTTGAATCAACGATATATCCAGTTGAGGTAGAATAATGGTAGTAATAATGTAGTGTGTGCCGTAACGAAGCTAGGTTTGATAGGCCGCCGTTTACCGCGCGTGTGTTCAGTGGATGCTAAATTTACACGTTATATCATCCGTGTAGAGATAATTGTCTGTTTGCTCTCGAACGATCGTTATGGTCGATACTACGTGTTCTCCCCTTTTTTTCATATGTTTTTAATTAGTTTTTTGATGAATACTTATTCTATACTTTCTAGTTATTGTATGAAGGAAGTAAAAAAACGGAGAATTCAATTTTTCCTATAACGAACTAGCGAATGAAGTAATCGAAATTTGGTAGGTTTTTTGATTTTAAAAATATCGAGGAATGGCATACAGGAATGTTTCGGAAAAGGCAGGAAATCACAATCTCGAGTTACCGTATCAATTATGGAACGATCGTAGATCGGTAATAACCTGATTTCGAACGAGTAGCAATCTGTGCCACAAACTCGGAAATTTCAGACTAGAAACAACTAACATCCGGACTTTGGACAAGTAACAAACCAAATTTCCGATCAGTAACATCACGAATCTTGAACAATAATACTTGGATATTTAAACTTGCAATTTGGGCAATACATATCGAACTTTGTATCACAGCTGTGGACTTGGCAAGACTAGTTCATCAGACCTTTAATTTGTACTTTACAAAACCTAGTTGTCAACAATGATTATTTTTATTACCAAATTGTTTGTTACTCGATTCTGAGCATTTTAAGTAGCACGGCTAACTGACTTTAGAGAAAAATTCAAGGTAAAACCATCCCACCCCTTTCACTTCCTTTTTCTCCTTTCGCATTTATCATGCTTATACCAAAATCATAACCCAGAGTAAAAGTGAAAGTAAAAAGCAAAGACTCGGAAAACTTCGCTATATTCTTTTATTCCGGTGGTATACAACGTGATGTTAGCCATCGCAAAGCGCCAACAAAACCGGATCTCGAAATGGAACACAGCCATCGAACGAGAGCGTATCGGATAGAGCCCGTTGCCTGGCTAAATTGAAATCCGGAATTTGAGATCGTAGACGAACGTGGCCCACTTCGTGAGATCGCAGCCCAGCACACCACCTACCTCCCTCGCAACTTCTTTCTAGCTACCACTTTTGTTAGGAAAGGACAGAGTGTTTTATCCATCTCGTTTTCTTTCCTTTCTCTCCTTCTTCGTCTTACTTCAACTTAATCCTCCTCTCGTGCTCGAGTCACCCTCGAAAGGGGTGGACCTCTCGCTTTCACCCCTCCTTCAATCGTCAGTCGTATAAACCCGCCTCGCTACTTACGTTCGGCTTCGCTGAATTAAGCTAAGGGAAGTCAATTGGAAAAGTTTTTATTGGCCAGCGTTTAGGAATTCCACGATGCTAGGGGGCCCATATCGTTCCGAATCCTAGAAGATGTTACTACTCTCGCGTAGACCGTTCCGAGTGCAGGATGGGAAATCATCCTGACGACGGTGATTCTTCCTTCCTTACTCAAAGATACCAAGAGAAGGAGAATCTTTCCACGCGAAACGTTTCGTCCTGATTCCGACTCCGTGATATGAATTTATCAGTTTAAGATGAAGAACGATGATTTTAATTCAATGTTTTTTAAAACATCTCTTCTCTAAAAATATTGTGTCATCCTTGGCCATAAAAAATACACGAGTGGAGACAAGCGATGCGGTAATGTCGTCCAACAAATTTCCATTATTACTACTTACATTTCCATCTCTGGCACATGCTAAAATTTAATTTCGTGTCTGACTTAAATTTATCTTTACTACTAGCCAGATTAAAAAGCAAGTGTCATAAAAAATGTGACGTAGGAGATAGAAAATGACGTGTTTTCCTATGTATTTCCTAACAAGACGGTAAGAGGGTGAAAACGACAAACATTTACGAAACGGATCTCGAGTGGTTCCTTCTTCTCTCTTCGTGCCGATATTTTAGATGCATCGAGGAAATCGCGCGGAAATCATTCTACGGTCATTCGTATTCCATGCCAACATTTTCACTCCTCTCTCTCTCTTTTCCCCTCAGTTGGTTTCGTTGCTCGTACGATCGTCGGTCGCCACGCGCGACTTTTTCCACCCTTCCCCAACACATACCATCGCCATCACTTCCCTGTTTATTTTAACACCCAACGCTATATTTTCAGTCGACACGCCCTATACTCTTCCCCGAATTACGCCGGCGTGCAATTTCCACGCGACGAGTGCTCGCTCGTTGCAAACTCGTACTCGCGCGGGGCCCGCGCGGTCGAGAGAGCCACGAGTACTTTTTCAAAGCGAAAAGCCGCGACGAGAAAGACAGCTCGGAGAGAGAGAGAGGGTGAAAGAGAGAGAGAGTCGATACACGTATCGACGTGTTCTCCATGGTATGGACCGGTTAGGGTAAAGTGACTGTAACTGTGTACATAACTGTGGATATATCAATGTGGGCGAGTGTATGTGTGTGTGTGTCTAACCGAAATTTCTCCTCTTCCGTGCATCGGATCATCGAATGGTCTATTGAATTTTACAACGGAAAAAAGGAAGGACACAAACGTAGCAAAAGCCATTTCGGGATCATCCGTGCTAATTCTATTATCGGTCGATCGCTCGATTTTCCATGGTAAACGGTTGACCGATGGCGTGTCCTATCCGGCTCGCTTAAAACTCGCCGAGCTCGTCTGACCAAACGTATTATCGAATTATTTGCGAGAGAGTCTGGATTATATTGGGAATAGCTTTTTTGTTTACTGTAATATGTCGTCTGATCGAAGAAAGATATTGATTATTGTATTGATAAAAACAATTTATATTCGATGTTTTTATTTGTAGAGTTTTAGTAGTTCGTGGTGATTTTAAACGACATTTTTAAATTTTTGGAATAAAGATAAAGAATATATTGATCAAGAAATGTATCTTTAATATTCTAATTCGTATAGTTTTGCAATAGTAAGATTACAAATGGAGAAATACCAATTTTTCAAAATTCCTTCTAATCTTTTTACAAGAATAACGACGACGACGTTTCTATACGCCCACCCGCGTTCTATTTTTTTGCACGTAAAACCGGTCCCCCTTCGCGCGACATAAATTTTACAAAAAGCGTTTAAACGTCCCAGAAACTCGGGGAATATTCCGTGAAGCCGTGAGCGATTTGATATTTCGTGAAATACGATCGACGCGGGAGGAATGCATATTCCTGACGGAAAGCCGAAAAAAATAGTCTGCGGAAAAAAGAAAAAGATACGGTAGTAGCGGTGGCCCCGGTTACGATGATCTTGGAAAATTCGGGTCAACGACCCAACCGTTGGTGGACGACTTTGGTCATTTCATTTACAATTCGATAGCACGAACATGGAATTTTACAAAATGGTATTATTTTACCGTAACGTAGGAAAATTTTATATTACGATCGCGTTGCCAAGCGAAATTTCTCTGTCAAGTTTCGATCACCCAAAGTATCCCGTTTCCTTTGAAGTATTTTGTTGCAGGTATCTCATTTCGTTACTCGTATAACAGAGAAATTAAAAATCCATGATTTAACATTCGTACATTTCGTATCGTTAAAAGCTGCCGCTCAGCTTTTGATAAACTACGAGAAACAATTTTTCCCACGTGTACCTATAGATCGTGGTGTCAACGATCGGGGGTTAATTAGGAAGAAAGGCAGAAACGATCAACGAACAGCTAGGACAATAATGACGACAGAGGGGTAAAGGGTACTGGCAAACAACAACGTAGCGTAGTTTGAAGTTAATTAGCAAAATAGAAATGCACCGAATAACTCGATCACCGATTAACGAGTCAACTATAGCAAGCACGCGAAACGTCCATTATCGAACCTTATCGAGCGCGGTATCGGATTTGCGTAAACTTCTACACAACGGTAACAGCGATTTCTCATTGTTCTCATCCGTTCAACGATAACGGATATATCGTTTTCACGTATCGCTCTTTTCACGAAAAAAATCAAAAGTATGCACCTTCAAACCCCCAAACAATTTTCTCGATTTATTTCTCAGGTGAAATTGGGTTATTCTGCAAATACGAGAGTTCGAGTCATACACAGGGTGGGTCGATAAAAAATATTATTTAATACTGTCACAATGATTTTTTACAAACCCGTATGTCTATTTATTTTTGTTTAGAATGAAGCTTTAGACAAATTTACCATCGCATTAATAAACGAGACTTAGAAACATTCGGAATGTAAGCTGAAAAAATCAAGTGCCGGTCACCGAGATGGCAGTCAGTGTTATAACTTGTTACCCATTGGTTCTATCAAGAAACATCTTAAATTAATATAAGACAAATTAAATTGCATCCATTCGATTAGTGCCATCAAAGATTGTCTTATTACGAGCAACGGCTAATGAGTTATTTTAAATAATACATCTTATTGAATCACTATACTAATTGCGATTGCTAGCGCGAACATTTTATATCAATATGTATTTATCGTGAAAAGAGAGAGAAAGGAGTAGGAAGAAGGGGGTGGAGGGTTAAAAGAGAGACAACACGCGCTGATTTATACATCGAGTGGTAAACAGAGCGAAAAAGGACTGTACGGGGCGCGCACGGCCATTCATAAAATTGATCAGTTGGACGTATGAGAGGGATAGAGAGAGAGAGAAAGTTCACTGGCTGATTGTAAATTGTAAGCAATTTCGTAATTGCGTGGATAAAGCAATTAAGCCATTTGACTGGCTATGTACGGTAAAGCGCTCCGTGGCAAATACACTGGCTGACGATATAACCGTGTACCAAGTGAGTGAGGGAGTAGAAGAGAAAAAGAGAGAAGAGAGAGAGAGGAACAGGATAATACAATTTGGGTAATACACGCCGTCTACCTGCGCAGTTCTTTTTCCAGTCGGCATGGACAAACTGCGTTTTCGGTGACTCGGCTCGAATATCAAGCCGTGTATTTAACGCTACGTAAAAGGGCTCGCAAACGAACATACGGCTCGATTCACTCGAGCCTGGAAAGATCACCGATCTTTTTTTCCTCTTTGTCTCTCTTCCACCCCTTTTTTTTGCCTACGTTCATCTTGTCAAGTCGGTCGACTATTTTTGAAGCTCACTTCGTTAATGAAAAAAACTGCAACCGTGTTTCGTTAAATGGTGTCCAGATTTTTGTAGAAAAAGTACGCGTATGAAAAATTTCCATCAAGAATCACGGGAAAATAATGCTGGGTAAGTAGTATATACCGTTTTACGGATTACAATTTTTCTTGGAATTATTTTACGAATACTTTAAACGAGAATTTGTGATAAGAATTTTAGGATGCATTCCTCGGTGCAATCATACACGAATCGTTGCACCGTAATTTCGCGGGACGCTGCAACTCGTCGGGCGAATACGGGAGGTGCGATTTTTTTCCTTCTCACCGTTACCTCTTCTCTCCTACTCTCGTGCTCTGTTTTCTTTCTTTTTTTTCGCGAAGCTGAGCAATTCTGGCTCGACCGACGTAAACCTTGGCGAAATGACCCATAAAATTGAACATTCTCCCGATATAAGTAGACTCATTCAGACACCGAGACCGCATCCGTGTTGTATAAGAGAGAGAGAGAGAATTCAGGGGTATCTCATGAGGGGATGAAAAGAGGAAGACGATGCGATTGTCTTTCGTTGTATAGTGACAACACTCCCACGGACATACATGTGTTCTACCACGGAACAATTTTAACGCAAATGAGAAATCTTCTTTCTCTCTCTAGGCACACGATAAACAATCGAGATAAAGGATTTATGGCCACACGGGAAACAGCTGCCATAAAAGTCTCGGGTTGTTTCCAATCTGTCAACCAATGCCACCTCGTAGTGAAAGAGATAGAGAGAGAGAGAAATAGTGGAAGGGAGATATGTGATTCTCTCTCTTTCTCTCTTCTACTCATTGTTGCACCTTCTGCACTTTCTCCCCGTTCGATTTTATCCCGCTCACACACATACCTACTTGCCGAATGCAACACGAAGATTGGCTTGCTGGTTTTTCTGGATACCGGTGGAGAACACAATCGTAGAGAAAGAAATAGAAAGAAAAAGAAACGAATTTCTTGGTTTCCATCTCTTTCTGTCACATGGCAAGCCGATCGTAGTCGTTCCAAAGCTAGGTTAGGGCTTCTCGTTTTCGAACTCGTTGAAAAGATCCAATAGCCTTCGATTGCTCGAGAATCCTCTTGACTGTTACACACTCTTCTCCGAAGTCCATCCTACGATACTCGAGGATGTTTTGTCAAAGAGAGGTAGAGAGATACGGATGGATAGAGAGTAAGAAGAGCGCGATAACGTTTCCGGTTCGCTTGCCGGAAACGCGCACTTCGCGTCCACTCGCTTTGTAAAGAGGTAACTCTTTGACTTCGAGGTGGCTAAAGGGATGCGAACGGTTACGATTCGATTTCTAGAGCATAATCCACCGTTCATCCATTTTCATTCGATCTATTCTAGAGTTCTTCATTGAAAATTCGATCGATTTTATTCGGTTGCTCTGGGAAGTTTATGCCAATTTTGAAATTTGCATCACTTTGTTTTTAAAAGTAACTTTATTTTTATGACCAAATTTATGTATAATATTACCTACGTCTACTGTAATCTGATTAGACAAAAAATTATTTTAAAAATATCTGCAATGTTTAAGATGTGGGTAAATTAAAGGAACAAAAACTAATTCATAATCTATATCAACGCATGAGATATTAAACAAAAAACTTTAAAAATATTTTGATCAAGCTTCTTTTACCTATACAAACTACGAATTAAACGCTCAAGACATATTAATTCATCTTCTTTGATTAAACGATTAATAAACATAATTAAATATTGATTTAAAGCACAGTTTCGATGAGCTTTGGCAAAATTACTCACCCCAATTGCAATTTCAACATCGATCGAACAGCTTATTAACACGACTTATGCAAGTAATCCCAATACGAGAGATTTTCCTAAACTAGATCATATAACGATCTTCATGATCTTCGAAAGGAAAAAAAAAGAAGGTGAGATAGAAAGAGATGAAAGAGGGGATTGGTTCACCTCGAATTGGATTCCTACAAGAATTGAATTCCCCTCTCGGGACGAATTAACGTGCACGTTTCTGCGCGCGTATTAACGAGGAACTATGACGTGCGCGGTAATGGACGTTTAAATTATGCATTCGTTCACCGTTCGCTTTCTCTCGCTCGTTTCATCCCCACTATCTTACCATCACCCCTTTTCCTCTCTCTCTTTCTATCTCTACTCGTGTCGGCCTGGTAATTAGTTATTTATACATTCCAAGTGAGCGTGAGTTAGTGTCAATGATTAAGAAGGAGTCAGGAGGAAGTTTCGCGCCGAGTATTTAACTTTGAACGAGAGCGAACTGTTCGCTCGGTACTGTTCTATCTTTCTTAGTATGTGTGCGTGGGAGTAAGATGGAACATATTGCGAAACGGTTAAAGTTAGAGAGAGAGAGAGAGAGAGAGAGGTTACTATCGTCGCGATGTCGTGCAGCGAGTATTCAGCCGGGTATAGTTTCTCTCACGTTTACGTGAATTTAAAGGATTCTCCCTTAAGACTATTCTCCTCCTCCTTCCTTCCTTCTTTCTTTCGCTTTCTACTTCGAGTGGAAGCTGGAAAGCGTTTGGTTTGACAGTTGCCTTCCGTTGGTTGCCGCCAGTGCGTTTCCCGAATAGAAATTAGTTTCGTAGACGAAACACCAATGAAACTGCCGACGTACGATCGATTCCTACGAAGAACGAATGTCGAACGATTAACTAGAGGATGCCAGAGGGGTTGCTGGATTCGTTAGGATCATCATTTGTTTCGTGGAAAGTATCGGAGATCTGGCATTCCGTACGTTGATATATCTCCTGGCTGAATCTTCGAACGTTTCTCTGAAAATAAAAGAGTTAATCTCCTGCGTTATGGTTCTACACGACGTTTTACGCGAAAGTTAATTAAAGTTATAAGTAATTTTCTAAATGAAAATTAAATTATAAAAAAAATTAATTTCTTTTTAATAGTAACGTCTGCAAATTCCAATTTTCTATTTTACAATTACGTTATCGCGAATATTTCGCGCGTCGATGTTTACAAAATTGATAAAAAACGATAGTACGCCCGTGTAAACTTAATAGTCGTTTCTATCGAGTAGCATGAGAACCAATTCAGGAAGTTAGCAACAAAGTGCACGAAACGACTGTAAGGCGAGCTAACACGCAAGGAAATTCGAGAAAATGACCATGCTTATACATCCTGCAGGATATTATCCCACCCCTTACTCCTAGACTAAAGGGTGAGGCTATTTGCACGATAACTAAGTTCCAACAATTTTTTTTTTTCAAACTACGAGAAAAACTCTTTAATCTTCCGATTCGCGAGACTAACCGTTGCGACGACCACGGGCCACAGTTTATTTTGCAAATATTTAGTCGACCAACATGAAAAACTTTGCGCAAATTTTGCAGAGGCGGCATAGCGTAAGCGAAACATTCGATATTTTCTTCGTCGTCACTTGTTGCATTCGACTGTTGCGCAAAAAGGAAGGACGCGTCACGATGTGGAAAAGGAGAGCCAAAAGAAGAAAAAAGAAGAGGGTGGGACTGGTAGGAGGATAGAGGGTGGTGGCCAAGGGAAGAGGAAGGAAAAGAAAATACAAACGGGAGCACGAGCCATTCAAGAATTTTTCACGGACTCGTCCCGCGATGTAAAATTCACAATAACCGCGTCCCTTCTTTTTACCTGCTGTATTTTCCCTCTCTCTCTTTCTTTAGGGTTCTCTTTACGTAGGAAGAAAGCATTCGGTGCACTTAGAAGGGCTTTCATAATCGCGATTATGGCGTCTGTACCTACAAGTGGTGCAAAAAAGGGCCAAAGCTACCCGAGTCGACGTAGATACGATTACATCGCGATGGTAGACAACGAGTTAAGGGTGCAAAGGTTGGGTGCTCGTGGTGGTAGAGAGGGGGGTGAAGGGTAGCTGGTCGTGTCATTAAAAGTAATGCAGGAAAAGGAGGACGAAGAAAAATAGAAAAGCGTGCTCGGCTTTGAGGAGCTGCTTGGCATGCTACCCTCGTTCTCCTTTCTACCCTTCCTCCGGCCCACCCTCTCGTGCCCTTTTTGTCTCGCTCCCTCTTTCTTCTCACTTAAACCACCGAAAGGAGACTGTTTTCCTTCTTCATCCCACCAATCATTCGTCTTTTTCTCTTCCAACTCGAAACGGGATTTTTTCTCCCTCTTCTTCCCCCCTCCCCCACTTGGTTTCTTCGAATTCGAAAAGTACTTCACCCTCGACCTCTGTCTCTCTCTTCTTCTCTTTCACGCGTAGAAACTGAAAAATTAAGAAAGCACGTCACGAAGAGCGGAGCCATTACCACGAGGCAAACATACGACTTGTATACACGCGTAGAATATCGCCAAGCTAAACTCTTGTTTTTTTTTTTATCCCTCTTCTTCTAACCCCTCTTTCTCTCTTTTATTTGTTCCTTGGTCTTTTTTTCGTTAGTCTCGTCGAAGAAAACGAAAGGGTCGGGCATTAATCCTAGACGTTCGATTTTCCAGGTAATCGTTTTCTCACCGTTACTTTCTCTTTCACGGTGTTCACTTTCTCTTATCTGTCCAGATCGAACGATCCTCCAATCGCATTCCATCGAAAGAATTTACGATAGTTATTTCTTTGTTCGTGGCTGCAGTAAACGCAGGGTTAAAGCAAATCGATGATAAAGAGTGGGAATTTGTTAATTCTAGAATAACAAGTTGAAAAAAAAAGGTTGTTTAGGAATAAATGAGTAACAATTTGATACAAAATGCTAACATCCTTATTATAATCTTTAAAAAAATCTTGGTACATATTTCAATCGAGAAATACAAAATATATCTCTTTGGGGTCCTATAGATCCCCATTTTGTTCTTATAGAATTACAAATCAAAAATCTAAAAATTTGCTGGCTAGCTACACCAATTTCGAATGTAATCATGAATATCTATGTCGTACAGCAAATTTGCTACGTGACCCTGTCAAATCTTGAGGAGATAGTCCTAATAGTTGCACAAATATTTCCTCGCTCTGTCTTTACTCTCTCAAAGGAGTTCTAGCAAGAGGGTCGGTTGCGAATAGTAAGGGTAGAGTAAGTCGACGTTAGACACGGTGATGGTTCGTGTCTGAAGAGAGAGGGAGATGGAGGGGGAAGTGTGCACGCGAGTAGCCGCGGGAAAGTGCAATATTGAATTCCCTTAAGGCATGCGGGGAGACGCAATCGTCCTTCTGACAAATCTACGTCTCTGGGATCAGAGGCCCGTGCCATTTATATAAATTTAATAACGCGAAATGACGTGACCTCCGACCTCTTCTACACCACCATGGATGGAATTCGATACCTATCATGGGTTGTCGAATAGTAGCTATTGCCCAACTGTGTTTTTTTTTTTATTATATCAAGATAGATAGTAATCGTAATGTTAGGTATAAGAAAGGTCTGAATGACAAAAAAATTGTTACAGGACTATTTATACTGTTTATATAATATATTTATTTAATATTGAAAATATTCTAATCTTTTTGGAATAACTCCGTAAATTGTGAAGATACAATAGTATAATTATAAAAGATTGTAGAATTTAATTACACATTTTTTTCCAGAAATCCCTCGATACAATAACTTTGTTTTTCAATTTAACATTTTTGTTGGCACCTGTAACATATCGATACTTCAAAATCCAGTCTTCGTATTGGTCTACTTTCGTTTCTTCTTGCACTATCTATCTTTCTCACATACGCACGCACCCGTCTTTATTCCACCTAGTTTATCTTCCGTCCATTCCTCTATGTTTCTCTGGCGTGAAACAGATTTAAGATATACGAGCACCGGTAAAAAGTCTGCTCCGTCAAACTGCAACACGTCGTGTATACGTCTGCGAAAGTAGAGAAGACGGGTTCTTTTTTGAAGTTCCATGTACCTATATAAGAGCACGTCGATAGGAATCGTTGGCACGATTCGATTGTCGATAAATGAGCGGTGCTGAAAATACGCTGCGGTCAGTGTTGCAGCGAGTTTCTCGTTTGGAGGAGAGTGTTTGTTCGATTCTTGTGATATACAGGGTGATCCAATCAAACCTTTACATCGTAGCACGTAATCAAAATACTTTATACCTTCTCTAGATACCAAGAAATCATCTTTCACGAATATCATGTCATTTTTATAAGAAATAAATAAAATAGTCTATTTATTAAATCAAACGATTGAAAGATAAATTCTACAAGGTTTGCAAGATAGGTTGAACGTCGAGTGAAAATAATCAAGTGGTCATACACGAGTCACCCCGTGTATGAAAGTCAGTAGTCGATATAAAATTCCGATACAGTCTATTCTCGAACGCCGTTCATAAAATATAACTCCTCCCGCGGCTAGGAATCTCGTGACGTTCTTCCTTAGCGTCTCGATACCACCGAATTCACTTTTCGTATTCGTCGATGCCACGGAAAGGTAGGAAGAAACGTCGGAACGTCAGAGAGAGGACGGTTTATGCACTCGATGCTCGAGGTGATGGAGTACGATGGAAAATATTCGCTTTGGAGAACACACGCGATGCACCCACTTGTTTCTCCGATAGGAATCGACGCGCCACGTCGATGCCAGCCACCATTTTCCTTCGATACTCTTTTTACCAATAGAAATATCCGATCACCTACATTTTTCAATACATCGAATGTTATTCCCAGAATTCCCTATATATATATATATATATATATATATTTTTTTTTTTTGTATTAACATATTGTAGACGATATACTGCGAAACAAATCGAATTTCAGTTCTCGCACATTTTCGATGAAAAATCTTTTATTAAATCTTTTATTAAAAATTCATAGGATGCTGCTAATAATATTTTTCAATTATTAAAAATATGCAGTGAAACAGCATTTACCGTTTTAGAAATGAAAAACATCGATTCGGGTCTCCCGTAGCCAATGTGTTAATAATACGAAGGATAAGTGGATAGCGTTAATTTGAATTTTCAGAATAAAAAAAGACAGGTACTCTTCGTCTACCTAGATCGATTTTTTATCATAAATATTACCCCTTTCTCTCTCTCTCTCTCCCTCTTTCGATATCAGGCAGGTACACTCGAAGATCGTCGACCGATGTAATTTCTCGCCACGTCCGGGCCGCGCCGTTGCTATAGATTATTTTATGCAAATACGGAATTGAAAGTGGTACTTCTCCGTCCGTGGATCGCGCCGTCTTCCACACCCCTTCGGTACCATCCAACCCCTACCACTTTTCGTCCGTAGCAGGGAACAGCCTCGGTTCCTTTATTAATTCCTCGGATAACGCGGCACGGCAAAAGAGAGCGGAATTGATGAGCAGGTAATAATCTAATTTGTTCGAAGCGAGAGAGAGATAGGTAAAGCAAGGAAAGAGAAATCGAGAGTGTCTCGAGGAAATGCTACTCCGTCGGTCGTCTTTTAATAAATTTACATGGAAACAGGCAATAAAGGCGTAGCCAGACCCTTCCAATCGCGATCTGAAAATCGTGGATACGGTTTTCCTTTTTTTTAGCTTTACTCCCTTCCTTTGAAAACACTTCTAGCCGGGTGTAATACGATTATAACTTTCACATCGAGAGTTGGACTACCAGTCGCAGCTGTCGCATTCGGAAAAGTGGAAGGACATCGAGAAATCCGTATAATTTCCGAGAGTTATCTCGATCTTTATTACAAAAGAGAAAGAGAGAGTGGGAATATCGTTATTACTAGGATAATATTCTGCATAGAGGGCAGGGGGTTGTCTTCTCGCTCGTTCGTTTGGTTAAGCACACGGTATATTTTATTCGAAATGTTTACCGAGGACGGTAAGCATCTGTACATATATTTGCCCTGTGCGTTTTCGAAGAAGGAAGGGATGCGGCATATGCTCGCGGCGGCGCGGGCGGCAATAGTGGTACCATCTTGAATCGAGAAGTACGCGCCCCTAGGGCCGGATTCAAAATTTCTAAAGGGCCAACGAAGGAGAAAGGGAGAGGACGCTTGAGATATCGTTCCCTTTTGTACATTCGTATGCATAAGAAGCCTAAGAGGAATCCAGCTGGTAGTAAATTTTCGAAACTTTTGAATATTCTATACGGTCATTGAATTCATCGAATTCAATCTTACGGAGTTTATCGATCGTGACGATTTTTTTACTATTTATTTGTTCTTCTTTGTGTGTCTCGGTCAGAGTTGGACAATTACTTGAATGAATGAGTGAATTAATCATAAATCAGTTAGTGACAAGTCATAAGTAAATTGATAATTACTCACGGCCATGAGTGATACCTCATCAGTAGAGTGCATATATGAAAATGCACATAATTCATGATTCACCTAATATTGCAAAGAGAACTGATAACTGTATAAAAATATGTAAAATATGCATTTGTATAAATATCCGTAGTCTACTTATCACTCTTTAATCAGGATTCGCGAGTAACGCTTAAGAAAATTTTCATGAAATGAGCTTTTACTAGAATAACAAATAAGAAACGATTAAAAGTAATCACTCTTGTTTTTAGAGTGATGAGTAGCGGGTAACCATAAGTTAACAATAAATTTGCATTCATGATTAATACTCGAGTAGACATTTACTCAAGCAATACCCAACTCTAGTCTCGGTAGAATATAGAGAAAGAGAGTAAAAACAATTTAAAAGGCACGAAGAAGGAAGAGAAGAAACGAAACTATCGAAATAAAGAAAAGGGTAGCGAGGAAAAGTTCTCGAAACGGCGTTCATAAGTCACGGAATTCGCTTGTCAGCAGCGTCGCGACGCGTTCACCGTGAGAACTTCGCCTTCAATCTCCAAGGCTGGTGCACTTGCCGTTGACAAGTGCATTACCATTCGCGCAAACAACGCGAAAGCAGATGGGTTTTGCGAAGGAGCCCGTAAGCGAAGGTGAGATCGTCGAAAGGCATGAGGTAGTGGGAGGTAGTCGTAGAGAAAAAGGGTAGGGACGATAAAAGGAAAGCAGGGGGTTGTAGGAAGAAAATGTGAAAATGCCGAGAGACGCCTCGTTGTAACTCGAAAGACACGCGAAAGCTTCGCGATGCTTGTTGTGTACGACAAAACGATAACGTCGCACGTACGACACCAAATAAGAGAGAGAGAGAGATCATGCGCGCGCAAACTCGTGCCGCGAGAGATTGTCAGGCCAATAATGCATTTTTCCATGAAAATTTCGTAGCAAAAGAGTATGCTTCGGAGCAGAGATTTAGTCATTTAAAATGCATAGAGTTCATAACTTATTCCCAGCCGAGTATCCGTCGCCCGTACTCGCAAGTATTTCCCTTCCTTTTCCACCCCACGCTTGAAGACCAACGATTTTCCTTTTTTTTCTGCTTCTCCTCTTCTTCTTCGTCTTCTACTCGACACGACCACCAAAAGCCACGTCCGCATGCTCCTGTCTCTCGCGCCGTTCCATCTCCCGAGTCCTCTTTTACTTCCTTTGCCCTACGAGACGTTTCTTTTCGCGCGTGCTCGGTTCCCTCGAGCTAAAAACTCGAATACTGGAATAAGTTTCGTTTTCTTGTCTTTCTTATAAGATAGAGAGAATAACTATTTATCGATTGGTTTAATTTTGATTTTTGATACATCGAAGTGGTTCGAACTACGGAAGCGTTTTGACAGCTGTCAATTAGAATGTTTTTATTTAGAATTTGATTCCTTAACTATTCGAACATTTATATCCTTATGAAACAAGATGAGGTAATATCTATTTTAAAGGAAATAGGACTTGGAAGTGTTCCTGCGTTTATAAATACAAATTCGATCATATTGTAGATAATCTTAGAATACATTTTTTTCCACCCCTCATCTCCTTTTATATTTTATCTTCATATTTTGATGGAATCATAGGTCATTTTTATACAAGATACAGGCGTAAGAAGGACCTCGAGTTAGATAGTATCAACCAAGCCCCCTTTTCCGTGTATCTCCGTGAACGCTGAAGCAAACAACGAGCCTAACACCCCGCTCTATCCGATCTGCTGCTCTAAAGTCGTGGAAGAAGACGGAAAAGAGCCGACAAGCAAAAAACACATGCTTACACGAGCGCTTATCCTTGTCCCGTAGGAGCCGAAAGCCGGTCACGTTTTAGCTCCAAGAAGAGGTCCCCGTTCCCTACGATCAAAAATACTTTTATCGCGGCGGTAAAGATCATTTATAACGTTCCCTGGAGGTCGGGTCATCCTCGTTCCCTCCCCCCTCCATCCTCCTGGGTGTCACGTCTGCTTCTCACGAGAATCACAAAAAAACTTCGACGGATTTTGAAATTTTCTCTATACTTTGTATTAAAAAAAGCTAATTGTATCGTGGGAGGAATAATAGATGCAATCACTGTTTTCCATGTATTTATTTACTTAAAAATTGTTGTAAATCCTATTTCTGTCTCTCTGGATGTAAAGATAGTTTCATTGCTCGAAAAATACATTCTACTTTGTTCTACTTTCGTCTCCGAATCTCGTTTAAAAGTTCTTCCGAAGATTGGGAAAAATGCTCCTTTCTACGAAATAATCTACGAAAATCCGAGTGTGATATCTTCTTCTCGAAGAGAGAATAGGTTTTCTTTCTTTCTCGAAGAAAGTATTACAGTGCCGAATGGTCTCTTGAATCTTGAGACAGAAAACTTTGGATATTATAGTCGTCGCGTTTAAATTATTCAATCGGAGTAATTGGATCTCTGGAAAGAGGGAAATCTATTCTTGATCCTTTCCTATACCGAAGATTATTCAACATAGTTAACTTATTGTCTTCTATAACATTTAATCCATTCACCCTCGACAAGACCGACGTTGATAGATAATAGGATGCCGAGTTTTCCTTCAATTCACCTACTAGCAACAGAGGGATATTTTTTTAACAATTTACACGTATTTAACAATAACAAGAATTTTATACCTTTACATATGTCAAGCATCTTACGAAAATGTCTAAATGTGCTATCTTTTTATCCAGGAGTGTAAGTACAGATACCTTTATCACTTGAAACGAAATGATATAATGTTGGAAATATGTCGCCTCAGCAACGACAGTGCAGTTCAAAGGGTTAATATAACATTATCAAGCTATCCAGAAGTCTTAAAAAAATACGTGCCTTTTCGAAAAATAATTCGACTTTACTGACTGCCGTTTTAGTCTTTTTCCGGAGCCGTGACAAGTAAAAAAAAAAAAACGCGATGAACGAGCGAGTCTGGTCGCCAGAAGAAGCAGGGGTGGGTGCGGATTCCGGAAAACCGTGGCGCGTAATCCCCGCGAGTGTGGTTAATTGTTAGACGTGAGCGTGCGAGTCCAATTAAAGCATTATGGGTCGGCGCGAAGGGGTTGAGGTAGCAGTAGCTCGCGGTGGAGGCTGGCTAGTGGGGGTTTTGCAAGAGAAATATAAAATCTCAGCGACGACGATAATTCATCAGAGTTTACGCGTCAGCTTTCGCACTGGCGCACTTTAAAAACGGCTTTTATAATTTGCCGCGCGCACGTTTCGGTTCGCCGTCGCGGCACGATTTCCTTCCTATTTTTTTCACTACTCTTTCCTTCCTTTTTTTTTGTTTCGTGTGGGTTCCCCCCTCACCCGTCTCTCACGCCCTTCACGCACTTCGCTCCGTCGAGATAGAAAGGGTTCGGGGGTGGTTATCAGGGAAGTGGTGCGAAGTGGTTCCCGGCGTCGCGTGATTTTTCAGAAGATAAGAAGTGGTATAAAAAGTATTAGTAATGTAATTATTTTAGAGGTTTTTTTAACATTTGTCGGTATTAGTGTTTTTGAAAATATACGAGTTTTAATTATTTCGAATACAATGCTTATATGAAGCGTACTCAGGCGAAATGCATTTATAGAATTTTTTTTTTTATTTTAGCTTCACTTTAGATTATCATTTTTAATTTGTCAATGTGTCGACAATGTGTTCATAATGAATTGATTAATACAAAAAAAGATTCGATGGACAAATTTAACATATTTAAGATTTTGATAACTGACAATTTTCTTTTTTTATTTGTGCAATAATTAAATTATTTGTATTTCTATAATCTTTTTAATCTCACTATACCTTTCTGGTGTACATTGCTAGAGATATATATTCCCCAAAATATCTAAAACTCTTCTAAATTTAGGAAAAGCTCCAGCATTAAAGTATTCGAAACCTAGGACGGACGATAGAAGCGAAACACAGTGCTGGCGCTACGTTTATAATGCAACGAGATGAGACTCGTTCGCCGGAGACCCCATCGTTAAACATTCGCTTTTACTATTTTATCGCAGGAACGGCCGCTCGTATTTGTCGCACGCGCGGCAAACGGAACGAAACGTTCCCCCTACGCCTTTTTGTCCTTTCGCGTTAGCGCGGAAGAAGCACGGAAGAGTAAGAGAGAGAGAGGAGGGATGTTTCGGCGTTACGACAGGGCCGGGAAAATGCGGTAAAATTTTTAATTTCCTCCCGCGGCAGCGAAGATAAGCGTCCGCATCAAAAAATCATTGCGAACACCAACGTCGAAATCGTCGCTTTCCGTTTCCGGGCCCCCTGCATTTGGTAGGTAGATATGTAGATGGTCGTGTTTGTTGGTAGAAAAGAAGAACAACCGAATTTCCTCTCTTTCACCGAGAAAGCACAAATTTTACAAAATACGCGGGAATTTATCGTGCGTCGAGCGGCTTGCCCACGTGAGGCGAGCCGGAAAGGAACGGATTTTTTCAATGGCACGGGAATATATTCGTGGCCGGTTGGAAGGAAGAAGAATAGTAGGGAAGGAGGTAAATTGCGCGTTCAAATAAAAGCACTTGGTTGTTCCAACGGATTTTGATATTAATAAGAGAAACTGCGTGAAAAATTCTGGTCGCTTTTTTGACGAGAGGATCAAAAATATATTGTAGGATTAAAAAAAAAAAAAAAAAACAGAGAGAAGGGGAAAAAAACAGAGAGAATATTCGAGCCATTTATTCTTGCGTGTCGATACAAAGACCGAAAAAAGGGAGAATTCTTTTTTTTTTTATCCCATCGTGAGTATAATGCAGGAGAATGAAAAGCAGTGGCTGGGTTGCGTTAATTATCGCGAAAATAACGATTCCGTGGAGTTCAATTGCGCGTCAGGGCTTAATTAATAATTTTATGCGTGCCATAAGACCACGTTGGCGACGCTGTCGTTATATGCCTGTCGCCCGACGAACCGTCGATGTATACACATATACATATATGCAGGTACCACGACGCGTTTCGCGCTTAATTAATACAATTAGCGTCGTAAAATAAAAAGTGTTTGCGTTCTGTAGTAAGCGTACGCTCGTCGTTAGATTTCTTTGTCCGTCGTCCGTATCATTTTCACAGTAGCCTTCCTTTCTCGTTCACCGGGTCCAACGCTTTTTATTGTGTCATAAAAAGTTGACCGAAGTGGTATCAAAAGAAGGGTGATTTACAATCTCATTGGCTGCTCGGAATTTTCGAGATTCTACTTTAGATGTTCTTTCTTTCTCTCTCTTTATGGTACAAGCTGTCTTTTAATTTTTTACTCTAGATTAATTAATCTCGAAGCTCAAAGCAAATTTATTCACGATTCGATTACTCTTTTTTCCAATCCGTATAAAATCATCATTTTTATTTGTTAAGAATTTATAAAATAAAAAATACATACGAAGCACAGTAAACGTGGTACTCAGAATCGATAAAATTATTTACTACCCTAGCATGAGCATCGGTAGACCTTCGACCGAGTTTCCGCTTAAAATAAAACGTAATTCAAAGAGGATCTCGTTCCGCTCGTACATCTGGTGCTCGTAGAGAAATAAAAATTCTCTACCACTCTTTCTCTCTTTCATATATTTGACCAAATTTCTAGAACGTTGAGATCTTCGAACGATCGTTCGGTCAGATCAGAGCGTTGAAATTTTTGCCACGGTTGCACAATAGCCTAACCTCCTTTATGCCCGAAAACCATCATGAAAGCTCGCAATGCCGTGAAGCTCTTGCGATGGCTCGGGCATGGAAAGACGGATAAGCGTGCCCGGGAGAGAGAGAGAGAGAGACGGAGCGAGAAAGCAGAACGGTGTCACACTACGATAATAAAGCCGAGGGCTGACCGTGGACACGATGACTGGGACCATAAACTCGAGCGACGTAAAGGGAGATCCGGGAGCCACTCGTTGCAGTTGCAGCTGCATTCATGGAAAAAGAGAGAGAGAGCGAGTATCTGGCCTCGCGGGTATAGGCGACCATGTCAGCAAATGAGGGAAACACCCCGCAGAAAGAGATTTCGAACTTAACTCTGACACCCATGCAACGAACCTTTCGGTTGGGATTTCAGTATCCATAACTTTGAATGAAATGCTATTCGATTCTTTGATGCTCGGAAAACGTCATACGATAAACGAAGATTATACGGGGTGTTTAAAAAAGGGTCTCATATTTCAAGGGTTTATAGTGTTCACTGAGAAGAGTAAAAAAATATCTGTGTTAGATAGATCTGAAAAGTAATACTCAAGATATACGTATATTTATGTATTCATTACCTTTAAGAATCTTAATATCTTCATCTTAACTTAGATTTATAAAATATTCCAAAATGTAGGCATAAATACCTACTGTGTACTGATCTGAGAAAATTACACAGGATAGAGCCAACTCACGTGTGACGAACAGTTTATTCTCTGTCAGTCTATTCTATCTAGATCACGCCCATGTGTTATAATAGGCAGAATAAATCAAAATTAAAAAAAAAAAAATTAAATAAATCATAGTAGAAAGGAATAACTTTGAGGAGACATAAAAAAATGTATAGAACGGATTTGCGAGCGATATGCAAAAGAACGTACAGCAGAGTCCAGGATCTGAATAAAAAGAAAAGGGTGTTCGGGCTGGGGTGGAGGGATTGGGCAGGGGGTAGTAGCGGTGAGCCGACGACGACACAATAAATATGCAAATCACAGGATACGAGATTAGATATCGGCTGGAGAACGATATACGGCGAGCTCGACAGAACGAATACGACGCGCGACGATATCCTCGCGATAGCTAGCTCGCCGCGTGGAATGATGGCACGATCTTCTTTGGAATGCCGACCTGAATATTCGTCCGAAGGAAAGAAACAGGAAATGAGGATGGGAATTCGAATAAGAAACTCGTCAAGTTTATAAGCACGGTGAGATACACAGGATGCGTATGAGTTATGTTCCGACGTCTCTGCCTGATCAAATTTGATAACAGAAATATTCTTTTATTAAGTGAGACAATTCTTCGATGGACTAGGTATTTTATTTATAATATACCTACATGTATATTGTATGTACTATTTCAAGGAAGAATATATCTCACAACAAGAATTATTAAAGATCATGTTTTCATATACGTACAATATTGTCGTGATCCTGATATCACAGACGATAGAGAACATGGACTAACCTCTTGAGAGGAGGTCAACGAAAGGCCCGTAACGAGTAGTCGGGATCCAGGAATGATTTAATAATGCGCGGAGCATTAGCCTGGCCGGGGAACGTAAGCAGGGATAATCCTTTTAACCAGTTGTCTGGCAACCCCTTTAACCCTGAAACCCAGGCGACAACTAATTCCGTCAGATATTACAGAGGCCGTAGGGGGAGGAAGCAAGTAAACCCTCTGAAATCGTCGAGCCGTACGTACGTAATACAACGAGAGAGCATGAGAGAGAAGCTACCCTTCGACGCGTCTACGTAAATGTCTCCCTTATGGGGGTGAGTTCGGTCCTACTTATTACAAGATTTTCGAGTTTATACTCGTAAAGGGGGTACGATGTTAAAGTATTTCTCTTCTTAATACGACATAATTTTCATGAAAACATTCTCGAAAGGACGATGATTTCTTTTTCCTTCGCCCTTTAATCGTTCCTGTTCTTAACGACCACTCGATCGTAATTGGAATTCATCTTCCCTCTCTCTTTTTTCCATCTCTCGAGATTTAGAGAGGCATCGATTTATGTCAGTGGTATTTAAACTATGAAACACATCACAAAATGTTCAACTTATTTTTTTGCGATATTTCAAAATAGTATTATTAATCTTGTTGTTATTCTGTCATTAAAATGTAATGTCAACATTAAAATATGCACGTGTTTGATTACAAGGTACTTGGCTTGAATGTGCTATAAAGTCGATAAAACAGTTTGAAGATCACTGATTTAAATGATACGCGTCAGCCTGAGTTCGAAATTAGATGGGGGCCTACTCTCCCCCAAGCCCCCCTTTTCGACGTGTCCGCTTGTACTCTGCGGTTTTCGTCCTTACTTCCGTCAGGGCGAGAGCTAAGGGAGACCCTTGAGGTTTCCCGCGACCCTTCGATTAGACGGTGCAGTCAAAACGCGAGTAATCGAGCCGTTCGTCTTTCTTGTCTACCCTACTACTTCTCTTTCTCTCTGTCTGTCTCTTTCTGTTCTATATGCCACGTCGCGTCCGGTGTTTGTTCAAACTCGATTAGGATTCTCTCACCAATTACGATTTCGTCTCACGAAGGGGTTTTAAGCGTCTCGAGACATTACGCTCGATGAGATGTCTCACGGGACTCAAAAAACCTAGAGGGATGTTAGGGAGGACCAAGAGAAGGAAAGTCTTTCGAGAAATTCGTAAAGAAGTTTGCCTTTTAATCGATCAGTCCTCGTGACTTTACTACCTACTTCATTTCCCTTTTTCATTCGATTCCTTCGCAGGCATCAGAAAAACGTTATTTCTTTTACGAGCTTGACAAAGATTATCCCGATAATAAAAATCGATAAAACTCGTTCGGATTTCGATAGAGAGAAAGGATCGATCGAAGTTCGTTGACCCTGTCTGCTCCATTCGGCATCCACTCTCGTAAACGTCAACGTCCCGGTTCCTTCTTTAATTACACATCGAATACCGGATTCTCCCTCTCCCGAATTCTACGGGCGCGATGAAACAGTCGCAAGAACTCGAAGTAGCTCGGAGAATCGTGGAAACTCGTCACCGCGAAACGTCCTTCGCTAACGCTCGGCTCATAAACTTCCGACGAAGTCAAGGTAATTTCCAAGAAGACGCTCGGCGAAAGCTACGAAAGACGACGATGAGGATGACTCTCCCACCTCCACATCTTTTCATCCTTCTCTTCCTTTCTTTCGCGAGATCCGCCGTTGGTACTTTCTCGATAGCGTTGAAAGTTTACACAATAATTCTACCAGAGTATCCAAGAGAAAGAGAAATTTATATATATGTGCTTGTTTGAGTGAGTGAGAAAGACTTAGAAACACTGTATGAAAGGGAAAGAGAGAGAAGGATGTCTTGGAAAACCGCCACGCGAAGGATAGAAAAGGATAGAGATAGAACTGGACCGTACTGGGATGCCGCGCGTCGTTATCTACGCTTTTCCGGTTTTATTTAAGACGCAACGAAGGAAAGGACGACGTCCATGGCGTCTCCTGCGAAACGGCCGCTGACGTTATAATGCACCTGCCAAGATATATACGTTCTAGTTTACGAGCACATAAACCGAAACGTACCTTAATATAAGAATGTTATAGTTCGGTTTTCGTGATACTTTCTCTCTCTCTCTCTCACGCGTGGCCACGACCGACGTGTGGATCGTACCAGTTTTTGATCTCTTATGGAAGATCTACTTTTCGACGATTTCATCGGTCTATTCGTGGTCGTGAGGAGAGAATCTTTTCGAAGAGTTCGGGTTTTATGATCTCGGAAATTCTTGAAATGTGAAAAATTGCATTTCCATCGTTATCTCACTTTAATATTCAATTGTTAACATTGGATTGTAGATACCAGTATAAAAATAACTTTATTTTATAGTTTGCTCTGGTTAACGTCATTGTACATGACTAACTTGTCTATGAAGCTCTTACCGTAAGTGGAATACTCAGTGCCTAGACTTCTATCTCCATTTCCGACTTCTTTTAGGAGCCAATGCTACGCTTTCGAAATTTTTCATAGCTCCAACACATATTGCAGAATGGTGTCCCGTTAAAACGCTCGGTCGATGATCCATGGATCGCATGCACGGACGCAATTACACCCTGGGGGTAGTATACTTAGAAACGGCGGCACGTGTGTGGGCTATCTCGAAGAAATCTTATTCCTCTTGCAAAATCGGAAGTCGTATAGAACTTCGTAGGTAGAACGTGGTAGTACCATCTGCGAGAGATTTAAACGTAATTCGTTTTCCGCGAAACTGTCCTCCTTCTCGCTGAATCTTCCGATGTTCGAGATAAAAAACATATATGAATGTTGAACGGAGAGATTGGATTTTTTATTTACAAAGTTTATTTATATTATCCGGTATACGCGACTTTTATACGTTACGAAACTTTTGTCTGCTGCTAGTCACAGTAATTGAAGCATCGTATATAAATAAATAAATAAAAAAAAAATTATTGCCAAGATAATAAAATTATATGAAAAAAAAACAAAAAAAAAAACTTTAAAAGCAAGTTTTTATTTCGTATACTAAAATCACAATATACGGACAAGTGAAACTAAATAAAAGCTTGTAAAAACATGACGTCCATCACCTAACATTTCCAACAAATTATTGAAATGATAAAAATAAATGATCTTTTTAAATCACCGAAATAAAAAAATATAATTTAATTCGTAATATATTCGACTTTGGTGTCTCCATAAAACAAAAATTCTTTATTCCCAATTTGGAACATGCCCCGCATGACTCTAAATTCTCCAAGCACCCATTTCCTAATATCCCATCCAGTATCTCGCATTGATATAAGATCGATCGATCGGCAAAGCGAGGAATCCAGCGTTTCCTTAACCTTCTTCTAGGAACCTCAAGATTCGAGCCAACCGTAGCTAACATACAAAAGCTCAGGACGGCGATGCGGTGGTGGTGCTGGTGGCATTACGATAAGCGCGTTCGTTCGAGGAGAACGCGCGCGGATATACGCTCGATCGAGCGAGCTAGCGAGCCCATGGCTGGGGCGTTTCGATAAATATTTATGGGGATATTCGTAAGGTTAAACGAAATCCAATAATGGAGGATTTTCGGACAAGACCGATTCCGAGCGCTAATCGGCGTACCGTCTACGTGTTCCTTCGATAGAACGACGATTTGTACGATCGTTCTAACCTACTTGTTCTCGTTTATTAAGAACAGGAAACTACGATTACAATTCGTGGCTTTTACGCAGCTGATCTAATTCTGAAAGTGTTCGAGAAGGAAACTTAAACGTTAGTCGTGTAGTAAGAGCTTATTGTTTGTCGTAACAAACACCCCTTTTATGTACCCTCTTTTTTCCCTGTTTTGGTGTAGCATAAAAAAGACACCATCCAGCTCCTGTCAGTTCCTTATTTTCTTATGTAGATGAAACAATATTTGCCGATCGAAATGAGCTAGAACGAAGCAAAATAGGTTGGAGAGAGAGAGAGTAAGTATCGACGAGTAGTAAGAGGGTGGCACCCAGTTTGTGGGATAGAAGGCCGCGTGTGACGTAAAAAGTCGTGTATCTTGGGGTAACGATTCGTCGGAGCACGACGTAATAAAAGCGAGAAGTCCAATATCGGACGGTGCAATTTCCGTTATTTGAAAGTCGAGGAGTAAGCCAGTTATATTCCGGTTATTCGTCAGAGCTGCTAACTGGCAATTTTCTAGCCGCTTCAACTAGTACGGAATATAAAGGGAGATACCTCGCGCTTAATCTCCTTTTTTAATCTCGGTATGAAAGCACCCGGTGACCCCTCGAACTCTTTACCCATCCCCCCTCTCTCACCCCTTTAACCCTCTATCCCGTTTCTTCTTTCGACGTTGCTCGCTAAAAGTGTTAATAAATCTGCGAGTGGTTACAATTTTTTAACGAACATCCCGAATTACAGAAGTCCCGAGGGAAGGTTAAGGATTAATTAGACCGTGCCTTTGGTTCATTAGCGTGTCAGTATTAAAGGTAACTTCTACGTTTATATACCTACCTTTTCTTTTACCACAAAATGTAATCCGTTTAGGTACTTCTGTCGTCCTAAGGTCTTAAAATTATTCAATAAAATTAAGTAAGAATAGTTGCATCAAAAGTTAACATGATTGCATACCTATACCAACGTACAAACTGTGACACGTAGACCAAAATCCGTCCAGAACGAAATTCATCGTTTTTTTGAAAAGGTGCAATTATTTTGGAAAATTTGTCAGTGTTTCGATCCCGCACACAGGACTCAAGATAATCGGTTTCCATTCGGCTACGAAATATCTATAACTACGGTCGAGCGGAGCGCGTTATTACCTCGGTGTCCTGACACCGCGTACCTATAGTCGATGCACTTAACGCTAACACCGAAGCAAGTAATGGCTCTACGCCGATGCAACGGCTATAAAGGCCACGAAGCCGAGCCCCGCATCGACGTCCGTCACTTTCAATAAAGCGTTCGCTACCCCCCATGGCCCCTGAAACCATGCCCCCCTCCTATCCACCCTTTTCGTTGGCATGGTCCGCTACGCGCTGCTGATTGGAATCAATCGCCGAGCAAAAGTGCCAGCGCGTAAATGCTGGCCGACGGTACAACGAAAAATCGGCAGCGACACACTTTTAACTCGCCATATCCGAGGTCAACCAGAATCAAAGGGTTTTGAAGGATAAATTTTAGTTGGAGCTATTCTTTGGACTGTTACTTAGGGCTGAAATAGAGATTGATAGGTACTCGAAATTTTGAATTCTTAGCAGAGGAGATTATTCTTACAAGACTGGAATTTTCTTGACTCTTTAGGCTAAGTCTGTCTTTCTTAAATTTTTCCTTGGTTTATATACATTTTTTAGAAACATGCATCGTGTAATTTGGAAAAAAAAGAAAAACGCATAGTGAGCAGAAGGAGTCGTGAGAATTGGCAATTTTATGACGGTCCGGAATTTAGGGGTTTTATTTGAGGGAGAACAAGAAGAAAGGAAGAATGAAAAGGCTAAGGAAGTGATCATTTGTGGCAAAGTAGTAAAAAAAAGATAGGTGATGCTTATCGGTCGGTTCATGATTTTCGTGCAGGAGTATTAATATTCTTTTGGGTTCAATATCGTTCTAATGAAGAGATGTACCGGAAGAAATCAGGATGGAGATGAGTAGGGATGAATTTAGTCGTGAATGATTTTAAAGTGTTTATTACAAAGTACACTTTCGTCGGAGATTATTTCGGAAGCATGATAAGCAAAATGAGCCCCTTCTCTTGTGTTAGCCCGTTTTAAAATCCGATTCTATAATAACCCGTTGACGCAACATATTTTTGAGCTCTCCTAAAATCAGCATAGTCATGCTTTCGAGTCTTTAATACCTACCTCTAACCGTCTCATCATAATGCAAATTATCGCCGAAAAGCTCTTCCCCCTTGCCTGAAAGCTTATCTTCGCTTAAACTTTTAGACTCGCGCTTTATGTGATAGGTCTTCAAAAAGTTACCGGTCATATTTTCGAGACAAATCGAAGAAAGATCCAGTCCGGGTTATCGAAAAATTCATTGAAGTGCAGTTCACGATATCGAGCAAAGCGATGCTTTCGCGTATCTCCGGAACCGGGTGGAAAAGCTCTGCGTGGAACGCAGGAAAGCAGGTCAACCAGAGTATATCCTTTCACAAGTTTTCGATTCAAACACCCTCCGTTCTTCTTCAACTTGACCTAGGTAGTTGGGTTTTATATTTCTGAAATTCGCGTTACTGGTATTTATATCTCGGCAAGACGAAAATCGTAAGACGCTGGGCGCTCAGCCATAAACTCGAAGCTTTCCACGTACGGAAGCTTGTACAGAGAAGGGGTATACGGTTTCTCTCTCCCGCGAATCAGGATCCAGTGCTGTGTGGAAACGAGGGGTTGGGAGGGATGTGGCAGAGGGTGGAAACGGTAAGAAGGAATCGTCCCGTATATTTTCGAGCTTCCTGGCATTGGAGGAGGGTGGAGGGAACTGGCGTGCGTTTAATAAACGCAGAACGGCTCGGTTCGGTGCTGCGGAACGCGCGGTAGGCCGACGAATAGGACGGTGAGAAGGAAGGTGGGGTTTGGGGCTTGGAAAACGGAGAAAGGTGCGTCTCTCTTATGACGGTGCGAAATTTCGCGAGATTAAAAATTCAGAAATATATACTGGCCTGTAGGAAATACCGTGGCGAGCAACGAAGTCTTTACGCGCGTGAAACGCACCCTCCTATAGGTATATCCATCCATTTCTCTCTCTCTCTTTTTCCTTGTTCTTTCGTATATATCTAGCTCCATCTCTCTTTTCCTCCTTCCCATACCGAACAATTATGTTCTCACAGGCATGAGGGGGAGTTACGAGCTACCGACGTTTGGGGGTTCTAGAATTTTGTTGTTCGAGAGAACGAGATAGAGAGAAAGAATATGCGCGGGTCACTTATTTAGTAACGAGATTCTGCCGGCGAGAATTATGACTCGCTCGGATAAAGCCACGAGATTTTCTTTCGTGCATGAGATTTTTTTCTCTTCTTCTCTTTCGTCGTTTAATATTTCTCTACTACCTTTTTTTTGGCATTTCTAAAACATTGGATTATCGATTCGAGCTAGTGCCTATACATTAATTTGTAATTTTGATATTTTCGGAAGGAGATTTCGTTTTTTCGCTCACTTTTATTATTTTTTCTGTTTCTTTCGTCACATTCGTCCCCATTTTTGAGGCATAGTATTCCCCGCAAATCAATCGGGCATTATCTTGTCGTTCGCGTTCGTCAGAGAAATATTTTTTTCTCGTTGATATAACTCGGTGTGTGGTTCGATATCTTTTTTTCGGTCCAATCTTTTTTTTTATCGTTATATCATTTTTTTTTGTACGTGACAATGTCAGCATGCTCTTTCCACATTCTTCTATTCGTAGGATTTTTTTTTTGTTAAACGCTATTCGAAGTTTTAAAGAGGACCTTCTTCGATTCGTCGTGAATTTTCCAATTTTCCAGTGAAACTCACGCGAAGAAGACGAGATTACTCTTAACAGGCTTCTAATCACTCGCGCCCTTCTTCTAGGATAGCACGAACCTCTCGTAATTGCCGGCGGTGACTCACCGTGTACACCACCCTCGCAATTAAACAAAAGTTTAATTTTCGTTGAGAACGGAGGATGCGATCGCATTACCAAAGGATATAAAGTGAGACGGAGACAAGGAGAAAGTGTACGCGAGAGAGAAAGAGAGAAATAGCGAATAACGAAATATCCCTCACCTTCCTCTCCCCTTTCAGCCCCTCCCCTGAGTTTATTAATGCGAATTGTCGGCATGCCGGTACGGCCAAAAATTTTCCATGCAATTTAACGGATTTGTAGTATTTTCGTGGCTGTAACCCTCTCACCCTCGAACCATCAACCCTTTTCGACCAATTCAACGAGAATGGAACAAATCTTGCTACTGCCAATCGACCTTGACAACGGTAGAGTTCGAGATGAGTATGGATGTAGGTACTAGTCGTAAATATCGTCGAAACAAGCCCCTAAAAGCATCGAAAAAAAGCAAATCAAATCGTACGGACAGCCCGATGGCTCGGATGAGACTTGTAACGATGTTGTATACGAGAATTCTGTTTCCGATTTTCAGCAGTTCGCGTAGCGGTGTCTCGATCGGCTTACACGCGATCGTTCGCAAAAGTTTTCTAGGGGGAGGATCGTTCGCCCTATCTCCGATCGCGTTACTTTTAGAGCTTTGGCGATATCTTTGGATGATTTCAAAAATACCTCGTGATTCTTCATTTTTTTTTAAAGTTATCAAATGATAGTGGACCTCATGAGAGATAAATTGGCAACGAATTATAATTTAGATCGTTAAGTACAGTGAACTGTAAATTTGTTTTGTTATTTAAGGGCTTCGTTTTTATGTCACATAAAAAATACGTAACAATTTTGCTAATGATATTTCGTAGGAAATGTAGGAAAAAATCAGATATCAAACACGAGAATATCGAAACGAACTATTCAAGGTAACAGAACTGGTTTGGAAACTACTGTAACAAATCCCGCGTGTTTCTCCTAAAAGAAGTAATCGCATACTACTCGGAAAAAGATTTTCTTCGGTAGCGTATAATTCTCTTGGAAGAAAATCAGCGGTAACAATGTTGCGATAAGTATCAACGGAAGGAGTAACGAAGAAAGTTTCGTCGTGGTTCGTGTGTTTTTCGATATTATTTACACAATTGCGACGATTATCTTACCGTTCGTGTAGTTTCCCCCTTTGCTTAACGTCTAACTTTATGTCACGTGAAAGTGAGACGTTTGCATTAGCACGAGACTACTACTACTACTTTCTTAATTTTAATTATATTATTATCGACACGTTTTTATAATGTACTACAAGTTTTTCCATACGAGCTTCCTTAATATTGTCAGTATTACTATCTAATTTCGAGAACACACTTTTTTTTATTTAAAAGAATCAATATCGTATCCAGTGACAAAAAAATAAGACAACAATTTTACTAATGTTTCTTAAAAAAAAAAAATCAGATATCGAATAGAAGAATATCAAAAAATAAAATTCAAGATTATTTAAAGGTACATACATGGTTAGTTTCGAATGCCCACAACTCTGATTAGAGCTCGTTAATAATTCACTCGGAATGTCACGCGTGCTAGGTAGCAATTAATTTAATTACACCAGCCAATTACCAATTACGAGCTTCTACTTCCTTGTTAACGTAAAATCATATTGAAATATACGAAAAGGAAATCTTTCTGGTAAATTTTCCCAGAATATTTTGTCGTAGCGATTTTGCAGGAAGCTTTTAGCGCGAAGCTCGTCCCTACCGAACGAGGCCGCGATTATGTACTTTGAATTCTCCCGATAAATTGGGTCACTTGTGCTCGGTAATCGAATCTTACGGCTTAAAAGGCAATCATCTTCGTCACGCTCACTCGTGTGCGATACTCGCATCTCAACAACACCGCCCGAGAATCGCAACACCGTCACCTAGAGTTGTAATTATCGGGAAATTGCGCGTGTAATGGAATATTCTCTCGATCATCACTTTGTTAGTCGCGTTCTCCGTTAGGCAAACAAAAAAGGGGGTTGTGCTCTGGGTGTGGAAATTACTTGCCACTCGCGAGCCGCGTCCCACACGGATAGTTTTCGATACTTGCTCGAGAATAGACGAGAGAATAGTAGAAGAGTGGGGCTTGTTGAACGAGGGATAGTAATATGTGTGTGAAAGAGAGAGAGAGAGGGGAGTTGGGAGAGAGAGAGAAATGAGTGGTACAGAGTAGGGGTAGGTATCATCGTGCTGCCGCCTAAATTACACGTTCGACGCGTTGGCTCCGAGCGATGCTTTGTGTCTCGAAAATAAAAATAGCTGCGAAACGTTGCTACGGCCTGGGCAATTACTCGTTTCCCGGTCATTCTTTTTGGCGAACTTTATTCGCTGGGTCGTTCGTTCTTTCGTTCGTTCGTTCGCCCGATGTGCTACGAGAAAGAGATGAAGAGAGAATATGTGTGTATATATATATTATATATGTAATTCGTATATATATGTACGTATTTCAAGAAATATCCGATAAAACATGAATAATGTATCGGATCGAAGGGTCGAAGTACGACGGAGGTTCTGTATATAGATTAGAAGAGGTTTTTAGGTTCGATGAATAATTTCAGCCTCCTGATATACATAGATTCAGCCCGCTAAGTGCACATAATCACATATTATTATAGATTCAGGAAGCTTACACGTTAACATGGAAAAATTAAAAATTAAAACTGAAGATACTTCGAAGATCACTCGAATTATTCCGAATTAATATTTCCATAAGTAAATAGGTTATATTATGGATAAACATTCGATTAATTATTATTTTAATGAGAAATTTTAATGGTTAAATATGATTATACATACAATACTGTTTTTTTTGTAAAAATTAATTTTTATCGACCGTCGATAATCAAGTGGAGAAGTTTGATAATTTAAGCAAACATCGATCGCATGTGTAATCGTATACGAGAAGACAAGCTTAAATACCCCGCACAGGAAGTGTTAATTATACTACCCTATGAAACTCCCTAACGCATTCGAACGCAAGACCAAAACCAACCTATCAAAATCACCCCTACGCAAGCCCAAGTCTCCCCGAGAGCTGGTACCACCCCCGAAATCGTGATTACTCGCGCGCGACTAAAACACACTGCTCGGAACTTCACCTTTTTCCGGTGTTAAGACAAACTCAGCAGTCACGCGAATACAGTCTACGGAAAGATCGCGTGACGGGTTTGGCTTACGTTCGAGAAAGCTTCGAAACGCTCCTCTTCGAAGATGCGCGATGTGCGAACGGTAGAGAAAGGAGGAAAACTTGAAGAGTTTTGAGGGATTTTTAAGAGGATAATTTATGAAACGGTAATATAAGTTATATTTCATGTTTTTTTTTTCGCATCTATTTGACAAAAACAAAGGATTTTGATTTCATTGTAAAAATCTGGATTTTTTTTTAATTAACGCTGGGGTTTTTTTTTAAAAAATAGAAATTAAGTTTCTGAGAGAGTTTCGCAACCACTCTGAAGCATGTCGAGAAAAATGTAGTTGAAAAATGTTTTGCTCATAGTTTGAAATTATTTAATTTCACTTTAAAAATCATTAGGGAACATTTTCAGAAAATTAACAAATTGCTACCTCCATTATGCCTGGATGATTTTTTAAAAGATTATAGTACAGAATTTTGCATATTTCAAATTAAATAGAAAACAACTACTCGAAATAAATAGTCGATTCCGACCTAATATAGAACCCAAAAGAATCAATTCAATAAATTCAAGAAAATTCAGTTTATTCATAGAGAAAATAAAATTTATTATAATACTCACGATAGAAACGTGTTTATAATTTGCGGATCATTAATAAGATCGTTACACGTAAATAACGAATAAACAATTTAACAGATCAAAAGCATTAACCACGTTGTACGTATTCAGAAAAGATTTGTATTTTTTCATCTCGTATTTGACAAGTAATCAGAGTGGACTATTGGAATTCATTTTACAGACTGTCTAGAGAAAAGAGAAACGATTGGTTCTGACAAAAGCGATGGACCATTTAACCGACCACGCTTTAACATAGAGAGACGATCGTCCATATTTTTGATATCCCTGAAGGTACCCACACCGTCTGGCACTCGAATGATCGTGGCTTGAGGTTGAGTGGCGTCGCTGCTGCCCATCGTGCATACATATTTGTCGACAATTTCCGATATGCACATATTTGAACCGGAATCGATCGTGAGGCAGTAGGTACGGGCTATTCTCGCGTTTGTAAGTTTTCGTACGACGCATTCTCTCCCCTCCATTTGATGCTTTACTTTTATTATGATCAAGCAATCCTTCTATGACGAAAGGATCGTTCTACTTTATTGAATTGATTTGTTTTCGAGTAGAATGTGAAATAGTAAAACATTTGAGAACTTTTCATAATAATTGCAGTGTTACATTCGCACTAAATAAAAATGGAACTGGTAGATTACTTATTTTTAACTTTCGACTAGAAAAATATACAGTAAGAGAAAAAGAAAAAAACTCGCATACGTAAGACGTCACACCAGTAAATAATTATTATTTTTGATAATTTGTATATTTAATTAATAAAATAATGTAATTTTTTAATTACAATAATTTCTATTCGCATAACCCAAAAATATTTTTTAGGATGATACGTACAAGATTTACTTCGTTTATCTTATTTACATTGCACAGATCTTCTCTTTCTCCCTCTTTCTCCTTCTTCTCGTGGAATCCCATTTACTACGAAACTAATCGAATTGCGAATAAAGCGCATTATCGAATACGAGATCTCCGAAGACTTTCTTCCAACGGCGTACCGTAAAACGCGTCGAAGACTGCGAGCAGAGTTTACGAAGAAACATAACGGATTCCACCCGCGTTGATATCACGGAGCAGTTCGAAAACGAGATTACCGAACGGTTAACGATATTTCGCACGGACCGTAGGACTGAACTAATTCGATAATCCTGGAAGGGTTCTTGTGCTGCGTAGTCTAACGGAATACAATTTTCTTAAACTGTGTCTACGTCAATATAAAAACTAATCAAATAAGAGAATAACAAAAGAAATATGTTTTATCACGACAGTTCATTGACTACAGTCGAAAGAAATATATTACCTGTTTGTTTCAATCTTTTATCCCTTTTACTTATCCTAACACATCATCAGCTTAAAACATTTGTCTTTATTTACCTATTGCTTGGTTCACAAAAATTCTATACCGATGGTCGTGTATTGCAACATTTAAAAAATTCCCAATTAAACCATTTTAATTTTTCTGAATCTATTACTTAAATATTATAGGTTAAAAACAGTTTCAAATAAATTGTCACCTTCATCTTTTTTACTCTGTTACATACTACTCTGGTCCAAAATCATTTCTCTCTCTGTCTCTCTCTCTCTCTCACTCTCTTTAGGCCATCGAACGCGGCTTCCGGCCGAACCGTGAAGACCACCGGATAATCCCGAACGACCGGTTGCGGTCGCACCGCGCGGCGCCATTCCGCAATTAGCGCCGCTATCGTTGGCTATCCGCACGGTGGATCTGTTCCTCGCAAACGTTGGCCGGCGGCTCCCTAAAACAACGGAACTGACGCGTGTACGGACTATGGGAGTAAGCCTGGCCTGGGATAGGGGAGATGGAAGGGTAGGCAGGAAGGGCTAGGAAGGGGGAATTTGACTGGGTGGAGGGACGGAGAAGCAGAGGTAAAATGTCGTGGGATCAGCAGAACTCGACAAAGCTACCTCGTCGCACGCTGACGAGCTCTCTTGCATAGCTTCAAATTCTCTCTCTCACTCTCTATCAGTCTTTCTCTTCCTCTCTCACTCATCGTCTTTCTCTCTGTCTATTTCACGAGGTAGTAACATGTGGTCCAGTCGTTAATTACGTTTGTTCGTATTAGCAATGATGTTGATGACTAGGGGTAAGGATTCTTTGTAGGTGGAGTGAAATTAATTTCCGGGTAGGATATCAAATAAACAACAATTCTTAATAAATTTTTCACCTTTCTTTCTAATAACTTGTTGACATTTATAAGGTGTGATTATAAAAAGAAAATTTTTAAAATAATAAATGCAATATTACAATTTGTTTCTAGATAGAGGTATTATTAATGAGTTAACATAATACTATTTTTAATTATATAAAAATGTATTACAAATGTTTCAGGTCTCGTCGTAATTGAAATTTGTTATAATAATTAAATTAAAAATCTTGGTAAGAATTTTTAAATAATTCACAATTTGAAAACGTTTATAAAATTTGTAGCTTTTCTCACGCGATCATTCAGTGGTATCTCGTTTCCTCGTCATTAAAGCTTTTAACAAACTCATCGTTGGTCTCGTGTCAAAGGTGAACCGAACGATTACACGCAGGAGGTCGTAGCGTAACGCCGGTCAAAAGTCAACCGTGGTCGTTCGAAAGGGTGGAAACAGGGATGTTGGTGAGAGAGAGAAAGGTTCAGTCTCGCTTCGATAAGTTAATCTCAGCTGTCTACTCCTCCGCGTGCTCGTGACATCGCCCTTTGATTTATTAGAACGTCGATCAGCGTCTGCCCGCTCGCGTTCGCTCGATCGTCCCGTATCGAATTTCGAATGCGACTGTTTGTCTATCGCTCGACTTTCTCTCGTGGTGAACCCCCTGTCTCTCTTCGGAAAAGCATCGGCCATTTTTACCCTCCTCGCGCGAACGCCACACGTCTACGATCTCTGCCGGACAAAAATGCCCGAGCACCGATTCTGGAGTGTCAGCATCAGAACTCGAGATTATTAATAGGTGCCACGGTATTAGAGCTTCCTGACGAGGGTGATCGGCTTGATATCGGGGATGTTTGACGTGGGTTTTAATATTTGCTCTGGGGATTTTCATGATTGATATCGAAGTTTTGTACTTTGTTTTGGTATACGTAGGTGGTATGTAGGTTTTCAAACCATGCTAGTAATATAGGTAGATAATTGCTTTGGTCTTATAATTACAGAAATTGGACTAAAGATAGCGATGGCGAAAGAATTTCAGTACAGTAAAGTCTCGGTTTATGCAGTAGATACTTTCTACAGAACAGCCCATAAACGATGACACTTTACTCACCTAGGAAACTTAGGGATACGTTCCGTAATTTGCTAAAATCACATAATGAAATACAAAACCGCATAAAAAGAGACTTTACAGTACCCACTACTTACTAATTCTTGCGATAGACTGTATGATTTTTTTTCAAGGTAAACCACGAGCTCAAAGGCTTGAATTTCTCAGCAACGAATCAACTAGACGCTTGGCCAGCGATCTCCCTCTCTCTCTCTCTTTCTCTGACGAACGAAAGCACTTGGCGATTCCAAGCTCGGTTTAGGCAAACGCGGTTAGAAGGGAGGCGATAACGATCGCGGCTGAGAATTTTAACGAGATTCCACGGAAGCGCGGGCCTCGTAGGATACGTCCCTGGAAAACTCATCAGGCATGTAGATATCAATAAAGGGGATTCTACTGTGGGAGAAAGAGAGAAATAGAGAGAGTCGGCACCACCAGGAGCATCCAACGCGGCGTTTCGATCGGCTCGCGTTCTCAGCAATTCGCGGCATGCTCAGAGCGAGCAATACCAACGAGGCTTCGAGGCTATGCAAGGGCCTGGCAGTCTGGTGGTGGATAGCGATGGCAGCCGTAGAGAAACCGTAAGGGTTGGCATAACGCGCCACCCTTCCCCCACCTATGCGAACAGCGAAGAGGGCAATAACATGCCGGCTTGCCACCCCCATCTCTACCTCCCCCTCATACCTACTACGAATAATGGAGCCTCTCGACTATCCATGATTAACGCCGCAATAACGATTATTTATAGGGCTAAAACAATGTTTCACGGTGTCCACCCTTGGAGCGTGCAGGCTTACAGGGTTGGGTCTCTCTCTCTGTCTTTCTATCTGATGTCTTTCGATCGGCCAGTCTGAATCAGCTTTAGGACATTCTCGACCTTAGGGTCTTCCCTTTTCTTTTGTTTCGTTTGTCTTTCATCATTGGGGTTCATATTTCTTTTTCTTTGTAGATTTTCTATAAGGCTTGCCCGATAGATATTGTTTCCGGTGAAGGGTTCGGTTATTTTTTTTATGGAAAATTGGGACAGGGATTTCCATGTGATTTTTTTAATGGAATATCGTTATAAAGTTTTCTATGTGAATGTTAGAAAATAATTGTAATAATTCATGTCTCACGCGCAACAAATAAATATACCAGGATCAGGAATTTAATCTGATTAACGAGATGTCATTTAAAAAAATTACACGATCCGGTTCGCGCATACCGGCCAAAGTTTTATGGTTATTTCGGAATTTTTAGGTGCGTCAGGCAATTCCACGCATAAAATTGCGAATTATTTTTGTTTCCCTTTTACGAAAGGAGAAAGAGCGCATGGGAGAGAAAGAGTACAACCGGGGTGATGGTGGATATGATTGGAAGGTGGAAGATTTAAACGCGAGTGAAAGTCGCAAAACGCACCACCCCCAACTCTTTTGTCTCGCGGTTGCTCGTAAATCAAGTGTGCGTGGCCCGAACCGCGGTGGAATAATTCTGAAATATATCCGGCCGATGCGTTTCGATAGACGCAATATTGCTGACTGCTACCACGCTCGGAACGGCGTGCTCGTTCATCCGAGCTACCGGCAACGATCGATTCTCTCTTCGATCGATCTACTCGTAGATTTCGAAATCGTTCATTACGCTCGGTCGGACTTACGATCTTTTCGGGGAATTCACGAACGATCGTTGGTTAAGCTTCTTACAATAATAATATATTATTGGAGTTGATCAATGTAATAGGAATTTGAAGAATTATTTGTTTGTTAATAGTACAGAATAGAATGGAATAGTTGTTTTCCATCTTTTTTTTAGGTAGATCTCGTTGCTTTATCAAAATTCAGGCGTGTTTTAGCAAAAAATTGAGATTGGAAACGAAAGCAAGCTCTTATACTTTGGAAAGGTCAATCAGCTTAACGAAAGGGCGCTGGTAGTCCAGGGGTAGAAAAGAGGGCCAGATATTTTTCATTCTGTTTGAGGTAGGAGAGTAGGGATATACTTTCGACGACGTCATTGTTTGCACGGGTCAGTGGTAGCACAGCAATATCTGCCAGCGTCTCTGGTGCTGTGGGTGGAATAAGAGAGCGAGTAGTTTTCTTCCAAGGGAAAACATATCCATTTACGCCCCAAAAAAAGAGAGAGGAGAATAATGGAGAAGAAAGTCGGAAACTGTAAGATCCCTATCCCTTGCTTTCTCTTTTCCATCTTTTTCTTTCTTCCAGAAGCAGAACTCACGCTTCGGGTAATGCTTCATCGAAATTCCATACCTCTACTTGCTCGCACGCGAGATCTGCACCGCTCGTACACCCACGATGATGAATTTTATTTGCGATAAGAATTTTTCGTATTTCCGGGGGGCAGCAGCCACTGGAGTACCAATTGGCCATTTCTATGCGGATACCGGACCATCCGACGATATGTAGAAGTAGAAAGCGAAGAGCAATCTTGGAAGGAATCCGCAAAATTCAATGCATACCTATGGGCTTTTCACCCTGCGAAAGAATAAATTAGGCGTGAGCACGGCCACTACTATTCCTTCATTGCTCGCATTTTACCCCCATTTTTACGCGTCGATTTCTGTAAGATCACTCTCTCTCTCTCCTTTTCAAGAGCATTTCCGAAGTATCGTAAATTTTCATGCGTTCAAATATCGATCACGTAAATTTAGTAGAAAGTGCTAAACATTTTTATTAGAATCACAACGTGTTTTATGAACTTTATTACGCTATAAGATAATAGAGAGTCGTTCAAGAATAAAATGACAAATTGATTTCAATGCAACAAGGGTAGTTTTAAGACCACGTTATTTTCCAGGATAAATTATTTCCATAATTTCTACCTACAACGTTAAAGAGAAAGAGAAAACTCTCACAACCCTTACCATATTTTTAACGATAATGACTTCCATTACTCTTTGTCCGCGTATTCTGACACGCGCAACGCTATAATAACCGAGCGTATTCCGCCATACGCAAGCTTTTTCGACGAGCCGAGAGGAGTGGGAGGCGTTTCGCGATCGGCGTAAACGCCCGGCGTAATTTTGCGGTGTTTAAAGCTGCCGCGTTACAAACGCTTGGCTATTCGCGTTGTAATCGGAGAACTAATTTTTCACGCGAAACTCGTTGACCGTGAGAGTTTGGTTGCGGGAGTAATGGAAACCGGATTGAAAAAGGAGGCAAAGGATGCGATAGAAGGTCCGTAAGAGAGAGAGAGAAGATAATTAAATACTCATCTCGGTTCATTACTCTTACTTATTTGGATACTTTTGTAAAGGAATTTGAATGCTCATTACGGACTGTAAGCATTAGGTAATTTTCTTCTGGTTTTAATACGATCGAGAATTAATTTCAACCGTTTTAAAGGGAGGTGATATTCAGGGAATTAAAATCAGTAATTTTTTGTTCTTTTTTTCTCCTAATCAACTCGACAGGTTCAAATGATTTTTGTTGTTGTAAGCATCTACATTTCGTTTTAATAGGGTTTCTTAGATAAATGAAAAAACAAGTTTTTAAGAGAGTTTTAAAAAAGCACTTGGAAAAAATTTCTGCTTCAACCTTATTTAGAAATTTGAAAATTTGAAAAAGCACATCGTAGTTTCGGAAACGTGATTTCAGCTTTATTCGCGATGTGCAAGTGCGATGGCAATTGACCTTTCACAATGTTGGCAAAATATAAAATATCGTTCCTATGTCGTAAATATTGATCGCTGAACTATGATCTGTTCGAAATTGAATTTACATAGATTTATGACAAAATGAATTTGTTAAAAATTGTTGAAAGAGTCACCCCTTTAAAAATCCTCCGAATCGTCATCCCGTTAACGCATTGCTGTTCCGAGAGAAAGGATTTAATAACTGGACGCTTGGAAGATAATGACAAACGGGGAACAAAAAGCAATATTCTCGTTTCCTTTCCGAAACGACCTTTTGATTGGAGACCCGAAGGGTGGTGCCCGTTAATCGTGCTAATTTCTTGATTGGTCTGTCCTTTCTCTTAACAACGTATCGACAGCGAGAAAGTTCGGTTAAGGGTTGACGTGGAGCAGCGTCCCAGTTTCGTTACCTTTAGCTTCGTTACTTTCATTAAGAAGACCTAGGATCGTTTATAATTAATTCTAGGTCTCGAAACGTAAGAAAAGCCAGATAGATAATCTTCGAACATGTTTCATTCGACCTGGCAACTAGTCTAAAATAAGTCACACGCAAGTATAATGCTCTCTACGAAAGCTACGCTAACAAATTCTGGCGCGAGCGATGAATCATTTCTAACGTCGACAAGCGTAACAACGTCGTCGTCGTCGTCTAACGCATAAGTTTTACCGACGGCGCGTGTAAATTTAGTCCGGGCACGGGCAAGTTTAACTGCCGCCACGTGAAAGTTCCGTGGAGCGGTTGGATCGTCCTCGGTATTACGCCGCATTTAACTGCAAATTAGTTCGAAAATCTTTGACCGTTACCGCGGTACTCGATAAATTCATTAGCTCGTAATTAATTATTCATCGTTAGGCGGGATTATTATAGGTGTGTATGTGTGTGCTTGATCGAGTTAGAGTATTAAATCTATTTTGTACGTCTAATTAAACAAATGTGATGTTTAATCAAACATTTACGTTCCTACTTACCTACTTTCATTTTATAGAACGATATTGAATTTTTTAGTAGATTAAAAACATTTTCCATACGGTACTTTTAAATGTGAGAAAAAGTAGAGGTCCCTCGTAGATCCGACGTAGCACAAATTACTTTTTTCTAATCCGACAGGAGAAAAACGATCGAACTCGTGTCGGACGATTCTTCTTTGAGTCCGAGCGACGTCCGATTCGTCACTGCCCTCGTTTGAAGCTACACTCCCCCACCGTTCGAAAGAGAGAGAGAGGAAAAAGATAGAGAAAAAGGAGGGTTGGGATTGATGGTCATGAAAGTTTAAAAATTATTTTCCATTCGTATGCGAGGATCCGAGGAACGAAGGCGCATTGCGAATTCAGTCCGCGCGAGCCGCGACCACCACCTTCCAACGGTCCCTCGCTCCGACAACAAAGTTGCTCGCTTCTCGAGTCCGCCTTGCTGTCAATAACGTAGCCGCCATTGCTATGGAGTAACTACGTTGCTCCCCTATGCTCCTAGAAATAGAGAGTGAGTAAAAGAGAGAGAGAGAGAGAGAGAGAGAGAGAGAATGAACTATGCGTCGGAGAAGTTCCTATCGACCTTCGACCCCTCTCGCGTTAGGCCTTCCCCCCTATTTGAAATGTGTCAGGCGCAACAGCAGTTGGATTTAATTTACTAATCCGTCGGATCGGGGAACAATCCTTAGCTTTGATTATTAACGCTCCGGGACAGACCGCGAGACCCCTGTCTGCGAAATAATAAATTTTTGTTTGTTATTATTATTCTGTGTGCAATTTTTTATTACCAAATTGAAAGATCGAAAAGGAATATTATTTGATTTTAGTTTTAGTTTAAGAATAGTTTGGGTTTTTTTTTTCCAATGAAATATTTGAGTTAATAGTGAGACTATCGAGGTTAACCAAGTACTTATTTTTATCAGACTTTTAAAAACTGAATAACTTTTTTGTTTAATGGTTGAAGTGACTCAGTACCTGTACCTATGGAATACATTTAGGAAATTAAATTTTTTTTTTATTTGAAAAATTGTGAAACAAGAAATTTACAACCAGTTAATTTGACAACTTCGATAGTTTTAGTGTTAAATAAATAATAATATTGTAGTTTTCCAAAAATAGAATCATCTTCGTAAAGTCATGGAATCGGCTTGAGGTAAAGCATTAAGGAATAATAAAAATATTAAAAGAATCAATGACTCGTGGTTACCTTATCAATATTTTTACGTTCTCGTCGAATTAACGACCAGGTTCTTTATTTGATCCCGTCGTGCGAATAATTCGCAAAAGCCACGAATAAAGGAATATTCCCGAGCTCGTGAGAAGTTAAACAGAACGGAAGAGTCGAGTACAATGAAAGGTAGTAGGAGTGAGAGTGTGAGACAAAGAGAGAGAGAGAGAGAGAGAAAGAGGAAGTTTTCGAAGTCACGGAGCTCGCATTTTGAGCGACCAATTTCCAGTTGGAATCGTCTCCTGTCACGCTCGCCGAATATTAGTCCGCATAAAAACCAACTGTTGCTCACTCTGGCACGAGTCTCTCGGCACCCGGATCGATTCGACGCTTGTCCATCCCTCTGCGACCAACCCACTCTCTCACTCTTGCGATCTGGAGAGGGTCTCCGTGAGTACATACAATTGATGTCCAGTGGGACGTTTCGTATCTCGATAGAAGAGAACGCCGAGTGCGTTGCTTCGATTCCAAAGACCTTATCCTCGTATGGGGGACAGAACTCTGCTTTTTGTCGTGGGATTATATTGTCCATTGAATCGTTATATCCTGGGGCATCGATCTATAATAAATTCGTTTACCTAATAGGTCAGACGCATCACCAATCGATTTCCTCATGTTTATATACATTAATCGTTTAACGCTGCTTCCACTAGTATACTCGTTATAAAGAACTGATAATTTTTTTGATGGTGACAAGTATATTCGCATGAAAAAAAAAATTTCCTCGTAGCATTAACCACTCTGTTATAATTTAATTCAAATTTGCAGTGGGTGCATTTACTCTGCGTTTTACGAGTGCACTCGTCATCGTTGGATTTTAATTGCTCATGCAGATACGCATTTGGGAAATAAAATTCCATTCGTAAAAGGATCATTATCAAACCTGTATTTTATTGACCGACAAGATTCACTATATACATATACAACTAAGTACATTTATGTTATCGGGTATGTACTTAACAATTTTTATTAATCAACTTAATTTCTGGTTTATCATTTCAGGTGGTAATATCGGAAAGCATGTAAAAGGCGAATGATAAAAGGAATCTCGCGTGTTAGGGAGAAATATCAATTCCAAGAAACTCTAAAACCCAAATCGCGAGACCGTTAAAAGATACCGCTCTCGATCGATTCGGACTCTCGACTACTTCAGACTCTGACACGTTATCAGAACTAGAACACGCACGGCCCGGCTCAAAGTGGCTCTTTCCGTGGCTCGACTGTGGGTAGGGGTTTGCAGATGTCCGTTTCTCTCTCTTTCTCTCTCGTACTTACGACGGAGCAATTTCGCGGTGAAATTTGAGCGAATACCATGTGAGTCTCGGAACCGCGGACAATTTCGTGGTAACGTTAACAAATACCGTTGCATGAGCGTGTACGGTGTTTGGTAGTGGAATGAGAGGTAGAAGAGAAAGAGGGAAAGCGAATCGAGGTTCTCTTACCCTTCCCACTCCTCCCTCTTCATTGCCGGAAATTAATATGAAATTGGTCTGTAATCCCGCGTAAGATGCAAGAAAATGATCTTGGAGCACGTTGCGTGCCCCGAGCAATCTTTTAAATACGACCCGCGTAAATTATTCGCCCGTTTCTGACTCCTCCTCGAGATATGGAGAGTACTTTCTCTCTTTCTCTCTGTCTCGTAGAGGGAAACTGCCAGTTACGAAGTACCCTCTTCACTTGTCATGATTTAGGATCCTCACTCGTGGGTTGGTGGGGACGAATTTTGCTAATTTCTCGTGTTCCTTCTTTCATCCACGTCTCGTCGTTATCGTGAAAGCAAAGGGAAGTTAGTCTTGGCCTGGAGGAGACTGCTGTCAAGCTTTATCGCGTTTGTCAATGATAATCATAGCATGTCATTTTAATAAATAGCATATTTAGTGTTTGATTTACAACACGAGCTACTATTTCATGCGATAACGCATTACGTAATGCCATAATACAAAACTAGAATCACAGTCAATGGACAAGACCCCCATTATCAGTTACGGAATCACACTTAATTACACAATTCATTACATAATAGATTTCACGGTAATTAACCGTGTCCATAATTACGGTTACATGTTACGGGAATTCGTCCTATCCGTCCACGTGTACGAGATGTTTTAAATATTTCCGACGTGGAGATCGAGTTGTAACGAAATGTCGCTTAATTAGAGAATTTAATCGGTGAAATTGGCAAAAAAAAAAAGATCCCATACCGTTGGTCGATATAGAAGCATCCGGTTTTAATAAACGGAAAATGGCAAACTCTTTTATCGGTACACGCGAAACAAGATCGTTCAATGAAAATAGTTATTAATTTCTAACGTATCGCTAGAGAATTTTGTTACGATCTTTTCGAAAAATATTTCGCATTTTCATATCTCTTTCCCCTTCTCGTTTCTTCTACTTCTTCTTAATCCAAGATTTAGAGATGGAAATGTCTCTCGCAATGGCATTAATGATGCACGAACGGGCGCAAATAATGTTGAAATCCTTATTTGAAATTCCACGATGGGAAATTGGTAGCACAGCGGCGTGACGGTTTTCTTGCAAAAGACACGGTGCATCTATCCTAGGGACGGGTTAGGGGTGTACAGGGGTATGAGTTAGAAAAGGAATATAACGAGTCGCTGTCTCTCTGGTAATTGCATTACCCCTCGGTAAATGTTGTTCCTCGCTTTAACCCTCGTGCCACCCCTTAAATTCCGGCCCTCGTTCGCTCGCTCGTTTATTCTTTGCAAAAGTCGATGCACGCGGCAGGAGGTGGAACAGGAGAAAGAGAAGGCGGAGCTCTCGAGAGAAGAGCGTTAAACGTTAACGCGATTCTTCGCATACTTCTCAGTGTCCGCCGTTCTCCGCCGGTCCATTATCCCACGCACCGGAAACGCGAACTTGAAATTAGATTCCTCGCGAAGAGCGCAACTAATTTCGCTCGTCTTTTCGCTTATCCCTGCCGAGTAATGTACGTTGTTCGTTTATTTACGCTTAATTAACGATCACTTTTAGTTGTAGTAGTTTAGGGAATATTTTTTTTGTCTTTGTAATATTTTCTTATTGTTTTACAGCCTATAGAATTTTTAAATATTCGAGAAGCAAGCATTGAAACTGCCCGAGTCGAAATTTTAACTTCGGCTTGACCCTCCAAAATGCTATGTTAGAAGTTTGAGAGTAAAAATGTAGCTTATATGGGATAGGGAAAATATATGGCGAATAAACTACGTTTTCAATCTCCAATTGGCCGTTTTGTCCGCTTTTACCAAATGGAGGGTCAAAACGTAGCTTATAAACTTCGTGTAGACCCTCCGAACCCTACCTTTGTAGGTTTTGGAGAGTTAAAACGTAACTTATAAACTTCGTGTAGACCCTCCAAACCCTTCATATTCTCAGGTTTTGGAGAGTCAAAACGTAGCTTATAAATTTCGTGTAGAAATCGAAGCTTATAAGCTCGCTTAGCTCCTACTCGCACTCTCCGAGCATTTTGTAGAGTCAAACCGAAGTTTAGATCACTCGTTAAACTTCGATTTCAACCTACTCAACCTACCGCAGCATCTCGTAGGGTGAAAGCGAGTTTTAATTCGAGCGGCATATCGAAACAACAAAGGAAAGTAGGCTTTGGAGGGTCAAACTGAAGTTAAAATTTCGACTCGGGTGATTTCAGCTTCGTACGACTTTTGAAACTTGTAGGTATTACTGCGGTAAACTCGATAACGCCTAATCCTGCTATAGTTATATAATAAATATATGTGAGTTAAGACATAACAAGGTCTGTGACTTAAATATGGCCTCCTTGACTAGTTTTATCCCTGAGACTTTTTGTTCTTAACAAGATTTCGAATATACAAAGTGATTGAAAGTGGAATACATAACGGTATCTTATGCTTTGTAACGGAGAAACTGATTGTATTATACGGTATTCATTTAAAATGTATTCATGATAATCTTGTGAGACTGTCCCTCAAATACGCGAAACCACAAGGACCTAGTCCTCGTTTGAACGTGATAAAGAGGAAAGAGAGAGAGAAAGGGACAATAAAGCAAAGAGACGAAGAAGGTAACGAAGAGGGGGTGGACAGTGTTGGAGGATACGAAAGGAGATCAAAGAGAAATATTTATCGAGTCGGAAATCATGCGTGAGAGGGGAAGGATGATTTATCGGCTGGCGTATCGTAAATTTTCGGTTGGAGGAAGCGAGACGGCCGACGTTCCGTGAGACTGACGATGATTTAAATATCTCGATGCGAGAACCTCCAAGGGGTGGTTCACCCCAGAACTCTCCCCCCTTCCCTCATTCTACCTATGTATTCGTATTTTCATCTCTTTTTCACCTTATACCGTATCTACACTTTTCCAGCGACGATTTCGTCTCTCTTCTTTCCTTGTTATAGCAAAAGAATAAGATTTTCCGGTAGCCCATTCCCTTCTTCACGGCTGTCACTCTTCACTTCTTCGTTTTCCACCCTCCAAGAGTTCCTCCAAGTAGATATTATCCCAGGGACTCGAATACCACCGCGTGATACGCCGTGCTTCGAAAGATGAATCATTGAAAAGTACCGCATTCTATCTTATTATCGAGGAATACCCTCGAAGATTTGACGGGATCTCGCTCGACGTTAATCGAGAGGGTAGATGGAGTTCACGGTGATGGACCTAGTGAATAATTACCGAGCATTTGTTATAGCTGTGTCTCGTTTTTTTTTTTTTTTCACTCGATAAAGCTTCCATTTCGTACGAAAAGAATCTTCCAGATCAACCAGAAGAGAAATTATTTTCTCCCGATACTTCTCCCACGGTCGTAGGAACTCGTAAAAAGCACGATTATCGGATCTCCTTGGTCCCTCGTAATAACTTCTGGTCTCCAGCAAAGTTTTCGAGACACGTAGCGCACCGGCAATAGGAGCAGTAGCAGCTAGACGAGCGTGGTCAATTGGCTCGTTACCGATAATCGATCGGCAAATGATGAAAATCGACTTGCACTTCGGCTAGAAGGAAAAAAGAAAAGAGATAGGAAGTTCGAGAGAAAGAGAAATAGTTCAACATTTTTCTTCTCCCACCACCGTTATCGACTGTCTCGCTTACCCACACTCGGTCTATCTCTCTCCAACAACGGCAGCACGCGAATAACCGAGACCCTTTTGATTCCCGAAGGGATCCGTGTGCTACGGACAAAGGTCACTCATATACAGCAGGGTCATAGATCATGGTTAGTCTCGACCCTTGGCCAGTCCGACGCTATGGTGGCTACCCATAAGATTTGCCCTTAGCATCCTCAATTATTCGCGGCCGTAGGAGCTAGCTCGACGCCATTTCCCAAAGGAAAAGACAGCGGTGGTACCCCGTTGGTGAACGTGTGTACGTGTTCCGTTGCTAGTACTGCTGCTGCCACCGACCTGCAACAGCTTTCCCCTATAATTAAATCATTAATTAGCCTTGGACCTTTTCTTTGTTTCCCAGTGGTCTTCCGCGTCACGCCAACGGATACCTTCATCCTTTTTGGAGAGAAAAGGGAAGGGGGTGTTGGAAGAGAAATAAGATGGTTCGAATACGCCACAGTACTTTTCGTTTTCCCTCTCTCGACCGAAGGAAGGAATCCTTTCGAAAAGTTTAACGAAAGGTCGTGCGTAAGAGAGGGAGACTCTTGGTGACGTTAAGAAGGGATGATCTTTATTTCAATAGGATTACTTCCTTCGAAGTAAGTGAGACTAGGAGAAAAAGAGAATATACTGACAAAGAAGGATGGTAAGAGCGTCATTTAATTACTCTTCTAATTACTTTCTGTAATCACCTTCCTCGATGAATTTATAGTACAGGTACTATTCGTATTTTAATTATGTAGTAGATTCTCGTTTAAAAAAGACACGCGTAATAATTGCGTATTTGTTTGGAAATAATTTTCCATATCAATTGTTGGGTAATCGACTCGTATTAAAGAAGGAAAATTGTGCCGGTTGATTACTAATTATTTCGTAATTAAAAATCTACTTTTCTGTCCTTTTCACTAAGTCTCTCTCACTTCCAGAGAACAATTAAATTATCTAGGTGGAAACGAACTCGGGATTCTTCGTTTCTAGGTCAGGAAGAGTTCGCATCGTTGAACTTTTCGAGCCGCGGGTTAACGGAATTACGGTTATCTCTTGGTTTTCAACGAAAAAGCGGGAGAAGGAATATATCCACTTTGTCCTTTTTCCAACTCTAGCTCTCTGTTTCTCTTTTTCGCTTTTCGATGAAAACGGTCACACGACGCTCGTTCGTTCGAGCGTGTCGCAAACACGCCGGTGAATCCAGATTGCGGTAAGACACGTCGGAAACGGATTAATTCGCGAAAGATACATCGTCGAAGGGCTTTAAATCGAACGACCATAACCGACACATTCGATGGATTTCGAGTTTGAAACGGAAGGGAACGCGCTAACGTTGTCCTGTGGCTTACATCGAAACTCTCTCGCTCTATTTGTTTCGTTTCATCCTTTCTCCTTCCTGTAGCTTTATCAAAAAGAGAGAGAGAAACGAAATATTATTTGGTTGGATTAAACGAAACCACGACAGGACACGATAATTCTGGGATAAATTTAGTTCGTCGATCGGGCCAAATTTTGACGAGCATCCGCTCGTTTGCAGGTTAATGCAAGATAAATCGGAGGAAAATAGTGGGACGCAACGTTCGTATCGTGGAAATTTACGAACGACCAATTTTATCCGTGCGAATTTGATAAAAACGTAATTCTACGGTCGTTCGTTTATTCGTTTCCAGGTTCTCGTCGAATGAAAAGATTTGTCATCGAATTTTCGACGTTCTGTTAACTCTGGAACAGTGTCGTTGAATTTTCCATTGAACTTGCAATTCGCAGAAATATTTTTTATTTGGTTTATAATGTATTTGTAAGTAATTTTAAACGTTAAAATAATACTGTTTAGGCCAACAAGAATCCGAGTGTGTTACAATTAATTAAATATCAACAACCATTTTTTTTGCGTCATGCAAAACAAAAGTTTTTAATCTTCGTCACGTGCTATCTTGTATGGGGCATTCCCAAATTTCCAATAGCTACATTCACGAGGAAAAAAAAATGATTAAGTTCCATTCATATTAAGATTTAAATTGAGCAGCAAATTATAATACCACTTTGTTTCGGCTTAAGAGGCCGTGCAAATTTTTTTAACGTGCAACGACGAAATTCCCACGAATGCCACGATTAAGAATTTAACCGGTTCCCGAGAAAGAAGAGGCTCGACTTTTACGATTCGAACGTAACTCGTGACGGCTGCACGGGGAGACTGCGATAAGTTGAACGTGTTTCGAAAGTGTCTGTTTCACCGTCTGGAAGCTGTGCCGGCACGCTCCGAAAGTTGAAAATAAAATATTAACGAGTCCGTCTACCTTTTCCACGAATCTCCCATCGAGCCTTTCGTCTCGAACCTTTTCCTGGTGAGTGCGAGAGAGAGATGAACGTAAAGGAACCAAGAAACTGTTTCTAACTTTCGGCTTTTTTTGGGACAAAATGACTCTCGGTTCCGGAAAAACTCCATATTCTTCGTTCATGCAGTATTTATTCTACTTTTGGAGAAGCTTGAACCGACGATCGAACGAAAGATTTCCTCGAAATCAAACTATTAAAACCATTTTCAGCTTCCCACTTTTACGATAATAAAACGGAAATCGATACCGTAGCAAAAAGAGTGATATTTATAATAGGAATCATGAAACTTTTTTGCCGTGACGATGAGTGGTTCGAAACGGAAGAGCAGCGATTACTTATTCTGTCGTATTAATTATTATTAAATCCCTTGGAAGATAACGTCTCGAAAAAAGGAAGAAAGATAAAAGTGATGAAGTATCTGCTTAACATTTCGAAAGTAGCTGAGTTAAAGGTCTTCTGATATTAATATCTTTTCTCTTTTAACGCTACCGCGCTCTGTCTTTCTATCCTCCATTTTAAACGTTATCGAAAGAGGAATAAGAGAAGATTAAATAAACGGAAATACGTACCGAGACGTATACTACAAAGTTAGACAATTTTATCTATTATTATTTTTCGGACTGCTTCTAAATATTCACGAAAACTTTGTTGACAATTCATTTGACAATTTATAACCGGTGAGTCGGAAAAGGGGAGGGAGTAGTTGGTGAGGGAGTAGTTTTCACATCGCGTTCGAACCTTCCACTTTCCTCGCGAAAAGCGAACGCGTAACGCGACGTATTTCATTGAACTTTACGAGGATCGATATGAGAATTTATGTAGCCGCGAAAATGTCTATCCAAGCGTGCGTGCGAGAGAGAGGGAGTTGCATGCATGCATTCACCCTCGTTGTGCTTTCGGATTTACGCGAGGTCGAATTTTTGAAAAGAGGAGGGGGCGAGGGATACTCGTCGTCGTCAGTGACGAAGGGGATGAGTCCGGTTTTTTGCGTACAAATTAAAATATGTGCGTGTTGGGAATGGGAAGCGGTGTTTCGTGATTTATGAAATAACAGCCGGAATGCATTTTCTTAATACTTGGAAATGTATTTTTATTTGTGTACTGTTGTTATGCAAACATGGGTGCTGACTGATTAGAAATTATTATGATTTTATGGGAATATTTAACTGATTCCATATTTGGTCTAATATGAAATTATGTTTTTAATCTTGTTTAGATATCTTCGAGTTTCTATTAAATTTTCAAAAAAGTTCGATTCAATTTAGTTACACGATACTTGTATTTTCCTGTAAGCCATAGTTTCAGAAAGTACCAATGAAATATTTTAAACACATTTTAGAATGTTCCAAGTATGAGTTACATTTTGATCACCATTAGAAAAAAAAATTTCTTATATGCAAGTACGATGCACAAAAATTTATGGTATCGTTTTTACAGGGAAAAGTTCGATAACGTTTAACATTTGAGATAATTGTGCGATACGTGATTAACGTCGTCTTAACGATCAGCCATGAGCCAGCACGTGTCGTCCTTTGTTCTCGGCCAACATCCGTGGTATTTCGCTTGGTTTTCCTCGCGAGAACGCGTGTGTTTTAAGCACGCTCGCTTTTGCGCACATACAAACGCTTTAATTAAGTGTCAGCCGCACCACGAGAGCGGTCGCGCAGCCGCGCGCGCGACAGAATAAGGCGGTTAAGGAGCTTCGGCTCCCGAGTGTCGAAAAAAATGAGGAAAGAGGAGAGGAGGAGTCGAGAAAAAGTGGGAAAGAGAGAAAGAGGTGGAATTCACGGAGACTGCGGGGAATTAAAAGCCCGGAGGGCAGACTCTTATCCACTCGACGAAACGCGATAATGGTTGAGCCATGCTGTAAATCTTTGGGATTAATCCTTCGTGCCTTTCTTTGCACTTTCTTCCTCTTTCTCTTCCACTCTCTTTCTCTCTTCTTCCTGTAGTCTCACGTTGAACTACTTTTTCCGACACCCTATTTTTTGCCCTTTAACGCGACACTGATCTTCAAGATAATCTATAAATCTTGTTGCACAGTTCCTGGAATTGATCTTACTCGTCGATTATAAGCTTTATCTCTTTCTATTATTATTTTTAATATGCAAATTCAGTATTATGTCCAAGTATAGGAACCTTAAATGAAGCTTGAAAATATATTTGTAGAAATTTATCTAATCGCGGTAACTCGAGGTGAAATTTAATTAAAATCGTTTATACCCACGTAAAATAATTAAATGGCACTTAACGCTTTCTTCCATCTATCTTAGAAACGTTTAACCACTTTTCTTTATATGATATTTATAGTAAAACGATTTTGGCACAAATAGAATCTTCAGGGAGATAGAAATGATTTGATGTAATTTTGTAATTAATACTATCTTCGTGCATCTCGATGCTTCTCGTTGGCTCTCAAAGCACATACGACTATCTTAGACAGCTACACCCACCTCTTCGAGCACATTCCTCGAGGCTAAATGCGCTTTACAGTAATTTAACGTAGCGTTTATTCGATATTTATACTTTATATTTTCATCAGATCGAATTATACAATATATTAACGAATAAAATGAATTTTAATTATATTATTTATTTAACATTGAGCTTTTGCAGTTAACAATACATAAGTTTTGAAATTTTCATCGTAACTTGGAGTCACGCTGTTCTCATTTCCTAAAAAAGAATTGAATCTATTTCAGCTACTTTAGCTTGTCAGCTTATTACAGCACATGATTACATCGCTTTGAGGATCGATGGATTTATCGATCGATCGATCTTACGAAAGACGCAACCATGAGAAGTGGAAGCCACTGTGTGGGTGTAATCGCAAGCGAAGCGTGAGACGAGACGTTCTCTATTGCCCTCGAGAGTTGAATGAGAGACAGAGAGAGGTAGAGAAAGGAGGGATGAGAGACGAGTCAATAATGGCGCTTTAAAATGGCTTAAGAGTTGCGAAACAATTTCCGAAGCCTCAGGAAACTGACAAATGCCATCAAAGTTTTAATACCGAAGTCATTTAAAACTTGGACCGATCCGTCGCGCGGTCCGCGAATGGAACTTGCTCTTCCCTTTACCATCACGATCATCCTTTCACTCTGACCCTCATCTTCTCTTTGTCTCACCTTTGCCTCGTCGAGCTGGCCCTGTATGTTACGGTTACTCGGAAGATGGGCCCTAATCCCAGCATCCAACTTTGTCTCCCCTCTTCATCTTCTTTTTCTTCTTCTCCCATTTCGTCTCTTTTATGAGAGGCAAACGCAATCTCCTGCAAATTCCCTTTGTTGCGTGACAGGAAGAAAGCCAACGAGGAGGAGGGATTTAGAAATGGCAAACGTGCGATTCTCGAATCGAATTTCTTAATTTTTTAACCCTTTCTCCGTCGAGTACTTTATGAATTTTCGAAGTAAAAGTCGATACAATTTTTAATTTTTTTTTTTGGTTTGTGATAAATGAAACACCAATATACGTCTTGAGGTACTACCAAAAGAGAGAAAGATGATACTCTATGAACGCTAATTTCACAACAAAATAAAATCTATTCAAATAAAAAACATAACAACAAAATTGGATCAACATCGAGGGACGAGAAGAAAGATGACCTCTTTTTTAAAATGAAAAATTTAATCGTTCCTTAACGAGATACTAGCTTTTTTTTACCCCGCACTCAACTCGAGACAATTCCCTTGTTTTTCTCTTCCCTTTGTTCGAAAAGCAAAACACTTTCTTTGACTGACGCTATCCGTTCTCTTTTCTTCTCTCATCTTCTGTTTCTTTTCCTTTCTCTTTTGCAGCAATCGTAAAAGCGTCGGAAAGGATCACGAAAGATAGAGAAAGAGGGCTAAGAGGGGGTTGGAAATAATCTCCCGTTGTTCTTATTCGCAAGAGTCGTTCCTTTTTTCCGGTATGCGATATCTTCTTTCCCAGGTTAATGCCGAATCCACTTTCCGCGATGCGACTCCTCCAAGCGAGGAAAACCGAGTCAAAGGTGATTTCCATCCCTTTAACGTGCCTTTCATTTACATTTACCTTTCCGTGAACATTAATGCCGACCCAATTAAAGCGACGATACGGAGCGTTTCTACCACCAACTCCGCCCTCCTTTAGTCCCTACTGTACTACCAAAGTCCCTCGCACTCTTACTCTCTTCCATTTTGTTGCGACACGCTTCTTCGTGTTCTCTTTTCGAGAGAGAGAAAAAGAGTAGCCGAACATTTCGAAATCTCTAATTAAGTTCTAGCCAAGCTCACCGCGTTGGTCCATAGATATGTGTGTATTTGACATCGAAATATTCGAAATTTCCGTGTTTCCAGAATGCCAATGAACAATCGTTGATTTGGGGATTTTTTCGAGGAATGAAGACTGGAGGGCATGTTTGGAACGATCATTAATATATCGAGAATTACAGAACCCATCGTTTGAAAATATAAAATTATTTTCGATGTAAAACATTTCATCTGTGGTTACATCGATGTGTTGTACATATACACACACATATACTTTACATATCGCTCGTTAAAATATTCCATTGTTTTATATTAACATTACATGTGGTTTTTGTAGGAATGCGATGAATACACCAGCCAATTCTTTTATAGCTATCCGCGTGTCCCATTTCTGTAATAGCATCGAACCAAATGTTGAATAGTTCTCACAGGCAAGCAAACACACGTGCATTCGTACGTATGTTCCTTTTGGCTTGATATGAAAAAGGACATACGCGTATATGTATATGAGATATATTTATTTGTGTCAACAATTCATGACCCAGATTCGTGCCAGCAAATGGTATTCATTGGTATGGATTTAGTAAATCATATTTTATAGTAGAGTTTTACTCCTCTTTTTTTGCGTTATTTATGTTTCACTGCTATCGCGTACTACGCAGTGGCCATAGTCCGAATGATTCTTTAAACAACATTTCCCTGGAGTCCGATGTACTTTGGTTAAAAGCACACTATTGGAAAAGTTTTTACGGTAGTTCTCAGGAAGATCCACATTTTTGTGCGAGTTAGGGCGAAGGAAGTTTTTGAACCATTTCCTCATCATTAAATGTTCAGAAGATTCATTCAGGGAAGTGATTGTATAATTTTGTTCAATTCATTTGAATCAGTTCTAAATTCGTTAAATCACTTTGCATGCAAATTCCAATTTTATCTACGTGTTTTCTAAAAAGAGTCCCATTGTAGTAATACGAGAGGATCGATCAATTAAAAAGATGGAACTAAACCCGTTTAGAGGATCGCACTTCTTTGATCCTCAGCAAAAAAATTTTGCTTTTTCGTGTGAAACATGACTAGTGTCCTTGACACGGTTTTATGTATTTCTAAAATATTTAAACTCTATTTCTGGTGTATCCAATTCTTTAACAGTGACAGTCATTGTGTAATATATAAAAATACCTACTATTTTGACACTGGAAGTATAGATGTACTTATTAAAATTGTAAGTGTTACAATCAAATTAAAATTGTATAAAGTTGACCTTAATTAATTGAGCTATTTAGTTACTACAGAGAGAATCAACATTTTTCGCCAGGGATCCAAGGAACGAAGCCTCCGGACTGCTGAATGTTTTTTTAGGGCTTTTTAGCCCGATTCTCGGCTAAAAAGATTGGCTTTTTCGCATTAGACATGATTGCTTGTACCCTGTATAAACCCTTAACTTTTTTATATAGATTGAAACTGTACCCATTTCACTTTTTCGACTAGAATAAATAGATTTGGATATAAAACGTATCGATCTAAAGTAGTCCACATCGATCAAAGAAATTTCCTGCGATCGAATTTGAGAAGGAATATTCATATTGCACCTAATGAAATTAATAAAACTGAAATTACTCCCATAACGTACATGAATATCTATCTACATATGTAAACTGTTCTCGAAGTAGAAACTTCATTATACTTTTGAACAGAAGAGAATCTAGTCGTTAAGTTGCCACTCAACTTTCATTCATATTATTGTAAGTTTTTATGAATACTTTTCTGGTTCATCTCTCTGTCATTGTCTTCTTACAAAGTTCCATTTTTGTTTCTCAGTAATGTACTCGGTCATTCGATAATTTCGTATCGATGTTAACACGTTTATTCTTGGAAAATTAAAACAGTTTCTAGATAGTAGAGTTTTGAAATTGCCAGAATAACAGAAAAAAGTTACAACCATTTTATTTTAAGAACCAAAGCTTTCGAAAATAATGCTGCAGATTAGATATGTAGTTCAAACTAACCACGTAACATTTCCAATATCGATTTATTTATTCAATAATACGAATACTCAAAATATCTATTTAATACATTTCACATAAATTGTTCACTAGTTTACAGCTACCAGCATTAACTGCTAACTAGGCTTTATGCTCCGATTGTGGGCTCCGCGGAAAAATCCTAACACGCTAATAGCCCTGTGATCTCTAAATTTCCTGCACTATTTCTACAGATCTATATCTTTCGGTCATTGGTACAGTTATTTCTATCACAAATAATATAATCTTCGTTATAAGCGTATACGTATACGTCTAAATATTATAATATAGCCATATATACGATACGCCATAGCGCGAATTTAGTTTGACAGGTAGTCTAGCAGGCTGACGCAAAGCTCACCACCAAACACGGCTGCCTACTATAGCAACTATCGAAGGGAGGTTGCGAGGAGGGATGGTGTAGGAGGAGAAAGGGGTAGTGGGTGGGTGGTGGTTGCGGAGGAGCTCCGGCGAACTCCGACAATTCGCGTGCACACGCTGAATTTGAATAATCTCCATTGAAAATTACGTCACGTATGACGAAATTGCGATGATTACGGATGAGAATTTCGAGAGGATTCATCGCGAAATTCGCATTTCGAAGAGAGAAAGACAGACAGACACGGATAGATAGAAATGAGGTGTTCTTTCTTTGGAAAGTTTCAGTACCTTCAAGCTCGTTACAATTTCACGGCTATTGTTTTCTCGAGTTACGAGAGAGGACGATATCTCGTCGAACGGTGATCAGATTTAACCAAGAAACTATTATCGGCACCAAACAAGAATTATCCGAGCGAGACGCGATGTAAATTTCTCGAATTTCACGCTCGGTCGCTCGCGATCGATATCTCGACGTATAAACCCCCCACAATTCCTTCACCCAACCCCCCAACCGTTATTTTCTGTCTTCCTTCGTATTTTTCTTCTTCTTTATCCTCTTCTACTTCTTCTTCTTCCTCTCGATGGAAAAAGTTCCTTCTTAAGCGGTGACTCGTTTTTCTTCCACGGACGGAGTAAATAGAGGATGATAAAAAGTAACGACAAGCGAACTAACGCGGAATGATTTCGACGATTCCAAGGATTTCACGGATCGCTACGTTCATTGGTTCGTTTCGCACGCAACGACGACGACGAGCTGGTCCATACGCGGACGGATGCTGCGCCAAGAGTCGACATTCTCTCTCACTCACCCTTTTCTCTTCCCTTCTTTTACTTTTCTTCCCCTTCTTCCTCATTTGACGTCCATTGACATATCTCTGCATCTCTCTATCTCTTTTTCTCTCTTCCTTCCCCCTCCTTCTCTAGCCGTTCAAATTGATGGCGGATATCAATTTTATGCGCGGAGTTATTGCCAGACTGTTTGCGCTTATTCGAATATATCCGCGCATAAATCGCTGCTCCGCCATCGCGAACGAAACTTTTATCCTACGGTCGAAGATGTTTTCAACGATGGAACCGATTGATTTTTCTGAGAGTCAGGGATACGAACGTGAATAAAGTACATGTGCGTACATGTGCGTGCGTGTGATTTTACAGAGAGATATGTATGGCTTATTCATTTTATTAACCCTCACAGTAATACCTGAGGCTTGAGGAACCCCTGAGCTCTAATAATATATAATTTTTCACTTCATTTTTCCCCCAAAAAATTTTTATTACTATTATTGTTGTTTTAGTGTAATAAAAAATAATAGATGTGTACGAAGTAGAGACCGGGGCACGTTGATACATTTTCTCGTTTTTAATTTTTGTAATTTTTATTTGAATTAATTATCAAATGAAAAATATGTTATAATATACTTTGAACCTTCCTCTTTATATAGTAAAAGTTTTGACTTAAAAAAATAAATACAAAAAAAGTTAGAGAAGGTTTAGGCGAGGAAGGAAAAATGTATCAGTGGGCCCAATGGGGCAAGTTGATACAGCTGTCAAAATGATAACTAAAACAAACAAAATTAACAATATACAATCAATCACTTTCTGAATCAGCATAACAATTCATGCATTTACAATTTTAGACATATCTGCTAGTGATAGACCTTTAGCAACGTTAAACCTTCTTTTACAGAATCCAACATTTCTTGTGATATTTCACTACGATTCGTTTTTTAAATAAAATTTCGTACTATTGATTTATAAATAAGAAGAAAGAATCAGATAAGAAATAGCCAGGGTAAATTGATACATTGTATCAACTTACCCCACGACGAGTAATTGTATAAAACCATGTCTATACGAAAAAGTAGAGCATATAAATAAAGTAACAAAACGTAGTTTTCTTACCTTTGAATAATTCAATAAGACAACATATTAGTTTACGATATAAAGTTTCATATAGCGTCTTCAGACGCTATATTTACTTTATGGTCGTGAAAACGAAAAATATTAATAAAAAGTTCTAATGTTATAGTACCTTGACGTGTGCTTTGTACTAGTAAGAATTGAAGTAAAAGACTTGAAATAGCTCGCAAAAATCGAAATATATGTACCCAGTGTCTTGATAATTGCATTGTATCAACGTGCCCCTGTATCAACTTGCCCCGGTCTCCCCTATTGCTTTAAGTAATTAAGCCATGTAAGAAACAATAAAAGAAAGGGTGTCACTGGGCGGGTTTCTTCTGCGATAAGTACCAAGAATATGTTTCGTTTAGGAAATGTGACTTTGGAAGATCGTCGCGCACTTTAAACTAACGCGTTCTCAAAAGCCGACATTACACCGTTTTGCGCTACTCGTTTAAGTAGCTTTCCTTGTTCCAACATAATATCTTCATGCGCATTTGAATTCTTAAAGGAACTCACGTTCACCGCTTTCTCGGCTGACTTAATTCGATCTTGAATTCGCAACGATGTCGGAATTCTGCTCTAGAAACTTTTCTCGTCCATTTCTGAACTTTTTCTTTCTGTTATCCATCAAGGAAACATGATGTTAATCAATTTAATTGGTGCCCAGTATCGTCATTTTCATGCCATTCTTTAATTTCAAGTGATTTAAATAAAACTTCTAAACTGTGGATGAAGGTTGCAACGACTGCATCGGTTAACCTATCAATTAATGCTCGAAAATGGATGGGGGTAGTAGTTTATAATAAGTTATGAACGTAACGTAACTGTGCATATTAGCACTTAATATCTGATGTACGAAGAGGTTTATAATTTATTAACTAAATGCTTGTTGTAGTAGTCCATTTGTGGAAATAGTTTCCATGCCTGAACCATTGAGTTTCTTCATCGAATCGTTTACCTAATCCGTTTCACGTAGAGATACAAATTTGATGAAAACTGAATGAGTAATTTTCTAAGTCTTATTCAAGAAAATTCTTTGCAAAAGTAATATAGGTTATACCTATGAGATTATAATCTGAAGCATCGTTGGTTATCTCCAATTACCCAAACTAGAATTATTCTAATAAAATCTAGTTATTCTAATAGAATCAAACATATAAATTTATTTCTAACTATTTATTCAGTAAATCTTACTCTTCTTAGAAATACAGAGAAAATATGATTCGAGAAGCAAACAGATTACAATTACGAGCAAAGCGCGCATAAACGTGATTTAATTCCGGTATGAACGTTGCGAGGTAGGTACGAATACAGATATTGCAGCACTTTCTGTCGATATTTCGTAATATTACGGAATCTCAAGCTTATGAGAAACGTAGTGGTCCAATCGAAGAACCAGTTCAATCTCAGCGACCTTTCCTTATACTTCCATTTAAAATAAATAACTATCCCATAATTATAAAAAAATCTACATCCAAGTAAAAACATTAAATTGAATTTACTTCAGACTTAAAAAGCCATAACCAAAACCATGATACATTTCCAATTGGAAATTTTAAGTAGCCAGTCACGGATAACGTTACGATGACACGTGGTACGACCACGTTACGAAAATCTTTCGCTCGGTTACGTTTACACCGGTGCTCTTTAAAAACACGCTTCTTGCGAGAGAGAAAGACAGAATGATGATGGTAGCGGTACCGCCTTACTCGTGACTCGATTTAAGTCGTGACAGGACTGCAGGAAAGTTTCTACGTGCAAAGAAGAGAATTCGTTCCGTCAGCGAATATCAGACGGACCCGTTTACGATTGCAGCCGCAAGCGAAACAGCCCCCTGTCTCTGCGTATTTACCATCACCACTTCTAACTCATCGTCTATGTCAGAAAGTCCCACCTGGACCGGTCTCTTCACCGTACACTCGCAATTTGCTAAACGACTTACGAGAAATTACACTATCTCTCTAACGTAACGCTATCCGAGTAATTAACGTCTATTCTCATTTACCAGGTAAAACGTTTCGTAGTTGCTTTTTTAAATTAGAATTGTCCTTTCTCCATTTTATCACGGACATTTATTTTATCACTTTCGTTCGTAGCTTTAAACTTTGATACTGGGAAAAAGAGATCCCAATATTTTTCACTCTTTAAAATTGTCCTCTTGACCATTGTGTGCTTTTTTTGTAATAAGTACAAAAAGGATTCGTAGCACTAGTGTTACATCGATGGGCTTGTCCTCGGATGGGCATTCGACATTTGTTCGAACTGCACGTAGGGCAACGTGCATCTTGCAACGGAGTAACACGCTGCTACGCTTGTCAAGAAAATTGGTTTAGTGCTTTGGGAGCAATCACTTTGAACGTAGTAGTACGACAACGATCGAACCGGTGGTCGGGCGATAGAATGGGCAAACATCCTTTACAGATTCTATCTTGGAAAGGTGATCGTAGAAGTACGATGTGTAATATATGTAATTCGACAAAATCGTACGAAGTTTTTATTATTTTCACAGATCTTTTAATTAATCTTGTATACAAAAATTATTACGATATTATAGTTAGAAATTGCTTCATCAATTTTGCAAATCATTTACATAGTCTGTTAAATAAATGAATAATAGTTAACTCGATAGAAACACATTGACACGATTCGATGTCTTGGGCACAAGACGAATGCAGAATTCTATTCCTGCATAAAGTCGAGATATCACACGCGCAGCATCCACTGACTCCGGCTAAGCGAGCCGTGCAAGCAGACGGAGATGAGAAAGCTCGGATGCTCGAGGAAGCTTTGGTGAAAAAGGGTGGGAGGGAGACGGGGTTGGCTATACATCGACGGGGATATAACTTTGAAGTTGGTTATAGAGTTCCTTGAATTATGTGTCACGTAGGTAGTCGCGCGCGAATGCACCGTCTAAATAGGCCGCCGTCTTGCAAACTGCATCTTTTACGTTCGTGTATATTCTAACTTCATGCAAGTATATGCAAGTGGCTATATAGATGCACGATTTCAATTCAATTTATTTTATTTATTCTACCTCTCGGACTTTATAATTTAATTTTTAATTCATTTTATAACATGAATTAATAATTTAATGCAATAACATGAGTCTACAATTTCGTTTAAAAGGACGAATTAACAGTTTAATGTAGTAAGGTGAATTAATAATTTCATAAAACATTATTGAATAAATCAATTTTTATTTTTTATGACTTCTTCCATCCTTTTTTTAAATATTCAAAATAAAAATTGTATATTCAGGAAACCCAAATGGTAGAGAGAGATTACGTTTAAAAATTTTGTGAAACACACGAGAAAAACGAAACGAATGTTCGTAAAGCACTAGTTCGAAGGCCGAGTGTACGAGAGAGCGCGTACGCTTATAGCAAAGCGACTGCTAAAGTTAGGCACCAACTTCTCTTCCCTTAGTATTATACGGGAATTGATAATGCCAAAGTTGTTAATGCATTCTCGGATCACTGCACCATTTATGGACCGTACGAGTAAGGTCTTGGCTATTCCATCTCTCTCTCTCCCTCTCTGATTCTCTCTATCTGTCCTTCTTCTCGAACGCACCGAATTCAGCAGAAGCAAAGGAAGAAGCGAGGAGTGATTAATTCGTTTGAAAGTTCCCGCAGGTAATGGGGTGACAAAATAATAAAGAAAAAAGGTGACAAGATTATTTGAGTTACGTTCAAAGGACGTGTCCGTCGTTTTTAGTATTTTATTAAAGATACAGTGTAAGTTAGAGAGAGAGAGAGAGAGAAAATGGAGAATAATTAGGTCAAATTCCGTGGTTTAACTTCGCATCGTATCGAGTTTCATTACGTTTATTCTCCACGTAGAATGATTCGAGGATGTTGGAACGTGCCTGAAAGTACTTGGAGAATTCTCAGCTTCTATCCTTCTCTTTCGAAGTTACGGGGTCCGTGTTTCGAGACAGTCAGGACGCAGAATCGTATTCCACGCGGTTGATCCGCGTGGATTTTCCGTGAGGTTAAGATCCCACCGTCGTCGTCGTCGTTAAGAGAGAGAAACCGAGAAGATTCATAAAGTCGAGACGTAAAGACGCGTTATCGTAACGCTCGCGAGTAACGTAATAAAAGGAGGTAAGGGATAAACCGGAAGTCTCGCGGGCTTCACGGATTTCAAAGTTGTGAATAGGAGAGAGGGATAGCTAAGTAGTTTCCGGGAGACCAATCGCATTCGAGAGAGCGCATCGATTCGGCTCTTTAATTATCGTGCGCACTCGGCATTCGGAGCAGTCGTCGAGATCGAGTGGAATCGCCTCCTACGTGCATACATATATGTTTGGGAGTGTGTATTATCGTGCATACAACCTTGATCAAAAGTTTGATGCATTCTATAGTATTAAAATCAATTTCCAAATTATTTTGTTAATAACATCAAGAGTAATCATTGTATACACGATATCTATCCCAACGATAAACTATAATCGATTATATTTAATTAACGTTAATTATATTACAAATGATCACATATACGTAGCTTATTATATAATTATATAAGATATAATTGAACAGGATGAAATAACGAGATCAGGATATTATCGTCGATTCGTCAGAATTATTTCTACGAACCACTCGTAAACTTTTGACAGAGGTTGTATGGTACGAAAGCAATGGCGGAAGATCAGAAGCGCTCTCGCGAAGGGCCACCGATCGATTGTGGATCTGTGAAAGGTGAGAATATTGGCGGCCATTGATTATGAAGTCGGTCCTGCTTGCATTAGAAGCAACGCCGTGCGACGATGCCGGAGGTGATGGTGGTGCTGGTAGTAGTAGTACGTACTCCTGCTGAAGCTTCGCTGGCTCGATCGGCTGATGGTGAGCGCGAGACCGAGTCACAATGCCTCTCATCGCCACGTCCTAATTATTCTGGTAATTATTCTAGCCATTATCGCTACGGCACCCGATTGGAAAGGGGCGGATACGAGAGAATCCAACAGACGGGGATGAAAAAGGGAGAAGAAAATGCGATACCAGGGGTTCAAGGAAGGGTAATTTTTCTAATTCTTTTTTTTCTTTTTATACAAGATTTAGGTTGGATTCGAATCAATTAATTTTGATTTAAGGTTCGTTCTTCTTTTTAGATTTTCAGACTCCTGTATCGAGAGAATGAACGGCTAACCCAATTTCAGTGAAAACTTTGATAGGTGACCTATCTATAAGAAGCGTGAGTCCTAGGGATCAAGCTTCGCTTCGCCCACCCTTTACCAATAACCTTTCTTCCCCTTTCCTCGAGCCACCTTTTCTACCCTTCTTCACGATACCGTGAAAAGTCGCTCCAGGATTTTGGTGTGATGCGAGCTAGCCGTTCTAACGAGAATCCAATAATCCCCAATTCTACGGGACGATGCTCAGCAAATAGAAGTTTATTTGAAAGGTACGTCCGATAGATGGCAACTTTCCGTGTAAATAGGTATGGCCGAAGCCTGATAGAGAGAGAGAGAACTTTACTACGAGGCCTCGAATCTTTTCTGGTACGAGAAAATCGGATTTTTCGAAAGATCGATAAACTTTTAGGTGTCCCAAGAAATGTCACCGTTTTCTATTTATCGTATAAAGTGATATTAATTTATTAAAATCGATAGACGAAGTTGGACGATTAATCGGTTTTAATTTAATTACAATCCTATGCGACCCGTACAATTTATATTCGTAGAAGAATTCTAATCAAGATCAAACTGGACCCCGCATATTATGTTTTGATCGGGACGAGGGTCGAATAGATGGTAATCTACTTATTACCTAAATTACGCTCGGAAACCAATTACTATTCCAATTTCTGCGGTAATCCAACGCGATATGCCGAATGTACCGAACGAATAATTTATCCCGTCGGATTACAAAGAAAATTAACGGTATTAGAGCGTATAGAAATTTATCTGGACGCTCGACATGCAGCTAAATATTTGATACGCGATTTATGGAAATTAATTTATACAAATGATTTTACCGATGCTTTGTTGCGACTCGTTCTAAATGTTCCAAATATTTCACCGAGCAGAAAACGAAAGACGTAGGTACCTATATAACTGCTTTATTTAATTGCCAAACATTTATCCTCGTAGAAACGTAACTTCTCGCCATCTTCGACGAAAGCTTTTGAAGTTTTCGCGCGTGACATATGATCTAGAACATACGAATTCGCGAGAAGCTAGCCGAGTGTTTATCTTCGCTCAAAGTCAAGCGAGAAAACGCGCGCGTGCTAAGTTTATTTTTCACGGGTAATTCTCTCGACGAGCGAGCAGTGCTTTTATCCGACGTTGCATCGCGAACTGATTCCAGTGGGATAATTTTGGAAAATTAATTAACGGAAAAGCGTGACACGATTTCTTTCGGTCGATTAACACTCGTACGGTAAATCATGACCGATGCCCCATTGCCTCTTTTCCTATCATTTAATTTGTATTTTTTTTTTAGATTATTCGTGTCTGGTTAAAATGAAGATAAAAATGAAATAAGTACTTTTTAGGTAGATATTATTACTCGTGTATAAAATCTTTATTTGTATACTCGATGACCTACTTTCCTAGCGTACGATCGATCGAACATAGCAATTTATCGGTCCACATAATTTATCGAGCCGTAACGTATCCCACTGTTACATTCGATCGATTCTGCTTCGATATTATAGTCAGTATCCACCTGTTACAGAACGCGAGGATATTCGTCGCGCACCACTTTGAAATCTCATAATGGAAATACGATCGGTAATAACGATAATTTCCGATAATATCGGATCGACTCTTTATCGTGTTATGCAAAATGGCCGGGGTAGCTCCATGGGATAGGTACTTGGCCGTTGCTCGTGACGCTGATGATAGAATTCGCTCGACGCATTTTCGCGATTGATTTTAAGGGCGCTTTGGAAACATACCCAAAATGATTATTTTTTATTTTCGTCCAAATTTTTCATGGATTACAAATTGTTCTCTCGTTCATTCGCAAGTCCGAAGACGCAAATGAAAATTATACTTTCAACGAAAGGAATCCCGTTGCGCCGTTTACAAAGAACCATTTTACAAGGGCCTTTTGCTATTCTTTGCTCCGGCAAATTGTGCGTATTACCATTTGGCGTAGACACTCGCTGATTAGACTAGACGTAGGAAGATACCAACCAACCTCGCGTAACGTGCTCATGGAGATGATGGGAGGGGATCCTTTGAGAGAGCGCATCCACTTGGGATGCAAAAGGAAGCGCGTTAACCGTACGTCCTTTCCTTCTTGGATGGAAGAGTCCTCATCGATCCTACCCTTACCCTTATATTCCCTCCCTTGCCATTCATACTGGTCTTGCTCTCTTAATTCGTTTCCTCTCTCTTGATCCAATTCACGAGGACCGATATTATTCTTAAGACTTGTTTATTTTTCACGATTTTATAACAAATTATAATTTTGTATTTATATAATAATGATATGGTCAAATGTTAGTATTTTAAAAATAACTAACTCATAGATGGTGTTTGCAATAATACATGTTAATTGATGTTATTGCAAAGATAATATACATCAAACGTGACAGATTGTTATCAAAGATAATGAAATTGATTTATCGAAAACGGAGCACTTTCATTCAAGTTTACATAAAATTATATTTTCTCTTTTCTTATCTAGTTTTCCGGCGAGATGTTTATGCTCTCTATCTACCTCTCTTTCCTTTTTGGCTGTTAGAAGAGGAAAAGCTCGCAGGAAGTATATTTATTTGGCCGTCCGGTTTATTGGCGTCGACAACTCGTCGGGTTTAGGCCAACAACGTGACGCGAATCGAGAAATGAAAGGCAACAGGAAGGAAAGCAGGCAGGCAGGAAGGAAGGAAATAAGAAGAGGAAGGGGATTGGAGGGGTAAAAAGAGGGTTAGGAAGCATCGAATGCTCTTTCGACCCTGTGACAGGTCCATCGATGCTATTCGCTTACGTCAGTACGATCCTTGGTGCGAATTACAAATTTTTGTCAAGGCCAACCCTCCTCTCTTTCCTAACTCACCCTCTCTCGCCACGAGAGGGAACGTTCTCTCCCATACCTCAACGGTTGAAAGTTGAAAAATGTCGGTTAATTTGCCCTCCCTTAAAAGGACGACCCTTTCTCTCTCTCTTTTTTTTGAGACTCGGTGCTTTTCGACACCGCCCATTTTTTTCTCGATCGGTCCGATGTCTGCGGTGTAGACACCAGCTCACTTCCATTCCACCGTCCTTTTGTCTCGTGTTGCGTGAAATACGAAAGAATTTTTCAATTAGTTTTGCACCCACCTTCCACTCTCTTTCCATGGTTTAAAACACCATCCACCGATGAATTAACGATCCTCCATTCTCTGGCATCCCTATTTTTGTTGACTCACCCCGTTGGTTTATAACCCTACCCTGTTTTCACGGGTTGCTAGGAAAGTTCCTTTTTAAACCTATCTTCGATATCCTTTTTTTTTTTTTTAGTGAAGTTCGTACAGCATCTTCGACGTTTTCGATAAAAACAAAAATAAAAACATAAATGGGAGAGCGATAGGGGGATTAAGGTAACTCGATGAAACTCGAAAGTGAGTTAGTCAAATTGGAAGAAGATAGAGGAAGATAGCTAGATGAACGTGAGATAGGAAAAGAGAGAGATAATATAGTATAACGTTGGAAGAGTATATCCGTCTCTCTCGCACTTTCCTATCTCGGGTTGTATACGTTCGTATAGGTGTGGCAAAACGCATAACGATACTCTACCGAGTACGCGTGTTTGTCGCGTTGAAAAGCTTTCGAGCGTCGAGCGAGAAGTCTCTCATTCTATCCATCTATCCTTGTCGCACTCTCTCGCTTGCTCTTATCGCTTAACGCGTATCAAAGCGGTTTAAAGCCCCTCGTGGCACATCCATGTACGCACACCTCTACTTTTCTTCTCTCTCTCTTACTCGCTCTCCCGTGTACCTCTTTTCCCTTCCATGTAACACGCTTCACCAACAAAATAATATTCCGTGTAATCTTCAACGCTCAAACGAAACTCGAGTGCATGCAAAATATGCGTAAATGAGACGCCCACGGCCGCGATCTTCTCTCTCTCTCTCTTTCTCGTTATCTCATGTCATTTTCACCATAAATCCAGGCATCGTTCGCACGAAAAAATCTACGTAGACGCATAGAGTATAATTTTTCCATCAAGAATGCTGTCTCCTCGAAATTCTATTAATTTTTTACACGAAGGAATATGTAACTATTACATTGAATAATAGAAAAAAATAAACAAATGTACCGTGTGTAATACTTTTTCCGAGAGTTTCGGAATTTGATTATCTTTAAATTCAACAAGATATAACGTATACCGTTAACACGAGGTAGAATTGACTTGGTAATTAAATTGGTTGTGTTAAAAATTGATTTATTTCAACTGTTGTATCTATTCAAGCTAAAGTCTATCGGGACTTCTCGTGGTAGTAGATGGAAGAACGAGAACGCGTCAAGAGGGAAGCAAGAAAATAACGAAACGTAGGTATACGTATGTACGAGTCTTTCTCACCGTCGTCATCATCATCGTTCAAAGAGCTCTTTGAACCTACTGTCAGCATAGTTCGCTCTCTCTCTCTCTTTCTCTCTCTCTCTCTTTTTTAACGTTTTTCTCGTACTATCGCGCATTCCTACGGAAACGAAGTCCGTGTAGGACGCACCGTAGAGGAAAATGGAATAATTTGAGAGGCCGGAGTCTCGACGATGGAGGAGTAGGCAGAGGTAGCCACTCTGCGAGCCGCTGGCAACACGAAACATCTACTCTGTACTTTTTCGAGTAGCCACGTTTTCTATTCACCAGTGAAATTTTCCGTATGCGTGCCTCGCTCGTTCCCGCATTTTTTCCCTCCGTCGGTATAGAAAGTTCCACGAAGAACGTTCTTTTAATTAATAGACACTACACGTCAACGCGAGATACCTCTTACTTGGGCAGCCGTTTCATCGTCGTCGTTATAACACTGGGTCGAGTGTGCCCTCCTGGATCGATTTATCGAAGTAACAAAGTGTATGCTTCGTTTTATCTAGTTCTTTTTTTTCCCTTTTTTTAATGCCAACTTCGTTAACCACGTTTTGACCTCGTGAACGTTTGGTTAAACGTATTTCTGTATTTAACTGTCCGTTGTTCGCTTTAGTTTGAACATTAAATTTAATTTTGTTATTCGTTAGTCTTATCCTTTTCTTATACTTTAAATGAATATTAGTAAATTTTCCTGGATTTGAAATAGTGTTAGTTTCGTCTCAACATAGAATTAGGAAGGTGTAAATGATATTATACTTGCAATATGTTTGTAACTAAATTTAATGTACGTGTGAAATAAATTTATTTTATGAATTTATTTCGAATGCCTCACGTTGGGCGCCAATTTATGTAACGGTAAGTTAGTTTTGATGGGTGGGAATTTAATTCTTATAATTTAGAAGAATAAAATGCGTTCCTTTAAGGTAAGTAATTCCTTTTGTAATGCAATGAGACTCTATGATTACGGTAAGTATGTAATTTAAGTAAGAATGATAATTTGATTGATATTCTATTTTATATCTGGTTTTAGGTTTCCCAAGGTCAGGTGCGAGCTTTGGGACGGAACAAAGGCACTATAAATATACGATTCTGTGGTGTTAAGCAAGTTTGGAAAAATAAGTGATGTTTTAAATAAACAAATGAAAAGAAAAATATATTCTGATAAATCTAATTATTATGTAGGCGAAAGATCACGTGCGGCACTTATTCAGAAAATGGGTAACTCAATCTCCCCGGCACTATAATTGTTCAAGGTAATGTTCATTGGAACTAGACGGTTCTTATCAGCAAACGTCGGCATGACTCTTACGGAATCACGGGCAACATGGGCCTAAAATAATCCACTTGCAGTGAGTATTAATATATGAAATGGAATAATCAATGAAATATATCCTTACGAGCTTTATATGTTATAGGAGCATATTTAAGCTATGATGTCGGCGAAAACGCACCAGCGGGCACTTGTTCTTAAAGTGAGCGACTGAGTGGGTTCCGGGACTATCGCTCCTCAAATTTAGAAATGCGTGAAGCTACTGACGGACGTCGGCATAACCCTTTCGGAATTACGGGCAACGTGTTTCAGAGCTCACACTGTTCTAATGCTTTTGTCAAATTTAATAGATACTTCAAATAATATTGTAATTGTAATAATATTATGTATTTATGAAATAAAATGATGCGAAGTAAAATTAAATGTATTTATATTTCTTTCTTATATCTACACGAAAACTTCTTTTGTATACTCTTCGACCTTGTTTATTCGTTTGCACGGTCGACTAACGGTTTTCTTATGTGGGTTGTAATGAAATCGAGAAAGAGTTCGTAATTTCACAGAGAAATTGAATTAATTAGTGTAGAATACTCCTACGACAGTTTTAACAATACGGTTTCACTATTTTTACAAATTCCTTAATTTTAATATTGAGATCACGTGGAGTTGCGTCACTGCGCGATTAATATCTACTAAATTAGGGTTGACCACTATGGTTAATCAATAATATAGATCACCATCAAGGTATGTACCGTGCGTGCATTTTTACGGTTACATGTTTCTACTGTACGAAAGACAAAATTGTTGTACAGAAATGGAAACAAAAACCGAACGTGTTACAATGAAAAAAAAAAAAAAAAAATTTACATTAACCAACCAGGAGTTCGCAACCTTATTTTTTTCTTCCACATCGAGCAACTACTCCTTCGAAAAAGTTTATTTCTCCTCTCAGTACTCGAGAAAAGTATTTCTGGGTCAGGCAGGGTTTCTACGATAACTAAGTTTTTACTTTGCCTCGTCTCCGTTGTTCCCATCGAAGGGAAAAAAGCTCTTTTGAATTTCTTTAATGACCGCTTTAACTTGGCATAGAGCTTCCCGAAAAAACCATTCCTCATGCTCGCTGTTACATAACCACAGAAAGCAACTCTTTTTCGAAAACTTAGAAAACAAAATTTTTCCTTAAAAAAAAAAAAATACTTCCATTTCTTACTACACTTTCACAAGGATTCTATTTTCCAATTATTACGATGAAAAAGAAGCGTTCGAAGGTGACACAGTTTTTTTGACCTCCTACATCCACATACACACAAAATTACGTAATCCCACCAGGGATATGGAAAAAAAAAAGAAATCAGGACGCTTCTTCTATTCGCGTTAAACTGGTCCAAATACGCTATCTGGCTCTCTCAGTCACACGCTCGGGCTAGAGGGAGAGAGTCAAGTGGGATCGGCACGTCGGCTGGGCATAAGCGGTGCACGTCGTCGCGATTACGGCTAATTAGCCGAGAGCGGGGTTAATAAGCCGCGACGATTGCACCGTGGGTAGGAGGTAAGGACGTGCTTTTTACGTTGGGTGGGGAACTACGAGCGTGTGTGCGTTCTAAAAAGAGAGAGAGAGAGAGAGAAGCGTACAGATAAATGGACAGTGAAAGAGAGAAGGACAGAAAGAGAGAAGGTGAAACGTGGTAGGAAGTCATGCGAAGCTTCACCCATTCCAGGGAATAGTTGCCTCGTCGACGAGGACGAGGAAAATCGTCGGCCGCAAGCAGCCAGTTACGCGAGTCTCTCTTTCTCTCTCTCACTCGTGGAATAGGTCAGAAGCTTGCAGCAATTAGCCCAGTTTGTCGGCTCCGCGAGAAAACAATGCCGGAAAGTTGTTGCTTGTTAACGATGTCACACCGAGCCACCGCATTCTCGAGTTTAAACGTCGCTCTGGCCAAATCCTTCGCCGGTACTCCCCACCCCTTTTACCCCAACCTCTCCCTTACCTTCGTTTCTCTTAACATCCCTCTTACTCGCCCACGGCGTTTCCTTTTGTGTCCCACCACTGGCTGCTAATTATAAACAAATAACGATAGCGAAGGGTTACAACCACTGACGGAGGATTCGACGGGATAAAGGAGTTGGAGAAAGAGAGAGACTAGGTGAGAGTGGCGAGCTTGAAAGACGAGATTGCTGCAAACGTTTCTCCTCCGTGGTGCTCGTTGATCTAATTACGAGGTGAGACTTTGCGAGCGTTTAATTACTTTCACTCCACTCCCAGCTTGACTTTTCTTTGGTCGTATTAATGAAATTAGTCCGACGGGATTCTCTTTTTCCGTTTTTTTTTTCCTTCTCGCAAATGTTCCTGTCGTTCGAAGAGATCGACATTTGTGTATTTATAAAATAGTCGTAGTTTTCCAAACTTTGTCCTGTTAATGTCTTCTCCTCAAAGTATATGCTGTTTTGAAAATATCTGAAATATCGGTTCGATGGACTAATAATCATGAAACACAGATTACCTCACCCTAATTTCTCGTAACCATAAAAATATAAATCCGCCTTAGATTTTTCTCAATTCGATGCCAAAGGCCTGGGAAGTTCGAGAAGGCTGGGGTTGGAAGGGAAAAAAGTGTCTCCAGTGGGGAACAAAAGCGAAGAAGTGTAATGACTTTGGCGAACACATGCACGGCACCTGGACCTTTCGAACACCCACGCTTACTACACTCCACTGGGTTATACAGTTTTAAAGCGTCCTTTGTATTAACATTTTTTTTCTCCTTCCGGTTTTCGCAAGGACAAAAAAGAGTAGTCTCAGCGAGCATTATGCTAATCGGTAAGGACACGTGTTTGTAATGGCTTATTTTTACGTTGCCGAAATAGTGTTACGCCACGATGCACAGTACCTTCCCCTTCTCTTTTTCCATCCCCCTAACTCCTCTCCAACCTAAGCCATGCTTTAAAAAGGACGAGCCGTATGGCATTACGACGCTAAATTTAAATCGCACCTTAAGTGGCATTAAGGAGACAACTCCCTGTCGCTTCCTAAATTATCTTTACTTAATTTCGCGCGTCAAGAAAGGAAGGACGGTAGCGTATCGCGCGAGAACAAATTAGCCTGGCACGTTGCCTTAGAAATGGGACCTCACGCGAGTGGAAAGATGAGCTACGAGTTCTTTTTTTTTTTAAAGAACGTAAGCATGTAATTTAAATCCTGTCGCGAAAAAGACTTTTTAGTTGAAGTTATACTTCGAGAACATATGCAATATTTTATACGTCGTATAGAAGTTTTCGCGTGATTATTAATTAAATTGAAAGTAGGTGATGTCTATTAAAATCGTTTAATTAAGATGATATACCCTGTACGTATACGTTCATGTGCGTAGATTATATCCAGTTTGTTAGAAAACGAGGTGCCAACTAATTAAACTACCTCGAGAAGATTTAAAGAAGAGATACGAGATTGATATCGATCTTAATTAATATTTCTCGGTCTAATCGAAAATCTTTTTACCCTTTTCCGTGAAGTAAACAGATACCCTGGGGCAGATGTCGGCAGAAACTCTCGCAGGAACCCACAGTTTCCTACGAGGCCGCGAATGATAGCGTTAATTACGGCGTAACTTCTTTCGGCGGGCAATTAAGCGAAAAGTCGCATAAATATCGGGGTAAGAGCTAGAACATCGGGTTCTTTCGACTGTGTGTGTGTGTAAGAGAGAAGAAGGGTTTAGGCAAGGAGAGAGAGCAGTTAAGTTTTCAACGATTCTCGTTGGCCGAGATGGAGGTGTCAGATATCGTGAAACGTACGACGAGAAAGAAAAAGAGAGAGAGAGAGCTTATTTCCTTTTACGTATTACTTTCCAGAACGAGCTTCGTCCTTCGTTATTACGCTCGTACAGCCTGCCGCAAATTCTTACCGTCGTCTTTTCCCTCTTTTAGCTACCGGCATTATCTAGACGGATCATATTTCGATCTTGGTACGATAACATCCGATTAAAAAGTCTCTCTCATTTTCGTGAACACAATAAAGTAGGAATATACTATATTGTATGTACCTATAATATTAATTACAAAGGGATGAAATTAGAAATTAAGAATTGATAAGTCAAGTGGCGATTAAAATTCATTTAACGTCTCACAAACAATGGCTGGGTGCAATATGTTATGTCCCCTTCTTATTTTAAGAGGGTCCACCCTAAAGAATATTCTACGCGCCATTTGATTTAATGAACACCAGCAAGAATAGATTGGAGGAGAACGGAGGAGAAAGAAAAAAATTTAGAATTTCGTTCGAGTAAATTTAAAGGTGGAATCTATTCCGAGCTACTCGGTTTAAATTATGGAACATTTTGAAAACTTCGGTGAGTAGGTTAGTGGCTCACTTTAATGCATATTAAATGAATCTAAGCGTAATCCTGATTTACGAAACATGCTTAACATGCTGAATATTGTGGAGGTCACCAGTGACCGGCATTTGGTTTGGTAGATTGCATCTCAAACATTTATAAGTATTTATATCTTTATTATGAACAAAAAAATTACTAAATTTTCTAATAAAAAAATAAATCCCAAACGTTTTCTATCATTTGCAAAGTTCTACATTTTAAAGAGTAAATTTTACTTTCTTTACTTACTTACTATAAATATAATTAAAAGAGATACAAATATTTCTTATTATTGCAATTAAAAATTCAATGCTGAATACGTTAATTTTTTTTTTTTTTAATTAGTACAAAAATTTAAACCTCGCCAAAAATTTCTAAACCAATTCTTTTCACTCATCGCAAGATAAATAAGTTCGATATAGTTCGATTAACAGAAAATTAATTAAACAAGACGTTTCAAAGACGCTTTTTTGAGGAACATCGTCTAGAGTTCGTTCGTGCTTTCTCAAAGTTCGGAAATTGGAGAGAATAAGGGTGTCGCGTTCGAAGGAATTTACGGAGTAATTATTCAGAAATGTCATTAAGAATGCGCCGCGCGTTCTCTCTCTCCCAAGAATGGAGCGCGATTCGCAAGATTTATTTAATCGCGATTTGTTATAACAAAAGTATCGGGAAATACGACATCGACATTTAATGTTCGCAAACTCGGCGAACTAAGAGACACGACAACGACGACGTCAACGGCGGCGATTTTCTTCGATACGGGAAGCCGCTCACGTCCGACTCGGATGGAAAGTTTTTGACGTGCTACAAAGAGAATCGAGGCGAGTGCCCGTTGAAATTTCTAAAGTTTCGACCGCTTTTCCGTGGTCCCATGGATATAACTAGTGGCACCTTCGCGTAGAATCTTTTTTTCAAAGTTTATTGCATCAACCTTTCTTTCCGTTCGTCTATTCACATACATTTCTTAAAAGTCCCAACATTTACTTTAAACATTTCCACTAGGTGTTGAATGCGATTCGACGAGACCGATTTTTATGGATGTCGAGTAGCACTCGACATTTGTTCCATCGAAGATTTTTCTTCAATTTACTTATCACCAACTCGTACATATTTCTTCTCACAACATACTAACTAATATAAAATTTGAAATAAATCATATAACGTTAATAAATTTTTGACACTAAAAAAAGATGATGACAAATCCAAGTAAAACTCGAACCCATCAAAGCAAATCTCTGTAAAACATAACCAGCAGCTGTAATAGTAACACTTATCGACACCCAGAGAGGACACACACAGGATAGACGTCCAGCAAAGTTGAAGTACCACTCGACGTAGTGGCCCTTCGGTTAAGTGGATCCAAAAGATGGTCTCACGCGAGTGTGTACGTCGGTAGTATGAGGTGCGTGGTGGTGGTAAGGAAACGGGTAGGATTCGCCTATCCTCACAATTCATGCATAAGCTTCCATCTCCATAAAGGAGTTAGTGGTGTCATCCCGTTGGATACTCATGTTTCATGAGGCTTACCCGCCGGTACTAAGCCGGCGGCGACCCACATAGTACGCGAGCCAGAACAACGCCTCTCGCTAAATAACTCTCCCGAAGCAACCGTTCCCACTACTCCCTTCGAACCACCTAGCTTCAGCGAAAAGCGCATCTCCGGTGTTACCCCCACTACTATGAACCATCACTACCAAGACTACTTACCGGCACGATCTTCTCGCAAGCTCGTACCAGCCCTACCACTACGACCAACACCCTAGACCAGTTCCCTGATAACGGTCGCATCTACAAGCAAACTCCTTCGCAGCTTTTGGGACACTACAAATATTGCGAAAGCTGTGTGGCCGAACGCGAGTTAACTACTTACTCTTCCATGACCCTTCTTAAAGGGTTGCGTAGGTATCGAAGTTTTAGAACGTCTACTTACGTCTCTGTATAAGTTAATCGATACTTACCAGTGAATATTCGCGAGATGTATAAAAAGAGAGGCATGGAGATGATGGTGAAAGACGAAGTACTTGAACGGAGTTTAGGTTCTCATAAAAATTTCAACTCTCTTTTAAAGGATTTACCATAAAGTGGTTCGGTTTTTGAGCTGGGGTTGGGTAAATTGATTCGTAGATTAAGTTACCTTTTCGGTAAGTAAATTTGAGATAGTCGTTGATCGGTGGTATAGAAAACTGAAACCACAGGAGATCCTTTTTTCATGATGAGACTGAACTGTCGTTTCTACGCAGATCGATAGGTTTAATAGAGGGGGGGAGGTGATGCAAGGTATCGAATAAAGATTTCAAGATTCTAGTCTCTAGAAGAGCATCATATTCTCGAGAGCGTGCCGACGTTTACACGCTGATGCAGCAACAAAGGAGTACCTGAGTATTCTGTTCTTCGGTGTTGGATCGCAGCTATTCTACTTTTGGTAGGAAACGAGTCGTGGAATGAGGGAGGACGACGAGAGTGTGTATGGAAGAAGGGTGGATGGTGAGAGAAGGTGCGAGACTCGAAAAAGAATTTCCAAGGCGCGACGTTACTCAAATACCGTGCGTGCCATAGTCACTGGATTCGAGTCTATAGATATACGTACCGAAACGTCTCCTTGTACTTCGTTCTAAACTCATCGAACAATCTTCGTTAAAGCTTTCGTAACGTGACCTGGCAATGGAAACGCTTTAGCATGCATAAATCGTTTGCTTTAAAAGGCTATTACTTACATTTTTTCTTAATTAATTTCCAAGTAATTATATAGGTCCGTTGTACAATACTAGGATAACATCAGTCAAATTTCTTATCAAGCATTTTTATAACCGTCACGATATATAACGAGCAGTTAAAAGGGGTTTGAAAAAAATCTTCTCGCGTAAACCTACCGGAGAAGCATTAAGCGAAGTGTAACTGGCAGAAAATAATCGCTTCTCTAATGCGGTGCCAAAGGGGAGTTATCCGTCGTTCGTTTCTTATCGCGTCTCGAGAGAACGTTGCTCGGCTATACTGCGTTATATGGCAGTGGGTGCAAAACAATCGGGAGAACACGAAACGACCGAACTCGAAAGTAAAACCCGATACCTACGACAACGGGGGCACGATGACGTAAAAAGACTCGATAAAAAACGAAACGCGAAAGAAGAGCAAAATCGATTTTTACCTCTTTAGAAATTTTAGTTGTCTCTTGAAAAGTGAAAAATTGTATTACGGTCTCTCGAAATAAAATGGAAAAAAAGTCTAGTCGCGTTTATTAACAACAATTTACATCAGAATTGGTGAAAATTTAGGTAGCCGGAAGGAAGAAGAAACAGATTGCCCGATTCGTATAATATCGAGTTAATCCTTCCCCGAGTTAACTTCCTGGCTTGTCGACGAACGATGGCAGAGGCAGAAAGCTCTTTCACTTTCCATAGGAATTCACGAGAATACTTGAACGAACTTCTGAATCCCCGGGATAAAAATAATAACTCGAGGAAGATTCGTGCGAGTTGAGAATAAACGTCGTTGCTTTACCGTTTCCCACCTTCCGTTTCGCGAGCTTTCAATTTCGATCTCTCGCGAAATCCGTGAAGTCTTTTCGTAAGAAACAATTTCAAAATACTTTTATCTCTTTCTTGTTCCAAAAAATTCTTAATAATTCACTCGGCTACGTCTTCTTGTACTTTTTCGAATGCTAATTATCAAGTATAAACAATTTTAATATCTCACGGGTCACGGTTGGTGCGCGAGAGGGTGCTAGCCTTAGGGGCTGATTAAAGAAGGCACGAATCTCATGTATATTAATTATTATTTTTATGCGGCTGGTAGAAAGCTTGTGAGGGTGAGAAAGAGAAGAGAGAGAGTGAGTACCGCTGGGGAAAGTTGGTGTATTAATACGAATCGCCGCTCGTAAAGCGTATTCCACCGTCTTCCTTCCCTTTCGGGGCACTTAATTAGCCGACCAGAAGTACTTTCGTCGCGATTTAATGTGGCAGTTAAGATATACACCTTTGACTGGACGTATCCAAACGTCTCATTAATTATTATTCATCGGTCATAATACTCGATAGCCGTGCACGAGATTCGCCAAGCGTGGACGTCGTCTTTTTTCTGAACTTTTTATTAAACAAATAGAGAAACGAGCATAGAAAAGTGGTATTGTAATTTTTCTTCTTATCTTTATTAACTAACAAATTAAAGTATCATTATTTTTTAAATAGTTACAAGGAAATACTCACCTATAATTTCTGACTTATTTTTTCTTTTCAATAATACTCACAATAAATTAGCAATTACACAAATGTTTTACCGAAAGTGCTAGTCTGGGATAACAACCGGCACATTTTCGCTTTCTCGTAAGATTTAAAAACTTCCCACACAATTATTTGCTATTAACTTTGACAGGGTAATCGTATATCTTGGCGGAACACGTGCGCACGCGGCTAGAAGGTGGAGAAGGAGACAAACGTAAAGCTCCGTCGTTAATGGGGAGGAATTTCGAAAAGCTCGTACTTAACTGCGGGGCTGCGAAGTGACGCGCGGAATACAAAATCGATCTTAGCATGACATTAACGCGTCACGCCGTTGCTGGTGTATTCATGGAGGGGGGACGGGGGGTAGTTTCACTGCTGATCTTCGTATATTCCACTTAAATCCAGAATTAAGATGAAAGCTGATGTTACGAGTACAAATCAGCGAGCTTTAGTTGAACCATGAAATAAGAAATGTGTTGAAAAAAAATGATTCCTTGCTTGACGAATATAATTAATACCTTTTCCCCAAATATTATCTACGTAAGATTTCCAACGAAATTATTTCGAAGAAAACCAATTGAAAAGGGCGTAATAAAAGACGAGTCGTTAAAAAGTGTTCCTTTTCCCTTTGAATGCGAAGTATTTGCATGGCGAATCGAGCGAACGGAATCAATCAAATGGTTTTTCGATTTTCCGTGTGCTGGAAACAACCGGGGAAAAAGGTAGGGGGATAGCTGTGGTTCTTTAAAAAGACGATAAAGCTCTCTGATTAAAATCAATCGTTTAATTACTCATCGGCAATTAAATCGGTATACTTTCCATGAGCGAGCAAATCGATTGTCATTGATTCTACGAAATTCAAATTAACAAGGCAATAGGGTCTATTATCGGAACGTTGATCGATAGATCGACCGATCCGGTCAGAGCTGTCGTTAGGTATCTCTTTCATTCTCTGATTTAACTAATTAGCGGTATAGAGTCGCATGCCTGACCGTATATAGACTTTTACTACTTGGCCGTTGGAACGTGGTAGTTAGTATCCACTTGACCCTTTCGCTTCCAACGAACTGACGGAATATTTAAAAAATTCTGGATCAATGAGAACTTATAAAAAACGTTCAAAACTTTCAATTACAAATTATCAAAGTACCTATTAAAAAGTTGGCGCAAGTGGGCCGAAGGAAATTTTCGACTCTTGGTGGAACGTTTCAACTTATTCGAAACTTATTTCATGTTTATTTTTAAGTAATCGGCTCTTTCCGTGATATTTATTGAATTTTGAGGTATGTGCGCGTTGATTTTCTATTTTCAGCACGACGATCGGTAAACGCAGCTACGAAAAAGAAATTGCAATTTTTCGGTATTCCACCGATGCGTTCTCGATGAAAAAGCAATGTCGTTTTTCTTCCTGGGTCGGACTTTTAGCCGCTTATTGACCACTTCGTCGCTTCGAAGGCGAAGCGCGTTTCGTTTAAATGCGCTCTTTGCTTCCCCCAGCTCGGCCCCCACTCTTCGTGACGGCCTTTACGATCGTTCCACACTTTCCGCTCGTAATTCAAAACGGACGCGAACGGAGAACGTGCGATCGCACGTAATAGGAATTTCGACGTTGCGTTGTCGGATATTATTGGTCCGGCTTACTTTTGCGCGTGTACCTTCCCGCGCGTGGCGCATTTTAATTAATATTCCCAGGCCGTATCGATGCCCGAATCCTCAATTTCGGGAATTTTTATGAGTTCACGCAAGCGGACCCATTTATAGCTCGCTTCGCGCCGTACATTGGCAATGAGCGGAGATTTTATAGGCGTGCACCAGTGACGTGACGGTTCAGCCGAGAGGGACAGAATGATTTACAAGTTTAGAAGCGCTAACCTGCACATGTAAAATGGAAAGGATTAAAATAAAAATTCGTAGAGAAATTATAATGGTTTAAAAAGATGTAATTTTGGTAAATGCTAAGAAAGGAGCCCATCATGTGGAGGAGGGTGAGAGTGGTCTTATTTTGTAGAGGGTAGCTTCCTGAATGTAACAGCATATGTTTTATATGGTGGTCGTCGCAGTGTAACAAAATATGATAGTATTAAAACCTAGCATTAACAGTGGGTTGTGCATAAATAAAATAGAAACAGTGTTTGAGTCTGGGTTGGGTTTTGTTTCTGTACAAACCAGTGTTTTGTAATAAAAGATATTATAAACTGTAAATTGTCGAAACTATAAAAAAAAAAGAATCGATATCCAATGTTTGCAAAAGACTTTTCCTCGATCGTAACATAAAGATCGAAGAGTTGGATGACAATACTCGTAAACTCTCGCGAAATGATCAAGTATAATTGAAAATAACATCGCACGAACGAATTCTACAACCAAGAATAAAAGAGAAAAGGAGAGAAAGAGAGTCGTGCTTGGGCAGCTCGAGCACGTTTTGCTCCATTTAAAAGGAATGGGCAAATCCCAAGTGGAACCGCGAGGAGTCCATTAGTCACCGAAATCGCATATGACTTTCAATCGAGCTAACTCCCACGAATAGAATATCAACGAACGAGAAATCGATGCTAGACCGAGCCAAACTACTCCCCCTTATTTATTTATACACCACTTTTATCGGTGATCACGATCGTTTCGTTATTTCCTCGATCATAGATCACTTCCCCGAAAAGGAGCAACAGTCTGACGAATGCGCACGAGTTAAACTTGGACCGATCCAATTTCACGTTGCTCGAGTACCACGATTCTTTCTTAACGTCCTTTACATTTGTTAAATCGCGGCTGTGGGGTTTAACGAGCTTCCCACCAAAGTAGAATCACCTTTCTCCCTTTACCAAAGGAGTTCGACCCTTAGACAGTGAAACCCCTCGTAAAAGCATTCGTCAGTCTCGCTAACCATATCCTCCTTCTCATTTTCTCTTCCAACCAGAAGAGAAAGAAGATGAGAGGGGTTCAAGATCGAGGGCAGGTGCGTGGGAAGGCACGAGACCGAGTCCTCTGAATCTACCAAGGTCAATTTAGCAATTAAACTACCCGAGGAGAAGAACCGAAACTAACCAGACGAGAAGCCCCCGATCACCAGTAGCGTAACCACCACACGACCACCAATATCGTTAGTAAGGGTTGACATTGGCGTAGTCGATCGAATCTCTCTCTTCACGTCCAGCACGAAAACACCCTATCACGCTCTCACGACTATGGGCCCCGATGGCCCTCGATCGGTAAGAAGGTTACATTATTGCTGCGTTACCCAGCTTCACGGCTCATCGACCAGCCGATCCGCGGCAGTAAGTTAAACGACGGAACGCGGTAACACGTAGATATATACCACTCGAATGCACCAGCATCTCTCCTTCTCTCTTCCGTTAGCCTAGAATTATAGGCTGGAATACGAGCAAAGGGTAACTTTTCTTAACTCTCTTTGCTCTCTCTCTCTTCGATGCTAGAACTGCACATCGTTCTTGCGTTTTATTTTTATTGGCCTCTTTGTTCTATGAGTTCGAGCTGTACGATCGGACGGAACGAGCGACCTTCTACCGTTTCGAACGACGTTATCCCGGGGTTCTTTCTTGAACGGGTCAAATGCAGTTATCTTAAAAGAGGGAAGAAGAGTCGTTCGGCTCGGTTGGATTCGATATGTTTTTTTTTAGGCAAGATTGGAAGGTATCTTAAGTATATTTTGGTGATCATAGAAAAGAAAATTTGATCGAATCTTAAGTTAAATAGAATACTTTTAGGGTATTATAGGAATTGTTGTTTGTTGAGTTCGGTATACTTAAAGAGAACCCTTATCCATTTGCCCATATATTTTTCTATCACCTTCTTTCCCTCTAGCTTTGTATCCGAAGGAACGAATCTACACTTTCAAGAAGTTAGTTGGGAACGATCGGTATACGAGCCATTCGAGTTTCAAAGAGAAATTTCCTAGCGTTCCTAACTCACATCGTTCAGCACGATCCGAGTTTTCCTTCTGCTGCTCCTCTCTCTCTTTCCTACTAGAAACTTTCGGTCGATAATGTATGCGCCCAGATCTTCGCGATGGATCGACTGATGGGAAAAAAGGGAAATGGTTGGCTGGTGAGAGTCGACGATGGAAAAGAAGTGAGTTACTCGCGTCGAAAGCTAAACGATTCTGAAGTATGACTAATGTACACGTCGTCGTGGTACGTACGGCTTTTCGACGGCACATTCTAGCGACTGCTAGGAAAACCTAGTAGGAAACTCGATAGCTAGACGTTCGTTACGAATTTCTCGCTTTCGCGAAAGGGACGTATGAAAATGTTCCTTGGGAAACACGTCCACCAAACTACGAGAACGCGTATTTTCAAAGACAAAATACGTGAACCCATATATGAAAGTTCATATTTGGGTATACACAATTCGGTATACCCAGCGTATAATTAATTATCCTAAAAAATTAAGTAATGAGTTACATAACGGACCAACCACACACATGTATCTAAATTTCTGTAAATTCATATTAAATAAGTTCGTTCAAAAGAATGATTAATCAAATTACCAAGAGAGTCTTGCATTCTCGAACATATCGTTTAGAAACGTGCGTCCACAAAATTCATTGGCAGGACGCATACGAACACTAGATGGCTGAGGACTTTGGCAAAAGCAGAAACGAGCCATCTCCAAATATCTGCAGGATTACGCGGCCTCGTTCTGCAGAGAAGGGGAAGAGAGAGAGAGAGAGAGACGAGGAGCGAGGAATTAGTAACCGCGCTTCGGACCATAGTTCATTATGCTAATTAAAGTTGGGCAAATACACGGTGAGTGGCTCGCTCGTATTTTCAACCTGTTTCTATCTCTTTCTCCTAACGTACACAGGCGTATAGCTCTACCTCTTTCTAACTCGAGCCCTTCTCTTTTTCCTTCTTCCACACACTCCTGGCTGTCTGCCGCGTCCAGTGATCTTAGCCCCGTGCCTATAAACCCCCCCCCCCTCCTATGCAACGGCTCGTACATTTTCACAATCTTCCTCTTTTTTTCTTTTTTTTTCTTCGAATCGCGTTCCCCATTGCGGTCAAGGGGTTCGCTTAACCCAGCCTGCTACGAGAGGATGAGATGAAGTATCGCGAGGGTCCGATAGGATTGCTGTTTACGTATACGTGTATGCGAAATCTCGCAAGATCTCGTTAATGAAAGTGTTGCGAGATTCGTGATGAAAGGCTCGATAATTAAAGTGTTTCGTGTCGTGCTAACTGAACTTTGTAATTCGGCGAGTGATCTTATAGGAGTATATTTTCATTAATCATTGGATTATATGTACAAAAATCACTTTAGTATTGGCTCGTTCAATTATTATAGGTACGTAACTAGAGCATCGATATAGGATTTCTTTTCGTTAGTGAAAACCGTGACACACTTTCAACCAAAGTGGATGGTACCTACGAGTGGATGGGAATATATCTGTAACCGGTTAATTAAAAAACGCGGTACACGGGCCATCGTGGTCGTAGACCCCGTTGTCATTGAAATGTTGCCAAAAATTTTATTTCCGCAGACCCGCCGGCAATGCTTCCGCCGTGCAAACATCGAGAACACGTAGATGTACCACCGGTAACGGTGTTCATTTTCCTCTGAAACTCTCTCTATCTCTCTCATCCGAATTTACCGACCCGAAATGCTATCACACTGGTCTACAGTAGGACGATATTTGCATCGCGTAATAGCCGGCCGAAGACCACGCGAACGAAGTCCTACCTTCCAGCTTCTCAAATATTTCGTTCGATACGTTCGTGGATCAACGAAAAGTATCAAGGTTTCTGATTGAACCACGATAACTTGACGAGTACTATGAAAGCTGATTAATTGGATAGCGATACTTCGATCAGAATTTTGTCGAATTTTTTCGAGATAGAGTGTCATTTTATAAACATGTTTTCTCTTGTCCTTTTGTTCATTATTTTTCATGCGTTTGTATTCATTTCACGGTTTAACGAACCGAAATGGAAGGAAGATTATAATCATATTACGAGACGAGTGTCCAACATGGTAGTACGATGTAACATAACAGAAAAATATTACACTAGGAAGGCAAGATTACAAAAACAGTTGCAGTATTCTTTTAGCAGAGATTCTCTCGAAGTTTCAAATTAAGTTAAATCTTTGCCTAGATAAGCCATAAAGTATATCAATTTTCAAAATCGACAGTTATTTACGAGATATCGTGAACCAATGGTCACGGTGAATTGGTGCGACTTTCGAACCTATAAATATATCGGTGCTTCACTCGTAACGCACGACCATTCGTTAAAGTCTCTCTCTCTCTCTCTCTCTCTCGGATTCTCTTCCTTCACTCTATTATAATAAATTTCGTTTCCTCCCACATCGAAGGTTATAACGCGCGATCGGACTCGAAAAGCTGCGAAACCATTGACCAGAATTCGACGGATTCCGAACACGAATCGATACAGCACGTTGATAGAGAGAGAGAGAGAGAGAGTGAGAAAGGGAGAGAAAGAAGAGAGAGAGAAATTACATCGAGAGCCAAGGATAGCGCCGACAATAACGCGTTTTACGCCCCCGATCGAGCGCAGCTAATTCCTAGGATCGTCGGCTTCGTCGAGTCATGCCTCGAGGCTTCGGAACTACACACACACACACACACGTGTACGTGTGAGAGAGTGAGGTGTGCGATTTATGTTGTCTCGCGGCCGGAGAGCAGCCTGGAAATTCGAATGGGCGAGGAATCAATCGGCGCTCGTAGATGGAAGAGTTTGTGTGAGTCTGCACGTGCCTACATATGTGTATACGTATATGAGAGAAAGAGAGAGAAGAAATAGATAGAAGGGCTGTTGTACACGGCCGATCGGGATTTCTCGCGGCATTTCGCACGTACCATTCACACGCGTATACACGGTGTTCCGTTTGTAAAGAGAACCGAGACCAACGGTACCTCTCCGTACTGTTATCGAACTCTCTAGTCTCTGTCTATCCGTCTTTCTCCTTTACTCCCCTTTTCCTTCTCTCCTGAACGACCATAGGACGGCCACCTGGCGCTCTTATCGGCTCAACAAATTTAACTTGATTTCCTATACGGTCTTTGCGGAGCTCGAGGGAAATACCGGAGCTCCGGCTTCTGCGCGTCTAAACTCGCTTTACGATAAGGGATAAACCTCTCTCTCTCTCTCTCTCGTGCCAAAGCTACGGGCACATCGATGCTAGTAGCCGTAGTATCGTAGTAAGCCAGCAGCACCATTCACCGATGTGAATCTCGAATACTCGAATCCTCTTGACCTGCCCAGCGAACTTTTCGTAAGCACGAGGGAAGGGTGAGGAGTTTGGTAGGACCGTAGCCGAGGTCGGGGGTGAAAGTTTTCAAAGTGGCCGACCTTTATCGAACGAGAAGATCGCGAGGGTTGGTGGGTGGTTGAAGAAGAGAGGTTAAAGGGTGAGGTGGTGGACCTGGGTGGTGGTGGGAGCACGAAAGGCGAGACCAGATTTTCCGAGCTTTAGAGATAGGTACGCGTTGTTGCTGTTGGTCGATGAACCTCCTCTACGATGTCGAAACTTTTCGCGTCCTGTGGAATTGGGGAGCCAAAAGTGAGAAGGGAGGTCATATTTCTTCTTCTTTTCGTCTCTTCTTGTTTTGATATGTAGGATAGATTTTTAGAGAGTATAGCTCGACAGATTGAAAATAATATTGGGTTTTTCTCGTTTTTGGGTTTCATGTGGAGTTGTACCTAACGTATTAAGGAGAGAAGTTCTATCTACGAAAAAGCGAGACTGTGCCAACATCTGTTTCAACTATTTTAATCTAATTAAGACGTCGATTGCACTCGATTTTTTAGGTTGCATTTGCAATATTTGTATGTGTCGTTTATTAATATTTATAATACTTTAACCATCAGTTATAAAAAAATCTAATATAACAATTATTAATATTTATTGACAGTTTAAGGAAAAAATTATAATAATAAAGCCAGGTTTTGAATTTTTAGTATATTTTTAACATTATGCGTTTATACATCAAATCTGCCCACGTACTAGGTACATTCATATATGGACAATACTAAAACTTTTTTGATTACAGCACCTAAATATCGATGACAATAATTTTTTTCATTATCTATGGTCCGAAAACCAATCTTAATAGACTTGCATAACAGCCTAAACCAGTCTGTTAACAATTGACTAAACTATGCATCCAAGGGTTAATATACACCGAGATACGAGTGAGTCAACGAGAAGACTCTTGACAAGATTCCACAACTTTGAAAGGACACAAATACGTCTATCTATTACATAGACAAGTTGACGTCTATGAGTGTTCCCTTAAACGCCGACGCGCCATCCCTTTGGTAAGGGCGAACTTGCAAAGTCGCGAGTGGTGGGATGGACGACGAGAAAATGGCAAAGAAGAGAGTAACGTGAGTGAGAGAAAGAGAGAGAGAAGCGGACAGACGAATACAGACAGAGACGCGGCGTATGGTACACGCAGTCTGGGCCATAGTCTGTATAATTCAGTCATATCCATGCTAATCCCAACCGGCCGGCCCGCGTTATTCTCCATGATGGATGCACGGCCACAGGAGAATTGCCCTTTTCATTGAAATACAACTAAAATTAAACTCATTTGCCGCCCTCGTGAATTTACGACGGCGATGGCGTCGGTATCTTTCTCTTACTATCACACGCGAATTTCCTTTCACTCTCGCTCGTTCCCTTCGAAAGACAGACGGCTTTCCTTTACCATGGAAGTAGTATAAGCCGTAATTTTCTAATTTCATTATATCCTTAACGATACGCGACTTCTGATGGTTAGCTAGTTTGCTAGCTAGCTTTGTATTCTCGTCGTGCCTTCGAAATTTTGCGTAAAGCGTAGAAACCCTAGTGCTTGGTGTTCGTTCGCTCGCTTTTAGTGGATCTCTTCGTTTATTACGGTTAATAAAAAAAGCAACGGAAGGCATCGGGATGGTGGCAGTTTAACGACCGAAAGGGATTAAATCGTTACGATGGGATGCAGCGAGAGTGAAAGTACGAGCAAGGGAAGATTCTTGCTCGTAACGTTACGCGACTCGTCGCCTTTCCTTTTTTTTTGCTGCTTCTTTCCTTCTCTCTCTCTCTCTCTTTTTACTGCTCGATCGGCCGAGGTCTCTTCGTTTTATTTAATAATCGCTCGAGCCTCTCGAAGGAGAAAACAGGGAGTCTCTCCGAGAGCCGTGAAGAGGTTTACGAGTTACGTCGTTCGACCTCCGACGGATTTTTATAGGCAACGTGTGAGGTTCTCGAAGAACAATGGAGTTCGCGTCGGAATACGATTACGGCCTTCATTTCGACGCTTAATCGTTCAGAAAACGAACGATTCCTACAAACTTTACCGTCTCCTCCACGTCTTCTAAATTATTTTGTTTTTCTACTCCATCTTCGAGTAATATCATGAGCCATCTCGTAATGGTTTAAATCTATCCCCGCGAGATAGAGAGAAATAAAATTTTTGCAAATGTCAAGCTTACGTTTTCGAGCTTCTTTGCCTCTTAAATTCACTTCTCGCAAAGGGATTTCACGTCTCGAGAAAATGTAACGCGGTGTATAGGATCTTTCATGGAATGAAAGGAAACGCGAATAGTTCCATTGGTTCGCTTGACGATATCCAAGATTTTCAGGCTCGCCGCTTGGGATCAAACAGGATCATACGATTTTCTACTTTTGCGATCGAACGATGCATTCTCGTGAACTATTTTCTATCAACCGCTGTTCTTTTCTGACGAAGTTTTGGAACGAAAACTGTCATGAATCTTTTTAATAAAATATATAATCTATTTTCTTTAAATCAATCATTTCTTCTCTTATAGCCAAGAATTCATATTGGATATATCGAGCAATTTCGATACTAATCTTTTTCCATGACTCACTTTTATTCACCGAATAACTCAAACGTTTTTCGATTGGCCCCGTCGACAATCTCCTACGATAAAAGGACGTTAGAATAAAATTATCCGAAGAGCCGAGATGGAAGAAGTCGTTTTGGCGAACGGAACGATGCAAAAGAGGACGAATGTAGAAAGACAGAGTAAAATAGAGAAAGAGAGAGAGAGACATCACGCCATATGTGGCGGAGATACTTATTCGACAGATGTGTCGATATTTTCCTATAGACGGGCGCGGGAAAGTGGAGACATGCCAGGTAATATCGAATCGGGGAGACTCTGGGCGCCGTGCGTTTCGAGAGCTCTATAAACTGCCTTTCGAAGGAAGGACGGAAAGAGAAAGAAAGAGAGAAGAAAGGTAGGCGCATTGGATGAGATGGAAACATCGAGAGATCGTAACGCGCATAAAATGAAAATTCGCGAGCGTCGATGGCAATGCTGGTGTGTGCACTACGGGAAGCTTATCTCTCGAGAGGGAAGGGGCTGAAAAATCCGATAAATCAAACTTCGATGGAATAAGAGGGAAAGGGAGAGAGAGAGAGATCGAGAAAATAAAAATTATTATCCAGCTATGTAAAGCGCGAGCCAGGGATTTGGCCATTTAATGCTCGAATTTGAAATATGCTCGTGAAAGCGATTTGTTTTACCCACGGATTTTTCCACTTTTTTGTTGGCTAGAATGTTTTTAAAGCTTATTTACGACAATCGCACGAGATAGATAGAGAGAAAGAGAGGAAGAGAGTCGAGGCAAATATTCTTTCGCAATGGTATGGGGTGTTAAGAGCGTTTCGCAGCTGTTTGAACAGGACGACCTATTGTCCCGTCTCGTTTCGTAGTTTAAATATCCTCGTTTCGGATAGAATTCGATGATGGTGTTTATGCAATCTCGAGAGAAGAATGCGTTCGGCTGAGGTTCTTGCGTACACTGTTCTCCGTTAAATAGATATCGTTGTTTACGAGAGAAATCTTCAGTTTTCTGATCGTGTTCTTTAGAAAGCATCCCAAGTATTTTCTTGTAGTGTTGGATATGAGTAGGGTTTCGTGACACCCAGGTTTTGTTTAAGTAAAGTGCTTTATTAGATTTTACATTTTTTTTACATGTGTTCGTTAAATCGTTGTATCGTCCAAATTGATCGAGGGCGAATTTTATAAATTAATGTTGACAAGCTGACCCATCTAAAGATATTTTGTATTATTGTATTTTGAAACTGATGAATTATTTTTTTTTTTGTTTTTTAAGATCAAATAGATTCCCAATAAATTTTGCATCACAGATAACTCGTATTGTGTTAATTAAACTATAAAGAAAAAATATCGATTTTTTTAAATTTATAATCGTGCAACAACTTCGTTACATAAAATAGATATTTAACACATTGACTGTTACGCCGGTCACGAATGACCACCTATGATATAAATGCACTATCAATAAGAACATACTTATAATAATGAAAATGTTATAATAACCCAAAATAAAATTCCTACAAAGTTTGCGTGTCAGTCAACGTGTCAACTTTGAAATATTTAAAGACATTTCCCGCGAAACTGATTCTAAAAGCTTCACTTGCAAACACCAGTCCAATTTCACCATATATGACATAGGAAGTAACGCATCTAAAACAGCGATCTCTCCGTAGATAAATAAAAAAACACATCACTGTCAAGTATGCAAGAAAAAATAGAAAAAAAAAAACAAAAGTAGAAAAGCACAAGAGTGCTTATATCGCCTTTGGGTCGAACGAAGTTGAACGACGGAAGCACGTCGTTCCGGGATTCGAGGGTATTCAATTACATTCTGAAAGGGAGATCGATACAATTAGGAAATGAGAAAAGAATTTAATGGAAGGGCCAGCACAATAAAAGGCTCACGAGGAATTCGTTAGAGGGCTACTTTCGACTAATATATACGTAGATTCTTTCTCTTTTTAGCAGCAGCATCGTAGAACGCGAAGGGCGGACCCTTCCCGACGGCTACTCTCGGCCGCAACGTTTTAAACGACGTCCGAAGTCTCGTTTCGTTTCTCGAGTTAGAAAACCGTAAGCCTTTTACGGTATACACACCTACTCTCTCTTTCTGGTAGGTACTCGTCGGCGCGCGCGCGCATACGTGCGGCACAAAGATTGGGAAACGCCTTTTTCGATTACCCCGAGGGCCGCGAAACAAATCAAGCGGGAGAGTAAGCGTCGATATTCAGCTGCATTTCCCACGAGGGGGATGCGAGCGATCGAGTTGGAGAAGTTTCTCTTTCTCTCTCTCTTTACTTTTTTCTTTTCCTTCCACCTTTTTCTCCGTCCGGAGGACGGACGCGCGTCCGGAGAACTCGAGACTCGAAGCCGCCACACTATCGATTATATTTTCAAACTAATATCAGGGAATTATATTTATTTATTTTATCTTAGATTTTTTATTACTTTTCTAATTTCTTAATTAATAATCAATAGTATGTCTCATGAGTTCTGATAGTTTGTTTGTAACAAATAAAAAAGAAATAAAAAATATACCTACATGTTATCGAGTGAATTAGAAGAAATATATTTGATTGAGTAACGAAACATATTAATACAGGTGCTACGACTCTGATAAAATTCGTATAATCATTTTAACCTCCATTCTTTCGTATTAAAATCCATGATCAACCAACCATTCTTTTTTCACCAGAAAAAATTACTTCCAATTTCAATTCCTTCAAAAAATTAGCGAAGCTCAAACGAAACGTGTGCCCGAGGTACGTGCAAGCCCTCGAAAGATCGAGTACTCTGACATTATTATTTGAAAAAACGAAGCAACGTTCTCCAAACGTTGAATTCGAGGGAATATCGAAGCGCGGCGTGCATATTTATGAGTGCAAAGGGCCGAGCAGGTAGGACGTGGATGAGAAGGTAGAGTAGGAGGTGAAAGAGGGTAGAGGAAAAGTGGCAGGGTTGAATTTTATCAGTTACGACTGAGCGGACAGGAGGCAACGGTAGAGAAAGGTTAAGCTGTCGCTTGACGGACGAGGCTAATGAAAGCTTAGCCGTGTAATGCAATCTGACGGAAAGCAACCTAGACGTCTGACGTGATAGGTCAGTCGAGGCTAGTCTCGAGTTTGCCGGGAAGACAAGTGGATTACTCGCTAGTAGGAGGAGGTAGAAGAGGTAGAGGAGAGGGGGAACGAAGGGGGAGGAAAGAGAGAGGATTCGAGAGGGCCGCCGGAGGGATGCCGGAGATGGCGGCCATATAACCGGCGATCTTCGACTTTTCTTTTTTTCCTTTTGCTACCCTTCTCCCTCCCACCTTCTCTACCTCTATATATATATTGTACATATGTATGTACATGTATAAGTGTATGTGTAGCTCTCTCTTTCTCTCTCATTCTTTCTCGCGTCAACCTATCACACTGGATATATTCTCTCCTCCGATATTCGAGAACCCCTTCCATTCTCATCCCCCTTATACATACCTCACAGTAGCTACCGACATGTGACGTTCATCGTTATGGACGTTTTATCTTCTCTCTTTTAGACCTGTAATTCTCGTCCACATAGAGATCCCGTAAGTCTTTTGACTTGTGGGCGATAGTCGAATATGAAGTAGATCTCTTTTTTTATATAGTTCCAAAAATATATCGATTATTTTTACTAAAAATCGAATACTGTGTACGCTGTGTGTGTAGAAAAAAAATTGGATAAAAGTTGGGTATGTTTCTGAAAAGGAAAGGGAAGAAAAAAATGGTCAATCATTGAAACACAGTGTAGGACAAACGAAGACGATTTGCCTAACGAACGACGAACGAAGGGTGAACTAGACGCGTTCCGAGCGGAAAATGCAAATCGGTCGTGCATTACGCGTTCGCCATCGGCCCGTCGACGTTTAATTGACCTTCGTTATTTTGTCGACGGAACGTCAGACGGAATAGACAAGTCAACGAATCTAATACGATATTTCGGTAGTCCGAGTGACGATCGAACGTGAATATTTCTTTTAAAATTGAACTCGACGGATACCTCAAGTTCCATCTTATTGTTTTCAAGAAAAATTATTGGTAATCGTTTGTTTATTACAACAGTGAACGGTATTGCATTTTTTCCATGCAGATATCGAATGTTGAAAGAATAATAATTTTAGTCCGCTTGAAAAGTTACACATAACAAAACTTATAAAAAAAAACAATTTCCAACCTTTTATGTTTCATACATTTTTATTATACGACGAACTGTAATAAAGATATTTCGATTCCTTGACAAATACTTAACATACGTCCAAATTTTACTACAGCTAGTTTAAAACTAAATGGTATAAAATTGGAAATATGTCGCTTCAAAAGTAACCATTTAGTATAAAAGGTTAATTTTCATCATCGTACAACCAACCAAAAAATTAAAAAAACTTTCCCTCATCGATGTCATAAATTTACACTTTTACCATCGTGATGTATCATCGACGCTTTACAATATCGCGAACGAGAGTCGCGTTTCTTCGTACGGGACGCCGCCTATTTTCCCCGTCCCCCCCCCACCCCTTTCTTTCTGTTCCCTGGCGGCACAACAGAGGCACACGTACATACATACGTAGTTTCGCGATACGAAACGTTGCTGCTTTCCGTTCCCGCGATACATGCGGTTACTTAATTCCATTCGGCACGACACCGGCGCGCTTTTTCCCAGAAACGTTTAGACATCGCGATCGATGTCTCGAGTCGGGAGGAACACTCGCCGATTCCGTGCTTCAAAGTCGTCCTTCCACGTCTCTACTAGCGGTGCACGCTACTCGCGTAGGTATGCTTCAATTTACAACGATGAAAAATGCAATTGCTCTTTTTCACTTCGAACGAATTTTTTTTTTTTTTTTTTCGTCGGATCCCGAAAATTACGAATCGTTCGACCGCGAGGAGAATTATCGAGAGAAAAAATTGAATCTGAAAAAATCGTTTTATAACTCGGTTGAAAAAACTTTTTTTTACATCGTCCATCCATGCCTGTAAAACGTTTATCTCCAATTTTTTTTTTTTTTTGTTCGTAAACCAATCTTTTTTTATCCTTTCATATTCTGAACTTCCGTCAGCGTTACGTATGTACGCGGAGAATCAATGCTCTTGCCCATGATATCCGTTAAGGCATTTCAATATAGGCATACCACGAGCGAGTCGAAATGTTCTGCCTACGATAAAATGCATTTTATTGCGTATCGCGAATACTCCACTTCGATTTCCTCCGTGACCTTCATTTCCTCGAAACGCGCCAGCCCACAAAATGAAATTGGAGGAAGAACCGACGACCGCAAGGAACATGCTCGTTTGATTATTATCGGTCCCCTTCGAACACGATTTCTATCGATTATCAAGCAAAGTGATCAGGAAGATGAACGAAATTGAATGTTAACGTTCGTATCCTCAATCTTTACAAGAATAGCATTTTTCCATTGGAATTTTGAATATTTTTGAACAACCTCCTTACCGTGTAAAACTCACACTCTTTATATTTGCAACTGTTTACGTGAATAATAGCTTTAATGACGACAGGTACCAATAAAATACACTAAATGCCTTATGATCACCAACTACGAGTATTATCATTAGGTACATTGCTCGTGCTTATAAATTATTATTAATATGTTAAACCTGACATTTTGAACTATGCAGTTATTTCCGCAGAACTTCTCTATGAAATTAATTAACAGAATATCAACAGTAATATGTTACCTAACTTTGACCATAAATCAATTCAGTGACACACTCAACTTCTTTAACTATTCCTTTTATTCATTCGAACCAAATGTGATCAATGCGGTATCTGACATAAATTCCACTTAATTCTTTTTCCGATTTATTTCCATTGGACTTCTCATCTTTCGATCACCAATGACAAATAAATGTATTATTATTATTTTATATACGCCATCACATAGTAGTTCACCGCAAAGCAAAAAAGAAAAAAGAGAGAAAAAGAAAAGAACGAAACTGACAACGACTCGGTGCGATATCGGTTTGTGCGAATGTGGGTGGAAGGGCGGACAAGTTATAATTAGTTTTATCCGACTGTACAGTCGGAGGAGGTGGTCGTAATGAAAACGATAGGCCGGCACGAGAGCTTCGTGTAATAGCTAACCGAGTCCCAGCAGCCAGTAGCAAAGGTCTAGTAGTCACAGCAGCAGCACCTACTTGCACCGTCGGCACCACAAGCAACAGCAGCAGCCAGTTGGTCTGCACGATATTACTATTTGCACAAAATTACCTGGCCAAGATTGCCGGCCTTCCGAGCACTCGAGTTTCGATCAGCCACCATCGTCGTCGACATTTTCCTCTTCTCTTCCCCCTTTTCACCTTGTCCTGCCTAGCTGGTGGTCTCTCATTCTCTCAGCAAAGTCGTTACTCGGAATAATCGCGTGCGTGATCCCGCGAACAACGGCCCGGTTTACCCCTCGTGGTTTCAACCATTTTTTTTTCTTCCTTTCTTTCTTCTTCGAAAAACCAGCACACTACTTTTGTCTCTCTCTCTCTCTCTTTTTCTTTCTTCAGCTTTGTGTTCCTTCGCGACGAAAGTGATACGATAACCATCGTTCGGTCGTGATCTATTAAACGAATTGACTTCTGTATTTAAGGCTTATTATGTTTCTCGCATGCTTACGTGTTTTTCTTCATTTTACTTTAACTTTAATTACGATAAATGTTTAATTAAAACTATCCTTTCATTTTAGAAAATTCTAAAATGAATATGGTTCTCGCGTTACATGCGCTAACTTTTGGAAAAGTTACCTTTCGCGGATTATCTCACCAGATTATATTTTGGATATTAAAAGAGAAAGCAGAGAGGATTCGCGTTACAAAGGCAACGTAATCTTTACGCAGAATAGATAACGTATACTGGGTCAGAATTCTCGCGAGAAGGGAAGCGCGTAGAATCACCCGCGAAGAAAATATAATAGACGAAACCTTTGTGTGTGGGTGTGTGTATGTGTGATGAAGTCTATACAGAGAGTAGAAAGTAGGTCTCTTGCTTCCTTCTCTCTTCCGAGTCCCATCCATCATGAAATAAGAAAAGCGACGGATTGCCTTTTCTCGTATGAATATTCATAAGAAAGAACGAGCGAACGTGAGAGAGAGGGAGATGGGTAGATATGAAACTAGCGCAAAAGAGAAGGATAGAAAATGAGGGAAACAAAGGACCGACGTATATGAGGATCATCGCGAAGGCGGAAATTGTTTTCTCGCGGCTCGTTGTTTTCTGGATTAGCGTGGCTCTCGCTTCCTAATTCACGCTCTCTCTCTCTCTCATGGTTCGACTTAGTCCGTCGAGATACGAAGGAAATTAAAGCACCACGACGAAAACTTCGTTTCGCAAACGCCCGCTATTTCGGAAGAAACTCGAGTGGGCGATTATCTTTAAGCCCGGTTTAATTACCGTGCGTGGAACAACGGGGAAAGATGACAAATAATCTTTCGATGCACGAACGAGGCAATCGCGTTCGATCAAAAATAACCGAGATCAATTTCTTTTCGTAAATTATTTTCTGTGCGACATTTTATAGCTATGAATTTATTGATCAAGATTTTATTTAAATTTGGATCATCTGAAATGAATTATCTACCAGGAAATCAGCTGTCAGTTCGGTACGAGCAGCATTTAAACTAAATTACTGTAAAATGATTATCGGATTCTTATAAAACATTTATTTATGCCGAACAAATGGAAGTATTTGTTAGATTACATTTTGCTGTTAAAATAATTCAATAATTGGTAGAAACGTATCAATCGTGTTAATCATATATTCAGCTATTTTGCCTTGCTCGTCAACAAATTAATTTGCAAATGAAATAATTAATTCAACGTCTTTCCAATCTTTAACATTTATTATTAGGTACACGATTTCCTGATCTTAACAAATAAGTTCAGATTTCTCTGGGTTGCTCACAGTCATCGTACAACTTCACACCCTTGCCCCTCTTCTTCACTCTGACACTTTCGTCGCATTTTCTTGGTCCTAATTTTCCGCTAATTTTCGCGTCGCCGACGAGGATGTGATTCGCTTAAAACGATGTTCGAGGCAGAAACGCGTTTAAGCGGTTTAACGGCGAGAGAAATACGGCTATTCTCGGTCCACGGGCGATACGCTAGCTAGCGAGCGTGCCGCCTCCATGGTTTATTACATTTTCTATCTGAAATATGCCATCTTTATTACGTTATCGTGGGCTACCTCTCGGTGCGTGCTACGAGTCAGTTTACGCCAGGCAGATTCCGTCCCCCGATATCCATTTATAAGGGTAATAATTAGCAGTTTTCTTTTTCAATTTTAATAGAACGCTAATCAGGTCGGTTCGCGGTAAGGGAAAGCGAGAGAGAGAGAATGACGAAATGAGAGAGGTGGGGATGGCTAACCCTTTTCCATTCCTCTTGGGACCAACTCGATGGCGAGCCCATTATCGACATTACTCTGACGTTCCTACGGTAATGTATTTTCTAAATAGATGAGCCTTTCGAACTGTCACATTTTATGGTAATGGTCGAAGTGGTACAACGAAAGTATCGATTAGTCGACTAGCTAGTTGGAGAATACAAAAGAGAACTAGGGTACGTTTGTTAGAATGATTTGTTATTATAATAACGTGTAAAGGGTATCATATAGCTTCATTTTGACCTGGTTAAACGGTCAGTTTTTAAATGATAAAACGATCTATAGTAATTTCGTTAGTTCATGTCGGTTTGATTCTTTCAACGGAGGATTAAAGTACTTAGGTCAAATTGGCTTGAGCGGAAAGTTTGTGTTCGCGCGTCAGTTCATTTTCACAGTTGGCTCAGCAGTGTTCGCAGCAAGAGAACCCAATCAGTGAGGAGGTATATTAGTTGAAAAATTGGAAATCTTCGTAATTACTTCCAGTAGCCCAAAATCTTTATGTATGTACCTGTAAACCGTTCATCGAAGCACTACAAAACAACAACTGTAAAACAGTAGTGCAATACTTCTCTGAAGGGAGTTTGATTTTGTAAAAAATGAAACAAATGCCTTGACGAGATAACAGATAGAAAAACCAAAAACAAATAAAGTAAAAAATATAGTCAGAAATTGGTAAATATTACACCGACCGCGCTCTGTGTGCAGTTTTTTAAAGTAAACTTTTGAATTATTTTTATTTCGTCCATGCTTCAAAGAATTCTACAATATTTGAAAGTTGACGAATACGTTTTAGTTTGAAGAACAATAGTGATCTAATTGGCAAATGGTTATTATTATTTCGTATGACGGATATACTCATCATTTAACAAGTTCTTGTCAGGCATAGCTATAAGATCAATTATTGATCAGTTCTACTTGAATGTGTATAATGTCTTTAAATCTAATTCGAATTTTTGCCGAAAAATTCTATACCACATCCTGCATAATATTGTAGAAAAATGATTTTCTTAGATCGTCCCCTAAACGTTAATATTCGGCACAAGTTTAACGGTTATTTTGTGCCACGTTTTTATATTCCATGGAAAACCGAAAGGGGGAATATTCAATATATGGTATTATTGCCAGACGAAACGCCGCCACCACCACCGGCAGTGCCTCACTCTCCCCCGCCCGTCTCAATATTTTATTGAAACGTATATCGCAATATGGCGGAGGGGTGACACGCGTTGCAGCCACGCGCTCGGTGCCTCGAAATTTGGATATCTCACTTAAGAGGGGGCTGCAGGGAGAAGACTTTTTAAGGGTTTATTTTATTTCCCTTTCGAGATCCGCGATTTGATTAACGGCGTTTATATTCAGTGTCTCGTTTTTTTCTACGATCATTATGCAAAGTATGGTGAACATATATTTTATGATACAAGGGATGATATTTTCATATGTTAACATTTTTTTTTATATCTTCATTCTTTTCGAATAACTATTTTATTAAAAGTTATCCATTTTTTTGCAAATTATGACATTATTGAATTTATTTTATTTTCACTAAAATAATAGTGATAATTCATAATATCGTAAAGACACATTGTCCCAAAGCAAGAACGTGGAGTTAATTGACTGCAAGAACGTGGAGTTATCAAATAATTACAAAGAAATAAATTAATATTTAAATATTCATCAATTCTCATAAAACAAAGAGCAGATCGGGTTAATCCTAAGAGGGTTAAACTTAAATATCTAGAATAGACCTTACAAAAATGTCAATGGCATCAACGTAAAAACATTTTTATATTCCCCACGGTTCTCGTTATCAGACAGAAGCTTCGAAGGAAACGGTAATTCAAGTTCTTAAATTCTTCCTCGTAGGGAAGATAAATCGGCGTCGTCGACGGTGATTCCGCTTCGCGCGAGTCCCATGAATTTTCCTCTCTGGGTGCTCGTAACACGCACGCATACTCGCGTAGGCGCGTGCCTAACGATGCACGCATCCCCAAGACTGAAAATGTCGAAACGGCAGTATGCTAAAAAATGCTGACACCGAGGATCGACGACGCTCGCCCCTTTTTCTCTCTTATCCTTCTATTCTTTCTCAGTTTTTCTGCAAATGCCATTCGTGATACAAAATAAGACAAAAAGACAAAAAATATCCCATACGATATCCCCAATTAAATATCAAACATTTTATCGTACGGTATTACACATTTATTTAATCGTTTTAATATTTTTCAGATATTTCATTATTTATTTAGCCATTATTTTACCAACTTTCATAATTTCATACATACGGTTAATATTAACGATGTTTTAATTACCGTCATTAATGAGTACCAACGTTTTAATCTCATTAAATTATTTGATCCCACAAAAATAATTAATAACCGCGAGAACATCGAAGATCGCAAACGACCGTACGAAAATCTCGGTTGGTAACCGCGAGTCGTCTAAAAAATTTCGCGTGGGTGGCGAAGCGAGGAAGACTGGGGCCAAGGGGGTTGGGGGGGGGGGTGGTTGTGAAGGGATTACATCGCGCACCGGAGCGATATAATTTATATCTCCGCATTTCTGGAACGTCGTTACACCGCAACGTCGACGGCTACGGCTCGGCTCGTCATATTCCTGGATGTTCAAGCACGGGGTAATACATTTGCGACAATGTACATAATTCGTCGCTCGTTAGTGTAATGAACTTCACGTTAAATGGTTCTACAAATGCGAGACATTATGTTTGCAGAATAATTGTACCCACCTCGCAACCTGCCTCCCTCTACCACCCCTCGATTCCAGGACCAGCCCAACTCGTTCTAAACCCGTTGTTGTCGGGGCGGGTGACAATCGATATTGTCTGTTCTGGAAAGGCTCGATGGCGCGTATTAGGGTAGGAAGAGTTAATAGCGAGCTCTCGTATATTATATCGCCGTGGCTACGTAATAATAATGAGGCTGTGCGCGTCATGGCGGCGGCGGCGGCAGCAGGGCGTCGGACCGAGTACGAGTACCTAAATTTTATGCGAATCGTAATTATCGTAATTGTAATTCCGTGGCCGCGTTCCCTGAAGCACCGCCGACAGCAGTAGCGTCGGCTTGTGTCGCGGCTAGCCGGATGGCTCGAAGCCCGAAAAATGAGAGAGGAGTTCAGGGGTAGGGGGAGTGAGCGAGTTGGGTTGGTTGGTTGGTTGCTGTAATGTCCGCGAAAGCGGACGTCGTTCCTCGAATAATTTACGCTCGGAAATGCCGGTGTAGGGAGTCCTACTTTTGCGTCGACCTTTTTCAGCACGTGTATTATTTAAAATGATTTTTTATTACTTTATTGCGACCTTCCCAGCGAGCCTTTTTTCAAATTGACACGATTTTGGTCTGGTTGTAATTGGAGTTTGAATACAAGGGATTTATTAATCTAGATAATTTTATTTTCTGTGTTTGTTTAACACTAGATTTGCCAAAGTGGTCATATCGACTACCCCGAGTTTCACTTTTGTATTAATTTTTTTCAAGAAAGTTCTTGCCGTGTTCTTATATTCTTCATAATAGTCCAAGTTATATCTCTTTTCGATCAAATACCGAAAATATCATTTTGATGCTTTCGATAGAAACAGGTATATATCAACTCGTGGTAAACCTAGTGTTAAATTAAAATACACGTTTCGAGATAAAGGGATAGCGTATATAACACGTTTCGGTGCTTCGTCGAACGAACGGTGTCTAGAGAAGAAACAGGGGAAAGAGAGGGAAGAAGGAAGGAGAGAAGAAAACGCGAAGGGTGAGTCTCGATTTAGTGGAGGAGGTTGGAAACTGGAGGGTAAGTCGTGTCCGTGTCGTACGTGGGGCAATAAGAAGACGTTATACGAGAGGACATTTACGAAACGGTATTCCCTTCTCAGCTCCCAGCAACCACGTTTTCGAAGGAGTATGTACCAACACGAAGAGAGGTATCACTGGCATCACGGCCAGCAGCAGCACGACCAGCAGCCTGGATCACGCGATTCTGCTTTCCTCTCTCTTTCCCTTTCTCCAGCAATTGTACAGCTTCGTTCCCGGAAGACGATCACTACGGGGGAAAACACGAGCCCAGGAGTCGAGAAGGATATGCGAGTGGGCTATGAGAGCCAAAAATGAAGCAGTAAATGCGTGAATACGGCGCGACGGCATTTGTCTTTTACGATCGGAGTTCTTCCGTAAAAGGGAGAACTCGCAAACGATTTCGTACGTTTTCGAAGGGATTTTCAATTCTTTTTTCCTTAAGATGTAACAATCAGTTCGAAGTATAACTCGAATTACATTAATAATATCATTCTAACAATTTCACTACATTTTAATCAACGACGTAGAATCAAGATCGTTGCCAACTATAATTAAAATTCGTTCGAAGGGAAAAGTACGAAAAGAGAAGATCGGTGAGTTGAAACATTGCCAGTACCTACCTGGTATCGGGTCACTGGGTAGAAGACTAGTTTAGATCCCGGCAAATGGTTACTCAAATTTCTCTTTACTACACATTGCGAATAGATATTTGATGCTTTAGAAACCATTGCCGGTGGTGCTTCGAAAATCGAAGAAGGGAATACAATACTCTAGACAATTTCAATATCACGCTGATTCCTTTCTCCCTTTCCTTTTTTTTTTTATATTCCAAATCTGATACCGTCCGATCCTTCGTTTTCAATTTTTCTGTAACAGCGTAGAATCAAAGCCCGACGTTTTCCAATCCGTAAATGTGTGCGTTCCGTGAAAAGAACGCTTTTCGTGGTAAAACTGCATAGACGCTTTTCGATATTATATCCATCGTTATTATCTCGTATTGCGTTTTGCAGTATTCATTTCGATACTACGACTGGTTCGGAAGTTGCAGCACTCTTTCTCTTAAAAACGACCCATACTCTAACAATTAAAAAATTAAAATTTGATCATTGCGTAACGATATCGAAAAACGGACAACGGGACAGTATTCTGTATGCGTTCTTCTTTAAAATGGTCTATTAAACATTGAAATCGGCGGTTGTGTCCAATTCGCGAAAAATCGTAAGTTTATGCGGTGTCTCGCGCTGCGCGAGATACCACCGTGTCTCTTGATAGCCAAACTAAATAAAAGCTTGTAAAAAAGATGAGTACTCGAAATTTTTACGATAAAAATGAAACAACGCGATACAAGGGGAAAAAGTTTACAACGGATTTGATATAAACGTTATCGAAGTGTCACTATGATAGTGGCAGAGAAAGAGAGAGAGAATTCAATTTTTATTTCTATCACTACAAATCCAGCATCTTTTGTTAGGATATTTTACTTCAGAATCCACGATATCGCGATCTATCCTCGATTTTACAACGAAAGTTGGATCTTCGAATACGGGAAGTGCGTGTTTCTTTCTTTCGCCCCCCCCCCTTTTTTTGTTCCTTTATTTTTTCTCTTTCCTTTTCCGTAACACGCACGTGAGATCGCCTTGTCGTGACAAGCGTTTTCATGCCTTTCGTGCGAATCTACGTGTTCGTACGTACAGTGACCATCCCCTCATAAAAACGACGAGACCACCGTGCAACCAAAGGATCGTAAAAATCGGACGTAAAATATTTCAACGCTTTTACATTTCGCGCGAGCAAGCGAGCGATCTCACCTATCGCTCGAGTACACGCTTACGGTGCGTGCATTTTTATTGCGCTTGGAAGATCGAAGGAAGATCGTATAACGGGTGGTAGGCTTGATCCCGTTTCAACGATTTGTAGTGTAACCGTGCTGGTTCTAGAGAAATGGAGGAGAAAGATAGAACGATGTGTCTTAAGATTTACATGTTTATTGAGACGATCGTATAACAGAGAGATTGAGGTCAATCGTTATTGGAAAGAATCTATTACTTCCAAAAGTACTTGACCAGGGCTAAGAGATACCTTAAAACATGTCTACTCTCATCGCGAAGACTCAATGTACTGTGACGAATCGTAAAATCAAAAGATTTTCATATTTGTTGGAATGTGAACTTTGGATAAATTACAGCGTGTTAATTAAATCTATTTTTATATATATTTTTATCGACTGGAAGCTATAGAGTTGCGTGGATTGTGTAAATTATAGGATAAACTGCATCTCTATGTTGAATATTCCGCTTATTTGTTGAAGTATAATTGTGTAAGTTGTCTACCTTGTTTAATTACCATTCCGTACTGATCTCCAGGCTGTTATCGGGCATCACTCATGAGAAACAAATGTAGCTCCCATATCAAAGTACCAATGTAATAATTAATAAGTGTTTGCGAGGCACAATGTTATCGATATGAAGGAATCGCGGCGAAACATTACTGTATAATCGACGCCGGCAGCTGAATAAATTTTTCGAAGTTGCTAATCAAGTTCTTCTTTATTTTTCGAGGTATTTACAAGAACGATAGATGTTTAACGATTTAGGCAAGTTTGGTGATTATAATCACAGTCATTAAGCCACGATGGATCGATCATCATGTCTGGACGAAACTTTATGGAAGTCGAGATACCTTTATTTGCAATGGATAAAGTCCGATTTGTTTTTTTTTTTCAAATTGATTCCAATTTGATTCTTTGCAAATTAACAAATATAAAAGTCGGACAACCTGATCTGAACACCTCTACTTTTTTATATTTAAATGATCTTGAATACTTTTTCATTGTTAGGAACAATTACTTCTTCAAACAATCCAAAGCATTACCTATTAATAAATGATCACGTTAAAAAATAAAGAAATTGAATGCTGCATCACTGCAAGAAAGGTACTGTTTCCGGATGAAAACCAAATGATTCTACGATAGGCTAAAGTCGTAACAGTCACTGCCGGCGATGGATGACTGGGGTGAGAGCGTCATTATTCATTCATCGAGTGAAAAAACGATGGCTGAGTCCCCGAGCTCGTGGATATTTCAGGGAGGTTCGTGTTAAAGTCAAAACGGAATGGCCGAAGGGTAGCCTCCCTCGAGACGAGGAAGCACCGAGCCTACTCCGACGCTCCGCGTGCGGATAGAGAAAACCCTCACGAAAATTTCCTCGGCTTTAGCATGAAACCATCCCCCTAGTTCTTGCGTGTTGCTCGATGGAAGTGGGAAACGTAACGCAATCGAAAGTGGAATGACCCGACGAATTTAAGGCCGTCGGATAGAATCAAGTTGGCATTTTCGTAAATCGCTATAAATGATGCATTTTTGGAAGTGTATTGAGATCGAGGATATGCGTTGCATGCCTTAGGGTCATATTTATTTTTTTATTATCGTCAGCTACTAAATGAAACTTCTATGTTTTTTAGATTCATACATAAGTTTGCATTCATTTCAATAATGTACCTATATGAGAATTGTCGAGGCTAATAAATTTAATTGAAATACGTTAATAGGATAACTTATTGTATAATTAGTGAATTAATTGTATGCGATACATTTACATCTTATAATATTTATAAGATGTAAAAGTCATTATTATCAAGAACATTTGTAATTGTTAAAATGCACTACACAATAAAGCAATCATTTTTATTTTAACAAATTATGGTCGAAGTATAAGTAAAACAAAAGGTTTGATTAAACTTGAATAAAATTTGTTATTTCCAACATTGTTAATATTACTGTGCCTGCTATACGTTTTATTTCCTTCCCCCGAAATATGTATGATCATAAAAGCATATTGCAACGTTCTATATTTAAACATGTTAAATATAAATGCGTTTTGTCTAGACTGTCATGTCGGAAAGCGGTCATTTGGATAATACAGTTATATAATTAACTAGTTTATTTATATTACATAGTATATTCTAATAAAAATCTTTGTGGTAGACACAAATAGCCTGACCGAAAAGTTCATTGCATGGCCCATGCGCTCAAGTAGTAGAAAACATATTTATTCGCTCAATATTTTAAGAAGACTCTCCAAATTCAATCCAAGCAGTGATACTTACAAAATTAAATGTTCTATTTTTAAATTATCCTACAAAATTGATTGTCCCAACGATCTCGATACATTAATGCGTCTGACACAAGACTGAGTGATCTTTAACATTAAATAATATCATATTTTCAGTAGTCGAGCCCCATGACGATCCTCTCTTCTACTCTAAAATGCAGTGCATAAATTGCATTTCGATGATACGGAATTAACTCTATCTCTTCGACGCATTTATCACTGCGCCGAGCTGATAGAGGCCGCCGATCAAACCCGACTAAAGCGCAGCAGGGTGGTGGAAAGGGTTGTTTGGGGGGTGTAGGTACCTACAATGCACGCATCATCGCACGATCGATCTCTCACTGTCGTCACTTTTATACGCTCTAACTCTTAATAATATCATCGGCTGTTTACATTCCGCGACCCCATTCGACGACGATAACGCGTATCAGCGCGATTCATTGTCGGAATGGGCCGTGAAAATGTTTTCCACGAAAACCCTCTGATGGCCGTCGAAAGATATGAGATCGGATATCTCTGTCTCTTTCAATTGTTTGCGTTGTACAAACCGAAGCACGAAGAAAAAAAAATTCCATCGTTCGTGAAATAATCTTTATTTTTATATAACTAGTCACCGGTAAGAAATTATTAGGTTTTACTTTTATTAATACATGATATGTTCGATGTATTAACAAATTGGCCAGTGAACTTTTAGTTAAAATTAATGATATGTACAGTCAAATTTTATCAGAGAAAATAAGAACGGTCAGCTGATAATTTTTTTTTATATTATGCAGGTCACATTTGTGAGATCTGATTTGTCTTTCTTATTAATAAATTAATTTTACCATTCCCCACGATTTTTTAACAACGTTACCTTCAGTTGTCTAGTTTCTAACATAAGAACGTTTAGAGTAGCTGAATCTTGCGGCTACTCAGGTGAAGGTACACGTTACTCGAATCTTGCACGAGACATTAGGTTGAAGTCGTGGTAATAAAATCTCCATTTCCCGTAGGACGTAGCACAGTCAAGTCGAGCATGCATATTTAACGTTAAAACGCCGTACCGAAGACACGACGGCTATCTCCGACTGTTTCTCGTTTCCTCTCTCTCTTTCTCTCATCCTTTGTCGAGTGATGGAGAGAGAAAAGCGTGCCCATTGCGATCGTTTGTGACAAAAACTAGAATGATAAAGAATGAGGGCATCGTGCCAACTAAGTGCACTGTACTCTAGTCAGTTTTTTTTATTTATTTTTAACGTACAAATCCCATGATGATAATACTCGTCTTTTGTTATAATCGTCGTAAACTTATCTAAGTATCATTATTGTCAGTACCATTGCTACTTAATTTTTCTCAATGGGCTTTACTTTAATTTATCCCTTTATTATTTTCCTAACATTATCATAGACATAAATAAAACATCTCTCTCTTTCTCGTTCACTCTGTGTCTCTTTCTCTCTTCAGCTCATGTAACTTTCATTTGTTCCAGTTTCACAGCCAACTCCTTATTTTACGAGCTTGTACTAATTTCCGTTTTGTATCTCGTGCAATTAATCGTAATAACTTTCGTTGCCTTTTTCTAGACTTTTACATATTTCGCTGATGAAATTACAACAGCGAGATCGACGTTGGAGTCACGTACATGTGCATACAATTTTTCTGGAACTTGCGTGTGCGTAAAATTTATACTCTAATTTTACTTTTTTCATTATTATTAACTCTTTTAACACTGGCGTTTTTTTGGCAAGGAAATCAGCTTTCCGTGATTAAAACATTAATTCTACGTGACCAAGTAACTAGTTTCAAACTTGCCCACCGTCTTTTTAATACTTTGGTGTTTTTTAATTGATAAAGCGAAATTTTATACTTTTCTCACAAGTTTTTACTGTTCCAGAATTTTTGTAACATTTTGTGTTACACATATAACTCTTAATAAAATCGCTAAATGAAATTTCTTGATAAGAAATCTCAAGTAAGTATGAAAAGAAATAGGCTGATACATTTATTGTTATGGACACGTGCCTGTAAAGAGGATCATGAAATAAGGACGAAAAGAGGGTTGAAAGGGTGCGTTACTCGAACGAGGAGGAAAGAGACTGCAGTCGGATGAGTAACGATTTTACTGACACGTAAATCCCGTCTCTCTCTTACTCACGTACCCATGCTCGCAACTTCGTGCGTTACATATGTAACAGGAGTTTGTTCGTAGGTGCGCATTTCACTTATGGTCCAACATAAAACCTCCAACTACACCGTCTTTCCCTTTTTTACTACCCCCCCGTTGCTTCCATATTCTTCTCTTCTCCTTTCGCTATCGCTTTCAACGCAACAAAATAGGAATAAAACAACAACGGGATAGCCATTGGTGCCTATTTTTTTTATCCAATAATAAAAAAAAAGCACAAAAGATATATATAATAAATTAATTTCGAAATTAGTAGACAGGTACCCGCTAACTCGAAAAGAATTTTTTCACTATAACCACGAGATGATCTCGTATAGCGCGTATATGTAATTTATCTTTTAGATAGAATTTTTACTCCCCCCTTTGATAGAAATATCGAATTACTTTCATCATCGTTCTGGGGCGTAAAAGCTTTTATGCGATATCCAACGCGAAATTTTATATATACTATATATAGATAGGCGGATGAACGAAAATGCACTTCTCTACTAGCCGAAGCACGCCCTTGTACTTTTTCCTAAGCGCCCTTAATTTCGCTCGGAGTGCCGTGTGTTTTACCCCAGCCTTTCATCAAGGCGCCAGCTTCTTCTTTCTCGTCGGCTTTTACCTATCGAGTATAATCGAGTAATCGAGTACAATGCCTCTTCGAATATTCTTTTCGATAAAATATTCTTAATGCTATTAAAAAATATTATTTTTCAAAAGAATCGTAAAGAAAAAACTTTCAATACGTTTTTTTATTGCCATGAGATTCGACGGTTAAAAGAAGTATCAAAATTTTGAAAGAAAAGATATTTTTCCTGTCGCAGTAAGAGAGATCGTTTCTTTGGTGGTCTAGAAGATACTCTAAGAAACCGGGGTAGGGGAAGAGTGGCATGAAAGAGCCACTTCTTGAAAGAGCCACTATCATTTACACAGTAGTTTTTGAACAAATGTTGGACGAATTAGTTTTTGAAAAACTAGTAAAGTTTTTGCTAGTTTAACTAGCAACCAGTTTTGCTACTTAAAAACTATAATTCGTCCAACATTCGTTCGAAAACTACTGTATAAAATGATAGTGGCTCTTTCATAAAGTGGCTCTTTCATGCCACTCTTCCCCTACATTTCTTTCTCTCTCTTTCCTTTGGCTTTACAGATTAATGCTCGCGTTACGTGATATTACGTCAGTGCAATTCGGTCGTTGAAACACATATCGTAAATCCAGCATAACGGCCGAGCTCCTTGGTACTTGCCCGAGACAAACTGATATTTATAGCGTGTCCTGCCAGCACAAGACGATCCTGCTCTACTTCGCTTCGCACACTCTCGTAACTTCTTAACCTCCTTTTTCCGCATTTCGAGTGAGATGGTTCAAAAAAAGATACTCTTACTTAGGAATGGCAAACAGTTTGTAAAAGAATATTATTACTTAATTGAACTTTTGAACCTATCGACGATCGTCAATGTGGAGCTGATACCTAATTAGGAATCAATATCAATATTAAAAAATTGTTAAGAAATTACAGATTACAGACTAACGGCAGTTAGGCCTGTCCGTCGCAAAAAATCGGACTAACGCCGGTGGTATATTTACAGCAAAATCGTAAATTTGAAGGGAGGGGGAAACCTTAAAATGCTAATATCTCATCGACGCGAAGTGCTACATAATTTTGGTTTGTTTCATCGTAATCCTGGAACTTTTTCCTTTTCGTTGATATATAATTTATTAGGATCGCGTCTTTATTAATAACGCATCTTTATTAATAACTTTTTATCAAATATCTATAATTTCAATTTCCATATTGGTTCTTTAGACCCATGTTAAACATTGTTGACTTCATAAATTACACATTCTCCTTCAAACAATTTGACTAAAATAATATGGAAATTGAAATTATAGATATTTGCTAAAAAGTTATTAATAAAGATGCGACGCATCATTGATTTAATATCTTTATGTAACAAGAAAAAGCACGATTTATTGTTTATATTAACTACAGCGACGGCCCACTTTACATTTTGAATGTTATATTATTTACAAAAATACCCGTACAATTGCTATACGAGCTGCATATACCATGTATTGAGAAACAAATGAAATAAAAATAAAAACAATTTGGTAGTTCATGGGGTGAAATCATTATCTTGTAACTCTAGAAATGATTACCTAGCTATAATAGATATAAGACTGCAAAAGGTTAATAATAATTAATCGGACTTACCGGGATGAGTGAGTTCCTATTTATGAATTCGATTAAGAAATAGAACTAGGTACCCGCAAACAGTTTTAAGTGTTAACAAGTTAACGCGAGATGTACGCACGTGAATACGAATCGAGCTAGGACGAAGCTTCTCTCGAAGTAGGTAGATAGGTATGTGTAAGGCTTGAAATTTTCTCGGATAAACAACTTCAAAGACGAGTACGCGCACGTGAATCAATAATGAAACGGAAAGTAGTTACAACTTCCGTTCCTTTACCAGGTCAAAGTGGAAACCGGTAAAATATTCTCTCTGTAATCTCGGTAAGAGAAAACACACATCTACTAAAAACTAACTATTCCCTGCAAGCTTTATGCCTTCAAGTACCATATACATATATGATTAATATTCGCATGACACTGGATATGCTCTCTTGCTCGCGTACATGAAAATCTCTTTATTACGTAAAGCAGGTAAAAAGAAAGAGCGACACTCTATGGTACCCAATTTGCAAATTAATGAGCTTTGTACATATATATATTAAAAGGAAAAGCTAATATTGACCGTTTAAAATTATTATTACGATCCTGTTGAAAGATAAAGGTTATCGCTTGTCCAAGCGAAAGGTTAACGTCAGGGCTGGCTCGTTTACTCGCGGGAGCGACCAGCACGATCTTCTTGTTTGAAGCAATTTACCGTGGGGCGAACTTTAAGGCACAAAGCGTGCGACGTATTTGATAGATGTGGTGAAGAAACGTCAAAGGTTAGCCCTGTCTCTCTCTCTTTTTCTTTCTTGCAGCGTAAGCCACTACCACCGCATCGAACCCTTTTGTATTCCCGAACATTGTTAATTTACTTTCCAAACGAAGCCACGATGATGAAAAATTTACAAGAGTATCCCTAGGAGAAAGCAAGAGAGAGCAGCGCGTCTTATTCATTTTAAAAGGCCAAGGGTTATACCAAACTCTGTGATCCTTTGAAATTCATAAGCACGTGAGAGAGAGAGAGAGAGACGAACCGTTCGAAATTTTCAATGAGTCGTCTCGCGATGTTTTCCCTTTTAATAAATCTTCGGGAGCATTTAGGGACCATAATTGAATTTCTATGTCTTGTTTCCGTCGCACGGATTTAAGATCCATTAATTGCCTCTCACATCCCCTAATATTTCTGTTAAATTAATTCGCTTTGAAGTCACGACTGCATTTGAGTTCAACGAGAAGCTGTTTGTGATCCCCTTTTAGAATATCTTCACAATGTAGCATATATATGTAACAAAATGATGCAGAAATGGATAAAGAAAGACGATAAGATAAATTAGTAGAGAGGAGAGCGTGCGTGTGGTAATTAACCGAGTTGGCCAAGGTGAAAATTCTCTCTCATTCTCTCTATTTCCCTCTTCGCGCAGTAATCAGCCAATGAATGTTTATGGCCTGTAAAAGCGTCCGCAGCGTTACACACGTCCACGCAGATCCGTATTTACTTCCGTTATTTGCACCTTTCCGCTTGTTACCGGACGTCACGTGGCTAGTCTTTTCCACCAACGAACGGCCGAGTTTGCTCGATGCTTTTCGGGTGCTGCTTTTCGAAGAAAAGAGAGAAAGAGAGGTAGATAGAAAGAGTAGAAAAAAGAGATGGAAGAAAGGGACGTAGCTCTGAAATTTATCACCCGCGAACAGCGGGTTATCACCTGCCAAGCGCTTTTTCGAACGGTTGGTGTGTGCGTGTAAGAGAGAAGGAAAATGCGAGAACCACGAGGTTCTCGCGTTAATGGCACAAACTTGCGGCCGACGCCGTCCGAAAATGGAAAAAAAAGGGAGAACCCCGCCAGCGAAAGCTCGAACGAGAGATAGAGACTTGTGCTCGAAACAAAGCTCAAAGAGAAGAAAGAGAAGGATGAAGAACCATGCGAAGGGTAAGAAAGAGAAAAAAAAAAGTAGAGAGGGAACTAACGTACTCTAGCGAACTCGGTGGTGCCGTTATAACAGTCGCGAGAAGGTAAAATGGAGAACAAGCAAACAGAAATGTTGCAATAAGAAGAAGATGCGAAGGAAGAAAATAAAAAAAAATATATAGAAAGAGCTAGATAAAAGAAGGGGATGGTAAAAGCAATGGTGGTTTCGTAGTAAGTGGCCTTTTCCTAAGTCAGAGCCGACCATTCGAAGGAGGAAGCTACGTCGGAGATGAGCTTTCAGGCCCCTCGTAACCGTCTAATTATCCAGCAGATACTCTTTCTGACCCGTACTTAACGACCCTCTCGGCAAACTTTTTAATTACTTGCCCCTTCCCCTCTCTCTCTCTCTCTTTCTGCCATAGCGTTTCTCAGTATGGTAGGACCAAGTCGCGTTTCCACTCTCCCCACCATTTTCGTCCTTATCCCTACTCCTTTTCTTCTTCTTTCTCCTCTTACTACCATCACCCTTCTCTCGAAACTCCCACGAGGCTACTCTAATTCGCGATGAATATTTAGCCGAGAGTCCAAATTAGTCGGTCACGCAGCTTACTGCTGTTTCCACTCCCAAATACCTTTCCCCCTTTTGTTAGACGATTCCGTGTTTGCTCGGAAAGTCTTACAAATCCTTTCTGTTAAAAGTTGGCTTAATCTTGACGATCATAATTGAATGAGAACATCGATCGATTTTGTGTATGTCTTAAATCATTGTCATTGTTTCTCACGACCATCCATTATACTTTAATGTCCTAAACTATTTTATTAATCAAGATAGATATAAAATATATTTCGATGGTGGGTTCCCCGTAATGAAATTTTCTACAAAGAATTGCCCTGGGATATGTATCATGCTGCTAATGTTCGCGAGAAGGACTACCCTCGAAATGATATAGCAATTAACAAAGAGAGAGACAAGGATGAAGGTATAGGGTTGTAGCAACGTAAGGGATAATGGGGACGCATTCCAACCTATCCCTTTCGATCTCGTCGCCATTCCACGGATATCGTAACTTTTGAGGAACGGTAAACACCGGTAGAAACAACACCCTCAACTCGGCCTTTGTAATGCCATTACTTTCTACGACAGAAACTACGTACCTCCCTCGTTCAGCTCGATTTTCCATAGTTCACTTTCAGAAGAGTACCACCAACATCGACAAAGGTAGGTAGGTAGCATCATCGTGTCCCCGTCGAGTTGAGCCAGTCAAGAACACCAAGATGGCTTATATTACAGTCCATAGTGGTAACCCTAGCCGGCATGCACTTAAAGCGGCCTTGGAACCCTTCTCAAACGTTCCAGCATCCCTTTAGCAAAGTATTTCTGATAGCATTACTTCTTACTGGACCCTGAGAGCCTCTTTTTCCTCGTCTTGCTTTTCGACGTAAGTGGATTTCGTTCGCGGCCGATGTCGCCGGAATTCTGATCCTTTCTTCTCGAGCCGATTCGCGACTCGATTATAAGGAGGAAAATGACGGTGGTAGTAAGAGTGGGAGAACGAAAGTGCGTGCGTTATAATGTCTGCCGTCGACTGCTTCTCTCAGGAGGGGGTTTCCTGTCGAGGAAAATTATTTTCACGGTGGGCTAAACAGATTACTCCGGACGTGAGATAGCGGTACACGAGATGATGGGGTGACGATGATGGTTGGAAGACGAGAACATTTTAATGGTGTAAATTTACAATAAATTGTATCTTCCTCCATCTAAAATAAAGAAAGAAAATACATTTTTTATATTATAAAGAACCCGTGGACTCGTAAAAAATATGTACAGAAATTTTAGAGGACGTCTCAGCACAGTAAAAGAATACCAACCAAATTTTTTTGTCATCCTAGAAAAGTGTGACACTTTCGCGAATCGAAGAACAAGCCACTATTCGCCCCCATTTCCTCTCTCCTCCCATTTTCAGTAGCTATCATCGAAGAAATCGTCTGCGCGAGTAAAACGATCTCGTCGCGGATGCTGGGGAGAATAAAAGGAAGTCGAGGTGGTACGCACCACTTCAGACGGCGTCAACGAGGAAACGTCGCGATCCTCCCGTGCGACCTCGAATCCTATCTTTCTTTCTCTTTCCCACCTCATCTGGAGCACTCGCTCCCCCCTTTCTCGCTGGAGTGCTCGTGAGAATTCCGTGCAAGTGGATCCTGTGGGCGACGACGAGAGGGAACTCCTGGGCGATTCGAAGAAAACCGATAGGCTGAAAGTAAAAGAGAGAGGCAGATTATTCGAAAGAGTCAAATAGAGAACTAAAAGTTACGAGAAAGAGATGGAATGATGGATGGAAAGTGACGAACTGAGAGAAACCATGAGAATGAGTACGATAGAGAGGGAGACAGGGGGATGATTAGTCGAAAAGTGGGGAATTGAGACGGGACTAGAGACAGGCTGACGAGAGAAAGAGATAAAAAAAGAAGAGGGAGAGAGAGAGAGACACTGGTAAATTGGATTACGGCTTTCTCTCTGTTCTCCAAGCTCTCCTCCTATCGTCCACTTAGAGACTACCCTCCTCTTCGCCTTCTGGCCAGACTCGCTTGCTCTCTTCGTCTACCGTAAAATTAATATCCGAAGATGAAAGAAGTGACGTCGTTCCTCTGGTCCGTGCAACCATCGCTGCCCTTCGACCTCTCTGTTTCTCTCACTCTTTCATACTCTTCGCTATCGACTTTTTTTTATCCTTCATCCCCTTTTTTCTCTTCTTCCTTTCCGTTCTATCTCTTCTTCTCTCTCGAGCCACCCTTCCTAGTCATTTGCATAATATGGAATAAATCGTCGAAATTCGTCGGTGAGCTCGACGGGTTTGTTCGTCGCTGCGAAGAGAAATGTGCGCAAAGGCTTAGAGGGTAAAAGGGTGGCGGCCGTTGGTCGTCCATTCGGAAGTCATACTCGAAAAGAGTGGCAGGAGGTATCGGTAAGTAATTAGAAAGAACAAGAAATACGGGGTTGCGGATAAAAATTTTTCTTGCGATAACCTCCAAATTATTTTTCGATAACTCGTTGAAAGAAGTTGATTCAAAATAAGTAGAAAATGTAGGATAAACTGGGACATGTGGCATGTGATTAAAAACAACAAAAATACTAGCACTTGTTAAAGAAAAGCATGCAGAAAAACAAGAAAACGCGAGGGGCGATTTACTTTCGAATTTTCCCGGGAAAATTCAATCGACTGGATAAGCGAAACGGAGTGGGCCCCGGACTTCGTTATCGTTCAAATTGCGTCATTTTCCGCGAGCCGCCGAAAGCCCGCGGTTATTTATCGCGAATATACGATATATATCGAATTCGCGGTCCACACCGCGAGTTTGTTCGCGGATCGACAACGACGCGTTTGTTTTCTAACTATCCGCGAAAAAGGTCGCTTTTTTTTTCGCTCGTTCTCTGGCTATCTCGTATTTATCTTTTATTTACATTGTTCTTTCCTTCGACGAAGATCTCGAACGGGATTCCAAATGTACTCGAAAGGTTGATTAATTTTTTATTAGAATTGGACGTCACTCGTAAAGTATAGTTCACGAATAATCCAAGGGCGGACGAATCGATAGTAATTATTATCGACTAATTCATCGAGTTTCACATATGTATGTACAGCGAATGTTGAAGATGTATTTATACATATAAAATCAAATTATTTTTGGAGACTTTTGAACGATTGTAACTCGTTTTACAGCCATGTTCAATATTTATAATAGACTTTTTAAGAATAGACTTGTAAAATATGTAGATTTGATTTTTTTCTCATTAATAAGCATTAACTATTTTTATTCTATTTATAAGGAATGATCAACAATCTGACAATTCCAAAAATAATTTTACGAAGGTAAAATTAATTACTTATCTGGTAACTAGTAAATCGTTGAAAGTAGAAACAATTTAATTTTAAAAAGTGAATATTTACGACTCTCACAGCATATGTGTGTGTAGGTAAGGTTTTTATAAAATACATATAAGTTTTATCACGCACTAATACATTTTCGATTACTTACTCGAAATATAGGCTGTCAAGAACCATTTACAGACGATCAATACGAAATATATAATTTAACGTCTAGACGGAGTTAATGTTCGCAGAGCGAGTGTCTCTGCGACCTATCTACCGTGATCCTTATTTAAATAACTACCGGTTCACAAACACTGGAGACTGGTCTATAATTGAACCCTACGTTTTCCTAAAGATAATCCATTACGTTATCCTCATCGACAATCAATAAGATACAAAAGTGGCAATCGTTCTCTGGTTGTTACTATTATCATGAGCAGTTTCCAGACCAAAGTGGTTTCTACATTTTATGGATTTTTAAAATTTTCACCACCAAAGTACATACCTAGCTGATGAGTGCAAAAGTTTTTACATTTTATCGATTTTCTCTACTTCTTGTTTTGTTAATAGATTTGGCAAATGCTTGGCTCGTTTATAAGTCACTAACAAGGGAAGTTGACCAGGTGATTGATTAGATTAAAAAAAAAAACAGGTGGAAATTTTGGTACTCTATCTTCTAATAATTGAAACGAGTCCGACTTGCTTCACAACTCCCAGCCGTTATTTTCGTTTAAATTAATTAATCGTCTGGGTAACTTCCCGTTTAAGTTCCGAACCAAATTGCGTTCGCCAAAGTTCTATAAAAAAAGACGAGGAAAATTTGCGAGAATAAGTTGAAAAAAATGTCATTAATCCTATAAACGTTGTCGCGGTGGAGTTACGTGCCAGGATTTTTCAAGAAAAGTAACGGCGATCGAACGAGAAACGGTCTTCCACGTTTTCCCACAGAAGCCACGATAACTCGACGCGAAGGGGTAGTTGAGCTGGCTCGACTTCGACGCGTGCAACGAACTCGAAAATCGAACGATCCGTGAGCTTCGCTAGAAAACGGCGAAAAGGAGCAGGAGAAAGAAGAAAAAGTTGGTAACGATTCGTGGGGAGTGGGGAAAGTTGAAAAGTCGAAAAGTCATAAACAGAAGGAGAAGAGAGGAACGGTAGAACGTGTTAAAAAGAGAAATCGTGATTATAAAGTTTTCGGGAAAGGAAAGGATTAAAAGTAGCTGAGAAAAAAAAAGAGTAAAAATGAAATGCATTAGGTTAAAGGCAAGTTGGAAACTTTTTGCTTTAAAACGTATTGCCTCGTTCGCAAAATTCATCGATATCTCATTCATTGGTATCACAAACAATTAACGTTTGCCACGGAAAAAAAGTAAAGTAACACGAGAGAAGAGAACGAAAGAAAAGAGAAGGAAAAGAATAGAAAACAAACGAACGATTTCTCTATAGATTTCCCCTACCTCTCTCTCTCTTCCTTTTCGAATCAATTGGAAAAGTTCGATTTCCTCTCGTTTAGATCCCACGGCGCGTCCCACGGCATTCTCTCTCTCCTTTGGTTCCGAAGTAACGATAGATCAGAGAGAAGGTTTCTTGCGAAAAAGGCCGAAAGTTCGTCGGGTGTTGCAGCAACCATCGAAGAGAGAGAGAAAGAGAGACGAGAAGCAGTGGCAAACCGAGGAACGGTAGCTCGAGTCGATTCCTCTTCGTCTTTTCCCTTTTACCCTGCTTTCTCTTCCCGTTATTTCCTTCTTTTTCGCCAAAGAAGAATCGAAGAGTCGAAGAAGACTTTCGGTAAGGAATCAACGAAATAACCCGAGGCTACGTGATCGTCCAGTTTTCAAAAGTTTCCTTCTTTCTGCAGTTTCAACCCGACCTTTTTTTTGCCGTTGCTTCCGTCGTAGAAAAAGATGTTAACTGATTGGACGAAATCGCGTTGACGATCGCGTTATTAAGTTGCTCGATAGAGAACAGAAGGAAATAAGGAAACAAGGAAAGTCACGGATGAGACGCGTTTGTGAGAGTGAAATATCGAAAAGTATTAAGGTATCTCCTTATATCGTATGATACCGATGATATGATATTTCTCGAGTATCTATATGATATCGAATTTTCATTCGGTTTCATACTAACCGTGGCTTTCGAAAACTAATATTCAATTGCGTATAAAGAAGAGAACGCGTTTCGATAAAATATTCTCGAAGCGCGTTCTACAATTTGTATTTCAAATGGATTCTCGCTGATTCGCTTTTACTTCGTATCGTAGTAGCGATTTTATTCGTGATTAAATAAATTTTGTCTCGTTAGAAGACTTCGGTGAAAGGGGGATTTCTTTATAAATTATGGATTCCTCGAGATTGAAATTAAGTTTGAAAAAATAACTTTTTCAATTGGAGAAGGGCAATTCGTTAATTGAATATTTAAGTGAAGCAAACGAAGCGTTTATAAATCTTTCGAATGGTTCGTCGGAAATTAACATTCTTTTCTTATATATCTCGTTGGACGACGCCAAGGGTGCAACGGGTATGGAAGGGTCGAGCGGGCAACGGAACTCGACGTAAACGGCGATGCGAATAAAACCGCTTTAGGATTGTTTTGCACTTGGCCGGGTAACTAAATTTTCGTCGTTTTGCACTTGCTCTCGACGTAACTAAATTTTGGTCGTTAGTGGTCGAGAGCGGTAACGATGTGGGCAAACCGGCGGAAACTACACCGGGAATATTTCGGAATCGTGCTCTTACCCCCGGAACGTTAAGTACACCAAAATGGCGTTGGAAGCTTTAGAAATTGATTTCTTAGTTGTAACACGCGTTTTTCGAAATTATCTGCGTCTGTGTTGATATTCTAGTACGGACCCCATTTTTTTTCTATTAGACCCGACACGAGGATTATCTATATTTAATTGTTACAATAACAAATTATAATTCAAACTTTCTTTTCCCAAAGATCGAAAGTAAAATAATTAACATTTTTATTAATATGAATTATTAGAGACATTAACATTCATTTTCTTTCCCATTTTAATACCAGAACCTCGAGGTATTCATTTAACAGTAACTTCGAGAAAATGTCAATGACACTGGAGATATCGATCCAAAATTTCCACAACACGATTGAACTATACTTTATCAACTTAAGAACAAAGGTAAGACAAAACGGAAGCGATAAATTCACGTTAATTCCCATTCGCCTTTCATTTATCTATTCCGCGAGACATGCGAGAATCGAACGAGTTAGCACGTTAGCGATAGTTAAAACAATCGAAACACGAATTACAGGAAGGATAGGCACGTCATGTGGGTACCACGAAGTCAATAAAACTATTTCCGGTAACATGCTCTCTCTATCTCTCTTTCTCCAACTTCCTCTTATATACTCGTGCAAGCGTTAGCTCAACGAACTGGAGCCCGACCATTCGTGGCGAAGGTTGCTAACTTTGCGGTCACGCGGGTACAAACCTCGTCAAAGTGCTTTACATCGTTACAACGTACCTTGTAACTGGATCGAGGTTACTTTCGCTCATCGAATTCGAAGAGATCAAAACTCGTTGTCTGGTTCCTGTCTCTCTTATAATTACGTCTATCGATTTGTGTTTGATACGGTGGATAGGTTGCAAGTACTATAAATGAAATACCGGTTTTGGAATTGACGACAGGTTTATTATCTATGTGACTCCAGAGACACGATAAGACGCCAAGCTAAAGTTTTATTAATTTGTATATTGTCAACCGGGTAATTGGATAGTCAGTTTAAAGTTTCCTAAAATAGTTTCTTATGAATATCGCACTGCTTCCTCGTTCTTTGGATTTTTTTACGTTTGTTATGATTTAAAAATAAAATTTTACAAATAGCAGTATACCTGAGAAAGACTTAGGGATGGTCTTTAAACCAGGACAAAGAGTTAGAGTTTAAAATTTACACAATTACGAAGTAAAAAACTTGGCGACCATATGACACTCCAATGCAAATTACACTTCTACGTCTTCAACAATTTGTATTAATCCTATCGAATCGTAAATAAATAATCTTTATATGAATTTAATCATGAAAATATATATAAATAAAAGAAAGTATCTTTAAAAAACACAACCATCTATCAAATCTCCCAGCAATCCGATCCAGAGCGTATCGCAAATGAGAGAAATAAATCTGCAGCATCCTTGGTCAACGGAAGATAGTCGAAAGAGTATAAGATATCGGTCCGAGTAGAGAGAAGAGAAAGAGAAGGGATAAGGAAGCAAACTCGTCTAACTTTTTGACGAGCGCGACGGATAAGAACGACGGCGGGCACCCTTTTACGAGTGTTCCAAGGCTTCTAAGTAGATAGGAAGAGGAGTATAGTCGAAGGAGGCTGGCGGCAAGTAGTATAACGACTTGTTTTGTCAGACGCCGAGCAGAAGTTCACAAATCACGGAGGAGCGGTGAACGGGACAGCGAGTTCATCGAGGAAATCGCTTGGGAAAAGGATGGTGCTGGTTCTGGCAGTGGTGGTGATGCTGCCACTATGTCCGCCACCACCCTGACGGACTTTCACGAAAAGAGAGAATCGAAGGGGACAAACCGTGTTGCGGTCGAAGTAAGCGTGGGAAGGATGCGGAGTCCTGCCGGACGTTCGGCTGGTCGAGCACGGAAAAGAGTCCAGAGACTAACGAAATTGTTTTATCGATCGTTCTCCCTGTCTCTTTTTTCCCCTCTCCCCTTATCTCGAAAGTAACTGCTCGATCCCCCACGACGGATTAAAAAGAACCAAGAACGTCTGACTTTACGACATTTTACCTTTTTCCGTTGTCATCTTCTTCTATTTTCATTTCTAGGACATTTGATAGATACACTCTGGATTATTGATGATTTGTAAAAATACTTTGAAGTTGAAAAATGTTCTCTTTCTTCCTACATGCCCGAAATATTTTTTCGCAGCAGCGAATGATTTTATTCCACGTTCTATAAATCGCACCTGCTTCGAATTCATTTAATTTTCATTTGTACCAGACTTCGCGCTTATCTTTATGTGAAAAACTATCATATCTCTGTCTCTCTTGTTTCTACCCCCCATATCCACGGACCTTTTCGTTGTACCGCACGCCGGGCACGACCGCCCGTGCAAACTTTCGCATGGGACAGCTTTTTCTGGATGTGCAAGCTCGCACGGGCGCGCGAGAACTTTTCCCGACAAATACTTACCGTGGTTTTAGTGAAATTTTCGACGGACGGGGCCCTGAGCGATAACGCTCTTTCTTTCTCTCTCTCTCTCTTTCTCCCTTTCTTTTTCCCCTCTCCCTCCTTTCACCCTTCCCTCGCGAAACTTTATTCAGCAGGGGAGTACTTCAGCCGGGCGCAAAGTAAAAAGTTCGCCGTAATTACGGCATTCGCGGTGGTGTTTAAGTTGCACCGAAAATAATTTTTGCGGTGCAAAAAAAAGAGGAGAAAAAAGCTGGCGATGCCAAATCGGTCCCAGTCTCAAAAATTAATAAGGATTTAGAGACAGTTCGTGGGTAAGAATTAACGATAATTAAAGGTTAAAATGCTGACAGATATTTGACCAATTCATGATCAGCAACTAATTTTAAAACGATTACTAATGATTAGCATACTAACGGGATCACTGATGTTGATTAGCGTACTCGTTATAGTGCAAGATCCAACAAATCTCCATTAATTTCTAATAAATGATAATGACAGAAAATCCTGTAAGAATTCCACGCGAGTAACGTTTCTGATCTAACAAATAAAGTTCTAAAGCTATCGGTCGCCCCACCTCAACCCTTTTCTCGTTCCTTATCGCCCTTTCACGGCTACGTTTCTCTCACCCTTTGCACCCGAAATCTCCGCGAGCAGCTTCGTCGTCCCTTTCCAGCCGGAAGGAATCTTCGAGTTCGTCGACTAGAAGTCTGCTCACTCTATCTCTCTCTGTTTCTCTCGCTTGGCCGAAACCAACTCGATCTTCGGCCGTGTCGTGTTTCCACGCCCACCGGCTGCGCCCAGTCAATGGCCATTGTACTTTAAACAAAGCCCTCGGCGCGAATTCTACGGGATTTAATGAAAGAAGATCCTCCCAACTCGCCTTCTGTCTCGCTTCTTCGCTTTTCTCTCTCTCTCTTGCTTCTAGATCTTCTCGACGGACGACGAAGGAGAATGGTCGGCCAATGTCGACGCAGTCTTTCACGGCTGCCACTGATTTCTGAATTACTCAGACTCGACGAGGTGTATGTCTTGGGGGTGGTAAGAGAAGTGACGAAAGATCGTTGAAATTTGTTTAACGAGGCGTGAGAACATTTTCTTCTCTCTAACGTCGAACGTGCTCTCGTGGTCTTCGTGGTTGCTTGTTAGTTTTCTCTAGGAAAAGTTTACTTAGCGTTTAAGTTCGATCGATCGATAGGATTTAGAAGAAATTGCGATTGGTAAACTAAAAAACAAAAGTGGTACGAGACTCGAAAATTGTTCGAATGTTTTAATTTAATGGATCAATTTATAATAATATTGTTTCCTTGGAATATTCAACTAATTTTAACCCAACTTCTATCCTTCCAACGTAAATTCATTCCTCCCAAGGCAATCTCCAATTAATTAATACGAAAGTAAACACAGGTAGAACTGTCAAATTTGTTTCTTGATATTCAAGACGGTTCTTGACAGCCGCAATAAGCCCGTCGTCATCGTGTACGTCAACGCTGCCACGAACTTCTGCCAGGGAACGCTCGTGGAGTATTCAACCCCCTCCAATGCGTTTGACATTTCGACACGACATTATTACGATACGCTGTCTAGAGACTACCGTCAAAACGTTTAGACGGTACGAGGGAAGAATTCAAGAATTCAAGTAAGAGTTCAAATTATACGTAGAAACGTTGAGATTTATTAAATTCGTTAAATCATTTCGTATAATATTCCTATTTTACGGCCAAGTTCCTCTGTAGGAACGAAATCGTATAATTATGGATAGAGCTTTCATTACGTTTTAATGAATCCAAGTAGAGGTTTCATTTAGTGACTTACCAGAAATATCTTCTATCTAACTTAAATATGTTGGGATAGAAGATAAAGGAGAATATTCTAAACCGAATTTCAAAGGAACTTACGTACGTACTTATCGTCCCTTCCGGAACACAATTTGCCGATAACCACGTAACGCTTTTCCTTATCGCGTTCGTTCGTGGTGCGGTCGCAAAAAGTCGTAGGATGCTGGACCTAGTCAAGGATGCTCTTCTCCCTATAAATTAATCTATATCGATACTTTAATTTTCTCGCGAGTCTCTCTCTTCGTTAGACTTCCCAGCAACTATTTCCGTTATCCATTGACTACTCGAAAGTCCATCCGGAGCTTGACGGAGTATTGCGAAATCAATTTATTGAATCTCGTCGGTGAACTCAATCTAACTTCCATAACGCCGAATTATGCGAGTGTATATATGTGTATGTAGAGGTGGAGGACGACAGTCCTTTACCGATAAATCAAAATACGTTTTGATGCTAGAAAGGGGAAATCGTCGTTTAAATAATATCCAGTTAAATCAATGTGACTCTGCCACTAAATTGCTTAATGCTTTATCGAACTCTCTATAGTTTTCTCATGATATAAAGTAATTAAACAGGTGTATTTATAATTAATTATACTACATTTTAGCTCATGCAATGTCTATGAGACTAGAAAGCAAATTATAATAATAATCTGGTGTTTTTTAAATTAACAAAAATAGGAATTTTGTTACAATTTCCGATATGGGTTCAGACTTTTGAGTAGGATTCGATCGAACCATCGATTAATTCGATTGTATGAATTATTCGCTATCGTCCATCACCAACTCGACCTACATCTCGTGTTCACAGCATTTACATTATTCATTTACTTGTGGTTTGTTACAGTTTTAATGGAATTTTCTCGTAATGTTTTTTTATATTTGTAGATAGAAATGAATCTTTTATTATATGCTGATTTCATTGTAAATTCATTCCTGCTTTCGAACCCAAGATACGAATCTACACGAATTCGTTCTCCGAAGAAGAAACATAATTTAAAAATAATTTAAGAATAAATTAATAAGAATTTGTCGTCTGATGAAGATTTTGACCTGAAATGGACAAGAAAAGTATGACAATCTTGTAAGAAGTTCCTAAATACAATTAAAAATATTCAATTACACTGATAATAATTACAATAATGATAATAACAGTATTACTAGCATAAATGTAATAGCACTAGTATTACTACCCGTAAGATGAGTTGGGAAGTAGAGCGTAACAAATGGGAGACAGAGAAGCAGAAGTGGGATAGTGAAAAGACAAGAAGGGATTTTCTTTCTCGACCAACACGATATATGCGAAAGTATAGCACGCGAACGAGACTGTACTATCGAGAAACGATAGATCGCCTAGCGGGATCGAGGCCACACCGTAGCGTACCAGCTGCGCCTTCGTCGGCATCGCCACCGCGATCGAGCCGGCGAAGCGGATAATACGGTTTTAACGAACTATTTTCCATAATGCAAGTGAAGCATTATCAGGCCGTTCAGTTTCCTATAGCCTATATATACATGTACATCTAACATACACGTTTACATATAGGTATGTATATATAATACAACGAGTCTTCACCTATACGTAGGTGTAAACGTGTAGGTAAGAAAAGATGGTAGTAGAGAGCAGTTAACTTTAACACCCTGATCCTCGAGAGCAGTCTTATAAATTTTCTCTTCTGGTTCGATAGAAAAAAGAAAGAGAAGATATCGGGAAAACCAGGATCGAACGTAAGAGTAATGGATCGAAGGAAGAAAAGCATCGATTGGAGGACAAGGAAACTTAAATAATAAAAAAAGAGAGAGAAAAGAGGGAAAGAGAGAGGCCCTTGTGAAACATACAGGGCGTAAAGCTCTCTTAGGTACCGGTCGCACGAATTTTGCTATCCCCTGTGAGAAAGAACGTGCGAGTGAGACGAGGAAAACGATGTTAAACGCAAGGTTTGGAAGAAGTAGAGGAAGACGACCATGAGAAGGGCGCGCAGAAAGCGGAAATTTAATTAGCGCGACGCATTTGTTCAACGTGTCCTTATTTTTCGTCGTTTATTTCTCCCTCTCTCTCTCTCGCTCTGTATTTTACTTGCTCGTTTTGCTTTTTTCTCCTTTTCTTATTCACTGTTTTAAGGATAAAAGCCATCTTCAAGCGTGGTGTACACGGTTAAACGGTGAATTATATTTCTTATGAATTCGGAAGAATGGAAGGGTTTTAAACATGTAAGAAGAAGAGAGAAAGAAGTTCGATGCTCCAAATATTTTCTCATTCAGAGTAATAAAATTTGTGCGCAAAAATTTGTTCATTACTGTTTTAACAGCATGTGAACGTTATCAATTACTACGAGTACCTACGGTATGTCTAATGAAGAGTTTTCGTTGCTCGAAAATCTACAGGAATACGGTTTTACAAAAATGGCTATCTTCCGAGGAAAGTGAATTCAGACTAAATCTTTATGAAGGATATAAATATAAGAAGTTTACTCTCGTTATAAAAATATTCCCTCGATTTTTTTTTCTCTTGAAAAAAAGTAGTAAATTAATTTTTTTGAAGCACTGAAAATAAAATTGCACGAATTTCTACGAGTATGCTTTCGAGTTTGCATTAAAAAAATAAACACGAAGACATGTGGACAGGAAGTAGAAAAACAAAAATAGGTCAGACTTCTCGTGATATCCCAGTTCTCAAATTTGATTTCAAACATAGCTAACAGAAGCGAAACGAACCAGTTATGAAATAAAATCTGTTTCATCCACGTATCTAGGTGTCCTCGATCCCTGTGAATATCAAATTTCGAAACCGCGTAGCCATGTTAATCGACCGGTCGCAGGACCTTCATAATTCAAACGAGCAATTTGATAAAGTTTATAAATGAAATATTTCGAATCGTTGTGTCGCGCTTAAATGCTTGGCAAAGCAGGCTTTATGCATAATGAACGATGCGACAGGAGAAAGCATTAAAAGGGTCCTACAAAATTCACGGGCATTAGCCGAGAACGGGTTCGGTTTTCCGTTTCGATCCCTTTCCGTCCTTTTTCGTCGAACGAACGAACGTTTGATGAATATACCGGAAAGATTCGCGGTCGCGAAATTATTCGCATTTATCGCGAGATTTTCGATTTCTACGCGTACATGAAAATACTATACGAAGGGTCTATCAGGAAAAGCATGAGAAAATGACCCCTGCTTCGATTGTTGTTGTTTTTTGGGGCTAAATGACGCTCATTGCACAGAACATTATTCTATCAAATTTCAGATTTCCATCGGCACGTGGGTAATATGGGAGTAGCAGCTCAAAACTTTATTATGTGGTTTATCTACTATTAACCCTTTGCACTCGGCGTCGAGTGTGACTCGACAATACAGATTTTTATGATAATACGACGTCAAGTGACACTCGTCGTTCATTGTACTCACATATATTTCTGTCATTCATTTATCAAGAAGTAGAACATATTTTTTTCACAGCATAGCAAGTAATATATTTTTAGCCCTTTGTATTCAATGTCGAGTGTGACTCGACAGGACTGATTTTTATAACAATACCGTATTGATTTACGTGTATTCGATGTAGATTTTTTTCGTACTTGTAAATTTTTCTTCAATTCACCTACTCGCACCGCGAATATATTATTTTTTTAACAATGTAATTAGTAATATATAATTTGAAATTAAATGGTATAATTTTGGAATTATGTCCCCTCAGAAGGGACATTCGAGTGCAAAGGGTTAAAAATATTTAAAAAAATAGTGTATAGAGATAAAGTCGAGGAGATAGAATACTGATTGGTTTCGATCCTGTAAACTAGAGAGAGATTAAATGAAAAAGACGTTATTTGATGATAGAGAGATGTGTATATTTCAGCAGTATAAACCATACTGACTCTCGAGAGCGATCAGCACGAGTACATATAAACATTAGACGTCGATACATTGGAATAAACAAAGAGACGAATGCGATGATGTATAAAAATAAATTGATAATATTTTATTATTTAACTTTAACCTAAATAAATTTCAGGACGGGTTTGTGTAACACAGAGAAAAAATTAATAAATGAGTAGTAACTGAGAAATAATATAGGTAATAATGAGCTTTCATCCCAATATTACCCTTAAACGAAGAGGGTCGGAATTTGAAATTGTAAAGAAGGATGTTCCAAGTAACCAGCATTATTTAGCAAACAAAAACAATAATAATTGCTCATGCTTGTCCTGTGACCCTCTGCGTTCGCATAAAACTACATAAGACCTACGGTAAACCTAGATTTTTTTTTTCCTATTTTTTAATTCACAATCGATCACGTCGATCGTATCGATCTTGCTATAACGTTCCATCGAAAACGAAGAAAGTAATACTCCTATTTCCAATGCCCGCGTTCACACTGTCGACGGTGACTCGAAACGTACGCCGAGCGTATAATGGTTAATTAAAACGGATCGAACGACTCCATTAAAAGTTCGACCGTTTCGAGTTGATTTTATTACGCTCTTTATGGCTTTCGAATAACTGAAATATTTACAAAGAGCGTGCCGTTGAAATGGCGGTGCCGATAAAGACGACCGTAAACGCACCGCTTTGACGCCAATTGCGTTTCGTACCCTCATTCCCACTCTTCCCCCACTCTTGGTTCTTTTTTAAATCATCTTTCGGGTCAAACGATCGATGATTACCGGGAATCCAGTAAAACCCTATAAAACTTTAACGAAACGTGTCCTCGTCTTACTCGAAATCAGTAAAAAGTATAAATTATCAAATCTATCGATTCTTATTTCACTTTCATAGTCAGACTTAACCATATTTCTTTTTTCTTTTCCAATATTCTCACTCGATTTTTTTTTCCAGACGAATATGTCAATACAATTCACCATGTAAATTAAAGAGAATCGATTTTACATTCATAAAAAAATGATCGATCGATGAGCGTTCACTTCAAGAAGACGCTAAAGTTCTCTCGGTACATTTCGGAAATGTCAATGATCGCCATTTGACACACAGTTTCGCAATACCTCCAGGGAAAGGTAAAACGCGGATCGATATATAGCCACGTCAATTGTATCTACTCTACTACCTGTGCACTTGTTCTGCTCGATCGCTTTTTAAAATAGTCCGCTTTGAAAGACGTACATGGATATTACGTTTGTAAACCGTTTTGTGTCACGGTGTTTCCATCACTTGCCCATTCTCACGACCTTTTCAAGCGTTGCCTACAGTTTGCGTTAAAAGTATTCCACGAATGCATTGAAATTGAATCATTGTCGTCTATCTTTTTTTTTCCTCTAGACGACTAGTATTTTTCTACCAAACCGGTAATCACTGTTTATTATATTTCCTCTCGTTACATGGACAAGTCGGACGGAAGGTGATATCAAAAGTGACGTTCAAAAATCGAGAGATGTTCAGCTCGAAAAAACGGATGACCGTAACTCGATATTCTAAAAATAAGTTTATGTTAGGACAACGAATTTAATCATACTTCTTTCGGTAACTATATCTCAAATAAATTGTATCTAATTTTCTTAATTTTACATTCTCTTCGACGATCGAACCCTTTGAAGTAATACAGAAGTACTTTTTATATTCACTGTACGTGCCGTGACGTACGAATGAATAGATGCGAGCTTGACGTTCGATCCACGTCACATGTGCATAGATATAAAAAAAGAAAAGAAAACTCTTGTCATTTTTTTCTGACGTCACTCTTCGAGGAAAACTCGAAGCCCTGACCCGTTGCGTTGTACGCGAGTTATGACGTCAAGGAAAAGAGGCGGGGAACGATAAAAGTCAGTGGCCGTGATGTCGGAGAATGTATAGCCGATCGTGGCCAGTGCTCTTTCAGTAATTCTCCGTCCTTTTCTATCGCTCGTATACTTTACCTTCTCTCTGTTCCTTTCGTTTCTCCACCTTCAGGTATTATTCAAATGGTAATCGTACGGCAGCTATTCGTTGTAATCGTCTAAATTGCAAATCCGCGTTATTTTTGACGAAAGAATTCCTTTTCCGAAAAGAAATAAGTAAGAGAAACTTGAAAGAGACCGTTTCGATGACCAATTATTAAAATTGATCCAATAGTCTGGTTTAACTTTTTCGAGAAATTGGCCTTTAGACGGTTTGAAAAATTTGATTAATTCTACTTGTCACGTTGGTTGCTATTATTATCTAACTCGGTAGAAATAAACGAAGACTTACTTCCGTATCGCTTACCTGCTAAATACTGCCACGTTTGGAATCAAACAGGTTCCTGACTGGAGGAAAAAAAAATAGACAGGATGTCTGTAGTAATGAACGACGTAGTACAAATCGGTTGTTTATTAAAGCAAAACTTTATTATAGCAATAGTGAACAATGGATAACTATTAAAGATTTTTAACATGTTTTTTTTTTGATAAAAATAGCGATTGGATGTTTAGGTAGTAGGTGAATATCTAAAAGGGCCTCTTACCGTACGAAATCTTTTCTTCGAAAATGAAAAACATATCTACGGTGGTGTTATCGACGATGACGGTCGCGCGCACGCATCGATTATTTCAAATGGACGTCGATATCTAAATTAGTATTTTTCTCTTACGATATGGAACGAAGTCATCAATTAAAACTAAAGTTTACGCTGATATGTTAAGAAAAAAAATGATGTCTTTCCAACAGATCGAACAGATTCGATCTTTGATTAAAAATGTGAAGATCGATAAACCGAACATATTTCAGGTTCTTCGGTGAGCTTCAAAAAATTCACAGTCTACGGTCCCTGCAGTCGCTAATTTCGCTCGATTGGAACGAGCGACGGGAGAACATGAAAAAAATAAAAGAAAGAAGAAAAAAACGAGAAGAAAGGACGAAGTAAAAGGTGGAAGGAAGGAAGAACCAAGAGGAGAGAAGATGAAAGATGAGTTTCATGGTACGAATGGATTATTAATCTCGCGATAACGTCCTTTCGCATCTCGAGACACCTTGAAAAAAGAGATAATAAAAGAAAATATACTAAAGTAAAGGACTTATACCTAAAGGGATCGACGATAAAATCAGACGAAGAAGACCAAGGGAATGAAACTAAAAGGAAGGACTAAAATTGTAGCGAGTCGCGCGAGTCATGCGTGTCCGTAATATCCTAAGTCAAGGGTGAAAAAGTAAAAAGTAGACAACCTGTGTACGTGTCTTTCTCTCTCTCTCTCTCTCTCTCTTTCTCCCTCGTGTTCGTGTATGTATATGCATGTACGATATTCCCCTTTCTCTCGTTCTCTGTGTAAATGTGACTGTCTCATTCCATCTGTAGTAAAACGAGAATCCTGTACGATTTTACGTAATAATATTATGTACCCCCGAATAAAACTGGAAACCTAAGGACAGTCGTCTTCTAGACCTAATGATATATTTTAATAAGTCGTTATCGGCTATCCTTCAATAATTCTCGATCCTCGTCTATCACCTAGCGTTAATTAGTCGTCCGTCGTCTTATAATCGGAGTTCCTTTTTTCGTTTCTTTTAGGGCATTCATCACTTTCCTCCTCTTACATTTTCGTTTACCTTTATTTCTTTTTTTTCGTCTTTTCCTTCATCAAGTAACCGACCAGTTTCTCCGCTCTCTTCTCGCTCGTAAACGCTATCTTTATAGTCTACCCCTTTCTATCCGCGACCGAGAAAGCGCTGGACGGCGAAAAGACGAAGGATTATCTCGAATTGTGTTCCTGTAATCGAAACGAAACTGTCTCGTCTCTCCTTTCACGAAAAAGAGGGGGGATGTTTTGCAATTTTCGTCCTTTCTACCAAACGCTACTCGATCGTTCTCTCTCTCTCTTCTCTTAACGTACGGTAGGTATCTCGATTATCTTACAAATAATATATCTAACAATTTTAGGTTCATCTTAGATTGCTTTTCTTGATCACGCCGACGATTCCCCTCGAGAGAACACACCCAGCGCGATCGTCGAAGAGCTTTTTCGATATGGACGAGAGACGAAAGTTTTACAATTTTTTTTTTTTCGTTAATATTGATTACACATGGCTATATACATAAATATGTATGTGTTTTTTTTTATTTGTGTGCATATATATGTATACTTCCTTGAAGGTAAGTCGATCAAGTTTTATTCTTTTCTCTCTCGTCCGAAAAGTGATAAACGACGTGCCGCGAAGGATGGGCTCTCCCTTTACCCTAAAAATCATATTACCTTACTATTTTACTCGGTAATGTTACGTTTGCTTACGTTTTTTCTTCGTTACACTTTTTATAACTTTCTTTTAGACGTACGAATAGTTAGGTTCTTTATTCTTCTCTCTTTCTTTCTCCGTGTGTACGTATCGATCGATCCACGACGTCACGGTATAGTAAATATGTATATGCGCTATGCACGCTCATCACTCTCGGCACACTCACGCGGTTCTCAAGCTCTCACATTCTTTATTTTTCACTTAGCCAACGAAAGTTTATCCATTTTTTCGACAGGTTCACGAGTTTCCTGTCTCTCCTATCATCGATCGATTCTCTTCGAGCGTATCGATACCTTTCGTTCACCGATTTTTCGAACTTACAGATTTGTATTTTATTTTTTTTCCTTTCTCTAATAAGAATTGGAATAAGAAAAGATCGATACGAATCATCGATCGCTCGAAGGACCATGGCAAGATCGTTAACTTTCATTGGCTAAAAACATACTCTCACTTTCTCTCATACTTCGCACTCGCTTCGAAGAATTATCCTTAAACCTTAAGTCATAATACTATTCAATACTTGTTGAAGCTCATAATAAGTACATATTTCGAGGATTAGATTACCAATTATTGTATTTTTATTCTTACGGTCCTACGATTCTCGTACACTATTTGTTTAGACATAGGTGCGCACACCGGCTCATACACACGTTATTCGGAAAAAATTTTCTAAACGACGGTCCACGATCGGTCCGTCGTAACGATCTTTATTATTTTTTATCATACACACGACGAGGTTGATAGGTACAAAAGGTTAAGTCATCGAATCTGTGTGGCAGTGCTTCGACGACCTCTGTACAAGGAAATTAGGTAAAAAAAACGAAAGAAGAGTGATGGCTACGGAGTACTCGATTTATCGTCTCGAAACTTTCCGAGTTTTTTTTTTTTTTTTTATAAACGAATTCGAAGAGATGCCTTTCTAAGTTTTTTTTAACCACGAATATCAATTTCACTTTTCGAGGTCGAGTCAAATTAGAAGCTGTAACTATCTAAGAAAATTTTAATCCGCACGTGAGAAAGGTGTCATGACCTCCCTATCATCTCTATCTATAATAGATCGATTTTACCTTCGATCGTATCGAAACAGGTGAACGCTAATGAAAGGTTACACGATCTCGTTCGGCATATTCAAAAATATCTTCTTCTAAAATTCTAACGATCCAAATTCACGAAACCGTCTTATCAATTGGGATTGAAATTGACTCTTCGAACGATCCCAATATAGTATATCACACGTCACTGAGACTGTTGAAAGGAAAGTCTGTTTAAACTGTAAAGTTTTCGAAACGATTTATCCTCCGGCCTGGAAACTTACTTTTTATGAACATTCCACGCATTAGCTAAAAATTATTACCCATTCTTAAAACTGATAATAAAAAAATGAAGAAAAGAGCGTCCGTACTCTAAAGTCATTTAAATCTACACCTGTGTCCTTCGTTTTATTTTTTGTTAAACCTACGAAAAAATGTATACACTCGCGACTCGTAAATTCCATTCTATATTTACAAATACTTACGCGTGCGCGATTTTTTTCTTCGAGTATGGAGCTTGCTTGGAACAAGAGTGTGGCGGGATGTGTTCGAGGAAAAGGGGTAAAAAGAAGGCCGCCGAAAAAACTCCACTCGACTCGGAGGGAGTTTTTCCTCGCGTTGTAGAGAGAGCGAACGAACTCGCTTTTAGCACCGTGACTCCTCCAGTGGATGAGTCTTCGACGATAAGAACGCGCTTGGACCACTTTTCATCTCTCTCGCTCTCTCTCCTCGTGCGATCTCGTAGGTGAGCTCGAGAAAAAAAGTAGTGGTAATGAGGAAGACCAAATTAATCAAAGAAACGTTTGCATACGAAATGCAATGTATAGTAAAGCTTACGAGAAGCTCGATGAATTATCTATAATTTGCAATAAAAAGAGATATTTTCTTTAATTTAGGTTTGTAATCATATCTTTTGATAAGATAAACCAAATAAAAATTTGTTTATTCCAAAGCAATAAAAATATTGTTCCATTTCTCAACATTGAAATTTCCACGAGAGAAGATACCCTTCCGAGCCATTCAGATCGTCGAGGCGCGAGCCCTCGCATCCGTTCGTGTGTATTTTTCTCCGTAACGTTTGTTATATCATATAATATATATATATAGATCTATTTATATATATATATATATATATAATACGTTTAATACGTACGCATGTGTGTCCCTCTTTTTCTCCACTTACTTATACTTGTTCCATGTATGTTACGTGGTGTCTATTTACAGCGAAGCGATTACAAAAATTGTCGCGAAGGAACGAGAGATTTAGCGCGCTCTACGGCTGACCGATCGTCGCGCGAAATTTCGTCCGCGATATAAACGCATACATGTATACACGCACACACCACACACATATTCCTTATGTTTGTTCATACATGTACACGTATATATACATACGATTGTATCTACGAGACGAGAGGGAAAATATATCGCGAGAATAAAGAAACTTGACGATTCAAGTTCGTTCACGAAGATGAAAAGAGAGTTAAAGAAATATTTTTCGTTCTCTCTCTCTCTTTTATTCAACGTGTCTCACGACGTAAAGACCTCAAATTCTAATCGTTCGAAAAAAATATCGAACGTCTTCGTTAAGAAAAAAGAATCTCGAGGAATCAAAGATGTCCGATGATCAATAGCAGACTAATAGCGATACTACGAATGCTGATGTTGCCAATGCCTCTCGTCCCCGTATTCGTCGCTGGACCAACGCGACCCTCTCGTGTCATCGTCAGCGCGCTCTGATAATCGTAATCTCGACTGGATGTAGGCTCCAACGAACGGTTCCATCAGACCAAAGGCGTTCCGTATACCTCGTTCGTGTGGAGATTCTGATTGCTATCGTTCTGCCTCGATACGCATTGCTGAAACAGGGAACGAAACGGTGCCGATTTTTAAACGAGATTTCTTTGTATGGGGTTGGTATATTTTTGTAGAGTGGGTAAAGAACGTTCTGTTTTTGTATATTTTATCGAGGGTGTGTCTATCTAAATTTTGAGAAGTTAATTATTTAGTTTTATTAAAGCTAGTACGGACTAGGGATAAATCAGACGACAAGCTATGCCATGCGAGACATTGACGTGCGTTCGGACTTTATTTTTCAGATCAGAGAGTTTTCTAGTTCGTATTTCTTTTAAAGTTTAATATTTTGTCGATGTTACATGTTTTTGACATCTAATCGAACCAACTCCAAAGTCGAACATAAACTTGGGAACTTTGTTGAACTTTTACGTAAAAAATTTTAATGGGCAAAGTGCTAATCTTCCAAAAGTGAAATACACATATCGAATTTTTTTCTAAATAATAAATATGTGATACACGTGAACACAAGTTAAATAAATTGCTACTTACCGCTTGTTTTCTCTCCCAGCTCTTCATCGCAGACTTATACTTCTCAAACTCGTGACACCAGTCCGAGTAAATCTTCTGATAGTCGTTGGACTTGGCAGGCGCCGAACACCTGTGCGCGTCCACGGTGATGTTGTAGGAGCAAAGAAGAGCACCACCGAGCCAACAGTCGTATCTACCAGCGTCTTGTTCACTCACACCAACGATCACTAAACCCTTTTCCGACGTCTCGATAAACTTGTCACTACCAACACCGTACTTGTAAGCTATTTGATATCGGCCCTTTTCTTTACTGTAGTGATACCATCTGACCTCTTGATTCGCCAATACCTCTGGCATCTTCACGAAACATCCCAGATGAACCGATTGACCCCACGTGACTATGAGCTTTCGTTTTCCTACGCTACTGTCACACACGTCTGCCGTACTGTTCGACACGTCTTGAAGTAGTCTGAGGAGTACAAAAGAAACACATTTTTTTTTGAGTTCCAACATTTCTCAGTAGAACAATATTATTCAAATATACAAAATGCACCAAATTTGCGTGTTTACAATGATTCGTTAAACCCAGTAAACAAGTTGAGACCATTTTTATTCTTTACCAAGTCTCACCTTCGTTAAAAATTCTTAATTTCCTATTACAGAATATACTGTACTAAATATCAAACAATCTCGAAAAAAAATGGATTAAACCATGTGTTCATCACAAATATCGTTTCACTGTACTACCCAGTAATTTATTCGAAGCAAGAGAATAGCATCGATTCTACGTAGAATCGTCCAATAGGAGAGCACGTAAGGTCATGGATCTTTCAAGACGCGAAGGATGGTGTATAAAGGGAACTCCCGAGTTCTCTCGATGCTTTGACAGGAACTCGATTAAGTAACGTACCCAGGCTCGTACGGTTTGCAGGTATTGCTATCCTTGTCCCAACCGCAATAGGGGTCGTGAACGCAGCGTAGGCAGTTGTCGTATCGGCGCGTACACATTACAAGATCGATCTGCTTTATTCGATGATCCGAGGCGACATAGAGTGCCTTGTGCTCCTTAGAAATTTCCATCGCTTGGATCGGTTCCCCGGGTGTGACGTCAAAAACATCCAACAGAATAGACTGAGACTCGCCGTTGCTGTCGATCCACTGGACAACCTTATGCACGCGACCGTCACCTGTCAAACACGTGTCAAATCCAACCTTAGAAATTCGTATAAGGAAAATCAGTAATGGGCAATAGGTAGATATATTCTCGAAATGTGTTGTACGGACAATCGATAATAACCACCGTGTACCGCGTATGTATTACGACCTGCCGTTGATTCCACTGTGGATGTTATTGGATTTTGATCGGATCTCGTTCAGCGTTGGTACGAGGTTTGAATTATTATCGTGCTATGATAATACGCATCGATATATGCGTATGTGGGGGAGGATGATCGAAAGTCGTGAATTATGTTAATATCGGATTGTATCGGAAGATATTGCGTGATGTCGATGTTAGTAACCTTTACAGTAACACTCTTTTTTTCATAGCTTAATTACAAAGCTTAAACAATTAATTAATATATTTAAGCAATATATTATTTTTTAATACACTAGGTCAACAATAATAGTATTAATAATTGTTTGGGATGAATTAAGTTATTAGAACACAATAAAAAGTATTCATTATCACAGCTCGCGGGCTTCTCAGACCTCGAGTGTTACTGCGAGGGTTAAAGGGTAAGGCAGGCTCGAGTTTTTTCTCTGGAATATGAATTTTCGAGGGTGATTCGTCATTAAGATAGAACGAAATAAACGAGATAAGGCTGTACGTGTAATAACGTACGCTATATAGCTGATGCCGTATGCTTCCGATAAATAAAAGCCATACGTTTAAGCGCGTAACAGTTAATTATTTTCCTACCAGCCAGCTTGTATCTCCGCTTTACGTTTATCGCGTCGCTTTTATCGCGTAATACCATAACTGCGTGCAACTAACGCGACGCGTCAAAGCTTCGGCTCGGTTCGTTAATGAAATTCGTACGCGATTCGGAGATGATCGTTGATAAGGGTACGTTCCCCTCTCTCTCTTTCACTCTTGTGCATGTATTCGCCCGAAGCATCGCGCGATGTAACGTAATTCCTATAAATTATTTCAATATCTGCCGCTCCGTGTAATTTTCCTCGAGCAATCGCGAGTTTCACCGAACAATATGCCGAGTTCGCGTAATTCCTTAAAAGCTGCTAGGTTAACGACGAATTTAAGCGAACCCGCGATGTACTTTGGTGATCATCGTCATTTATCGTTGCTTTCAACGATCGTTAGAGCTTGTTAAAGTAGGTACTATATGAGATACAATGTATTTTGTAACTTAGAATTGATCGAAATGTGGTTTTAAACCTTTTGCGCCAAATTTCATATGTTTTTCAATAATCATAATGCTGAAGTAGTAATTATTAATTTTCATTTGATGAAAAATGTTTCAACTAAAGTACTCTTTGTGAAGCGATTGCTATTGATGTTGGTAACACTCTAGCAACATTAACGAACTATTGGATAGCACAACAAAAATGGTTGTAGTCTTTTTATATTTGTTTTAAAAGACAAAGAGACATTTGTTTAAAAAAACAAAGAAAGCTTGTGAAGTATGCACAGGTTTGGAAGTAGAACTATAACAGATGATCGAAGAAATAAAATCTATAAAATACTCGGCAGAAAAACCATTAAGGTACTGGGGTATTGGCAAAAGGGTTAAAATAACCACATCATTTAATATCACTCTAGTCAAACGATATCTATTTCGGATATCATAGATTCTATTTAAAATAGTACGAAACTCTATCAAGCGTGAATAATTTAATAAGAAAAGCTGTGTTCCTTCTTCTTTCCTTTCTCTCTCTACCCTCCCGATTAGCTTTTTGTCTCGCTTTGAGATAAAACAAGAATCTTCTCGCTTCATCGGGCTATCGATAAAAGGAACGATAGAGGGAGGATGGAAAAGGAAAGAGAGAGAGAGCTCGTATCTTTTGCTCGACATAAGAAGCACTCACTCGATCCGGCGTAGTAGACCGTGTAATCCAAATCAATGCCGACGAAGTCGATGCGAAGCTTATCGACGACTAGCCTGGTGAGCATGACGTCACGCTTGTAAAAGACCGGCTTCTCGTTCTCGTGAGAGATCGCAGAGTCCATCAGTGGATGGGATCGAATAAAATTGAGAACGGTATCCGGTAATGATTCCGTGTCATTCACGCACTGTCCCGGACGTGGTTCCGGCACTTTGTTCGACAGTACCGGTAACCAAGCGCTGTTACTTGTTGCCTGCTCTTTGAATTTCCCGCGGAAAGCTTCCTGAATCGAATCGATGTGGAAAGAACAGATGGCTGAACCCATCAATCCGTTTGTGGACGTCGTGAATGTGCCATAAAAGTGCGTGTCGTCGCCTGGTACTTTGTAGATACTCTCTGGAATTATAACGAGTCGTTTCGATGATTCGACGATATCTTTTAACGTTGATAATAAATTATTAAAGACTTTAGATACGATTGATTGTAATTGCGTCGTCAATATTTTAGAGGGTAAACCTACGTGCTAACTAAAGCAATGTCATATAAATGTTGGTTCTATGTATCTAAGGTTTGAAGTTATGAATGATTAAGTCATGGAATTATATTTTTTTAAGGTGATTATTTGTATTTTTGTGTAAGTAAATTGACTTAAAAATATACTACAACAGGGAATCATCTGTATCTTTTTGACATTTTTACAATTTAAAATTGATCGATCACTTACGTATCTCGTTGAAGTAGAACGGGAACTCGCCAGGTATCGAGCAATTCAGTCTAGCCTTGAGGTAAGTCACCCAATTTTGCGAGAGTATCTTCTTTCCACCGGTGTCCCTTTTGCAGACCCTGGCCACGCGAGAGTACACGCTTTTACCACAATTTATGTACTCGACCGCGGTTTCGCGGAAAAAGAAGAACACGTAGCTACCGATGTCATAGGATCCAACGAAATTTGGCTCTGAAAAATAAAGTAACGTTACGTTAGTAAACACGCGATGGGTTGTGTAATTATCCAAGGTAAACAATATTTGTCTAAAAAATGGTTATACTTTAATTAATTTCTCAATGCAAAGAGAACGTTGAAAAAGATTCATATAAACGAACTGTTGTTCCATTTCCCACATTTATCTAAATAAACCAGTATAAAACCAGCTTAAGAACACTAGCTCAAAGCGCGGTCTGATGAATTTACACCACGAATCTAAAATTCCCTGGACGATGTATCTCATATAATTAGCCCGAATATATTATTTTAATGTAACTCTAAGAGAACAACTTTGTATATAAAAGAAAGACGTAAATAAATTTCTTTATCTTTGCACTTGTTCTCCAAGACTTTTTTTTATACCTTCCCCATCAATGTTCCTAAACTATACTAAAATGTGAAAGAAGATGTAAAAAGAAGAAAAATTATTATCCAACGGGAGAGTCATTCGGTAGTTACAAAATTCGATGAAGTCGACACGCGAGCGTGAAAACTGTAAAATGGACGTTCCGAGGATTCTACTCGGTCCGTGGGTTAACTTAACGCGCGAACGAGAGCTTTTCTCCCTCCTTCCCCCATGAGAAAAAGGAGAGAGAGAGAGAGAGAAAAAGAGAGTAGAGAAAGCAAAAGGGAGAACGACTTTCCCAGTTTTCATTTAACATTGCCCGAGAGCTTCGGCCAGCGGCTTAACGCAAGTTTAATGAGCATCCACTTGTCGTTTTACGATCCATACTCGTAAAACCGCTTAACGGTTCCTCGCTACGAGCATCGGAGTGCTAATAATTCCTCGAATTCAGCCCGGAAAAATCGAATCCAACCGCGGGTCCCGTATTAAAATGTATTCTATTCGACGTTTAAAAATGTAAACCCTATGCCGTTCGCGTGAAAGAGTTTCTTCCGTTGGTACCTCGAGCGAACGATTTTCGTTAAAATTATCTCCATTTCTTTTCTTTCGCGACCACCTGGAAATGAGAGACTGAAAATGGTATTTCGTTTGGTTCGTTTTACGCAGCTGGTAGAAAAAAAGGCGAAAGAAAAAGACAAAACTTGTAAACTTTATAGAACCAACCCCTCGGGTGATTTCATTATTTCAACGAAAATCGAGAGCAACGTTTTCCACGTGGAAAACGCTTTCCCTCTTTTCCTGACTCCCTTTCTACCATGGAATAGACGCGACACTAGTCAGACGCTTCCCAATGAGAACATCCCGTCAATGTTTCTGTTTTTCTTTACCCATTTGAAACCACTCTTTTTCTCTCGTTTTCCTCTTTCCAAAACCTTTTACCTTCGATACATCAAACTTCCGGCGTCGAAGCGTGTCAGACAATCGATTTAATCGCTGAACTGTGAGAGAGATTGCGGCTTCTACCCCAACCCAGTCAACCCTCGTTCGGTTTTCCGTTCCGCGTCGCATAATGTGGAACCAAGAGGGAATGAGAGAAAAAAATGACAGAGAGATAGAGAGGGAGAAAGTTTGTACCAGGGCCAAGAGCGTTTTAAACGCAGAAAAATTCCATTCAACCCCCTTCTCTCTCTCTATTCGGAACTCGTCATTTTCCTACTCCGTCGGTGAACACGCAGTTTATTTTGCATAAAACAGGCGTTTGCCTTCGATAAACAAGCACTCGTGTACGATGTGCCCAAAGCGAATAATTAATTCGCACGGTGAGTACCATTCCGTATCGGAATTGTTCTATGGGCTGGGTATATAAAACGAAAGCATCGGCTGTGGAGTTGTACATCGATGTCAGACGTTTTAATTATCACTTTCTTTCTGGTATATATTCCTGGACGAGCCCACGGAATTTTAAACATTTATTGACCAAACTTTAAGAACAAAAAGTAGATAACGCGAAATTAGGACAAATTAAATTTCCAATATAGACTAACAATTTTTTAAATATTTTATTATAAAAGCAGTTCAGAATTTCGAAGATAAAACGACGTACACATTTACACACAAAAGTGTATCATACTTGGTGAATCGAAATTCATTAAGTTTTGCTAGTAAAATAAAATATAATTTGGAGAATAGAGATATGCGAGTGACTTCGAAGTTACAAAGGCCTATAGAGGGTTAAGATTCATCCATGATACCGCGTAGATATTTAAGAATAACGATCATCGTGCCAAAGATCACGTTGGGAACGTGTTAATAAAGAAACGGAGCGTTATCTTTGCGCAACTTTCATTGGCGGTTGTAAAAAAAGGAGTTGTGCATCGCGAGCTCAAATAATTTGCATAATTTCGATCGTAAAAAGGAGAAAAATACATAACATAGAACTGCACCGGGTGCATCGACCTTAAATCTTAACGAGCACGACGGAATAGGTTTACCTAAACTAGTTTGAGAGAAAGAGAGAGAGAGAAGCAAACGAACAACTATAATATCCACGAAGGAGGAAGTAGTCACGCGACATCGTCGAAAGCTCGTTTCGCATGCGCAAGGACGCGTGAAAGTGGACGCTCGTCGTCGGTCAGTTATTCAGAGCTTGTTAAGGGCTAGGGCTACGTTATACTCCTTTATCGCATCCCTTCGTACCTTTCTCGCTCTCTCGCTTCGTCGCTCCCGTATCCGCTTTAATTTTGTATCGTCCGCTCGTCGACTAATTCGCCAAAACTAAGACAATGGCGACTGGACCATCCTGATTGAATTTATTTTATACCGACGTTGATAACGACTTGCTATTCTATGAATTTTTTTATAAAACAATACAATGTTAACTTTTTTGCGATTGGCATTATTGTAGATATTTAATTCCATGTAATACACATTTATAAAGTTCTTATTTTTTAATTGGGAAGTTTTCCGAGCTATAAACGCAAATATGTGTAATTTATTCGAAATAAAAATTGAATAGTATGATAGTACCTATATCTTTTTTATGAGTAGTTAATTCGTCGTCTTTAAATAAAAGGTAAAAGACTCATTGAATTTGAGTAAAATGTGTAAATAGATTTTTTAGATTTTCCCATGAGTCATTCTGCTATTTCCCCCCACATCACTCTGCATAGTAGGTATGTAAAATACGGGCATATTTTTTTCGCGCGTAAAGTTACGGCGAGACAAAATTTTAGGGCTGTACGTAACAAACGTAATATTACGGGGGTGGATTTTAAGGGGTGAATTTATTATCGTTACTGCAAGGTCTTACATATTGTAAATAACATGGAAAACTTTGGTGATTATAATTTATAACACTAGTACTACCGAATCTATTAAAAGGATAATATTGTTTATTCGATATTATTAGTAAAAAAAAGCACAGAAAATATTTATTTATCGAATACTTTACAAATAAACAGATGTGATAAAAATAACACTATTGATAAACAACAAAGATACAAAACGATTTTTCGTCGCATGCTCAAGTATCGAATCCAACTCGACCTATAACGTGAGAGGGTTGATGAGTTTATAACCGTTCGTAAATTTGTCATGAATGCTTGTCCCGACAACATCCTACCAAATAGTACCAACTATTAAATTAACTTGTCACGAAGAAAATCCGATTGAATCGATCGATCGATGGTCGAGCAAATATCCAGAACGGCACGTCCATTGAACACGAGATGGGCGTACCACCAAGAGACACAGCTATCGGTTCCTAGCGAGTACGTACGCAGAGTTAGATACCTAGTAGTAGGGCAACAAGGCGTACTATCGTCAATCCGTACGATTGGCGTTTCGATCTGCTAAATGGAATTAAACGGCGAGCTTAACCGACACCTTCCGTGGAGATCGTGAAATAAAATGAGTTGATATACGTAGTATAGTCCATTAAAGCCAGGGAAAGTTATTACGCCAGGGAATATTCCTGTAAATTTTCTCTTGTTGCTTGCTTGCCACGCAGACACCTAAATATATATATATACATATATTGAAGTAGAAGAGGACAAGAAGGGAAGAGAATTCCGAAGACGCGAATTCATTCGTCTCGAGGTCTCTACCTCTCCTTTCTCTCTCTCTTGCTCTTGCATTTAATCAACGCCTCTGCTAATAGACAAACTTGATGCGGAGAATGGCTCTTGATAGCGAGGAGGAGTCTGCGTAAGGGAGCGAAAGTGAAAGAGGGCCGGAGGAAGAGAGAGGGTAAAAGGGGCCGTCTTCAAATTAAACGACGAAACAAATGGCTAATCATGCATCCCGTGGGGGGCGGCACGAAGGATACAAAGTGGAACGGCGCCATCCACCTTTCACCCCTTGCGCTCGGCGATTCGAGGCTGTCGGGTCGAGAAGAGGTCGAGTGGCGGCACGCTTCGCTCTCGGGAAAAAGTGAGAGAGAGAGAACGGGAAGAGGAGCACCCTCTTGAGAAATATAAGGCAACTACTTTCACGCTACTATTTCCAACAACCACCACCGGGGCACCGCTCGACATCCCTCGCTGCTATTTCGTGAGAAAGATAGAAAGTGGGAGAGAGAGAGTGAATAGAACGTGTTCCGTGAAATCAGAGCAAGCTTACTCGAGTTCGACGATGTTAATTAATCGAAGAGCCTCGAAACTCCCATACGTATCCCTCCCGTTGCCTCCTGATCTAATTTTTAGATGGAAAAATAATTAAATGATCTTCTTCTTCCCTTTTTTTTTCTAACGGCATCCTTTTAACAGGCGCATCACGAAACAATTTGATTTCCCAACATAATCGAGTTTCAACGTCTCGCACTGTGCTCTATAGTCACGCGAGGAAACTACACATTCGGCGCACGTATACCTTTTCTAATCTGCATTTTCCAATTTCCCCTACTGGAGTCTCGAAAGTAAGAGGGACGATGGCCTCTTCGAGGACCAGGTACTCTCATCGATAATGCACAAAATCCAGAGGCTAGCGATAATCTCTCACCCTGTCTAAAGTGATATTTGGTAAAAATTGATTGAAACTATTTCAAAAAAGAAAATAATATAAATAAACTAAAAAAGAACAAAGTAAACTACGATAAAGAATAAATTACTCGAGAAGACAAGAGAAACATGGAGAAAAAAAGCGACGTAGAAATGGCATTTGGTTGACGATGAAGGAAGGAGGGTGTTATTTTATTAGCACCAACCCTTTACAATCCTTTTCTCTCTCTCTCTCTCTCTCTCTCTCTGACATCCGATAGTCCTCTGGAAGCTTTCCCTGAGCATTCCCGCGTAAGTAACGCGCGTACCATCCTCGCCTACCAACCGATCTCCGTCTCTCCACGCGCTACGCTACGATTCGAGGAGGCTGTGCGCGAGTCGGTCTTGAAGGAAGGTACCATCACGGCCTTGGGAAATAGAAGGGGGCGGGGCAGAGGGTCGGTGTCCCAACCAACACGCGAGGGGGCTTTACGCCCGTGATCGTTTAAGCCCCGAAAACGTGTCCCTTGAAATACGAAAGGCTTTCGCTACTTCAAAGTACTCCAACCTTGTCTACTTACTATTTCTCTCTCGCTCGCTCTCACTTTCTATGGTTCTTTCCATCTATCTCTCTTTCTCTCGAGCAACCCCCTAACTTCGACGACGGTCTTCTCGCCTTAAAGCTTTTTAGACGACATTCACCACCCTACTGTCTCTCTCTCTTTCCAAGCTTGTCAAAACTCCGTTTTAAGTCTAATGGAAATTTCATTGTCCCGAATGCATCTTGTAATTGTAGACTCCCCGTGTCTAGCTCGCATCTTTGTGTCAATATTAGAAGGAGGTCGAGAAGGAGCAGCCGACGAGAACGATTGCCTCTTAGATTATTCTTAGATGTTGAAGTAGTGCTGGCACGATGGATAATGATTATGGAACTGACGGAGTGACACGAGGGGTGACAGGCCTTGTCGATACCTTTCCGATAATAATTTTAGCCGTGCTAGATTATTTTAAACTCGATGTATCGAACGGTTCGCTTTTATATATAATTTAGCAATTTTTTTTTTTATAATTTTATCAATCAAATATATATAACCATTATATCTCAATCAATTATATCAAGATTTATTAGCTATTAGGATAACGAATACATCATTACAATTTGTTACCAGAGATGGAATTATTCGCGACTCGACCTAATAATTATTCGAAACAATTACGGAATACATTACGAAAACAATTTCATGCTTCAAGTTTAATTCATATTTACCTCCGAAAAGATCAAAGAAATATTTTTTTATATAAATTAGAACATCATAAATATTGTAATATACTCACTATCGAGCCACTTGGAGTCATATTTGAGCGTCCTCTTGAAACTGAAAGCTTTTCGACCTGTCGTCAAGTTGTAAAGATCCGTACGGAAGATGACGGTGTCGGCTTTCGTGAATTCTGCATTGGTACCGGAATAAAGGGCAGGCAGGTCACCAGGATTGCCCTTTTCCACCCAGACGGCCGTCGAATTGTCCGCGGGATCGTAAGGACACTTGGCTATACCCATACCAACACCGGGAACAAACTCGTGCCGTGGTAGATGCGTTAGATTGCTCTGCAAACGAAACGAATATTGAATTCGATGTGACGCGGCGTAATAGGCCGCTCTGGTACTACAATGTCTATTATAATATTCTATTATTCGTTTTGCAATTATGTATATCCGTTTGCCCGTAATGTCTCATCTAATGAATGCAAATTGGAACGGACGTATAATGCGATATCCATTATTTTACGGACCGACAAAAGCATAAGTTTCCATTATTACGCTAATTGCGTGCATTGCGTTTAGCAAATAGACACAACGAGGTTTCATTATTATCGATAGATATCAAATATATGCAATGATTCTAAAAGTAGGTATTTATATGATATCGATAAGAATATATAAAGAAAGTTGAAAGATTCGATAGGAATCGATGAGAAAAACGGATAGAAAGATAAACGATAAATACGTGCAGAACTATACTCACATAAATCACCCAATCCTTCGGCGAGTGGGCGTTCGTACCGCACATGTACAGTCGATTGCCATCTCCCATCGGTTGTATCACTCTTATGTGGTTACGACAGTCGAAATGCTGAAAAGTAGACGGAAGAAGGAAATTGAATTTTTCGCTAGAAACGACAGGCGACGTTCGCGCGAAAAAAGGGACTTCAATATGCTTCTATGGGAGAGACGGGAGGAGAGTCTTCGGAGAAATTTTACAGAGAGAAGTATAAAATGCTGTACAATTCTCTCTCTCTCTCTCTCACGCGTTTTCTATCTTTACGTATCCATCTAGCACCACTCTTTCTCTTTCTAACGCGCGTTATACGGTCGATCACGTCGGCCGCGTATTTCGCAGCCAATCGGTGCGGAAAATAAATTGGCTTTGTCGTCACGTACGGAATATTTGCGTGGACCTTACACCTCGGCTATGCATACACGATGAATATAAATGAAGCTCCGCTAAGCGTCCGCGCCTTCGACGTTATATACGAGAGAAAGAGAGTGAGAAAGAGCTAAAGGAAAAGTGCGCCTCTGTGATACGCGAACGATTTCGGAATGAAAAACACGATCGACGAGGAAAAATCTTCTTTTCCTTGCCTCTACTTCCCTTCTTTATCCTCGAATATATTTTCTGCGATTTAAATCGTACTCCAAATACGAACGAACGAAGCAATAACGTTATAGGCGCTGTCCGCTGGTACAAATTTATCTCGAACTCTCTATCAATATTCTCGTCTTTCATCTTGATTTGCTCTTGAGAAAAAATTATCGATGCAATAATATTTTAAAAGGGTAACACTTATCTAATCGTTAAGAGGATTTGCTTTGCCGTTGGAATAAAAAGATCGTAGATTGGTTGGAAAAATTGTCTTTGAAATTTCGATATTATTACTAAAGAGAGAGAGAGAGAGAGAAAGGTTGTATAAAAACGTAGGACGGGAACAATCGACGAATATTGATGAAGCTTACCTCAGATTTACCCTTCGACACGCAATTGGCTACGTTGCTGGGCTCCAGATTTAGGGCGTCTCTCTGTAACAAAAAATGAAGAACGAGTTAGTATATGATCGATTGGACAAGAATAAAGGAACGAATGTAAAATGTTTTTTTTTTATGGATAAAAGACTAATGAATTGGAACGAGAATTTTGGTTGGCAAATCACACGTATTACGGAAAGACTGGTTAAGAAAATTTTTCGCGTCTTGCCATTCGTCTATTCTTTTTTATGTAATAGGGACCCGCAATCCCTTTTCTTTCGTCGTCCGCTCGCAAAAGCTCCACCTTAGAGCTTCCAAGAGGAGCTTCGAAGAGTGCATTCTTCACATTTTGCAAGCGCGAACAAGTGGATGCTCTCACGTTATACGACTACCATCAGCCTTATGTTACGTTGCTGTGTGGATCATGAATGTTACCTTTTGCAAGTATGAAAGCTGCAAACCGTACGAAATAAGGTCAGCAAGGTTCAACACTGGGGTGAATATTTCTTTCACACGTAATACCAAGAATATTTTTAACACTGGAGATCATTAACAGCATACATCTAATTTCCATATAGGAACTAAAGAAAAAAGTTTTACATTGAAAAAAAAATTCTTGCATTATAAATGAATATTGTATCAATTCTTTACTAATAATTCGAGGATTTATAAGAATTGATATTAGAATTTGTTGAAGTGTTGACTAAAAGTGACTTATTCGCACAGTTTACAAATGTGTTTTCTTGTTTCTGTAACTGCATTTTCCCTAAAAAACTCTTAAAGCAGCACGAATTTTATAAATGGACATTTTTGATAGGTTTTACCAACAAAAAAAACACAAATAAGGTTATCAAAACGAGAGAATAATTAAGAAACAATGTAACAAAGAATATAAAGAAATCTCTTAAAAAACCCAAGAACTTTCTCTTCGACTCAAGACATCCCCTGTTGCTTCGATCGCAACCAACGACGAACACGTACATTTTCGAATAATCGAAGTCGCATCGCTTCTCCAAACCCACCCCTTCGTAGTCTCGTTGCTCCACCACGGACACCTTCTTCCTGACACACAAAGCTTTCCGTGTGCTAGAGAGCAGTAGCAGCAGTCGCGACTACGATTCGGAACAGGAAGTGGTTCGTTTGCACGGTCAATCGTCCGAAACGCGTTAGCCTTAACGATCGATCTCCTGCGGACGTCGCGTGCCACTCCCGTGCACTCTGTCACGAGCAGAAACGCCGGCGATCCTTGAAATTGCCCCCCTCCCCCTTGATACCCCTGAATCACCACCCTCTCTTCCACCTCCTTCATTCAACGAGCAAAGGCCCGACCCAAAAACGAGCAAGAGACGACGAAGAGACCGAGAGGAAAGCAAGATCGGTGACTTTGACGTATATACCTTCCTGTACCGATCTTCTTCACGATTTCTACCAGCTATCTTCTATTTGTGTTTGTTTTGGATTGGGTTTTTTTTGTGGAGGATAAAAGAGATCCTTCCAGATACGTGACAAGGTTTAGAATAGTCTAAAGAACAGGTTTTATTATATAAAAGAAAAATGATGAAAAACGATGCGTAATTTTTTTCGGTGGTATTTCAATGAAAATCAATGGTAAACTGCAATCCCTATTTGATTCAATGGGAACTAAATGAAAACAGTGAATGGAAATAGACTCCAGAGTAATGGGAAGCAATACAAATTTCTTACCGGAAATCGATAGGAAATTTTGGTAACGGGAATTGGCTCACTACTTTATAAATATACGGTGGATTATTTAAGTACCGATTAAACGAAGTTGCTGGTTATATTTCGGACAAAGTTTAAAGAACGGGACCTAATGGAATACGTAGCGATACTTCGTATGACTTGGATAATCACTTAGTCGGGCTATTTATCTGGCTCGAGCGTTCATACTAGTATTTTTATCGTATTACATAAATACTTGTACTTTGAATGAATTTATTACAATATTTTTATCAGTGAACAGCAGGAATAATAAACTGCAGCAGCTGCTAATCTTCAGAAAAGTGCAGAGTAGCGATGGGTTGTGCCTTAGACATTTATCCCACTTAATACGAGCATTACAGGGCTATCTGATAACAAAAATCTGTGAAATTTTTCTTTCTTACGTTTAGAATATTCCACAGTACCATCTTTCAACGAAAACTAAAAAAATCAAAACGTGTGCTTTAAACGCTTGTTTGTGGTTTTGATTAGTTTAAACACATATATGAAAAAACTGTATAAAAATGGAGATTCTCTCGGAAGATAAACTTCGTAGTTCTGGAACAAAATTTCGTAGAACGTTAATTTCTACCTATCGAGAAAGTATATTCCACGAGATCTTAAAATAAAGCTATTTCGCGTCGTAGCTTTCCAAGGCAAAGGTAGCGCGAAACGTTACTCCAGGCACGTTAATAATAACTGTCGCAGGGGATTTCGAGGAGTCTCGTAGTTAAGATAATCTTCTTAGGGAACTACGTATTCGGTGACTACAATTACTCGAAATAGCGGCCTAGCGAGGAACGAGTCGAATCGCGCTTTCGTTCTCCTCGAAGAGAAACGTGCGAGTAACGGCAAGCAAAGAGAGGATGAAAGGGGTGGAAGAAGAATACTTCACCTTACCAACCCCTTCTAACATTTTCACGACATAGAACAACGAGATGAAGTAGTATGACGTTACGGTTACACCTTGCATAGGTTCCTCTTATAAAGAGAATCCTCTTCTTCACTTTGCACATTCATGGTTCTCTCCGTAGAATTTAGCGGCTTTAACAAAATTAGCTCCTTTTAACTATCTGTTTCGTTACTACACTTACATCGTATCAAAATTTTCTTGATAACATAAAGACTCGAAGTCTCAGCTAAAAATATGGACATAATATACAATTGTAGTTCTTAACACGTTGGATATCATGGGGATCACTGATGACCTGCACTCGATTGTTTATAATATATTTGAAATAAGTATAACCATCAGTTATAAAACGTGTAAGGTTTATTCCAAATTGGCCCGACACTCGATGTGTTAAAGTTAAAAAAATAAAGTATGACTTTAATTTATAAAAACCTTAACGCTAATACCAGAATTTTGATTAACCATTGAGTACCAGTTCGAAACGATTCACCTTTTTCGAATACACTAGAATCCACCCTTCGTTAAACACAGCCTAGAATAGAAACTCCTGATCAGGCCTCACGCTATTCCACTAGAACAACCATTAAAATCATTTAACGAGGCCACCTACCACTTGGTATACCAGGTGTGTGCTCACGAGTGTACGTCGATACGTACGCATTACGCGTTAAGTACCGCACGTGGCTGCATTAAAGGGTTGCCAACGCTACCTCCACTTCCTCCCATCTCTCTATCCTCGCTTCCAGGTAGCGGGCGGTAATTAAAAGCAGAGAGCCATCTCCGTGCGTTACCTGTGAGCTGTGCTCCGCGTGGCTACGCTCGTTATACTAATCATTGCTACTGGTGAGTCAGAGATGGAGATAGTTCCAAATGGGGAGACACAAAGACGATCGTGCTCAACCCGATTCGAGGGAGATGTAAACGCATGAAATGGCCGTGGCACGCGTTGCCACGAGGAAAACCAGATGCTTTTCCTTGATGTAACGACTTTGGGTTACTACGGGTTATTACATCAAGGATAGGTAAACCGTAAAGGTATGCGCCTCTGTGCGTAATGTCGTCCTCAAAATGCAAGAAAAGTCGTAAAGGTGATGGTGGTTGGCTGCGGGGTTAGGTTCGTACTTTTAAGAGCGATTCAAATTAGTTCTAGGTACTATGAAAGTATAGTACGCCACATTTCTCATAAGGACTCGATAAACCAGGTTGGAATGTAATTTGCTCTGTTTTATTTCTTTCGTCGAATGATCCCTGCTGAAAATCGAACACGAGTGCAACGAAATGCGAGCGTTGCTTGATTTTATTTGTCTTTTAATGCACGAACGATTCAGAGAGAGACACCGAAGTGGGAAGAGCAGCAACGTCTTCGTTTCCAGCTTCGATAGAGTCGAGTGCGGGGGTTGGTGGCTCCCAGAGTGGAATGGGTGAGAGAAGAAGGGGTGGAAAGGAGAAGGCGAATCCGCGGAAACTGAATTCCCTGAGAGTTTAGGATAGGGCACCCGTCGCCCGTGAGGACGGGAAGATATTTCTGTTTAATAGTCGACGTACCGTGCCGGTAATGGAAGTCGAGGCGTTTGCATGCCGGGAGGCACGCCGGGACCGTAAAGTTAATGGCGTCGTAGGCGACACGATAAAATGATGCACCGCGCTTCGCCGACAATATTATTGCTGGTACCTGTGTGTTACAACCTCACTCTCTCCCTTGCTCTAACATTCTTTCTCCCTCCATCTCGAACCAAGTCTCACCGCATCGTGGGCTACACGGATAGATACTTTTCCGATCGACTCGATTTACCTCATATATTTTCACTTCCCTACCTCTCAGGATTCTTTCGATTTCTTTCGTTTATCATTGATATTACGATCCCACGATACAGAATTTCCATTGAAAACTGGTAAATCTACAAATTTCTACGGACTATATAGCAATAGGGTAGAATTTTTATAATTATAAAAAAATGGTTGATAAATTTAGATACATTTGAGGATCATAAAAATATGAGATCGTTATTTAAAAGTAGGGCAAAACCTACATACCTATAACAGTGATGAATGTTGTTTTTCACGAATAAAAAAAAAAAAAGCAGTGAACGGTTCCTTCTGATTTTTTTCTGGTATACCTCTCAAGCATATACCAACGTCAGCATTCCTTTTCGAGCAATTTATTTTCTCATATATGGGGTTAACGAGCATGGGTAGATAGGTATAGGATTCGCAAAATCTTTAACGCGGGTGCCCTCATAATGATATACCATACCTAGCTCTCTATTACGGCGGAGCTAAAGGAGGAGAAGAGGTAGCGCAGTCTTTAATCACAAACGACTTGGAATTAAGGTTCCTTTTACTTCATTCCGCGAGATCGTTAGCGAGCCCTTTTTGTTGGGGAGAGGTAAAATCACCTCGGGAACGAGACGAAGAGGATTGGAAGCTACGCTAGAGGCTCCCAGTTACCAACGTACTCTCTTTCTTTGTCTTCATCATTTCTTCCTCGTTCCTATCTACTACGTCTTGTATTTCTTTTCTCGAGGTATTGATTACTTTCCGCATCGCTTTCTCTTCTTACAGGTTGAAGTTTGTACTTTTACGAATTTCATTCTACGGATGTCTCGTTAATAAGTTTGAAGAACACAAAATATAGAGAAGTTTAGAACCTGGTCAAAAAATTGTGATGCCACTTTGACAACCCAAAGTAATCTTACAAACTTAAAGCATGAAAGAAAACGCTGGAAAGCATAAAATCCAAAGCGATAATCCCATGTCTTGCTCACAGTAGGGCTCGCTTGGATAACCGGTCGTCTTTCTCCGTTCGCTCTATCTCTTGCAGTTAAAGTGAGAATGCAGGAGAACGTAGGCTAGCAGAGAGATAGAGAGGAAGAGAGAGTGCAAGAAAGGCGGCCTGATTACGGTTAGTAAGCGTCGTCGGCATCAGTGCCATCCCCGGCAGTGGCAAGAGCACCGCGCGTCCACGTGTAATCACTACTCCAACAGCACCGTGTCCCACTTCAGACAAGCTCGATGCTTTATGCTCGTAGTCGTCGTCTCTGGATCAGTCGAGTTCCCCCTCTCTCTCTCTCTTACTCGTTTGGTCTCACTCCGCTGGTTTCCATTCGCTCTATTCAAGGGGTTGCAAGGTAGTAAGACGGCCAGAGGATGGGTTAGACTTTCGGCATCCGGGCCGGGTTGATTAAGCTCCTGGTGGAGGTGATGATGTTGCGAGTAGAGAAAGAGAGAGCAGGGGTTGTCATTTCATCGTTAGTTTCTACCCAATTCGTCTGGTCTTCCTTCTTCTACGTTGCAAACTTTCTCTTAATAGTACTCTCTTGGTGTGTTTAATCATCAGTGTATTTACTCCAACGATGAAGACGTCTACCGTGCTCCAGAAATGTCCCTACGTGATGCTCTTCGGACGAAGGACTTTAGATGTCGGGAGTAATACTTTCTTTAAGCCTAATCCATCTTCGATCGTTCTATCTTCACTGATGAACATAAGAAAAAGGTAGAAGATTGGTTGTAGATAAAATTTTGAGATTATGATAAATATTGATAAATAAATTCATATGTAACTTGATCATCAAATCGTGAGTTCGAAGAGTTGAAAACTTGGGAAAGTTTATCCGGAAATCTTTTTCTCCTATTGTTAGGTGAGAAAAAAAAGAGGGAAAAAGTGACGGACATATGTATCGTCTTTACTATACGGTATATATAGTTATATAGAGAAAAGGGGGGTACAATTTACCGTGTTAAAATATTGAAGAACAAAGAAGTAAGGTCATCCCAGGGGTATCGACACCCCTAACCGCTGCCAGTCGAGAACTCTAACGATACCTGTGAGATGCCTTTAAATATTCACAGATCACGGGGGGCGTTCACCGCGGCCCTTTTTATCTCATGAAATAGTTAAGGGTAAGAGCCATCGCGAAACGATGTCCGCGGCTAACTTTTACTCTCTCTCCCTTCCGTCTAGTCATACCACTGAGAGCTCCTTCGAAAACGTGAAAAGAATATTTTATTAAAAATACCTGGGAGTAATTAATCGAGCCAAGATAATTATCTCTAGGAAATAAAAGAAAACCATCTGCAATTTGCGCCAGCACGATAAAGATCAAAGTACCTATACATTATTCTAATAGAACGCTCGACTGAACAATTTTTTGAATTATAAGTTTAGCAATCGAAAAGAAAACTGATCAAATTTTATAGAATTAAATCAATAGGCTCTCAATACTATAATAATGTGATTAAAATTGCAAAAGAAAAAAAAATCGATCCAAGTCTGGACGACTAGTAGAAAAAGAAAATTCCGATTTGGCACGCATAAAATTTTCGCGAACGGGCCCGACGTTTCTCGCGGAACGAAAAGTGCCTTTCGTTGTCGATCGGCGCCGTAAGTCACTTTTTCCTAATGGAACCCGTCGTCCCTCCGCCTTTCTCTTTTCCCTTCTTGTTCGTTTATCACATACCCATGGTATATGTGTATGTGAGAGACAGAGTCACGTTGGCTTCGGAATTCAATCTGCATTCGCTATTGATTTCAATCCGATATGGTGGATTTCAATTTTTGTGATTTACTCCTTACAACGTAGTCGTGGCTTCGTCGTCCTAGTGGAAAAAGGCTATTCGTTCCCTTTCTCTCTCTCTTTCTCTTCGTTTTTCCCTCGACAGTCTCGACGATGCGTCAACGTCCATCGATCAAAGATACTCCGGGCCCCATGAACGCTATTGGACGTTTCCAGTCGTTTGTTCAACGATCTCGTGATTTCAGCTCTCTTTCCTTCGTCTATCCATCCAATCCATTTCTCTCTCTCTCCTCCTCGTACTTCACTCATCCGGAAATGCAGACACTATAACAATGTCTCTCTCAGTACCGACGCTAGTTTTGTTTTTTTGTTATCACACTTTTACGTATTCCCTTTTGTATTTCCTGTTTTGGAGGATAGATGGAATCCTTGGACCAGACAGATCGTCCATACTCATAGACTCACGTGGTATATCTATATAGATGTATCCCTCTTTCTCTATACGATCTTCGTTCGTGAACAATCAGACTCATCGAACGAGAAAAGTCATTCGTATCAATTACCGAGAGCCAATGAACGAAAAGTTTTAGTAACGACCAAAGTTCCTGGACTCCTTCTATCCTCTTCTCTCTTTCAACTTTCTTCGTCTTACGGAAAAATAACAAATCGTCGATCTGATTTCTGCAATAACAGAATCGCTCGTGATGGGCTTTGCTAAATTTTCCGGAAACCTTCTTTCGTGAGCCAAGTTGTATCGCGTGCGCGCGTAACCGACCGGAAAGTCGTAATTGAGTCACTCCCTCCATCCTGCGTTGCCGAGAAAGTCGAATTTATGAAAGGACAAGTCCGGTTTTGCTTTTCGAACGAAGAAGCGTGTTATTTTTCATTTCGACGAGAGAACTTCGATTTACTTCGTTTCACTGAAATCAAACGCAAGAGATCGTTGAAACTTATCCGGCTGATTTATCGGACTATTTGGAACGTGAGATGAACGTATAAATTTTTCGATTTTATTTTTTCTGAATTTAAAGATCGCTCAGGTTATGTTACATGTACCCGTATAATACGTAGATGTAGAGTTAATAAAAATTATTCGTTCAACTGTGATAAATATTAATTAGAAAGATAGAATTTCTCTTTGTTATTTTATGAATGAAATAACAATTTTCTTGTATCTCTCTTGCCCTTTTGAAAAACAAGAGATATTAGAAAGAATAAGAGACATCAAATATCGATGAAGCGTATCCTTTCCAAAGCGAACGTCTGTGACCAGCTACTAGAAGTTTGACCTAGTCAAAGTGTAAAATATTAACATACCACTTTCTCGTCGAAAATTCTTATACGAGGAGAACGTGCGTTTGGACGATATCATTATGTTCTGTAAACCACACGTGCAGCTTATACCCATATTAATTATTGGCCGGATAAGATCACGAGTTAGATAGTTACCTTGTAATTAAAAAAATGTTTGCTGGTTATACGATATTATCGCTTCCTTTTAAAAATAAAATATTGGCATATTATTTTTTTTTTCATTTTTTCATAATAGGTACCTACACTTAGAAATTTAGCACCCTAATTTTTGTATCATACAATTATTCAGCAATCATGGAAAAATGTTTACTCTGTTATACCAGACTGTAAAACTGACAATGCAAAATCTGACAGTGAAGATGAAATGTTTCATCGTTCGCATTGAAACAAAAAGAGTGCAAATTGTGACATGTAATTATTGTGAAGATTATAGAATCTCTTTTAAATTTTTGTTACATAAAACAGAAAACATACAAAAATGTAGATTTTATCTTAAGCAGCTTATCCCTTCGAGAACAAGTAATTTTAACCCGTTATACATAAACAGCCGAAGGTTTTATCGTTAACGAGAAAAAAATGTCGTAGCTAAATAACGTTAAGCATAATCGATACCATCACGATTACAATGATTACGATAATCATTGTAAACGCAAGTAGATCGTTTTACATTTAACGGAACGTTGATTAAAGGGGGGTGATATTGCACAGTTAAGGGTAGACGTCGCGGCGCGAGCCACTCGTTCGCCCTTTTTCCCTCTCTCGCGGTTTAATACCGGCCGAGAAACGAAGCATTTTACGCGACGACGAGAAAAACGAACGTCGAGGAGAAACGTCGGTTGAGAAGAAGAGGAGGAGGTGGAAAAGGACGATGGCGAAGGGGTTGTATGGCTATTTAAACACTTTCGCCATAAATTCGCGCGAGAGGGTCCTCGAGTCTCGTTCGCGCCACGCGATACTCGAATCACCGTCTCTTTTTCTCTTTCTCGTCGTCGTGGAACCTCCCCCCCCCCCTCTTACAGTCGTAGCTTTCCACCGATTCGAGTCTCGTTAGCACGGACAAAGCTTCCGAGCTCTACGAGCTTCATAGAGAGCAAGAGAGAGAAAGATGGAACGAACGGAGTAAGAGAGTTTCCAAGGGTCCGCGAGAGTTTCGCAAGGTACCAGAGGAAAAGCCCATAGCTGGAGAAGGCACCCAGCGAATAATGCGACGATAAACACGAGTCACTACGGTAATTAAAAAGTTAAGCCATAAAGTAACGACGATAGAAGAACGAACGAACAGGAGAGGACTATGGTAGTAGAGGTTTGTTACTGCCTGTCGCCTTTTCTGCTCCTGCTGCTTCTCTCTCTTTCTCAACCGATGAGGCGAGGAAGGTAGGAGTCCGTTGGCAAACTTGAGATTAATAGCGAGAAAGTTATGTTTCGAGACAGGCGTACGGGAGAGAGTGTACGAATGAAATTTTGGCGGCTTTTGGACGAACGTTTTGGAAACTCGTGGATGTTATATTTGTTAGACTTGGGGTTTCTAGAGAGAGAGGGATCAGAATCGTTAATTAATGTTTCACTCAACGAATATTCTATTGATTAGCAACTCAATGAGAGATATTAACTCTTTCGCAGCAGACAGTTCTATAGAGAGACAGGCTAAGATAGACGTACAATTTTCAGAATGGAAGTGAATATAAAGGAAGTTGTTTGCAGTCAACTTGTTATTTCAATTTAAACAAAATATGGATGTTATAAATGCAAATTGGAAAAGTTACAAATTTACAACGGAAATATTAAAACTGGAAACCAGCTACAGATTTCGAGATTACGTACAATAGCATCGGTAGCAACCAGATAGAACTACCCAAATAGAATTACGTGTTAATGAATCTTAATATTTTATGGAGTTCATTGAATATTGTAAAATACTGACAAAAAGATAAGTCTTAATCAGCTAAAACCAAGTTAGCAAAAGGACAGAAAATTCGTGGATATAAGAAGAAAGAATACCTAGCTCGAGTTTAAGGAAATGGCGTTTTTGAATGAGGCAAGGGGTGAAATAGAAGTACGGGGGAGGGTATCGTTGACGGTTACTCGGGATAATAGGGGCCGTTTCGTAGTCTCCAATTACCAAGATCGTTAAAGCACAGCCTGGGCGTAGTTCACCGCTCGACTTCCATCCGGGGATTCTCTGTTTACAATTTCGGTGTTTGCACAACGGCTCAAGACGGTTCCTGAGCAAGAAGGATGAGAATGACTAGCGACACCCTGGACCTAGCCACCCACTCGCTTCCTTGGACTCTATTCGCTATCTCGTCGTTTCTCAATCTTTCTCTTCTTTTCTCAGAAAGTTTCTGAGCTTCTGATTCCAGGTGAAGTTGTAGAAAAGAGAGAGAGAAAGTTGTAGCGATCAAACGAATAGTCTGTATCTTTCTCTTTCTATTTCACTTCATTTCTTCTTCTTTTTCTCAGTTCCTTCATTCTTTCCTTCGTTTCCTCCAAACGGCATTAAGAGAGAGAGAACACCCCGTTGCCCGGAAGCGTAATGAGCGCGCGAAAGTTTTCCCTCGGCTTACAACGGAAGAAAGCGTATTACTGGTTAAGGGTTGTCTTCTTTTAGTCTCGGCCTTCTTTCTCTTTCTTTTCTTTCTTTCGTTCTCAAGAACGAAGAATTCGTTTCTAAATCTTCCATGGAAACGGGAAATCCAGATGTCTCTAACATGATAAAAGAAATTTTTACTAAATATCATCCTCGAGTTCATTTTGTTTGAGTTATATTCTAGCTCGAGGTTTGTTTCGTAGATATTCACGAAAGTTTCTATCGACACAGCTCGTTCGGGTTATTCATTGATACTCTTTCTGAGAATTATTATAGTTTGAAACATATTGGATAATGTATCTCGTTTACTGGACGTTTCAACTTCGGACCTGTACAACTTCCCCACATTTCGCGACCTACTCGTAAAGCGCATGGGGAAATAAAGAAGGAAGAATTTCGCAGCTGGTAAAGCCGTGCCAAAGTTCTGTTCTCTCGACGAAACGCTTTCCTTATTAAATAATACTCGCGGCAGAGCGCCAAGTAGCGTATCAGCAGTCGTCCTGGAAGGAATACGAAGGACACGAGATTGCAAGCTCGGAGCAGCAGCTTTCCAAGAAACAGCTCGTCAAACTGAAATCTCACCGGAGTTTCTCATCTTATCCGGAATTCATCGCCTTAGAGAGACAAAAAAATCACCAAATTCTCAACCTACGGTATAAAAAAAAAGAAATCTTTGGCATTGAGAGAATGTCAATTATCGTCCCTCCCAAGGACACATTTTTCAGAATTTACAACGTACGAAAAGTCAAAGCAAAAGGCTCGTAAAAAAGACGCCCGCACATCCGAGATGCATATTTAATATCGTCATTTTAGAAAAGAGCAGCAACAGGGCCAGTCTCTGTATGCCGAGGAACCAAGACTCGGAATTCTTTACAGCCTCTACATCTTCCAACACAATGGCGAGTACTTCAGTCTGTACGGCAATCGAAAGCCTTGCAGCAGCGTGGGAAGAAGCGAGATGACCTAACCAAAAGAGAAAGAAAGGAAAAGAATAAGAAAAAAAAAGGATCGAAGATTTCTCTCCTCTCCTCTCCCCTTACACATGCGGGCCATCGGTCGAACGATATATCATTCGCGGTTTTACAGCTGTGTAAATCCCACGGAGTGGCTTCCTTAATACTTTATAACGCTCGAGTAAACGTAAAAGGGTACACCGCAAAGCAGTAGCATCCAGCATCCGTAGTATCTCCACACCGTGTAAATTCCACGTCCTTCTTCCTTCCTAGATGCTTTCCGCGAACCAAAAACCGTTTCCCTGTGTAATTCTAATACATTCGCCATGGGTACCTATCAGATACGAGCGTACAGCATCCACTTAGGTGATCCATCGAGATATATCGTGGAATCCATGATACCGTGTACTGGATTGGGCGATGCTTTATTGGATACGGCACAGTGGTTTATAGATTTCGATTTTCCGTGCTACGAACCTAAACTTTGTCTCTCTATTTCTATTTCCAGTCAGTAGGAAGCACACCTGTTCACATCTTCTTCTCTCGCTCGATCCCACACAATAGGGAGGAGCTTCCATCCGTTTTATTTACGTCGTTTCGAAACTAGCTTCCATGTCTAGGCTTCGAACGAGAGATTTGTTATGCGATTGACGAAGACGAGTATATATACGCTTACAGGTACGAGTATCTGGGTACATGTAGCTGCCTTCTTGTTATCTCTATCTCTCTCGCACGAGCGCAGGTCGATCGGGCAAGGCACGAACGTGCCGGGATCAACGTCTTCCTCTTTCCTTATCGCGTATCCCAACCCTTTTGAACCAACGTGTATTTTGTTGGAACGTGGATTCTTCTCGATGGTTCTTCTACTTCCTCTATGGTGTCCTCTTCCGACGTCTCGTCTCTTTACTAGCACGAAGTGCCGCCGAGGTAGAAGCAAGTGCTCGCGCGATCCGACGAAGCTGATTTTATCCATATCTCTTACCCCTATTACGTCCCACACCCTCCGGGTTCCTCTATATCTCTAATGGACCTTCTTTGGGCTACGTGAATGGATAACGAGGACAGCCTTGACCCGTTCTCTCCTAACCAAAGCCGAAATTCTATTTCTGGGCTAACTATCCTTTTTTTTTTCTTTATGGAATGATATCTTTCAATGATTAATTTTCTTTTTCCAAACGTATGTCGGTTATAAGATATTCTACGAAGGTTTTATCAAGAATAGTAAGAAGAAAGAGTTTGCGTGGAAAGAACAAATCGCTTAGTTTACTTGGAATCTTTTTCGTAAGAAAGTTAGGAAGTCTCGATTTTAGGAGAGGGGCGGCCTAAGTTGATATTACATAGAGGAGAGGAAGGAAAAATCCACAGTTGTCTATTCTCGACACGTATAGTGTAACTCGTGCGAGAGAGATAGATGGAAAGAGAGTAAACGTAAGTCCCTCGAGGGGCCGGACGTACCTACAGGACTCGAAAGTTTTTCTCTTCGTTCTTTTCCCTATGTCCCATCCCCCCTTATGAAATTGTAACGGAGACCTGGGATTAGCATGAAGAGGACTCGAGCTATTGTTCCTCGTATTCTCCCTCTCTTGCGTGCTAGGGAGAAATGCACACCTTCTTCGCGTGACAGTACCGAATCGATCCGTCCAGAGACAGATGCCTCTCTTTCTCTCTACCTTTGTTTTCTCTTCTACGCCCACGCACCGCAACACGTACGTCCGACCGGTCGTTGGTACTTACTACTGTATTATTTCGACGTCCTGGTAAATGACAGCCGAGTATTTCCCGAGTCACGTTCGACGTGTCGTCCCGATGCAATTTTATACAATAGCTTTGTCGTTTCCTATTTGTATACGATCGAGACTACCGTGACAATTTTTGCGGACTACCGATAAGTTTCATCAAAAGTTCTTATCGAGTATACTCTTTCTTCTACCTTCTACGTTCGCTATATGTTTCAAAAATAAATTAACGAAGAACTGAAATATTACTAGAGAATTAGATTGTTGTTTTAAGATAATTAGAAACTAATAATTTTTCTGGTAAATAAATTGTGGTAATAAACAAGATGGATATGCTAAATAAATATTTCACCAACTTGATTCCATTATCGATTGAATTATTTTAACAAAATATCACATTTTGGTCGATATAAAGAAAAAAGCATCCCGTCTAATTGCATTCCGATGGTTATTTAATTTTAGAGCTCTTCATACAATGAAGGCCTTTCAAAGAAAGAATTTAGGCTTTGTGGCTAAAGTTTTGTTAGTCAATATTTTATTTCAAAATGATCGAAACTAGAACGAAGTGTTAAAGAATTAATTAATAACCTATCTAATTTTATTAACTAAGTTAACTACAATCAATTTTAGACACATATATCATGTGAAATAAAATGTGATTTCGAAGTAGACGTTAATTGTCGAATCGAACTCTCCTTGCGATTGCTCAATGGGATTTTCCTGTAGTTTCGAACTTCACGTAATTACGAAAAAATTTCGTAATTTCGATGGCTTCGTGGAAAATCGATGAAAGATGCATACGAAGAGAACCGAATGCACGAGAAGGACGAAACTGTCAAAGGGTAGCAGGAACACGATCGTGAATTGCATCGAGAGAATAGATCTCGATTTGCAGGGGGTTGTTCAAAACGATTGGTAGGTCTTTTTTGAAACGAGCAGAGTCCGTCCTGTCCTTTCCCTAGTCTTCTCTTCCGAATGCCAAAGGGCGTAACACGAACGATACCCAGAGTCCAGCCAGCACCCTTGTGGCAAGAGACGAACAACCCCTCCTAGCTTAACGATGAAGAATGCTTCGTAAGCGTAATTCGATTCGATTTCCGATTTGGAACTCTCTAAACTTCAAAATGACTCTTAGGGTGTCCACTACAACATTTTCGCGAATTTATTTGAGACATTACACCTTATCGAAAAAAAACACAGAATTGGACTATTTACGATTAATAAAATACATATAAATTTGTTGGAAAATAATTATTTTAATGTAGGAGTGTTATGTAGAATATGAACTATAAAAGTGTAACTAAAATCGATTTTTCTTTTTTATAACATACAGGTAACCATTTTATGTATATCTGTTTAGGAAACATCATGGGCTGCAAGAAATTGCTCCACGGACAACCAGTTTGACACACGCAGCCAAGTCGCACATTTTATAGAACTTTTTTATGAACTCTATTATACCTACAAATATTCAAATAACAGTTGAAACATCAACGATTGGATAACCCCATATACGATTATTTTGATTGGACATAACATTAACCCATCATCTCTGTTCGTTTGATCGACCACTTCCAGGACACCCTGTATATCTACGAAAAGAGAGGAAACAGCAAAGAGAGAATATTCCCAAGAGAATCTTCGTTTAGGAAAGAACGACCAGGAAAAGTTTTTACGTTCTAAATCAACCGACGTTCACCACTACACCACTTTAGTTCCCTTTCCGCGTTATAAATTCGTGCTAAACGAGCGAAGTTCGCTAGCGACGCGACAAGCAGCTCGATTAAGCGGACATCGAAGAGCTTTATCGACGAGACTCCACCTTCGATTCTCCACCACCGTGGACATACATAGCGAGTCCGCGAGCGAACGCTTCCGTAATAATTCCCTCGAAATCGAATTATTAATTAGCCGTGGCTGCGTAGCGCGATATTTGCGTTTTGACGCTTAGCAGCGACGTTCGCTTCGTTGTGACTCTCTATCGAGCGACCATGAACCGATAAAACGTCAACGATGATCCAGATCAACGCTAAAAGTCGGATAAATATGCGAAGCTTGGATCGACTTAATCTAGGAGAATTATTTTCGAAATATTTTCATACGATTTGATACCTTTATTTTGCTCTTAATTTTGTCTCCCGTCAAACCGAAGATACTCCTGTCATTGTATATTTTTGTACTTATATTTAAAATAAAATTCAGTATCGATTACCTTCGCAATGAATATTTTACATTTATTAGATACCCGACACATCTATTTCCCGTTAAAATATATGTTTCTCTTCCTGTCAATAACCTTTGACATAGCAACCTTTTAAAAAGCTCTATTGTCCTGGCCCTTACGACCATCCCTCCCGCGGCACGAGTTCGTTTCTATTCCTAATTCCAATTCGTTTCTATCACAATTGTCGCATCTGTCGGAGAAAAGTAGAAGAAGCAGAGAAGCGAAGGGGGGATGTTCGAGGTTTGAAAAAGGGGGTTTGCGACGATTTACCCTCCCCTTTATAGTTTCTGTTTTCGGTTTTCGGTTTCGTGACAGGTGGTGACGGTGGAAAGGCTCTAAGAACGATCGCATTTTCGAACGGTCCTTTTTTCTGTCTCTTCTTTTTTTATCCCCTTTTGCCCCCTTCCCGACATCATAGAACATCGTTTCACCATTCTTTGCGCGCACCGACCTATTCGAGGCCATTGAGAAAGAAGGAAAAAAAAAAAGTTTCCGTTTGTCCTCTCTACCACCACCGTTAGCCGACGCTTTGAAATTGCACCCATGGGACTCGTAGACGACATCTTTACACGGTACCTCTTTCTCTTCTTCTCCCTTTTTTCTCTTCTTTGGGACACGATCGGTACGCCATTTACTTTAAATACGAGCGAATTCCCTCCCGACCTAATCTATTTTTTAATTCAACGAGGTCGATTTAGAATCGGGTTACGCTCTCTACGTACGAGGTTAAAACTTAAACTGTATTAAGTCTGTCTGTTTCTTTTCGATCCCACCGATTTTTTTATATAAACAGAAGACTTCGTTTATCGCGAGATTAGAAGCTCGGAATGCTTCGTTCGGAAGGACACGATGCAGTTCGGTAGAGCGTGAAGGAGAAAGAAATAGCGAACTAACCGTAGGTTGGGTTACGTTTCCGAAGGTATAGCAAAACGTCGTGGGAGAGAGAGAGAAAGGGAATAAAAAGGGTGAGTGTGCGAGGTTGCGGGCAGCGATCGGATTTCGATCTTTTCGCGAAGCCACCGGCGCTAGAATGTAAAGAAAAAGAATGAAAGGAGGAGGGAAAGAAAAAGAAATAAATAAAGAAAGAAATGTTGGAAAGGGTGAAGCAGTTTGGACGACTACCACCCTGTGAGAGGGTTAAAAAGCAATTTTCCGTCTCTACTCGATTCGAAGAACCTCTGCAGGGTAGCTATCCCCTCTTCTCTGTTTTTTTCTCTCTCTCGTGTCTCTCCTTCTCTCTTTATTTATATATATATATATATACAATCGTCGACCTTGGACCAAAGCAATTTCGATTGGATCTCCACGATCGAGTGCGTCCAACCAAACGTGTCGGCACGTTTTCGAGAGGTTTGCGAACTGGAGCTGGAGAAGAGAATACAAAGGTCCGTTTGTATGCACACAAAAAATCCCGCTGGCGAAACGTTAAAGTTACTCGGCTGTTGATGTATCTAAATTGCGGTCTTTTCGAGTGTAACGATTACGATCGCTTTGATCGAATGATCAATACAAATGAATGCTAAGCCGAACGGAATTATCCCGTTTGAAGATGTTGCTTCGAAATTTGAAATAGTTCGTTACGATGCAGGAAGCGAAAAATTGAAAAGATGATAAGAAATTTTCTACATGGTATCTCGATGTGATTTTTTGGATGGAATTTTAACGTGTGTTGGTATTTTGAATTTGCAAGCTACAGTTGTGCGAGTGTTTCTCCTTGCTGCAGTTACGTAGATATTACGGGGCATAATGTTAATTTTAAATGACAAAGCTAAAAATAAATAGAAATGTTTGTTGGTTTTTCAATAATCAGAAATAGCTTTTCAAATGTCACTTCCACGTGTATGAGAGGCCAACCTTTTTTATTGAAAAAAAGCTCTTAAATATTGTAGTGCATAAAAATGGTATAATTGCTATTTTTTATTAAGTATTAATGCTACTTCGAAAATCAATTAACTTTATGTAATAAAATTATTTGTGTTACGTCCCGTAACCCACAGACGACTCCAAAGTACTCCGATAGATGTCTCATCCTCTTTCCTAATTCTCGAAACCACTCAAATATCACTCTATAACAATATATAGAACTCCTAAACTACCTGACCATAGCGTCTGGGGTAGGGTCCGCCTGCATCAGCCCCACTGATGAGTCTGCAGTCGGACCCAAGACGAAACGCACTTTCCTTTCCCTTTCCTTTTCTAACACCAAACCATCTCCTCAACACCACCATTTCCAAAGGAGTTTCTTCGGAGGACGAATCCGTTACGCGTCCTGAGACCATCGGAATCCGGCACGTAACATTTGCATTGTTTCAATTACTTTTGTAATAAAAAAATTAAAGTCGTGCATTTGTAGAGTAACAGTATAAAATTGTGACTCGATAAAATATATATATTTCTCATATCCTCGAATTATTGGCAGTAGTATTCATTAATTAAATATCAACAAAAAAAAAACTAGAATTTTCGACCTATTTATTTTCTTACGAAAAATTATTTAAAATAAAAATTGACAAAAGCAACTTGTTGCCTTACTTCAAAATTAATTTCATCTCCATTTCTATTTTGATTTCGATACACAACAAAATAAAAAAGCAAGAAATGTTGCAAAAGCGCGCGTGCGAGCGTTTCGCAGTATTTGGCTGAACACCGTGCCACGAGATGAGAGACTAAACGAACGTGAAAAAATGGGGATTGGCTTTTTCTACAGAGTGAGAGAGAGAGAGGTTCGTAGGGAAGCGTCAGCTGTCCGAATGACGCAGACGTCGGTTCGCCTATTCATGATTGACAGTTTTATGGGGACGCACCAGTGCAGTTTCGCGATTTACGATCGAGGCTGGTTTTATCGTCGGCCGAGCTTGCTCCTCCTCCATCTAAAGGGAGGAAACGAAGAGAGCAACGTTTGATACTAATGACGTTTTTGGAAAAGTGCACCAACGAAAAGCGATTTACGACGAGGCTTTCCTCTTTCTTGAAATTTATATCCTTGGCCCTTAAAGTTCTGCCAGTCTGTATAAAATTTTCAATAAAAATAATTTACACTTTCCTTTCTATTTTTAAGAGAATTATCTTAATATGGTAAAGCGAGTAAAAAACTTAACATGAAAAAAAATGAGTATAGTTAAATTATATATTATATATTATATAGTAATAATATATAATATTAAAATCAATGTATTATACTGTATAATAAAATATATTACATTATTCAAAAGCAATGATTTAGACGTATTAATTCACGATACGAGAAATGTAAACGCTATCAAGGAAACATTTTCGATCAAACTGCTAATAACGGAGTAACTTCTACTGATCACGATTCGTGGTTCACCCTATATACCAATATTGTGTTACATTATTCTCAATATGTCTCAAAAGAAAGGAATTAAGATTTCGTTTCAAAGTACGAAAATTACCTTTCGCGCGAAAGCGTGGGATAGCTTCAAAACCGTACGATTTTTCGTTCTACGACAAATATTTGTTCTTCTCGAATGTGTGTGCACGCGTGGACACGAGTTTGCAGGAAATATAAGTACAGTCGTCCGCAATATATCCAATTGTTTGCACCGGATCATCGTGCTTTCTACATTTGTATACATCCCCTGGTTGACTGATATAATAAATCGAAAAGTTTCCATGTCGGTGAAGGTGTGGATCGAACTGTATACAAACAGAGAAGGTAGAACAAATAAAATCGACTCACCTCGCAATTCGAGTGACTGATGTTGCTTAAATTCAATCTGAAGATCTTGTCCCTGAAATAAAAAAATAAGGTATTAGCACGTGCCCTAAAAAAACATATACACGTAGAGCTCGATATTTTTTTACGATTAAAATTGCTTTCAGACATTTTGCTTTTACATTTCTTCTTTCATGTAAACGATCGTATTGTACCGAATGCATTTATATATTTGCAATTGCTTTTTTGTCCTATAATTAAAATTAATTTAAAATCACTCTTATACTCCGTTCCAAATAAATTTGTCGACTTTTTTATACGATCATGTCCCACATAAAAGTATCAAAGAATCATGTAGCTTCGGCTTTTACACAATTAAAATTAAATGATTAACCAATGAACTTATTTATACCACAATATAAGTAATATCCACGAGAAAGAAAAAGAAAAAAAAAAGAAACGTCACGGTAGCAAATAAAGCAGGAAATGCAGGAGGGGGATGTAGAAAGCGTGAAAATTTTCATTCCGCTCGTCGACAAAACGCATTACTCTTCGTACACCGTTTACTTATGGTCGCGTGGTAGCACATTGTGCCACTTTGCTAGGCCAGACGTTCTCCGCGTCTCGGCAAATGCTCGCGAACGCCGCGGAATTTCTATGAGACCGACGAGAAGAAGAGAAAAGAGAAGGAGAACCCTTTAAGGTCCTGGAGATCCTTTCGAAGCCTTCGAAGCGCCTCGTGCCACTCTTTTCCTTTAAACGAGGACAGGTTCTCCCGTACGGAACGCGAGGGGTACGGTAACTTCGATCGTTCCCTTTTCCGGTGACCGCCTTTATTAGGATCTCCTGCTTGAAAGCACGATCGTTCATCTCGTTCGAAGCTACCGAGATGAAGAAGAAGGTAAAGGGTGGGTGGTAAAACGGGGGAGTGATAGAAGGAAGGGAAAGTAATGGTACGGCAACGTTAATGAAGAGCTTCGAAGATTCCTCTTTCTTTCTCGACCGGAGGAAAATCGATTCGAAGATCTCCGACCATCCTCTCTCGATCTAGAATTTTATTTTCCATCGTCAAGCATTTCTATGCGTAATATTGTCGTTCGTATCGGCAAATAAAAGACGAAGTAGATAAAGAATATGTATATACACTTTAGAGAATGGTTTGAACTACGAAAGTTATTTTAGTTGATCTTTGCAAACTAACCGGACCTGTCCGAAGAACTCCGTTGGTAGTGACCCATATCGATCGCTTATCACCGCTTTTACTGCCGCTATAAATCTGACGAAGCGATTACTTTCGCGATTTATATGGCAAATCGGGACGATAAATTGTGGAAAAAATGAACGTGATAGTCTTGCGAAGTTTTTAAATAAAAAAAAAGATAAAAGACGAACAAATTTGACAAGACAATGTCATATTTTTTTCGAAAGATATAGCAAAAGCGTAGATACTTTTTTTCGTCAGGTAGATATGAAATTTCACGAAGAATACGTGGTAGAATATACACGAGCGGTAAATCATTTTCAATTCAAAGCGTATTTCGAAAGACGTTTTCATACTTTAAAACAGCTCTGGCTCGTTTTTCTTCTCGGCACGATTACCTCCCCCACCCCAGTTCACATACACACGCAAACAACATCGAAGGGGCGACGACGTGGATATTCGCGCTCCCGTAAATCTACTTTATCCGGCTTTCAAATGTCCCGCGTCGCGGAGGTGTCGCGTCGGCCACGTGACTTCGTTCTTCGATAACCATTCGTCATTGGCTTTCAATAGAAATGGAATTCAGTCATACAGAAAGAGAACTCGGCGAAGGTGAAATCGAAGGAAGCGGAAAGTGAACGCGAAGACGAAGAAAAAGAGGAAAGAAATTGAAAGAATGAGAAGGGGGGTGGCGTTAGGATCCTTTTTCCTCGTTCATCCTGCGCACGACGGCGTGAAAAAAGGGAAATACCGAGGTGGAAAAACAAATCCCGGAATTCAACGGGATGGTACGAACTTTCACTTGGAGAAACTTGGTGAAGAAGCTCGGTGAGAGAGCAGGTGGCCGGCGAACTGGAGAAAACGCGAGAAAGGGAAGGAAATCTACTATCCTTCTCTCTCTCTTTCTCTCCCTTCGGTTTACTACGTGTCGGCTCGCGATTCCTTCGGCTGGAAGGAAGAAATTCGTAAGGGGGTCGTACGATTTACACGCGAGGCTTGTCGCGATGCGAAAGCTGCGTTCTCGCCTCTTCGATTTCATTTTGAGAGGGCGAACGCGCTTCGGTGCCTGCTACTCTTAGGTAGTTTATTAAAATGACTTTAGATAAATGTACTTCGAGGAATGCAAACCTTTTTTTTTATACTTAATACTAACTTTTTTTACTTTAAATTTTTACGAAAGAATAAAAAGTAGGTACAAAATGTACTACAAATGTGTATATATACGTTTATGATGTAAATTGCTCAACCAAACGAATTTTATGATAAATTAGATGTAAAATTAGAGCAACCCTACTTTCTCTAGGCAATACAGCTGATTCTAAGAGTACACCATGCTAACCAAATAATGCAACAAAAAAGTAAAAATAACTCTGAAGATCTTAAAAAAAAACTTCCGGACTCCACATTACGGTAGCACGTGGCAGAAAACATAGACTCTCTCAATGCATTATCCGAAATCACGAAATCTCAATCCTCCCACCCTCTATCACCTTCATCCCTCTCTCGTAGGGTGGTAAAGCAAGCTATTTACACCGATATTTCTTTCACGACGCGATTTAACATAATAGAACGATTTTAATAATTTCAACGATAAATCATCGAGTGGAAGTAGCTTCTTGGTTATATCTGACAAAATTTTAAGCATGCTGTTTTGAAACTCGAATCTTCACAAGTGTTCCGTTATTTTCTTTTCTCTTTATTCTCCAGGATGGTAAAAAAAAGTACAGAGAAAGAAGAAATGGTAGTAGCGTAGTCTCGCCATCGTGTCATTCGAGTTTTCTTCGTGCAGAGTTACATAGTGGACTCGTTGAGAAACTTTATGTTACCACGTAAAGATAAAGGTTCTAACGACGTTTCGAGCTCGCTTGGGAGAGACAACGCTCCATCTCGTATTTTAATCGAAAGATGTAAAACGGCGCGCTACGCTAAAGCCGATTTCTTCTCTTTTCTTCTCTTTCATTCTTCCTTCACAAACGCTTCTACGTCGTCGTAGTTGTCGTCTTCTACTTTCTCCCGCCTTGAAACTTTGTTTTATCGCATGGAAATAACGCCTTGTAACGATATTATTTCAACGACATCGAGATGTAGGTATCCTCCTTCGCGTTTTCCCTTCGAATATGTAAAACGACTTCGTCGTAATAACGATCCTCCCATCTTCCTTCTTCTTTTTTTTTTTTACTTTATCGTAGCTCGTACTAAAATTCGCATTACGAGTTTGATGAGAAATTTCTTTACTCGTTTAAGAAAGAAAGAACGAGCGAGAGGGAGAAAGTGCATTAACGCGAAAAGGATTTCTATGCAAAAGGATAGACTTTATCATCCACTCGCACCCCCTACCCATTTTTTTTTATTATTACTACCAGTAAGCTAAAAAAAAACTTTAACGAAGATGGATTCATTTTTTTAACCGTCTCGTTCGAGTGGAGCAACCGATGAGACAATACTGGAATTTATCGAAGGATTTATATGTACCCTAGATGCAATATAAATTGAAACAATTTTCACTTTGTAGTATACCACACGAAATCGTAATTCGATGTCGAGCCATCTAGAATTCCCAAATGGAGTCTCATTCCTGAATATCTTTTTCTCTCTCTTCTTCCTCTACGCTGTAACTTTCTCGCTCTTACAAAACGGTTACGATGGGAACGAGAAAAAGAAATAAGAGAGGTTAGTGGTGGAAGGTTAACTCGAGAGCCGGGAATTGGAAAACGAATGGGCGAACGTTTACGTGGTCGTTTATGCGTCATCGTTTTGCTGACGATCGAGCGAGGAAATAAAAAGAGAGAGAGAGGAAAGAGTACGATGAGTATCCATTTTATTCGTTGGTTTGGATGCAAAAATTGACTGGGAAATAATTTTCTTTTTTTTTATGCTTCTCTCTCTCTCTTTATCTTCCTCGTCCAGAACAAAATATTGGCGCGTCGCCGCGATGCCTGACCTGATAATTGGAAGCGTTCAATTAGCGTGCCTTAATTGCAGAGCGTACCGCAACGTAGCCGTCGATTCTCAAACTACAATTAATGGGTATCACCTTTCTAATTAACGAGGAACGATGCTCGTACGGTTATCGATTCGTACGAAACGATAGATGAGTACGTGGGTCAGAGGTGCGAGAGAAAGATAGAGAGACTCTGGAGGGTGGGTAGGAAAAGATAAAGGGAGTATCGAAGAGAGAAGCACGTACATCACCGTGTGACCCGAACAAACTGTGTGTAATGCCAACCCAGTCTCCTCACTCTCTCTCTGACTCTCCATGTATATTTGTATACGTTTACGTGTGTACATTTGGATCACTCTGCAACGTATCTCGACGTAAAATGATCGTCGTTTCATCTATCGCTATCGTTGATAAAATATGAGCTTTGCGTCAAACCGTTGAATCTGCGATCGGATGAATACATTATCCAGAAACGGAGCAAACGAAACACGTTTAGCTTCTTCTCGTTTCTGACTTCCTTGAATTCTGAGATCACGTCAAATGAAAATGAGAATTTAATGTGATGGTTATTATTATTATTTTCAACGCTATCGTGGAAAAAAAAACATTTAATTGACAGGACCGTGATTATTTATCAGTCTAAAAATGTATTTGTGGTTATTTTTTTTTCTTCCTACCAATTTAATTATGACTGCATCATTCCATATTTGTTTTATTAATATTCTAGAGATAGAAGTCTTGAAAAAAAATTATTTAGTATTTTAAGACTGTATTTGAGAATTAAAAGTTTTACTTCTAGCGACAGTATTCTATTTGTATTTATATGCGAATATAGATTATGTGCTTAGTGATATATAAAAGGTGACATGATAAATGGAATAATCAAATAATTTAAAGAAAGATAAGAAAAACAAAAAGATAAGAAGATATTATTAAGTATTTAAAGAAGACGTTCTAAGGATAGTCGTTTGAAAAATGGCTACAATTCCTTTAATAGCGAAAGAGAATTAAAAATTAGGTAAGGAAGGTAAATCATTTCCTACATTATCGAGGAAACGGTAAAGGAAGTGAAGGAAGAATAAGGTCGACCCATAGAATAAGCTCTTTACTCTTTTGGCCCAAAATTCTTATCAGAATTCGATATTGTAGGTAGGTAGGTAGGTAAGTAGTAAAAGGGGGTATACATGTATACTCGTACACAGCCAGTGGAATATGTGTAGGATGGCTAAATACGAGATAGAGAGATGGTACGATACAAGTACGTGGAGGAAGCCAGAAAAGCAGGAAACGTTAAAATCGAAGTACCCGCTATTTCTCGGAAAATGCAATTTATCGTAACTGCGTTTTACTTTCCCAACCCAGCCCTTTCAGCAACCTCCTATTTCCGTCCTCGTTCTCTCCTCTCCCCCTTCTTCTCTTTCCTTCCTGTTCGTCCTTATCTCGTTAGAAAAACTGAAACTTCTCTTTAAAGACAAAAGCTTTCATCCGCCCGCGTTTTTCCCTTTCCGTCGACATCATTACCATAAGCTTCGGAGGCTTCCCTTTTCGAGGTTCCCCTCTCTCCCTTTCTCCTTTAACTTTCTTCTGACATTTACAACGTGAATTTTTTGCATTGCTCAACGAGAGGGTTGCATATTTGCTTTATCCTCTCTTTCAAACGATCTTGCTCCGATTTAATGTCCGATGAAAGGACGACAAATAGAAGACAGAAGAATCTTCCTTTTGATATCGATCGAAAAAAAATGATTAAAATTACTGACTTGGTACTAAACAAGTTATCTTGGTCTCCTATCATATATTCACAATATTGATAAAAAAGTAAGATCTGACTCTTGAAAAGATCCTTTATCTATGCGTCTTCATGGTTCGCGAATACAAATAACACACATCGATTTTTCTTTTTTCAAAAAATTAAAACTCTATACCATTCGAGACGCGTTCTATCTTATCATTATTTTGCGATCAGAGAATCGATTTTTAAACGAGAAAGAAAAAGAGAGAATCTATCTTGCTTGATGGACGGTTGACCTAGTCCTGAAAATCAGGCTAGAAAAACTACATTACTTAAAGAAGAACGAACATTCAAAGTCGATTAGAAACATAAATCATTTACCTCGCGACCTAATAAATTTATTATAGATAAATATCACAAAAATCCTGTCACATTTGTCTCTCCACACGTAAGAAAAGAAAACATTTGAGTAACGGGCGAACACCATCGATTACGAGCCTACAAACATCGCGTTATTATTTCATCGTTTACGTGGAGGGTGTGGAGTTAAGGGTTGTAAAGAAGCAGAATTCTCGATAACTACTTTTCGCGTAAATAAAGACATAGCAACTCGAACGATCCATTTGTGATCATGTTAAAGGGACACACGGTATATTTTATTCGTTGATTCGCCTCCAAAGATCCCACCATCACCGTCGTCGCCATTCCACTCACCGTTTTGGCGACGACCATTCGCTAACGTACTTCTTTTGTGAACGAACGCTGCTTCCAGCCACCCCTCCGTTTTCCCTTTTACCCCTCACCCTCCTTTCGTCGTGTAACTCGATAAATGCCGAGCAGAATGTTACGCAGTTTCGGTAATGGAGAATCGTCGTCGAGGGCAGCGTCGTCGTTCTAGCCAACGGCAGCTTCAATGGCTCTTCTACTCTTCTCTCCAATCCCTCCCCCGCAGCCTCACCCTTCATCTACTTCTCTTTGCCGAAAGATAGAAGGATACGAGTCCCGATCCCGTGCCAGACACGATCAACCCCTGATTTCTTATGAGAATCATTGTTACGTTCTTGGATTTAAAATTGAACAGTTTATTTCGAAAATGGTATAAGTTATTTATTATGTAAATAGGTTAAACCTGTTTAGGGTTACAAAAGCTAAGTCTTTCTATCTTTCATTGTTTTAATTTGCTATTCTTCTAAAAATTAGTAAGTAAAAGTGTAAGTACATTTATTTTAAAAAAGACATAAGTCTATATGCGACTATTTTTTTATAAATAAATTATCTTTTCCAATAAATCTAGATCTTACTGCAGAAAAAAATTTACTTTAGATGAAAGTGCAGAATTTCTAATTCCGGATTTGTCACAAAAGAGAAAAACTCAAATATAACTCGTAAATAAAGATCCATTCATTCTCCATTTATACGGGCAGTAAATGATAAAATTGATTTATTTTTTAAATGAAAGAACAAAGTAAAGTTTTCAAAATGATGATTATCGAGTCTCTCTTTTAACGCAGCAAGGTATATACGCACACGTTTGTCTATATAATTCCGATCGATACCACTCCGTGAACGTACACACGTAATTATAACGTGCATACATATAATACACACAAATACATAATATACGTAATTTGGTGCTCGAGACAAGAGTAGCACATAGCAAATATCGAAAGAAGTATCAACTCGTTCGAGTGTCATCCACACCCACGGTTTATGCGCGCGAGTAGGGATGTACCTTTTTTGATAGGGGATAAAAGGGTAGCTTTTGTATAGGGGTAATAAATCGAGACGAAACTACAAAGCGTTTTGACTCGGAACGGTAAAACGAAAGGAACTGATTGACGCGAGTTGATCAAAGTAATATTTGGAGAGTATATAGATATATGTAGTACATATATATGTACATCAGCATAGACGTGTGTGTGATTATATACAGAGGCAGGCTTAATCAAACGAAGGTGAATCGATTCCGACTAAGCGAGTAATATCGGGTGCGGTAATTCAGCGTTTTAACGCGATTAATTAAGTACCTACCCCTACCCCCTCTCTTTGTTTTATCCTGACAATGTTAAGCACGTTTAATGCCTTACTCTTTCATCGCTATGGCGATAAAAATCAGATAATACCTCGCGTGCAAATAAACGATGAATTATATTCTCCTTGAGCGAATGATCAAAATCTGCGAATACACTTTTATGAGTAGTATACCCACAATGCCGATAAAATGATGTAACGTTTGATATATTGTATAATTAAGAGAAGAAAATATGATTTTTATATATTATTTATCTATATTAGATGTGTCCTCTGAAGTGAGTAAACTTAATTTTAAGGAAGTACAATACAATGTTAATGTCAAAAGTTACGAATTTCATTAGTAGAGATAAGTTTTGAAAAATTTTGTTTTATTCCAGAAAAATGTTACCTAATCTTTAAATAATGTTTTATATAACATTATTATCAATGTAGGAAATTTGTATAAATATTTAAAATAAAGTATTTAGAAATGAAAAAGACATTCTTCTCTTACACCACCCCCATTTCCTTATTTTTTTAAATCATTAAAAAATCATACGCTATATCGAAAGAAAATCTAATCAGCAGTAATTAAAAACAAACATGTAAATCGTCTATATACCGGCAACATTGATGCATATAAATAAAAAAATAAATAAAAAGTGAAATCGATCCGATCTTGTTGTCGCGGTCAAAAACGCGCACAATGCGTACTTCGTTCTGCTTTCAACAAGTAAGCGAGCTGAGTTTCATAGTGATGTAGATTTTTTCATTCCGCGAGATTGCATCGAACCACGTATTCTGTATGGAACAAAAGGAGAAAACGACAAAAAAAAAAAGAAACATTCTGGCGCCAAAAAAAAAAAAAAATTTTACTTACATTGCACCGACGTAAAGAGCGTCCCTCTTGCTATCCAGGTAGAGTGTCCTATAGTAGAGCATGCCACAGCTGAATTCCCGTACGTGTTCTGAAAAAAAAGAAGAAAAAAAAATGGTAAAGAATAAAGTGATTAAATTCGACGTCGAAAGGACCGACGACGCCGGTCCCTGAAAATTCATTTTCTCGGATATTCGTTCGAGCATGTACATCTGTATGGAGAGAACGAAAGGCCACGGCGTGGGGAGGGAGGGTGGAAAAAACCATGAGGGATGGAATCGCTAGATTTTCATTAGGACTTTTACAATAACGTTGCTGGCTCGGCCTGTCTCGAATATAAAACTCGTTAGAAGAGTTGACCCTTTAGCTGACCGGAATGCAAAGTGCACAATGCTTTTCTTTTTTTCGATCGGCATGCGTTCCGTATTGGAAAAAGTGTAACCAAAAATGACCATACCTTCTTGCTAAGTCTAACAAATCGGCCAACGTGAAATGGTACCCAAAAAATAAAAGCTTGTAAAAAAAAGCAGCACGTTTTATAATTAATAACCCAGTCTCCTCTTCATTATTCAAGATCATTAGCAATAAAACGCATCGTGAGTTTCCAGACTATCCCGTAGACGTTACCGAGACGACAGTGGTAGGAGTCGACCCTTAGCATTCCACCCACCCTTTCTCTCTCTCACTTTCTCTCTCAAAGCCGACACTGATCTGCTTAACATATGAAAGAACGCCGCCCCTTTCTAAATACACCCATTCCACTCTAGACTAACAGAGCGCAAACAATACTATATTTTATACGGTATCAAAAGGGTCTGACGTCGAATGAAAAGGGGTTGTTCTCTCATAGCGTGGAAAAAGAGAGAGAGAAAATGGTATGTCCGTCTTTTTCCTACTCCCACGTTTCTCCATCTATTCCTCTTTCTCTCACTCGTTAGTAACACTGCAATTCTCTACCTCAAGTTCTCTCTTTCTCTCGTAGATACAAGGATCGCAAAAACCCGATCTCGTGCTTTATCTTCGTTGAAAAGGGTGCCGTTGCATAGTGTCTCTCTCTTTCTCTTCTTGGTTGGTCCCCTTAATATCGGACTTATTCAAAAGGACGTGCTGTCATGGCTCGTTAGATAGGCCCGCGATATAAGCGAAAGTGTTTTTTCGAGGGTGCACGAAGATTTATACTCCAGCGACGAGTGCACAGTTATAGTACACTTCTTTTCACTTCGCTCTGATAAGGTTTTCGTATTGAAAAAAAAAAAAAATGAAGGGACGACTATCTCGTACAACGTACGATGAAACTGACGTCGATAAGACGTTTATGGGGATGGATCATCGATAACGGAGGAAGGCTTTTAAAAGTGAAATACGCGAGTGTTAACTTTTGAGGAGAACGAACACGAAGCTTTCGTGTTTTAATATATCTACGAAAAGAAAAAAGGAAATCCTGTTCGCCATAGACCAGTCGTAAGAAAGTTTAGCATACCAAGAGGGGGGTCTGTTAATTCGTGGTTGTTAATGCGACGAGATAAGGCCTAACGGCTCTCACATTCAGGAAAACATCCATTTGAATTCGGTGCTTCCGCTGGAGGGTTCACATTCCCTTTTCCATTATTTCTTAATTAACCAGGGCTGAAATATAGTATATATTTATTGTACGTATACATGCCGGTTTCGTCTGCCCACGCGATCAAACGAGGTAGTACCATCGTTCGAAACACGTAAATAGTACGGTCGAACTGGCCCTTAAGACCCTTCCTGGTAATTCCTTATCGTTAAGCACAATACACTCCACGTGTACCTACACACTCCCGCGTTGATTTCTTTCCTACCGCGATGACCTTATTAAGCGAAGCAACCCTAAAGGTCGTGAGAATCGAAAACGAAGTTAATTACTACTACCTTTTTAGGTTAATTGAAAAATCGTTCGCTCGTTACTCAAAACTCCAGTCGAACTCCTGCGCTAATAAACGTGATATTGAATGTCTCTCGACAAAGAATTTTTTAAAAACACAAATCAAAACTCCAAGCTTTTAAACAATATTCTTAAAACAAAGTATCTGGGTCATACGCAGACGACGTCGAGCTTCTCCTCAAAAAAAAAAAAAAAATATCGATCACCTAAAACGTAAACCCTAGAGTGCGAGAAACTAAAGAGCAACACTAGAAAAAATAGATAAAAAAAACATGCGCGCGAACAAAAAAGTGGCGAGTCGATTTTTTTTTTTCCAGCCCGATACATCGAGAATTCGTTTTCCATGCGAATTTACGATTTGTCGCGATCGAATGCTCGCGATGCGTTCTATTTGAAAATCGTTAACACGTACTCGCGTAAAACGAGCAAAGTCACGCGCCAATACGCGCCCGTGCAGATCGCGTAGGTATTTGTGCGAACGGGCGTTACGAAGTACGAATACATATAACTACGTAACTACACAATGGGCTTTACGTTCAGCGAGCGTGGCCGACGAATCGCATATAATAACGATCATTTAGTAACGCCGCGTCGGAGATACGAGTACCTCGTGCTCTAATTACTTTTCATTTTAATTACCCTCTTCCGCGCTCGTTCAATGAGCCGAACGCGCTGCTTGTAGAACGAAAAAACAGAACGAGAAAAAAGAGAAAGATTTCAATGGATCGAAGCAATCGCCCGAATTAAAAAGTATCCGAATAATACGAAGGGAGGGGATCAAAAAAAAAAAGAGCAGAGTTTGTCGCGATAGATCGTTCGATCATCTACTTTTTTTATCCTCTCTCTCTTTTTTACAATCTCTCGTTCCTTTCGGTACGGTCGAGCGAATTCCCACTTAAATCTCGACTATCGACGCGAGTAACGATCGCGCGAGTGGAAAAGACGAACGGTTGGATTAAAAAAATTCGAACGTTTCCCGATTTTTTTTTCTTTCTTTTATATCGTTCTCATTTTGAGCGTTACGTTTACTGTATTAAGTTTAGCGATTATTACGGGTGATTAAAGAGAGAATCGATGATAAAATAGTTAAGAACCGTGTGTGAAAATAATTTCTAAAATAAAAAAAGAAGAGGAAGGATTATGAAGAGTGTCACAATGCGAGCTCGAATTGAATTCAAATCCCAGGAATATATGAGGGAAGGATAGAAAAAAACGTGGAAAAGGGAAGTGCTGGAAGAAAAAAAAAAACGAATCAGAGGAGTGGATTTTTCTAAACTTATTTCCCTCGCGGAAAAATAGTTCGACGAACGCTTTTTCGACCATGGTCCTCGGTCCCTAGAGATCACCCTTCCTTCTCTATTAATAAATCGATCCACACGCGTACCTATCTACCTTCGCACATACACGCAGGTGTGTAGGAAGTCAATGGACTAGGATTACGCGATCGACCACACGGAATAAAATCTCGCATCCCTCGAGTGCACGAATCGTACGATATATACCTGGGCTCTACTAAAATTCGAGTTTACCTACCTACATATGGTAGCCAGGTCCTGATCTATTTTAAATGAACTTCGCCCGAAGATTATATTCGAACGATGTTCACAGAATGGATTCCGACCGTACGAAAGGGAATATTTATTTCGAATCATCCCTTTGTGTTCTATGCCGTATCTACACGATCCCACGAATCCGTACGTAGGAGGATTTATTAAACGCTTAAACGTTAATAACGCATACGTGAAAATATGTCTGAGCATTTTAACAACGAATATTTTCAATGAACGACCTACTTAAAAAGCTTCAAAACTTATTTTTTTAATATACATTAGCTGCACTATTTCTGAAGTTACAATGGAATAAAATAATACAAGCTAGTTTCCCGATGTTCAATTGTCTTTTTTTAGCAATAGATGATTTAATTTCGTGCATTGTTATTTTAAATTAGACGGGTCGTAATTAAATTTTGCCTTAAAGTTTTGGAGACCATGCCATATTTGGCACCTGCCGACTTCTCTTCGTTCTCCAAGATCAAGTTGTCAATGAAAGGGACCCGTTATGAGAATGCTATAACTCACCAGGAGTTTTCCAAAGCTTTTCAACGATTTTATGAACGTTTTACTAGGTGTGTGTGGGAAGCAGGAGGGAATGATATGAAGAAAACTGGAGTGTAAAAAAATGTGTTTACAAACGTCCAATAAATAAAAAATTACAATACCATTTTTGTGCAAAACAGTAAAAATTATTGGTAAATTATCTTATTAGATTAAACTCGAATGACATCTCTTCCATTTACAAAAGAATTTAAATATTTGATCACGTCCAGTCCCGTCTATAGAAATAAATAATACTTTATGAGAAATTAATAACCGTCGACTATAACTTCCCGGAAAGTGGAATACGCGAATAGGACAGTAGAGAATTATGAGAAAAGGAGGAAAGTAAGAAGGCGGGGTTGGAGGGAAAACGTCCGCCGAAGGGATGCACGTGCATCACGTTGTGTCTCGCGTGATGCAGTTACGTACGACGACACATCACCGTCCTGATAGACGACCCGTCAAGAGACAACCACATCGTCTTGGACAGAGTCCTACTTGTGACCTGGAGTCCTTAGAAGGACGTATACCATCTATCACGCGAATAGTTTGACTAATGCTCGCGGAATGTAGCAGAGAATGTGGCTACGTTTAACGTGTGTTTGCGGCGTGTATATGAAGCTTAATACAGGCTACATCGATCATCATTTACGATTCCATGAACTATGATCTACAAATCCTTCATTAAAGTAATTGGTTAAATTAATTTTCGTACGAACGAACGCGTTTATCGATTCTCGTGAAGGAATAAAAAGAAAGTGAGGAATAAAAAAAAAAAGAAAGATAAGTTCACCTCAGCGAGGTAGACACACTTTGCTTGATCCCGAACCGGTCGAGGATCCTTACAACACGTCGGACGATCAAAAGCATCTCGTTATCTTGAAAAAACAGACGATCCCGGCACGTTTCATCCGGTTGGATCTCGGGACGGATCACGGTTGGAGCGTCGACTACGAACCACTTGGAGCTTGCTAAATCCGTGATAATCCAGGGTCAACGAAGACGACGACGTACTGCGCGAATGTACGAGAGAGAGAGAGAGAGCGAGAATATATATTCCTCTACAGCATGTACAATATATTCCATCCCACTCGCTCGTATCTCCTTCGTAATACGTGTTTATGTGCGTCGCCTTATCGGCAGGCACGACGGATCCGATCGATTCGATTAAATCTCTCTCTCTAGCAGGCTCGTGCACCTACACATCAACCCTATATTTACCCTCTCTCTTTCACACACAGAAACCATTCCAGGTCCTCTGAAAAACGAGGCCATAGCGAAGCAAAGTCGCAATTGAATAAAGTTACGCCCTGGTGGGTCCCTCACACAATGCCAGATTAGGTAGCCGATCATTTTTTACATTCGCCTGGCTTCGTTCCAAGGGCAGCAGCGTCAACGTATGTACCTCGTGTGCCACGTTGAGCACACGGGGCTCCCAGGCATATGGCCGACGAAGATTACGAGGGCACCGTGGCCGTGTCCAATTTTCCAACGTTATTATTATTTTAATCCCTTGAGCCGAGTAAGGTGCGGGTCGGCCACCCTTTTTTCTACCCTTAGCCCGTTACCTGTACGGGAAAATGCAGATATGTGTGTGGGGTGAGAATACGGTTCAGATTTTTCTTCTTTGTTCGAAAAGCATCTGAGATTTTTCCTATTGTTTTTTTCTCTAAGGATTTTGCAAAGGTTCTTTCGGGGATGGTTAACTCCTTGACGTCCGAAAACGTCTCGGGTGCCTCATGTATTTCTTATAACATTGTAAACTTTAAAGTCTCGAAGTATGAACATGTTTTTTGCTAAACTCACAAAATTTTATTTAATTTTTATGTCAAAGAGTTAATGGAAGTTGTAGCTGATACTTTTCCTATAAAATTGTAATCCATCATGAAGCAAATGATCAGAGCAATTCTTATCCTTATTAGAATTGTAATACGATTCTAAGCTCGATCTTTATTGTAATACGACCCCAACGAAACTTTCTCATTCCCCGAATCACGTCCGAGCTCAGAAACAATGACAAGAGAATGAGAAAGAGAGAGAGGGTGAACATGGTAGACGTTGTAACCAGAGACGTCAAACTTTGGTGAAATTCATTCCCGCTGGACCGCAAGCGTTAGAAAGTGCACGACGATGGCTGGAGGGTGAGGGAAGAGGAAAAAGGGCTGCAGGGAATATCAGGACTCTCCCAGGGGATGCTGATTCGCTATCACTTTTCGGCCAAGATACGATGATCGCGTGGGACAGGGCCAGCTGACGAGCTTCTAGGACCTTTTATCTCGTTTCCAGCGCATTCTCTCTCGCACTCTAACACGGACTTTCCCAGGAGAGGTCAAAGCGAGACCCGAACACGTATCTTCTCCGATCCTATGGCCTCGTTGGATCGATTTCTACATTTCGATTAAACGAACGAGTTTGAAACTTTATTTCCTGTAGTTAAAAAGTTTAATAAATGAGAATTCATAAATAAATAAGCAGAGTAGTTAGAAGGAGGTTTTCAATTATTTATGTAAACACATATGAGAAGGGGATGGCCGAAGTACCGCAATTACTTCGTTACACGAGTAGTCTTCGATATTAAATTGACCATCGCGTATATAAAACTTATAAGGGATCTAAATACAGACTATATTGAAACGAATAAAGTTGTATGCACGTGGACGAAAGCGTATGTTTGTAGAAGACGCATGCGATTTATAACTTGGAGAAAGAAAGAGGTAAATCGTTGGAAAATTACTGCAATTTTCAACTTTATTATTCTCGCAAGTTTTATTTAAGTACTTCGACTACCGTTGATAGGTATATTTTTATTCTATCTTTTGCTAAAGAGTACTTTTTCTATTTAGACGAGCTTTGCTATTCTAAAACAAGAAAAAAAAAACCGTAAATTATTAAATTCTTCCTTCTCAATTCTACCAGCTAGTCGAAAACGTCGAGAAAAATCCCAGGGAACTGTGGCAGCATTTTTCTTCGCGCAAATCGGGCAGCCTCGAATAAATCTCGATAGAAATTGCCACGTGTGCTCTTTCCTGCGTCCAAAACGCACGTTTCGCGTAAAAAAAAGGGCCGAGTGGCAAGAAAAACGCAAAGCCAACGGGGCGTATTAACGATTCGGGAAGAAAAAAATACGAAGGGTCAGTTCGAACCAATGGCTTTCTCGCGAATTAAATTAGAGTTCCTTTTTTTTTTTTTTTGATCGATCTCGTTTATACTGCCGTAATACAGCACGTTTACCGTATACGTACCCTTTAAAAATAAGCTTCGGACATTGAAAAAACACGAAGGGTAAATCAACACACACGTATGACAAAAAGACAGGGTAAATATAACCCTGTGACTGAATCAAAATTAAAGAGAGCGACCGCTAACAGAAAGAAACGATCAAACAAAACGAGCAAATACCGGAAAAAGTTGAAAAGAAAGAGAGAGAGGGGTTGAAAGAAACATAGAAAACAAAACGCGTGCACGGGTGACTGGCAAAGAAAGTGAAGGAAGCGGAAGATCTAGAAAGAAACCAGAAACGGTGATGGTGAAAGTGAGAAAATACTGGCATGGAATTTGAGAGGAGGGTGAGGTGGGGGTTGGAGATGGAAGAGGGATAGGTAAAGAAACGTGGACAAAGAGAAACAAGGAAACAATACGGACAAACACGGCGCGAAAAAGGTAGAAACTGGGTAGAGTAAGAGAGAGAGAGAGAGAGATGGAAAAGAGAGACGAGAGAAAGTGAAACGCGTGACCAACCGCGTACAGTAGGGGCAGAGGGTTGGTTGGTAAAGAAATGGAGGGAAGGTAAAGAGGGAGGCAGAGATGAAATGGGCCAGAGAACGTGGCTGGTGCCGCGGTGTACCGCCACGTCACTCCTTTCTCATTAATCAACCCCCTTACGGCACCCAGTCTACTGCCCTTTTCACCCCTCACTCTCTCTCTCTCTCTCTCTCGTTCTCTATCTATCTATTCATCTATACATGTCTCTCTCTCTCTCATAGTTCGCAGATTGCCATCGAGCCCACGAAAATTCGATTATCGGATATTTTAATCAAGATAATAGGTCTACGACTTAGAGATATGTATAGCTTTTAAGGTAACGGGCCAACACCTTGTCTCTATGTCGTGAATTTTCACTCGATCACTAGTAAAGCTGTGAATATCGCTTGATCGGACCGACCGCCGAAGGTTACTCGAGCGAGGCGTGTTGAGACATTAAATATTGTTTAGCGAGAGTGATCCGGGTCTCCTGGCACGTTGCGTGTCAGTCTCACGTTGGCATGGGTACGCCGGAGGGTGTCTATTCAAAGGTTAAAGTTTAAAGATCCGTCGGACGTGTTACGCGTAGAATTTGCGGATTACTTCCAAATGAGATAGACGACGAATTCATCAATTATTAAGAATGGAAATAGTGCAGAACGAATGGTTATATCATTGCCAAGATTTTTGGAATAATGAACAAAGCTTTAGTAATTTCTATTTGATGGAAATTCGATGAGTAATTAGCTACGAAATTAATTAGGCAAGGAAGTAAATCGATTTTAATGACGTTAACAGCTCGAGATATTGTAGATTCTGAAATATAAGTTAACGAAATTGTGCGATGTTCGTCGTCGTTGTTCATTTTTTTAAATAAATTTACCAACTTCTCTTTCCTTCCATCTCTCTTTGTATTGCGGATATCATGAGAAGCGACAAGGAATTGGGTTAGCAAAGGAAATTCATCGAGTTAATGCACCCCTAATAATAGACTCTCGCGTAATCTTTAAAGCGAATTTCCACGGCGAGTCATGTGTCGGGGGTAGGTAGGTTGGATGCGCTTCGAAGAAGCATCGCCATCATCCTATTTGCTGCGTTTCCTGTTTAATAGGAATAAGATCCTCTTCGATAGTTTCGCCGCGGAGAAACTTTCTTAATTGGTAGCACGATATGAGGCACGGCGTACGGTGCATTGTGAGCGCGCGTTTCGAGTCGTACGACGGCGACGTCGAAGATACTGCTAATGACAAAAGCTAACGGATGAAGGATAATCCGTCCCGGCACCCTTCTGAAATTGTTCTTGCGTGAAACGTATCTGTATAAATTAATCTATGACATAAAACAAGTGCGATTTCTGCTGTGTTGGGTCGAAAAGTTTTTTTTTTACGTTTTCTAAAGGATCGAAGTTTTTCAATTACGTGGTTAACATTTTTTGTCGAAATTTGTACAATTTACTGATTTGTCCAATGATTCTACACCAAGTAGAATTCGAAATGCTAGAAAGGGACAATTTTTTATCGAGCAATTTTAATCAAATTAGGTTTAAAAATTATATATAACCCATGTCCATAATTTAAACTGAGATAATAACAAAATATTAAATACAATTTCTTTCATAAACAAAAAATCGAGCCAATTTTGTTGGACAACAATTTTATCACTTTGACTATACACCATTCATACAAAAAATAAGCTTTTTTATTCTAGTCTATTCTAGATGCAAGCAACTACAGATTCATAATCTGGTCTATTGTTTCAAACAATGGATTTTGCAACAGCAAAGTTTTAAGGTCGAAATTTGGGAAATTCGAGTGCGCGATGGCGATAACGACAAACGGCGTGGTTCTTTCGTGTCGGTGCCGATTATGCACTCTCTGTTTTCTCTCTATCGAAATATCCGGGAGTCGTTAGGAGAACGATACGCTTATTGGCACTTTCGCTAATCTGTGAAATTGATTTACGGGTACGCGCGGCCTGAAAAAGGATCGAAAGGAGGGGAGGATTAATGGGCGGTACGGAATTCAATGAACATCAATATCAGCCCTCCGCATGTTCGCTCTTTCTCTCTTCCACTCACTTTCTCGACGTTGTCGGAGAAACGACACGAGCCTCCCTCGCGGCAATATACTTCGGGTCGATAATTTTCACGCGTTAATTTGCATTAATAAAATAGCGCAAAAAAAAGCAGAAGAGAAGAGCTATACGTCAGTGACGTCCCTATGAACTTTCCGGGCTCTTCGACCGTGCTTCGATAAATGATCTGCTTTCATTTGCATAATGCGTGAAAAATGGAGGATAGGGATTGGTCGTACAAAGTATAAAATATATATACACACATACAGTCACTGGACATTGGACATATACGTAAGAACTACTTGAATTTACAATCAGACTCAGAATTAATTACCCATTTGTCGAGAGATCCATAGATCCTGATTTTTTCTACAGACCTCCGAAGAAAATGTCCTACGCAATATATATACTAGTTATCCGTAACATCCTTTTTTTCCGTTGCTATCGCGTAAAAAAAAAAAAAAAGATAATTCCAACAAAACTCCATACGCTCGCATGCTTTTCTCATCGTGGACGAATCCAAAACGGGTTTGAGATTTTATCGTTGGTAATGAAGCCCCGCGGGCCGCGTTGTAACGGACGGGTGGACGACGCATTAAAATTCTCCCGTTGACGACGGACGACTAGATTGGTGATAGCGGTGACGACACGAAAGAGTGGGAGAAATCCGTGTGGAAAAAAGAGAAGGGGGTTAGGCGAAAAGGGGGTATGAAATAAAAAAAAATTGCAAAAAAAAACTGTTCGTTGCCGTAGTTGGGCCACGAGGAGGGAAAGAGAGAGGGGTGAAACGACGAGAGAATGAATAAAGCCTGAAATAAATTGCGTTATCTTTTCGTTCCACGCGTATGGTTTCCGCTCGTACACAAGAGTGGACCTCACCGGTGCAGCTGCACTACGACATGCAAGATACTAATGCCTTTTTATCCTTCCGGTACCTGTAAGAGGAAGAACTATGGTGGCTCATGATTTTTAACGTTCAAGTATCCTTCCTGTATGGTTCAAAAGTCAACAAAATTTCCGATATAATTTCTTTTTAAACATCCTACTGTTTCTCATAATTTATAATTCCATAATGGGTACGAACATATTTCCGGAATTCACCTCTTTCGTGAATCTTCTCTCGGTCGCTCAAATAATATCGTTAAAGCTAAAGGGATGGTTTTCGCTACAAAGATCGGGAAACTATTGGCTCGTTCCATTACGGATAATCGAGCGGAGCACTTTCTATCCAGCTTCCCTGGAAACTGGATTCCCTTAGTTCCAAGCGATAAAACTTTGAAGCCCTTTGAACGCGTTATCACCCTATCGGAGAGAAAAGTAAAAGGTTAGCGCGTCGAAGTCCTCTGATCTCTCTCTTGCTACACGTAGTAGTACCTATCCTTAGATCGGCAGCGAAGATGGCATCGCTTCTAGGAAACTCTGAGCACGAGAGGGAACAAGAGGGAAGGGGTGGTGGTGAGAGATGGGGAGATGGAAAGGGAAGGGCACGGCTCGTGATCGGATCTGCGGACTGGCGTTTATCATCGTCGAGGAATCTACTTCGGGGGCTGTAATCACCTCTCCTACCCTTCCGCCGCTCCCTTCTCTCGCTAATAACGAGTTACAACCCTTCCGCAGTGGCGAACGAGGCGACTGGAGAGAATATAGGGACGCCGAGAGTGAGAGAAAGAGAAGGCAACCCTCTGACCGTTCCTAGGGTGGGAGTAATTGCCAACGTAATCACACACGTTGCACAAACCGGCCCACTACCCTCTCCTCCACGCACCACCCATCACCACTGACTCCTAGCCTCTTTCTCTTTTCCCTTCGTGGCCAGTATACTAGGAGAAAAAGAGAGATGACCGAGGGTGTGGACGCATCCCTCCGGTTTAGGGATCCGTTTTTGAGAATGATCAGATAGGCGACCTCCGCAAAATGTCCCGTGACTTCTATTCTAACTCTCTCCTCCCGTTCGTTTCCGTTCCAATGGAGTCCATTCGTTACGAGGGGGAAGGTTAGCTCTATGCGCCCCTGATCTTTTTTTTTTTTCTTCTTTTACTTCTCCCTACCAAGTCCCTAACCAGATACTTTCAAGGTATCTGATTCGCGAGGGACGAGCAGAAAATTTATGTTTTCAGCGATACCCAATCGTTGTTGTAGAAGTTGAAAGAAGTTTGGAACTTCCCTTTTTTATTTCCTTTAACTTGCTACCAACACCTGCTATTAAGGATGATATACGTATTATAGATTAAAAAAACAAGATCAGATTTACGAGGAATTAACTTGTGATGGGCGGAGTAACACGTGTACGAAATCTGACCGCGTTGATCGACCTAATTAAATTATCTTTCATCTTCGCGCACAGTCCGATACGAACGAACCGGAACGATTATATCCAACGATGCCACTCCCTACGCAAAACGCACAGACACTTAATGGATTTGCGCGGGCGTAAAGGTAATCGAGCAACTGGATGACCATAATCCCCTTATAATGTGATCCGCACAAAGCGATTCGGCCTGGGGATTTAACGGCCACCCAATTGATTCGCGACGTTTGTGGGAAGAGTCCCCTGGACAAACGATTCCATTTCTGGCCTCAACAAAACGGATACTTACGAAGGTTAATAACAATTTCTTTCGGTCAACCGGTTCCCTAGGGTTAGAACCCTTCGTATCTTAAAAAAAAAAAACGAAAAAAAAATAGTACAACATTTGATTTTAAAAATAAAAATTAAGATCAATGTTAAACGTTTGCAGTTTACAGTTTATTCTGTGAAGCACTATGTGGCCTAAATATCATGTTACATGATATTGCAAAATAGGATTTCCATCATCAACACATAACCCACGATATTTATAAATACCTACGTCACATAGTTTCACTCAAAAGTAATGTTTTACGACGCAATGCAATTCAAGACTCTCGTTTTCGCACGATACCTATTACGCATACTTTAATTCTACAGATCGTTTCGCTCGCTCGACGAGCCGTGTCTCGATTTATAGTTTGAGAGAGAAAGAGCGAGAGAGAGACACAATGATTAAGGGAGCGTACACGAGCGCGGAGAGTTTGGCAAAAGGTCCCGGGAGCATTGCCAGACTGCCGTTGCTGTTCGTAGCAACGGTGAGCGGCGTGCTGCGCGTAATTCGGACGAACAGATTGCAAATGCGGTGCAGGTGGGGGCGAAAGGAGGGGGCGGTGAGGGAGAAACGGGCAGGCAATCGGAAGCTACGGGATAATTTTAATCCCCTTATAAAGAGCACAAAGTGATTCGCCCAACCCACATCCTCCTCTTCTTTGCTTTCATTTGTTCGCCGATGATCAGAGGAGTCGGACGCGAGTTTTGCTGCCCGATTGATACAGCACAATGAAACTGTTCGGAGAATGTAACTGACGGGTTTTGGGATAGTTATTATTATTACTTTGAGCGGTGTCTTCTTGTGGTTGCAGTTTACGCATATCTCACTGTAATTTAAACGATTTTAATATTATGGTAAATTGTAATTTTATGTAGGTTAATTAAATGAAGCGATTTTACCTGTAATCGAATTATAAAATCACAGTGGAATATGCATAAATGTGTTCCTTGCATAATGACAATATTCCAATCCTCATTTTCTATAACAAGGCATCAAACTCGGATTAACCATCAACACTGAAATCGGGGTAAGGATAAAGAGACCAAGGGATGCATACAGAGAGGCAGAGGTGGTATCGTTTCAATATGTGCTACGGGCACGGACTCGATTTCACTGCAAGCATCCAGCATCTCGGCTTACTATCGGGTTAGTCCTGAACGAGATCGAGGCCGAGGCTGCTTTCAGCGATCATATCCAGCGGAAGGAGTATTCAAACATTGGATAATTGTAATCCCTTTATACTGCGTTCCTAACAGAGCAATGTTGCGGTGAGATCGGCTCGGTCGGCTGAACTCAGATGCAGCCGCAGGCCCGTAGAACTTGATTGACAGTCCTACGTAGAGACAAGGAGATAGAGAGGGGGAGTGAGCGAGCGAGTCGAGGGTTGGAGAACAGGAGGCACGAACGGTCGACTAATGAAACATCAGTATGCACATACAATACCGGAGAGTGGGCAGGGTCACCAGCCGCTATTACACCGGCTTGTTTACACGCTACAAGAGGCCTGGACTTTGCGATGGCTTCGCAGATTCGCAAGAACACCGGCCATATCATGGACAAGGTGTTACGGCCTGTGGTTCGGCTGCACGTTGATTCGTTTTTTTTCTTTTTTTCTAACAACCCTGAACATGCTTCAGCCCCGTTGTCGTTGACACGTGATCCTTCGGAACCGACACGGTGCAACATGGTAAACCTTTCACTAAATTCTCGGACTATGTCCGATGTTTGCAATCTATCCTAGCTACTTCCATCCACTTTCCCGGCCAATAATAAATCATTTTTTTCTCTTTGATATTATTATTTGATTTTTTGAGTCAGGATTTTCGCCGGGATGTTTGCTCGTATCGATCATTGCGACGTAATAATAAACTTGTAACGCGTGCAGCCTCGTCGTTTTAGCCATCCGCATTTAGCGAACGAGCGGGCAAGCGTGCAGTTTGTTAGAGGCCGGGATTTGTTTGCGTTGAAGAGCCAAACATTTCGCGGTTATCGTCACGACCAGTCGTAAATACGCCACATGTTTTGCGCGAGTAACAATAAAATATATTATTTGTCGTAAATAATATGAAAAGGTTGTAACGCGCGCGACGAACGATAAAGCTCCACGCACGTATCCCCGTGTAGGGAAACCGCGTTTATCTCAATTTAATGAGGTTAAACGGAACACTTCGAAAACAATCGCTAATTTTCTTTCATCTCTGTTTCGATATAATTTTAACGAGGTCGAGTGATTATCAAGCACGAACCTTTATCGAATAAATGATAATATTAATACTATTATCACCGACGAATTGAAAAATATGAAACCTTAGAAAAGCCAAGACTCGGTAACATTGGTTTCTCCAAATTCAATGTCGCCATTGTATTCGGCTTATCTTAACGCTCGGCCCTTTCATTGCTACAATCGGAAATGCTTCGGGCTTACCAAAGGAATGCTTTTGACTTTAGTGTGCCATGGGTTTCGAGTGATGCGAAATTACGGTTTCAAGGCAACTCGATATTCTAACCGAAAAGCAGTGGTCTTGGCGCGGTTTACATCATGGCATCGGTTATGCCTGCTCTTTACATACATATGTGTATCTATCTATATACCAACATACACAACTATATCTATATTTGCGTGTTACTCTATACGAATACGTGGACATTAGCACGAATACATGTACTAGTACATACTTAATAAAATTGCTCGGCGTTTCCCGAACGTCGATACTCTATCGAACGCTTTACATTATTACATGTAAAAGGTCTTCTGGCGTATTTAGCGTATCATTAATCATTACGGAACCGCATTTGCTAGATCGTTAATCAAGGCTCGCCCTTTTCCCTTCCCGTTTCAAATTGTTTCTTCTAAACGTTCCTTCGTTCGATTAGCAATTACGATCGCCAAAGCCCCGTCACCTCGTCGACCCTCTTCTCCGAATCGTTATCCCCGATATTAAATAGATCAGCGGATGATAAATAATCGTTGGTGAACTTTCCCCATCCTTTTTGTTCAAATTTTAGATCCGTGACCGAGGGTCCGACATTTCCGTTTCGAGGTCGAATTTTTCCGAGCGGAAAATCACTGGTTATATTAATTAAAAAAAAGTTAAATAATACAATTTAAATTTCCTTTCATTCTCTCCCAATTTTCAACATTGATATCGTGGCAATGAGAACTCATCACCGGAGGCGATCGCTTTTGGAATCATTATTATCACCTATTATCATATATATTGTTCTCCACGAGGGCTATGGAAAAAGAGACAAAGATAGAGATATATAGAGAGAGGGAGAGAAAGTACACGGGGGTGCTAACGCATTTGATTTAGCGCTAATAAATAACCATTATTGTGCGGAGGCTCGACTCTACTCGCACCCCGTATGCTCTACTCTTTGGGACTACCAATCGAAGGGGGCGGTTTTGCACAGACCGGCTTCCCGAGGGAGGGAAAATAGAATCGACGACGTAGTTTCCATTATTGCGACCGATAAGGGCAGGGGGTGGAGAGGGGAGGGTTCGTGGAACGGACGAAGCGAACCTTCCGCAATGGTATATGTGATTTTGGGATACAGCTAGCGTATGCGTGCTAGGTTAAGGTTTATGTTGGTGTGGGTGTCAGTAACACTTTATACATTTACGCATATTAATTTGTATAAATAAAAAATTTGAGTTCTGAAACGAGTATACAGTTCCTAAATACAACAACATTTTAGTTATGCTTGGTTATTTGCTTTATACACGAGTTATCCGAATATCCAGCACAGTTTCTGAATTCTCGATATTCTCTTCTCTTAAAGTAGAAACACTCACAGGCATCTGACCTTGATACTCGAAGTATCTTTGTCACGATTCACAAGAATCCGAAACGTCCAAACCCGATAACAGCTCGGATAAGGTAGAGACACATAGTCGGGTTGCTTGAGAATCAGGAATCATGTGAAAGATGTTTGCGAGAGTAGCAGAGAGAACTCGGTCGCGTTTAGTCCTCGAACAGTGACAACCACAAAACGAGGGTTTGGTGTTGGCCAATCTTCATTCGAGATATATACCTACTCGACATCTCTGAGCGACACGCAGCTTGTCTCGACCTTGTCAAAACCACGAAAGCCTGTGTTCGGTCAAGCATGACGCTCGGAGGAACACAAATATAGATTTGTAGGAGGGCACACACCGAGACACTGACCGGGGATGCGAGGCACGATATTCGAGAGTATCGTCGAGATCTCTGGACGAAAGTGCGGTTTCCCAGATATCTGTGGCACCTTGTGTGTACGACGGATAGGGGGAGGGAGAGAGAAATAGGTAGATACTCTGTGTCAGGAGAGACACAATCGTGGAACAACCGGCGGCGCACAATACGAGGCATCTGTCCTACTCTGCGGAGTATTTGCGGTTCACGGATATACGCGCTAGTTCTTGGAGATCTTGGCTAGCCGCACCGACTATAACCCTCGATGTCTTAGCAGCGGTACAAGAGATAGAGAGAGAGGGAAGGAGGTGAATTTCGATAGATGGACGGACAGAGAGCAAGAGCGTGCTCGTGAGAACGGCACGTCCGGAAGCGTAACGCCACGAATTTGCATTCTACTCAAGATGCTTGTTAACGTCAAAGACATCGATTCTCGCTTCGACCGATGACCGGTGTTCAACGGTTGGACTATGATACGTTCTCCAGACATCGTCTAGGAATTTTGATGTGGGCCGAGTTAGTCGTGATACGATATTAATATTGGCAAATGATCTATTCCACAAAACGATTCGTATTTTTCTAATTTATCAACATGTCCATGGTAGAGATTAAGTAATCAACGATTGGTTGATCGTTTAATTTAATTGTCCGATCATCTTACTTCGTCACAAAGAGAACTACATAAAAACCGACAATAGTCAGATGGAAACGACCGTATTTTATTAAGTTAGCAAAAGGACTATGCCATAGAAGGAAGCAATGGTCGTGAGATGATTCAGTGCAAAGGTCCGAAGAAAGGGAGAGAGCAGGAGAGTGAGCTGATGTTTTTCTTCATCGTCCTCCGGCAATATCCTGAATCCTGTTCTACACCAGCACCACATATCCCCTTACTCCCTCGCTGCCCCAAACTGTAGTATGATTAGTGAGCAGTATTCAGCTTCCTCTTTTTCGGAGTTTCTATGGGATAGAGCGAGTAGGATAAAAACCCCACTCCCCTTATGGTAGATAATTCAATCCAAGCTGGCTCTTGTGTGAAAGTGGAAGAGAGAAGGTTCAGGAAGGAAGCAAACCAACAAGAGTCCCATAATCCAGGTCCTGTCGACGCATATCCTACCACCCTCTCTCTCTCTTTATCACACATACATTCACAAACAACATAGATGTAACCACCAGGTCGTTTCTCTTTCAACGCCAAGAGCTTCGTGGTAGGAGAGCTCTGGAGGCTTCGAGTTATCCAAGGTAACTCTCTCTCGGACCCAAGCAAGCATATCGGTAGGCGTCCTGTCAGATTTGACATCAGACGCGATATCGCGCGTTACCTCGTCGGCTTACCGTGTGCTCCGGGCGGGATAATGTGGTTCAGGTAATGGCATCGGCCTGTCCACGAGATTGTCCCACGGGACAACACGACGGGACGGAACCTGTCCGAAACACACTACCGGTTCGTCCTTCCTGTGGTGGACCCGCCTCTCCCCTCTCTCTCTCTCTCTCTCTCACACGTGCATTATCTATCTTTCACTACAAACGCCTAAGTCTTCCGTGAAATTCGTTGCCGTTGATCGATTCATCGAATTATCGAACAAAAGGCGATATATTTTGTTACTTTCAAAAAATTCTGTGTAGTATCATAGAAATTTCTTATCGTTATTGATGATTTGTATGTATGCTAACATTAGATTATTATATGATGCTATATGTTTATGATAATTGTAATGAACAAAAATGGCATCACTTAAAGGATGATGTAATATCGTAGTTCTATGTAATCGAAAGAAAGAAAATATAGTACCTTATCTCGCATGAAAGCATTCAATACGTTCTTTCTTACCCAACCAGATCATTCACACTCCCATACGTTCCTTTCACTTTCTCTCCCACGAACGAACGATATCTTCCTCCGTTCGAAACATCTGCAACGTTACGAAATCATTGAGTTCATCGTACCAGTGTAAACGTCGAGTCTTCTCTTTCTGTATCTCAAAACGACGTTTCCCTCGAAAAACGTATACATGCACACAGGAATACCGTTTCACGACGTATCGCGAAATATCGTTGCAAAGACGGGCGAAACGGGAACTGTCGTTCGCAGACTCCGCAAGCGTCGGTGGTACACACAACGAAACCGAGCAGTACCGTCAATGCGCCGATCAAAGGTATGTACCTACTCGATCACCCTGGGGTTGAGCTTTTGATATTCTAACCGAGTCAAATAAAATTGGGGGTTAATAGTGTAACGTAATCAGGGCTGGCTTACTAAATATACGCAATTCTTTTTTGAGGAATTAAATCCACAAATGATAAATAAATCAATGAGTTATTTGAGGATATTAATAGGCAAAGAAAAACAAGCAGATGTTTATTTATTAAAAAAAATTAACCATCAAAATGCGATCAAGCACAACTCAGAAAAATCCCATCTTTACCCATCCTAATAAAATGGTAATATTTTAGCAGCCACATTTTGTTATAAATTAATTAAATTGATGCAAGAAAAATATCAAGCAAGTCAAATATTTGTCTTATTTACAAACAAAAAAATTCTCTCGAGAAAAAAGATAGTTAGCCGTCATGAAAAAGAAACGAGTTTGAGTATTTGAATAAAAAGACTCTTTTAAGCTTTGATTTCGCTCCTACGTACACGCGTGTTTGACTATAGCATGGGACAAGTTAGAGTTACGTACATATATGCATGCATTCGTCATATCTGGCGGACAGCTTTTCTCCCAGAGTGAGGAAGAAAGAGAGAGGGAATGGTGCAGAGAATTTATGTACGTTTTGATATTCTCTCTCGGCCTTTTTTCGCTGCCCGTATCGCGAATATATTAGAGTCCCGTACGAGTCAGCTAGAGAGAGAGAGAAAGAGGGTGGGGGGAAGAGCGAAGCGATGTTGCAGATAACTCTAGCGTCGCGTCGACGCACGAAATAGAGAAAGGACAAAAAAAAAAAGGAAAAGAGGGGAAGGTAGTAGGGGTGGCAGTGGGTGGACAGAAGCTACGAAACGGCTGTTACCCTCTAATAAATTTGAGTCTCTGATCCCATAAAAATGCATTGGATTCGTCGAAGTTGCGTTACTTTTTCCCTCTCTCTTGTTTTCTCTGCTATCCAATAGAGAGAGAAGATTTTTGCACATGAGAAAGGATAGAAAATTTCTAGAGCCACGCGATGGTGAATCGAAAGTAATGCATAGGGAATTCGATGTCCCTGAGATTTCTGGCCACTTCGATGCTTTCTTCTTACGAGAAAGAATCTCGAGAAAGGGTCGTGAACCGTTAAGGGTGGGTGAGTGGCTAGAGAGACGGAGAACGAGATAAAAGAAGGAAAACGAGATGGAAGGATAAAGGATCTCGCAAACGCCTCGTACTACTTTTCGAGGTAGTTCGAAATATCGAGAGAAAGAGAGAAGAAGAAAGAACGAGCAACCGGTGGATTTTTATTTCAATTCGAGAAGCGATATATTATTTGCAACGGTATCGAATTTCCCCTCCTGTCTGCTTGATCTCACACCACCTACGCACTATGCATATATATATATGTAGTATACGTATACGTGTGTTTGGGAGCGAAAAGGCGAAAGACGAGTTTTCCGTTCGGAAGAGTGAAACCTTCCGGCAAAATGTTTTCTATACATGAATAACGAGCACGAATAAACTTTACATATATATTTCGTGCTATATCCGTCGCTCCTCTTCGATATCCACCCAACTTTACTTTCGTACTCCTTTTGTTTTCAACCGGTATCGAGCCAGTTCGTATTTAATATTAAACAAATTATAGAATTAATAAAAATATTTCAAACCTTTGGCTCTCTAAAATGTAAAGATAATAAAGACAGAGAGAAATAGCAAAATAGTGAATAGTCATAGAATGAAAAAAGCAAACGAGTATTATTCTTCTTCCTTTCACTCGCGGATCTTTCAATGTTTCCTCTGACGAGGTCGCGAGATTTTCTACGAAGACGAACCGTGTTGAAAAGAATTACTGTGAGCCTACCGAGAGTTTGTTCCGAGCAAAAGAGAAAAAAAAAGAGATAGTGTTTTGTCGAACAGATCGTCTCGTAATTTGCAACGTTTTTCATTCGTAGGCAATCTCTTTTTCTCTCATTTCGTTGAAAAAGGAGATAGAGAGAACACAAAGAGAACGGTGTAGAGTAAACAAAGCTTAATTAACTAATGAAACATTTTCAAGACTCTTCAACAGCCGAAAGAACGGAAAAGTTCTATCGACGGAATTCACGGCTATCTCTCTTCTCGCATTGGTATTTACGCTAACGAGTTCCAACGCGCTGGCGGCACGCTAAACCGTAGTAAGTAAGCTAGTGCGAGGTGAAGGAGGAAGAGAGAAGGAGAGACTATCGTCTCGTGGGACGACTTCGGACGATAAATGGTATTCTGTTCGCGGGAAGTTTCGAAATCGTCGTAGGTACACGGCCGTAGAGACGATAATAAATCGCGTAGGGCGATTAATTAAGTACGAAGTATATGTGAGAGCGTGTAAGAGAGAAAGAGAGAGTGTTCGTATACCAGAAGCTGTAGTTGTATAGAGTACCGATAGAGCGCTATACACGACTATAGGTGTGCACTCGACGTAACGCTTTAAAGTATGCCGTCCTACTTTTACCTAATGCCGGAAATAATTCACGGAAACGGTTTGGGATTTACCTCGGAGAGGACCTGCCTGCTTCTCCCACCCTCCATCGCGTTCTCTGCATCGACGAACTGTGCAAAGCACGGATCTTCTTCTCTCGCTTCCTAAACTCCTCTTCCTCCTCCTCTAATTCTGCAAGCAACCGCCATTTGCTCCCACCCTCTCTCTCTCCCATCTTTTTTGCTCTCCTTTCTTTCTTTCTCGAACTCTATACCACTCTCCCACTTTTTCTCTCTTGAGAGCAACGAGAACTCGGCTCGTTGGCCACGAAACTGCCACGGGACGCGACTGCGGCATCCGACCGCCACGCTACGTCGCGTCCATATATTTTAAAACAAAAGTCACAGGACTTTTGCTCGGTTCTATTAAGAGTTACTTTACGATATTTTTTTTTTGGTTGAGCACCCTGGTCATACTCGAGTCGGTTGGTAATTAATGATTTTTTTTTTATATTTATTTATGATCGATGTCGTAAATAAAATATACTGGAAGTATTACGATGTTAATCCTCTTTCGAATCATTTAAGCAAGAAACATGATCATCTGGTAACTAGTTAGCTAATATTTGCCTTCTCGTTTCCTATTTTTTCCTTCTTCTCTAGGCTTCACAATTTTCTTTGAACTCTGCTCGTTAACTGAGAGTATGAGAGTATTCACGTCGTGTAACTTAACATCCATTGTGTACTTTCAGAAAAGAGAGAGAGAGATATATAGAGGAATGGAGCAAAGCATAATGCATAATACCGACATCACGAGCACAAGAACGACGGACTAGGAGTCATATCGTTTTCGTTGCAAACTACATGGTTTCATCCTATTTCCGTCACTGTATCCATTTAACAGCCATTCTCTCTCGCTTACTCTCACGGAACTTCACATAATCGGTCTTCCTGGCGACGCAAGGATTTAGGACGGTTTATAACTGTGAACTCTCTCGGTTGTCCTTCGAATCGAATTGGAAAATAACTTCTGTTTTTTTAAGTACATCACGTTAGAAGGGACCCACGAATCTTGATTTAGAAACAGTCCAGAGATATGGAACGGTTTGGTCGTGTCCACGATTAAACTGTCACCTCATTATCATTTCTTTAATAATTAAATCTTTTCCCTTGAGATCTCGTGTGATTTATTATCTCGTGATCCGTTTTATTTTTAACCAGTTTGTTGAAAAGTATCGACGATGAGAGAGTAATATGGATCAAAGTTCAACGCACGACAGAATTTCCATGCAAATATCTCGAAGTCGGTTGACTCTCTTTGGTATATCGAAAGTCGCATACGATTAACACGATTGGATGGTCTTATTTATCATTTTTATAACGGTGAGTGATAAATGAACGATATCGCTTCTGAAGTTTTACCAAACGAACGGAAACCATTTGTACCGATATCTGTAACATTCGGGTCAGCTGTCTATCTCTCTTATACCGTCGTTTTGAAATTAATGAATCGAATCTGGATGTAGAGAAGAGTGTCGAGAACGTGTCTCGGGTCGTTGCTTCGGGAAGTCAACGAGAATGAAATCTTTTCCATTTCCAAATCCTTGCGAGAGAGCAGGTTCTATCAGTGGGAATCACTTCGAGAAGGTTTATTCGAGTGGAATAAAACGCGTGCGCTGAGCGGAATCACCCAGCCAAGAAATACAACTCGCTTGAATCCATCGAGAATCGGTAGAACATTAGAATTTTCACGCGAGCTGTTCGATTTTATAAACGTGGTATGACTCTGTTCTATGGATCGCTTGGTAAGGTAAATGATTTACAATGGTTCGAGTAAAGTTATAAAAAAATGATAAAAAAAGAGACAGTGTAAAACTGGACACGTTTAATATTAGATTAACCTTGTCACGTGTTTGGATCATTCGAGATTACTTGAAAAAAAGAATCTTCCAAATAAACATACTCGTAATTGATTGTTACATTTATATCAATCGATTTCCTGTCTTGAAACAAGAGAAAAAGTTTTGTGACAACTTAGAAAACGAAAGAAACCCTTTAATATCGAGTAAAGTTTCAAGTATCGGTATCCGTAGATCAAGGGTGGAAGCTCGGCCGAATAAACAGTAATTTAACCCCTTATTAAATTCAAATTAGCCCGACATTGCTTCCGAAGTGCGATGGATGACTAGGAGAGAAGCCGAGGGAGTTGTGCTAGAGAGGAAAAGAGAGAGAATGAAGAAAAGAAAGAGATGGAAAAAGGGAGAACGAAAGGGAAAAGGGCCTTGCCGGGTGTCGGTGGTACACCACGCCATGTTGTAACCTCTTTTCCACGAGCGGCTCGATCCATCAAGCTCCTGACAGGTTTACATCGCGCGTCAAGATTCCCTACCGGCGCTGCCAGGCAATCTGATAAAACGTAGGTAAGCGCTCGCCCTGAATATGCATGGCCCTTTTCGGCTTTTAATATCGCTAACCGATATATCACGAGATCGTTGCGCCACGTTATCTCGAGCGGGCTTCGAAAATTTTCTATCGTTACACGCGGGCTTCGAAAATTTTCTATCGTTACACGCGGGCTTCACCTGCTTACCGTTACTCTGCCGTTGACTGACTGATGCTAAATAGAGAGTAAGAAAGAAACGGAACGATGATCGATCATTCTCAAATCTTTCAAACTAACAGAGCTTAAACGTTAAATCGAACCCGAAGATTTTACCCTTCCAACACTTTGTTGATAATTCGATCTTTGATATCGATTCATCTGATAAAAAGATTTTCAAAATTAATTCAGCTTATTAACCCTTTGCACTAGACTGTCGGCTCTGAGGCTACATATTCCCAACATTATGTCATTTCATTTCAAGTGATATAGCTACATTGTGACAAAAAATATATATTCGAGGTTCTGGTAGATGAATCGAAATAAAATCTGCGAGTACAAAAAAAAATTAAGCTTTGGAGAACACTCGATATCGTATTATCGTCATACTCGACACAGAGTGCAAAGGGTTAATAAATTTCACTGTACCGTGATACTCGACAATGGTATTATAACAAAACTTTTGAACACTCCAAGAAGATGTACTATAACAGCTTACAGGATTTACATCTCGTCGAAGTTAAGTTAACCAGAAACGAGGAAAAAAAGGAAGATAAAAAAAGAAGTTGGTAGAGAGAGAGAGAGAGAGTCATTGTCGCGAGTGCACATACGTTAGCGAATAGCATTATTCGTAGCACTCCTCCCTCCCGTTCCCTCTAGCCTTGTCCCAAGAGGATAAGCCCGTGGATGGTCCTGCGAGGCATGGCCATCTTTATTCGGGGACGGACAGGCCGAGAGGGTAGGCATCGGAGCGTGGTAACTGGCAGCCCTAGAGGGAGCCGTTAAACCTCGTCCCAAGCCACGCTGCAGCCGGTTACTATCCTGCACCGACACACACACATATAACGTACCTACACATGAACATTCACCACACGAATGGTCCTTCTCCTTCTCTGATATACGGCCGATCTCTCTCGCAAGCTCGTGCCTTTCACTCCCAGCTAGCCAACCAACCAGCCACACACTCGAACGTCGTTCTTTACAATCTGGTGAATCCTTTTTTTCACGTTTTTAGAGGGTGAATTATTTTTCAACGTTAATAAGGGATTAATTCGTTATCTTGCATCAGGGTGAATTACTTTAAGAAAATTCGGAAAGGGACGCGAGTCGTCGGATAAAATCTTCCAAAGCACGAGGTACTTGTTATAGGTGGCCTCGTTCGATCGATAAGAGGGCTACGTGAAAAGGCTATACGGATATGGAAGACGTGCCGGTGAAATGAAGAAGAAACGTGGCATTTAATATGCAATGTTCGTGCTGGACGACGAGAGTGCTTTCCGTGAACTAGAAGAATCCATTCTGCTTCTTTTAGAGGATCGCCTAAATCTTAGAAATAGACGAACGTGCATAGACCAGAGCGGCCAGATAAATGAACATACGACGGGACCCAGAGCGTCTTATCGTTCGAGTCGAGATCATCTCCGATGAATTCGTCCGGAAAACGAAATCTAGCCCTATCTTCTTCCAAGAAGTACTACTTATTTTCGGTCTTCCTGAGAAACTCAGCAGCCCACGTGATCCTCCAAGGCACCCTCCTTCGCGATATATCAAGAGAGTTATCACCGAAATGAGATCATTCATTGAGTTAAGACGGCCAAAACATCGGCGCGTTCCTCGAAACGAAAGACTCTTTTCTGCGAGGAGGGGTTCGTTGGAGAATCGCCATTATATCCCAACTCGCAGATAAGGGCAGGAAAAGTTACTCCTTGGGAAGTGGATCTCTCGATTTTTCGAATCTCTTTCTTCCACCGTCTTACGGTACCCTCTTTTCTTCCTTTTATTCTCGTTGAAACGCTCTTGATCGAGCTATTTAAATCCCAAGGCAAGAAAGGGGAAGTATTGTTAAATTGATATGAACTATTCGAAAAGTTTTTCAAGAGTAACAAAGAATACATTGAAATTGATTGTCCACTGATGTGACTATTAATTGGTTTCAATCTAAAATTCATTTTAATCTCTACCGTAACAAGCAAAACAATTATTTTATGAACCCCACGACTGCCAAAATCCCAATTAATTATTCCCACTTGTTTGAACCACCGTAACACCGCGCAGCTGGTCCATCCAGTTTGTTTTTACCCATTCTCAAATACCTACCACATAACACGAGATATCGATAATAACGGCCAGCAATTTAGTTGGGTGACTAATTACGACGAATTTCTCTTAATATATCATTCGTTCGTTCCGACGGAAATACCACGTTCGTGCAAGGAAGCAACAAACCCCTCTTCTTACCACCTTACGAATCATCCACCTTCTCTTTCTGCTCTCTCTCTCTCTAGCCATCAGCTAACCTTAATTGCCATCATATATCAAACGGCGAAATAAATAAGCTACTTAGAGTTCTTTGACGTTGAGAAGCGCGCGCGAAACTCGCGCTGCTTATTCAGCGTGCTTGCTTCTCGCGCAAGGACGTTAAATCCTTCATCCTTCCTGCAAGAGTAACTCCCGGAGCGAGTGAATTAAAGCGACTTAGAGATAAATTTATTTATTTGGTAGATTGTTAAAGCAAAATATTTGCATAACGACACGGAAGTATTTTTTTCCAATGAAAGAAGAAAATAATTAACACGAGAATCGAAACTCGATCACGCATAGCTCGCACGCCTAATCGCGAACAGGCCTAATGAACGTTATCGTAGAGCGAGTATCTTCGCTTTCTCTCGACCAAACTGATCTCTACCGACGATAAGTTCGTCGACGTCGGCCGAATGAAATAAGATCGACGATCCGCAACGTACCGAAGAGAAGACGGACGAGCCGTGATTTCCGCAGGCTTGATTCTGATTACGAGGCAAAGTACGAGACTGAACCAGAGAGAGAGAGAGGGCGATGGCGTTAGTTTCCACAAAAGCCACACCGCTGTAAGCTCAAATCCCACGATCGAGCTTTCGGTCTGCCTTACCCGATCTGGCTAGAACTTCGAGACTATAATGTGGATAGTTTGAGGTAACAGTTCACCTCAAAATTATCTTTCTTAGAGACCAAGGAATAATGTATACGATGTGAGTTAACTATTGTTTCTACGATATTATATGAAAATTTCATGGTTGATACAGATGTATGCTGATGGTATTGTTTGCCTTGTGATAAAAGTCTAATAAATAGTAAATAAATAATGTTGTCATAAAATATTCTGTATCACTAGTTTTTAAAATGGTTCATGATAAATTTATTTATTTAATAAGTACGTATTTTTAAGGATCATATTGATCAATAAACAGATGGTCATTTATAGTCTGTAAACGAGTGCCCTATATTAACCTTTTGATTGAATATTTACGTGCAATACGAGTCATGTTTTCCAAATGTAAATTTAATGGTATGGTGAACAAACATAAGAATCTGTATCTATATATTGCTATATCAGTGGAAATAAAAAGCAAATATAAATATATTTCTTTTTTCAGGAATGTAATTAAAACGTTTATAACGAGTTTACTTGTCTTCCCCAGTTAAAATGTTAAATACAGAATAAGTCAATAACTGGTATTATCTGACACAACTTTTCACTTAGGCACTATTTCATTCGACCCCTCCAATGAATTTTTCATTTAAAGCAATATTTTCTCTAAATCAAAGACAAAGTTATTTCAGATGGCAAGAATTGTCACGTAATGATACCCTACGAATGCATTTAGTAGAAAACAAAGAGAGAGAAAACACGGTTCTCGCTTTTGCCGCTAGAGAATCAAATATTGTGCAACGTAAGAACGGAGATTCTCCAGTGGCACCCTTCTCCCATTCCGTTCTCCACCTTCGACCCTTCCGGAGGGTATAGCGGGGAAAGGGGAGATCCAAACGAAGCGCGGAGGTCTCGAAACAGGCGGCCCGTGAACGAACTGCAAGGGTGTAAATCTGAAAGTTGGCTAAACTGTCTGCTCTCGTTCCTTCTCTCTTGCTCTCTCATCGGCCTAACTCAGCTTTTGCTCTACCCAAACCCCCGCTTACCCCTCCTGGACTTGGTCCCTATTCAAGTCGCTTACCCCGAGGGCTTCGTCCCGACACTCGCTCTCTTTTGTCAGGAGAGAGAGAGAAAGTGAGGAAGAGTAGGAGACGAGGAAAATTGGAAATTTTTACTACCGTTTCGTTTCCATTTAACACCAAATCGGCTTCTCCAAGCGAGAGGAGACCCAGCATTCATCGTGCAACCAACCCTCGCTGGAGTGTCGCGCTAATGCGTTTTTCGATTGGCCGATGGGTGGTAGTCTCATCGGCTCGATGTTTTATATCCCAAATAAGCGAGGGTGTCGGAATGCTTTGGAGAAATGCGTCACGAATACAAGTAATTACGTGGGTACACAGGGAACCCAACCCAAATCCGGTAAAATTACAGGAATCCTGGCGGAAGAAGAAGATAGTCGAAATCATCGAAAATTCTTGACTCAGCGAAACTCGACGAAGCATTTACGAGACGAATTATCACTCTCTCTCTCTCGTGAGGAAGGAATGGAATATAAGACTCTCGTCGAGACAGGCACACGGATTCCTTACAACGAAATCGCGAAAGGAAGGAAGGAAGGCTCGCAGTCATGGCCCCGAAAACTACTACAATCAGCAAGAGCCGCGTCGGCAAAGTTTAATTATTCCCTGCTGTGTGTGAGAGCGAGAGAGTCTGGATATCGTAGATCTACTCGCACCGCCGGCCAAGCTACGATTGAGCAATTATACTTGCCTACGCACACACATTTCGCATCACCACTACAAACACTGATCAGCCACGATACACATGGGTGTTCGTATAGACAATGAACGTAGATAGGTAGTATATTGTCCTACACAAGGAAGAGTCACGCGCTTCTCCCAGAGGATACCCCGGGCCAACTAATTCGCTTGAATTTTGATTTTCAATAAGGACGAAGCTAGAGAAAGAGAAGGACAAAGGTAGAAAAGACGAAGAGGGTAAGAGATAAAAGGGTACGGGGGGCGTGTAGGACAGACAGAGATAGCGAAATAAGAGAAAATCAACGCGAGGAAGAGAGAAAGAGACGATGCGTACATACAGGAGAGGGAGAGAAATAGAAGAAGAGAGGAACCCAACGTCGGAGACGCGCGTTGGGATTTAGCTTCCGCGTACAGCTGTACCATGCCCGGGGTTTGAATATGCATGATGCATGGGCATTAAAGCCCTCCCTCCCTCCATCCCTCTTTACCTCTCCCCATCGGCATCGACTCCACCAGGGCCGTCCTCGTATGCAAATACCCGCTCGCCACCGACGCCACCACCTCCATCACCTTCACCGGGCAAGAGCGCGCGTTGCTTGCTACCAGCATCGTCCTGTCTCTCTCCAACTATCTATCCATCTTCTATCTCTCTCTCTCTCTTGCTCTGACAAACGTAGGACAAAATTGCAGTGTACGTGTTTGCGTGTATTAGTTTTCTCTTTCTGCGAGTACGGAGAATTTTTGATGAAAAATATAGGACCGTTAATGCCAACCACGTGGATACCCGAAACGCGCAAAACGCTTCGTCGCTCGCGTAGGACGTTTCGGTAAAATTGTTCACCGAAATTTGCCGTGACAAAATGCAGAGAGAGGGACTGAGAATTGGTGTAGTCACGAGAGAGGGTGGATGCGAAAGGAAACGAACGAGAGAAATGGATAAATGTATATAAATAATGAAATGTACATTAACGCGATCACTCGTTATGGGCATTAACGTTCGATTTAACAGTGCTGCCTGGAAATTTTTGTTTCACATGAAAATCATGGAACGTCAATGTTTGTGGGCTTTTTGAGTTTCAGTTTTTTTTTGTAATTTTATCATCACATTTAATCCCACACGTTCTACTAGTACCTATCAAGTATTTAGACTCGACGTTATACCGGAATCATCATTATCTCGAATAAACGATAGATGGAGAATATAAAAGAAGGAAACAATTTCGAAGATAGGAAGAAGCCCAACGACGGGTTCCTTTTCCATCCTCCTTACCCTACGAAAATTAAAAAAAAAAAAAAGGGAAACGAAGGGTCGGCCGATAAAGCCGACGGTTATTCGTCTCGAAGCTATTTGCAATCTAAAGTTAATTTCGACAGAAGCAAATAATTGGGCAAAAGGGGGGAAGAGAACCACGAAGAAACCGAGAGTTCGCGTAATGACGGTGGATCACGCCATTTGGCGGCAGGATTTCGAATCACGACTTCGATATTACGCGAAAACGGAAGAAGGGTACGAGGTGGAAAAGGGTTTGAGATCGTGGAAGAAAGAACATGGACGGTTTCTTCCTTTTCCAATTATTTGCAATTACTTTATCGACCAGGAAATAACGAAAGCGATGCAGCTTTAATTAAAATAAAAATATTCGGTTGAAATTCTTGGAAAATTATTTTAGAACCTTTCACTTTTTCATTAACCAAATGACGGTACGATAAGGAAATACTCTGACAGATATCTGTTAACAAAACCCCGAACCCGTTTCGAGGAGTGTCAAACGCGATTCGATGAATATACCACCGCACACGCCCGCACGCTGATTATGCAATTTGCTGATTCAACACTATCTGATTCTATCGTTACACAGCGACAATACGCTAATTGGTTCGTTATGGATGCAGAACCGCATCGTTGCTCTGGTACTATATCGATTAAAGCCTAACATAATTCGTTATTATCCTATGACGTGCGCATGATTGCTACGTAATGTTGATGCGCTCTTCAGAAACGATTATTCCTATCGTACATACGTTTACCGCTTGGTCGTCAATGTTATCCAACGGAGAAAGAAAATAACCATGAAATTGAGCGATTATTATTTGAAAATAAAGAAAGGATAATTCCATTAAATCAACCATTCACGAGACCTAAGTATAAAATCCCAAAAGTGTTCGGATATAAAAGTAGAACATTTTGAAAACGGTCGAACTAAAAATAAAAAAGGTTAGTTAGCAGCCTTCTTCTTCCCTCGCAGAAAATATGCTATCATACCCAGAATAAACGAGGGGGTTGTACATATTTCAAATAACAAACCCCACGGTAATATTACCACCTTTGGTCTCGACGTAATTATCTAAACGTTCTACCGACATCTCCCATCGCGAAGGTCATGGCTTCTTTAATGAAACCCGAGGCCGTCTAGAATTTCGAAAACAAAGCTGGTCTAGCGGTACGGGGGTAGACTGGTGGTGGCACGCGTACCAACCAGCACGCACCCTGCTGAAGAAGATATGAGTAATACGATGGTGGGGGTGGGGTTGGTGATTTAGTATTAGGATTTATTAGGGCACTCACCCCTCGCGGCTGGCAACGGTAACGGTTACGAAGGGCGAGGGTAAGACCTTATGATTTCTCCTGGGGACCCATACACACGACTTGGACTAATGCACCTGCCGTCCTTAGTCCTAGCCAGCCAGCCAGACTCCCTTCTCCCCCGTCTTTTTTACCGCGTTCGCCGACAAAGAAAAGAAGGAAAGAGTAGTCCCGTGACATTTATATTCGAATACGGCGTGAAATTTTCGGAGACATTCTGATGCCCGTCACGAGGTACGGCCTCGGTTATTTGTCATCCACCATTTTCCAAGTGTCTCTCTCGGGGACCGAAGTGTCCTTCGAGAAAATCTTAAATCTCATTTCCAAAGGGATCTAAGAATGCAGGGTGATACTTTTAAACAATGGGGTTAGAAGATAAATGAATACCGCTTTTATTCGGCATTCTTGGTAACAAGAATCTTTAAGACATTGTAGTTTTATAAGCTCCCCTTTTAACGAATTAAGTGAAATTAACTAAGAGTACCAAAGTTGATGCTTCATACCCGGGAGCTTATATACAGTAGCTTCGCGTTCGAAAAACGTATTAACCTTCTTAACCTAATTCCAACATACTTAACTGTTTTCGCCATAATTGATCAGGAAACGTAACTCTCTTAGATATCTCGAACATTCCTGTTATCCACGCAGAACCGTTTCGGTACTCACCTGAAAGAAAAAAACGGAAGAGGTTAGATCAGAGAAATTAGAACGACGTAAGGAAATTATTCGATAGAAAGTGTAAGCACCGATAAGAGATAACAGTTTCTAGTTAGCATTAGGGAACAATATCGTAAACACGCGTGTTTATACAGGGCTCGCGCTCGGCAAGTGATACGTGACACGCATAGGGCAGCCAGAGTAGAACAGGCTGGCGCATGGAAGAGGGGGAGGGGTTGAGAGTGAGAAGACCAGGGGTTAACGGGAGAGAGCGAGCTGGCGCGCGAGCTCGGCAGCTGGATTCACGAGGTGGACTTAAATTTCCATTAGTTACGCGACAATGGCGGCGCGAGGCCGCTCGAGAGACGCATAAACGTGAGGTGCTCGCCGGGGATTACTAAAAATCCGAGGCATGCACGTTGAATACACGCGTTTAAACTCTTCTCCGGAATGCCAACGGAAAACAGGCAACGTGTTGCCGCTGAGTAGATGGGGATGGTGCAGTGTAGAGGGCTACTGGTTGGGAAGGGATAGGGGGTGGGTACGAAACACAACCTAGGAGATATATACATATGTATATACGAATGTATCTCGTTCTTTCGCTAGAGCTTGGAACAACGTCACGTTTCGTTACCTACCCCCCGCGACTGCCACGGCTTTAAAAATCTTCTCTTCTCGAGACTGACATTCCGTTCTTTATAATAAGACGCACGCCAAAATCTTGCGCCACTTTCTTCGTACCTTCCTCTCAATTTTATTCGAGATAAAATTTCATGAGATTTTCCTCTATACTTTTTCCAGATAATCCGTGCGATTTGAATTACGTAGAGGGACGGCAAACCGACAAAGGAACGAGGAATCGCGTCATGGCTGCCTTTCAAAATGTCAGCAGCCCTTCCACCTCTCCTTTCGGGGTGCTGGGAAAAGCTTCACCGAGGATAGCGCTTTAAGCAAGAGATACGAATTCGGTGGATAAAGGAGAGACGAAGGAAGACCAACAGACGTGTGCCACAGCATTGTTGTCAGAAGAGAAGGGGTGGGGAGAGAGGATCCACGTCGTGTATATATCCCTTCGTCTGACGTTTCAACCTAACCTATCCTTAGAGATAATCAGATGACCGGAGTCGTTCGTGTTTACGAATCTTTTTTTTCTGGTCCTTTTACTCGACCCCGAAAACTTGGAAATCAATCGAATTATATAACGTTTGTAACATCTGTCCAATTAAGTAACAATAATAAAATGAATTACTGTGGCAATAAATTCTAATTTTTTAACTTTATAGTTAAAAAGGACTACCACTTTCCTCTAAATTTATTTTAGAAAAAATATCAATTAAGTAATTAAAAAGTTATAACAGTTAATTTATTGATGCATGGCTTAAAAGGTCCTGGTATCGATAGATAAATGTAGAAACAACTGTAGTCATTTATTTATTTTAATCCAATGTCTAATCCTGTTTTAATTTCTTTTTAAAATAAAATAAAAATGTAACTATTAAGATCTCTTTCTTGTCTCTCTCACGCATCCTCTACAAAAAAAGTAAGAAGACACACGTGTCACGTATAATATTACCCAGGGAAACGCATATCGAGCCTTTCTTTAAATTGCCCGTATTGTCCTGAATATTTCCCAGAGTTGCACGTGACACAACCGCGCACACGCCTCTCTATAACGCGTAAAACCGTAATACAAGTGATCCCACGTATTTGGACGTGTGTCGTGAAGAACGTATACGATAAAGAGAGATGCGCGGGTGAAGGGTGGAAAACTCGAAGAATATCAAGACAACACGTGCCGAGGCACGCAACGGGTATCACCGAAAGCACGCATCTCCACCCTTAACGTTCTATCCACCCACCCCTCTTTCTCGAGCGTGTATTCACAATCCACCCTTACGGTCTTCTCCCCTTTCTTTTAAACGAGTTCCCGCGTTTTTCTGAAAAACTCGACTCGATTCGGGTCTTTCCCGACTAGCATTTCCTTTTACCTATACCAATCTTTGGTTTTTTTTTTTTTTTTATCCACTGAAAAGACATGATCGTTTTATTAGAGAAAGGACTAACCTTTTTGGAGTTTTTTTCACTCATTTAACTTCGTCTCGTGATTAAAAGATAATTTTCCTTCCAATTTTTAGGTATTTTATCTGCCCTGCTTCGTTATCGGTAGTTTGAAGGGAGTTAAGAAACAAGAATAGATCGTCAATCTCGTGACGATAGATAATAAAGGACAAGTTATAATTATCAAAGTTATGTAGAGTCTCGGCGAATTAGGTCAGTCACTAAAAAAGAATGTCTTCTTAATATAAAAACTCTGTAAATTGATTTTGGGAAGGGGTAACACGCGAGGGGGCGTAAATTTCAGGGTTCGTTATATCGTACAAAGTGGAACCGTCTTGTTTTACGACGATTTTGGTATTTCCTTGCTAGATTGAATACGTAAGACGTATTCATTAGGAACGTATTACTCGATTTTACCTGCTGACTAATCTGCATATGCACGTTATATCGACGATGCGTTCAGTAAAGATGCTTTAGGTCTTGGAATTAAACTACCGACCTTTGAGGTATATTTATGCATTTTCATTGCATTCATCTATTTTATAAGAAGTTAATAAAAGTATTTTATTCGCGATTATTGATAAATAATATTTACTAAATGAAATAAATAATAAATTTCTACAAAAGTATAAATTTCTTATATGAAATATTGTAAAACAAGAAACATACAACTAATCCATTATAAATGCGATAATAAAAATGTTTAGTCCGAAAAATTGAAATCGTACAAAATTGAGACGACTTTCAATATTTAAAAAAAATCTAAGTGAGGAAATTCAAACAAAATGATGTTATTAAATTCGATGATTGAAAAATATACCAAAAAAACTCCTAGATCACTAATTATTCATAAAAATTAACGCGAAGCGTCAAAGTACCGCATCTCTTGCACTTTTTTACCTGAACTCGATGCGCGTAGTAGGTATTCACATATTTTTGTGCTCGATTATGTCGGCTGGCATTATGCTACCGCTAGCCACTACCACTAGACTCTCCGGGCGTTGTTGACAAGGGTCGAACGCGAGGGTGGGCTTGTTTGCGCGGTGTCACCCTTATCTCGGTCGTTGCCCTAATTTTCACGGCTCGAAATAAAAAGGGTAAAACTACGCATTACGACCTTAACTACGTGCCAACGCTCACACGCGCGGCGTGTCCTCGAGAAGGCTCATCGTTGCTTTTACTTTTTGCCCTCGTTCGATATATTTTCTTTTGTTTTGTTACTAAAAATAAAAAAACGAAATATAGAGTCTACGTAGAGGCGAATTTTATTTGTCTCTTTTATATCACCATTTAATTTGCCATTTTCTTTATTTTTTTAATTAAGGTCTAACCATGAAGTAGCATTTTCACTTCCCTCTCGTTTTTTTTCCCGTAACCAAAAACCCGCACGACCCACGCTCGGCCTTTGAAAAGAATTAAAATGAAAATATGAACGCGCGTAACGAGATACGAGCCTCGAAAAGCTAAGGGAAGAAAATCGGCGTGTGGGAGCGTTGCGGCTACGAGTGTCGGTCAAAGTACGCTCGAGATTCTAAGAGGGATGAAAAATTCAGTGGATATTTATTTATTCCGTGAATAATTCGAGTTTCAAGCAGAACGAAGAGAACCATCCAACGTCGAACAAACTTTCTATATACCTACTGCATATAGCCAGGTTTAGGAATGTAACGCATGGCATCATAACTTCGCATTAATACTTAACCGCATACTTATAGAGATTAATTCAATTTAATGACGTGTTTGCGATAGCTGCAATTACAACCGAACGATATTTGATATAGACAGTGAAAATGTGTCGAATATTAATCAAACATAATTTCCCTCTCGTTTCATTCTCTTAACAAATCTCTAGAAAGAATACACGATCATTATTATAAAAGAAAGTTGTTACTACCGTTGGCAAGATGTTTTCACTTATAAAACAAAACAAAAAGTTTGAAGAAAAAGTAGATACTTTGCTGTTTTCTTCGGAAAACAACGTTAAAGCTACCGCTAAACAAAGGGTGGAATAATTAAACGCTTGAGAGACAAGAGAGCACGGTGGCGTTCCACGCGTCGTCGTCGAAACTTCGAGGACATAAAACTTACCTAGAAAATCATCCCTCAAGCGACACACTACCTCCCATCCACGTTCCGTCGTTTTCGTTATGTCACGGGACTTCGAACGAGACCGAAATTTTGCGCGGGAACTTTAATGAAGGAACTTGGGGAAAGTTACGTAAGATCTTCGGGCTAAGATCGATCCTTCAAGAGGGAGAAGAAAAAAGGAAGGAGGTGGATAAACTGCTGGAAGAAGAGAGAAGCTTGCCTTGAGAAAGAGAGAAATGTGGATATCACGCGAACGAGCCGGACTAGCCGCCATTTTTCCTTTAGCGTGCCTACCTCTTGCACGAGCCGACAAAATGGCGCTTCGCAAAGGTTTATCGGTAAGCTAGCACGCGAGGAATATCGCGGTTGAACCCCACCCTTCCTATCAGTTATCACGTTGTAAACCTTATCTCCCACGGAACACAATACGTGGTCTTCGAAAGAGCGAGTGTTAGAGAGAGAGAATGGAAAAGGGAGGGTGAGAGTTTCTCGTGCGTGGTTACGTGTATACTACTACCTGTACGTGTTCCACGTGTACACGTTAACTTGTTTCCATGTGTGCATCATTATTAAGGGTAGCTGACGATCGTGTCGTGGAATATATTCGTGCCTCCGCTTGTTAGAAATTGGGACGGAGCTTTTATGGTGGTTTTAACGATTTTTAAGTCCGTCCAGCCGGTCGTGGTTGGTTTCCCGAGCTGAGTCAGAAAGCTATTCGACGTGTTTCCACGAAACTTGGAATCTTGTAAAAAGGTTTCTACCCAGATCCTCGTGTCACTTAACGTTCGATCGTATCCGACTCGCTACTTTTACGACTCCTTTCGACGAAAATATCACAAATACACGTCCGTTTGGGGAAACACGTGGAAGCTTTGAAAAAGGTTGGGATCAGAAGCAGGTTGAGTATGCATTTTAGTTTTTGTTTTTGAAAAATAGAAGGGTTAAGCCCAACGGTCGGACGCGAATTCCACGCAATGACGAGCGCGTAATGGTAACGACGGAAAAGCGGTTACACCGACCCGTTTTATATAGACTGTAATTTTAACGTCGTGTTTTCCCGTTGCATACCGTAGCCATTGGTCGGTGTACAAACTTGGCGAAAAAAGTGGTAAAACCCTGGCAGAGTGCGCTCGCGCGCGAATATACACGTGCACGGAGGAAGTCACATGTGGGGAGCATAGAAAAAACAAATATGACAGTGGCAGTATCGTTTTGGATAAAAGGGAAACGAAACGGTTAGCGCTTTTGTCCCTTTTATGTCTCGCATCCACGAGATATCGACTCGGTCCAACGACTTTTTCTCCCTTTCTGTAGGAGTACTTTTTTTTTTATCTACGGAATGTCGCGGAAAGAATCAGAAAAAAGGAAGATAGAGGAGAGAGATCGCGATTATCCTCGAAAAGTCGCCTATCGTTTTGCGATTGCCCGTGAGCGGTAATTACGAGATGTAATTAGGAACGTTGCTACGAAACTGTGATCGCCACGGATCGTGTTCCTAGAAACATAGCTTTGCGTGAATTAGATCTACCTTCGTTTGTGGATTTCGTGAAAGTTGTAGGTACATTCCTACGCGATTTGCTTGGTTTAGGGAATGAGGGTAATGAGAGAGAAGGAAAAATGAGGATAGGGTTTAAAGACTGTCGATATTTGGATTAAAAGATAATTACACGGTATATTGAGATATGGGAGAGGTAGTGATACTCGCGTGTCTCGAGGAAATAAGGAAGACGTTGGACCGTTTAAAAGGATGCTGCGAAAAGGAAAGAGGCAAACGGCAATAAGTGAGACTCGGATATGAAATATTTCAAGGAACGCGGGAAGAGAGAATTATTGTCTAGGAAATGCATTCATTGGAACACTGAGAAGATTATAAATATCAGTAATAATGCTCATTTGTCAAAACATTTGGTTTTTTCTTAATCTATACACAATTCTATACACGTAATCTATACACGATTTTTTAAATTTTGCAAAGTATTAAAAATCCAATTGGAATTCATTCCATTTTAACTCTAGTTCACACCTTAAAAATTCTGAACTATTTTAAAACTAACATTGGTGTAAAACATGCTAGGAGAGACCAAAACCTTAAACTTTTGTAAAACAGCATTTTTTGAGCTATGGGTGTTACCTTTCTGATGTTTTAAATATTTCCTAATGTAAGATAAAATATTAAAAAGGTTTATTTTAATATAACTGAATAAATATAAAGAGGAATACAAAGAATTATAAGTGTCCTACAACTTCACGCGTGTAAACGTCTTTCGTCTTCGGGTGTTGTTATGCAACTACCGTATTCCGGATGACCGACCCAGCGACGTTTTCGATATTTAGTTTTGTTTAGAACTATACATATAATTCCGGGAACTCGGGCGCGACGTAAACATCATCGGCCGGCTAACGTTTACGACGAACACTGTTACCGCCACTACACTAATGATCCTAGACCAACTTAATATTTTAATTTAAAGACAAAAATTATAGTACATTATTTATTTATAATATCCTATTTGTTTCTAAAAAAGCAACTTATTCCATATTTTCAAATAATTTTTTAAAACAAAATCACCAATCCTCGGTTGAACAAATATTCACTACTCGCCTATTACGTTTATCCAAAACCACGTGCTGATATTCACCGCGAGAACAGCGACCAAAGAATTTTTATTACGCAAATTTATCCGTTAAATTCCACGGCCAGTGAACGCGAACGCGATATTTTCTATATCGATTATAAAATAAATTCCTGCCCACTAAATAACAATAACGGTAGAGAAATAACAAAGAGAATTCTAAAAAAAACTCCCTTAAAAGATATAAACTTTTCCTATCTTTACAATTTCGTTACTTTTTCTATCCGCTTTATACCACTCACAAATCTACACGAGTCACTTCAAGTAAAATACATTACCAAATCGAATGTGACGGATCGTGCGAGGGATCGGTAGATGAAGGAAAGGTAACCGTACAAGGAGTTCCGCTTTGCCGAGAGTCACGATGGCCGACTGTAATTATCCGTCGCATAATTATGGACGTTTGAACGAGCAAGGGCTCGCGCTTGCCGCTTCTCGGAACAACGCGCCACGAATAATCGACATTCCTGTTAACCAAGCTGTGCGTGGTCCACCACCTCCCTATCCTTCTCTCTCTGGCTTTCCTAGTTTGCCATCGGCCATCATCGCCTTGGCCACATTCAGCTACGAATAATTAGGCCATACCTAATTACTCGAACAACTCGAACTCGACACGAGATATGATCTTTTGCCGTACCTATGCCATATTCCGTTATTCTCTTGGGTAGAGGGTTCAAAAGAGCTACACTGTATATGTATACATATATGTATACATAGCTAAGCTCGTAGGAACGACCGTTGGAGGAGAGCTTGGCAATTATCGTTTGGAAAGTCGGCCGGCCGTATTCGAGCGCGCTCGATGATACCTCGCCGAAGCTGTTCTCTCTCTTTTTTCCTTTTTTTTTTTTTTTTCAGTTGGCGGAATGAAAATAGGCAAAGTGCGATAATAACTCTAAATACCGTATATAACGTGTAGGTATAACGTGCGGCGATACCTGGACGCGAAACAATGCGAGCTACGTAAAAGTGAAAGAGTGTTATTCCGTTTGTTTCGTAGTTTAGAAATTGCGCGCGATTTTTTCCAAGTGCTACTCCAATTTGGTTAAAGGGCTGTATTAAAAAGCTATACCTCGTTGCTAGTATTTTTACGAAAAAAAGATTTACGCGTTGACTATTAACCCATTTGCATCGTTAGCGTGTATACGGGGTGTTCGAAGTTTTATCGGCTAAAAGTAAGAAAAAGTTGTCGTGTAAACATAGGGTCGTAAATGCATTTTTATATGATTATAGTGGAAAAAATGAAGCAACGAGAACTCGGTGTTTTGTCGTTGCATACAACGGGGAAAGAGATTAGCGGTATTGATTTAATCTGCTTATATAGACTGTGTTTACTTTGTAAGGTCATCGTAGATATTAACCCTTCGTGTACGAGGTGACGAATCCTCACGTCCCATACAAAGTGGATTTGACATACCCTAGACATGAACACGGTATAATACTAATACTAATTCTTTTTTTTTAATTCATTTCTGATATTATAAATATTTTGTTCCGCGAATGAATGGTCTAAGTAATAAGAAAACCATTAGGAACCACAGGAGTTAATGTCTTGAAATGATTCACACGTGATGAACATTTTTTCTAAAACTTTGTGAAAATATAGGGTATAAAACTTTATATTTATATAAATATAAATAAAATATAAATAAAATATAAATATAAAGTTTTTAATATATTTTTAACTGCTATACTCAAAATTAAAAAATTGATTGCAAGGGTATATTTTTCATTCGCTTGTATGACACAAATAGGTTAGCTGTTACAATTTCCACCAAAATTATTATCATAACAATACAATCCGTCTCTGATATCAATTTTTTTATAATATACCCACACCAGACGTTCGCAACTCTCGTGATAATTAATTCGATTATCGCAGAATGGCGCTGGTCCATAACGAAAATTGGAAAACACGCGTCGATCGCGTTCCCGGAGTCGCATGCAGGGTGCGTCAATCAAAGATACGCGAACGCAGGGCGTGTCGAACGGTAACGCGACGACAACAACCCTCTATGATACAAAACGTGGCGGGAGGATGCATCGACTGGCGTCGAGAAACAAATAAAATTTCCAAAGCAAAATATCGTGACGGCTAGTCGCTCTCGAGCGCGACGGTTCGAGTCCCCCCTTGTTGCCTGAGGGTAAATTTATACGATGACATCGATTTGGGCCTCTTCATCGGTATTCAGACGTACTTGTCGAAAAAAGCGAGACTCTTCCACCCCCACGCTTGATCGTCTTTCTATATAACGATCCACAAAATATTTCTGGCATACAAATTTCGTGGGAACGAGCCCACTCTCGGTTCCCCTTTTTTTACATCCTTTTTTCTCGCTACCCTCTAACTGTCGTCGAGATGAAAGAAAGAGAGAGAAAGGGAGAGAGATTAACATAAATCGATGTGTATGAATAGTCGTTTTGTAAGGTTGACGAGCTTTAAACGTCCCGCCAAGAGTGTCTTTTGCGAGAAGAAGCCTTTAATTAAACGTTTCATAAATCACTTCGAACCATTCGCGTTATATACCTTGGATTGCTTCGGTAGGAAGGGTGGTTAAATTAATAAGATTAATCGGTTGACAGTTCGGAAAAACATTTTTTGATCTCACACTCTTCTTCTTCTTTCACTCGTGAGAAGAGAGGATAATAATAAAATGTCTTAAGGTGAAATATTAATTTTTAGTGTCATCGGACCCTGGGCAGGAAATATGTTTTTTTTTTTTTTTACAAGTTAACACGGTGACTCTCGAAAAATGTGTTTTAAACTCGATCAGGAGGTAGGGAATAACGATGATAACGATGGCGATGATGACGAGGGATTAATAACTTTCGAAATTATTTTCCACCAAGTATTTCGATACCTACCGATTATTTTCGTTTCCCCAAAACAACGTTACCGGCATGCGAAATTCTGCCGCACGAATTTTTGTCGATAAAACGAAAATACATATTTCAGATTATTTATTTTAACTCCATCCTCTTCCCTCTCTCACTTTTTGAGAGTGCCTATCTATCTATCTCTCGGATTCGATGATTATTCGACGAGTCGAGCGGAATTCGTAAGCGAGCAATCGAAAGGTGCCGATGGTATAAAATATTTTTCACAAAATAATCATCTCGGAAATCTCGTAGAGCCTATCAAAATTACAATCCACGTCCACATGATATGATACGTAAATAGGACCATCCAATACAAATTTCGTACGATACATTTTTTTAATAACTGAAATACACTCGTCCCTTAATTTGCACGGTACTTAATTTACATTGGTTTTTTAATAAAAACAACAACATTTTTTGTTGGAGAAACACAACAAATCGATAATAAAATCAAACGATGGAACGAAAATCTTTCTTTTAATCCACCCTCGTGCTCCTATCGATCGGTGTCACCCGGTATATGGCTGGTAACAGCTTCGTCATATTCTATCCGTGCCAGGCTCTTCAGATAACGTCGAAAAAAATATCACGAAGGGTGGGCGTAGATGAGCAACCGGTAGCGTGCGGATCGCTCGCACGTTAAGTGCGAAACGAGCGTACGACGATTAGTAATGCGAGACAAAGAGGGATGTACCGTGATTGGTGGTGGTAGCGATGATAGCTGGGTTCGATATATCGATACATCGACGCCGTGATAAAATCACGGCACGCTAATATGCCCCCTTTTTTGTCGTCGCTCGTTCATCGATCCATTTGTTACGAAGGATAAAAATTCCTTTCGTATTTATTTTTTTTCCTGGAAAACTTTCTTTTTATAAATATTGAATTATGCTTCTTTTTTACAGGAAGTAGCTAATTCCAAAGTATTATTCTTTTATAACCCAGTATAATATAATAAACAATTAATCCGTCCAGCCAGACTCGATACTTTATTTTGAACACGCAATAAAAAGTGCTCTTCTATTTTTGTTGCATGAAAATTGAAGAGTTTATTTATACTTACATATAAAATCGCAAAAAAATGGCTATTCAATTTAAAAAATGCTAAGGCTTTTAATAATGTATTACATAGAATCGATTGACTATAATAATTCACACGCAAAAGGTTAACGAGGTGTCGATTAATCGATCTCAATTTAAATTTCCCGTACACTTTTCCAATATTTTTTCGTTTTCTTCATCTTTCGATATCTCTTACCCATTAAAAAAAAAACTACATTTTTTCGAACTCCATGTACCTTTTAACGACGGCGTAACGACTATGAAACGGGCTAAATCGGATACGCTTCGAACAATCTGTTTGCCGAGCATTGTAATCCAAGCTACATTGTTCCTTGCAAATACCGCATTTTTTTCTGTTGTGTGTGTTTTTTTTTTCTCGTTGGGCAGCAGTACAAAGGTGCGAGACAAGAGGTTGGAGGAGAGGGTCTGGTGGAAAGCTCGATGATATTACGCGAACGATACGAGAACCGTGCTGCTGGTTGCGGGTGATGCTCGTGGCAGTGTTGAACCGGGCCAATGAAAAAACGCGAATCCATTCGGCAATTCGCCACACTTTTGTCTTCTTTTGTTGTGCCCTTATAATACCACCGTGCGTTAGAAAAACGATCGCGTTTATGGTAATCAAAGCGTTAACGAATCGGACCTTTTATCTGTGTTAACGGAAAAAAAAAGAAAAGAGAACGCGTCTCGAAACAATAGCTAGCACAGGATTTCCATAGAGATCGTGGCGAATTTTGGTCAGCAAATTTTTTCGTTTTCCCTACTCACTTTTTTGTAACAGTAACAATACAAATATGCTTCAAATGTTTCGAAATAACTGGTATATCAGCTTTTCAAACACCTCAATTAATTTGAACTCGATAATATTTAGCTTTGCTTCCCGTTTGAAGGGATCCTCTAATACTTTATGCTTTGTATGTCTATACATTTATTTATCTATACTATATAAATATATCAATTATAACAGGTTACATCCATTTATATAGATACTGTATAAATAATAACCGAGATATGGGTCGATGTATAGCCAGGGGAATATGATATCACAATTTAACATTCCGCAACGAGTATCAATAAGACGAGAGTTCCCTATTCTACCGAACGATCTATTATTTACTTTCCTACCGATATTTGTGTCACTCCGTATCGAAATAACGGATCACGTTTTTTATTACCAATTAGCTTACCTGACTGTCGTTTTTTTCCGAAATTAAAAAAAAAAAATCAGAATAAGTAGAGTTTCAAGCTGAATATGTCTAATCTTGACATTTGGCCGTTATTGGGGCACGTTTAATGTGGAACGAACAAAAAAAAGAAAAGATGAATTATTCGAGGAAGGAATTAATTAAAAAATTTCCGTGGTAGGTACAAGAAGAAAGATCGATTAAAAATTCGAAGCGCGGGGGCGCGATTAAACCGCGAGTAATTAAATGCTGTAGGAGGAATTAAATTCTTTCGAGACAAAAACGACAGGTCGCTTATTAAGAGAGAGAGAGGAGAAAGAAAGAAAGAGGAAGGGAAAATAATTTCGCTCGGAGTCAATATAATGTTTTATATCGTACGTATAATAAGCAACGGGATCCACCCTCAGAAAGATCCGCCTCTTCTTTTTTAACAGCTTTCTCATTTCTATCCCCGATCGCATGGGGGTTCGATAATACGTTCTACGGGAGATATAATGTATATACATATTGGCCAGACACGTGGCGAGCAAATGAAAGGCGAAGGCTCTTTATTTTTTAATTTAGTCGTTCGGATAGCATACGTTTATTGTCCCGAATCGTTATTAGCGTCGTTATTAGTCCATGGGTAATACATACATCGTCGGAGTCGTTTGTAAAGCTTTAACATAATATCTTGATTACTTTTGCATTCATGTTTTAAAACTCTCGATAATCGAGCTGATTTTGTTCTCTTTCGAACGAAGAAATATTAAACATGACCTATATACTTATTTAAATTACATATTGTTATCTAAAAAAAAAAAACCTTTTATTTTCTACCTAAAGTAAATAATAATTTTAGCAAGAGATATTTTATTATTCCAAGAATTGCATAATATGGAATATATAATCAAATCATTTTAACAGCACTGGTAGCTTTTAAAAAATATCAAAAAAATTTCCTAGAATTACGAGAAACGGTTAGATTTTTTACGGTATTCAATAAATTTCTTCGATCTACATAATATGACGAACAACGCCGCGGATGGAGGAATATCTACTAAAAAACTGATAACAATGTCCGGTCCAGCGATCTCTAATCGCGACAGGATCAATATAACGAGACGGTGGAGGATCGATGCATAATTCGTGCTGGCGTCACTCTCGTGGACACAATAGCCCGTACGCTTCCCCTCCAACTCCTCCTCCGTTTCCGTTTTATTCCGGATTGGCACTTTCGATCGATGGAAAGCATCAGCCACGCTTTAGCGGAACGTTTTGCCGCGTGCATTTATCGTATGAGAGAGAAAGAGACAGAGAGAAGGGGATGGAGGGTAGAGTATAAGTTCGAATAGACGTCACTCCCCAAGAGACTACATGTTTCATCGGATCGATTTCCAAGTGACGTCATATAGGTATTAACCGCAGTCTAACTGAATTATTAATTCGAACGTACACACATCGATGTGCATATACGTAGAGAAACGGCCGTAAGTATACGCAAATGTGTACGGGGAAGTAGCATAGCTAGCCTTATACCTATTCCACGATACTTTCTGTACGATGTCGCGTCATTTTAATAGAAACCATAAAGTCCTTTGACCTGTCAATCTGACGTACGTCACCAGACACACGGACGCTTCTACATATGTGACAGTATTCGTTTCTACGTGTGTGCCAAAGCCTACGTTTTATCGAGTGATCATCTACAAAGGCAGTTAGGTTTAATGGACTCTTGTCTTGAGAGTATTCTCGATGTAAGGTACTTAAAATTTTTTTTATGTAAGCTGTTATGTTAAACTTTAATTGATCAGGGTGGTACAGGGTGTTTGATGACGTTTCATTTTCTTTTTGTGACGAACAAAACAGTTGACTTATATTCCGAGTTGTAACAGACACATCTGGCTTAACAAGTTACGTGTGTAGTGGCTACATCTGGTCGCACCTGAATTTTTGTTTCTAGTGGAGTACTGGTAATAATTAGTTAAGGAAGAAACTTTATTCCTTTTTATAGAATATAGAAAATCAAATTTAGGGCTTATAGCTGTTTAGTTGCTCTTCATTTCAGACAAGTTTCCAAGCCCTGGTATACGTGGATCAGACAGCAAGAATTTGACATCTACATGCTACGTCTCATTTTTCCCCTTCACTATCCCATCTCTGTATCCATTCACTCTTTCTCTCTTCTTCCATAATTTTTATAATTAACACAAACAGGACAAAATTTCATTGCACCAGCAAGGGAGAGTGGTGAAATCTTTCAGCGTATGCATCGTATTAATGCCTATTGTCCAAATTTACGAATGGGGATCGATTCAATAATGTTTTGGTATTCCATAGAATTTGTGAGGACTCATTAACCCTACCGTGTAATTAAAATAATGTAGCTTCTCTCTCTCTCTCTCTCTCTCTCTCTCTCTCTCTCTCTCTTGGTCTTTTGCAACGCTCAGCAAAACTTAAGCTTCTCCTTGTCGCTGGGAGATGTTGCGTCAAAGTTGAACGCGTCCCTGTCAAGTAAGTCAAAACTTTCCTAGACCCGGCGTGGATGCATTAAATTACAAGGTAGGAGGAGGATAAGGCGAATAGAGAAGGAGAGGGGGGGAAGAAGCCGTAAGTACAGAGGGTATCGCGGCGAGAGACAAGAGGTTAATTAATAAGCGCCGCTATAATATCGCGTTTTCGTTGCCCCGGCAGAAATGTCGTGGCGAGTAAGTGAACGTGGGCTCGCGCGCGAACGAGCACACGACTATCTTTGAAGCAAGTTTTCTCTATTTCTCTGTAATTATTCAGCCGAGGATAAGATCTCGAAAATGGGAAGACGCATGAGACGATTGTACGACGATTTGGTCTCTTATTCGACGATTGACGCTATTATATTATTCGTGATTTTCCTACTTTTTTAGTAAGTTTCTAATAAAGTTTTCTTAAAGTTTAATTTAAAAAGGTTTTTCAATCTTAATATTTCAATTTGCCCGAAGAAAATTATAAAACAAACATTGATTTTTTTTTTTTTTTTCTCCAACCATCTTAAAATTAAACAGGAAGACGATAGCACGTGTAAAACGTTCGAGCGAACGAAGATTAATCGCGATACGTATACGAGGAACTTAACGAGCCCTTTCTGTAATGGAATAACTTACGAAGTTATCGGCGCGCGCGTCTAGAAATTGTCGAGTAGAACGTTCTAGCTGCGTTAACAAGGGTCTCGATAAAGAGCGGAGGAAAAAAGGAGAGAGAGAGAGAGATGCGCTTAAGGGCATGGAACGAGAAGTTATTTATTACGTACTTAACGAGAGAACGTCGTGAAATTAATGAATGAATTAACGTAAAATCGATCGATCGAGCCTTCCCGTATCGGGAAAGAATGTTACCATCGAATTTAGCCAATGCGAAAGGGCTTCGGGGTGAGCACGGGATTACAGTAATACTTTTTTCCGGACGGAACTAGGAAAACTGTGATAAAAATGGAACAAACCTTGGGAAAGGTGTTGATGCCTCGGGTAGGACGGAATGAAGGGGTGGTAGAAGAAAAAAAAAAAGGAAAAGAAGAAACGGGAGGGTAAGATATACATGTACCGGAACGCCCTTATTGGGATTGGTTGTAATTTAGGGTTACGTCCGAAACTCCGAAGATTTCTTCCTTTCCTGGCAGGTGGCTAGATTGGAGGAACCAACCGGTCGTTCGAGATTGTAACGCGAGTTATTGTCTTTCTTTCTCTCACTTCTACTCGCGCGAAATTTATCGTCGAACGCGCACACGCGGCTGCGTGCCTTCGGCCACATCAATTTCTCCTTCCTCTCTTTTCGCAAGAAAACGCGTGCAAACCCCTCTTTCTGGAAACGTTCGTCGAGAAAAGATTCCAACTTCTAGGAACGTAAAGGACCACCGAAATAGAAGAGAAAGTAGTAGTAGTGGTAGTAGAACCACGTCGTTAGGGGTTTAACGAAATAAGGGGTGCCGACCGTCGTAAATACGCCCTTGTAAAATTGGCCGGGTGTCCGAGCGATTAGTCTTTCCTAACCGTGATTAGTATTAGCGGTGGTGGGTGTGCTCGAGAGAGCTCGACGAGAGCGCGAAAATGAACGATTAAATCCGTGCGTGACGATAAATCCTTCCGTGCCTTTCGGAGAACGATACGAACCTGGAAAATTGCCTGTAATTTATCGTAGACGTACACGTGTACTATATTATATATAGATATATTTATTAAAGTTTATGAAAATACAGTAAAACCTCGATTAGTCGTAGCATCCCAAAAAAAGAAGCATGTTAGGATATGGGTGATGAAATGTACTAGTCTTTATATAAAACACGTCTTTAATTTTTACTCTTTCTTTTATAAGAGCTTGAAATAGAAAAGTCTTTAGGCTAGTACGATTGTTAAAGGAATGGAAGTAGTATAAAGGACTGCAAGCAGCGGCCAAACTCAAAGCATAATATAAACAAAGATTGGGGGACCCTCGTTCGTCTACGAGGTCTTACGCGTGTGTTCTAAGAAATGCGAGATTGAGTTTTTACTATAATGACAACTACGTTTAATATTTTAGGAGGTCAACGTTTGATCCAACAAAGCACAATAAGAAAGTATTCCTGCGGAATTATTAACATTGAAAAAAATATACAATTTAGCAGAAAAGAAAGATTGGGAGAACAAAGATGATTAAAGCAGATGTATTAAATAGGGAATATGTAAAAAGAATCATAATTTTTCATGTGTAATTAAGTGATAACATGAGTCGTTAGATTATCCTATTCTCACGAACACAATTAGTCCAGATAATCGAGGTTCTACCGTACTACATTTTACACCACAGAAGGATGACTTTCTCAACACGTATACCTTACTCAACGAAATTATCAAGCATTTCGCGATACCTCATGAGAGAATTAATTGACTTGATACATCGCGGACGATTAAATGCAGATCAGTGGGTAGTAAGTAATAAACACATAAATCCAACGAGCAACACAAGTATATGTATGTGTACATATACACAAATATATCGATGTGTATTCACATGACTATATGGTCCAACGAGAAACGTTATCTACAGTCTGTGACGTTCAACCAACCGAGAATCGGTGAAACAACTCGATTTATATCCGCGATTAACGGCCGATTACATCGCGCCCCGAGCGTTACCTGTAAACGTAACGACAAACCGAGCGTGAGAAACCCAAGCGAATGCAAAGCCCTTTCGATGCCCATGCGATAGTAGTCGCTCTCGCTCGTCGCTTTAAAAATACGTTATATCCACGATGCATCGAGCACCCCTGCCACCCCCTCCTCACCCCACCCTCTAACAACTCCTACGCGTAGTAGCATCCATGCCATTCGCTTTATTGAGCTATTGGCGAAGTTTCTCTTTAATAAAATATAACAAAAAAAGTGGGAAATAAAAACAATGGAGAAAAAGTAAATCTGTAAAAACGAACAACCTCTTCCGTTACTTTTTTTTTCTCGTTCTAGGTATTAATAGGTTATGGATACGCTTTGAGTGTTCGCGTGGAATTATAAAATTGGCCAAATCGAGATAGACCTCTAGGACGATGTTGAAAATAATAAAGCAAACAAGAGGGTAAACCTTCGAGGAATAATTAATGGGGAGAGTCTACGTGGTACGTGCAACGGCAACCTGAGAGAGAATTGAATGGATTCGCATGTCAAAAATCGGAGCATCGATCGGGTACAGGGATTACAAAAAAAAGGGAAAAACAGTGAAATAAACAAAAAAATCGTAGATTCCCTCGATCGATCGTAGAACGAGTTCGGTAGCTGTTGGGCAAAGTTACATCGCTAGCTATAAACTGGGGAACGTTAACAGACCTGCCGTTTGAACGCAAAAATGGAGGGAAAAAGGCCTGATTTTCAGAAAGCCTGCCGTGAGAGCGAGTCATTGTCACACTTTCGTGTACTACAAAATACTACTTGCTACCTAACGATTTCCCCCCCCCCCTTTCACAACGCCCACTACTCTTGTTCCACACTCGACGCACCCGCAGACGTACAATTTCCTAAAAACGCGAGCATTGTCGCGATATGTCGTATCGAAATGCTTCGTGTTTAATTCCGAAAAAAAGTTAAAAGGACCTTGAAAGCACAGACAGCTTCTCTTTATTTTCTTCTCTACTATTTTTATCTCTCTTGAAGCTTTTACGCGTTCGAAATGCGTACGTGGAGTATTTCGTTTTCTGTGGAAAGTCGAGACCAAAGTTACCTCGTGTATTTTGTGTATTAAAAAATGTGAATAAAACTCATATACTAATTGGGGGAAAAACAAACGTGCTTTTATTAAATTTAAAAAAAAATTGTAGCATATGATTAAATCATATCTGCTCAAGATGACCTTATCGACGCAATAAAAGAAAGGTATTTTGAAATCACTGAATTGCCCAAATTAACAGTAGAACTACCGACGTTAAAAAAACAAGTAGGTACTCAAAAAAAAACATTTTATTCTCTACCATTAATCAATAACATCGAGCAAATAACGGTGGATAAATTTCAAAAAATATACGATCAGTCTTATACAATATCAAATAATAAAAAAAAAAATGGATAAAAAAATAATATTTAAAACTCTATCAATTTCAATACCTCCGACCAATTATTCGCATCAGTCTCAAATTTCTGTGTCGCGACGCGTAGTTCGTTCTCTTTATTTTAAGTCACTTACGTTTTATTTTTTCATTGCTCGTCTCACGTCAGACCACTTACAGACTCCGGAATCGTTTCGATAGTTTCACCAGACAGATTAACCGTCGACGCGTCGGTGACTGACGGAAGAGTTGAAGTACCCTACCGTGGCATTATCGTTCGAGTAATCGAAAATCGTATCAAGGGTGGACGATAGGGGTAGGATTAGTCGATCGTCGGAACATGGAACGAGAATTTCATGTTTTCTACCTCTCTCCCTCTCGTTGGCTCGTCGAAAAGTCCGAAACGATTTTAGCATGGAGTGAATAACCCCCTACGTCATTTGTTTTTTTTTTTTGCCTTTTTTTTGGAGCACTATCAGGTCCGACTTTCGACGGTCCATATCTTTTTCGGGAAGTCGACGGATTACTTTCTCTTTTTTCCAGACACGCTCGAGTGTTTATCGGAATATCGAGTGGACGGCCGCTTTGTGCGCGTTCGTCCCGCCGGGACAACGAGAGAGAACAATAATCTCTCTATATGTATGTATATATTTTTTTTTAACGTTACTTTCAAGCACCATTCAAGAGTATCGATGATAAAGATGATGAGTCTCGAGATGGATGAACGCGAGTTTGTCGAATATCATCGATGTAACAAATTACGACGATTGGTCATCGATTTGCCGTAAAATAGAGAACGAACGTTATACAGGGTGATCCACCTAAAGGTAGTAACGTCAGCCTAAATACCTAAAAAAATTCTTTGGTTGTGATGTTGTAATAAACATTTATTTTTATGCGATTAGAATGGTATGGGAGGATACTTTTTTCACATAAAATTACGTAACCTTCAGGTGGAGTATACTGTATATTTTTGTAAATAAACATTTAAAAAAAAACCGACACATGTTAAAACCGATAATCTTTTTTCGATCTCCTTATCAAATTTGTGTCACGTGAACACCTTTGTCGATCGTGAGTTCTCGCGAAAATTCGCGTGAACAAAAGAGAAGGAAAAAAAAAGAGGGAAAAAAGGAGGAATAATGCGCAAATAATTGTGCCTATTACGGATTCATGATCGCACGAGCTCGGCTCCACTCGCACTCCACCCTCTTTTACCCCTTTTCACCGGACAGCCCGTCCCGATGCTATCGGATCCGCTATAATACGCTTAAATGGGAAAATAATGGCACTTCGTTCAACCCGTCGACGTCACCGACGTGGACTGTCTGGACATCGGCTTGACGCGTTGCGTTTCTCCTCCTCACTTTTGATCTACCATTGATTTGCAAACAACAACGAGGTATTACAGAAAAATATACACTTGTTATACTCACAAATTATATAAAAAGAAACATATCAATTTTCATTTAAAGCGAGTCTAATAAAAGTTTAACAAAAATTATTTACATAAAAGGCAATACAATCGAGGGATATACGGTAAAGTGCTGGAACAAAGGATTGTCGGATAATAATAGTTATTTTCTTCATCTTCTACTAATAGTCATTACTAGACTGCGGATCTTTATGCAAATTCATATGAATTATAATTCATGATTTATCAAATATTGCAAGTAGAGCTGATAACTGAATAAAAATATGTCAAATACAAAGGATACATGTGACATATTCAATGGTTTGTCTTATATGTAAAATTTGAAAAACATACGCAATAAGAAAAATATGTATTTGCATAAAGATCCGCAGTCTAGTCATTACAAATAATCTGAATAGGATAACTAAGATTGAAATATATTTTTGAAAATTTAATAATAAAAAATGTCTCAGAACAATCTTTAACTGATTAAAGGAAAAGTGTACTCGTGCTGAACGTACGCATCGAAATTTCGTATCTGCTATAAAAGGGCAACCCTTCGAAGATGGAGGAAAAGGTGCAACGCGAAAGAATTTCCATTAAACGAGAAGATACAAAGAAAGCAGTGAAGCGTGGAGATCAAGGGAAAAGAAAGTGAGAGGGATGAAGAGGAAAAACTATCGCGTTCCTTGTCCTGGAAAACACGGCAAAGTTTTTTGTACCCGCGTGTGTACGCGGACGATATCAATAGCGCAGAATCCTCGAGTTTCAAAGTGCCGCGCGATCATAGGCAGGATTGCCGAAACAATGATGGAGAGAGTGGAATTTGTACAAAGAGAATGCTAACTATAAGCAGTATTGGTAAACATATACAAGGTGTTTTTAAAAAATAAGAAGACTAAAGAAAAGAATAATAAAATATATATTACAGTAATGGTAGATAGCAAATCATGGCATTAGCCATGTTTAAATAACACACACATACACATAGGCAAGCACAAGCAGAAGTTTCATACCTCAAAACTTGCACTTAATAAATTGCAAACCTGGCAAATTTTTTTTGTTTCGAAAATGTACCCCTAAATGAAAAAAAAATATTACTCGTCCGTTGGACTTATTTTTACAAGTAGAAAACCCAGCCGGCTGGCCGTACCACGATTGTAGGAAAATTCTGTACATCCATACAAAGAAACATGCAAATGTATGCATACAGTTACATATACATAGACTGTCATATTTTGCACGAACCACGTCGTGCATGACAAAATTTATCTCGTTACCAAAAAATTAATTGCAAAACGAAAAAAAAGTGAATCATAATTTTTATATCGGTCGAGGTCATGGTCGAAAAAAATAAAAACATTTCCAGATAATTTTAAGAATATTTTTCCGCGAACCAGCCAAACCAGCTGACACCTTCCGCATATTCATGCAAACGCGTATATGGTTAAAACGTGTTGCCGTGCACGGAATAATACGCTTTTGACGCGTCGTTTCCCGTTACCGTAGCATATCCACAGAGAAAGAGCTTAGTACCTAAAACCAGCCCCTTTTTACCAACCCTATACACCTTTTCCTCGACTAACACACACTCTAGTAGAAACATTAACGACGGGACCACGTTCGCGCGAGTGAACCACTTGCACGATGCATTTTCTCTTCCTCTCTCTCTTTCGCAACGAGATCTTTCCGGAAAGTGGGTTAGCCGACGAGCCCACCAGTAGTACACCAACTTGGGCGGTGGCTTTGGGACACGTAATTGCGCGTATTATCGCCCAGTGACGTTTCTCCGAGCGGTTTATTGTCAGTACGCTAAAGAGAAAGAGAGAAAGTAGTGGTTGGGGGATGGTAATTAGAACGGGAATAAAAAGGGGGTCAGAGTGTTCTTTTTAACGAAGGAATAGGAAATATGTATAAAGGGAAGATAAAAATATTTGAAAGGGTTAAAAAGACCGAAGAAGGACTCCTTTCAATATCGATTTAATCGATAAAAACTCCAGATTCGAATAGCATAATGAATATTTAATGAATTGATTGAAGTAGCTATCCGATATATCTCTAGTGCTTTTTAATGAAGAAATATTCTAAAGCGAGATAAATAAAGTAATAGTGGATTCGTTCGTTCGTTTAGAAAATCGTGAAAATAATAGGAAGATTTTAACGGTGGAAAAATGTGCGGTGGGTTAGAGTGCCCGTTTGCCTCGGGACTTGGAAAAAGTTTGTTAGGTACGCTCGCGTGTGCTGTGTTATTATCCCTCGGGAAGCGTTATTTGTGCTTTTGAAGAGGAAAAAAAAAGGTAGAAAGAGAGAGAGAAGGAAAGAGACGCACGTGTATCGTCGTCGGGGCACGGTCCCGATTTGAAACTGGCGTTGTTTCAAGTCCTCTTTCGTGAAAATTTGCCCGAATTATTTTCCACGTGCCCGGAATATTCTTCTTCTCTCTCTCTCTCTCTCTCTTTCTCTTTTATTTTCTCATATAACGTAAAGGAAAGAGAAGGGGAGATACGGAAAGTTTGGGTTCTCCTTTCAAAATTTACTTTGTAAGAATGTGCTCGTGCCTTTCAAAATTTATCTGACGAAACAACGTTGAGATGAATTTATAAAATGAAATGAAATATCTTGATAGAAGAGAAGTATTAGATTAGGCATCCAATTTTTCACGATATCGTGTCTTTAATTTAAACAATTTTCGCACTTTTTATTAAGAAGTCGAATACCTATCGTCTCGTGATATTTTAAAACGAACTGTCTCATACTTTAATCAAGACTTTTCGAAGGAAAACGGGTGTGACTCAATGGGTAACGAAAGAATCGACACGAGATTCATATTGAATTAAACCGAGCCTCGTTTACGCTTAATTCTGGCTATATCGTCTGAAGGATAATTTTGTATTGGTCTTAAAAAAGGAACTTTCTTTATTCATAGAGCCATCATTCCTCGTTTCGTCAACGTTTGGAGTAATTTTTAGAATAAAGGTTGCGACCGTTTTGTAGGGTGAAGGCGATAATTAAAACTGGATGAACGAGTCTATAAAAAAAATACATTGGTAATGAAATCCTTCGTTTCTGTAACCTTCATAAACTTGGTACTTTTAATAGAAATTTTTCATTCCCTTTCACTAAACATTAAAAAGGGAAGAGAAACTTTACTAAAAACGTTCAAAACCTTGTTGATTTGTGGAATACCAACATTTCTAAAGTCATAAAACTGACAACAAAAATATACATATCTTTTCTAACTCTTAAATACATTTTGTAGCTAAATATATACGTAGCACTTATAAATGTTTTTTAATTATTCTTATTATATTTTCCCAAAATGTGTACACATTATAGATAGCGAAGATTATAAATTCACGAATAGTTTGCGGTTCTCTTTTACCTCAAAAAGAAGATAAAGTTTGTCACTCTATCAATTCTTCAAGTTAGTAACAAAAATTCATGCTTTAAAAAATTTTTAATTATAGATTACATAAAATTCCATTAGTATTAAAGGAACAACCGGTTAAAAATCACCATGTCAGACTCCAAATTTAAAAAAAAAAAACTGGAGTAGGTAATCACATCGAAAGGGCAGACGAAAAAACGTAACACCGAGATGACGTGTCGATAAATAAATAAAGCAGTCGTAAGAATTTATCGTTGGTGGTGTTGCACGCAGGAGTTTTATCGCGAAACCGTTGCGTACATCGAAAAAGACCGTGGCTACTTTTGACGATCCCCGAGCCACACGTTTATAGGTGTTCGCAGGTGGCAGGAAATATGATGCTAATAAAAGTAATGGAGAACGATATCATCACCGCGAAAGGAAGGAAGGAAGAAAAGAAAAGGAGGTATTTCCAGCACGCGTACGACCAAATATAACGCGACGAGATGATGCTTCGTCTAATAACTACGCGAACCTTCGAGACACGAGGCGAGAGAAGGAAGAAGATGTGCCAGGAAACGAGAAATAGATCCCCAGTCCTTTTCACTTTGAGTTACGCCTATGGGATACTATTACGAGAACGACCTCCATAAGCTTAATAGAAATTAGACATCGCTTTCTCGTCCTTGATGTTTTCTAAACGAAATGTCGAGATAAATTAAAAAATCCTTGACTTTCGTTGCGAATGAATATAGAAACTGATCGAACCTGATCTAAAAACGTAATATCCAAAAGAAAAAGCAAGATAGCCTTCGTTATTGGATATTCGGTTCAAAAGAGTGGTAGGGGTAGTGAAAAATAAAATGCAATACGAGATCCGTCAAAAATGTAATATTGAAGCTCCGGATAGGCAGAATTTCGTTATAAACATCGTGATATCGCAATTTTGTCGAAAGCACTCAAAGTTCGAGTATCTCTTCCTCTTTTTGTTCCTTTTTTCTAGACAAAGTGTAACGAAAAATAGGAAGAAAGCAAGACCGAATTGGGATGTACGATGTCTAAAGTTTTGACCGATAGAAGGACGGAGGGAAGGGGCGAGGTAATGAGAGAGATGTATATTCGGAAAGAGAAAGCGTTTGCAAATATCGTGTATCGAATGTTCAAATCAAAGCTAGCGAATAGCATGAATACCGTAATTACCTTTTCGAGTGTAGTGTTTGCGTACGGTGAAATCTATCCCTTTGAAGGGGACGGAGCACGAGTTATACGCGTGCGTCTCTGTGTATACGGACTAGAAAACAAAGAGGGTATAATTCTAAAGCTAATACGCGAACGAAGTACCTTCTTTGCGGATCGATGATCGCTTGGTAATCATTTCCAACGTTTTGTCTTTGATACTTGGACTAAAAACGATCAAATTCATTTCTCAAAAATATTAATAACATAATCCTACATTCTAATTTGGGTATGTAATTGAAAAAAGAATTTTTGCCAAGGTTCGAATTACTTGAAAGTACGTTCCTTCTTTGTCCTACCCGAAATAGCATAAGGAAGATAAAAGAGAAGATAAAGGTAAAAAGAGGATGTAATCGTGCAGATTTTAGCGGATAAACGTATCCTCGTTGCGATAGTGCAAGTAAGAGCAGGAACGTTGCTCCGGGCGGCTCTTATACAGATCCATCCGTGCATATATCAGGCATTGTGCATAGCTGCTCTCACCTCAGTTATCTTAATTACATCTGTAATGCACACCGCAGTACCTGCAATGGGGTAACGCACGCGTCACCCTTTCTGTCTCTCTCTCGTATACACGTATATGTACGCAGACCTTCTTAACACGTAGTGTGCATTTGTAGATAGGTGGTCCTACTACTACTCTCTCTCTCTCTCTATGTTCTAAAATACACGAATATTCGTGCTTGTTCATCGATGTACCTGTGCATGAGCTCGTATATGTGCATGCACGCGCGTGCACGAAATCGAGCGTCGCTTAACTAGAGTTTGTAGTCGCGATTTCTGACGTTGATCATGGAATAATGAATGTGACTAGGGATAAGCGGTGTGCTCGTACGTTTCAAGCACGAGTATGTATTTCGTACGTGTTATATTAGAGTTACAACATTCTTTTTCATAGATTTTCATTTCGATTTTTTAGCTTTCACGATAACTTATAATTATCTTATTATGTTTGGTGAACGATTTATGTTGCTGTTATTTTTAGTTTCTTGTCAATCCTTCGTTCTGTTAACTTAATTTAGATATGTATCATTTTACAATGCTGGAAAAATTGCATTCGATTGTAAAAAAATATAAGTTTTATATTTTAAAAATTACTTCATTTAATTGGTTCGGTAGAAACAGATATAAAAAAAATTTAGTACGTATATCTTTAAAAGATACCTTGGAAGATAATTTAGGTAGATATTAATTAAATAAATAAATTAATTTGCTTCGGTCCTGATCAAGTAGAAAGGGAGGGAGAGAAAAAATAGGTCAATATCGATAAGTAATCTTTTCATGAAATTAAGTGTGCGCAAGAGAGGGATAGGACAGGGACAGAGATAAGAGGGAAACTACTTGTCCATGTTTGCATTGGCTCCCCGTGCGTGTTACCGGCACGCTTAGGGTCACAGAACCAAGGAGAAACGTACGTCGATGTAACCAGGTGGAATAGGGGGTGACGAAGGGGGTTTGTTTCTCGCGTGTGCACGCGACACACACACCCACAGCGACGTACGGATATGATTGGGCTACTCTCTCTCCACGTATTTGCTTCTTGCTCCAACATAAACTCTAGTTTAACGCTCTAGTATAATAACCTAGATCCGTGACCCTTAGGGTAAGGCGTGAGAATAGCTTCAAGGAGGATGCTTCTCTTGTCTTCTGGATAATGCGACTTCGAAATAGTCTCCGAAATTATTGAAAAGCGATACTCCAGGTCTTTGGTTACTAGCAAAACTGAATCGATAATTGAGAATACCGTTCGAGGTAATAATTTAGGATTATTTGCTATGGTGGTTCGACATTTTGATTATTGCGTTCTGTCGTGCGTAGTAATGCAAATTTGAAGAAGAGTACCCAGATATATCATCTGTTTTTTATTTACACTGAAAATGTAATAGTATTTATAACTACAGATTTACCTACAAATTCTTATTATTCTAACCTACTATTATATTTTCATTTACATTTTCAACTGGGGAAAATTCTCCCACGTAAAAGGTTAATAATGAGACTGGAAAAAATATTAATCTCAAATAAATATCATACTAGTAAATGAAAAGTTTGAAAAACATGTTAGCGAAAAGGATATATAAAAATCGTTTCAAATAGAAAACGAGCACATTTTGATATTAGCGAAATATCGTTTTCCCGTTCTACAACATCACGGCCTTTGCAGTTTGCGAAATGGAATCGAACGAGTGGCATTTGTTGCCGCGAGAGCGGACGGTACGCGTTTTGGTTGATTCCAAATAACCGGTTGCTTTCCAGTTAACCTATTAGTACGCGAATCCAGCCATTGTTTTGGAAAATACAAAACGAATCTATAATATAATACAGTCGAGCGGAAGCATACGTGCGCGTTACATTATCCTCTCGATGAAGCGAGCAATGATTGCTAAATAAAACACGACGAAATTCCCTATACGTTGCCTGTTCCTGTTTCGAATCGCTTGTTAAATCCTCTCCACTAACTTAGATAAAAGGAACACTCTCTCCTCGTTGCAATAAAAATAAAAAAGAAATGGAATTAAAGAAAAATCAGGCAACGCGAATATCGGCATAGTCCTCGTTAATCTCTCGAAGGAGATTGGGAAATATGTACTCGCTCGAGATTTTACCATTCCTCTATGAATAATCGATGGAGACGTTTTCAGCTCGAATTAATCTCTTTTTGTCGGGCATCCTTCCTGGTGTCTCGCTTAGTATTCCAACTTTACACAGTCGTATCAGCTCCTCGCGTCGTCATCCTTTTCGTTAATTTCCACGCGAATAAATCGAACGGCAGCTTTAATCGGTCTCCTCGTCGATAATACGTACATATATAATTATAATTACCTGAAGTTAATCGTGTAGAGAACTACACAAAGAGAGCGAAGGTAGAGAGATAGAGAGAAAATTCACGAGCTTAGCTCGATCCACTCGGAAATTTATCTCACCGAGCGGCTTTAATTCCCTATAATTTTCCCACGTGGCAAATCATCGAGCAGCTCGGGTGCTCGTAACGATATATAATTCGCTATCGATGCGCTAACCGTAGCTAACCTGTAATTATCGGACGAATTTCGAAATCTGCATTGAATCGTGGCACACATTCATACATCTACGAGGAGGAGGATCGCAAAAACGGGATCGGAAGTCACAGGGAAGAAATAATGATGCTAATTGAAATTGAAATCGCCAACGTCACCGTGGCTACCAATCGCTGCCCGTGTTTTTGCTTTCATCGATAGAATTACTCGCGCTGATTTTTCGTCGATCTCGTCTCGTCTCTTTTTATTCTCTGCCCATCCGCGTTTTCCATCCACCAGAGCTCCTACTATTCGCCGCTATTAAAGGCACGTAATTATTTCAACGGGGAAATTAATCCGATGAAGGGAAAAGAGAGGTAGAAGCAAGGGACAGAGGAAATCCGCTTGAAATTACGCTTAGTCCTCCGGTTTATTCCTCGTCGATTCGGGAACAACGATTTACGTCGAACGACGAATATCCGTTGAAAAATTTGTTTATCGAGTATCTATTAAAGATGCTTCAAACTTACTACATTTGCGACCTTTTTCTTTTATCCCAGATTAGGAGTTTTCGTGATCGGTTACGAGGAGTAGACGAATCAGCGTAAACTTACCTGAAACAGAAAATAAACAGAAATCAGTATATGTTCTAGTTACTCAAAGCACTGTTAGATATTACACAAACCCAGCGAGTATAGATATTGTTTATTACCCAGAAGTTCAAGCCCGACTGACAATGAGAGTTTCAACACAGCGTGTAATACCCTTAACCTAAACAAGGACTGTTCTATTCCAAACACAGCCACCATTCGAATTGGCACACGGAAACAAAACATACATATAATCGACAATAACAATAATTTTGCCGATATTAGACTAGCCAATTAAATCGAAGCTCTACGATAAACCAATGAATCATGATACGAATCGTTGAAACGTGCTCTTTCCGATTGCATTATTAGAAAGAGTCACGCGAAACCTGGGTTAAATCGATCAGCGACATTCTGAGTTATTAATAAACGTTGAATCACACACATACACAGAAATCAAGAGTATATATTAACGAGAGATCAATGATTTTCGGGAATGATTTGGGCTAACGTGCGTGGGCCCAAGGGAGAGAAAGAGGGAGGGAATTAGGAAGGATAATTAGCGAAGCATCGATGGCGTGTTGCACGGTGTGAGGTGCCGAGCAACGGACACCCTATATTTAAGGTGTGATTAATTATTTATAGAACGCCCCAGAAAGGCGACCGACAAGCATAGTTTTCCACGGGGCCAGGCTCTTCCATAATTACTTTGTTTCCATCACGAGAACGAAAGCAATTAACCGAGATACTGCGTGGGAGTAAACAATGCAACGACTTTGGCTCTCGGACGACACATGTTACATTTTCCTAATCCGTGGGTCATCCGGATCGATAATTTTAGTGCTCGTCTGACCACAGGGTGGATATGAACTTGCGCGATTTCGCGTTAAAAATTTGCCGAGCGTTATGGCTGGCTAAAAAAATGGAGGAAAAAAAAATTCTCATTTGTTCTGACCGTGCATTTATTACGTGTCCATATTGACATTTAATTATGGAACGCGTAGTGATATGAAATTAATTGTGAGTATAAAATTTGGAAAGATTAAAGTCGAAATCGTACATATTTTATCGAACTTCTCAAATACCTATCTTTTATTAGCTTAGATATTAATCAGGAGATAGATGAAAAAGAAAGGATATAGAAAAAAAAAATGAAACATTATCCCAACCGAACAATCGAGTATTAGCAATCGTGCGTTCGACGCCGGCCATCCCATATATCTTTTTCTCTCTCTCTCGCACGTGCGTGGAATATATATTTGCGTATTCACCTCAATTGCAGCACATCCATAGCTTTTGCTTCCTTTATGTTCGCTTTATTGTCTCTCTATAAAGAGCTTTCAGAAGGAGGGAGGGTGCGTAAGCCTGATTATAAATATAGTTGGTGCGTGCACTTCGGGCGTGGTCATTCTAAAACATTAATCACTTGACTGTGAGAGAGAGAGAGAGAGAGAGAGAGAATGAGGTGGCTAGGAATGGGTGGTCCACGATAGATGGTATGCAACAGAATTAATCCCCCCTCGAACTATTCACAGTACTCGACTTCTCGACAAACAGTTCTACATTCTATGGAAAGCTCTTCTGCCTTGGAACGGACGATAGCTATGAGTCGCCATTTAACTCGATTCTTCATATTTATCACAATGGTCCAGTGATTATGTTCTTACTCGACATGATATGCATTATATAATTGGGAATCATTATAAGAGAAAATTTCCTAACTTTGACCAAATTCTAAACTGGGCCATAGTCTATTCAATATCATATGTTGGTTAATAATAACATGGAATATTTTGAACAACTTTTCTGCTCGAAACTATAAACGCATTTCTGAATTGTGGAAGTACTTTTTAAAGCTGTGCCATACGAGTAACTTTTCCTCTAATCGACTTACATAGATATTATTGAAGTGAATTTAAAATTTAACTTCTCCAAAATCCCAAGCGATTATTTGTGATTTTATTAAAATAAAATATTCTGTGTATTCCCTGCGTATAAATAAATCTTCTAAATCGATGCAAGAAGTACTTTGATCTAATTTCACAACCTCCCCATAGAAACTTTGTCATTGAACGTTCGATGTAGGTTCGAATCCATCCATAGAAGCTTTGGAGGAGAACGCGCGTGCTTCGAGCTGCTTCCTCTTGGTTCACGCGAACAATATGTAGCCAAAGTTGCCGCAAAGTTTCTCGTCGGATCGTGCAGCCTAAGCGAAGTAGGCAGTACTCTGCTCTGAAAGAGAAGGAGTAGGAGAGACAAAGATAGATACAGTGAAGAGAAGGTAGTAAAAGCGAGAGAGAATGTATTTGTGTGTGTCAGGGAGAGAGAGAAAGGTTTAGGCTGGATGGTTACGCGCGGTGCCGGCTTGCAGGTTCTTGCGGCAGAGCTGAGCGGTTTAAGCAAGGCGTTAAATAGCTCGCAAGTTTCCTCGCGGCAAAACAATGTGGCCCGAGTGTGAACCTGGCAGCCGCTTCGCTTAGAAAGTTGCCTTGAAACCGACGTTACGAGCAACCCGGAGGAATGTCTACGCGATTTAAACGCGCTTAACCACCGGCGCAACCGCGGCTGCGTTGAGATCTGATTCCGATCAAATCATTTATGGGGATTATGTTATTTAAAAAAGTGAAGAAATATATTCGGATTATCGATGGTATCTTTTGGCAAAGTGAAAACTGGGCAAACAGGAACGATGCTGTGGTCTATAGACCAGTGGTGTCGAACCTATGACCCGCGGGTCAGATTGATCCACGATGGATTTTTAAATTACACACGCGTTTTTTTTATAAACTTATTTTTTATATCATAAAAAAGAGAACAGTCAGTGGAAATATTAAAAGATCAATGTATAAATATATAATGTCGAATTTATAAAAAAAAATTTCCAATTAAGTTAGTGAACCACGAGCTAGTATAAAAAAAATGAACAAATTTTGATCTACTTTTCAAAAAGATTCGTCATCGCTGCTGTAGACCCAACAAGAGACTCTCGGACACGTAGAACGAATGGTCTTCGCATATCATTGTCCCTAAGAACACTAACAACCTAAACCAATTCCAAGACCACCTGAACCTCAGGAATGCGTTCGCCACCGTTCAAGGGATTCTTCCTTTTCCTCTTCCGTGCAAGGCTCGGCCATCACCTTTCCCGTCACAACCAACCGGACCGAGGCATTGGCCTCAGTTGAGTCTCCTCAACGAAATTATGATCCCGTTTGGTTTGTACCGGATCGCATGGTGGGGAGAAGGCTAAACGTGATTGCATAACAATGAAGGGGATTCCGGGAATTGCTTTTACGTGTCCGGAATTGCTGCGAGGGCTACAATAGTCCGCGGAGCTGCATACCTGCAGCCAAGCGCTGAGAGGGCGAGACGAAATAGCGGAAGGGAACTGTGGAGGTGGTGAATGAGCAAGAGAGAAGGAGAGAACGGGCAGCGAGGGAAGGAAGTGGTTGATGGTAGCCGTAGTGGTGGTAGTGGTGGAGGAGGACTATGCGGGTGGGCATTATGCGTCATTGGGTAATCTGGCGAACGGTTCAATTGAAGCGGCTGGCATGTCGGGCATGTGGACATAATGGAGCATCCGTCTCTGGACGATAAGCGTGTACGAGAATGAGGAGCAGAAGGAGGGGGTTGGAAGTGGAGAAGCGTGTGCACGAGCTCTAGCCTTCCTCTCCAGCTTGTTTGGGGCTCAACGGAAGCGGCATATCGCAAAACTGTCGATTTCGAGAGCGTCTGTTAACGGAGCTCCGGCAGCTGCTGCTTCACGACTCCTACTACCGGTACACCTGACAGTCTGCTTCGACATCGTTCCAACGCTCTCTTCCTTTGAACCTTCTCATATCCACAACGAGGCTAAACATATCGTTTATATGCCTCGAGTTTCTTCTTACTTCGTACTGCAAAACGAGCAAGCTGCTGCTGCAAGAGGGTGATTTGATAAAGACTACGATCCGGGTGAGGAACGTTGTTGCCGGAGTTACGACTGGTGCTGATACCGTGCCCGGTATTAGCAAGGTTCCTGCTCACTCTCTCTCGCCCTTTCTACCTCTAACTTTCTCCAACCGTTCGCGCTCGTTATTCGTTCGAAACGCATATGCGCTTCGTTTACTCGAGTATTTCGAGCACTACCTACGTTCCTACCGTTTCCACACCGTGCGTACCTGTAATCTGGTAAATTATGTTCCACGATCTCGTATCGCGGTTTCCTCGAGTACCCGTTATGTAACGTACTCCGTGACGTTAAAGCGAATCTCTTGGGTTCCCCCTTTGCCGTTTGGCGAATTTGCGCCGAGTGAAATTATTTGGAGATCCTTGAATATTTGGTAAGAGAAAATTGTTACTTATCCGACTTAAGGCTATTCGGCACCGCTCGCTCGTGTCGCCTGCGACTTCGACGAGGAGTAGGTACGGAAAGGAAAAAAAACTATTAACCTTTCACGTTCTAATTTCTTTCCTAATTTCTTCTCTATGGATTCTGATTTTATTTTATCAGCATTATAGATTAAAAAAAATAAATATTGTTACGTTAGAGGGGATTTCAAAGTGTAAAGGATTCACGTAACGTTTCGAAATCGAGAAATGAAAGAATTCATAGCATAAGCCATTGGGTGTTAAACTTTCTCAACGTAATGATGATCGATCGCGACGTTGAATGACCGTTCCCCTATTCGTTCTTTCATAGAGAATGAATAGAAGAAAGAAACGACAAAGAGAACCAAGAAGAAACAGGAATCGTTCGCCAAGATAATTTCGGTATTGGCCAACGGTATATCAGAATTTGCTGGTACAGCGAGAAGCACCGTCGAGAAGAATCTCCTTCGATATTCGCTTCTCGCATCGATGCACTCGTAGGCTGCACCTATACGATAAGGAAACGTAGACGGTGGTGCACTTACGCCGATCAAATGGCTCGTTTTTACGATTCGGGATGGTCCATGGGAAAAGGATTTTTATTCTCCGTACAAAAGGCTATTTCTTATCGAAAGTGGAGAGGCTTTGCTTCCCGGAAAAGATTTATGTACCGCATCCTATCGGTTCCATTTAACTTTACGCAGGGGAAAGAACATTTTCAATAGATCGTAGCAAGAATCACTTAATAAAGAATCTTGTACCAAGTTTTTATGAACTCGTTCAATCCTTTGCTCTTTTTTTTCATCATAGTTACCTATGTTCTTTTGTTCATTTTTTATTTTTTTACCTCAAAAGAAAGAAAGCTTATTCCAAACCATCGCGCATAGTTACCTATGTTCTCTTGATCATTTCTTTTTTTTTTTTCTCAAAAGAAAGGAAGCTTATTCCAAACCATCGCGTCTACGCCGATAACATTTCTAAGCACGACGCTTTCTACTCGTAGTCCGAAAGTTAACGGTACGGAGTTCCGTCATTTTCCAAGCTGCGCGTTTACGTACACTCGTGTTCATATATGCACACGTGTATGCGTATTTGTGTGTCTCGGCCCTCGCGACTGCGAGTATGCGTGTTCAATTTCCGATAGTTACGGTAGCAGCGCCAAAGGGTCGGTAAAGTTCAATTTCACCGGCGTAACTTTGAGCTCTCTCTATCTCACTCGCACGCGTCACACGCAATTCGGAATAGCTACCTTCTCGTATACGCGTGTGTCTGAGAGAGAGAAGGTGCTATCCTTTGTCGGAGCCTGAATTTTACAAGTTTTCTCGACGGAAATAAGCACGATGCGCGGCGGAGAGAACGAACGTGGGACTTTTAGGAGAAAAAAGACGAAGGCGAATGCGAGAACTAGTCGTTTCGAGCTAGCGATAGGAGAAGAGAGAAAAGGGATTCTATTTTCCAATTCCGTTCAAAGAGAGCCTCGCGGATTCCCAGATTTGCCTATTTATTCCCCCTAATGAGAACGAAGGATACGAGGAACGTTAGATACTTGTTTCCCCCATGTTCATATAACAGACCGATAATCTTACTACCGTGTAATATCAATCTGGATAATCTATTATGTCGATAGAAATTTACATTGCATTTGTTACGTACAAAGATAGGAATAGAAATGAAAAATAACAATAACCAGAATTGGTCCCTTGATAAGGATTTACCGAATACGAAGCTACGTCGGATTTAATGAAAAAAAAAAAAATGAAGTGAAATATATTTCCATACCTTCCATGACTTACGGAGTATAAAAATCACGCGCTACCCATTCTCCACGGATAATATAATTCTCCTATTATACCGCAGACCCTTCTTCCACGTCATATATTCCATTCTGGGCGTCCCAAAATTTGCTGGAACAAACTCTACTACTCCCCTGTTTTAACACCGTCCATAGATCAATACCGTAACAAAAAAACTCTGACTCTTTTCGATAGAAGACCGTGTCATTTTCGCGTTATGCTGTTAAGAGGGAAGAAAACGATGGCTTTGCTACGTATCAGGAACCATCTTCGGTCTTGTACATGTACGAAATATCTACATATAATCGTACAAACGAGGAAATGGATGAGACCCATCGAAGCATCAAGAACTATCTTGAATCGTATACATGTACAAAATATCTACATAATCGTACAAACGAAGAAATAGATGAGATCCATCGAAACTAAACGAGCAGTAAGCTCGAAACGCGTCGCGTCTGGAAAGGAAATTCAGAAATCACTAAGATTTCAATCAGAAGCCATTACGGAGGCCGGTTATGCCGAAGAACGGTGTCGAGGGGTTCGACTCTCCCTTCGGGGTCAGTGAAGTACGACCTCCCATAGACGCAGAGAAAGAGAAAAGCGTGGTAGTGGTGAGGTCGAAGGGATGGAAAAGGGCAGGATCGCCATATTGAAGTTGTTACTCATCGTCTGGAGACCTTGGCAAACACCATCAAGATATTTCGAGTGGTACAATGGCGACCTTATTCTTCTTCAACTTCTTTTTCTCGGAAACTGAGGTCACAATCGTGTACTCGAGTCAACCACCGTGTAGCTACCTACCGTCTACTTCGAGAAGGGTATGAGAGAAAGAGAAAGGAGAGTGAAAGGGAAGTTTCATGGAACGTGGAATTCGGGTAATTTAGCTATGGTACCGTAGCAACGCGCACTCGACTTTCTATAGAATAATGGGAAGGACGAATGGAAGTTGTTGAATGGCACCAGGGTACGATGTTCGTCGAGTATCTTAGAAATTTGTGAATTCTTGTTCTTTCCAGAAAGGGGAGGGATGCCTATCATCCTATACCAAGTCGCGATAAACTGTAAGAAATAATCAAACTAGTTTCGTTTGCTCGATATAACCGGTGGTGACCAAGACACAATGAGAGAGAGACAAAACGTAAAAAGAGTTAGCCAATAGAAAAACAGCAAGATTCTCGAAAAATTAAACTCGTTCATCGAGTTCACTCTCAACGTACACACACATACCTACCCGTCTTTCGACGATCCTCGATAGTTTTCATGCGTGGCGCGAGATACTCGAATTGCACTCGACCGCGAAGCAGCAATTGGACGGCTCGCGCATCCCCGTCGCGTTCCCCCCCTTTTGTGACGGGAAAATCGTTCCGCGTTACCCACCAGCAACGCGGAAAACAATTTCTCGTTCGCGCGAAAAAGCTTGACCCATGCACGCGCGCGCTCGCTTCGTCCCCGGTGAACCGACTAATCCTCCGTGTGGACGAAACTGGACGCGAGAGCACGCTTTGACCCTTTCGAAAAAGAGAATTATCATTGTGAAGGTTGACCCGACCGTTCGGTACTCGTTAACAAACTTTTTATTCCATGAAAGAATTTAGCTTGTTTTTCTCCAGTAAAAAGGATAAAGGTAACTGTCCAATATCAAGCTTCTTCGATATTTTGAACGAAGAGAATATCAAAACGTTAACAAAAGAGAATGGAAAACGATTATCGAAAGATTAAGAATACCGCCAGCTCTAGTAGGGTCCGTTGAGGCCGGTCAAATAACACGGAAGAATTCGATATGGCCAACGTCCAGGGTGGGTCTCTCGCTTAACTTCTCGAAAGGGAACGAAATTACATTTCCATTGTGTCCTCGGGACATTCGCATTCGAATCAGAAGCGAATACATATATCTTGACGTGGTTCGTACTGGGTACGGGGTAGCAGCTCGCGCCCAACAAATCCCAGTCCCTTCACCAGTCACCGGCTGGGTGATCGTAGCGGCCGAGGTCCTTGTTCAACTGACATCGCCGGGGTAGCTAAAAGTAGGCGCGTGGCTAACTCCCATGCCGAGTATTACACAGGAAGGTGGCTGTCGAAAAGGTCCAACCGAGCAGAAGCAGAGTCCAGCGTGTCCATAAGTCATCCGCCTTCGATATTAGCAAGCGAACACATAGAGAAGGAGAGAGAGAGAAGCGTGCTGCTCGACCCTCCTGTCTTTCTCTCATGTTTCCCTTGTGCTCCCTATAGTCCAGTTTCCTATATTGATATCGAACTAACCGACGTACCACGTAGTAGGAGCTACTGGCCTGCTCGACGTATGGAAACCTATCGGAAGGGTCGAATACGTTGCTGGTGGGGCCACTGCTGGAGGTATTAGTTGGTGTCGCTGAGACCCCTGAGAGCCATTTATCTGGCATTTGCGAGAGACAACAGCGCGAGAAGAACGCGCTGGGCCATTGACTTTTATGGATAGCGTGTATACACCAAGCTACGTTTCTCTCTTTCTCTCTCAACGACACACGTTGCCGACGCGTACCACCGGTCTGGACGTCGGGACGTCGTCCACGGAAATCCTGTGCGAATGAGGAAGCTTATATTACACCACCGCTACCGTGAACGAGTCTCTGCCTTGGACGATTGTTTTCCTCTTCGTTTACTTCCACACTTTTTGTCCTCGTCCTGGGAGTTACTCACCTCCACGGACTCGTTTCTCTGATTCGTGCAGAATTGAGACTTTGGGGTGGAATGCGAGAGATTGAAATGGTATTCGAGTTTTTGGAATTTTGGCCGTCGTATAGCTCGGAAACACAACGTCTATTTTTTTTTATTAAAATCTCCGGAAATATACCGTTATAAAATTAAAATAGTGGAGAAAACGTGACGATAATATTAATGTTATTATAAATGTGTGTTAATTGTAAATATTAAATCAATAAATTACGTTTTTGTCATATTGTGTTTTTTCTTGAAAAACGTATAACCTATGACATACATCCCATCCCTTGTCCTTAATTATTACGTTCTCTTATTCTACAACTTTGCATATATCTGTCTGACCTGACATAAAAATTCTACAATAATAAAGCAGAGAAATATCGACTTTGATAAGTGCAGATATTTCTTAGTCAAAGAAATTTGATTTCACGATCCCCTTGAGCACAATTTTTCTAAGAAATGGTAATTCAATCGAGTTTGACAAACTCTACCCTATCTGATATCAGAAATGTTTTGGTCTTTTTATCGCACCAAGTTGCATTACCGCAACGAAGATGAGAAGGTATAAAAATAACAAGGCACAATTAAAACCGCATTACATCACGGTGTATAAAATTTCAAACGAGTGCATATAACAGACCATTGACACTCCTGGTGAGACAATGTTGGAGTAAAATTAATGGGATCGAGAAGCGGCAGGCGAAGTGGTAACGTGGCAAGGAAACCTCGCCTTAATCCTACGGCTTATCACGGTACAATAAGTACGCAACGTAGTGTCATCCGATCTTCTCGTACAAGCGGGACACCCACGTTCGTAAATGCGTACGTATGTATATGTATACGAGCATGAGAATCGATGCAGAGGATCACACGCACCAGTTTTCCCTCGGAATTCGGTCTTTGATGCGCCTGATTCTTCGCTTCTCCTCCTCGTCCAACGCGACGAGGCGCATGTTCCAAGAAGAACTACAACTTCCATGAGAATTATCCATACGATGCAGAGACTTACTTGCAGCTTGCACTCTTTCTACTTGTCGTCCCTACCTCGAGGGTAGCTCACGTTTTTTTTCTAACTTTACGGGTCAACGAGGTCGATGTCTTCCCCACTTATCAAAAAATTCTGAAGATATACAAAAATGTTTGACTTGAAATAAAACGAATTCCTATGAAATTGGGTCCAATTTAAAATAGAAAAAAAAGATCAAGTTCTTTTAATAAGCTGACAATTGTTATTATTAGAAAAAAAATGGGAAATATCATTTCTTACTATATTTTTCTATCTCGATACGTCGGCATAGCTGTCGTTCAACGCGATTAAATAATAAATTCCGACTTTAAAGCGAAGTAAATCCGAGCACAGGATATATATATATCGAGTAGCAGCAGCAGGGAGATCGGGGAGAGAAAGCACGTCAGAGCTCGAAGGAAAGCTCGGAATGGCGTGAGAACGTTAATGTGACTGAAATTAATGGTTCCTATATCGCGGTATCAAGCACGCCAGTACCGAACTACTCTTCAAGAGACAGCGAGAGAGGGAAAGGTAGAAGATAAATAAAAAAAAAAAAAAAAAAAAAGAAGGAAAGTAAGAGAGGGAGGAAGAGAACATCCACCTTAATTATTGCATCCGCTAGAGAAGAGAATACGTTCGTATTCTCCAAGTTATTTCGTTCCTTTTACGTTCCTCTACCTTCCCTTCTTCCACCACTCGGAACTTCGAGACGAGCGGATGAAAACAGATTGCCTTTCGTCCGACTATATACTCCCACTTACTAAAGTGATATTAATGGACCGTAAACGGTAGCACCCGGCTCTCACCTATCTTCTTAGAATTCCTACGTACATCTAGCCATATATAGGATGCAAACGTAGATGAACAAGAAATCTTCGCACACGTGCGTGTGATCTGTCAGAAAACGTGGAACGACACGAAACTACTCGCATAACGAAGAGGAAGTCGTGAGTATTTCATCTGTGTAGCCTTCGTTCCTATCATTTCTCTCTCTCTCTTTTCCGTCCCTTTCTTTGCTCGATCGTCCGTAAAGGAACTTTTATCGTTGAAAGTAAGTCGCCGTGGCCGTTCGACATCGAAATCGATTTATAAGGCGTAGCTTTGGAGCCGATAGGTTCCTTTCGGGAAACGCGTTACCCATTGTAATCTCTTCGTTACACCGGATTACTATCGATGGGTAGGGGGTAGCGAAAAGGCGGGTTACTGTGTCGGTTTACTTGATTTAGGGCTAGAGTCACGCTTCGCGAATCGGACCACGTATTTTTGCGGATAGTTATTGCGGTTGTCCTTTTACCGTGACTCATCGATTAGCCCTTTCATATGACGGATCCGTGAAAGAATTCTTTGTTCGGTTGAAATTCTAGGTAACAAGTCGATTTTTCTTGCGTTGTTCGGTTTGACGTTTTAAGGTTAAGTTGATGTGTTCATCATTTGCATCACGATCATATTATGTAGTTGAAAATCTAAAAGAAAATTAATACATCTCGTACTATTTATTAAAGCACAATATTTAGAACACTCGTAATAGAAACACCAAATAGAGTCATATTAAAACAGAATTTACACAATTTTTACAAAATGAACAAACAAATCTTACACTAAACCAAAACCCCAGGACTCAAGAAAGACTTTGATCTCAAAAAAAAAAGGACAAAACCAAAAAAGACAATAGATATCGAACCCCTTTTCGATGAAATCACATGTAGAGAGGGAGAACATGGAAGGTCGAAGCCATCGCATTGTTAGGACGGTTATCGCGACACAAAAGTCGTGATCGATCCACTCGTCGTCCGACCAACATGGGTACCATTCATCGATGCGTGCATACGTTCATACACATATAGACTAGAGAGAAGGAGGGGGTGGTAGTAAAATAGATACGATGGACAGAGACAGATAGTAGCGAGAGGACACACGGACGATCGACGGCATGGCATAAAAGTGGGACAATATTGGCAAATGAGACGGTACATTTACCGAGCATTGCCGTGACACTCGGGGGTGGGTTGGTGGCGGGCAGCGTAATTGCGCGCATTGTTTGATGCGCGAACCCGACTGGAATCATGTGGACAGGACGAAACTTGGTCCTTTTTTTGCGTCATGACCTCTCACTCTCTCTTGTTCTTTTGTCTGCCATCTTTTTTTTTTCATATTCCTCCCCCTCTTCGATTCCTTTTTCCCCCGTTACTTCTCGTACCCACTCGTACGCTATCGTTATCCTTTGTCCTTATATTTTTCATCCCTTTCTTTCTCTCTCGGCGAGGGTGTTATTGCGCGTGAAACGAAGCCTCTATGATTTACTTCTTCTCCTCCTCCTCGAATTATGGGATAGTCCAGAGGATAGTCTCCTCGGCTTTCCACGATGACGGCGTTTCTTCTCTACTCGGACGGGGTGAATCATCGCGAAGGTAATGGACCGTGAACGATTATTAGAGAGAGGTGACTGGCCGAGTCGGTGATGCTGGCCAATTTTCGACGAAGAAACTATGACGAAGCGGACAAGAAAATTATCAGAATATCGTGTCCTTTCTTTGGATGATACGTAATATACCAGAGTGTTCCATTGTAAACGATCCATTTCTATCAGATACCATTTGATACCTTTCCAAAATGGAAAAAACCCGACTAGGGGAGTATTATTGATCTATCAACAACGACCTAGATTCCGTGTAAAAGGAATCCTAAAGAACGAATTTCCATACGAGTTTCGGCCATTCGTAACAAATCCTTCATCGTAAGAAATCACGACTGTCGAGAATAGATTCTCATCCATGCGGTATTCAAGGAGTACATCGAAGGCAACGCTAAAAGCGCGAGATCGTAAGGTACACGAATGACCCGAGCTACCAAGAAAAGCTCCAATCTCATCCTTATCTCGAATCGAGACGACATCGTTGACCCTCTCTTGCCACTGCTCAAACTCCGACATTCTTTACCACCCACGGAAAAGTTAACGGTCTAGCTCCCTTCCAAGGAGAGAGAAAGAGAGATAAACCTATCGCAAGAAGAGGAGAAGTACTACGATGCCGACAGGCAAAAGCGCGAGCGAATCTTCGGATGCTCTCGCGAAATGGCGAAAGAGAGAGAGACGCTGAGAAGACATCCGGAGGGTTCGTAAAGCAAACGAGCGACTGTCTTATCGCTCGGTCCATCTGTATTCACGACATTTCGGGCTTATCTTCGGAACATTCACTGTCTTTCTCTCTCTCAATCTTCTTCCTTCTCGATGTAGTAGAGAGGAAGAGAGAAAGTCGCGTTACTGTACGTGTAACGTAGGAAAGAAAAGATTGGAGTCATATCGTTGTCTCTGTCGCTCTTACCTATTCCCCGTAAGACTCTCACTCTCTCTCTCTCTTTCTACCACCGTCGCGTTTTCCCCTCCAGTTTCATCGCTTTTCTCGGAAGGTCGCTCCACGGCTAGTCGCTCATACCGGCACTCCATCGCATCAGCATCTCTGTTTTCCACTCTATCGCCCTGTCACATCTACCCCCGGCCACACCCCTTCTTTCTCTTCTACACCCCCTTCGTGCAGCTTCCCTTAGCCGCATCAATCCGCTCTATCATCCTACTTCGGCCGTATTTTTCTCTCTTCTCTCTCTCTCTCTATATGCTTCTGCATTACACGCACACACATACTCTTTCCCTTCTCGTTTTTTCCTCTTTTCTTAGAGACACCTTCGGAGTTCCCCGAGTAAGGAAAAAGAATGGAGAGAAACGAGCGAGACTCGAGATGGAAAGTCTCCGAAGCCAGCAGCTATCCACCGCTAATCCCACTTTTCTCTTGGAAAGTCATTCTGGATGTACCCGTTCCTGAGAATCCGCTTCTTTTTCTCTCTTGCATTCTCTCTCCCTCCTTCTCTTTCATTCACGACAGATGGTTTTCCTCGAGAATGCCGCCGGATTAATCTCGAGGTTTAACGAATGATCGAACGATCTCACGCTTATATTTCCTCTCTTTTCCTTTTTCTCCTCTCGCTTTCACCGCTCAGAGCCGAGGAAAAGTGTTTTTCTCTCTGAAAAGACGCGAAGAGTGCGAAGAAGAATGCGAGGAGAGACCGTAAAGATGACGTAATATCTCTTGGATTGTGAGCGAGATACTGGTCGAGCTGATTATCGTAGGAAAAAAGAGTTTTCTAGATGATATTCATCTAGAATGCATCATCGGACGTGGATTTATTTTTTAACGACGTAAACATTTTTTTCTATCAGCAATTGTATTCATTTATCGTTGTTTTTTTTACAATAGTGCAACCAATTCGTTTTTTTTTTTATTATTAGAACAAAATTGTTCCCATCGTAAAAATAAGTAAAACATGTTGAAAATAACATGTTACAAACAATTGTTTAAAACAAACACCGTTTCAAAACGATTTGAATGATCAAATCTTAGCTTAGACTACTCGATTAACTTTAACTTCAACAATCTAACACAAAATCTTGTAGACTAAAAAGGAGCCTAAATTTGAAATAACATACAGAAAACCAAGATTACAAAATCGACTAGAAAAAAGACATAGATAAATTTACTTATTACTAGATAAAATGAAAAAAAAACCTTGTAAATTCTTTTTAACTCGCCACACGCAGAAACGTAATACCGAAACCCATCCACTTTTCGCCTAATCCTTGAACGATTAAATAAAAGCTACGATAAAGATAACACTAAAGATAAAGAGACGAGGAACGAAGGGAAAACTGCGAACGGTCCCATTGAAAGACGTAAAAGTAACCGGCTCGCACGGCTCGCTCAAGGGAAGAAAATAAGAAAAATAATAGTATTTTATAACATCGAAGACAGCGCAACGGCGTATTCTCGCTAGAGGAGAGTGGGAAGCGTTGCGTCGATTTCGCGTTGGTTCTGATAGAGAAATAAAGAAAGAAAGAAAGAGAGAGAGATGGAGCTTTGTCCCAACTGGTCTAAGAGCGTCTAGAACGAGTCCCGGCACTCGAGAAAAGCGTCCATCCAAGTAATCTCCCCCGCCATTCTTCCGATCTTTTGTGGCGAAATTCTGTCGGGCGAAGTGGACGCGGTACTACCTCGCTGGTCGACCCACTTTCTGGTCAAGCACTCGCGACGAGATTACCCGGAATTACCTCGAATAAATTTTTCGCTTTTGCAATCATACGTACCCATTTTATATGATATATATATATATATATATATATATATATATATATATGTATATACACACATATATGGACCCTCGTATACATTCGATCGCCACGAATTGCCCGCGATTTTTACGGGTCGAATGGTGCTCGGTAGCTCGGCTTGGCTACCACCCAAAAGATTTTTAGATTCTTTCTCTCGAAGTTTCTTTAAAAACGAACGGGTTAATTCGCACGGACTCCAGATTTTTTTTCTATCGAATGGATCGGCCAATCGCGAAGATATCGATTCTGAGATATTCTTCCTCTCGTTTCAGCTAATCTATTTTTTTATCAATATCTTGTATATACAAAATCTAAGAACATATGTTTTCTTTATTAATTGAAATTGTTCTCAGTCTTATTAAGGAAGAGATGGAAGAATAATAAGAATTTTAATCATAATTTTTCCTGATCTATAGAAGAAGAAATGGGTTAAGTTGTGTAGCCTGTATTTTAAAAACGTACTTTATTGAATTAAATTGTAATGAAATGGTATTTGGGTTTTTTTTATTGATCAATAATTCTATTGCTAAAATTAATCGATATTATTTACGTAAGCTAAATATTTATAATTCCTTATTGAAAGGAAAAACGAGGAAAAGCAATTAGCTTATAGCTCGCCGATCGATTAAAAGTTTATGCGTTAAGTTGATATGTATTTTCAATAGCGTTTTTAATAAATTTTTCATTTGTTCCTTTTTATATCATCTTTGTCTCAAAATATTAACTAATTTCTGAAACTTGAGAAAATATTTTCGTCTCGAATTAAAATTTTAACTCCGATATCGAACAGGAATTACTTTTTTCGCATGACGAGTGTACTCGCAACATATTCACGATCGAATACATTCGCTACAATTTTCATTTAAATAACAAATCGTAATTCCTTTTTCCGCATGATGAATATACTGGTAATAACATAAAAAAATTACCTTTTTCATGACGAATAAACATTTGAACTATTCTATATCTAAACGAAAACAAAAAAATAATTCCTAAAATACGAATGATATCGTATAAGAAAAAAGGAAGGAAAAGGATCACGGCTTGATCTTTCGATATTACACCGCAGATGTTCGATTATAATCGAAACGGATTTCAACGAGTCATCTTCGAGGAAGGAATAACACGCAGGTAAGCCTCGAATACCGATTTCTTTGTTCGTTTGCTCGCTCGAGAGAAGAAGCAAGGTAGGCGGCTGAAAAATAAGAAGAGTGCGAAGCGAGCCTCCGAGTCGTCCATCGGGACCTCCCGTAAGTGGTATCCCAAGCCGGTCTGACCGGTACCCGACCGGTACTTTTACTTCTCGACCGAACTTGCTCGAACTACCTGCGAGCGATCGTCCTCTCTCGTGCTCGTTCCTCAAACCTTCGAGAACGTGGGCCTCCTATTTTCATCCTGGAATATCTTTTTATGTAGAAACTCGATGAATCATTTAAATTTCTGATATCAACGATGCATTCGTTAATTCGTTTAAATTTTCATTTGAATATAGATTTTGCTCAGGTTCTATGACGGACATTGACGTAGGTATGAAATTAATTGAATTAATATAATTGATCGCTCGAACGACTATCTATCAAACGTCACGATAATGGAAGTGAAACTATCCTTATAACAAAAATATTATATTTCAGGCTAATATAAATAAATGATTCGAACGAAATCGATAATGGATCGGTAATTAGAAACTCTTAAAATATGAAAAATCAATCATAATTAAGTATCTAAATGCTCTTATGATCGATCTATCATTAAAAAAAATATGTGAAAACTATTGGTCGTGAGTGATCATGACGAATCGTTGAAAAGCAAGCAACAGAAATCGATGTTAGGTATCAAAGGAGGTTCAAAGGAAGCCGACGATGAGCGAACCAACTTGTCTCATCACTTTCCTCCTCCGATAAGTCGTCAAAGACTACTGGGAACGTGTGATTTCAGCGAGACCGGTCTTTATTTCTCTTTCTTTTTTCTCTTTCTCGTTCCTTCGCTATCTCGAGGCCCAGGCTTTGCCCCTCAGCTAATAATGTCATTCTGGTCGTAATCGTTGCCGATCTGAGAGCACGAATTAACTTCGCCCGGGTTCTTTTCTCTCTTTCTTCCTCTCTAAACCGGTAATTATGACATAAAGTCGTCGAGAACGAGTGACTTCGCGATAAGATTGATGACTTAATTACACCATCGATGGGATAGTATATTCTCCACGGTTTTTGTGCTCGTCTTGTATACACATTGCATAAACACCATGATTTTTATCTCTAGAAATGATGAATTTATAAAAAAAATGTTATTTATTGGAAATTTCATAACTTCGATTACCTTTCAGAAATAAACTTAAAATAAACCATTCGAAATACAGTAAATGTTTCTTTCGAAAACGTTGAAAATAAATTACAAAATCTGAATGAATACAAAACGGGAGAATTCCCGGCAAACGCTTCCCATATAACATTTACCCGCATCGGTTAATAGAAATAACGATATTTCGAGGATTCCCACAAAGGCGTACGTATACACTCGCATATATTAACCTAGAAAAGAATGAAAAGAATTTCGCCCTCTCTCTCATCCACTTTCATACATTAAACGTAGAAAAAAAAAATCCTGACCGATATATGCTTGGCTGCATCGACGTCCAAATAACGGCACGCTCGGCGGTGTCAGTGGTTGCCGGATCGAAGACTTTCGTCGAAATTAGACCACGCCACTGGGATACTAGTTCTATTCATGCTCCTAAAAAAATAGCGAACAAAAGGGAGGAGGAAAAAAAAAAAAAAGATGCGTGACCCGAATTTCGTGCCAAAATCCAACGATCCGTTTGCGCAGGTCGGTAACGTGAAATGCGTGTGAAAGAGATTGTATAGATAGAAAGATTGTATGGGTTCGTTATTTTGGATGCCTTGTGAACGAGTGAGAAGGTTTATCTCCTTTCTTTCGTCTCTATTATCGAGGGAAATCAATCGAAGAATGACTCGAAGGAGAGAAACAAAATAATGGTGGCTGGAACGAGTTAGTTAATGAACGAGTTTTACTAAAGAAAATGTGAATATCAACCGGTAAGAAGAGAGGTAGACACGATTCATTATTCAAACCAGTCATTCCCGGAACGAGGTAAGTTTTTAGGTCGTAAGTCTAGAGATGGTAGGTAGGCGTAGTGGAAGGTTTGGTGGATAGCTAGACAAGCTAGTTGTCCGTGAGACTCGTCTATGATACTTCGCCGTGGCTTTGCGACTCGGAAGCCGCGCTTCCTGGAGGCGTGTAAGTTCAGAAACCTAGAGTAAGAGAGAGAGTGAGTGGAGATAGTGACCCGTGCCCTGTCATTTCGCAAGAGGCTAGACGAGCACAAGCAGAAGGTGGAGTAGGAAAACGTTCTACGTCCTTGCAATTCGACGGCCTTCGATCGATAAAGCGAAGGAAACGGATAGCGATGCTTTGGCTATGGTTACGCGTTGGTACGTGCGCGGCCACGAGGATTCATTGCCCTCGCAGCACTGGCCCGGCCTTGTCACGGCCTAAAATCGATAGTTTAACGTGACTCCTACGAATTTATACGTCGATGAGATTTGCTAGATCGATTTAATGATACTTTCAAAGATTCTTAACCCGTAACCAGTGATGTGGAATCTGAGAGACTTCTAAAGCAATTACTTTTTTTCTGGGATAATATTTAAATGTGTGGTTTGTTAACCACGGGGGGTTTGCGTTCACTTCTACAGGAACTACTAAAGGGTAATTTACATATTGTAAGAAATTTGATCGATAGTTTTTGGGGTTAATAACATGACGGAGTCTGTGAGACTCCACGTCACCGGAAATATTTCGCATATTGTTCATATTTACTTGTATTAAATCTTTTTTAATGTCTTGTAAATATAGACGTGTAAATGTGTATATACAAATAAAATGAGCTGTTTATTTATTACTATACCTATCCGAATATTATTTTACATTTCTATAAATTCTTTTTGATAAATCCTCGAGCGTGGCAAAATAATTTGAAGACAACTTTAAACAGACTATGATAGTTAAATGCTATTACATAAGTTTGATGGCATCAAAATTTGAAATATAAAAAACTGATCTCATGACAAAAGTTTTCTTTGATTAAAATAGGTAATTCGGTATTGCTTCCATTTAAAGAGCAAAATTTAAAAGTGAAAATTCGATTCGATATAATTAATGTTCTAATCGATCGAAGACGCATTTACCTTTTTTTCCTGTTATATCTTTAATTTCAACGAGGTCGATAACTTTCCCACGATTTCACGGACGGTACAAAAACGAGCTTTAACCTCGAAAAGGAAGAAATCGTCCAACGTGGTACGAGGACCCTTTTTCTCGAAGTCGTCGGAACTTTGAGCGAGGTGGGGGCGAGGTTGTGTCCTTAAAAACAACTCGAAACTAAAACTTGGCCGGCGCGCTCTAATCTCGAGGAAGAAGACAAACGTCTTTGTACCGTTAAAAGAAAAGTTTCCACTTAAACTCGCTCGCAGGGAGCGATGCGGTGGTTCCGCCGTCGGACTTGTCCAAAGAACAAGCATCCACGAGAAATCTTGACCTTTTTCCCTAAAACAATATACTTAATAAGTGCTCTTAAGAAATCGTCCGTCCCGCCGGCTCGTCCAATCGGATAAGATTAACGAGTAAATAGAAAAGAAAACAGTGAGAGAGAGAAAAAAAAATGAAAAGAATGACACTAAAAAAGAAACTATTATCGTCAAAAGAAGAGCAAAGAATCTCAAGGCTTAAGACACGTAATTACGAGACGTGCCTGCAATTGGTCCGGTAGCTTTTCATCTTCTCCCTCTCGTACATATTTTCGCGAATGCAGCACTTTCGCAATTCGGTAGAACAATTTCAGACCCAGGGAAGATCTTTTTGGTAAAAGTCTCGCGAACCACCGTTTCCAAAGTCCTTCCCACAGACCTCGCGACTCTTCCTTCTTCTTCAGCCTTCCCTCCTCGTCTGTGTAGCGAGAGGGAGGATTTAATTAAGGCGTTAATTGGAAAATGGCGAGGCTTAATCGGGGCCCATTTCCTCCCCGTGAAAAGCTGCGACGATAACGACCAACTTTCCACCGTCGTCGACCCTGACCCCTCCAGGCGTTTCCTCCTCCTGGACCCTCGCCTCTTCTCCGTTTTACCACCCTTCTTCGTCAGAGTTACATGCTTCGACCCTCCTCCGACTCCAACGCGAAATGTCCCAAGAGATTCTACGATTGCGAGTTTCCAAGAAAAGGAAAAGATTTTTCTATTTTCTCCTCCTTTTTCTAATAATATCCTTCGAAATTTCCGCTTTTCGAGAAAACTTTCGACAATTTATCCAATTTAATAGCTCTACCGTCCTTCCTATAATTTTTTTTTTTTTTTTTTAATTTAATAAATTTAACGTAGGTATAACCTTAATTTTCTATTAGAAATGTGTATCTGCGTGTTAAATTGAAATCGAAGCAATACGAATATATCTACTATCATTTTGAACAAAATTATAACAAAGTAGTAAATTACTAGACGTAATTTATTTCTTTATCCGACGAGTGTACTTGTCAAATACCGTTAATCCGCATGCACAGAATGCATTTTACCCTTTAACTCCATACTCGCTTCTTCGCTAGAGGCTATTCTTGCTAACATATCAAAGGCCGCTTAGATATAAAGGATATGACTCGCAACAACAAGCTTCCATGCTTTCTCACATATGATTGTTTGGTACTTATTCGACACGTGATACCTACTAACACCAGTAAAAGATACGATGTACTCGCAGCCTTATAAGATTAAGCGTTAATTTATTTCTCTCTGACCTGACGTTTAATCTTTCATTTTGTTTTCTAGATAACAGAGTAAAATTTTCTGTCGTTATCTCTCTATAACAATGCGTTATCGATGTACACGGATAATGCTAGTCGCGAGACAAGCTTTACGCGTTCGCCAAGCTCTATTACTCTCCTCGATGGCAGAGAGCCTTTGAAACGAGAGAAGCGTATGAAAATGTCCGTATCCTTTGTCGGAACCCGTGGTATATACGAGAGGGGGAGAGGAACACGGGCTTGGCTGGAGGATGTATTAAACGTGAATCGGTTTGATGAGAAAAAGTTTGAGTTTCGCGGGAAAAGCGCTCGACTAGTCGAGCTTTATCGCGGAGCGAACTCGTCTCACGTTTCAGGATTCTCCAAGGAGTAAACGTCCTTTTTGTTTAACAATCGAGCTATCGTATCTCCGCTTATCGTACAAGTACATCGATCATCGCTATAAATTATCGTCCTTTAATCGTTAAATATTGCTTTTAAACCGTAGAATTTATTTTCATCGTGTTTATCGTGTTCGACGAGTGTTTTCTCGTAATATCTTATAGATAAAATAGATGATATACTTTTAGAAGAGTAAATTTATTATACGAAATATTGTGGAACCCAAAACATATACAGGTTGTTACAAAAAGATTCGGAGACTTTTTAAAGAAGAATAACTTTGTTGTTTGTTATATGACTTAGGTACTTTTTTTTAAGAAGCAATAATTCGTGCAAATCTATTATGTTTTACCAGACTAAATCAACAATATTGTTTGACGAAGAAAGATATTAGAACGCAATAAAAATTATTTATTATAAAAGCTCATGGGTTTCTCAAGACTCGGGTTTTACTATGAGGGTAAAAGAACTGAAATTCCAAAGTAGGTCACTTTTTTTGCAATATCCCCAACTCGATACAATTCCAAATTTTTGTGATTTTTCCCAAAATAAATTCTTCATAATAAAGAGCATTCGATAAAACATTTACAGGTACGTTTTCGAAGAGCAACGTTATCGGACAAAATTACAGAAGTAGATAGCATATGTACCCACGCGCGTGGTACCTTGACGATTGAAAGAGGGAAGGTAGACGGATAGTATTTGCCAGACAAAATGCCGACAATAATCATCGGTTATTCGGTTTAGCAGATTTGCTTTTGTTCCGCGAAAGTTAATTGATCTGTAACCGTGACGAGTTTTCCAAATTAACAATCCATAATTCGTTTCGTAACGATGTCCACCGCTTCGCGAGCCGCCTCGACGACGTGTTATTGAAAACTCCAAACACGGTGAAAACGGTTCATGCCACGGAATAAACTCCCGCACAAAGAGATTCGATTAACATCGGCGTTCTCTCTCTCTATCTATCTTCTTCCTTTTCGCACGCTTTACCAGCGTAAATTTTTTCGCCAACGAGCTAGCGAACAAACGAGAGAAAGAGGGGAAAAAAACATATATGCATTTACTGTAATCGGGTAACTTCGCGAACTACGCAATGAATTTGTAACGAATTCGTGCATCGGAACGAATTACGCTTTAAAAATCATTCGTTTAACAACGTTATAGTCGCAGTTCTCTCGTTTTCTAAAATTAATCGTCGACTTTTTGTCGATCTTCCTCCCATCTCTGGCTTTATTCAAGACGTTAATAGTTTCTCACGTGTCATGGACTTCCCAAGATAGTCTTCGTAGTCCCTTCGAGCTTATCTACGATTGATACGAATCCTTCGAGCAAAAAACGTTCTGGCGTTACACGAAATCGAAGGGTGCGAGAGGAGAGACGAAGAAAGAGGTGTGTGTGGGGGGTTGGGTAGAGGATTTAGGGAGTTTGACGGACATCATGGCTGCCGATAGTGTCCAACGGTGATTGATACACGCGTGTTGAACACGTGGCGTGATTGATGCTACCAATCGACGTCAATATGCTGTCGAGTTATCTTTCTCTGACATCGTGCAACGAACATCCAACTACTTAGTTTAGTTACGACGAGCTAGACTTACCTTATGAAAAGAAATCGATCGGATCAAAAGAAACTCGTCGAAATTTCGATAAGTACGTTGATACTATGAAAATTACGTATAATAGAAAATTGATTTTTGTCTCGACGCATCGAAAAGGATATTAACCCTTCGAATAGTCCCATTCGAGCTTATTTTGTCGCGGACGGTAATACGACGGACATTAGCAGCTCCGTAACGTCTATTAGAACGAGGGCATGTAAAGGCTAATGTAACTACGAGTAATAAAACTTAACTATCGAAGGCCATGACCTTCCATAATTGGTACGTTTTAATTCCAACCTTTGGAAAGACTTCTTGCTTGGTACCAGAGAGAAATTTGGAAAATCCGTAAATTCGTAGCGCGTAGCGTTGGCATCCATGCTCGTGATGCACCAAATTGCCAATTATAATCCCCATTAATTAGAACAATCCGAAAATGAAGGTGGCCGCCTATTAACGAGAAGCACCCTCTCTTACCCTCTTGCACTCACGTCTGCTTCTCTCTCTCTCTCTCTCTCTCTCTCTCAGAGCTTCCAGACTTGGCCGTTTACGCGGTCGGCTGCGTAATAATTTGGGCTCGAGCCTATATCCGGATTATAGCAGGTCGGCTGCTATTTTCGCCGATAAAGCTCCTTTCCTTTGTAATTGCTTCACCGACGTCGAAACAGCTGCGCGCGATTTCGAATCACCGAGAACGATGCCGTAAATTTTCCGACGTTAAACTCGTATACTCCGGGGCCTTAACTAACCTTCGAATGGAAACTAATTACATTGGGATTAAGATTAAGTGCATCCTTTCCGACGCGCTCTCCTTACTTTCGAGGATCGTTAATAAGAGGTATCGCGTGCTTTTAATTTAACGTTGATTATTCGCCAATTAATAGGAATCCATTTCCACTCTTTCTCTCTCTTCGTCGAAAGTTTTTGAGTAAACGCAATTAATCGTTAATCGTTCGAACGATCAAAGAGACAAAGAGTAAGGGATGAGGGCGAATAAGGATGGGAAAAAGAAGAAAGTAAGGATTCTACGGGGTTTCGTTGGTTTCTTTCGTTCCTGGTCCACTTCAACGAAATTCTCCTAATAACTTCGATGATTACGCTCAACGGTTACGAACGAAAGAGAGAAGGAAGGAGAGGAGACGTAATATCTTTTCTCTCTTTGGCTTGGCCCGTCTCGAGAAGTCTGCGAGGGTGAAGAGTAAAAGAGGAGACAGGAGGGGTTGGAGTAAGAAGACGACGAAGTCTTTGCGTATCCTTTTTATGAACGATTGACCATTCGCGCGCTTCGCATTCTCGAGAGGAGGGTTACCATGGAAAGTTGGAATACGATCTTTGAACTTTTCCGGGAAACGTCTGCCGAACTAATTTCGGTAAATCGATGGTATCCCTGTATGGTCGATGTATTCGAACCCTCCTTGATATTTTTGTATTAATATAAATTCGTGCGTGTGCACGTGTACGAGTGTTCGTATTGTTCCGGAGTAGTTCAAGACTATAGAAATTTGTCGAGGGAAAGTTCGAAGGGTCGTAGTTCTGGATAAAAAAGGCGAATACTTTGATTATAATCTGGAACTTGTTCGCTCGTAATAACGATAATACTTTTTTTTTATATATTAATATTATCCTGATGGAGTAAGTAACATAAATATTAGGACGAATGACAAAGGGGAAAGATTTGATTACATTTTTATATTTACATTTCGAGCCACTTGGAGGAAACAGCGAGGACCCGTCGTCGAGTGAAAGAAAAGAGGCTTTTCCGCTCCGTTAAATATATGTATATCATGCGCGGCATCCGCCGTGCTTGCTTGCTTTCCTGTACTTAAAAAGACAGAAAGAGAGAGAGAAAAGAGAGGAAGGTAAAAGAAAATGAGAAAGCAAAAGCGTGCGAGCACGGCGCGGCGGCGGCTCTTTGTCGTAAAGTCACTTTCCTCTGAAAGTCAGTTTTATCTCGGGAAAATTCAAATGCACGAAGCGATCCTCGCTAACGGATCAAGAAAACTTTCGGGGATGAAATTCTTATCTTTCTTGTTGGATGATCTCTCGCCTCTTGTGTTTCTACGATACTAAGAGGATCAAAATAAGCAAGCGAGAGAACCAAGAGACGATTCTATCTATACTAATACGGAATAAAAAGTTACGAGTCTACGCTAACGAGAATATTATTAACCTTTTGCAGTCGATTCTCGGCTTTAAGGTGACATATTTCCTGCATTGTACCATTTTATTTCGAATGATATATTACTCTACTAATATATTGCAAACGTATGTCGAGTGTGAATCAACACAGATATTAAAATTGTTTATTAAGTACGTATGTATATTATAAACATCATAGTGAGAGCACATACCTCTCCATATTAAGGATACTGTGTTCCCAATATAAAGGAATTGCATTTTTATTTTTTGTTACTTTAACGTTAGAAAAAAAAATTAATGGAAAAACGAATGAAAATATATTACAATACCATCTAAATAATATATAGTAGAACCTTCATTATCAAACAATGTTCTTATCCGAATAATATTAACTCCCTATGAGGATAAGCAAAATGTGCAGCTATTACGAGATTTCTCTTGAAAATCCACATTACAAAAAATAAAACATAATCAACACATACCTAAATAAACACCATGTAAACCAAAATAGTTTACTTTTTCACAAAAAACTGAGCACTGTAATAAAATTAAATAAACAATACAGTCGTTCCGAAATAAATCTCACAGCAAAGGATAACCTCCCTATAATAATTAACTGTCCTCAACATAATGAGCCATGCCTCACGGATAAGGAAAAATGAATGTAAAACGACATATGGAGAGGAGGTGTTGGTGCAACAAAAAGGTACGCAGTGTCCGTCTTTGTTTGCCCCGTTCGAAAGCGGGCAACGCGCGAGCAAAGCTCGTACAAAATGGAACACTATCAATTCGGGTATCAAGCGGCGCGATCGGCGATGGCAGTGCAAATATTTAATTACACGAGAGCTGCGCGCCATGCCGAGCCAGATCGTCGTCGCTTGGAGGCTCGTTGGATCGCAGCTGCAGTTACAGAGAGAGAGAGAAAGAAGAGAGAGAAGCAGAGAACGGAGAGGCCTCCATCGGTTGTCTCGCGCGCGTTTGGCCGATCGCAAATAGCAGTCGTATTCATTTCAAGCAGTGCGCGCGCACAACCATGCACACGTGTACTCTCTGGACCTCTCTCTCTCTCTCTACATCCATCTTTCTATCTCTCTCTCTCTCTCACGCTATCGATATCGTCATTTCGCGTATAATCGCATTTTGGATATGCATCCGTCGCTGCTGATACGTTTGATTGTGCTCACTCCGCCGTGACAACGATGGTCGGTAGAATGTGTAATTCGAGCTGACAGAAAGAGAGAGAGAGAAAGAGTTCTCTCTCTTGCTTTCGTACGAGGCGAAAATCGGCTAGTAAAGGCTCTCGATTTCGATATGGTCTCTCATTGAAATCGTCGTATGATGTTTCTTATGAGAAATTTAAGCTTAGATGTACTTTGCATCGATGCGTAGGTAGAATCTTGATTATCGAAACATCCATTATCCGAATGTTCTATCAGTGGTGTAGTAGGTACATATCGGGTTATGTGTAGACCACGCAGTGATTACTTGCTTCTAGCAAAATTATCGAAGGTAATTATCAAAATCTCTTCATGATATTGCAATATGGTATTTACATTCGAAGCGTTTACGGGATTGTAATAATATTGGAAAATCGGAGACTGGTAGGATTATAGGTTGAAATAAAATTGGAAATTGGAACATGGGGAGTGTGCTACAAATTAGGATATGGAGTTGGGGAGTTTCTAATTCTCGAAAAAGGGGTTAGATGGTTTGAAGCATGGAAAGAATGCAAAATCAAGTAAATGACTTGTATAATAAAATCTATACGATTTAACAGCTAACAGAATATGGGACCCGAAGGATTTTATTGTTTTATTTCATCGAATGCATTTTTATCTGTATTATTTCCGAGAATCGAGATTCTGCAATGTACACAAGTGTAATGCAATAATAAAATTTAATAATATTTCAAAAATGAGCATGGTTTAAATAAAAAACCAACTTCAATTTGTATAAATAAAGAAACCTTACCATTGTTCCCGATATGCTTTCGTTTAATACCCGCAGGGTCAATGTACTTCGCCGAGTTACCAGTTAACGAAGGCCCCAATTAATGATAAAGAGAGTGACCGAGTGAATCTTACCTGAAAAAAGAAAAAGAATATTGTTAATAACTACTCTAAATATTCACACATACGGTTATAAATAATTGTTATAGTACATATATGTAAAACAATAAAAAGTATTTTAAGGCCCTATTTGAACATCTCATGATCTCACCTACATACTATTCAAAAAATCAGTCATATCAAAAATAAATAGTCAGTATCCTACTAAATATGATATTTTACGATCGATAATTCCAAATTTACTATCAAAATCGAACGATCGGTAGTGCAAAACTTTTTTACAATAAGCTCGAGATAGTTGGCATACCAAAACGTAGGCAGTCTCGTAACGAGCCGATAATTCGAGGTAGCATGCTTCCCGAAGCACACGGAACGACGATTACGTCGTATTGTCCCCTGGATTTTATTGTCGATCCACTGGGAGAACGATAACTAATAGGTTGTTGCCTGCGCGCGACCGGATGGAATTGAAATGAATGATTTAATAATGCCACCCGATATGTAATTATTTATATGAATGCACTTTGATGGAGTGCTTGTCGGACTACGCTAGTGGAAGAGTGAGACAGAGAAGGGCGAATAGACGGACAGCGAGGAGGAGTGGGACGGAGGGGGGGGGGCAGTGGGAGAAACTGAATAATTCGAGATTGAAATGTGGCCAAGCCGCACGGACGCATAAATTATCGTGAAATCAACAATATATTCATTGAGCACGGCGCAAAGAGACCCGCCACCCACTATTGTTTACACGTTAATGTCAATACGCGCGTGTGTATATGCCGCTCGATGAACTCTCGTCGCGACTAGGAATCATTGAAAAAGATGCAGCGAAAGAAAAATTGAACAAGAAAATGAAGTAAGAAGAAAGATATGGAATTGATATTATAGTTCAGAAAAATTTTACCGTTTTATACCAAGGAGAACTACGAGTAACTCAAGCTCTTTTTGAGTAAAATTCTTAATTGGATATTATTTGGTCGCTCGTGACGAGATCCAGCACTTATTCATAAAAAAAACTGAAGTAAAAATAAACTTTTTATTTCTTTAACTTGTCAAAGGACCAACCGAAGTATACAATTTTTTAATAATATAGTCAGCCTTCCAACAACTTGACAACGTATGAAAAATATTGAACTAAATAATAAAGAACGTTTTTCTTAAAACAATAAAATTATTTCGAGTTTGTACAATTTTTTAAACGTTAAGAAATTCCTTCGAAAGCGATGAATAACTTCGAGATGAAAGAGGATCCATGTAATTATCAGGATAGCTTCTACTACCATGGTCCACGCGAGACGCGATCTCTTACGAAACGCAACGTTGCAGAGACGAGGGAGCTGGGCTAACCTTAATTAATGGAATTAATGACCAGAGCGACGTGTCCTGGTGCATATGGTGGATGCTGGACGTAGACTAATCTACTGTCGGCGCGGTACTCTGCTGATCTAGTGCGATGGAATCGTTAAGGCGTACGCGTAAGATGAACGATGGACCGGCATCGCGAGCTCGATTCAACGAATACGCTTTTCATATCCGTTCCGGGGAGAAGAAAGATCTTGGCGCTTCCTTTGGTTAAAACTTGTGAAAGTTAAATATGTTTGGAACTCAATTGGAAATAATACCGTTACGGTATTTTCTGTTACCCCAATCATATTCAATTTCATTAACGGTGATTACTATTACTAAATACATACATAAAGATGAACAATACTATTATCCGAAAATTCTATTATAAAACTACTCGTGTCACCTGATTAGTTCGTCCTAGGTGTAAAATTTCTGCAATTTCGATAATACAATTATTAGAATTCCCAATCTCGCGAAAGCACATTACAATAATTTCTTCAAAGATGCACACGAGTTCGCACACTGACTGGATTATCTCCCCACTCGTCATTAATTATGCCGCACGAACAAGCGCACGTGGAGGCAAGGGATCATTATTCCGCAAACGCGAGAAGGAGTAGGCACGAATAAATCCGCTGAAAAATTCCATTGTAGCTTTTAATAAACGCCCCTCGATATTCGAAGAACCGAGACGAGAAAGAAGAAGAGGGAAGGGACGAATCGGTTCGACGAGAAGGAAATCTAATTTGGCGCGAAGAAATTCAATCTCGATAAACGGCGAATCGTAAAACGACAACGTTCTTCCTTTTCCAGACCTTTCTCTCTCACTCTTTTTCGGCAGGACGACGAAACCTCGTAATAAATTCGACTCGCGTTTAGAACGATCGCGTATCTCTCCCTCTCGTTAAATCTCGAAAGGGCGAAGAGGAGCCAAGTCGCTACTCCCTCTCTCGCTCATATACTCTTTCCTTCTCTTTCTATCTCTTTCCATCCTTCGGAACATCGACTTCTTACCGAACGAAATACTTGTTGACAACGGCCAGGTCCGATGCGACCGAACGATCGACAAAGAATGAAAGAAAGAAAGAGATAGATAGAGTTCAATGTATATGAGAGAAAGAGAGAGAGAGAATTCGTAGTTCCGCAGTAACCCGGATTTGCGAAAAGATTGCACGGTCCACCGGTCCGGAAAGAACAAACGGTGCTCGGTGAACCGTGTTTCATTCGCGAGTTTTCCTCCACCCCTTCTTCTAGTCCTCTGCACCACCTCCCCCCACTCTGCTATCATCCAACTCCCGTACACGTGCCTTGCTCCGATCTCTATATCGATTGCTATATCGTTTCTTTCTCTTTCGGAACTCTGATTTCTGCTCTAGCTACGCGTCCTTATTTTTTTCTTCAATTTGTACGATATTTTGTAAGGTTTAACCGCTTTATACTTCTCTGTCGAGTGTGACTCCACGCAGTGTAAAATTATAAAAGTAGTATATCAATTTAAAATATAAATATCCTGTTCAGTTTAAAATATGTAAAATCTTGCGATAGTAATTACAAATGAATGTCTATTACTTAATATTAAATGTCAAAAGGGTAAAATTAAATGTCAAGTATTAAATAAATGATACGATGTCGCATTGCGGTTTTCGAAAATAATCACTGCAATTATATCGCAACAATTGTACCTATTTGGAATTACCTATAATTTTCTATGTCATAAACATGAGAGAAACGATTAGATCCAGTTTCCGGTGTTGATGAAAGCGGATGCGGTACAATATTACAGATGTCTCACTTCACAGACGCCGCCGAGATATTCGGGCAACGTAATAAGCGTGCTCCCACGTCTAAAAACGTTGCTTTCACGTGTAACCCACGTTTCAACATACGTGTGAGTGTGTTGCCTATGTCATTATTATTAGCTCGCGTAATTAAGGAGTTCCGCGGAAGTGCTTATCGGTGAAATCCATCGATTTCTTGGAACACTACTGTTTTTGATCGAAAAGTTCAGACTGAATTCACTCGAAGAGTGAAAAGAAGAAAAAAAATCATCGGTAAGATGAATTTTCATTGAAGAAAATGAAACTTCGTGGCTTTCTCCTTTTCTGCCAAAGAACACACGTCTTCGAACACGAAATGCTAAGAAAGAAAGAAGAATCATTAGGCCCGGTGCTATATACCAAGAAAGAAGAGAAAGAGGACGTAGAGAAGGAACAACCAGCAGGTAATCGAGAACAGCAGAGAAAGGAAGGAAGGTAGTCAAGAACATTCCCTCGGGAGCCCTTCGTCAGGATTTTCCTCTTTCGTGGCCGAATCAAAGGAGTCCACGGGCGATTTCTAGATCGCATTTCAAGGGGATTCGAACGGGCTAAGCGTAATCGATCGCCGTGAGAATCCGCATTCTATAAACCTCGAGAACGAGAGATACAGAAATAGTAAGCGTTTCTGTTTAACCAATGGTTATCGAGAGAAGATAAAACGATTCTCGCGGTAAAGTTAAAAGCTATCGTGTAACGGGACACTCGAAACAAATCCAACGATGGCTGATGCGCTTCGACGTGTCTCTTTTCCCACGAATTTAAAGAAAACAAAATCAATAAGAGAAGGAAGCTTTCATCGTGACAAATGTATCGAAGTACTAAAAATTGAAGTTATCGAAGAATCAACTCGATCCAGTTCATTCATGCTCATTCAACATCGACCACTATGAATATTATATATAATAGTTGTGTAAATAGAATGATTAATAGCGTTAATTCTGAGATTAATATCTTTGCTTGATCAATAACCTCTAAGTAATTTCTTTTACTTCATCCCTCTTTCTGAATTCTCTGTCACCTAATATAAATTTATTGTAAAAAAAAAGATATTAATAAATAAATAAATAAGCATCCATACCGTCAGTTTTTCAACGGAATAAAACGAAGGGCATAATGCAAGTCAAATACCTATGAAAATTGTGGATAGCAAGAGAGAATCCCTGGATGGTACGTCAGCGCGCGTTGCATATGACAGGCTGAATACTAAATCGCTTTTTCATGCACGTACGAAAAGGCACGCATATATATATATGCACGCAGAAATTCCAACACGCACGATCGAATAAATTTATCGATGCACCAGTAAGCGTGCGCGCGCGCGCGCGCGATTGCAGCAAACCACCGCGTGCAGGCCGCCGGAGCTTTTTGAGGATTTTCCAAAATCCGACGTAAAACTGCAGTCCTCCTCTGTACCACCCCCTTTTCACCCCTGTCCCTCTTTCTCCCTCCCTTGCGACCATCCGTTCGTTCGGAATTGTCCAAACGCCCGCGGACAATCTCGATAAATGCCGCTTCGGCAGTCGTTCGTCCTCTCCGCGAGGCCATCCACGGTTTTATCCACTTCTTTTTTCCTCTCTCCCGTCGAAAGGTCGCACGCGTATTCACTCCTCTCTCGGACTAGTTCCTTTCTTCTCCGAGTAAACAAAAAAAAAAAAGAAAGAAAGAAAAAGAAAGGAACGAAAGCCGAGGGGGTTTGGGAGGGGGAGTTAAAAAAAGCTAACCGGTATCAAACAATCGAACGTAGCGCGTTTCCAGTGCGTTTTCCGCCGTGCCGAACGATTTGTCGAGAGGAGACTTTACTCTTTACTCTATCTACCTCGTTCTTCTTTTTTTTTTTTCGAAACTCCGACGATTCTAGTATAGTTTTCCTGGCCGTTTTGGTCGAAGCTTCCCTTGTTTCGTACTATCAAAATCGAATCGTGCGAATAGTACACGCTGAAAGCACGTGCTCGTGCCGTTCGTTTGCACGCCGAAGCAATCTCTGCGAATCCTTTCTATCTCACTCTCACGCTCTCCGTTTCACAGAGCTCGCATTCCCTGCGGTTTTCTTCCTTCTAACGCGAGAGCAAACTGCAAGTGTTATTAATATCGTAGAACGAATCGGATCTCCTCGTGTTTGCGTATTGACGCAGACTGTTTGACCGTGTCAAGTCTGCGGGAATTAACGGGAGATTAATAGTACGAAGGTTCAAGGCGAGAATTCAAAAAGCTTGGTATTGGTGTATGCGATCGATTTGGTCATTTATTATAATTAAGAGAGGGGGAAACTGCAGTACTGACTAAAGAATTAGTCCAAGTGGTACGTTCATCCTGTTTTTTTTCTCCCTTTCTCGTGTATCTCCAAGGTGCTGCGGGGATCGATAGAGGGAAAGAAAAAGGGAGAGACAAATCGTGGTGCATTATTACGAGGCGCATTATTTTTGGACCGGGGCAAGATTCTTTGGTTAACTTCTTTCGTGGTCTGTTTTCGGAGCGGCCGATTTCTTGGCACCCGTCCAAAAATGTTTGCCCGTGCCGTGTTCTAAAAAGCCGTGCACGCGAGAGACCAACCCCCCCTCCTACCATCACTCTTTCTCCTTTTTACCCCTTTGATGCTCTCGAACGACTCCATTTTCTTCCCTTTGATAAGGTGAAAAGAAAGAAACAAGGAAGAAAAATCGGATCCAAGATTCGTTCGACCGCGTGAATGCATCTTTCTTCTGGCCCGTAAAGAAAAGTTCAGAGTACGGTGATGTCGGTAAAGAGATGGTTAAAAAGAAGGAAAGGAAGAGAGGTGGAGAATTTCTCATTGGTACCTTGACCATACGGACAGTAATCCGTATCGATTCTTTTAACGCGAGCTGTTGTAAAAAATGGAAACTGTAAGAGTAACGTGTGAAATCTATAAAGAAAAGTAATTTTATTTCGTATTTAATCATGTCGACTTGTACATTACAAAAAAATGCAATATAAGCTCTAATTTGTTGAGAAACGATAGAAAAGAAAGTAAATGAAGGAAAGGTGGAAGGGATAATGTTTAACGAAGAATTTACGGCTCGTAACTCGCACCTCCATTACGATATCCAACACTCTCTCGGAATACCCTGGTATCTACCTGTCAAGCGTATCTCGTTTCTCTAATGCGACGGATGCAGCAAGCCTGGACCTAAACTCTGGATAAAGAAAGAGCGAGCGAGAGAGGTATAGATGCAATACAGATAGAATAACACGGGCAGCTTTATACTAAATCGTCGTGGTGTCGATAAAAAGGAGCAACAAGAAGGAAGGTGTCAACGAAAAAAGGTGGTCCGATCTCTATGCTCCTGTGAAAGACTCTCCCCTCTCCGTTTACCTTCCCTTCTTATCCCGTTTTTCGAGATAAGGGACGCATCTATCAGGTCGTAGATGCCGAGGCCACTTTTCGAGCCGTTACTTCGACGTCTTCATCGCTATCCATTCAGTTTACTTCTTCCGAGGGAAAACCTTTCACTATGCTCCTTTCAAGTTACTCCATCGGATGACGAGAGGAGAAAGATGACGAGACCACGCGACCCAACGAAATGTGCAGTTTTCGGAGAGAACGAGATAAGTGCAAAGAAGAATTTAAAAATTAACGAAATACGTAACGTTGATATGTTAAATGAAATTACGAGCTTAACCCATGTTAAATACTCCACCGAATACACGGTGACCCATTGATAAACATTCCACGTTCTATACCTACTCAACGAGATTGGCTCACCGAACGGATTGAAGGAGAAAAATTCGAAAAATAAAGGGACAGACGTCAAGACGAGAAGATTCATAACTCCTTCATTCTCGCTTATCACTTTTACTCGTCGTGGAAAGCAGTTTCTTCGTAGACTACGAGGAACTGTGGAAGAAACGAGACACGAAGAAAGATATACAAACGCGGACACGTAGAAAGAGAGAAGAATGTCGGATGAAAGGAAAGCGCGAGAGAGGGTGAGACCCGAGCGTTTTTAAATAAACGTTCGCGTCCCGTTATTACGTCGTCGAGGTCTCCATCCAACTTTGTTCCCTCGCAATATACAATTATACAATAATTTGAAAGCAGAAGCTAGGGCTCGACTCCGCCGTATTTCATTCCTAGCAGCAACGGAACCCCCCACACTCCCAACCAACCCCCTCCTCCTTTCTACGGCACTGCTTCCACCCATTCAAACCCTCCTCGTTCTTTTTTAGTACGATGCTTGCTATCTTATAGTTGGAGTGCTACTTCTCTCGAGGAGTCTACTGCCAAGATAGCCCCACCAAGTCTTTTTTTTTTTTTTTTTTTCTTTACCCTGCTACCACCCCCTTCCTTTTTTTCTTCGTTCCTAAGAAATAGTGAGATAGAGAAATCCAAAGAAACACGAGTAATCGTTATTACGATCAACGTCCTTCGCATTCTTGGTTTCTAACTTCCCCGCGAGTCCAGATGAAAGAAGGGAAAAATAAACGGGTAAGAAAAATAAATCGATAGTATCTCTCCTTCGGCCAAACCGGACTACAAAACTCACAAGAATGCTCTCTCTTTCTTTGTGTTTAGTTCGGTTACCGTGGCTGTATTCAATATTGACTTGGTACGGCGCGTTTTTCTTGGTTCGATTTGTTTGAAGAAAAAGAAGCAAGGTAGATCGATTGCTTTTATTTTTCTTATAATTATAAATCGGCTGATCGAAATTCTCTTTCCATTTGCGATGGTCTTGTTAACTTTATGACCAATTATAGATTTAAGCGGGGATAGTGGATGGTCTTGGTATCTATAGTGTTATGCTGGCAAAATTTGTGTCGCCTGCCATTTTTGTTGAACTGAATGAAACGTACAAAATGATGATAGAAGGTATTGGTTATCTTAAATGTTATTTTACCTTATCAACTGACAATACGTTAAGGCTGTTCACCACCCAATACGTTTTTACGATAACTCTCCTGGTCACAGTTTTTGACCGATTTTGACGAACAAGGGCTTATTCGAAAGCTGAAAGATTTATTGTGAAAATGATCTTTTTGAAATTTTCAAAAAACTTTGTTTTCGTCATACGTCTTTTTCAGGTGCGTTGTTTGCCAAAAAATAAGTATTTATTGAAAATTTGGAAAAGATCATCTCCCTCAGAAATTAAATTTGTTTGGCAAAATCGGTCAAAAACTGTGACCAGGAGAGTTATCGTAAAAACGTATTGGGTGGTGAACAGCCTTAATATACGGAATTGTCCAATAAGAAACTTGGTCTTTTAAAGAGATGGCATTCATATCTCTTAAACGATCTCTTCCACTTACACAAAAATTGATACGACCATACCATGATCCCTTTAATACATGGTAAATGATTTTCACGTGAAAAATTCCAAAGATATTCCAGACGTTAAATTTGTATATCTAAAAATAAATTCTGTCTAAAAGTTGAACAGACTATTTAAAGTAAATAAACTATCATAAAAAAGCTTCTAGCATATCCCCACTAAAAATTCCACCATTTCTAATTATCGACTCCACTCAAACGTTCCTTTATCCTCGAACGAGATAGAAATCGATTGGTGGGACAAGTAGCGAATCCATCTGAAAAGCAAGCAAGAAATACTCAATGAAATCTCGAAACAGGGATTGAGTCACCCCCTCTTTCTAGCAGCGCAGCATAGCATAGCATCGGCGCTCTCTTCGTGGAAAGGTCGGATTAAGTATTTCCGATAAAGAGGCCAGAGGGTTGTAGGTAGTAGAAAGAGGGTGAAATCGAAGGAACCGTAGACGAACGGGCACCTGCCAACGAATGGCGACTTCTCCTGCCTTTCGGAGAAGGTAACACAGGAAACAATGCTCGGTAACCATGGACACGTTTCGAACTATTCCAAGGTTTTCGAGAATGGTTTTAGATGGTTGGAAGAGGAAACGTATCGATTTGAACTCGACGACTTCGCTCCCAAATACGTATACTGGGTATTTCATTTTCATTTCGATTAGTTCCAAAGTAGGGGAAAGTTCCCTATGTTGGACCACTTAAGAAAGTACTTTAATAAATCGGAAACGTGTTCGTAACTTTAAGCGGACAAATTTTAGAATAATTTCGGTATTACGATCGTTACATCGATCTATTACAGCATATTGAAATACTATATGAATATCGAAGGGAACTTTTAGAGTTGCGAAGATTAGCATGTCCTTAAAATTATTAACAGTAGCAACTTCGACATTGCTAAGTTTTCTATTCCACTGGCACAACCTGTATAGTACGAAGAAAAGTAGCAGAAGGACAGAAAGACTAGAACAAACTGAAAGACCAACATCTTATATGTATAATATATACATGTTACAGAAACGAAGGTTTGCGCGTGTGTTTGACAGTAGACTCATAAAGGGTGGACGCACGATCGTTAACCACCATGTAATCGTTAGCTTTAAACTGGGTAGCCAAAGGATAGCCCCATGTAGAACTAAGAAGACTTTGGGTTAGTTTCGAACTTGATGAAAGCGAAAGTTCTCGATGGACAATGACGCTCTTCATCGATACTGTCCTTAGACCCTTACCGACCTATCCTTCCTCTCTCTCTTCGAGTACCATCCTACCAAACCAAAAGAAACAAAAGACGAGGATTAAATCGAGCGATCGAAAGAGAAAATGATGAGGAGTGGAACGAAAAAAAAACAGTGGCAAAGAGCACGCGTACTGCACGTTTTCCTCGCGGGCAAGGCCAAAGTTAATTACTTTGAAAAATAACTGTTTCCTTTGTCTGGCACGAGTAGAGAAGCACGGACCATTAATCTGCACGTTAACGGTACACGCCAGCGATCCGTGTACCTTCTTACTCGAAGCTGCTGCAGCAAACCGAGGAGAGGGATGAGAGAGAGAGAGAGAGGGTTTTCGAGGGTTGCAGGGGGTTACGCGAGAAACTACGCTTTACGTGTGTACGTACACGAACGTTAATTGGTGGGGTCCGGCCAGAAGAACGACGCGATATTCTCCCTTTTTTGCTAGACGATGCCATACCTCGAAGCTTGAACGGATGATTTAGCGAAGGGAGAGAGAGGGAGGGACGATCTTGTTGGTTTTTGACTAACGAACCTGCTACATCGTCTTAATTTTATTAATGTTCCGAATTAAATATATCCCATACCTAGATAAAAAAGATATACTAAAAGATGAAGTTTTTTTTAGTTAATTATTTATTCGGATTCTACGAACGGTTGCAGAAACATTTTCGAACATTTTCGAGTTGTTACAGTTTTGATCTAGATACGTAATCCTACCTACGAGTAGTTTGTTAATGAAAATAGACTTTTTAGCGAATATAGACACGTTCCATTCAACAATTTTCCACGAAACCGTTCTTTATTCAGCGTTGAACCAACACTAACACGATGATTAGCCGTCAACGGAATAATTTAGATAAAGAACGACTAGAACTTAGAAATCGAGGCTATCGACGTGCGGCGAACTATCTAAAGAACTGTAACCTCGATCTAACAAAGATCCTATGCCACTTTCTTTGCGTTTTAACTTCATTCATAAAAAATTTAAGTCTTCGTCCATCATTTTGGCCCGGATTTTACCTAACTAAATAGTACGGCAAAGGGTTAAAAATACTTAACTTTTTATTAGATACTCCTTGAATATCAAAATATATATATCTCTTATTTATGGACTCGAAGTAAATAAAAAGAAGTTAAAAGACGATAAAAATTCTTTAAATGACACGAGTTCGATAATAACGATCGATTCTATCGGTGAATGGAGACGGTAAAAATTTGTTGAATGACACGGTATATAGATCGCGAACGAGCATCGAGAGTACCGGTGATTTCGAGCCATTAGGTCGCGCTCAGGACGCGTTTACCGGAGGATGGATGACTCTATCCGTCGAGCATTAATCTTCTCTCGGCTCATCCCGGGCCATAGACCGTGCCTGTCTCTGCTCTCCTTGTAAACGTCAATTGAATAACGTGTCGTCCCAGAATGATGAACACTTTGGACCGTGATTTTGACGCGCTTCGTGTTTCGCGTTAAATTTTCTCGCTCCACTTCCCTCCCCTCGTCTTAAAAAAGGGCTCCACCTCCTTACGCGAGACGTCTCGTCGTGCGGCCAGAAATATTCCTGCGGCGTGCGCCGTCGTCTTACCATTCGGAGATCAAAGGAAACTTTTCTTAGTGTTTATAGTTTATACTTCTATAATAATTTAATAGTTCATAACTCTTTGTTAACACGTTGAATGTCAAAGTAGAACAAGAAGATTGTTCTCTGGGGCTAAGTATTTCTATTTGTATCAAATTTAGAAGAATATTTGAATGAACATTATTTTTTATTTGTTATATGTTGCTATGAAAACATAAAAACGAAGCATAGAAGAGAAGACGTAGAGATTTTTAAAAGCCTTTTGTTCTGAAAATTCTTTTCAATTTGGAATACATTGGTATGATATTCTGTCCTCGTCAATCTAAATACATCCAGTTCAACGACCATAACTATGATCCTATATGTCGTAGGTATTATAAATATGTTAACACTGGAAGATCGGAGAAAAGTCGCTGAGATTCCTAATTTATTCAATAGTCACATTGCCAGTTCTCAATTATTGAATTTATTAACTTTAATGCTCGCTCAAGCTTTCCACGTAGCATCCGACCATCCGTGTTCACTTCTCTAGCGATCTAAAATTTAGCGATCCCATCGATTTCTTCTCTGCTACAAACTTAGACGATCCGCGTTTACAATTATTTATGCACCGAAGTGTCACTATTATCCAGTTTTCTTTTCTTTCAAATCATTTTCATTATTATAATCTCTTCTCATCCTGTATTATCATAAGGTCTATACCCGTTTCTAAATAAATCAATCAATTATTTTCAGAATTTTCCACAATCGATCTCTCTAAGTCTCGCAAATTGACTGAATGGTTCTATGTATTCTATCGGGAGTGACGATGATATTTTAAATGGAATGAGAAATTACCACGATTCCGATCGACTCCGTGAGAGTAATTAAAAGTCGATTGGAGTTCGGCTCGAGTTTCTCGAGTCCGTCCAGACGATCTCCATAATAATCATCGTCGTGGCTCGTATGCAATCGAGAGATCGGGCTTACTTGGGTGTCGAATGCCGATCGTTCTTTGAGGACTTTGCAGAAGGAAAGTTCTTAATTATATCCTGGAATTGCATGTACGTACTCACGTACGACGATTAAAGGCGATGGGGACGCGCGCGAACAGGGGATGCACTCTCGCGAACGTTCTCCCGAATTCGTTTATAATCGGATTAGACGAAGACGTCGGAATACCAAGAGAATTATACCTACTCTGAGAATTATGCTTATTCTAAAAGCGATTGTCGTTCGATAACGATAACTATGCGCTCGTATATAGTCGTAGACACATATTTACTTATACGATACATACTTCCGGTCTCTTTGTCTTTTAGCGATATACTAGCTTTGTCCACGTCGTTCGTTTCACATGCATTCCTGTCTATCTATTTGTATTAGAAGCTTAGAATTCAAATAATATTTGTGGAAATGAATTAGTTCATCGATCGTTGTCCGGTCTCTTGTATTAATACTTTATTGGAAGTGATTCGGATGTGAAGGATACGATGGAAAACATGCTTCTGTATTTTTGTTGCATCAAAGTTAAAGGAATTATTTAGTGTATATACAGAATGGCTCAATAAGAATTGTCTTTGTTTTATATTTGTTTGGTACCAAAGAGATCATATCGATTTTTTTTTATAGGTTTCATTGTATAAAATCATTTAGTATAGAAATGTAGAAAAGGCTCTCTCAAAATCAAACCATAAAGTTGAGACCTACTAATATCGATGCAATTTCAATCTAAAATCATCACGATACTATCTCACAAAAACTAATAACACAGAACTAACTCTACAATAAACTCTGCGCAAAAACTCTAATCAAGACAACGAAATTAAATCGAGACACCCGGTACGATCACTCTCCTTTCAAGACGTGTTCACGAGGCGGGACTAACGGAAGTAATCGACCATAGTAACCATTGGCTCGATTTTCGATCGTTTCGAGTGAAGAAATGGGGAAGGTACGAAAATCGTCGTTCTCGTCGCCGATAAATAAGCTCGCTCGGGAGTTCGATAAATTAACCACCGTCGACGAATTGCCTTTCTCCGGCAACTCGACTGTTTCTTCGTAAGGGTGAGAAAGAAGTCACCGAGAGAGCCTCTCTTACCTCTTCGCACCCCGATCGCACGCAATATTTATTACGCGCGCGTAATCGAGCATTCTCGCTCGCCAAACCGCACACCGGCTTCTCTCGTGGCTTCTCTTATATTGCGACCGGGCTGATTTGTGACGGGCACGTTTCTTCCGGAAGTCGAATGAAAGAAAGAGAGGGGTGAAAGATCGTAAAGGGTAGTTCGTATCGAGTCGAACACCCCTGGCTCTCTTAAATCAGAAGGAGAAACTTTTCGGATATTTCACGAGCTCTTGCTAATCATTCCAAGCTCTCCCTCTCTTGCTACTCCTCTCTCAAGACCCTCCGCATTCGTTCCATGGTCCTCGAAATTGGAAGAACTTTCCGAAAGTTTTCCAACGAAATGTAGGCGAGCCCACTACGACGAGATGCGTCTTTCTTTCTTTTTCTCTTTCTTGGTAGCCGAATGAACCATTTCACGTGAAATATAACACGAGTACCTTTGAATCTCGTTAATCGTGTTTTGGACTTAGAAATGTTAGAAAGTAGATAGTAAATTGGTGTGTCAAAGTTAAAATGAATTTCTTTGTAATTAGGATATCATTTTCAAAGTTAGTTTTCGTTATATTTTTAGAGATTTTTATTCTTACCAAATATAACCTCGACGTCTTCTCCCCTTCGGGCAAAACCCACACCCTTCTCTTTCTTCTGTCCCTCGTACACGCGCAGTCACTGGACTCTCTCTATCTCTATCTATCTTATTTTCTCTAGTCGACAAGAATACTAAGGTCCTTCTTAATACTCCTTTGAAAAAGTGCCGTCGTGAAAAATGGAGGATCCTCCAGGGTCGAGCTCGGCCCGCGTTCCGTTTTTGAAGTATCGAACTGCCCGAACATAAATTTCCCTACACGTTGCCCTCCATCCTTCGTCGATAGACTGTAATACCTTTTGGTAAAAGTCTAAGGGTGATGTCAGAGATCGAAAAGATGGAAGGAGAACGAAGAAAATATTTCTACTGTCCGTTCGTCCTATTTTTAGATCGCTTGACAAACATTTAAGGGATCTCTTTAATTCAAACAAGAAAGTAGAACATTTTTGATGATTTATTATTAAAGGTTATTTTAAAGATTTATCCATTAAAAAAGTATGAAATTCCTTTTTGCAAAAGACAGTTCTGACACGGGATGTAGCTATTTTCGTATAAAATAAAAATCTTTTTGTTTCTATCGCTACAGATGAATCTACGAGCAGCAATCCATTTCGCTAACTAGGCTTGTAAAAACCCATATTTTACTACTATTGTTCATACATAAAAAAATTTACAAGAAAACCTTTTTCCTGTTAGAAAAATGTCAAGTAATTAAAAATATAAGTAACTACGAGTCGTAAACTTTTAGAATCATTAAAAAATCTCTACTTTTTCTTCCGCATTAGAGAAACATCCCGTTAAACGTTGAATCGTAACGCGTGGAATATTTTTTTTTTTCAAAAATGAAAAGAAACACCGAAAAATGTACCTTGGTAGGATAGAAGTATCTATATACGTGTTTCTACAAAAAAAAAAAAAAAAATAATAAAACCCAAAAAGTATAACCCGAGCCGACTCCGTGGAAAAAGATTTTCCGTATTGGAAAAGATAAGGTAGCAGTTCGGTATGAATGTACATACAAGCTAAGCGAGAGAGTGAGAGAAAAAAGGTAGGGTGAGATCGATGGGGCGTGGAATGAAAGGGTATCCTCGTTACGAAAAAATACTCTCGCCCTTCTCCAGAAATTTCGACGGCCCCTCTGGGCTCTCCTCTCGGCTAGTAATTATGCGTACGTCGATACGCGCTGTTTACTCACCGTGAAATGCGAAAGAGAGAGAGAGATAGAAAGAGGGTCGACGGGGAACACGCCAGAATTCGGTGTACTTTGAAGAACTCGAACTTACCTGAAACAAGAGAAGGTTTGCGTTAGTCGGCATGCTTTTATACCATTATGTTTGGTCAATGTGAGTCGCTACTAATTGAGTTCGTTTTTGTTTCCAAACTTTGACGACCATGCATGTTTCATTCATTGACACCTATCACCGGTTTTTTATAGAACTTTTTAAATAAGTGAAATATAAATACAAAACATAATTGAAGCGAAGTGATGCAAAATTTTTGAAATGATTTGTTTGATAATTTATATTACCGGTAGACATTCGTGCCCATAATTATGAAAGTAAATTCAAGTTAAAAGTAACTTCACAAATTATTTATGTAATATTCTATTGTCAATTAAATAAAAAAGTGAAATCACATCTACGTAACTGTTGATAGTGGTCGTCAAAGTATTAAGAGTACGAATAGTGTTAAATAGACCAGTCGTGACCCTTGTAAAAATTCGAAAGAAATTTTTTTTACAAAAACTCGTGTAATTTATGAAACCCTACTTTACTTAACGAAGAAAACATTTTATAATTAGACACCTCGCGATAAATCCTTGACAAGCAAGCACAATCGGAGGAACACTCGTTCGTAGCATGGAAAAACGATTTTCAGACGCGACGGTGCTACGACAAATAAAAAGAAAGAAAGAAAGAAGGAGTGAATTAAGGGAAGGACTCGGTGCTCGTGCCGTTTTACGGATTTCGCTAATGTCGAGTGACTGAGAAAAGGACGACGACTACGTGAAGGAAAAAAAAAATAAAAAGGGAAAAGAAAAAAACTAAGAACAAAAGAAAGAAGAGCGGAAAGAATCTATCGATTTAAAAGCTCGAAACGTTCGCTCTAATACGTCTCTTTCTCCTTCCTTATCACCGTTCCTTCGATTTTCTTTCGAGCTCTCCGGCTCTCTCTATCCTTTTTCCTTTTTTCGTCCTCGAAGATATGTAAGGGATTATTAGCTACCTTCTACTCTCCGAATCCCCCACAATGGAATATGATTTAATGTCGCTCCGCACTCAATGGCCCGGGATTGAACGTTTTACGTATACCCGAACGAATCGCAATTACCTTCTCGCGAGAGCGAGAGAGGAAGGAATAGAATAGGAGAACGAGGGGGTAGGTAGTAAGAGGTGGGTGTGGGTGGAAAAAAGGAAATCGAAGAGAGGTGAAGAGATCGAGGATTGGAAAAAGAAGAAGTAAGGAGGGATCGGTCCATTTGCCTTTTTATTACTCGTCTATGTTCGATCGTAAAACTTTTTTTTTATGATGTGAAGATATATGACCGATTTTAAGAATAGTTTGTTAGAACATAACATTTTTTTTAATTAATATTTTTATTATAAAAAATATTGTTTTGTAATTTATAATTCAGAATCAGACAGTGAAAGTGAAAACTGAGAATGAAAAGAAGTGTGAGTTTTTATGAGAAATGTCTGTATCGATGTATCGTAGATGTAATTATTTAATTCAATTTTTGTTCAATATAAAAAATGTTGATTCTTTTGTCATTTTGATCCTTCCAATAAAAGTACGTATATGTAAGCCATATGTAGCTCTAGTGTTAATTAATAAATTCTAATTAATAAAGGAAGATATTTATCATGATAAAAAATCGCAACTGTTATCTCAAACACGTCCAGACTGAAAGTTTCGAGACATGGACGTTGATCGACGATCCATCTGTATAACGATCCTCATAAATGCACACACATATATGTATATACATCCTATACACAATAGGTACTCGTTATAACGAGCAAAAGTCGTCGTACGCGCATCGTCTCGACTTCTTCCTTTTCTCCCGCTTTCGGAGTTTCCTCCGACGGTAAGAACGTCTAACGGCGTTATACTAATTGTAGGTCTAATTAGATCAACATCGAAATAGAAATAGTTTCCAAGGAAGCAGTTGATACGGTAATTCATTTTACTCGCATAGCGTATCTTGAAAATTAGTTATTAGCTACTTTTGTTACGTATAATTTGACGAACATGCATAAGTTCGTGAGAAAGAAAGATTGAATTTAAAGCGAGAAGATGGCAGCCGATCGAATTGGACGATGTCTTCAATTAAATAGCTGAAACTCATCTTCGTTCATTATGACATTATGGAATTGTTTAAAAATTTTTTGGGATAGAGTATTCGCTGGAAAACTACGATGGATCGTTATTTTTCTCTCCATCTCGAATGTTCCAAATTTCGAATATGAAAATGGAATTTGGAAAATGCAATCAATCAAAGTCGCGAAGCATGACGCCCGTCGAAATTAAATTTCCATATTATCTTTTGTTTCTTTCACGGGACATAATAATTTTCCATCGTCAACATTCGAACATACGCGTGTGTAGGTATACTCACGTACGTGTATACCTTCTGACCGCGCCTTTCCGATTTCGGCGATCCGGAATAAAACGTTGTTTTCGAGTATTGCGGGTGTCGACGATTATCGAGACTCTTTCCCGTATAAGCGATATATAACCGGAAAATTAATTACCGTTCGCAACGAAATTTGTGGCGAATCATCGATCGATCGTTGGTGAACACTCGTATCGTCAAACCATCCTTGTTGTTAGCTATCATCTCGAATCATTTCTCTATCGATTGGCCGTGAGAAGAATTTCATCGATTGATTCTCAAATAATCATTTAACTAATCTCATTTAGTATCATGTTTTAACACTATGTGTCGTCCATTACACACCCAAGGCCTCCGAGGCCTATATGGATTAATTGCTTTCTTTTTTAACAAAATTTTGTGCTAATATATTATTTTTAATCACACTAAATCAACAATAACAGTGGAAAAGAATTAAATTATAAAAATTATTAATTATTTTAATAAAGATAAGGACCTTTCAAACCTCGAGCGTTACTGCGATGGTTAAGAACCGTTCATCCTAACAGCTCACACGACTACACGTTAAATAAAATTGAGCCAAATCGAAGTTTATCCCCGATCGTTGGATCCCCGAAAACTGGTAAGGGATTATTACTTCGACATTGACGATACGATTTGCCTCTGGTTCGAAGCAGCAACATCCGTAACGTAGGACCAACGGAAAACTAGTTAGCGGCGATGTTCGTCGTATAAACATAAACCCTAGTTAGACGGTGGAGTATAAGCTTTGGTTAAGCAACGTGTTAATCGTTTGTTTAGCCATGCGCGTTCTACATTCTATGCTTTACCCACGCGATGCGTCGTTCTTACGCAAACAACTCGTCGTAATGAAAACGTGAACTTTCTCGAAGCTTCTCTACCCTTTTTTCTACATCGATGAGAATCTTCTTTGTACGAAAATTAGATCGTTAAGATATGTATTAGAAAGTTTTAACCCTTAAATGGAATCGTCGAATCTGGATGGACCCATAGAAGACCGAAAGTGAACTGTCAAATAATGGACCTTATGTGATTGTTGAAGTTTTAATACAGTTTAATCTTGTTTCTCAACAAAAATTGATTTATTTCCAAGAAAAAATATGTTTCATTTCACTCCATAGTCCATTTTTATATAAACTACAAGATTTCGTTACAAATATACAGATTCTTAATCAGGGTCCAAGTGGATCCGACGATTTTGGATACCTTCGATATTATCACAAATTGAATGAAAGGGTGAAAATGAGAAATAATGTTAAAAAAAGAATATTAAAAATCGTTGAGCCAGTATTGTAACGGTCCACGGAAGGGGTGGATAATAAAATTTTATTCGACTCAACCCCTTGCATTCCGAATTTACCGATAAACGAGAGCGTCGACGAACGGATAGACCAATGAACGAGCACGACAAAGAGAGAGAGAGAGAGAGAACGGTGGTCGGCCGAAGAGATTACCGGGTGTTAATGCGATGCTACACTATTTCAGGCGAAGCTCAACGAGAGAATGAGAGAGCGAGCGAGAGAGCAACGAGGCCGAAGTGATTATCGACATTAGCGCTACAGCAAAAGGGAGATACGAGGGGAACGCATAGCCTGTAACTGCGATGTCCCTAATTAGCCGGCTCGATCGAAAAAAAAGGGGAGTTGTTAACCCGCCGGAGCAAAGAGGGATCAATTTTTTGTTCCCGTTGTTGTCTCGTCCATCGATTAAACTGATTTTTAAAACGTCAAAAGTTTCCTTCTACCTAAATACGTTTTAAACTTTACGATTTTTTATCACGCGAACTTTACTAATGATGATATTTATAGGGAATTTTGTTCATTCCTTTTTTAAACATTGACTATATGTTTTTTTTAAAACAAAAGATGTATTTTTGTCCATTTTAATTTTGTACGTAGTCAATTATATTGTATCGACAAAGAATAATAAAAAAGTTATTAACAAACTTGAAATATTTTTATTATATTTTATACATAACCCCTTTATTGTTCCTTTTAAGTCTATTATGCGAAGGTATATATACCTATATCTTTTTTACGTTCGTTAAATTCTACTATTTGATGTTCGTTATATAAAATAAATCAATAGTTTCATGCTGTATTATAACAGAGATATCAAACTGTCGAAAAAGGCAAAAGTGATCCATATTCAACTAGGAAAATTAAAGATATCGATGGTTGTATCGAAAGTATTCAAATACAATCGATTCTCCGCTATATGTACCACCAACATTATTCTTCGATATTAAAAGTGTCTCGTTGATCAGTCGGAAAAAGCACTTCCTATATCTGTATCTTATTTTGATACTGGTTAAATAAACGATTCAACCGCAACTGCTGCCTGGTATATTCTCGGCGAATAAAAATAGAAACACGAACTCTTGCACGAGTAATCGCGTATCGAAACTCAAACAACGGAGTGGACGGTAAATTCTGATGGTAAATCGTAGAATGCAGGGTATTGTTCTAATAACGGATTGTGTTTGACCAAGGGTACGATGGACCCGAGAGCTAAACTTTACGCAAGTTCCGTGTTTACAAATTGCAAAGTTAAGAATACGGTTGGTATATTGATAATCCATCTCACGCGAGGACTCCGTTTGTTCGTTTCTCCGCATAAAGAAAATAAAAAAAAAAATACAAGCTTGGTTCGATCACAGGTATTAACAAAGAGAACAGATTTCAGCTTTCATAATTTCCAAGGATTACGTCTAAGAAAGTTAGTCGAAACGATCAAGGATTCGATAAGTGACTACACGTCACGAGGACTCGGAAATCGTGGCACGACTTGGCGTTAGCACGAGTTAATTACCGACCGCGACGCAAGATAATGTTGTTCTTCGATCAAGCTGAGTAAGCAACCACGAAGCCGTATATCCGAGAGGGAGTTGACATGTTCGAGAGAGATAGAGTGAGAAATTCTCGATGCAACTTCAAAATCAGGACTCGAGACTTCCGTTAAATCCAAGTTCCTCGATGTAGGTCGAATGTCGTAGTTGTCTCTAAGTAGCTATCAAGTGAACGTGCATATGTGAACATGTATGTCTGTGTGAGAATATTGCTAGATGGTCCGTGAGCCATCGTACGAGCTATATTCGAAAACGTAATACGTATGTACGCCTACTATCGCTTCACTCCAAGCGTTCGCTTTCCGTGCCACCGTGTATATGAGAGAGAGAGAGAGAGAGAGTCCATCCCCTCATAAATATCACGTTAAACGCGGCTCGATTTACTGTCCAATAACGCTCGAATATCGGCGTCTGCTCGCAACTCTCCTTTCGATAGTCTCCTCTCGCAAAGTCCACCTTAAGTTTATGGACCACCTCGAGTGGTCGAGCCCTTAAGATGACTTGAGAAGGATCTCTGTTGTTTGATCGACAGTTTTCTTATTTTGTGTGACGACAAGACGTCTATTAACGATATTTAGTACGCGTCACGAGAGATCGAAGTTAGCGATGGTTCGAAAGTTGGATTAATTCTTTATCGATAATCCATTTTCGATTGACTTGAAAAATTACCGCAACAACGAAAAAACGATATTTCGAATAACTCGAAAGAGTAGGCACGAGAAGAACCGAAAGGAAGTGTGTTTTTGAATAATGCGAGTTTGATCGTGCGTTCACGCTCGATTGGAAGAGACGTCGACGCGAATTCCTTGGATTTTCTTGCTCTCTTCGAGGGATAAGAAAAAGTGTAATTTATCAACGTTAAGGAAGAGAAAGAGAGAGGAAGTAACGGTGGGAAAAATGTTTCAAAAGGTGAATCGTAATCTTTGCTCGCTTCTCATCGACGAGTTTACTTGGTTTTATATTATTAATAATCGATGCCACGTGATTTTGCTGCTTTTTTTGTTAACTCGTCAGGAAGTCGTTTGTACAGTTTCCTTCCCAAGATCTTTTTTTCGTCTTTCTCGTTTCATCTCGGCGAACACGTGCTACGAGACTTGGAAATGTTTTGTCGTGTCACGCCCACGTGTTCGCCGATTGCTACTCCACGGGAATACATATGCCTAAACGCGTGTATGTATATACTTATGTTGGAAAGACGAAAATAGAGGAAAAAATAGAACGAGAGGGGTTTAGACCTCGAGCTTGCCGGATATTATCCGTACGAGAGTCTGACAGGCATCGATGGTACGCTCTGGACCACCTAAGCGTGCCGTTACTCTAGTAACCGAAGTCTGTCAAGCTAGACATTTTACAGCTACTAACTCTTCCCCTAATCGTTTTCCGGAAATGATCAGTGTTATTCCGTCATTTCATCTTAAGGAATATTTTTGAAATAACGAGCATAACGATTAGTCTGATTTTTCCTCTGCTTCGAATATTCTAATATGATATGGAAAAAAATTGAATAAAACGAAAAAAATCGAAAAAATATTACATTATTCACATCTTAAATCAATTAGAGAAGACTTAAGATTTTTGCAGAAATGGACACCGATTTCAACATTTCACGGCTCATTTTTAAGTACAAGGAATGCTGAACACTGCCCCGTTGTCCGCTTTTCGATATCGTTACGCAATGATGAGATATTAATTTTTTTAAGTGTTGGAGTATGTGTCGTTTTCAAGCTTCAAACTGCTGTAACTTCCGAACCAGCCATCCTATCGAAACGACACTGCAATATTCTTAAAGAGCAGACTTTCATCTTTCTTATTGATTATCTTTGTTGTCTTATTAATTATTGATTCGAAATCAAATTGCAGAATGGAATCAATTTTTTCCATTTCAACGATCTATAATTAGTATTAACCAAAACTGGGTTTATCACAAATATCTCGTTAATTTTTGAAATCACTGCACCAAATTTATTACGTTCGGAAGGACAAATCGTGAGGACGTTTGCTAGTCGAAGTCTAAGAGGAAGCTAAAGAGTGAGTGGGAGAGAGAGAGAGAATGCATTGAGTCTGGTCCACGAAGAGCATCAGCGTAGCATCAGGCCGCTTAATGGTCGCGCCGACTATAAATTATGGTCCCGACCGGTGGAGAGAACGGTCTCTTTGGATCTCTAACTACCGCAAATAAACCCATGTGACGCATCCTCGACGAAGGGGAGAAAGAGAGGAGAGGACGAACGGGCAAGTAAATAAGACATCAAACAATTTAGACCGGTCGGATTGCTCGCGGACAGTCGTCAACAAGCGGCCGCACGAGCGCCCACAACGAGCTTGACGAGCTTGCGGAGGAAAGTGAACGCCGACCGTCGCTCGGTGACGCCATGACGGAGATGTATGTAAATGTAGATATAAAGAGAAAAAGAGAGGGGGGATAACGTGTTACGAGGACACGTGGTTGAAATATGAAAAATAGTCAATGCTATAAATTATCTGAAAATTGATTCTTCGATTTACTTAATTAAATAATTTCCAATTATTTAACTGATAAGTAAAGAAAGATATAAGGTGCAGCTAATACGAACTGTAATCTAAAATAACTCATTATTTATAGATTGTATCAATTCTTTTTTAAATTGAATATTTGTTAATCGACGTTTATTATTTTTAACAAATGATAAAAAAAAAAATCGAATCATTTCTTATAAACCTTGAACCCATACGTCTACATAAGGGTTATATGAATCATATCATATTTGACGGAACTTCTCAAACAGATATGAAACGTTAAAACATTTGTCGATACAACTAATAAAGAACGATAACCCTGTATATAAAAGAAAATTTTCTGGAGAAATCTCTTCTTAATTTCCATAAATGTTTCATTGGGCTTAAGAACGACCCAGATAAATTGACTTGTCCAATGTATAGAGAGAGTTCTAATCCGACTTCGCGATGATCCGAAAACCCAGCAGCACCGGAGCTGCTGGCCGTGTTTTCCAAGAAGGCAACAACTTCATTAGGCTGGATCCTCTCTCCGCCCGTTTCGACTCTATCGTGCCTTCCTCATGAATATGGATCCACCTTGACGCGTGCTGTGTTTCCATGCCCCGAATATATGTATATGTATGCCGAACCTGCGTAGAGATCCTCCTTGAAGTGGGAGTGGATCCTTTGGAGCGAGGATAAGGCATGCGTAATTCGAGGAAGACGAACGGAGCTTTACTCGGCAGTTCGAGTATACGTAAGGCTTAAGACACATTGAATTTCTATTGTCTAACGATATCGTTTGGTGGCTCGTTAAAGACTAGAGAACATCGATCGTTCCTCGCTCGATATATAGGGTCGATTGTGTTTACATATACACTTGGAACGCTATTGAGATGATGCATTTGAGAAATATTTATGCGAATATGAAGATTATTTTTATAGAATGTTGAATATGTTTGGTTCTAAATTAGGAGTTTTTTACAGAATGTTTATTTGGTAATTTTTTTAATAACATTTCTTAAAATTTTGTTGTGACAGAAAAAGAAATAAAATAGGTTAGTATATCTTCATTAAGTTTTCTCATAATTTGGATTTATCAATCGCATTTAATTTCGTAAAACTGATAGCTGTACTGGAAAGACTATCTCAAATGTCATGCATAATGGAGAAAACAATTCGAGATTTGAACAGCGGTGAGTAAGCAGACGTTGGCTTTCATCATTCCTGTCCCTTTTCCCTCATCGTCCTAGTTCCGAGTCCCTTTCCTCTCTCGACATCATAATTCTCTTTCTCGCTCATCGGCTCTCGAAATTCTTCCTTCGAGGATGCAACCACGCTGCTACTACTTTGCAGTGAAATAACGACGACATTATAAAAGATACCAAAGAAGCCTTAAAAAAAAAGCCTTTTTTTATGTCTCACTTTTATCCACTTTCGTTAAGATTCATTCAGCTTTTGTTTCATCCTCCGAGAGATAAATTTTTCGAGAAGCTTTACGAATTACGTGTATGTAAAATGGATGAGCGGTTGTGTGCCTTCGAAATAAAAAAAAAGGAGCCAACAAAACGTTTTTCAAAGAAATGAATCATTTATCGAATAGTTAAAACAAACATTCGTGAAAATTCGTGATACAAAAAAAACGGACGCATCCGTGATGCTCTGTAAGCCGACGTAGCTCTCGACCGGATGACCCGAGCGAGAATTTGTATAACGTTAGGAGACACGAAACGAAACTCGCTTCGAGCGGCCACGAATTTACGTTCTCGAGATTTCGCGGACCGCTACGTTCGAGACCATAAATCGTAGGATTTATGTACTAAGCGACGTAAGCCGCGATAAAATGATATTCCCCGAGGGTAACGGAACACGCTTCGCTTGGTCACGTACGTTTACGTCACTGTCCGTGTACTAATATTCGCGGTAAGAGTAGATTTAGTTTTCTTCGATTCTTATCTCGTTCTAACAACTCGAAATTTAGAAATATATTATTATTAATCGTAAGAGGGAGCCAGCGTTGCCAACTGAAATTATTGTCATCGTTACAAGATTTTGCATATTTTAATTTAAAATATTGTATGCGACAAGGATACAAAGCGTATTTTATCGTACGGTCAAAATAAAATGTCGATACTAAAATACATATTTATATAATTCGAAATCGGATAAAAAATTATTCTATAACACAATCAAGTTTAGCGATGTCTTAAATCGACTGTTATAATAATTAAATGCAGTCGGATTTACTGAGCACCAATTAATCAGGCGTAACATAAGTTTGACTAGCTTATTCCATGTATTTATAATAGATTATTAATTAGATGGGAAGCAAATTCGATTTCCAGTAGGTATAATTCTGTAGATTCGTAGGCAAGATAATAAAATCCGTGGATTTCCGTTTAATTCAGTAATAAATTAGTTAAAATATTTAAAGATATTAACTAATTTATGTACACTGAAAATACCATTTCCATTCATTTATCTAATTACAAAAAACGTTTAAATATAAAATATACGATAACTTGTATCGACGTTGAAGTAAATTCCAATTCTCGAGTCAAACTTTCAAGTTCCCTACCTATCGAACCAAGTAGAAACGAGTATCGTGAAGCCTTTTTTCTCCTATACCAAACTCCATTCGAACGAAATGGTCCATGATGGAAAGAGAACACTCGCGTAATCGTTCTATTCGTAAGTAAAACGATCGACCTAGTTCGACATGGAAGGACATCAAAGAAGGAAAACAGCGATTAACGTCGAGATGTATGCGTTATATACACGCGATATATCAGGGTAAAAATTTCGAGATGTAATTTGATTCGTCGTCTTTTACCTACATGAACGAAAAAGAGAGAGGGAAAGCTTTTCCACAAAAATTCTTTTCGAAATTCTCGCAGCTAATCGTAGCGCGATCCATTCGCGTCACTGGCAATGGAGTACCGTCAGTGAGACGCGATAAGAATGCTGGGTAAGGACCCCGGAGCAAAATCTATCACGATCGGCCCGACAGCTTTCGATTGACCCACATTTCGAAAAAGCGAAGAAACGAAGGCTTCGAGCAAGGAAATAGCGTGGTCGTGTGCGCAAGAACGGCAGCTGTTACAGAGTGGTAAGAGAGGTGTTTGCCTTTCCTTCGAAAAACACGTGCAAATATTATACCGACGTTGTGGCAGCCGGAAACGAGTGAGGAACGTCTCAAATATCTGACACGTGTTAGGAATCGAAAAAAATTCACGAATTTCCATCTTTCGTCCCTTTTTTACATCCTCTTTTACATCCCCTTTCTTTTATCGGATGTAGTTCGTCACTGTAACGTTTCTCTCAACGATTTTGACGATAAGAGTAGTTTTGTTCCATAGTTTACAATCAGATTGTCGGATTACATCGATAAAATCATTCGATTGTATGGTTTGGAGCAAATAATATTTCTGGATTCAAGATTAGATTCACCTGACCGATAAATTTAATATTCAACGAAACCGTTTCCCCGTAAAGGAATACGAAAATTTCTCGAATTTCATGTTCCAACATTTCCATTTCTCTCTTTTCGTTTTTCTCGTCCTGTCGAACGACTCTCAATGGCAAGACCCTCCTCTCTTTCCTCTAGCGTTGTATCCGAGCTTTCGTGTCGAATATTTCTCATCACCCCCTCTGTGTCCCGAATGTATCAATATGTGACCCACTTTTCCGCGTCTTGTCCAAGTTTTTCGGAATATCGGATTTTCCGACGTTTTTCAATATCCTTTCTCGCGAGTGTGTTTCAACCCTCGTGCGAGGGCCCGTGCTATACACGTATATGTATTAAGAATGCATGCGGGATCGGTAGAGAGGAGTCGGTGCTTTTGGAAAATGAAAACCTTCGCTCGTGTTGTTATTACTTTTGTTTTACATTCTAACACGTTCGTAAACAAATACGATACAAGCTCGAGAGTTGGACGTTCGCTGGTCCAATAAACTAGGTAGGTTAACGTTTTTGAAGACTATAAGAGAAATTCTAAGCCTACTCTAGAGTTCAACAGTTTTTCTAAATCATCGCTCTATACTTCGACATGGTATGTTAACTGGATATTTCAACATTTTTACGTGTGGCATATGGGTGATGCATTGACAAAATGTTTGACATCGTTTAACCCTGACTACGCTTAATTTCCTAGTGGTGTATGGACTCGACATTTGTGTACAAATATATTTTATTTTTACTTTACTGTATTGTTATGGATATAACAATATATTGCTTTTCAAATTTTATAATATATGATTTAAAAAAAATAAATGTGTGTTTATGTAAGTAAGAAACAAAGATGGTTTAGCTGAAACACTTTTTAAGAAGTAACCATCGTCAAAACGATCAGTTTTTGTTATAAAACCTTATTCGTTGTTACAGTCGGACCTGTGTCAAACCGTAACCTTTGTAAACGGGATAACAACTTTAATAAACGCATTTTATTTTAAATAATTTCGTGCCCTGATTCGAAGTCTGCATAAAGTTGTACCTTTTTTTGACTACACGATATAACTTCGGCTCGAGAAAATAAACAAAAAAAAAAGTAACCAAACGACATAGTCCGGAAATGCGAGTTTCAGAATGATAGAGTCGTGAACAGTGAAAAACTTTAAAAGAATTCGTCCTCGTAAGCGTTTCCTAGAACTTATCAAAAGACATTCGCATGATCTACGAGACCGAACGGGTTTTTTTTTTCCACTCGGAGATTTCATCGAAGGCAAACACAAACCCTATCGGACGGTAGCTTTTCGCTTTACCTCGATATTCCTACGAGGCACGACTTGGGAAAGAGGAAGGAAGAGGATGAGTGAGTCTTGGAAGAAGAAAAAAAAGGTCTCGTGTCGCGAGGAAGATACCGCGAGACAAGTTATTAAAAGGTCCATGGGCCTATCTCGACTCCGAGGCGCGCTGTTATTTCTGGAAAAGTAGGAGGAGCGTATCTGGCCCTCCTCGGCGAACAGAAAGAGAGAGAGAGAGAGCATCATCTCGGCGCCATCGAAGAACGCGCCTGCAGTGTCACCGGAACGGAAAGACGCAGGCATTCGTCGACGACGAGTTTGAATTCCTCTCTAAGCGCACTCCAAACTTTTCCTATTATTTATCGTTCACCTAGTTTGCAGTATTCTCAGGAAAAATATTATATTATGCGAGAGCTGAATATATCTCTCTCGTTATTTTCTTTTACCGGAAATACAAATGATCGGTGAACCCGATGGAAAGTCCGACAAATGTGCACATGTCATTGATAAATTTATAAATAGAAATTGTATCTTTTTCATAAGAATAATTTAAATTCAATGATTTTCATTGAATATTCATCATTTTCGTTTCATTCATCATAGTTTGAGAAACAAACCGATTTGTTGTATTAAAGATTAAAAAATCAAGGGACACGAGATGGAAGTGAATTAGAAAAAAAGAATACAAAATAACTTTGTCGTGTAAAACATGACATTTAAAAAAATTACAATACCGTTGTTTTACACGCGTGCCACATTCACGGCTCGTACACGAATGTTCACCGGGCGTTTAGATCTCCGGGAAGCATCTTTACGAGCCGCTAACGGATGCACCATCGTGCCAGGAAGAAGTGAGAGAAGTAAGCCGGAAACTACTATCGTCTCGAGCATGAGAAAATATTCCTCTTCGATGTTGGAACACGCTTCTTCCACATTTTTACCTTATATACAACGATGCGCGAACGATGTTCCGAGAAGTGTAACTTGCACGAGGATTATTATAGGAAAGAAAAATTCGCGGATGGTTTTCGAACTAAATAGTAATTTCATTGAAGTGTTGGAACAGGAAAGAGGATTATAAAAGGAAGATGGAATACGTTCGCGCGGTATTGCGCTTGAAAAGTGTATCTACAAAGTGTTAAAAAGAAAAAGTTTCCTTCTTTACAACCGCGAACTTTTCTATCCTTTCTTGCAAGGGCTTGGAAATAATGGCGTGTGTGAAAGAAGAGGGTTGGTTGCCCGCAAAACTGGAAAAACGAAAAGAGAAGGAAGAACTGAAGAGACGAGCGTGTGTTAAAATTTTTGCGTTTTTGTGACACTCGCTGCAAAAAAAAAAGAAAAAGATATGTAGATGAAGAAAAAGAGAGAAAGAGTGAAGGAAACTCTTTCGTTTCGTAGCCAACCACGCGTGCGAATGTCTCTCTTGTATTCTCTTTGTGGTCACGGTGGAACGTTAAATACGTCTATTTAATGGAATTTTAATGTTACTTTTTAAAACGAGCAAGACGCTCGCGGTATCCCAAAGTCTCTTTCTCTTTCTCTCCCTCTATATACCTCTTTCTCTTTTCCCACACGAAATCGCGCACGTAGATATATATCACCAGAGCTTTATGAACGCTCCGAATTTCGTGACGACCAGCCTTTTACGAGAGTTTAGACGTCTAACGCGAATGCGCGTAGCGTTACCCGCGCTAGCTTTTAATCGTTGAATAGAAGAGGACGACGACTCGCCACGGATTTTCCAGCCACGTCCACGCTCCACGGTTTCAGCTTACTACGAAACTGCATTCAACTAAAAAGCGAGGGAAAAAGAGTATGAGAATGTCCAGATGTCTAGACGATGTAAGCGAGTTTAGCCATTTTCTTTTCAGTGAGTAACTGTGATTTACAAAAGATTATCTTGATCTGATTTATTAAATCGTGTCATGAGTGAGTTCATTAGAATAAATATTACTGGTGCATTTATTATTGTAATGACGCTAGTAAGGAGACGTTGCAAATAATGGTGGATATGTAATTAATATAGGGGGTGTCTCAGCTGAAGGTGTCCAACTAAATATTTTCTTTGTTTTTAATAATGTGACAAACTTTTATGATTTACTTGGAATGGCGTTTAGGAAGAAATGTTCCGAAAAAAAGTTTTTTTGTTTTGTACAGGGTGTCCTAGCTGAAAGTGGCCAACTCAATATTTTCTTGTGTTCCTAATAATGCGACAAACTTGGAATGGTTTAGAAAGAGGTATATTATGAAACAATACATTTTTTTTGTATGTCAAAAGTGTATCGCATCATTAGAAACAACGAAAATCATTAGGTGCCCTCTTTTAGCTGGGTCACCCTGTATAATAATTGTTTTCATTGATAAATAAAGTATTAAAACGAACATCATTTAAATTTCAATCTAATTCTTACAATACGATAAAAAAAAGAGATACTTGATTAAAATTTAAGGGGGGAAATACCTTTATGCTGCCAAAAATAAGTCAATTTTTATGAATTTTTTTAGAAAGGAACATTTTGTCTTACATTTTCGAAACTTTGGGTATTATTTATTAATAATGTTTACTATTACAGTGTAGTTTTTGTGTTAAAAAATATTGAAAAATGGCGAAGTTATGGTACTATCTTCTGGAACGGTCGCGATAGGAGTTGGAAAATGGCGTAAGTTCTATTGTCTGTTGTATTCATTTGAGACAAACCACAAATAAAAGTTGTATTGTTAATACACATATGGTGTACCTAAACCAAAAAAAAGTGATCAAAAGCGAAATTTTAAGAAATAGTACGTTTTTAAAGAAAAAGTTTAAATTTTACGCCAAATCTTTTCGTTATTTTTCAGTAAAAACGTACTTTGTTTTCTACAATTTTTTAAATCTTGTAGGTTTGGGGAATAAGTAATACTGTAAATTGTTTGAAAGAGAATGTGTAATTTATGAAGTCAACAATGTTTAACATGGGTCTAAAGAACCAATATGGTAATTGAAATTATAGATATTTGATAAAAAGTTATTAATAAAGATGCGACGCATCATTGATTTAATATCTTTATGTAGCAAGAAAAAGCACGATTTATTGTTTATATTAACTACAGCGACGGCCCACTTTACATTTTGAATGTTATTTGTGTATGATTAATAAATAATACTCAAAGTTTCGTAAATGTTAGACAAAATGTTCCTTTCTAAAAAAATTCATAAAAATTGACTTATTTTCGGCCGCATAAAGGTATTTCCCCCCTTAAATAAATCGATAACAGAATGAACTTTAGTCAAACACCAAAATATTCCCATATTTTCCTAACAATAAATAAAACTATACCACCCGGTGATATTATCTACTCAAGATTCTTATCGGATTGACTTTTGGCTCCTAATTAAAAGGCAAAAGAATGGAAAGAGAGAGAGAAATGAAAGGAAGCATAACCTTAGAACCATTCGAGTGAAAAGAAACGGAATCGTTCGAGTGGTCCATTAGAATCTGAAAGAGCAGCAGCGAGGGTAGCATCCGATGCAGAACGCGCAGTAGCATCCACTATTTGAACTTGTACAAGATTCGCGCCCGTTTCTCTAGCGCGATCCGATTTAATATCGTGGAACGGCGAGTGCATTAATTAAACGATAGCGACGGAGTTAAGTGCCGAATCGGATTGGTTAAATAGCGCGATGAAAATTTAATTAAACGGCACATTACGCAGACCGAAATCGTTAAAGCTTTGTAGTTTGCGTGGCTGTCGTAGTCGTCGAGTCAAAAGAAAAGATGAGAGAAACGTACGAACGAAAGCACATGGAAGAGGAAAAGAAATGTTTGACAAAAAAAAAGCCTCGAGGATGTTCATTGACTTTGATCGAATTAATTTGTTACAAGTTTATCCAAGAAGATAAATCGTCGACGTTTTTATACTAAAATCTCAGATTGCATTTCTTTTTATTTTCGATACCGAAGTCCCGAAAAAAATACAAAACAATTCGATTAATTCCAGACAAGTGGGACGCCATCGATAACGAGAAAGTCTTACGGCCCGTCTCGAGTAGACGAGATTACGAAAGGTACTGCCTAATCGATTAAAATGAAAAGCAAGTTGAAAACTCGGAAGATCAGGAAAGAGAGACACGGAATCTTAGTTTCCCGTCAAAATAATCAAATAACTCGAGCACTTATTGGGTTTCGATAATTACCAACATGGAACGAGAGAGAAGTTATTTCCTTCGATCTTCTCGTATACCAGTGATACTCGAGAGAGTTTTTAGAGAAAGTTGTAAGTATAAGAGAATCCACGATAAGAATGTATCATCGAAAGAATCTCCTTCCGCAACGATTCGCTTATACATCCGAGAAAAATCTTATTCCGCGTACTCTAATGCTTCGAGAAAATGTTAACGATGCGAAGAGAAAGTAAATTCTCGCTCGTTCAAACGTTCCTCTCGGCCATGGGAATTTACTCTGCCTCTTTCCCTCCTTCTCTTTCTATCGAGAACGAGGGTAGAATGAAAAAAAAAAAAAACGATTTCCCTACATCTCTCGAAGGATGCCTTAACTCCCGCTTCACCTACGCACGTCGACACGTCGCGAAACTTTTAATAGAGTTCGAAGCGGGCTCTACCAGTCGGGTGAGATAAGAGCGGAAAGTAGGAAGGTAAAAAAAAAACTTGCTCGACGATGATATTAAATAGAGAAACCTTTTAAAAATTTTTAAATGCCTTCTCTCATTGGATATCTACACCGGTAAAAGAATTAAGCGTTAAGTCGCCATTAAAACTCTTGATAGAGTATAAAGAGCTAAAGATAACAACTCGAAGCGATACGTTCGACTATGTTCGAGATTAATCCATAAAGAATATAATTACTCAAGACATACCAGAGTTAATAAAGCAATTTTATAATAATTTGCTCGTGCGATTCTGGCAATGAAAACACGTCACGTTCTCAAAAGGACCGCGAGCTGATAATAAAATCGCGAAAACTTAGGTATATTAATCAAGTCAGAGCCGTATCTACGAACGGTAACGTAGATATGGTACGTTTGCGGGCAAACGGGACGAATTAATTAACATGATTAAATATGAAATAGCAGTTACCTTTCTCTCCCACCCTCCCTCCCTGTCTCTCTTTCTACGCTCGAGCGGAATCTCGCATGTGTTTCTCATCATATTCGACCACTTTCGAATCGGTCAAAGGTAAAACTCCAATCCCCGAAAAAATAAAGCTTCCGTTAGCGTTCTATTAAAAAGTAGTAGTACGGTATAAATTTTCTTTTTTTTTTTCTCATCCTTCTTTATGTATCTACCAACGGAGACGTGTAATCGTGGCTGGTCGACCGTAGCCAAAGGATCTTCGATGATGAAGTGCGTGTAGCCTCGGGAAATGATTTGAAATTTAATTAAAACTGCTATTTACCCGCGGGATCAATGTGCTAAAAAGAGAGCGTGAAGGGAAAAGTGTAGGTTGGTGCAGACCGGTGTGGATGGGAAGGAGAGAAAACTTTTTTCTCTACATCCATGAGTTTCCAGGTAAAATGGTTCCATGATTACTGGTAAACAGCGTGGAAAACGTAATTATCTGCAAAGATTTCCAAGAGGCCACCCTACTTCTTCTAACGCCACCCTCCCTCTCTTTTTCCTATCTGGACGCTTCCTCGTAATTCCCGTTTACTTTCTTTCATTGCATCGTCCTTGTTCTTCTCTCTTCTTTCCCCTCTATAGAATGTAAAACACCAAATTACCGGATTCGAGGCGAAGATTCACTTTCTCTCTCTCTCTCTCTCTCTCTCTTTCGCTCGGATCGAGCAAGAAGTTCGTGATATTACGAAGAAACGTTTTTTTTTTTTTTTTTTTATTATTTTGTCTGTGCTTTCCAAGCAACGCCACCATGTAGCGTTTGCTAACGCACTTATTTTCCCTACGACAGGGTCGACGCGTGTAATCTCCTAAAGTGCAACCCCCACTCTCTCTCTTATCCTTTTTTTATCTTTTTTGTTATCATGAACGGCGAGAAAAGCGGGTGCTTTTTTCTTATTGCATTCGATGTCACTTCGCGAGAGTTCGCGCAGCAACCCTTCTTCGCTCCTTTTTTTCGATCGTAGAAAAGTTTCAGGCTAGACGATAGAAGAAATCGATCGTAAGAAAAGGTAGAGAGTTATTATTATTATTACAAATTAACGGAGAATTAATCCGAATTGCGAAAGATGGGAAAAGCTTTTAGTGCAAGGATTTGAAGTCTCGTTCGTTCTACCGTGCAACGAGAAGCTCTTGGTGTCTCGAGAACGACGAAGTCTGGAAGGTTTCGCTTCGTTCTTCGTGTTAACCGCTAAGGTAGTAACCCTGTTAGAATTTTGCAGGTTAATTGCTGGAAAATAATCATCGTTAAAATAGAGAGGAGGGCAATCGACGGTGTTTTGCAGCTTGGTACGGCAGGTATAGCAACAATGTCAGCGTTTGCTAGGTAGATGGAAGGAATTCGTGGAATTCTCTTTTGAAAAGGAAAGAGAACGACTCTCGAAACTGTAGCCCTCTTTCGCGCGAGCTGCACGTCGCGACCGTTTTCTCAGAAGCCATGCAAAAGCAATAAAGAGTATGAGCAAAGAGAGAGAGAAGGTAAAGCTCGTATCGCCACGTTGTGGCGCTCGAGCCGGCGTACTATTAAATACCAACTTCATGGCTCCTTACGACCGAAATTTATTTCCATCCTGCCCGCCGGCTGCGAGCCTGCTAATTATCCATTTGCCATTCGCCGTTCTTGGTGCGACGTTTGAAAAACGGAAAGAGAGGGAGAAAATGTGAGATGCGAGTTCAGAAAATATTCTTGGCACGATTTTTGTTGTTTCTTTTTAACTTATCACGTTCATGAATGACGTACACGTCAGGGTCTAGTTTATTTTGGTAGTCGATCCTTGATATTATTGATTTGGAATAGGGTCTTTCTCACATTCCTGTGACCTTGAAATATTTTGTCAATCTGCAAATTTTATTCGTTCACATGTAATGGTGAAAATCTAAATAATTACGTAGGTGGCATATTTGCGTATCGATTTCTGCGGGAAACTGTAACTGAACATTCGTATGTAATTTCCTGACGAGCGTCTAGTCGTAGAGACATTCTACTAATGCGATCTTGCACCCCTTATATTAAGCTTTCTAATGAGCGATAGATCATTAAGATCGTTGGAGAATTTTGCTTTGTATAGGTTTTGTTATTCTGGGGAACAAAGAGGTATTTCCACTGCAAACATCACGTGTTTGTAATCTCCAGCCGACTTGGGCTCTAAGAAAAATATGTACTATCGTTATCTTGATGCGTCATACGGGGTGAGAAAGAAAGTAAAGATTTTGTTTTTTTTCCAAATAATGTTTGTAGAGACTTAACAATTTTCTTTTATTCATGTTCAAAAATTATATCGACCACGTGTCTATCTACCTTAAACTATAATCAATGAATTAAACAAACACCTAAGAAATCAAGAAAAATAGTCATTCATGAAAATTTTCCTTACCAAAACTCTTCTAGTTAGTACGACAGTCTTGAACTATAATTATTCGCATACAACCTAGGGAGTATAGTGATTCTTGAACGACAAGACACACCGTTGTCTTCGTCGTGTATCGTCTTAATACTTAATACTCAAGCTCGTTCTACGGCTCTAAGAGCAACGGCCGGTGCGTTTACGAGGCCGCTTCGAAATAACCGCTTTTGCTTCTCTCTCTATCCATCTATCCCTATCTCTCTCTATCTCTTCCTAGAGTACCACGAGCGAGGTGTGTACCAGCTGCACGGGGTTGAAATCATTCCCACGAGTATCCTCGAGTGGGAGGGAGGATAATCAAGCGTTTCGAAATAAGAAAGAGAGAGATAGACCGAGGATGCGTATGAGAAAGACGAAGAGACAAAGACAGCGAGAATGTCGCATCGTGTCGCATGATAAAACGTCCTGATTTACTACCTTCCGCATCACTGACTCACAACCCTCGAATTTTCGAAGAAAACTTTAACTCCAACGGTTCGAATCTTTATTTTTAGAAAGATAAATTCGACTACGGAAACTCATGATCGATCATGCGTTCATACCAATCCAAAGTTCCTATTACCATATATTAACGTTCATGTAACACGTCCATATGACTATCAAACGTAATCAACGTAATGAAAATGAATGGATGATGATCGATTTCGTGACCCTCATCGAATAGCGACCATTTTGAAGGTACCATTCGACTGTAACAATGCCGATCTAATTTGACCAATTTCCTGATCACTTCGATACGAAACGATAGGCTCTCACGCGATCGCTTCCTCTTAACGCGATTCCCACGTTCTCGAGAAGCGATCACCGGTGTTATTAGTTTAATCGGTGCGTGAACGAGGAAAAAGGTTTACAGGAAGAGAGAGAAAAAGTGAAAATTCCTAATAATCATAACCTACGTCGCTTGGCAGCTGTTCACGACGAAATATGTTCGTAATTAGGTACGTTGTTACGAGTTTAATCTTCTTTAAATCTCTAGGGATGAAGAAAAGGCCAGAGTGCGCATCGAAAACAACCATGCTTCTAGATGTATATACGTTAGATAGGAAACACGCATGCAGAACTTTTACACGCACGGTTAACCTTATAACAGCGACAGCTGTTCTCCGAAGAAACAAATTATAAAGGCCTGTCTCGCGTATCGATTCACTTCCGGCTCCATTCCCTGCTGCTGGGACTTTAAACGAAACGTCTCTCTCTCTAAACTCTGCTGGACCTAAAATTCGCTAGATTTGGCAAAGAGGGTAATCCTGATCATGATAATAACACCGAAGGATGTAACGACGCGTCACCGTAGAACTCGGTCAAAGAAAATGAAATTCGAACGGAAATTAACCGTTGATGAGAGTCACTCGAAGAATTAACAAACATCATCCTAACGAAGCTTTCCAATTAGTCTTCTAGGACAAGTGAGATAGAGAGAAAAGCTATCGAGTAATCCACGAGTGTTAAGAGCGGATAAAACCAAAGTTCGAGGAGCTTCGTCGACGCTACTGTCCTACCCTGTGGAATTTCTCGAATATGTTCTGAGAAAACACGTGAGAATGTGTAAGAGGGGGTGGGAGGGCTTACTTCGATAGGGTCGAGAGGAAGAAGAAACTTTGGACGAGGCAGATTGGAGCTGCGAAGTGCAGTCACGATTGCGAAGCCAGCGTTGCTGCATTAGACGACATACCGCAGAGAGAGGAAGAGAGAGAGATAGATACGTAGATAGCGGGTAGAAGAGAGATAGAGCCAGTAGGTAGGTATTACTCGACTAATCACTTCGTAACACGTCGGACGGTCGGTTCCTTCGAGGTCGGCGAGGATGAAGAAGAAGTAGAAGAAAGAGGAGGACGAAGAGATGGCGTTTCGAGATTCTGCAAGTGGTAGTATGTAGTGCGGGGTTAGCTGTCTCCTGCGAGTGGGTCGAGGGTGTTGGAAAGAGGTGAGACGGGCCAACAAACGGTGCCAAGTGCCAACTTCTCTTGTTAGAGAACAATTAAGAAATGCAGTGTAGCGACTACCCCTTCTTCGGCTCGCTCCCCTCGACCTACCGCCACCACGACCGTACCGCTATACCACTTTGCTACCCTTTCGCTAGCGCGGAAAAGAGAAACTTCGAGTCTATCTCAAATAATGGTAGCGTTCTCGACGATCGGTAAAAATATCATTTGACTTGGTCGTTCGAACAGAGACCATCTTTTCTCGGTTATTACTAAAGATACGTTTGTGATCATTTATCTATTATATGTATTGTATAATTTTAATAAAGAAGAATTTAATAAAATCTTTGTGAGAATTTATTTTTAGTAGTTTAACTCCATTTCATAGAAAAAATAGGTAATTTGTTTGAAAAATTGTAACAAGTGGAATGAATTCTTTGAAAGACTAATTTTTATATTAAAATATTGTCGTGTAACATACATTCGTTTTTCGTACTCAGAGATTTAATTCATTCACCAGAAACTCTATCATATTTTTCTTACAACAAATAACATATAATCTCAAATGAAATTGTATAATATGTCGTCATACAACACGGTACTTAAAGATCAAAAAGTGCGATATTCTAACAATGCGATTAATCAAACCTTGCAAATTCCGGCGCGACGACGAGAAGGAGACGGTGAGTCGTTGAAAATTCGGTTCGCCTTTTAAACGTGCAGTTCGACCCTACCACCCTCTTCCTTCTCTACTACCTACCTACTTCTACCCCTTTCTCCGCTAATTACTTCCAGACTCGAGTTGCAGTAACGACCTTCGCGACTATGATATATACGCTACCGGAAGTTTGCTCAAGTCGAAAAAGCTCGCGTGTCTTTATAAGCGTACTGTCTTTCCCACTCTCTCTCTCTCCCCTTTTCTCTCCCTCTTTTCTCCTGTGCGTTAGCCCCTGACGAATTGGACTTTCTAGTTTCGACGATTGGATGGATGGATTCGTTAATAAAGTGCGTGTCTTAATCAAGAAATATTTCTCCCTTTAGAGAAGATTCGTTTATAATTGGTGAATTAACGTGTTACCGTAAAATGCATGCGATGTAGTAACGATAGTATGATAATATTAGCATAGGATTAATATTAATTATATGTCAACGTTATTCCTTTATAAATATGAACAATTATACGAATATTAGAGTTCCTATATAATTGTCAATTTAATATTATAATTACATCGTGAAAATGATAGTAATTAACTTAATATTCATTTCATAGAACATAATGAAATTTATGTTAAAAATAGTCCTTGTTAGTCTACGGTCACCCTAGAAAGTTTTTAGTTTATTTTGATTTCACGTGTGCGGCATATAAAAGACCAATGGGATAATCGTGCCAACGGAAAGAAAACGACAAAGAAACGTCGATCGAAAAAAAAAAAAACAGCCTTTCCTGGAAAGCTCCTGGCATCGACGGGGGCAGGGATGAAAAAAATAAAAAGTATTACAACCGTTACCAGGGGGGGCAATAGTCGGCACGGCCGGTTAATGTTTCGTAATGGCGGACCGAAGGGGTTGATATCACCCTTCGTAACGGCCTGTACCAACGTGAAACGACCTCGCTGGTACCATCGAATCTGCGAGCAGTTTTCGTAGGAAGCTTCGTGACGGAAACGCGTATTGTCTTCTATCGAAATTCTAAACTTATTCCAAACTATAATTCGAACTTTTACTTCCTCGAGTCGTAAGATCGTAGGCATAAACAACGTGAAATATTTTCGTAGTTATTACGTGAAAATGATCTACCGTGAAATTTTTATTTTAGAAAGGGCTCTTCCGTCTCGAATTTTCATTCCATCTCGCACGAATTTTCTGTTTTTCTCTCTCTTTCTCTCTCTATCCATCTTTCTGCTTGCATACACACGGACAAGCACGCAAACACCGAGGCACTGTTCTCGATATTGATCCACGAGCGAAATTTAAGCCGACAGTCGTTCATCCGTACGCAGTATATGGAATAAAAGCAGTTTCATTGGAAACATCGTACGAAACGTAATGTCAACGAACGCCCCCGCACACCGCCGACACGAGCGACGATCATATACGACTCCGAATGTCACGTGAAATAACAGAATAAAACGCGTTTTCCTCCTGCCGTCACTTCCTCTCTCGCGAGTCTCGCCATACTATCTCTCTCTCTCTCCTTCCTCTTGCATCTATACTTGATCCCGACCGCAAAAAGAGCACGAAAATTCGCGAGTGAAAGTTTTCCGTGCGTATCTATAGATAGAAAATAAAAGGGATTAGTATTTCAGAAAAATTGTACCAGATTTTCTACTATTTTTTATTTTGCATTCTCTGTATAGATAATTAGATCGAATCTTAAATAATTTCTGTTTTAATTTATCATTTTTATTGTTTTTTTAACCCCCTTGATTGAATTTTCGTAAAACGGTGAAACACGTGTTTTTTTATTTTCCAAGTAGAATAATCATATCAATTTTCATGTATAGAACATCTTCGGAATCTGAGATATAGATGTTTTAATGCAATACAAATTTACTCCCTTAGAAACGGAATTTCCATAAATCCTTAGTATCTACAATGGTTAGTTTTTAGGTTAAATGGTTTGAGCTGAGCGATGATGAATCGGTCAGTCAATCAGGACATGTAATTTTATATACATAGATAAACAATAATTATATATTTAATATCATTTATAAAGTCTGCACATAAAAAAAAGAGTAATTCAAACACTAAATACATCATCACAATTTGTTCCCAGAAACGATAATAGGTTACGACTCTTTATGACGAGAACCCTTTGTAATATTATATGCAATTTGTTAGAACGTGACATATAAATTAAAAAAAAATTACCATTAAGATAAAAAAACGTATAAATCATAGCAGTATCTTCTCGAAACGGAACTCGAGTGTCTCAATGTCGAGGCTGCAAAGTCTGGAATAGTTGCACGCGACTCGTTTTGCTATGCGAGACGACGGGGTGGCCTCGCGCTCACGCGAGACGGTCAGTGTCGGACGAGTTTTTCACGTTCAAAGTAGAGTCCAAAACTCGCACGAGAGAGAGAGGAAGCCAAAACGACGACGCGGCTCAACCTGACCCTCGACCTCGAGGATCGCGGTAATTGCCTGCGAATGCCGCGACGTCGGCGCCTCTCTCGCTTTTTATTGCCGGTCGTTAGTATAATTAGCTCTCCTTGCGAGGAACGCTTTGGTTTCCGTTCTTGCGAGCTCTATTTCTCTCTCTTCCTTTTTAGAAGAAGCTCGATGAAATCGTCGTAAATTTAGAACAATTTCGAAGATCGGTTTTGGAATATCTCGATTTTTTTTTATGAAGGATTTCACACTAATCTTACCTGGCATAGTAAATTAATCGTTTTTAAACTTCTCTGAAATATTCTACATTATTGTTTTAGTTACTGCATGATATTTCTGTGATATAAATCTAATCATTTTTTCAATATTTATTTTTTCTTTTATCCGTTTTCTTCGGATGGAAGGTATCTATGTAGCCTATTTTACCGGTCGATGACCTTTTATAATGCTATCTTCTGCGAAATGTTCATTCTAAAATTGTACAGCTATAAATATTTATTATGCAAATGCCCAGATCGTGCACAAATTCTATTGTGGGATCAGAGAAGCAAGAGAAATTTTGATCAAAAAGACGAAAGGTAACCTGGGTATAACGTGATTTTAGCTGGCAGCGTCGTGAGCGTTTGTTTATTATTAGAAAAAAAAAATTATTTCGTTTTCCTACTGTTGTCTGTCTTAATTAAATTAACTACTACCTGCCTGCATATTCTTATAAAAAAAAAATAGGTATAGGTTAATTATCGACAGGTTTGCTGTTACACAAATACCGTATAGCTGTAATTGAGATTTAATTCGACTGCAACTTTCTACAAGTACGTACTTAAATTATAATCAAACGACACCATATCCAATATTTACTATGGCATAAAAATTTAACTAGATTGTAACGTTAAACAAAACCGTACTAAAATTCCAATCCATAGCCATCTAGCTGCGCACGATTACCCTACCCGCTACACCGGCCATTAACGTCACGAAAGACACCATAAAAGAGTAGTAAGTCTCTTAAGAATCAAAAGAAGGAGATCGATCCGCTATCATCGACGAAACACCGTAGCACAAAAGAAACATATGTATGAAACGTGTCAAAGATACCCCCGTTGCCTTTTTCCTTACGGGGGTGATTGTATACCTCGGTGGGGTATCTCGAGAGAAAAAAGCAGCCCTCGGGCATCACGGTGGATCCTCGCAGGCTCCCCTAGCACGTTCGAAATCCCGAAATACCCGAATTACCGGTCGCTCGAATGGTCGTTCGTGCGAAAACCGTGAGAAGTAAAGAAAGAGAGAGAGAGAAGGAAAATACGTAAAAGGGTGGGAGTAGAGAACGTGGTCGATGAGCCTGCTCGAAGGACGAAAATCGAAGGAACGAAAGCGTCGATGTGAAAACGACGTCGTCTTCTTCCAGCGTGGTGAAACGATGATCGAGAAAGAGAAAAAGAGATGAAAGATCGTTCGTATCGAGGCGAGGTGTTGATATCGCTCGTAACAATTTATTCGGTCGACCAACGACACGAGAGGGTGCATTTCTCTGTCTCTCTCTTTCTTTTCGCGAGAAAAAGAGACTCCCGTCGTCTTCTCTCGTCATCTCCTTCCTTTTTCCTCTTTCTTTTCAATATCACCGCACCGAGATAAAGCGAGATTCAATTTCCTTTCTCTCTCCTTCTTCCGGCATGTCGAACGCAGAAAAAGAGAGAGAGAGAAAAGTAGAAGAGAGATCTGAAATTCCTGCTACGGGCAGATATCGTTTGGGATATACCGCGTTTCCTCTTTCTCAACCTACCTATCTCTCTTTCGCTCTCTTACTACCAGAAGTGTCGAAGGGGAAAGAGAGATAACTTGGAACACGTGGGAAGGTTTTCGAGGGTGGCACGAATCTTCCTGCGAAGAGAGAGAAAGAAGAGCGAAAAGGAGAGAAAACGATTAGGCTCGAACGACCCTCCTCCTTTCGCTGTTTGCCCGATGAAGTATTCCGATAAGTCCAGGGCCACCCAAACGGCGATAAACGTTCGGTGTTTATTGATACGGACCAATTAGACCGTCCATCCTTGATCGATTTTTCCACGCCTCGATGGTTACGTGTGCAATCTTCGAATCGATCTCCTATAAACTTCACGCTTATAGCATATGCTATACAGTACTTTGAATACCATTCGTGAGATTAACGCGACAAGTATCGAAATGAAGAAAAAATAGAAAGATCTAGGCTAGAACGGAGACGAAAGTTTCATTTTCCACGATGACGAAAGTTCTTCGTTGCGGAGGGCGCGCTGGAGCGGGATGCTTTCATCCCGCGGCAAGGGGATATGCAAATGCGAACACGAAATTGAAATCTTCATTTCCGTCGAACGCGTTCGCATTCCTACGCCTGGAAGTTTGCGTTTCTTGTTTCGAAACGGGTTTCGAAACTCCCATCGTTACAAATCGTAACTAAAGCACTCGTGCAGTCGGTCCGAATGTATTTTCTTTCTCTCTCTTCCTCGTGGTACACGATCTATCTACAACGGATATACGTAAATATATATATATATATATACACCTGCACACATACACGTATATACATATATAGGCACGTCTTCGGTGCAGTCGCATTCCAAGCAGTGGGGTAAGTTCCAATTGAATAGAAGGAATAGAGAACGGACGATGCAGGGGGATGGTTCGCGCAATGCCTTGGCGGAGATCCACTTGCAGCAGCATCCCACTACCCCTTACCTCTCTCTCTCTTTTACCAAGCTTACGCTGAGAGCAGAGGGAGAGAGAGAGAGTAGAGAATCTCGTTAAGCCGCATAAAAGAACTTAAAGCGTAGTTAAGGCACGCTCGAATCTTAGAAGCTCGAAACCATAAGGCGAGCACGAGGAAGACAAAGAGAGAGAGAGAACGTAATACCAGGCGTAGTTTACAGCACGACACGGGGACTACGACTTTCATAAACCTAAGACTTAAGGTAGGATATTTTCTGTACCCACCGCCACCGTCCGAGATTTTCTCCTATCGGCTTGGATATTATGTCGTGCTGATCTCTTTTTTTTTCTCTTCTTTCTCCATCCTTTTTCTTTTCTCAGTTTTTTTTTTTTTTTGTTCTCATAGCAAGAGAGAATAGCCGCAGCATCCGTCGAGCAAACTTTTTACCGCGATACAAATGATTCCAAGAACCTCCTGGAAGAATACCGGCATTCTTCTAACACTGTAATTCTTCTGTGAAAGTATTATTATGTATATACTCTCATGATTCTCATTGAAATGATCTATTCCATGGAACGTGTATAACGCGAGAGAAGTTTTGATTTTGAAAATAAGAAACGTATATTCTTATAACGAACCCAACTTCGGAATCTACCTTTTTGCACGAGTAGAAAGTATTTTCAGTGATTTTAAAGGGAAAGTGAGGGTGTACGTACGTATGTGTGAAAAAAGAGGGCAAAGGAGGTTTTCTATCCAGAAGGGTGACCGTAATCCTGTGGTTGGCATATCCGTGCGTTCCGCGCAAGCTGCGTACTTTATATATTTCTCTTTCTTTTTCCCTTCTCTCTCGTTTCATTTTGTTTCCTTTTCTCACTCCTTTTTCTATCCACCCACAAATGACACATTTTCTTCTCGACTTCGTCGTATTATATTCCGTGGCTTCGGAACTTTCGAGATATAAAAAGGTAGATAAAAGGCAATCGAGGCGACCCTATTTCTCTCCGTCACTTTTTTTTTTTAAAAAATGCACCGAAATGTTATTTAAGACGTTTTCCACCAAGCTGGATTTAATTAAGTGTCATTACCACGCTACCTGTACCTCAAACGGTACAAGCTAAACGGTTTAATATATCTACGAAATTGTCTTTTTTTTTCCTATTGCAGTCCGTAAATTTACTATTTTTAAACATTTAAAAAGTAATATGTTTGGTATAACAAACAAATTTATTTAGCAATAAAAGATACAAAAGTAATAAAAAAAGTAGCGAAAGAAATATTAGTTGATATAGAAGTTAGTATCAGCGTGTACTGAAAACGGTACACGTGGCAGTGTTAAATGGCATTCTTGCTTCTAATTCCACTCTGGCATTAATCACGAATTTTTATTTACAGCTTTTGCATTTTATACCCTTCTCTTACCGCGCAGTTTTATTCAAGATACACCGGAGCAATCGGCTTTACAGCTAACACCTTCATCCCTTTTGCAAACGATTCCTGTTTCCCTTTGGAAGGAATATCGCTTTCTTTCAATCTCTCTCTCAAAATAGCTCTCTTTAAAACCACTGCAAGAGAAAAAAAGCGTCACGGTGAAAATAATACGGCGACACGGTTACGTCCGACGCTCCAGAGACGGAATATTAATATTGCGTTTTTGGAAATAATTATTGGCGGTAATCTGTATGCAGAACGGACGCGATCCGTCACGCGGTTATATTGTATATAACGTCGTTCCATTTTCACCGTAGTTTTATAATTAATCAACGTCAATTTTTAATATCCCGCGAGAGAACGAGATCGACGATGATCGATGGATCAACGCGTACCTCTACCTACCGGACCGCGCACACGATTTTTCCGTATTTCGAAATATTCCGTCGAGGCCTCTCGTTGCGCTTTTTGCCGGTCGAAAAAAAAACAGATCTTTATATTTCGAGACGAATCGTCATACTTCCCCAGCCATTCGTTGGCTCATAATATTTCATCGAATCGTCCAGTAAAACGACTAATTGGAAAAAAAAAGGTACTCGAATTGTGATCACATTTTCTCAGCTCAATGGTTCTCACATTTTTCAAGAAGATGCTTGCTAAAAAACAAAGACGTTTTTTTCATTTACTGTATTACCAATATTGTGTCTGATCTTTTACGGCTTCGCTCCTGTGAATAATCGAAGGACAACACAAGCGTCAGAAAAGTACCAATTTTAGAACGATCTATTTCGGTGAAATCTTGCTAGACGGATTGATCTGGAATGAACAAACCATTGACACCATCAGACATTCCTTATTTCAGATATTATTGAACCCTCGATGTATTTTCTGATTCAGACGCTCGACGATACCGATGAATGAAAAAATTCGTATCGATTTGTCCGATTTCATGGGCCAACTGTTTCATAACACTAAAATACAAATAACGTTGTCCAGTTTTACGTAGCTGTTCGTTCTTGATGCTACGTACTGAACAAAATAGAAGAAGAAAAATTCAGGGAAGAGGAAGTAAGAAGAAGCGAAAGAGACGGTAGAAGGCATGGAAAAGCCGACACACTACGTTCTGGGGCTTTTAATCTTGGAAATCTTTAAGACCGGCGGCGACCAAAAGGAACCTCTCGTCGTTGCATCTCTCTCTTTCTCTCTTCTTGGAGTCTTCTCGCATACCGCTTCTCTCTCTCCTTATTCCTCTTGCACTCCGTCTTACTTGGCTACTTGCGCAAACATCATTCGCAGATTTCTAGGGACTCCAAAGAGAGTACTCGCCCAAGCTTCTCGAGTTTACGGTTGAATTAAGGATTTACATAGAGTAATCCGCCGGTCGGAAGCAGACCTTCGTGATAAAAATAAAAGGGACGGGAGAAAAGAAATGTCGGGGGTGTGGCCGGAAGGAATGGAGCAAGATTTTTGACTTTTCTAAAGAACCTTGGTCTCTAATTAATAAACGCGTCTATACCGTCAGAATTTTCGCGACTTTTGTACATACAGTCCATTCGTGATTCGTTTTATCTCTCCCGTACGTGAATTTTCCGTGCAAAAGGACGAACAAATAAAACCCTGACGGTAGACGCGTCGAGGCCCGATAAATCAATCAGCTTCAATTATCTAAGTGCATACACGCCGTTGATTTTTCCGAAATATTTAGATTTGATTAGCGGAAAGAGAGAGAAACGAATGAGGCTGCTGTATATTTCACGCTCGGTCTAGATTCGATTTTCATCGACCGTATACAGAGTGGTTCATAAATGCATGTCGATACTTTTGATCGGGTCTTAACTTTCCTATATGAATTTCGGAGTAACACGAACGATTAACGAATAGGAAGAAAAAGGATATCGAATATTCCGTCCATTTAAACGAACTTCCAAGTCAGAAAAATTGACGTTAATCGCGAACGACGCTGCTAATCTCGCTGAATCTCGTTACAATGATAATGACAATAACGAAGCTGGCTGAATAAATTACGAAACTATGTTCTACCACCGTAGAATCTCGGAACTCGCGGCACGGTGCGCGTGTTCTACAGGGAACCTGAGAAATTTCAACCCGCAAATCCTCGGCCAAGACCAAATTGCATATGCAAAATGTATTTTATCATTAATGCTCTTCTATCGCAAGAGTTACGAAAGCATCGTATTTCCCGTACTAGATATCTACTATATATATACGTAAAATTACGAAATCCCTTTTCATTCGGCATACGAAGAGAAACGCCGCCCGTTACATATAAACGTGTAACATAACCAAACGAAAATAATTCGGAGAAACGATCGTTCGATTAAAATGAAAATTAAAGAGGAACATAGCTACCCGTACGAGAAATCGTATGCGTGATCTCGAAACACGGAAATCGACCGCGATGATTTCCGAGCGTTCAAAGTAATTTGCGCGCACATTTATGTACACGCACGCAGAGAACCCGTGGTACGCTACACGTCAAATGCGCGTGTAAATTGGATTAATGGATCAGTTTGAGAAGCGCGTCGAAATTAATATCCGTTCCGTTAGTTACTAGAGATTCGATACCGGGGAGCTTACAGATTCACGATCGTATCGCTCGGTGGCTACAGCCGAATCCGCAAGTGCAGATCAAATTAGTCGATTCATCGGTGAGAACATAGTACGCGGATCGCGTTCCGTAATTCGACGAGATCGTACAAATATTTGATCGACCGGTTATCGTTTTGTCTTCTTGAGAAATCTATCGATCGATTTGTTAGCTTTTATAGTTTTTTTTTTTTCAATAATCTTTCATATTTACTTGTATTACAAACTATACGAGTACTCTTACACCAATAATATGAACAATTTCAGCAAAATTGTTAATTGATACCACTTGGACTATAGAATCAAAAGTGAAATTGTAATTCCTAAACGGTTACTGCGTTAAAAGCACTTGTAAAGGGACAAATATGATTTTTTTAAATATAATTCTCTGTAAAAGGATTCAATGTATTTAATAATTTGGCTGACTCACATTTTAACTTCAAAGAAAGATTCTTCACAAAGTGCTACTTTAACGCTGATGCAATGGTATACAAAGATACTAGAAATATAAACGTTCGTCGAACCCTAACAAGAGATATCCTTCTTATCGATGCTTCGGCAAACATCATTGATCCAAAAGTCTTGGAATCTTTTATCGTGATATACGAGCCATCGGGACGCGCACGTTAAACGCAAGAGTACCCTACGTTAGGCGAGATTATTTACCCTATGCTATCGGCGTTTATTCTGCATCGACAGAGCCGGAAATCGCGTTGTAGTCAACTTGAAAATCAACGTTTCTCGCCTCAGGCGAGATTGAGTTTCCAATGCCGAGACATTGTGGTCAGGATTAACCTATATGTGACTGAGAAAATACCTTGGGACTATTTTCACTTTTTACTAAGGTTTTTTTTCTATTAATGATAATTACTTCGGTTAACAGTTCTACAAAATCTAAAAAAATTTTATCAAATGTATTTTCTTATCTTCTTCTATTTCTTATTAAAAAGCAGGAAACAGATTTTATTTTGAATTTTTATAAAAAACAAATGGAAATTAATAAAACACTAGTTTATTCGTGAAAGAAGTTATAAATGACACAAAGAATGATAAAAATAAAAGCTGTTCCAAAATCGATGCAAAATTTAGTAGGCGGTACTTATTCTCCGGTTTGACTTTTCTTTTTCAACGAAAAGTTCTTCGTTTTTTAAAGAAATTAAAATAGATCATTCATCCATTTCCATTGTTTTCCCGGTATTTTTAATTCGTACACGCGAGGGCGTGACAGATTTACGTTAATCGTATTTATAATAAAAATGAGAGAATACAAGAGGTAACGTTCGAGTAAGTGCTTTCGCGAGTACTCGTCTCAAATAGGATAATAACGATATGCCGTACAACTATATAACTTGATATTTTCCATTTGCAGAGCACGCTAACGTTATCGAGGTTAATCCGTTAAAAAGCCAACTTTAGGTATATTATTTCTACGTCTATTCTATTTTAAGAATATCACGGGAATGGAATTGTTCGCTGCCGCACTTAAGAAACTGTAAAGGTTGAGCGGATCTGTGTATTCTTCAGAGAAAAACCAATCATATTAAAAGACACTTTTCTCCTGATCCGCAAGTCCAATTTGGACGATTATTTATTCATGCAATTTAGTACACTATATATATATTGTATAATTGACTTAGAGGGTTATTTAATTAAACGAAGAAGGAAAGAGCAGATCCAAGTTATAGTTGGGAGAAAAATTGATTCAATTTTTGAGACTTTCAAATTACTTTTATAAAATATAGATTGAGCATCTCGAGAAGCGAACGCAGTTTGAATCAAACCAAAGAAATACGCAATTATCGAAAAAATACTTCTACTACTTAAACATGTATTTACTTCAAGATTATATATAATTTCCAATAAAAAAAAAAAAAAAACATTCTATGACTATTTTTAGCTTCGGAATCCCCTTTAAATCGTTTCACTTTTTCTCACGTAACACCCATATAACACGAACACCTAAAAAAAAATATATAAGAACTAAAAATACTCTCCCTCGATATCCCACGTACGAATTAAAGAGAATAAAGGACGCAAAACAAAAAAGAAATATGAATGGAAAGTAAAAAAAAAAACGAAGTACGATCGAAAATACCCATGCAATCCGTTTGACGCGTCGCGACTAAAACCGAGGTAGAACAAAATCGTGAATTTCGCAAAGGATATCGTATTCCTGTGCTTCCGAAAGCACGCAGAGAGGACAGGATACACCCGACGTCCGCGAAGCCCCTCCCTCCTTCTCTTGGATGCACGGCGTGGCCCTTTTCTACTACGGCGGAAGACGAGGTGAGCGAGAGAGAGAGAGGGAAACTGCGAGTACGAGGAGCAAGCAAACAAGAGAGAGGGAGATGGTGTTGCACAGGAGTAAGCGAGAAACACACACGCGATAGGGAACACGCAGCGAGCCGAAGCAAGCGTACACTCGACTTCCACACGAGCAGCCAGCCCAGCCAAGCGACCAGCCATACCGAGCAGCAACCATACCGGCCGACCGACCATTCCACATTCCATTCGACGGTTCTCTCTCTACCCTGGCCACATAATGAAGTCAGTCCCGAGCGTTCTAAGCCCTGGTAATATCGCGTGGCAGTGCGAAAGAGACAGAGAGAGAGAGAGAGAGAACAGGACCCTCCTCTTCCTCGTCGCTCCTCACATCCCTCCCACGGTCCTTCGCCACCCCCAAGATAATATTGGTGATGTATGCTAACGGGCTTTTCGGGCAGGGTATACGTTTTTACCGACCCTTCTCTTGTATGCGTGTATGCTATATCGTATATATTCCATCCTTGTCTTCACTTTTTCTCTGTCTCGGTTTCTACCTTCTCTCTCTCTTGCTTCCCAAGCTTAAACGATTCGCCATGCGAGAAGGGTGTAGAAGGTAGCTTCGGGTCCACTATATGTGCGTGTATATATCTATCTCCTCACCCCCTTAAGAAAAACGTCGGGGAGAGTTTAATCCCTCGTGGATCGCCACGAAAAGTGTTTTCGCACGTTGCGAAAATTCTACCCGGTAAACCACGGAGACTTCGTTAACCTTCGTGCAAAGGGGAGCTAGATAGTACGGGATAGAGGGAGTTTTGGATTTTTATGAGAATCCTTTGGATTTTGCTGGGAGATATCGTTGAGTTCGGTAGGTGATAATGGTTAATGTGGTAGGGAAGAAAGTTTTAGGGTGGTATGGTGGTTAATGCGAATTTGAGAAACTTGTTTTGGGGGAGATTTTTTTTTCTCGGTCGGTGAGTCTACGTTAAGGATGCTTATAATTTTGAAAAAGTTCATTTTTGTTATCGTTACGGCTATTTGAATACGGTAATCGGGAGAATTGTGACAAAAATTATTTAGAGTGTGTATTGTACCTTTTCTTTCAAACCTTTTGTTTTGTTCTTAAAAGAATTGAGAACATATGGGGACTAGGGTGTTTTTTATCATTCTTTTTGTCAGTATTACCAACATGATCGAAGTATAATCGCAAATTTCTCCCCCAGCTAAAAACAATTGTATTTTATTTTAAATTAAATAATGAATTAATTAAATTAAATCATGAAACATCTGATTATTCCGAATAGCCAAAAACTTAACCTTTCAAGTAAACCGATTTTGTTCGCTCTTCGAATTATAACACTGCCTCACCATTTTCCTAATTATTACTACTATTTTATCTGTGTAAGATGATAAAAAAAATTGTTATTCCAACCTACAAAAATGTTCTATCACGCAAAATAAAAAAACTGGATAAGTTTATCCCGAGAAACATTAATTCTCCACTTAACATCATCCTCCGATGAAATTATGCCCATGACTAAGAGCACCAAGAAGCTTTCTCGTAAAATGATCTCGCGTACGAGTTTCCACTAGACGATGAATAATAAACTCCCAGCCGTGAGAAGTTATCAAGAGCATTCTGAAACACTTTCACGTTTAGTTCCCACGTGATCGTTGAAAAGCGAAGTCCCGAGACAAACGATTCGTTTTCCTTCGTACGATTAAAATTGCGAAAGAGAGACCGGTCGTCGTTGTTGTCGTTGGCTCGGACCGCGACGCTTTTCCTTTCTCCTCGAATTCTCGTTTAAATTTGCGGCGTTAATACGAGCAGCCCGATAATGTCCCTCAAGCTCGCCTATCGGCTCGAGGGCAATTTTTCATCTTGACAGAAAAGTAACGTGATCGCGACTTAATCTGGTGGCCCGTTATACGTATCTACGCTCTCGCTCGCTCTCGCGCGTATCGCGATCTCTACTCGACGACGAGTGCCTTTGCAACGAGTTGCAAGGAAAAAGGCGTCAAAATGTACAACGATGTTCGTGTAAAATAAATCTCGAGCTATCGTGCTCTCTTCCGGGTTGGCACGCTCGACGTCGCCCGTGTACATTGTAAAGAATTATTATGGAATCGTCTTGACAGATTTCTCGAGCCGAAAGAACCTTTTTTTATTCCCGTTTTGGTCATTAGGGAAACAAATTTTTCGATATTATACCATTTCATTTTTAATGGTATATTAGTTATTACGTTGTGAAAAAAAATATGTTCGAGTTATTGGTAGGTGAGTCGAAGACGGATCAGAGAGTACAAAGACAAAATTTAATGTATTGTCTACTGCAAAAAGGTTCAATTATTTCTACCCAAGGTAAAATAGCAAATTTGAGTAATATAAAAAAGTTTATACATTAAATACAAAGAATTAAATTAGAATGAAAAAGATATTGGCATACATGCTAAGACCAAAATGGGTGATTAAACTTTAGCATTAGATTCAACTGTTCCTAAGAATAAAACCAGGAGATATGAACATTTATTCAAGAAAATTCTTCCTTTCAAAAATATGAGCACTATTTATATAAAAAATTTACTAGACTAGCTGTCCCAAATCAAATTTCAACCATTCAACCACTCAGACATTTTTAAACATCGACAATTTAAAAATTTATATTTATATATCCAGTAGCATCTGACAATCGTCCGTTTTTCATACACCACAATTTTTATCAAACCCACCTACAAGCAACTCGACCAAATCTTTTGACAACCTACCAAGTAAAAAATAATTAAACATAAAATGGTATAACGTAGCAAATATGTCACCTTAGAGCCAACAGTCGCGTGCAAAAGAATAATTTATCTTTTTGAACCTTTAACACGTTTATCACAAAACTTACAACATAAGTGCCTGGCATCGTTCAACACATAATAAACGTGGAGCATGCTCGAACAAAGATAAAACGATTTCTTCCGCCTTGATAATAAAATCGCAATAATAGAACAACTTTGATAACGACTTTTAAAGATTAGAACGTCATATGTTCTCTCGTTCTCTTTCCTCCCACGCCAATATCTACCTACTTTCTTCCGACACGAGCGAACTCGATCGTACGCGAGCATCAACCCGTACACGAGAGGCACACTCGAAAAGAGAATAACAGCTTTCTAATTCCGTTTTGATCGCTTAGCCCTGGCATGCGCCACCAACCCCTCGCTTACACGTGTCCATTTTGCGAGTTTCGAAAAGGGAATATATAAAAAAAAAAAGAAAGAAACTTTCTCCCTAAGTAAACTTCCAAAGCGTTCTCTCCCCTGTCGTACAGACGATGGAAAAAAATACTTCGTTTACCGAGTTAGTCTCAAGTTCGAGTTCCGTACATGTCCTGCGCTTGAAATACGTTGGAAATAAAAATAGAAATACACTGGAGGTAGGGTGTAATTCACTGGGTGTTCGGAAAAGAATTCACTCGCTAGCCTTTTCCTATGGTTTCATGGAAAGATAAACGAGAGAATACCATGTTTCAACACGTAACTTGGTCGAACCGCTTAGTTTCATATCCCTACGAAAGGAAGCAAAGCACGAAGATCGTCTAACCTTTGTGATGCCTCAGGTGAGATCGACCGCAGCAAGGTTGTTCGAAATAAGCGTGTCCAGGATGAGCACCGGCTGGTCTGTTGGCCATGCCGCTAGGCAGAATATGTCCCAGGACAGCTGCTAGAACAGCTGCCCTCGCGAGCAAGGCCATCGTATCCGGTAACCTTTGTCTCTGCATCCTCTTAGTAGTCTTCGATCTTGTAACTTTTTATTTCCCTCGATGAACAACAAAAATCGAACCAATCACCAGAAAAAGTATTCGTACACTTGATTAACTTATAAGCGAAGAATAAAGAAAGATAACACAAATATTCGATGAATTTTCTTCTCACCTATCCATCTCAAACTTAGCAATCGGAAGAAGAAAAAAATGGGAGAAACAAATCACTAGGTATTTTAAAAATGAATTCAATTCGTCGAACACGCGCACCTAATATTTCGCCCTTCGTAGTCGGCAAAGCACTGACGGACATTCACCGTCCTGGTATAAACGCGTCTCCTTCGTTTATCCTTCTCTTTCCTGAATCTCATACGGTGTTTCTATGATCTATCCGTCTCGCTCTTGGCTTCGAGGCACGGAGCCTTTAACGGTGAGATACACACAGGTATACGCACGGAGGGACGAAGAGAGATGGAAACTCGACCGCGTGCTCGTTCCGTATCTTCTCTCTCTTTCTCTCTTCCTCGTACTTCTACAGTCTTCCTTTCTCCTGGCGGTACCGCCTTCGAGGACAAAGGAATTCTTCCTTCGCTTCTATCCTTCTCTCTCTTACTCTCGATGACTCGTGTTCTTCTTTTCTTCGAGCCGTGCTTGCCGTACGAAAAATATAAAGGTTAGCCCTTTTCTAAATTTCTTTTTCCTTTCTTTTTTATATTATTTAAATAAATTGTTCCTTCTTTTTATTTTATATATAATATAATATAATTTCTCGGTTGACCCTTAACGCATCTCGAAACGTATCGGGCTACATCCGTTTCCCGCCGATCGTCGAAACCATATTAAGTAACACGCTTGGAATGACGTTCTTGACCTAGTCCTTCCTTTATCTTCGTTCTTACGAAAGAGAGAGCGAGAGTATCTCTTCTTCGAATATTATACAATGAAGTTCGATTATTTGAACTTAAGAGCGAGTACCGGGTACAACTAAATAGAAAACGGATGTAAAAGTTTTTCGTCACATCCGTTCCATCGAGGCACCACCACTATCGATATTTCGTTTTTCACTGCTTAACGCGACGCGCACTCTTCTTTATTATGTATCGGACATCTCACGGTAAAGTACGATGTCTTTTTTTTTTAATAAAATCGATAATTTTAGTTAACGAGATACGGTGCTAACGATTATAATGATAATCTGTTGCTTGAGAGATCGAAAGGGGGGAAAAACACGCGTTGCACACGATGTGCGAGAGGAGTTATGGCGGGACAACGCGAATACGTTCAGACGAGACGCAATAACAACCTCCCTCGATGGAGGCCGCGGCACGACTGTTACCCTCGCTCGAGCGTTGCCGCGTTCAGGTCCTCGGTCACGCTCGGTAACCTTCGGTTTACTTCGGCAACGCTCGTGGCTCTCGTGCCGCCGCTGACACCGGCGCCGCCGCAACTTCCTCGACCACGCGTCTGCTTTCTTCTGTCGTTACGAGGAAATACGTTTTTTTTTTAGAATTGGTGAAAAAAGGGAGAGGTTAAATTGTATTTACTTGTGTAGTACCTCTGTTATCGTTGGATCAAATTTTTATACCGTAGTTTGTTTCGAGTGAAATGAAAAATGCTGTTATTGTCACTGTTGGGTACAAGTGTGTAAAACGTTCAAGGTTGGTAGTGACTTTTTCGATAATTATTGTGTGCAATTTTTTAGTAGGACTAATATTAATAGTTTTGAACATAAACAAATTCTTAAAGTTGGAAGGAGGGCAAGCATATTTTATTCATTTTTAATACGTTGAAAAGGATTAAGAATATTAAACACATATAATATTCATAATTGTATATGTTTCGTGTCGCATTGTGTAGTTTTGTTAGTAGTACGATTAAAAAATTGTTTTTTCTTGTATAACAGGTTCAGAAAGAACTTTAAAACCATAATATCACACTTCTTTTATAAGAAAAGTTATATAATACTTACTATATAAGTATTTATAACTTATTTATATAACTTATTTATAAATAGTTATATAACGACTTATTTATTAATAATCAAGAAAAATTACAAAACGTAAAGTAGGGCTTTGTCATTTCATCCAGCTAGAAGATTCATGGAAATCTTGTCGATTCGAGGAATCGACAAAAGACTCGCGCTGTTCTTCGGAAAAGTACGTAGCGACGAACTACGCGTTCTTACATCAGTTTGTGTTAATCAAGACTAGGAAAATTCACAAAAGTTTCGGAAGAAAATGCGTTGAAACAATTTTTTCTTTTTAAAAAAACAGTTGGACTTTGCTTGATACGTTGATCTTCAAAACTTTAATCGTTTAGTGGACACGCAACGCGATCGCGCTTCTCTTGTTCTACGTCTAACGAAAAAGTGCCAGCTCATCGGTTTGTAAAGTTGTGCTGCCTGGATGTTTTCATATATTCAGAAATTATTAACCATAATATTTTTTTATTTACACACATAGAAATGACACAATAATAATGAAAACCTGTTTTTTTAATTATAAATTTCGACATCCCATAGTTTTTTAGCTGCCCAAAGACTTTTGTTCCCAAGTCTATAATTACGACTAGAGATAATATAGAATTTTTATTACGAATTTATCGAACGGATTAATCACTGGATTAAATCCGGTAAGTCGTAGTAAAGTCCAGTGATCATAGCGAACGGACCGAGTGTCCTCGTGTTTCTTAATTTACGTATTATTCTAATTATTTTACACATTCATTATCTTTCTTTAATAAACTTATTTAACCATACTATTCGAAATCTCGATTCTCACGCAAGATCTTACACTTGAATAAAAACCTAGCATTCAAATTACACGCGTGTTACAAAACGAGAAAGATGATAAAAAAAGCAGTGTTTATTCGACATAGATCGCGTTAACCAGTAGCTCGCGATAAATCTCGACCGTTTTAAATAAAAATCAGAGGAGTACCGGAGAACGAATCTCGTAAAGGAATTTTCCCCTCGCTAACTCGAGAACTCGTGGGAATTAGATTTAACCGATAGCGCGATGCATCGAAGATCCGACTGGCGTAACTTCTTGGGGAAAACGAAAAATAAATGATCCCAACTCGGAGTCGTTCTTATCGGCTGCCGGGTGTCAAGAGGAACGCCTAGAGGCGGGCATCTTCTTCGACTCCCGAAGGAGAGAAAGCGAAGGAGAAAGAAGAACACGAGGAAGGAGAAAAAGGTAGGAAGAGGAACGTCGCGAAGGAATAGGTAAGGAAGCTCGTGCGAGACAGAAAGAGAGAGAGAGAAGCGAAGGGGCGGTATGAATAAGTCGATATGCTAATGCGAAAACCCCCAAAGTTAGCTGAGCCGAGCGCGGCTAAAGAAAGTTACGAGGCATCCGGGGGTGTTCGGTACAAAGTGTCCCTGGCTAACGCAAAGAGGAGAGAAGTGGAACGGGGTGGGCTGGAGAAAGAAGAGGACGATTTTGTAGCTGAGACGACGCAACGAACGAACCTTACCTCCAACCCACGCCATTATCACTCGGTACAAACCACTTCCTTTGTCATCTTCCTCGTCTCCCTACCTTCTCCGTGAGCCTCCAGAAAGATAGGAAGGAAAAGGAGAGAAGAAGCCCAGGACCGGTGTACCGAAGGTACAGGAAGGGAAGTCGTAAGAATTTTAGAACAAAGGAGAACGACCCGTTATAGAGGCAGTCGGCTTTTCCTTCTTGGATTCTCGTCCTTGCTGGGTTGCTTGGCTGTGAGACGAAAGAGGCGAAGGAAGAAGGAGTCAGAAGTCTGGAGTTTCTCCTACGAAGCCTGGAAATCCATCGACCGCCTATCCCATTTCATTTGAAATAGTTTAGAATTGCATGAGCCTCTTTCTCTGTTCTCTGACGCTCGAGGACGACGACGGAGCTTCTTACTAGAAACGCGTGCGAATTCTCTCTCCTTCTTTTTCTTTACCTTTTTTCCCTCTCTTCCTACGTTTCTGAAGAAGACTCGCGTGGACGAGAGCAAATAGCCGGAAAAAGCGTGGAATGATTCTCGGGTGGGAAGAGACGTTTAACGCTTGAAATATAAGACGATGGCGAAGCTGAGAGAGGTAGGACGAAACACAACGAGAAACCCGCGAACGAACGGCAAAAGGTTGATATCTCTCGGAGGTGTCTAAGAAAAGCAAAGGACTTTGGTCCTCTCTTCGTTCGCCTCATCTTCTTTTCTCTCCTTTGGAGTCGACGTTTCGAGGGATATAAATTCTCGAGAGACGTTAAGACGAAATCCTTTTGCTTCTTTGCACCTAGGGGGATGCGTGCGTTTCGTTTCCTTTCTCTCTCTTCTTTTTCCACACAAGATTCTATCTCAATACGTGGAACAGATGAAACGTGTAATCCGATTTTATTCAAACTGGATAACTCGAGCCGGAATAGCGTAGACCGAGGCACGTTGATACATTTTCTCGTTTTTAATTTTTGTAATTTTTATTTGAATTAATTATCAAATGGAAAATATGTTATAATATACTTTGAATCTTCCTCTTTATATAGTAAAAGTTTTGACTTAAAAAAATAAATACAAAAAAAGTTAGAGAAGGTTTAGGCGAGGAAGGAAAAATGTATCAGTGGGCCCCACAATGGGGCAAGTTGATACAGCTGTCAAAATGGTAACTAAAACCAACAAAATTAACAATAAACAATCAATCACTTTCTGAATCAGCATAACAATTCATGCATTTACAATTTTAGACATATCTGCTAGTGATAGACCTTTAGCAACGTTAAACCTTCTTTTACAGAATCCAACATTTCTTGTGATATTTCACTACGATTCGTTTTTTAAATAAAATTTCGTACTATTGATTTATAAATAAGAAGAAAGAATCAGATAAGAAATAGCCAGGGTAAATTGATACACTGTATCAACTTACCCCACGACGAGTAATTGTATAAAACCATGTCTATACGAAAAAGTAGAGCATATAAATAAAGTAACAAAACGTAGTTTTCTTACCTTTGAATGATTCAATAAGACGACATATTAGTTTACGATATAAAGTTTCAAATAGCGTCTTCAGACGGTTCGAGAAGTCGACACGAATATTTACTTTATGGTCGTGAAAACGAAAAATATGAATAAAAAGTTCTAATGTTATAGTACCTTGTCGTGTGCTTTGTACTAGTAAGAATTGAAGTAAAAGACTTGAAATAGCTCGCAAAAATCGAAATATATGTACCCAGTGTCCTGATAATTGCATTGTATCAACGTGCCCCTGTATCAACTTGCCCCGGTCTCCCCTACCACCGATCGCTTTGATAGAAATGTTCATAACCGTGGATCTTCGAACTTTCAGAGGATTTTGTCATTAGAAGTATCTTTTTAGAAAGTTTATTGGAAATCGATGAACGACGTGTTCGTACCTACTTTCACGAGTTTCCAGGGGTAACGCTCGGCATTGGGTATAGGAGGGTGAACGGAGGAAGCTTGATCCTTCGTTAGCCGCGCTCGAATGGAGGCAAACGTCTGGGCTGTCATAAAAAAAGAACGATGAGAAGGCTTTCGCGGGATATTAAATATTCAGGAACGTCAAATCGAGTCCACATTATCCTCTTATTCCGCGGCAGGCACTTTGCCGAGATTCTCTTGCTCTCTTTCTATATATAGCTCTCTATATATCGCTCTCTTTTTCTATCGCATGCACGCGTTTGAAGCCGCGAAGCTTTCCAAAGCACGCTTCGCAGCTTCGAAGGCGCTACTCGGTTTTTCGTGGATACTTTCTCGTCTTTATCTGCCTTCCCCCTTTCTCTCTCTCTCTTTTTTCGCTCTCTCACGCTTTTTCGTACGAGCGAACAGAAAATATTTGTCGTCCCGAAGATCAACAAAATCCCGTGGCTGGAACGCGAGACGAAATTCCCTTTCGTGTTTCGCGATTTAGACCCTTTTCCCATCACCTTCAAATATGTTTCCGTATTTGCTGGATATTACGCGCACGCGTTAGAAAATTTAACGAAATCTTTTTATAACGCCTGGTAAATAATGAAAAAAAATCTCATAACCCTACAATTTCTTTTCTCACGTTTCTAATTTATAACTAAGGAAAAAAAAATGTTCAATAATAACGATACGTGCGTCCACGTAACAGCTGATTTTTTTTTTTCTTTGGAAGATACGTTCCGCCCACTCGTATCTCTCGCGTCTGGTTCTCTCGATCGAAGCATAAAACGATCCTGCGGCTACGGTTCACTAAATCATAGCTAATATCCAACACCGTCGGGCTCGTAGCCCGTACTTATCCATGTAACACACGGTATACCCAGGCATCGAGATCTCATCGTCCGATCGTACGCAACCGAGACACTTCGTTCTTACCTTTTCTCGAACATCTCACTCACATAATTCTACCGATGTGTCTACTCCGCCTTTTATTCTCGTGCGTGAGAAAAACACAACGCTAAAAAAAATATATCGAATTCCTTTCAACAAAACCCTCCTTTGATCGGGCGTGGAATAAAAAAGGTAGACTCGTACGTCGAAAGTATTATCTCCCCAGCCACAAAAGGAGAATCATCGAATCTTCGCGATTTGCTAGCCCTTAACAAGCCCTTCTCAGAGAATCCTACCTTCTGGCTTTCGTGCATTCGACGTAAAGATAGCTCGTTAAAATGGAATTAGCTTAACGATCACCGCAGACTCGAAGATCGATTAGTGGAAACAGTAAAATCGAGTAGGTTGTGCATCGAGGAGATCCTAAATGCGAAAGATAGAGAGAGAGAGAGGGAGCAGAACTTGGAAGGACGAGTGCTCTCGAGAAAAGCTCACGCGCGACCTCCGAAAGAGAATTCGTCAATAGTTTGGCCCTAAATCACGCGTGTGTGTGCGAGAAGAAGCTAGAGAGAGACGTATATATCGAAGTGGAAGATCGAAGGAGGGTATCCTGAACAATAGCATCGAAGGCTTAGGCTCTTTCGAGGTACTACTCGCATTCCAAACTAATCTGCGAAATACTTTGCCTTAGTCGAGACGTCTTTGAAAATCGTCTGAAGCTCTCTGCGGGAGCGAAGCGTCTAACGCGATGTTCAGAGGCTGCCGTTCTGGACCATACATCTCGATCTCGCTCTCTCACCTTCTCTCAACCTCTGTCTCGCTCTCTCTTCTTCCACGTGACGGTACACGGGTCGAAGAGCTTCGGAATAAGGAAGCTCGTTCGTCGAAGTACTTCGGGGGGGGGGGGGGGTGAGGAAGAGAAGCTCAGGGTGGTGAACTAGGGGGTGTAATCATCAAAGTGACCCACACCCCGTTAAACGGCTCACGCCTCGATCACAGAGACAAGCCGTAGCGGCGACGTTACGAGCCAAGTGATACCAAGCCTCCACTGTCCCGGACCTCTCCGAGGGTGTCACGCTGGATTTAATTAATGCAATTTAGCATCCATCCATCATCTCGCGCGTTTTTGCCTTAACGAGGGCTCCCGCCGTCGCCGCCGCCACCGTCGTGACACCGATGTCGCCACTCTCTCTCTCTCTCTCCTTCTCTCTATCCCTCTTTTTCTCTCATGGTAAACGGATACTGGAGTGGGCCCACCAAGCCACTTTGATGACGAGCACGAGCCTCTCGACGAGCTTATATCGACACCTGGACCGTCCCGACGATCCCTTCCCTTTTTCTATCTCTCTCACCCAGGGACGACCAAAATCGTTTTGGTGCCAGGGTCACCAAAGTGATCTCCTCTGTAACACAAAGAACCCGGTCTACCTGTTTAAAAGAGCGACACGTGTGAATGATTTTATGGGCGTTGACGATTAGCAATCTTGATTTTAATGAACTTGAACTTTAAATAAATTTATATATAAACGTGGTTGAGAGTTGATAGACGAGTTTTAAGAGAAATGGCTAAAAAAATACATTGAACGAACGAGTTTTAATTTGATTTAACACTTTGACTGCCACTACCTATTTTTTCAGTGAGTCTGTAGTGATCAGAATCGATAACCAGTGATAAGAATATAGTCTTATTTAATCATATTACACATAATTTATTATTATATATTTGAAATAATGAAAATTTTATTATGATTACTCGGGGTAAAATTCGGTTGCAGTCAAAGTGTTAATCGAACGAATTAGGACAGCACACGTTTTTAGTGCAACGGACCGTGATCAACACTTGCCAATCTTTTTTTGCTCCTTGGGATAACCTCTTACCCCTTTTTTCACCAAACACAGGCGTTTTACGGTTGCCTGGCCGTATTAAACTACGTCATGGAAGGCGAACGTAACGCGTTAAAGCGACGTATGCTCGACGGCAGCAGCTGCCGATACATCGTCCCCGTTTGCTTCCAACGATGGACGACGTCGACGAATAATGATAGTGGGAAAAAAATTCACACGAGAGAGATAGTGAAGTAATCTGTGTACGTGCGAATGCGTGTGCAGGGTTAACCAGGGGTTGTCTCCGTTCTTCCCTTCGTTCGTTCGCTCAGGTTCATCCAGACAGTGTTCCTTCTCTCTCACGTTTATCTAGCTATCTCTAGCTATCTATACTTTTCCCTCTTCTTGTCTCGTACGTGACCGCTACGAACGAGCTTCTGTCATGTCTCCTTCCATAGAAGATGACAGAAAACGACGGCACGAACGCCACGGGGTGTTTAAAAGAGATGGATCGACGCCTTGCTTATACGCTGACTCGTAGACGAAGACCGTGTAAACGTCGTGGAGGTAATTATGCGAAATTTGAATAAATAATAGGCAGTTTCCTCTCATCAAGTAGAATTGTAATAATTTATCACAAAACGAAACACCTGTACCTACAGAATATAGAAGTTCATAAAAACGGTTCGTAATTGCTGGGATACTACTTGCCTAGTTTGTTGCACATCAAAAGAGTCAGAATTGCTTGTTGATAGAATAAAAAGAAATAAAGGTGATTTTGATTAAAATTTTGACAGGATTCACCTATTTAATCATTCGATCACAATACGATTCGTTCATCCTGTTTTTCAGCCTCGGATTTCTACAAACGGCACTTTTATCGACATCGATCCGCGAATCAATGCACCGGTGATGAATATGATGAATATAATGAGACAGCCGGCACAAACGAAAACGTCAAACGTGTGCGATCGAAAAAGAGCGAGAGTGAGAAAGAGGGCACAGGGGTGGGGGTAGGATTGGGGTGGGGAGGGGGATCGGGTAACGTCGATAATTTTGTTCGCGCGTACGGGATCGCCCCTGTGTTGATTTTCCATTTTCGATGACTGACGCGTCGGCATTCGTGGGAAGAGTCGCGGCTGAGCAACCCGAGGCGTTATCCATTACAATTGCATTGATCGGGCGATCGATTTTCCTATCACATTTTGTTCTACTAATGAATTAAAGAGTAATGAAATATTACTCTTCGATTCCTACCAAATCGAGAGCCGATTTTTAAACGTTATAGATCGGAAGAATCGTCTGAAATATTCGGCATATATTTGATTAATTTCAAATGGTCATGATTATTGAGGAAATAAATTTTTCTTACATAGATATTAGTTAATTCGTGAAAAAATCAAACGGTAGTCTTTCCAGTGTCAATTATTACGATCGATTCGACGCAATCGTGGCTTCGGTAATCGCGTTTAGAGGGAACATTAAGCAGCGTTAGCAAAGGCCAACGAGAGAGCGAGGAAGAGAGGTTCGAGAAACGGCTCGAATATATATCACGTAGAGTGAATGCAGTTTAATCGATGGGCGAGGCCTCTAATTATATAGCTGATTGTCGATGCTTCGATCTCGCCGAGTCCGGTTCGCCATCTGCATTACGAGTGATTACAGTCGACGTCCACTCGGAACTGCGCGATCGATCTTTCGTTCGTTTGGCTCGACTCATCGCCGATTCGAAATTCTCCCGTTATATCTCGACTGGCTTTGTTTCTTCAAAAAAGAATGAAGGGGGAGGAAAAAATGCCAAATGTATCTCGCTCAACGAAAGCCAATAATAAAATGTCAAAAATGATATTATTACTTGGCGATTCGTGAAAACGATTTTAAACGGTCTTTGATTACGTACAGAATAGCCTTCGGAATTATGGAAAATATAACGCGTATGTTAACGACGGTAGATATTTTGCCTCACGGCACCTGTCATCGTTCGGAAACGACGACACGTATCGCAAATTAAAATAGCCTTTACCAACAACGATTTTGCTCATGTATCTCAAACGTTCGAAATATTACATGTTTTTTTTTTTAAATCAAAATTTGTTAAATAGCATGGACAACCTTTGACATATACATATAATACACATTTTCTATACAGGGTGTCCCACGCAAGCTACAACCGCGAATATACACGTGTCCACATGGATAATTGGAAGCGAAAAGTGAAATAAAAAGTAATAAAAATTGTCCTCGTTAACGAGTTATTAAATAAAATAGATCAGCGAATCAGGAAGCACGGAAGCGGTAGGCGGTGAGTAGCGGCCATGCTAGTCTGAAGACAAGAAGCGATAGCGTAAGAAAGCGTCGTGGACGAAAGATTGAGAGAAAGAGAGAGAGAGAGAAAGTCAACGAAAGAAAGGGCGAGAGAGAGAGAGAGAGAGAGAGTCAGCGCGTGCAGGCAGCGTGAGGTAGCGCCGTGTTAGGGTAGGAGGGAGCGAGAGAGAGAGATTAGATTAGATTTTTGTTGTGCGTAAGGTAGCGTCGTGAAAGAAAGGTAGAGAGAGAAAGAGTGAGAGAGGAAGAGCGAAAGTCGACACTTTTTCCTGGAAATCTCCTCCTGACCACTACCTTTTCACGCCTGTATACGTGTCATAACGCTCCGCCCGACGAAATTTATCGCTTCTTATCTTCAGACTAGCATGGCCGCAGCTCACCGCCTACCGCTTCCGTGCTTCCTGATTCGCTGATCTATTTTATTTAATAACTCGTTAACGAGGACAATTTTTATTACTTTTTATTTCACTTTTCGCTTCCAATTATCCATGTGGACACGTGTATATTCGCGGTTGTAGCTTGCGTGGGACACCCTGTATAAGATTACTGATTTTTCAGTTTGTGGTAATTGGGAAGTATTATACGCGTGTTGAGCATACAATTTGTACCATTTTAGAACGTCACCGCTAATCGAATCATTCTCCAATAGAAATAGATACAAATAGCGAAAATTGGTCCTGCAAATTTGCAACTAACAAAATTTCATCTCACCCGTGCGAGTATAAGCCGTCTAATTATATGACAACGTGTTGCCATTACTATGGATACAAGCGTGAATAATAGACTTATCTATATATGCTAACTAAACGCATCGATAATGAAACAAACAAGGTTAATTTGTAGCGCGTTTCGATCATTCGAAATGGTCATCGTTAATTGGTCTTGTTGTTTCATCAAATCTACGTCAGTTAGCTACGCGAAACGTTAAAATTCGATATCGGAAGAAAAAGATTCCTGTCAAAATCCTCTAATTTCAGGATCGATCATCGTTCGCGTTTAATTAAGCGCGTTAAACCGAGCTGGCATCGATTTTAAAAAAAAGGAATTCCCGAGGAACCTTTTTCGGAGCTGGCAAAAAGGCGAGAGCGATTTCCATCTTCCGGTCTACGCTTCGATTCCGGCAGACAATCCCGACATTACGCAAACGAAAGGAGCGTGGAGATATTCATGAATCGCGCGAATGAAAACGAAGGGTGGATATCTAATTGTCTATCTCGTAGCAACCACCTTGCGTCGGGAAAGTTATGCGGTGAGAAAGGGGAAAGAAAGAGCGAGAGAGAGAGAAACTCGTCTCGATTCGGTCCAGCGTGAATCCCCGTTTCTCCCTTTGCTAACCGAACTCGTTTTCAGTTCGCATAATCAATCATGCCTTACACCCTACAGCCTGTCCATCTCTCTCTTTCTCGAGTCACAAATTAACTACCAAACGTTTCCATCTCTACCTTACGCACTCGAATATATCCGTTATCCCATTCCTGTCACTCTTTTTGATTCCGTTGGTGTCGATCTATTCTCTTTTTCAATTTCTCTTGAATTTGGAAACGTTTCGTGGAACAGTAGGTATAGACTCACAAACACGCGATATCGCTTTCGAGTTCAAACTAAAGTGTCAGACCTAAGCGAGAGAGAAAATACTGAATACGTTTCGAAACGTAAAAACACGTGGCACGAATTGGTAGTTTTCGGCGGGAACTCGGTTGACGGGTTGGAAGCGACGAGCTCGAAAACTACGACGTGGACGACAATAACGAGGATGGTCGAAGTGCGTGGACGAAGCATTCATCGAAAAACGTTACGAAGAGGAGGTGCTGGTGGGAAGACTGCATAAAAGAGAAATAGGGGAAGGAGAGAGAGAGAAACGACAGACGGCTACGCCTTTGAGTTTTGTGCGGCGAGGGGAAATTGAAACAGCTAACCGCGTTGGCGTTGACGAGGAAGAGAGAGAGAGAGGAATGAAAGGAGAGGGTGCCTCGAGCATGCGGGAGAGATTCAATCAAACGAACGCATATAAATGAGTCGTTTCAGGGTAAAACTGAATTATACGCCGGCCGCTTCTATATGTATATACGTGTATGTCCGAATATACACTATATCTACGTGTAAAGAGAAAGAGAGAAAACGTTCACGGATCACCATTGCTCGTACCGCTGTTTCTCTTCGTTTTTTCTCTCTTTCTAGCCGATAGAAGGCAGGACGTATACATACATAGGTACATGGAATATCCGGGCAACGTTCGCTGGTGGACCCTTACTCGAAAAGATTCGTTTGGATAGCGCGACGATTCAATGGCGCGATGGAAAAGCCGAAGCCGGTTGGATGGATGAATAAAATAGGGAGAAAGTAGGAGAGAGAGGAGGATAAGGAAAAGAAGAAAAAAAGAGATCGAGATCTTTATCCACGTTAGGAGAGATGCTTTTCAGACTCACTACGGTAGGTTGGGACTTGGTACTCGAGGTTGATCCTTCTTCCTAACGAATTACTCAGGGATATTCTTTTTCGTTAGTAGTCGAGGATCGTGCTGTTCTTACGTAACATACGTAAAGATTTTATCGAACATTTCGTTTGGAAGTCAGACACCTTTCTTCGTTCTCTCACAGATATTTTCTTTGAAATTTGAAAAGATCTATTCTCAAGACGCGTCTTATTTAAACTTCCCTAGAGTAATCGTCCGATCGATTGGTCCCACATTCAAAGAAGCGACGGACGTGGTCCCACATCGAGTTACACTTTTATCGTAACTCAAATAAGAGTAGAACAAGGGTAGAAGAGGGAAAGACGCGGGATAGGTTCGAGGAAGAAGAAAATGGCTACTTCCTGGCCTCTGGTGTGCTACGAGAAAAAGCGAATGGTAGGTCAGTTGGTTGGAAAAAGAAGAGGAAAGGAAAAAAAAGATAGAAAGGGGGATGGTAAGAGTGCAAGGGACAGGAAGGCTATGGCCGCAGACCGCAGAAGGAAATTAAATAACCAAACTTTTCCAGGAGGATTCCAGGGGTTACTTTGGAAGCCGACGATGCCGGGCGTATGGCGATGGCGACGATGGTGGCGTCGACGGTGGCGGTGAAGTGACTGGAAAGAATCAAAAGAACAAACGGTGATTGAGGGTGGGAGAGAGAGAGAGACAAGCTCGAGACCAGGCCCTGTAAGAACTGCAAGACAAACGTGACTCGGTCCGCCATTTTGTGCCCTCTTTGTCCTTACGTCGGTCTTGGCGTCGCTTCAACGAATTTCCTAACTTTTCTCCGTCCCTCTCTCTCTCTTCCTTCTCGTACATTTACTACGCTCCAACCATCGTTCTTCGCCGTCGCGAGCTAGCAGAAACTTCGAATCTTCTTTCGTTTTTTTTTCCCTCCTTCTCCTCTTCTACTTCTTCCTCCATTTCTCGCTCGACTTTCCTTGCGCCAAGTTTCTTCATTATGCCAATGGCCCGATGTGTCGTGTCACGTAAAAAGGTTCGCGGAAACGCAGTCGAACACCCGTCTCTTCTTCTTTTTTTTCCTCTTCCTCTCTATCTTTCTCATTTCTCCTTTGACCCGCTGACCTTTCCTTGCCGGAGGCTGATCGCTGATAAATTGCTTCGAAATTCGTACCGGTGCACGTAACGTCGAAGTTCACATAGGTATAGAGAGAGATGGCTACGTTGAGAGGAAAACTTTTCTTAAGTAGCACACTCGGTGTACTCAATTTTTAGATAGCTTTTAAAATACGCTAAAAAAAGGAGAAATACGACGAATGTAGCAAGAAATTAGTAGGCCATGCGGCTGGGTTATCGAGTACGTAATGTTTCTTTAAAAGAAAACCCATATAACAGGTTAGATCGTTCTCAATGGGTGGAATGAGTTTGGCTAAAAGAAAAGAGACCAAAACGTATCGCGATTTCGCGGTTTGCGGGCAAACAAAGGCTCTGCGAATGGCACGTTGTCGGCAATTAGTGGGGAGACAGAAGAGGGAGGGTTGGGATAAAGGATGCCGCTATTGCTTTGAGCTCCGTTGATACTGATAATTGGACGAGGTCCTGTCGCTACGTAGCCGGCTTACCAACGCTCTTCTATCTTCGTGCCTCTCAAACGCTCCTCTCTCTCTCGTTCATCGACACCATCGACTGTTCTAGGTGTCCAGAATAGCTCGAGGTAACGAGGCAATCTAGAAGCGCGATTTGGCTTAACGACACAAGCGATTTCCAATCACCGAGAACAACAGGAGCTCGGCGAGGGCAGCATAACTAGATCGTTCGAGACACTTCGTGCCCAAGCCCTTCTCCTTTCTTCTCCTTGCATTTCGAATCTCTCGGAGCTCCAGTTCCCTCATTTCCCACCAATTCGAACGGTTTTACGCGAATCGTCTTTCGTAATTTCTTCTGGCAAATGTGTTTTATCATTTATCTTATTTTCTTCTCGATTATTGAGAGACGTTCTTTTATTCGCATTTATAACTCTTCTATTAAATTACAAGCTTTCTCACGAGCAATTGGTCTTGAATTTATTAAGCAGGGCCGAATTAACCAATAAACAAATAAGACAAATGTCTAGGAACCGTAATTCAGAAGAGCCCGGATTCCATTGAGCTTGTGAAAATTTATATATTTATTATCGAAATGCCTAAATTATGTTGTCTCACTAAATATTAAATATTTCATATTTAATTTGAATTCATAAAATCATACAAAAAATGTGATTACTTAATAATAAACACAACTCTGGTTGATGACCGAAGTTGCCTTGACCAAAAAAAAGAACGAGGTTTGGTTCATATTTTTACAGAGGCTTAATACAGTGCTAGTGTTAAGAATGTCTACAATAAGACAAAAAAAGTTCAGAAAAAATCGAAATGAATATGTGTAGATCCCATGTACGAAAAAAACCAACCAAGAAGAGATACAAGAAAGATTCGGTATCGAAAAGACCTTAGGTAGGTGGACAAAGATCGGGAGATACCGTCAAGATTGTGATTCCACTCGGATGATGGATGCTGGAAGAAGGTTAAGAAAGAAAATCGTTCGGATGGAGAGACGTGGATGGAAAGGAGTCGACCTTCATCGCTTCTACGTCAACGCGATGAAAAGCGGGAGAGAGAAGAGTTTCGGCAGTCGGAGACGGACGAACGCAATTTTTCATGGACGCCATCCGTGGCGGAAGTCTACCGGAAACCGGAAGCGGGATCGGCGAAAGCATGGAACGCGTGCAGAGAGAGAGAGAGAGAGTGAGAGAGAGAGACAACAAAGCTCATGCCGGACGCGAGATCCTAGGTTTCTACATATACATATTTATATACATATATAGTCTCGATGGCTGCGCGTAGTTATGTATATGCATTTACGTGTGTATAAAAAGATCAGACTTATTTCTCCCTCGCGATACGGAGATAAAGAAGATCAGGAAGCTGGTTGATGAATCGTCATTTCTCTAGATGTCTACGATTATTCATTTCTCATTGTTCTAAGAACCAAAAAAACCATACCAAATGTAGTATTCTTGTTCCTAAATAAATAAGTAGTCAGATCAACGTTTCAAATCTTAGAAACAGTCAAGAGAAAATAATCTTATATACTCGAATTTAACGATCGAACTCGTGAGTATCCTTCGCAGGCTTTTAAACTTAAAGTCCAGGGTCGATCCTCTAAATTTGACGATATACTACTATGAGGACTCAAAGGAGCCTCTCGGACGATTTCTGAGTAATCTCGAGCGTGAGGAAGACGGTGAGAGAGCGAGAGAGAATGGAAGATGGAATGGTCATTGCTTCTTCATGAGAACGAGAGAGAGAGAGTTAGAGAGAGAAGAGATGAAAATTGTGTCGGCAATGTATAAAGAGCGAGTGAGAGATAGAGCGAAGTCGAGTTGCACAAAGCGTAGAACGTGCACGTTACGTCAAAGGCTACATCGTCGGAAGCGGAAGCGAGGTGATGCTTATTCGGTCGGAAGTTGTAGCGAAGCTTACTGACTTCCACAGAGGAAAAAAAGAGATAGATAGAGTGAGAAGCAGAAAGAGAGAGAGAGAGAGAGAGAGAGAGGAGAGAAGGAAGATGCGCAAAGCGGATGCAGAGGAGGAAGCGAGAACGAACGATGATTTCTCTTCGTATGTGAAACGAGAGAGAGAGAGAGTGCGAAAAGGATGAAAGGAAAAGAAAGAGAGGAGAGTGAGAGAGCTATCGACCGGAAAGCTGATGTAGATACTCTATCTATGGGCTACCTACTGCGACCGCGATAAAATAGTTTACTGGAAAACTCGGTAAAACTACTCCGGTAATGTCTACGTTCTGCGATTTGCTCGATCGTATCGTATCTCTTTCGATTTCTCACTTTCCCGATTGTTTCTAATTACTCGACCGACGATAAGATCAACCCATTTAACTGCTAGTTTTTCTAATTGACTCCCAATTGTATTTTTGTTGTTTCTTCTTGTTTTTCGTTTTAACGTAGAAGTACGATACTAAATCGAACTACTCGTTTATTAAAACGTGGATAAAAATCGAAACCGCTCGGTAATAACATCGCCGAATAAATTCGCGGATCTCGAAATCGATTGGACTAACAACCTGTGGATTACGGAAATATCGTTAAAGCGTAATGGCATTTTTCCGAGCCAACGAGCGTTTAGAAAAATCCCGAACGCGAGCCACCGCCGCTTGTGCACTCCCGTACGGCTTCCAATAACCCGTCAGGGGAGAAAAGCATAAAATTCACGCAGTTCGTTAAAATGCGTGGGGTGGAGGAGGGGTGATAGAGAGAAAAAAAAAGGGAGGTGGGGAGTCGTGGAAAGCGAACGGTGAAGACGAGTAGAGAAAAGGGCAGAGGAGGGTTGGAACGCGAATAGAACAAAGACGAAGAGAGGTTGGGAGTGCGAAGAGAAAGAATAGATGCGGCTCGGAGAATACCTAAACTCATTGTTCCGCGTGGTGTGACGGACCGTGATTAATACAGAAATACGAGTGACTTTATTCATGAGGGGCCTGCGCGTCGCCTTGTTATGCAGATCGAATTTATGGTTAAATCATATGCTGCGTTTTCTCTACGTCCCTCTCTCTATCTTTCCCTTTCCTTCGTCTCGTTAACGCTTTCCGCGTTTGCACCGTCGTAATCGCGAGACGATAGGAGAAACAATGATAGAGATACTACAAACGAGAAAAAGAAAATGATTTTGAAAATAAAGAAAAAAAAAAATTGTACAAACTTTGTCCCCATTTAATTTCAATGCATTTCAATGCCGAGTAAAAGAAAAGGATAACGAAGACTGCGTAAGGTCGAGGTAATTTTTTCCTTCGACTTTTTCTCCGTTCTTCATTCGTTTCTCTTGCAATCACGACGTCCATTCGTTTACCTATTCTCGGACAGAAACGAGATAGACGCTTATCTCGCGCTTTTGCACACCCCGATTCCCTTCGTTCGCTTTTCTCTCTCTCTCTCTTTTCATTCAATTTCTCGTGCCTTTTCTCCTTCTCCATGTTTTACATCGACGAGGCGGGAAATTCGTAGGATCGATACTACGGTGCATCGTCGTAGTCCGTTACAGAAGGTGATTTTATTCTCTCGATAGGATCTTTTTCTACTCGTGAATAATCATCCAGTTTGCTGATACGTTTCGAGGTGGTAACTGCGATTTCTTATGAGCTTAGTTGATCGTTACTATGGATAAGCTTATCGTTAATGTACATCAAACACAAATAACATTAAAAATGTAAAGTGGGCCGTCGCTGTAATTAACATAAAAAATAAATTATGCTTTTTCTTGTTACATAAAGATATTAAATCAATGATGCGTCGCATCTTTATTAATAACTTTCTATCAAACATCTATAATTTCGATTTCTACATTGGTTCTTTAGACCATGTTAAACATTGTTGACTTCATAAATTACACATTCTCCTTCAAACAATTTTACAAAAATAACAATCTCTGTAAAAAACCTTGTACAAAGTACGCGACGGCCCGCTTTTTTCGTAAACGTTAAATATAACATTTTGGTACACCTATCAATTCAGGTTCAATATTTAGTATGTTTGTATAAATAATAAATAAGTTTAATTTTTCGAAGGTTATGCATATACAATTTTTAGATAATTTTTTAAAATTGTTTACATATGTGCAGTAGGAATAAACAAATTTATTTTACTAATCTTTAATCTACAATTTAAACCCACCAGTACATTTTGTGATAACATTTAATTTATTAAACATTTTAATGAATTTATTCAATTTCTATTGTTTCTTAGTTCATAAATAACCGTATAACGTAGGATGATTCTTCTAGTATGATAATGACCTGAATCAAGTACATAGTTCATTTTCCTGTTAGAATTGCTCCACCCCATGTTTTCAATTCAATTATTAAATACCAAAAAGAAGGCTTCGCAGATTGCCAGGTTGTATTTTTTCATTTTTAAAAAAAAGCGAGCCGTCGCGTACTTTGTACAAGGTTTTTTACAGAGATTGTTATTTTTGTAAAATTGTTTGAAGGAGAATGTGTAATTTATGAAGTCAACAATGTTTAACATGGTCTAAAGAACCAATGTGGAAATCGAAATTATAGATGTTTGATAGAAAGTTATTAATAAAGATGCGACGCATCATTGATTTAATATCTTTATGTAACAAGAAAAAGCATAATTTATTTTTTATGTTAATTACAGCGACGGCCCACTTTACATTTTTAATGTTATTTGTGTTTGATTTTACATCATTTTGTTATAATAAAAAATTCTTGTTTCAATAAAAAAATAAGAGCAATTAGAAACTACAGCGACGGCCCACGTAACATTCCTCTTATTTTTTTTTTTCTACATACGTAGACTATGATGTTATTATTTTCTATTGTCTCTCGAAGAAAAATACATACCTAAGCTCCATTCGACGATCTTTGGCGATTTTTTAGCTACTTTCATACTAGATAGTGTTCTTGAGTTCGTACTCACTAGAAAACTCTTAGGGATCCGAAATTGTATGCTTTTAGAGCAAAGAAATCCATACGATTCCAAATGAAAATTATGCATTTCGAGGAAGATTGCCGACGTGCCGGTCGTATACTACGATCTTTTTCGAGGGTACCAGGTTAACTAGAGGACATGATATATTATATTACAATGTGTATAATCGATGTAATAGGTGTACAATGATGGAAAAATTTACTGAAAAAGTACATAACAGATGTGGTATGCATTCAGACTTGTTGCAATATTATTCCTAAAAACGTCTACGAAGATATGATAGTTCGCTCCGCTCTGAGAAACTCCCGGAACGTAACCAAATGAACTCATCTATACGTTTACACACAGCGAATTTTACTTATTACTAATTCGAATCTTCTAATGAAGTAAATAAGTAAAATTATCTGAAAAATTACATTAAGGGATAGTTTGTTCATATCTTTATTAATATGTCGAATGGGATTAAAATTAGTAAGTACGTGTTTCTAACCTGCTTGATAACCACTACCCTCTACCTCCTGCGTGTGAAGGACGTTATAACAAAAAATTAGCAACTTCTTCTTTTCTAAAAACTTCGATAGAATTAACCACGTTTTCGCTTAATGAGTTACAAGTCTACTGTCTTCCTTAAATATCCCTTCTAACCGCACATATTCTCTACGTTTCTATAGACAAGAAGATCGTGACAGTACCGACGGGTACAATAAATAAATAAAATGTGATAGGTTAAGAATATCGGCATGTCAAACATTCCAGCGCTGGCTAGATTTCCACCTGATGTCGACGCTAGCACTACCGGCTGCTAGTGGCGAATTTGGGAAAGTGGACGAAAGTGATATATATTCGTAATATATAGATATACTCGCAATGTTAACGAAAAGGTCGGAAAAAAAAACACTAATAAATTGATACTTTAAAACACATAAATTAGATTATTAACTTATCGGAAGTCGCGATCCTAATAAATTATATATCAACGGATGGGAAAAAGTTTCAGGATTATGATGAACCAAACCAAAATTATGTAGCACTTCGCGTCGATGAGATATTAGCATTTTAAGGTTTCCCCCTCCCTTGAAATTTCGATTTTGCTGTAATATACCACCGGCGTTAGTCCTACTTTTTTGCGACGGACAGACCTAACTGCCGTTAGTCTGTAATACCACCGGCGTTAGTCCTACTTTTTTGCGACGGACAGACCTAACTGCCGTTAGTCTGTAATCGATGAGATATTAGCATTTTAAGGTTTCCCCCTCCCTTGAAATTTCGATTTTGCTGTAAATATACCACCGGCGTTAGTCCTACTTTTTTGCGACGGACAGACCTAACTGCCGTTAGTCTGTAATAACGGAGCTTGAGGATTTTTTTTCTAATTAAGAAAATGGGATGTTTTACTTGTGAATTAGTATACAGTGTGCTGGTATATTTTGATCATTTTTATATATATGGTGTCTCACTTAAATATCTCTTGTAATTGTAGTGATAAAAAAAAATATTGTACATATACTTTGAATAGTATTAAGGGGTGTTGCAAGAATATCGATACATTTATTATACCATGTTTTATATAAAATATTTCTTTTACCTTCTTAATTCGAAAAGATGATTTAAATGGATCACAGTGCATAAAATTATTATGACTGCACCTAAGGCGAAAGAAGATTGTTTTTTCTTTTAATTAGGTTATAATACAAATTCTGCTATTCCTCAGAATTACAAGAACGAAGATTGAATTCCCATGATTTAATTTCCTAAACGCAAGAGATTACAAATTAAATTTTTTCTTTCCTCCCACGGCGACTGTCAGAAGCGAAATGCTAAAAGAAGACGTCGGGAGCAGTAGACGAGATAATGTTACCGCACACTGGTTTATATATGCATTTATATTATTTTTAAGTTGTTAATACGACTGGCCAATTAATCAGCGATCGCTTTGAAGATTCGACCTACTTAATTACTTTCTGATTTGGATCGGGATAATTAAATGTTGATTAATTATTAACGGAATGCACTCACGTGTAGTTCCTTACCACATTTTTTGTTTAAAGAGAAAGATCTAATTAGGATAGGACTCACCTTCGTGTAGCTTCTCCAACGTTCCACCGGCCGAGGCAGCAACGGTGAAAAGAAGAGCGAAGTAAAGTAAGTTGAACATCGTCCTAGGCCACGTCCTTTTACTTATGGTGTCCATCTTTCTACCGGTCATCCACTGAAAAGGATTAAAATGATAATGTCAATCATTAAATCATTAAAGATATCTATTTTGTACATATGACATTAAAAGTGAATAAAGTGCTTTATATACGTGGTTTCGTCTTAATTCTTATAGAAAGATTCTTATTGCAATTCTGATGGAAAAAATTAATTCTATACATATACATATCGCAAGAAACAAAACCAAGATCGCTTTAAACTATTTTTCATAAATAAATTTGCTCTCTCTTTCAATTGAAACCTATCGACAAGCTTCCCACGGTGGCAACATATTCCAATGGTTTTCGTTGAAAGTTGAAACGCATTGGGCGTAAAAATCGAAGTCAGTCGTCGTATCCTCTCAGGGAAAACGCAAAGCTCGGCGAAAAGTTTGGCCATCTTCGCAGCCGATACTACTACTAGGGTACTACGGGAACGCGTGAGCTATAATGACAAACGTTACGAGTGCAGTTTTTCGATGTGGGGAGTGAGTGGAACGGAAAAGGTGGTTGTTAACATCGGGTCGAGCAAATATGTTTTTATCGTGGTGTGCTCGAACGTAGGAGAGAGAGAGAGAGAGAGAGATGAGGAGAGTTTCGGAGCTCGTCTCGGAAACTTGCCGGAGAAGTTCGTGCGGCAGTATCAATAACCAGTTTTCCACGACGAAAAACTGTCTTGGCTTCTCCTCCCTCTTTCTCTTCTTTACCGGATATCCTTCGAGTTTGCCCGTCCTTTCTGCGAAGGAACTGCGGAGCTTCCTCTTTCGTAGTTACGCGTGTGAGAGAGAAAGAAAGGGAGAGAGAGAGAAAGAGAGAGATATGGTAGAAGAGAGAGAAACAAAATAACGAATGGTACTAATAGAGCGTTCTCGGTCCTCGAGAAAGTTTCGCGTTTTAGCGGTAGAACCTTGGCTGCTACTACTGCTATTGGACGGGTTCTCGCCCGTAAATCAAAAGTTCTCTTCACCTAAGATGCAAGCGTGTAATACACGCTCTTTCTCGATCTTTACTACCTTACGTTAACAAAACGAATACGGTATACTACTCGTCATAATTGTAGAATAAGTTTCTTTAATGTGAATTCAAATAGAAATTCTGTCTTAATCAGGTCGAGAATTGAACGATACGATAACCGAATAGTAGAATGCAACTCGAGTGTAAACGGCGCGGTGATGCAACTTGTCGTTGATTCAGGTCGGAGTAATTAGTCAGACGTTACAAGGGATGAAATTACTTAAGCTTGGTGAGAAGGAGAGAGAGAGAAGGGAGAGGATAGAGTAAAGGGGTTGCAGGAGTTAAAGGAGGAAACGGAGAGCGTTCGGGGACGTTCGAAGACGCTCCGAGAGTGCCGCGGAAGTAGATCAAGTTAGACAGAGAGAATATGCTTAGCATTCCTCCGAGCCGTCGGTCCAAGATTCGATGTTCTCGGTATTCGAGAACGCTCTTTGGAGAGTGCTAAAGAGAGAAGGAGAGAGAGAAAGCGAGAGAGAAGAGACTATGCACTTTGCAAGCCAAGGCGATCCGCTTAATCAGTCCAGCTTCGTGCAAGCCACCATTTCTAGGATACTCGTCCATGGAACGGTAATTTACGCGGAAGTTCAAGCTCCAGACATACAAGGAAACTACTGGCAGCCTCGCTTTCAATAATTTCGAACGTCCTCCGGTACGAAGCCAGTCGTTCCTTTTTGCATCTTCGAACGAAAAGATCTACAGTTTAGAAGATCGGATTAAGTCTAAATTTATATCATTTTGTTTTGTTTCTTTGCAACTAGAGGAGTGTTTGTTATCAAAGAAACCAATATAATATATATTTAAAAAATATATATATATATGCATAATTTTTCACAAGCACAGGACTCGATTGAATCCAGGGCCATATACATTGGTCTTATTTGCCTATAGGGTTAATCCGGCTACGACCGTTAAACCCCTTGCTGTACTATTTTAGTAGGTAAAATCTGAGTCAGAATGATGTAAGGAGACATCTACAAAATAATCAAATAAAATCTTAAAAACTATATTTCATGCATAAACAATACTTTAATGGAAAGTACAGTCTTCGTCAGCAGGAATGTAATAATCATATTTATGTTTGACCCAAAATTGTTAACACAAGTACGGCAAGGGGTTAAAAAGGAAATCAATTTCATCTTGTTTGTTTCATTCTCTAGTTGCTATGAGAATAAAATTCTTTACCAATACACGTCCTTCGAATCGCAGGACTCTTTATCGAACATCCTCGTCAGCTGTTTCCTCCAATTTCTCAATAACAATACATGAACACGTGTATCGTTATAACAGACGCAAAGTTCGAGCAAACGTAACGTCGTTCACAAGCGAGCCCGATATCCATGTTAATTTATTAATCGAATTACGTAACTTGGACGCAGTGGCAAAGTAATTGGCAAAGGATTTGCTGTCCGAGGAAGAGGTAGGAAGCGCTCGAGGCAGCGATGGCCACTTAACCACATTGCGACGGGCATTAGCGGTAACGAAGTTAACGAGAGCTCGATTAAACCGATTTAGGGGGTTGGGAAGGAGGAGAAAACGTAGACGAGAAAGAGAGAGATGCAAGGACGAAAGGCCTAAAACCCTCCGGTGATCTTCGACTAATCCGGGATCCTTGAGTCAAATTAGCGGCTTTCGCTAACTCGCTTCCTCATTCATCTTCTTTTACCTCGATATCCAACTTCTCTCTCTCTGTTCTCCATCGAAGATCGATGAGATCGTGCTACTTTTCACGAAAGAAGCTGCTCTAGGATCGAACGGTAATTAGGAGAATTTCAACTCGACGGAAACGATTATCGTTAGCTAGAAAGGGATTATCTTATGCCGATCGAATTGTTTGAAAAATAAAGAGATTAAAAATGCAGAAAATGTGTATTACGTGCCTATCAATCTGTGTACTCTCGAATGCGAGAATATACGAGTTATTAGTCACGATATTTGGAAGTGTTTACCTCGGAACCATCCCCATCTAACCATGCACGACTGTTTTGCTTCGTTAAAAGTTTTAGCAGGGCTCGTAATAAACGGAGAATAGACAACATTCGAAAACAAGGCTGAATCTCTCGCGTGCGTATGTGTCGGGAGGTATCAAGCGTGGAAGGGGGTTAGGGGGAGGGAAGCGAGGATTACGAGGGGCGAAGAGGGGTACAAGGGGGTTGCTAGAGTCTCGTTCAGCGGATTCAAGCACGGACCCTGTAAACCCTTGGCCGTCTAGAATCAAGATTATAAATATTGATCCTGAGCGTCCTTGAGTACGAAGTGCACTCGAGGAGTCCCTCTCGTCCCGCATTTCTATACTCGCCCAACTCGAGGGGGATTCTTCGAAGTGAAATTGAAATCCGAGAGGTACCTCCGAATTCGTGGACCGATCCCGAAAGAGAGTCAAAGTCTTTCTGCTTGGGGCCAAATTAAAAGAGGGAGAAAGTCCAAATTCGGACTTGGTCCAATTCGATCGAGGGAGTCTTGGTATTTTGTTATTCCTTTTCGACGGATGGACAAGGTTCTTCTCGAGTATTCGCTGTGACTTATCTTTCGGGTTAAAAATATTAATTTTTTTATGACTTCCAACGTTATCGAAGAAAAAGTATGTATTAATTTCTGGGAAAAGAAATGTAATTTGATTCATACATCGCGTTACGTTACGACGACTAATTCGCCATCGAGAGTCGTCTTAACATCGGCGAAAATCCGATTGAATCGAGACACGCTTCGGTGAACTCGCAAGTGGCTTACTTTTTCGCAGTGCACGAGCGTTTCCAATCATCCTAGCTTGCCTTCTTTTACGATACTTTTCCGTCCGAAACGAAGCGAGTTAGAAAGAAGAGAAAGAAATAGTAAAAGGAGAAGAAGAAGAAGGAAAAGGAGGGAAAAGAAAAGGGAAACGGTATCGGATGCGTCTCGTTAGCACAATTGCAACGAGCAAGCGAAAAGGCATCGGTGCTTCGCTTTGATGGTCCCTTCGAGCACTTGTACTAGAGAAGCTCGGACTTTGCTAAATTTCCAAAGAACGACGGAACCTTTCGTAAATACTTCTTCCACTTTTCTGAAACGATTCTTGTATTTGAGTTTAATCGCGTTTAAAGGTCAAAGTATACTAATCTTGTCACGGTCGTTGCTTTCTAACTAGATATACGATCTTGTAATACCGATTCTATTGTTTCGATGACATTTTAATTTTTTTATTACCTACTTACAAAATATAAAAGAAAGTGCTTCGTTACTTTCAAAAAATGTAGACAAATTTATTATTTTATTTGCAATATACCAAAATTTGGAATAACGAAGTGATATATAGTATATTGAATGAAGTATGTAAATAATGCTGACTGGAAGTCTAACACTCGGTATTGATTAGAAACAATTCTTGAAATTTTTCTTACAAATAAAATTCAGAGCTTCAAACGATAAAAAATTTAATTTTAATATCGCGAAATTCATATTCCCGAGACTTAGATCTTTTGCTTTCGAAGCGGATCGCCGAGGAAGAAAATTTTCCAAGGAAGAAGAAGAAGAAGCGCCAGTGGTGGTGCCTCGAACGAGACGTCCCTCCACGAAGCACTTTTCTCGAAGAAAAAAGGAAAACGTAAAGGTATGTTGCCTCCGACTCTCGCGGTTTTCCATGACGACGTATAGCTCACTACTTATATACCTACTCACATGAAGCAACGCGTTAGCTTCGTGCGGACGCTAACGTAGAAAGGATCGTGGAGGCACCGTGCGGTTGAAAGACCCTTTGAAGTTTCTAAAAGCCACCTGCTTGCGCGTCCGAGGTACTAACCTCGCGAGGAAAAGAAAATGGTGGAGCGAAAGAGAAAGAAAAGAAGAAGAAGCGAGGGTGAAGCTAAGTCTATCCTTAAATATGAGTCTAGACTGGGAGGATGCGTTTTACGAGAAGAGCTGTTACGCGTTAGCTTGCTCGAATATACGAAAAAGTGCTTATATGTGAAATGAAACAATTTTTAATTGTTAAATCAAACGTTGTAATCATATCCAATCATGATAACCGTATAGTATATGGTTACCCGACTGCTGGTGGTTTAGAAGTTATTTCAAAATTTGTACATTTGTTGCACTTGTCAGGATCACATTAAAGATGAAAGATAAACCATACAACTTATAATTTTGTTTAAATAATTATTTGAGTTATTACATCAGGCAATTTTAGGAAAAAATAAACGTTGAAATCACTTATGAACCATCAACAATTTCGTAAGCACGCATTATGGTTATTTATATAGGAAATACTTTTTACAAATACTTATCAGCGTTGAAAACGGTAAATAATCGGACCGTCGAAAATTCAGTTTTGTTTATCATTTTGATTAGAAACGAAAGAAATATCAAAGTCGCGTGTATCGTTGAAAATAAAGATAAATGTTTACCTAAGCTATTAGCGTCATTTTTATTCCCCCACCCATTCTCCCTCTGCCGATTGGTGGGCCCCGTCTGTCACAACCTCTGTGATTAGGATAGCTCGGTCTCGTTTTTCGTGCAAACAGACACTCCGTGCAGGCAGGGATTGTGTAGCGAACGAGAAGGCCGACGACGTCGTTAAGCGAGCTACGCGTACCCTTCTCGAAAGGGAGATTCTGTTTCATCGAAATCAGGGGGGTGAGGTAGAAGAAGACCGGGAGAGAGGGGTTAGAAGAGAACGTAGCTTTTCGGCTAATGAGCCATGGGTGGGGAGTGCGGTCAAAGTTCGAAGAAACGAAGCGAAGGGGGGATTCGCTTCTCCTTTCGTCGACCTTCGCTTTTCTAAACGCACTTTCCCTCTCGATAGACCCTTCTCTTTGTCCGCGGAGATTAGAAAAGAAAATGTTCGACGATGGAGGCGACCGTGCAGGAAACGTAATTGGAATTTGATTACTCGGGTGGTTTGTTTCGTTGGTCGTCTACCGACTTAGGTATTTAACTCGTTTAGACCTAAAACTGAATTTGTCAATATTTTATGAATTTTTACTTTTTTTTGGAGGGGGATTAGAGAGGGTCGAAAATCATTACATTCTATGTAAAGGTAGTTGAGAATGACTTATACCTTCTACTTGAGGAAATATCAAATTTGAAATAGCACTTCGGTGCAGTTTTTTAAATGAGTTATAGGACAGGTCTAAATGAATTAAAATCTGCGTTAAATTGAAAGAAGACACGTACAAAATTTCCTGCAGAACATATCTGAATCATATTACTTAAATAAGTGGCATTTCAGTGGCATTAAAATCAAACATTGTGCAATAACGTGAAAATACGATGTGCTTCGTAACAGTATGTTGAATAAAAACAGAAATAGTCTCCTAAAACCTGGAAACATCTATTACCCAGCATTTTAACTACAGCAACGACCCGCTACAAATTTTTAAGTTCATTTGTGTGTGATCAAAATTTAGAAACTAAAAAAAGCACTTAACCGAGAGCTCGCGAGACGATAGAACAAAATTTTTACTGAACAAATAAATAATCGAAGAAGGGAAGAAAATTTCTCTCTTCGAGACATAAAATCATCGAGGTCGTTGGACACGCGACGAAAGACCGCGGTGTAGTAATACGATTTTCGAAGGTCGAAAGTCAACGAGGATGAGGGGGGTGAAGAGACGGGTGGCATTGGCGACACCTTTGGCAGACGATTTACGTGCGAAAGGACGATGGAGGTAAAGAGAGAGAGAGGGTTGTGCGCGTACCGCGAGACGAGACGGCGCATTTGTCGACGTTCTCTCTCTCTCGTTTACTCCACCTCCTACTTCACGTAGCTTCCTCCTCATAAAATCACATCGCCATGCTGGCGAACGCAATGTAGCAAGTAATTCGGTTATCACGCGATTGTCCGTAGTGGTAGTGCTGGTAGAAGCATAGCACGTGTACTATCTCTCTCTCTCTCTCTCTTTACTCTCAATTTCTCACCCCAGGGTTCGTTTATCTTCCATCCTTCTCTTTCTCCCTCTTTGTATCCTCCTTCGCGCAGCCGTCGTTCCTAGAACGGTACCGCGCGCCGCGTACTTGTCCATTAATGCTAAAAGCGTAGCACACTCGATTATCACGTCGTTGTGCGTGGCTGAAAACTGAAAATGCCGTTGGCCCTTTGACGCTACAGGCTATAAGAGCACACGCCTACGACGAGGACTACGACGACTACGGTGGCGGCCGTGGGTATTCGAGGGTACTGCTCCAGGGGTGGCTTTAACCACCTCGACGCGCGTTAGATCCACCGTGAAAATTCCGGTAACAGCTCCGGCCACGGATTTAGGCAGGTTACCTCTTTGAGTTACTATCCTGCCGTTGTAATAGTTTCCTCATCGAATTCCTCTTGGTAATGCAACGTTTTGAGACGCGAGATATATTTTAATTTGTTTTCTATGTATAAATCAAATTGGAGAGATTGAGTCTGAAGTGTATTTTTCGGGAGAAAATACTTGAAAACGCAAGAACACGTTTATTATATTTACAACATCTCAGCTTTAGGCCTCTTACTCGACTGAATGCTAAGTCAAAGTGACATGCGTTTATATTGTTATTTTCTTTTATTGTGGAGCGCTTGTTATGAATTTGGTATAGTAGTTCTGTTAGTAAACAGTAGAAAGAATGAACAACAGCTGCTGATAACTTTTGGAAAAAAGTAGATAACAGCAACGTAAATCTACAGCAGTGTTTTAGACCTTCCTTTCACACTTCCTTTACGGCTTACACCACTTAGTACGAGTATTAGAGGCCTATCTAATGGAAAATCTGTGAAACTAAATTCATTATCGCGTTGAGAGTGTTACATAGTAGGTACATTATTTGAATAAAAACTCAAATAATCGAAAAATTTGCTTTTGTCCTTACTTTCGCCATGTTGATTTACATTACATTTAAAATTGTTAAAACAGCTTTTTACCAAAAAAATCATTCTCTTTTTTATGTGCAAAAAGAACACAAAAGGCACGGTACGAATAATTAGCTCGGAAAGCGCATCAGAGCAAAACCAATGAAATTTCCAAACGTACCAAACGTGAACCATGTGTCTTCTGTTCCGTGGCGGCAACAAACGGTAGCACGTTTCGCTCGTCGACCCGTCGATACGGGATAATGGATTCGGCCTCACGCTTGCGTTATTATACCGAATTAGAACAAACGTTTTCAATTATACGAAATTGACACGAGAAGCGCACCGCTGCGCTCATTCTCGACAAACCCGTACCGCGATAGTGTTTCTCCGAATCGAAAAATCAAATTTGCTTAATTAAAAGGGTGCGATTGGATCCCGAGCAAAGTTTTCTCTACGAAAAAAAGGGTCATTTACAATTGGATTTTAAAATAACTTTCTGTAATCTTTTAACCATCCGCAATATGTACCACCGTCGTTTATGGGATAATAATTCCCTCTGTGGTCATTCAACGGTCAATGTTGGATTGCGTATAGATTACAATAAACATCGTTAAAAATGTGGAGAAATTTGTGGCTCAAAACGAATAACACGATGGTCTATAGCGATTAATAAAAATATTGAATAATTCAAAAATAGTTTTAAACAATTTGTAATGTACTATGTTTAATACTGTAATGTTTTTAATACGGAATAAATATCACTGCTTTAAAACTCCGATTACGATGATTTACCTCCTATACTTCAATCCTATAAATGCAAAATGCATTTATCGTTCTATTTTCAACAGACATAAAATTAAAAGCGAGGAGTAAATTCAATGCATATCGTTACGTTACCAGTAGGTGCAGTGAATTTCCAAACGTTGTTACAAATAAACCGATTAAAAACTTCATTCTTATTTGAGTATTTCTTAATCGGTACTCTTCCTCTAGGTTGTCGGTTGGTATAATAAATTCTAATGTTAGATACGAAAGTTTCGGTACCATTTGTCGCTGGACACCTGGTCGTTGCCACGATGAAACTCTTCCTTGTGGGACAGCTGCTTGCTTCTACTTCGCGATACGTCGAACAAAATTCCCAAATTATCTTTCAGCGAAAATCGTTAATCACTTCGCACGGAGGTTAAATAAATTCTCGACAAAATCTAAAGTTCCGACTCTCTTGTCCACCTATCGCATAAACCAATTTATTTTTGTATTCGTGACCCCGAAGTTAAGTCGTTTACCGAGAGAACCGATAGCAGGGATAGTGGTTGGGGCTGGTGATAGTACTTTCATCATAAAGACATTCAAAAGGATCGCGGAAAGAAAAATAATTACAGTTCCGACTTCCAATCTCTCCGCTCTCCGGAGAATTTCTGCGAGCGGAAAGAGACGATGAGGAGAAGATGAGGTGGGAGAGGGAGTGGGGAAAAGCGAAGAAAGTCTTCCACTTCTCAAGTGGAAGAAAGAAAGAAAGAAGAATTTATGTATGAACGTCTTGAAAAGTTTAATATGAAGAACTGTAACTAATAATAGAAGACCAAAGGAGAAAATGATTAGAGAGAAAGAGAATGGTGGACCTTTGGGAAAAAAGATATTACAAGGATATACGTTCCAGGATATTTAAAAAAAAGAAATCTCGAAAATCGAGAAGATAGGTGCGAATCGATCGGCCTGTTCTTTTATTTTTCTCTTTTTTTTCTGGTATCATTCTCCTCTCCGTCGTTTTGCGATTTTGTTCGCAGGTTTCCTCCCTTCTCTCTCTCTCCCTCTCTCGCTCTTTCTAAAGCTGATTGCGCTGGGAATATAATTTGATTGCTCCGGTGGCCGGTCTCAATAGACGCGGTAATCCTAGCTCGCGGCTTAATGAAAAAGTATTATTGCCTATTCTTCTTCGAGCGGCTCTGCTAATCCCGCGGCGCCCGAAATTGCACTTTCGCGTTATACGATAACGAAAGGAAAGACGAAAAAAGAAAGTAAAGGCTACGTTTAAACGACGAAGGGCCGATACTCTCACTATTTTCACGAAGCGGCCGAAGGTACAACGAACGGTGCCGATATACGGTCTGGTAGTAGATACGTTTCTATTCGTTAATCGGAATTTTGCGACTAACAAACTAAAGGATCGAATAATTTAACGACGTATATATGTTAAACACAAAGAATAAAGGTAGACGATACGAAAGAAAAATAAAAAAACCGTGCGTCGATCGTTCAAAGAAAAGATGGAAGACGGGGGTGTTATCGGATCGTGGACGTAAACAAAGGGCAATCCGTTGTATTCTTTAAATTGGGTTATGCATCGTCAGACGAAGAGAAGGAAGAAAGCAAAAGAAAGATCCACTTTGAAGTACGTCATAAGATTCGAGCAGCTTCCGTCTTCTTCTTTGCGTCTACACTTATTGCGTTATGTTATTATCTTTAGACGGACTTTGAAAGATAAGGAAAGAGAGTCACGACGCATCCATGGTAAGAAAGATGATTTATATCCATTAAGAATATTCCATTGGATCCGTCGAGATGCTCGAGTCGTCCATTTATTCCACCTTATATTTCTTTTCGAATTATACCTACTTTTAATCCGTTCCAGATTTATCGAAGGATCGGATGAAAAACAAACTTCTCATCTTTTTAAGACGCTCGAGAGAAAAAGTAATAAAAAAAACGGATTTGTTTAATTGGAAGCTTACTTTTTTATACCGTTTATCGATCGCGGATGAAGTTTATAGACCACCGTGAAAATCGTCTCGACGTCGGTCGTCGAGACTGTTAAAACTCGAGAAGAGCGGGAAACCGGAAGAGTCGAAATGGCGCGATAACGGTACGGGAAAAATAGTCGAAAAGAGAGAAGAACGTTTATGGAGCAATGTCTTCGTTGCAAAGGGGATGAGTAAGAAGGAAAGAGAGAGATGTCGTCGACGGAATCGTAAACTTATCGAAGTACAAGAAGCCTTCCTCGTTGTTGCAGCCCTTCCCTTAGTTGCAGCGCGTCTCGACGCCTTCTCGCCAGTTCGGGACTCTTGTAAATCTCTTTTCTACGCTCGCAAACTTTACTTCGACCTTTATCGTTGCCTCGTGGAGCTCGTTAATGACGCTGTAAATCGTTGACTGCTTAACCAGACTCTCTTTCTCTTTGGCAACTTGCTTTGATAGAAACGAGGAGCTACGGTCCGTTTATCTACTCGACGCTTTCACAATTAATCTTCTTTTTCACCTTCTTCGACGACAAATTATTATCCGATAGAGCGAATTCTGAAAATTTTGTTTTTGCGTCATTTGTTATACCGATCGAGTAATTAAATTAGGTTCTTATTTCATGGATTTTACTATTATAGTTTGCTTTACAAAGATTTTCTATCCCTATTTAGTAATCGATTATCACCACGTAACAAAATGTAGAGAAACTTGATAAAATGTAAAAAGTTAAGCACAGTAACTCAAAAAGTAGAATTAATTAGGGGAGAATGGGGTAATGGGAGTCACTTAAGCAAGAATTGAAATAAAATGAAAAGTTCTTATTTAAACCTAATTAAAATCATCTCATAAGGTACTCTAACTAACAAGCTATCAATCTGCACAGTTTCGTTAACTTTGGCAACACCATTTTTTAATAATAAGGATTTAAAAAAAAATTAAGTTTGACCACCATTGCCCACATATGTGGGTAATGGTGGTCACCAAGCGGGGCAATGGGAGTCAATCTACTCTAACAATTGTCTACTTCTTCTGTAATTACAGAACGTCGTCCAAGGCGTAGTTCCGAGGAATTATTCTCATTTAACTGCTTTTGGAGACATGAAAACGGTGTATTCATGGCTTAAACAGCATACCTCATAGAGTGACCTTGCTACATGAGGTCTTTTACTTTTGATAGTGTGTCGGAAGACCACTGAACCTTGTCGGTGGACCTAAGACGTGCTTTTGGCATCCCTGAATGAAAAAATTAATAAAAGTAATCAACGTTTGAACTGGGAGTCAACTTTTCGCGGTGACTCCTATTGCCCAATTATGCCTACTTACAAGGGAACATTCCCAACCCGGAAATTCTGATTTTAATGAAACTTTGTGGGTAAGTAGAGTTCATCGAGTTGTTTAAGGAACAATTTTTTTTTTCGGCGGAAATTCACTTTAAAGGGGTGAAATCACCCCTCAAAGTTTTGCGAATTTTTGGTTTTTGTGATATAACTATGTAACTGTGAGAGATAGAAAAAAATTTTAAATGTAAAACTTGCATGATATTTCAAGATCTATCAGACTGCGGAAAAAAAAAAATTTTATGTTTACAATTTAAAAAAATATATATATATTATATATGAAAATACATATGTATATGTGATTTATTTAGATGCATACTCTTATTACATCGTCTAGTTTACGAAACACTTAAAAAAACATTTACAAAAAATTTAATTTTTAAAATAAATGTAATTGCTATATGGCGCGTGTGTATACATATATATGTGTTTACGCGATTATTTATATACAATTTGTATTTGCGTATAGATAAACTCTTATTACGTCATACACTTTACAAATTTATGAAGCAATATTTTTACATCGTGCAAATATTCTTATTTTTGTTAATATTCGCCACCAGCGTACTATTCGTCTGTATATGTTTTTGCTTCTTTTCGATACATTGGGTTAATCGTCGATAATTTAAAAAACACTTGTTTGTCAGGCGTTACAATATTTTATGAAATATATCTAATACATACAACAATTCGAATTAGCATATACGAATGCACGACCTTCACATTCGCGTATCGTCTTCATATCATTGTATCCGCTTATAAGTACACATTTCCACGTAAATTGCGAGTTAATTCCGATAAAAATTTATTTACTCTTTTTAAGTACTTATGTTCTCGGAACTCTCTGAATGATAATGGTATTCTACAAAAAAGTGTTTAAAGCATAAAAACTGACCACACCGTGAACATCGAATTATTGCTGGACCTCCACATATAAAGCACCGGGTACATGACGCGGAGTCTTGAAAAGAAAAAGCGTAATCTATTGGGTGTTCAAAATCATTTGGTCTATGTTCCCTATATCCACTTTTGTACCACGCGTATGCGAACATATTTGTGAAAAGAAGCAAAAACATGTACAGACGAATAGTACGCTGGTGGCGAATATTAACAAAAATAAGAATATTTGCACGATGTAAAAATATTGCTTCATAAATTTGTAAAGTGTATGACGTAATAAGAGTTTATCTATACGCAAATACAAATTGTATATAAATAATCGCGTAAACACATATATATGTATACACACGCGCCATATAGCAATTACATTTATTTTAAAAATTAAATTTTTTGTAAATGTTTTTTTAAGTGTTTCGTAAACTAGACGATGTAATAAGAGTATGCATCTAAATAAATCACATATACATATGTATTTTCATATATAATATACAGGGTGTCCCACACAAGCTACAACCGCGAATATACACGTGTCCACATGGATAATTGGAAGCGAAAAGTGAAATAAAAAGTAATAAAAATTGTCCTCGTTAACGAGTTATAAAATAAAATAGATCAGCGAATCAGGAAGCACGGAAGCGGTAGGCGGTGAGCTGCGGCCATGCTAGTCTGAAGACAAGAAGCGATAGCGTAAGGAAGCGTCGTGGACGAAAGATTGAGAGAAAGAGAGAGAGAGAGAAAGTCAACGAAAGAAAGGGCGAGAGAGAGAGAGAGAGAGAGAGTCAGCGCGTGCAGGCAGCGTGAGGTAGCGCCGTGTTAGGGTAGGAGGGAGCGAGAGAGAGAGATTAGATTAGATTTTTGTTGTGCGTAAGGTAGCGTCGTGAAAGAAAGGTAGAGAGAGAAAGAGTGAGAGAGGAAGAGCGAAAGTCGACACTTTTTCCTAGAAATCTCCTCCTGACCACTACCTTCTCACGCCTGTATACGTGTCAGAACGCTCCGCCCGTCCAAATTATCGCTTCTTATCTTCAGACTAGCATGGCCGCAGCTCACCGCCTACCGCTTCCGTGCTTCCTGATTCGCTGATCTATTTTATTTAATAACTCGTTAACGAGGACAATTTTTATTACTTTTTATTTCACTTTTCGCTTCCAATTATCCATGTGGACACGTGTATATTCGCGGTTGTAGCTTGCGTGGGACACCCTGTATATATATTTTTTTAAATTGTAAACATAAAAATTTTTTTTTTCCGCAGTCTGATAGATCTTGAAATGTCATGCAAGTTTTACATTTAAAATTTTTTTCTATCTCTCACAGTTACATAGTTATATCACAAAAACCAAAAATTCGCAAAACTTTGAGGGGTGATTTCACCCCTTTAAAGTGAATTTCCGCCGAAAAAAAAAATTGTTCCTTAAACAACTCGATGAACTCTACTTACCCACAAAGTTTCATTAAAATCAGAATTTCCGGGTTGGGAATGTTCCCTTGTTAGTCAAAAATATATATACTATGTTATTTTGCTGTTAAATCACCACAAATGTTTTGTAAAACGAATGTTTAAGGCGAAAATCACACAATGAAATAGTTTAATTACTTGGTTGTATTGAAATGATCTACTTATCGCTTATTTCGTGCACTGGTAAAATTAGAACAAATATGCGTGAAAACGCTCTTCTACCTTCCCATGCAAAATATGGACGCGCACAGACCGAGCGTTAGAGCATGGTGGCAGGTATACGAAACGAGTCTTTTGAACCGATAACCAATTATTTAGGCACTTTCGTTTGGTTGTTATAACCATGACTCCCATTGCCCGCTGACCACCATTACCCCATTCTCCCCTACTTCAGTATCCGAATTGTTCGCAAAAAAACTTTATTTTACTTTGCCTTTCCAATCGATTCTTTATTCTCTCATCTGCTAATATAAACAAATAATAGAATTTCTCCCTAAACTCACTTTATTCAACACTTTTTACATTATTACGCTTTAGCACGTCGGTAAACAGAGTTCTTTAAGAAACGAGATGATTGATTCAAAGGTATCCGCGTTGCGGAAACCAGCAGGCCTGCATAAAATCGACGTGCCTGGGGGCAGTCGATCGGACGAGCAGCAAGGAACATGATTCATCTCTCGACTTGTTATTTTCGCATTACTTGAAGCGAACTCTACTCATTCCATCCTCCCACCCCCGGTTTCTTCCCTGAACTACAACCACCATCATTGCCAATACCGCTTCTTTTTCGAACGCGTATACCATAAAGCACGAATATGGCGAAATAGATGGAATGTATTATTACTTTTCTTCGCGTTAACGTCTTGTTTATGAACGTGGTAGACACCGACGGCATACATCCATCAATTTGTCGGTAATAGAAAGGCAACGTCCGTGCTTTTGGACTCTCGCTCCCCTTCTCTCTTTCCCTCTCCATCAAATCAGAAGCGCATTAACGACTTTTCGCAGGGAGAAAGAGATTAAAAAGGTGTGGAGTTCTCGTTTTTTTTGTGGGTTGGTTTTGAGTAAATCGTTGATTTTTATGATAGGACGGATTCCATTTAGGTGACAATATTTGGGATAGGGATTCAACTTATAAATATAACAGAAAACTTAAGTTTATGATTCTTATGCTAATAAATTATAGTAAAACATTATGTATTATAGAGTATCGTAATTAAACAAGGAAACGACCCTATTTTTGTGATTATGTGGTTTAAACACATTCCTTTATACCATTTGACATCATTTAGAACGATTAACTTACGCATACACAAGATTTTCTCTCACGATTAATTTTCACACAGTTTTTTAACTTACTTCAACACCCTTATGAAAAAGCACACTAATTAGTTCGCAGAAAAATCTTTTCTTCGATACACCGTAGTGCAGGTATGTTTCGTTTGTAATTCTTCCACGGCACATACAGTAAGTATACTAATTAGCTGGCAGGAATCCGTAACTGATCGCAAGCAAACAGAAATACATTTCTTTTTTTTGTGTAAACATTCCGGAAAAATTCTGCTCTGCAAAATGTATGAAAATGTAAGAGCACGGTACTTTTTTTTGCATGATAGACCATACGCAGCGTAAAGGAACCGAGTTAAATGTACAGGGAGCGTTGAAAATATTCGTAAACTTTTTAAAATTGAATAACTCTCTTGTAAACACTGACAATGTTTATTTTACCAAATAATACATGTTAATAATTCTTTAAAAAATTGCTTGATGTGGTATATCACTTATATGCCCACGTTAAACATATGTGCCTGCGTGTATGTACGGAAGGTAGAAGTATACATTATGTTAATAGTAACAAGACGAAAGTTTTCGCGTTAGTGTTAACCAAGGAAGCGTGTTAGCTGATTATATTTAAGCAATAAACGAAGATTGGGTAGTCGGTTAATTAAGAGCAATTTCGTATTTTGATATCAAAGCCAACGTCAGGGGTTAAGGTGAAGAACGTTAGTGTAATACCGAAGGACGAACACAAGAGCGGGAGTGCGCGAAGGATGCTGCGAATGACGTATCCTGTATCGTATGCGAACACGCGACGGTCCCTCTTTGATGTCGTCGCGTTTAGTACTCGAGAGTATATCGAATCTAGCGAGTAAGGAAAACTATGCGACCTCGGAGTACATTAAGTTGGGATTATACAGGGCGTTTTAGTCCCAAAACACTACAACGAACAAGTGTAATGCGAATTTTCCTGTGATTTATGAGACGGTTTTTTCTTTTATCGATTGCACTATATTTCATTTGTGGATGTTCAATTTCAGTGAGTCTGCTACTCATTTGAGAAAGAGAAGTATGATGTATTTGGATAGATTAGGGGTTTTGAATAATCTGTATTTTGATATAATATATGGAAAAATTTAACCTTTTATAACACTATACAACATTAAAGTAAGATACTCATAGGTATATCAATATTTTCTGAGTCTTATTTCATTTTATCGCTAGAATTGAATGGACTTTTATTGAGTAAAAAGAAAATTCAAACCGTTTTTTTCCAATTAGCACTAACTACTTTCACGTTGTCACGAAATCTTTTTAAAATTCTGCATTGAACATTCGACCTGTCCTTGGAATTCTAAAATCCTATAAGTTACCTGATCTTGTTATATAGTTATTTATGAATCATTGTCTCATTTTTATTTCATTTTTTGACACATTTACACAAAATATCATACGAGAATATACCGAACTACTTCATTCGTGACATTTAAGAATTTTCTTTTAAAATACGTGCCTTTGAACGTAGAATTTCTCGTTCGCGAGAAATTTATCGTGCGTGAGAGGACAATGATACAGAGTTATCGCGTAACATAGGGTGGTAGCAAGCCGTAGGAACGGCGTATTCGCTCGGCGAGCATACGATTAATTCGTCGAAACTTATTTTCACGTCAGCCGTAGGAAAACCGAGCGATATTTCGGGCGTTGCGGCGGCGGATTTTACCGGGCTCGCGGTTTTACGTTTAGACCGCAACCGACCTGACCATTTCGGCCATCGTACGCTCTTTCCCGTTCTCTTTCTCTCTCTCTCTCTATATCCCTTGTTCCCTCTCTCTATTTCTCTTACATGAGACACGTATATACCTACACACGAAGATACATAGACGTGGAATATACGTGAGCTTTGCGGTATCGAATTATTAACCGCAGTCGTGATTGCCGCTTGTTTTGAATGAGCTTAGGCCGCGAATGGCCAAACGCGGTTTCTATGGTATTAACGGTGCATGGAAACGAAAGCTCTCGCGTAACGATTTATGACAATCGTCGCCGTTGTCGTTTGTACTCTGGTATAACGTATACACCCGTCTATATCCGTGTAGAAGCGTGCGGCTTTCGCTCGCGTGTCAGAAATTATTTCGCTTTGCCTACGTGGAAATAGACGCGGCGACTAGTCGCGGACTACCGATCGTCCGGTTCTTTTCGAAATCGATTCGGAAACGGAATTGTACGGTGGTGGTTTCGAACGAGTGGGATCGTCCAGAACGGATTTTCAAAAATTTTACGGACCGTTCGCTTTTATTTTATGCCGTGGAGAGATCGTAATCGCTTGGAGTCTCGTCGTTAAACGGCGTACCTACGTATTAAGCGTTTTTACGCCCGGTTAATTTCGATTTCGGTTCGATAGAAGATAAAATCTGAAATAGCGATTATCTTCCACCGATCGTAGGATAGAATAGACTGTGGAAAAGCGCGAACGAGTTAACGGTGTTAAAGAGAGAGTCCAAATCGTGTGGTGATTTTTCGAACGCGAAGGTTTTTAATCGTTCCGAACTCAACGGGTCTGAAAATGCTCGTAAAAAAAGCAGATCGAGATAATCGGTCTTTTTATTATTTATTCGAGTTTATATATTATATAGTCGCATCGAGTGTTCGAGCAACGCGTGAGAACGAACGAGGATGAGGTAAACGCATGAACTTTAAGAAATAGAGGTACTTTTTATGGTACTCGAACCGTCAATTTTTCCGAGCGACGAAAGCTCGCCACGTGAAAAAAGCGAGTCTTTGCCTGGATAATTATCAAATGGTGAAAACGCGAGGGTGAAGAAGCTCAGCGAGCGACCTCGAGAGCGAAACGAGTTGGTAGCTTAAACCACGGTGCGCACTCTGATCCGGCTTTCTGAATTTAATTACAATTAATAATCTGGAAGCTCGGCTGCCGTAGGTACGATCCGAGGTGAGACCTTGGGAACCCGCGTACAGCTCTGGATTACTTTACGCTCCGTCGGGATTTCTGTCGCGCATCTGAGCGGCCAGTTTCCTCTCACTCTCTCTTCCTGCTACGTTCGAGTCTCGGAATGTTGATGATTATTTCTATTTTTGTATAAACAAAATACGTAGAATGTTGTATCAAACTGTTGCAATTTAATTGATCTTAAATGTTGTACTTGTATTAGTGTTATCTTTTTTTATAATATAATATTAATTTATTATCGAACATAAAGAACTCTTTACAAAATTTTATAAATAAAACTAGGGAAACTCTAGGCAATTTGAGTTGCGAGACGATTTCGTTGCTTACCAAAAGTGCATGCCGTTATACGACACGGTGTCCACCAGGCAACGTAACTCGAGAGCAACTCTTTAGTAGCGAAAAGCGGCAATTTCAGAACGACGAAATTATTGCTCTAAAATTGCTTCCATAACAAAATGTATTTACCTGTACATTGGCAACTAAATAATTGTTCCGCAAACACGACACTTCACTGTTCAGCACGGCAAACACGCAGAAAGGTATTTGGAAAATGAGCGTCACTGCCTTTGACGAAGACGCACCAATAGATGACACGGAGAAAAGACTAATGGTATTTGCTATAAAGTTTAGAGATTATTCGTATGAAAAATTATTTATAAAAAATTTTTATTTTTATTATCACGTGAATAATTTTTTAATTTTTTAACGAATACTGCTAATCTTATTATTAAATAAGTATTTAAATAATTAAACCTTAATGTATATATAAACCTACTTTTGAATAGTAAAAAATCGAATCGAAAGAAGCTTGCAGATATAAATTCTTGAAATTAACCTATTTTTCTCGCCGTCTACTCGGGTAGCTCCACTTAATATCGATACTTATCCCAAATCATATCGGGAAATCACTAGTATCGACTTAAATATAAGTATCGTACCGTATCTACCTTTCTCCAGAGTCGGAGTAAGCTCGATCGATTCATTTTTATCGCGATAAAGGAGATAAAAGTTAATTCGAAACAGATAGGGGAGCAAAGATAAATCCGTTCCAATTGGCCCGCGTAATCCGAGCTTCCTTCGCGAGTTATTCGTTCGAAGGAACAGAGAGAGAAAAAGACGAGAGGATGGGTGAACGATGTTGGAAAGGGTAAACTAGAAGAAGCACATACGAGAAAGACGGGGAGAGTTCGACTTTACAACGGTTCTCGCGAGAAGAGAAAGAAGGAAAGGAATGTCGCCATTTCCGGTTTATTATACGGCACATTCCCAGGGATTACATTACTATAGATCTACAATCTATATATCGGCTTTTGGACGACATCATTTTTCGAAAAGGTAAGCCGACGTAACGGTGATGAAACCGATCGTTTCGAAGAACTTACGCGACGACTTCGGATTATCTCCGAACGATTATTGAATTCTACGGTTGATTCCGTCCACCCTCGGCAGCTTCGATTATCTGGAATTACGTCTTTCCGAGGAGAGGAAGAAAAAGATAGAGTTAAAGGAAAGAAAACGTATGTTCGCGACCTCTGACCCGGCCGAGGTCATCGACACGTACTCGTAAAACGAGTTTAAATCCTCCCACTTACTTCCTATTTCCTATTTTTCTTTCTTAATCGTCCTCGTGTTACGAGAGATTAACGATCGACCGTTTCAAGTGGTTTCAAGTGGGTTCTCAGGATCCGATCACGACGATGGACGATGTTCCGAAGACTTTTTTTCAAAAAAAAAAAAAAAAAGAAGAAAACTTGGGTTCCATTAATTCGAGATAGAACTCCAATAAAAAAAGAAAAGAAAAAGATTTTTAATTTTCATAAAGTATATCAGGCGTAGGTTCTTACCTACGTCCGCACATTACAGACTAACGGCAGTTAGGCCTGTCCGTCGCAAAAAATCGGACTAACGCCGGTGGTATATTTACAGCAAAATCGTGAATTTTAAGGGAGGGGGAAACCTTAAAATGCTAATATCTCATCGACGCGAAGTGCTACATAATTTTGGTTTGTTTCATCATAATCCTGGAACTTTTTCCCTTTCGTTGATGATATACCAAAATGTTACGAAAAAACGTTACGAATTTAACGTTTACGAAAAAAGCGGGCCGTCGCGTACTTTGTACAAGGTTTTTTACAGAGATTGTTATTTTAGTAAAATTGTTTGAAGGAGAATGTGTAATTTATGAAGTCAACAATGTTTAACATGGTCTAAAGAACCAATATGGAAATTGAAATTATAGATATTTGATAAAAAGTTATTAATAAAGATGCGACGCATCATTGATTTAATATCTTTATGTAGCAAGAAAAAGCACGATTTATTGTTTATATTAACTACAGCGACGGCCCACTTTACATTTTTAATGTTATTTGTGTATTATTATTCACAATAATCCTGGCAAAGCTTTGCCAGGTTCGAAAGTACGAAAACCGTAGACCAAAGCTCCGGTAATGTCTCTTACGCGTTCCCTGTGTGTCTCCGTGTGAGGGTTTAAATACGTTCTAACCACCAACGGCGTAAACTTACCGGCAAAGTTTTAATTTAAAGTTTTATTTATACGAATCGTGCATTATCGTAAGCCCACCGCACCGGGGACCGGTGGGAGAGATTTAGAACGAGCTTACTCGAGTAAGAGACATCGCTGTTTGCTCCGGGATCGTCCTTTTCAATGAGATCTTTACAATCATTTTTATCCATATTTATACATAAATATAACTACCATTCAATAACTGTCACAATATCCACGATGTTTGCATTTGAAAATAAATCGTAACCAATGCTGAACTATAAATCTTGATTTTCTATCTACCAAGCATATAAAATCGTGAAAAATTGAAGGAATGGAAAACCATGAAAATCGGATTTTGTAACATCGCTTGCAGCCATCGCTCGAGATCCTGAACTATAAGCATTGGATGATATCGACAGGAGTTGAAGATAATTCGAATGTTATCGGATTTTGTACTTACGTTCGACATCCCTTAAGAGCATGCTTCTATCCCTTTCTTTCTCATTCTTTGCTCCTTGAGATGCCACCTCTCTCTCTGTCTCCCAAATGGTGAGAGGTTGGGTCGTAGAAAGGCTAATGCAGTTAGCCAGGACGCCCTTTAGCACCCCTGCTTTTGCACGCGGGGACGATGCGTTCGCGCTCCTCTCAAACGAGAAGGAAGGAGAAACAGAGAGAGAGAGGAAGAGATGGGGTCGAGCGTTTTAGTAAAATGGCCTGAAAATGCAATTATCGGGTATAGGTGTGGAGTAATGAATTGCCGGCGTTACGCGTATACGTGTATAGTATAGTCTTTATATATATACATCTATACATAGTCGTCTCTTGCCGCTGGCGCAAATTCATGTTCGCGCCTACGAAACCCACCCCAATTCTCTCTTTCTCTCTCTTTCAATTTCGTTTCCGATCCTCTCCTTTTTTTGGTCCGTCCGTTATTTATTTCCTTTTGTCCCGACGACGAGGAACTTCCGTCTCGCGTCGATCGTTCTTTTCCTGATTTCTCGGTATTTTAATTTCCTGTTGCTCTTTAATTTAACAACGATCTCTCTCTGGTCTGTATTTTTATTTACGATAAAAAGAGTTGAAACAATTATTTTTAATTTATATTACAGAAACATCCTTTGTCTTTTTAACCATTAACCGGAATCGTCAAAAATTGGATATGTGTAATGAAGTTGAAGTTTTGATAAAATGTAACCTTGTTTTTTAATAAAACTTAATTTATTTCCTAAAAAAAACATGTTTCATTTCATTCTTAATCCATTTTTATATAAACTCCAAGATTTTGTTACAAATATACAGGTTTTTAGACAGGGTCCGAACGGACCCGACAATTCCAGTTGCGTTGGTAAAAATGACGATTCCGGTTAATAAGGGTTAAACCAACGAACGTTTCATTAAAAAGTGCCCCTATCCTAACAAGATTTAAAGCATTAACAAAAGAAGTAGGACAAACGTTTGAACGATGAAAAAACTCGACGATGATATTCTGAAATCGTGTGCGTGATGGATGTAGATCACCGTACCAGAACACAATGTTTCACGAGACGCATGGGAGAACGATCGGACGTGCGTCGACGAATAACACTTTTAACCTCGAACGCGTCTTATTGTCAGGCTCGAGGCAACGAGCTTTTCTGTCTCCTCGTTTTCATCCCTCAACGCGAACGACACCAAGCTATCCTCTATCTCCACCCTCGTTTCGCATCGACCTCGTGCGTTCGTGCTCTTTAGAAAATCAAAAAGAGAAAAAGAAGGATGAAAAAGGCACGATGACCGATTTAACGTTCGTCGCGAACAAAAGATCGTTTCTATCGAAGCTCCTGTATGCAATTTTGCAAAAGAAAAAAGAACGTGGTAGTGAAAGAGAGATACATGTGCGTGTGTAAAAGACAGAGAGAGAGAAGGAAGTTCGAGGTGCGAACGCGACGATTTAGAATTCATCGAACGTCGCGAAGTACCGTATCTACTGGCGTGAATGTTTGGCGTTGAATGGAAGACGGAAGCGAAGGTAAGTAACAGTGGAACGACGTTAAGGGAAATCGGGTCAACGGGTACTCTGCAATCGGCCGATCCACGAATAGACTCCTGAGAATGAGAGAGAAGGAGACGAAGAGAAGTCAGGAGGTTGAAGTGGTCGAAGGAATGGAGCGTGAAAACCATACGAGCGAGAGAGAGAAAGCACGAAAGAGACACACGGATAGAGGGTTGCACCGTTCGTTTCTCGTAGTTCGCGCTGATTTCCGTTCCAGAGGATTCCCGTAGCAGCACCGCGTCGTCGCTGGTTGCTAGTCGGTGAGTGGCTCGCTCGCATTTCAAAGCGCATCCGGCCCTGTTTGCCTCTGGCTGGGTGGCGTTCTCGCGAAAGCGCTCGCGCGCAAACCCTCGCTCACGTAAATAGAGCTCTGTTTACACTTCGCCACTGAATAATCATCCATCACGGGCGCCTTAACGAACGCGCGAACAAAGCCGCGGGTATAATGAGAGCTTGACCTCCTTCGGAGCACGGGAGATCCTTCGAATCCTCGAGGCCAAAGGGTTGCAAAAAGGGGGGGGGGCGGAGTTGAAGGGCTTAACGGAGATCGAGTAACGCGAGAGTAGTTTATGCGAGATATTCGATGTTCGTCTTCGGGTTTCGTCGTCGCTTCCAAACAAAACTGTTCGACTAGATCGATATACCAACTGGGGGTGGAGATGAAACGAGAGATTATAGTCTCTGTGATTAATTTTCTGGATGGATGTTCTGGTGTCGTAAAAAAAAGAAATGGTGGAATAAGTGTACGTATTCACGTGTATTCACAATCTAGTCGAGCGAGTTGGAGGATCGAGTCGGTGGCACGATAAGAGGTACTATCATCGAAGAAAATGAGACTACCGGATGTTAATTAGAGGACATTCGACTCGACTGAAATTATCTCCTATCGCAGCCGGTGACGAGATCCGAGCTACTGGGAAGATCGAGCTTTAATCATCCTTCTGTTGCACATATACCTACGTGGTTGTACAGGGTGTCACAGTTAAAGGAGGCAGGCTAAATATTTTCTTTGTTTCTAATGATGTACCAAACTTTGATGGCATGCTTTGAATGGTTTAAAAAGAAGTAGGTATGTTATGAAACAAAGATTAGTTGTATGCCAAGTATGCCATAAAAAAAAAATGTAGGTAGCCTTTTTTAGCTGGGACACCCTGTATACTATAATACATAGAGATAGTTCAACCTAACAATCTTCTCACGAAATATCCAACTTTAGGTACTATTCCGAGTGTCATCAGCAGGATCGAGAAGAAGTAGGTATCATAGGGAGAACATCATCGTCGTCCTAATCCCAAAGTAAGCGGTTTTTCGCGCGGTCGGAATTCGAATTTTCCGTATCGCTCAAAGTTCATCATCGTTCGTCGTCTTATATCTCTCGTTTGAGAAGATTATAGTCGTTACCCCATTGGTCGACGAGACGTTTTCTCCCGACGTGCCGTTGCCGCCCGCTTTTAATCGTGGCAGAGAGATCGACGTAAACGATGCTCGCTCTCTTGATTAAACTCAGGAAAACGGTGCGAGTGGAGAGGGAGAGAGAGAGCGAGTTCTTCTCTTTATGTAAGCGTTAAGACTTCTGACGTGTCTTTGGGATTAAGCAGGCGTGTCTTCGAATCGCCGACGGATCCTTACCGTAGCTTCCTCGTTAACGATTTATCTATGGAATCCGTTACTCACGTTAATCGCTCTGACCCGATTCGATATCGAGTTACGATATGGAAACCGTTTTAACTCGTCCGAGTCTGCAGCGATAATCCGAGAATCTAGTAGAATTCTAAAACCTTCGTGAAACTCGATGAGTTCGTCGAATTACTGTCCGAATGGTAGAAAAAATGTACCAAAAAAAAGACTTCTCCATAGGTAGATATTAGGGAAAGGAAAAAGCGAGTGAAAAAGAGATAGACGGAAAAACCGACAAGCGGAAAATTTGCCGACGAATTCCCGGAACACTCCCACGCAATAATACCGCGCACAACGGCTCGTTAATAAAATATTAAAACGCCGGAGCGCTTCCCTCCCCTCCATAACTCGTTTTACCGACACGCGTACACCTGCACGCATACTCTCCCTCCTACTAGCAGAGGTGAAAGAGAGAGAGAAAAAGAGACAGGAAATGTTCCCTGTGGTCCATGGGCTCCGAGAGTCGACATTTATGCGAGATCGTATCCTGTTTAGCGAGCACCGAACCGACACGATTTTCCGTGCCAATTTTACGCGGAAGCTCGCGTCCACCGGATCGTGCTTTTTACATTTTCCCGAGGAGAATAGGCCGCGAGTGCTAGCGAGCATTACGCGTTCCTGCTAACGACGGGCCCTTGTTGATACTAGCGAACGCAGTGTCGTTTTAATCTCTAAAGAGCGTGCGAGAAAAAAAAAAGAGTGAAATAGAGTGAACGTTATGACGTAAAAATTGCAGGCACTAAATAATCCCGTGTACATACCTACGTTCGTTTATCATTACAATCGAGAGGCAAACGAGCGAGAGAACGAACGTTCGTAGAACGCGAATGCGCGTTGTAAATGGTAATGAGAGAGCAACGCGAGAGATGGTATTAAACTCTGATTAGCGGTCCCACTCTCGCACTTCGGATGCTGTGGCCCGTTTCGTTCGAGCGTAATAAAGCGAATCGATCATCACTGGCCGCGAACACCGACGATAAAGACCCTCGATTTTGTTCGCTTTATTATTAAAGGTTTCTTAATGAACGAAAATGAGATGCTTTTTTTTTAACTGTCAAGGGTAATACGATTTTATGAGGGATTATAGAAGAATGTTCTTAATAGAGACTAGAGATATTCTTTTAATCCGTATATGATTATTGGGTCGAAAGCGATTTATGTAATTTTTGTTTTTAAGTATTTGTATTAATTTGTTATGATCATTGTAAATACATTAAAAAATATCTTATTTGGTTAAGGTGTTTTTAGCGACTCATTGAAAAAAAGGATATTTTTTTAAATTCTTTATACCCATTGGGTCAAAAACGGCTCATAAGTGTTTCGTGTGAAACAATAACTTATTGACAAAGGAAGGTATTTTTAAAAGACTAAAGTTCAGATATTAAATTCGCATGCCTATTTAATCCAGTGACGTGTTAAAATATTCGACAAATCAATAACAAAAATAGTTCGAAGCATCTAGGTACGAGTTAATTATCGATCGAATCAATTTTCTGGCAATTTTCATGTTTTACAGCGACCTTGGTCCCGAGCGAACAAATTGAGATTCGATGGTAGCAAATGGAGCAAAGTTGTATGCGTTTCCACCTCGACTGTAACGTTTCCATACAACGTGCTCGACTATCGACGTGCCTTCATCCCTTTCCCACCATCGCACCACTTCCAAATACATAGAGGTAGAATCGTTCTGGACAGCCGTGGAGAGCCGCCTGATTCACGAGCAACGAAGCCTTCCTTCTTCGATCTCTCTCTCTCACCCTTCCTCCATCTATCTCTCTCTTTCATTCACATTTAAATATACTTTCGTCTCGTTTCTTTCTCTCGGTCCGCTCTTCTATAACGTGGGCGGAGATACGGGGTGGGCAGGTTGGTTCTATGGCAGAAGGTGTCTCTCCAAACGGACAGCAAAAGGGAGAAAGATAGAGAAGGAGAAAAAGAGAGAGAAAGATATATAGAGATGGTCCAGCTGTACATTTTGCAGCATTCAAACCGGTCGCGCCAGGCACTCGTTTGCGAGCCCTTGTTCCCTTTCTTTCGGACCTCTTTATCTCTTTTGCTCATTTCTCTCTCTCTCTTTCTCTTTTCGATTCGATTCGGAGAAGAGGCAGCACGGTGGACCTTCGTTTTCCTTTTTCCTCCGAATCTACATTCGCTGCGGCCACATCCGCGGTCGCGGCTCGGCTCGTTCATGACGATGGCAGCAAACCGAGCTGGTGTGGTCGTGACGGTTTCTGCCGAGAGGGTGGCCCTACTACCACCGATGGTCCCGTTACTACTGCTAGTGGTGGTGGTGATGGCGATCGCGGTGCGAAGCCACCATTGCTGCTGCTGAAGTGACATAACGAAGTGCCGCGATAAAACCGGAATTATGTACGGCTTTTGTCCGGTCCACGACGTGTCTCCTTCAGCGCTTATTTTCGTGCGTCTTTGGTAGTTTTTCGGAAGTATAGCTTGGTACAGTCAACACCAGTCTTCATTCCTGTCATTTTAATGACTTCCTTCCTACTTTTATTCGTTAAAGTATTTAGTAGTGTTTCATTTGATACTAGCTTCTAATTGTTAATAATTATCTTAGATGTTGTCAGTTTTTTTGATGCATAAGTGAAAAATCTTTTGGTACACCTCTAAATATATTAATTTTTATTTACATAAAATTTAGGCCACGCAATTCAACTACTATATATAAATTCTTCATTAGTAATCTAATGTACTTTACGGCGAAAAGCTCCCGACAATTTACGGTAGTCGAAACAATGGAAAGAATCGTCATTCGTAAGCTTCTTAAAAGCATATCCTTAATCTCGAGGATCAAGCTCGAGCGTTAAATTCGCTACGACGAAAGAAAGGACCTCCTCGTTTCCGTCTTCGAGAAACGGAGAATCCCAGCTGAATCTTAATTGAAACAGATAATTCGCGGAAGCTTCGTACGATTAATATTAATTAAAGGATCGTACGATATAATCGATAATGCGACTACCGTAGAATATTCGAAGAGAGAAAAACGTGTTCCAAAAGAAAGAAATTAACGAAGGTGAGAGAAAACGACAGAAAAAAACGATTCGTCGAAGCGATAATCGTATTTACGCTCGTTTCGTTCGATCGATATTTCGAAATTCACTTTGAACGACCGAACGTCAGCTCGGACCAATGCTTTACGGAGTACGCATAACTGGAACGAACAATCAGAAACGGATGAAATGAAATCGCCGGGAAACAGGCCGACTGTGGCAAGAGATTTTCTCTCTCGCTCAGATCGAGCACCATATATATTGAGAACGAGAGAGAGAGGAAAGAGGTACACACGTGTGCACGAGTAGGATTATATGTGTACCCGAAGAAAATTCGGATGGAATCGACGGTGCGGAAAGCGAGCAAGGAAATGGGTCTACGTACATGACTTCTCGTTTTCTCGTTTAACGGGAACGCTGACTTTTCCCTGGAGGTACGACGAAACAACTCCGCGCTCACCCGATGCCGGTATTTGCCTTTCCTTCCAATTTCTCACGCCCGTCCTATGATCAAAAACTGGGGCAATAAAGCGACTCGATTCGCGACTTTTTAAACGTGGGCGAACTTCACACGATGGAAGAGGATAGGAAAAAAAAGTATCGCGAAGTTATTTGAACTATTAATAAATGGTTTAGCATATATAAATTAGTACTGTATAATGGCAACTCAATGTAATATGTTAAATTGATAATAAAGAACTCTCCTGGAAAATGTGCTTTAGAGGAATTAATTATTGTACCTTCATTATCCCTTGAATTTAAAGATTAGCAAGATTTTTACTATCCTAAATAATTTGTAAATGGTGAGAAATCTTTCACAAAACTACACGTGCGATACGGTACACCTGACGAAGCTGTAAATCCGTTTGATTCTGTTACCGGATCGATCCGTTTTACTTCGCGAGCTTTACGGCCACGAGCTTAAATCTACCTTGTCGAAGGACCAAACTTATTCCGTCACGCTCTCTTACGACTGAAACGAGAGTATAAAAATAAAAAAAAATAAACGTTTAACAAGACAAGTACAATGACGGAACGTATCCCGTGTGGGAAATGGATTTTTAATCTTCTTTCGTTCGGCGAACGTTATTATTCCGTCGGCGCCTAATTCGATTCGATTTGAATTTTGAAAATAAATACCTCTTTCGAATTGGCCCGGTATGAATTTTGCACCCTTCTTTGCCCATAAACATTTGTATATTTGCCCGTGATGAAAATCTCGATTATTTCCCTCATCCACCCTACCTCTGTCTCTCTCTTTCTATGATATACACCCAATTGCTCTTTATTTGCTCGTCGATGATTTTTCGGTTTTTGTCCGATTGACTTCGTATTTTCTATGATGGTATAGAGGTACCTATTGTTCCACTGTATTATCGACGTTAATAAACGACCAGGGCAAAAACAGCAGAGGTAATAACATTTTATTAGCGTGGAAAACCCGAAGGTAAATCTTTTTCTACGTTACGTGCAATTCCATTGTACCCTTATATATGTAATTTTTTATTTGAAGTTTATTTCTTAATGAGCAAACATTTTTTTAAATATTCCAACTGCTATTTCCCCCCCAAAAAACGAAGAATAATTGGACCATTTCTCTACATTTCTCACGAAGATATTCGCCGATTAAACGTGCGAATATCTTATGAATATCCCTTGGGTCAATGGACCAACGAGAGTGAGAAGCAGAGAGAAAGGGATGGTGGGGAACGAGACAGGGAAGGAAAAGAGCCGTTTCCTCCCTTACCGTGGCGGCCGTCGGTGTACGCAAATGCCGAAATTCACTTGGAGGCCATAATACCCGGAATTTCGGAATTAGCACCGCCGCCGCCGCCGCCGTCTCTACGCCGCACAATGGAATATATTAAACGGCCTGCGCATTCCGAAAGCTAATAAAGTCTGTTACCGCTTATTACACCTGCGAAATACGCAACAGGATCGATCGTGCGCGCGTGTTCAGCACCCACGTTAAATATACTCGCAAAATGTAGACGTTCCTATTTGGATAATTAGAGAAAAGACCAGAGTAAACCGTATTTTCTTTTCATTTTATGAATCCTAATAAAATATGAATACTTATGTAACCTTTTTTTTATGAAAGGTTATCGTAATATGAATTTTTTTTTTATACTATTTATCAAAATGAACTGAAATTTATCTAAATTTTGTTACGTTTTATAAAATTAAATCAAAGCCACGAATAGAGAACTAGATATACATTTTCTGCTTTGTTAGTTTTCGTTGAAATAAAATACTACGAAGCTCTACAATACCGAGGAGCATTAAATGTAATAGGAACATATCTCAAGTAAATCGTAGAAAAATGTTATTTTGCTACAAAAATTTATGCACTAATTAAAATTTATATTTCTTTTTTATTATAAAAGCAATCAACCTTTCTCACATCCTCTTGCGAGGCCCAGCTAACAAACCAATTTTAAACCATTGCTCGCAGTTTAAATTCCATCGATGAAAAAGTAATGTTAGATTTTCAAGAATCCGCTAAGGAAATTCTCGAGTATCTTGCGAAGTCGAAGCTAAAACTTCGCACGGTTGATGTAGAAACGGAAATCTGACTTTCAATCGCCTACCATGGGGTAAGTGGGTTAGAATGGATTCAGCGATAGCCCATCGCATTGGCCGCAGTTAGAAGCGCGGATGCAGATCGGAGATACCGTTCCGTTCTGTGCTACGTATAGGTGTTGGAAACTCGGTGTGCGCGCGTACATACGTGCATGTGATTCATCGAGCCGAAACGGCTATCGCGTTGGTAGCGTGCTGGGATACGATTTATCGTAGGAACTTTGCGATAATCGGCGTTGCTACGACGTGAAAACGATATCCAAAAATTCAGTTAAACCAGCTTCTTTCCTTCTACTTTCGAAGAGAAAGAAAATTTTGTTCTATCAAAGAAGTAAAGTTTTCTGTGTTGAACGCACGTGTGTGTGTTAAAGAGATGGGAGGAGATTTAGAGGAAAAAATCTGAGAGAGAGGAAGAGGGCTGACTCGTGTAAGAGCAAATCTTTGTCGTAGGAAATCGAACGTCACGCTCGACTAGAAGCTTTCGAGAGTCTAGCACGTAGGAGCCTCGATTCTGGTCGATCGTGTCAAACAATAAACGCGGTTCTCCTTCGAACTATCCTCTCCCTCCCTCACCCCTGCTTGGTCTACTTTCTCTATTTCGACTTCCTTCTCTCCGATATCGCATTTTTCGAGATGATAACTCTACCGTTGGGTTGGTGAGAAATACAAGTACTACGTACAGTAAGAATCCAATAATTTCGAGCTCATGGGACCAAACCTTCTTGGAACTTGAAATTATTTTCTTCTCTTTCCAGTTGACAGCTGACAGGTAGTAAGAGACAGGCATATATTTTTCTCGCGAGGAAAGTTCGACAACTCGAAAATTCACATCAAATTTCAAACTTTGTAGAAATATAGTTCATGTGATGCTACTAATGGAATAATAATGGTACCTATTACTTACAAATTGCTAACAGACGAATGAGACAATCGAATATTTTCCCAGTGAGCACTTAATACGTGTTTCATATTAATATAATCTTTTATCTTTTGCTAGTTAAATTAAATCTTATCTCGCAGACAAGAAATTGTAGCGTTTATTCGTTGATATTACGTGAAAATAAAAACTTAGGTAAATCCTGTCAATTAAAATGAAATACGAAAGATAATTTGAAGAGTAAAGTACTTTAAAGGATCATTTAGTTCGTTGGTTACAAGATTGAACGTGATGCGTAGGTGTGTGAAAAAGAGAGGAACAAACAAATCGCACGTGTCGCACTATATGTATACGACTAACGTCGAACGTTGCGCGAGAGATCCAACGTCCGGGAATTAACGCACCGAGTGCTTTTACAAATCCCGACAAAGAGGGCCGCGGTAACAATAAGCCGCGGGGTAAGTGCTTACAAACACCGAAGGGAGTCGGGAGAGAGCTGTACGCCATTTCTCTCTTCTTCCTTCTTTTCCCCTCTTTCTCAAGCCTCGTTTCTTCCCCGACCTTCCTGCCCTTTCACCAAACTCGGCCCGTCTGATCCGTTTGTCTCACTCGTACATACGCGTAAACCACATTTACTCACTTTCGAATCTTTTGTGCTAAAAAGTGTGAAATGATGTCTAAAATATATAAAAATTATTTTTATGCTTCATTTTTATCAGGCTATAACATATTCGTTACGGATGATTATTGGGCAAGACGTTTCTGCTATTTTTTTTTATGTATAGTAATATAAGAAATATTATTTATCAATATAATGCTTAGGGGAGACCGGGGCACGTTGATACATTTTCTCGTTTTTAATTTTTGTAATTTTTATTTGAATTAATTATCAAATGAAAAATATCTTATAATATACTTTGAACCTTCCTCTTTATATCGTAAAAGTTTCGACTTAAAAAAATAAATACAAAAAAAGTTGATGCGAGGAAGGAAAAATGTATCAGTGGGCCCCACAATGAGGCAAGTTGATACAGCTGTCAAAATGATAACTAGAACAAACAAAATTAACAATAAACAATCAATCACTTTCTGAATCAGTATAACAATTCATGCATTTACAATTTTAGACATATCTGCTAGTGATAGAACCTTCTTTTACAGAATCCAACATTTCTTGTGATATTTCACTACGATTCGTTTTTTAAATAAAATTTCGTACTATTGATTTATAAATAAGAAGAAAGAATCAGATAAGAAATAGCCAGGGCAAATTGATACACTGTATCAACTTACCCCACGACGAGTAATTGTATAAAACCATGTCTATACGAAAAAGTAGATTATGTATATCGTAAACTAATATGTCGTCTTATTGAATCATTCAAAGGTAAGAAAACTACGTTTTGTTACTTTATTTATATGATCTACTTTTTCGTATAGACATGGTTTTATATCGTAAACTAATATGTCGTCTTATTGAATCATTCAAAGGTAAGAAAACTACGTTTTGTTACTTTATTTATATGATCTACTTTTTCGTATAGACATGGTTTTATATCGTAAACTAATATATCGTCTTATTGAATCATTCAAAGGTAAGAAAACTACGTTTTGTTACTTTATTTATATGAAGTTTCATATAGCGTCTTCGGACGGTTCGAGAAGTCGACACGAATATTTACTTTATGGTCGTGAAAACGAAAAATATGAATAAAAAGTTCTAATGTTATAGTACCTTGACGTGTGCTTTATACTAGTAAGAATTGAAGTAAAAGACTTGAAATAGCTCGCAAAAATCGAAATATATGTACCCAGTGTCCTGATAATTGCATTGTATCAACGTGCCCCTGTATCAACTTGCCCCGGTCTCCCCTATAGCCATGTGTTCTTTAGGTTTAAACAAAATTGAGCATTACAAATGCATATTGAAAAAATTTCAGCCAATATTAAATGACCTACATTAAGCAATATTATTGTGCGGTTAATTGGGATATCATTGTTGATTTATTTATTAACGTTCATATAATGGTTAAACAAATAAGAATTCGCTGCTTACCATCTGGTATGATATATAAACTTTATGGCTAGGAATAATGCCAATTTGTTAATAACATAGGACTCCGTTGCCCGTATTGAACAAAAAAAATTAAAAAATTATTGACCATTTGTTCATGTTAAATCTACACAAATCGTAGCCTTTATTAAAAACAGAATCCAGCTAAAACGAAATTAGGTGCATCCCGATCTTCATAAAAGATTTCTAATACAACGTTCGATCCTATCAAAATTCTGCTCAAACGATTAGTCTCTCGTAACAAGCTTTTCTCTCTCCCAAATACAGGATCGATCGAAATCATTATCGAGTTTTGATAACTATAGTCTCGTAAAAGTCATCACGCATTAAACGAATTAATAAATCAATTTATCTTACGAAAGGGTTAAGCTCAGTCGATAAGCGCTAAAACGTCTCCCACTCCATCGCGTCCTTAATTATAATCCTTGCAAGGCTCGCGCGCGCGAGCGCACGTAGTAGATGGGAGGATCCTTTCAATTTCTCCGTGTCCCGGCATCCCTTCGTCGCAATCTCGTGCATCATATCTCTCTCTCGCACACATAAACACACCTACGTGTACTTTCGCCTCGACGTTCTTGCAACATGTATCGCACGACTGCGTTCTTGGGCACGTAAACGTACAGTTGCGTGTGTAGTTATCGATATCGCGACGCGTTCACACGCTAGACTGTGTCATAGAATTTCGTGAGAGGGTGTAAACGATGTGTACAGGGTGTCCCTAAAAAATCCAACGAATTTCATTTTCTAAAATCTGTCGTACTATGATAATGAAGACACACGGTTTCTTGTAAAAAAAATATCAATGATCTTGATTCTCACAAATAGGGAGATTGAAAAAGGGTCTATATCATTGTATTTGTTATTTGGAATTGTGCAACTCTTTTTTTCATACCATTTGATACAATATAGATATTTAGGTACTCGATTTGGGACATCCTCTCATTTTTTTGGAGAAACAAACAAACTTTATATCAATCTTATCATATGAAAATAAATTTTCGGTACTCGTGATAATATTTATTTAATTTTCCTAGCAGCGAATGAGTTAATTACTGAATTGTATGCCTATACATTTTTTCCGACACCCTGTATATATATATTTACATATATATATATATATATCTATGCTGAAGAACGCCCTCAGGGAACACGTCCCACGTGGAACAATGCGTTGCCCTAAAACAAAAGGACCGTCGTTTCTGGCAGGAGCGGGGAAACTGGTCAGATAAGTAGTATCTATCGTGGGGGATCGTTGATGACGAGGGATCGTGGTATCGGATGATCGAAATGTAATTTACACGTTTTCGCGTTACAAATTATTTGGATAATCGAGTTTACATGGATGAGCTACTATCGAATAAAATAATAAATGATAACGTGAACTTAAAATAAATAAAATTTATGAACAATTCTTTCTACGAATCTTTTAATTGACTGAAAATTAACGATATAACCTGTAACGAAAATTGATGATAACCCGACGGATAGAAATTCGGAAAATTTGGGTGACAGTGAAGTTGGAAAAAGTCGCGTGTACCGTGGCTACGAATCGTAATAACTGCGAAAAATCAGGTTAGTGTGTATTTAATGCATGCGAGAAAATTTATAACGTCGCAATGGCTACTCTCACTCTACCCGTCTGCTCGGAGTGCATATCCCTGTCTCATCTTTTCCGATTTGACCGCAAAGCTTTCCATACCCGCGCGCTCTCTCCCGTCTCGATGAACTCGTTCGTTTTACTCTAACGGAGTTGGTGCCAAGTGAATTCCGTCGACGCATACCTTGGAAAAATATTCAATTTAATAGTCGAGATATCCGGGTCTATTTCATTATCCTTATTCATTATTCCCGTGTTCGTTTATAATAAAATCATTGGAAAATCGTGCAAATATGAAGATGAAGATATAATGAATAGGAAATATTTATTCGTATTTAACGGCATAATTTTTTTTGTACTCTCTAAGAATATTATTTTTTTTAAAATAGTTACGTACATACACTTAAACTTCATTTCAATGTGAATATAAAGATGTTTGTGACTCTTAAAAAACCCACATATTTGTATGACCGATAGTTCTCGTAAATATCAATAACCGATACTTCTAAACTCTGCAAATGCAATTTGACAAATTGTCTGCCGATTACCAGTGAAACCTCATAGAATTCAACTCGTTAAAATGACTAATGATGTACAAAAATGATCTCTTCCCTGATCATTTTTCACCAAATTTCTATTCGAAGTCTATCGACATTTTCCTATCTCAATTAAAGTCATCCATCTATCTACAACCGAGAGAGAGAAAAAAAAAAGAAAGAAAGGGAAATAACGTAAGGTCTACTTTTTCCCTCGATGCCCAATTAGAAGGAGTAGTTTGGGTGCTTTAGGACGCGGATGTCGTGATGCGAAGCAACGGTGCTGGCAAACTCGGCGGGTGTCATTAATCCCCGTGGAGGCTCGTCCGTCTTAATTAGTACGACGCGAGGATGCAATGAGCGAAAGAGAAAGAGAGGAACGGAAATGCGGAGACGCGTGGAACACGGCACGCGAGTACCTTCAACGCGACTGCCGTTATTAAACTTTTCAAAAGCTACCGGCCAAACTCCCGATGATTCTATCGTGTCTCTTGCGACGTGCGTGCCGTTGATACGGAGTTTCCATTACTAAGGGAAAGTACTACCTACTCCAGAACGATTCCATTTCGGGAGTTTATGCAAATAGAAGAGAAAAGAAACTCGCAAAGAATGGTTTTGCATGTTAATTACTGATTTCTCGATTCTAGAAAAGTATCGAGGACTTTGACGAGTTTACGAAGGTAATAATAATTAAAATAGAAAGTAACATGAGTTCTCATAGAATAACTCTCGTTATTCATTTTGTGGATTGTCAGTCGGCCGACGACGACGCGAACTTTCCTTCTACCACCGTTGCATTTTTCTTCTCCTAACAATCTAGAGAATAATACTTCAAGACATAATAAAAAGTTACATTTAAAAGCGTCGAGCCTTGTCCTCGACTCTTATTTATCCTCCTTTTCTCGTAAATGTACTGAAAATCGGGAAGAGAATAAAGAAAGAGAGTGAAAGAAAGGGAGGAAAAAAAATAAGTCTCGCGGACGCGTTTGCTGGGAAAAGGCTCGACGAACGGACAAGGGTTGTCACCCCTTCCCCCTCGCCATCATTTTCTATAACAAACCGTGTATGAATCGTCGGTTACACGTTCCAGTGAGCGTGTTTGACGGGTGGTCGCCGGTACAGTGCCATTAGGATTTTTATATTTAGAAAAGCGACTCCTCTCTCGTTCTTTTCTCTCTCTCTCTTCCTCGTTCTCTCGGCTGCCCGAGGCAGACCGCGATAACAAGGGCAGTCATTAGTCCGGGTGAAAGCGCGAGAAACAATCCGCGAGTCTGTTACCACCGAGAACCAACGCTCTGCCATCGGTACATGTAGCTACGTTTAAATGAAAATCTCATGGAAAATGGCGCAAGCAAAACGATATTTGCGCATATCTACTGTGTGCATTTGCGTAACAACGGGAACAACGGGGTACGAGAGAAAAAGAGAGAGACTCAAGGTTATTCTTTTTCCCCAGTAACTTCAAAATCGTAACCGTGTTAATTATTCCTGCAATCGTTACGAATTTCACGCTTTGCGGTTTTTTATCGATTATTTTTTCAGTTGTCAAACATCGATGGAAAAAGAAATGGCTGATGGAATTTTTTTTTTTTTTTGTAGTTTTTCATCCTAGGAATATAAACAGTCACGAGGATCGATAATAAGTTTAGGAAAATTATGAAAGTTTGCTTTTTGAAATCCTTGATCGATGATATCTGGCACGAGATTATTATTCCCATCGACGATCGAGAACACAGATCTGATTTCAATCGGACGCCTCTGATATGTTTTAAGGAAGATTAACGTTGGTATATTATATATATATATATACACTACAAACTAGAACACACGGCATGAGATTCAATTAGTATTCATTAGAATCGTTGCCGTCGATCGATAGGGTCGTTAATGAGACCTCTGTCTCGTTCTCCGTAATGAATTTTAATCAGTGACTCTGCAGCAAAGTTTTGGCTCGCTCTCTCCCGATCCTGTCGAGAAACGAACTTATCAAATCCCATTTCGAATCGTAATCATATCCCTCGGTAGTCGAAACAACGGACGATTCGTTCACGTATAATGGTGAATGGCATAAAACTAATCTCGATACGTGACTAGACGAGCAATGCCTTTATCAAACGTGTTTTTCGTCTTTCCCTCTTGCGAATCGATTATAAGGAATTAAGCTGTTATATTTGTACGTAGGAATGAACAAAAAGAATGTATCCAGAATTATAAGTTATATAGGTGAATTAACGAGTAATTTGGAATAATTCAAAATGATTAGAAAAAGTGTTACAGAATACTGACCATATAAGAATTCACATATTTCATTGCAAGAAAGAGTCTAATGAAAACTATTTCAACATAAGTTTGAGAAGAGTAAAAGAATATTTCATAAATGAAAATTTAAAACAAAGTTTAGTAAATTATAAGAATAATATGCTTTTTAGTCACCAAATTTGATTTATAATGATGAAAGGATTCAGAAATGAGTACAATAATAGATTTTTAAATCTATTATGCACGTAATGCACATAATATACAATCAGAGTTACCAAAGACGAACCAAGAGAATAATTACACCGAAAAGAGTTAATCCAAAGCCCTTTTGGCTACCATCGAGTACGATATGTAACATAATCGTATTTGGTTCTAGTGCACGCGAAATGGCGGGACGATTAACATGTTTGAGGGGATGGGGTAGTTAATCAGGGAAGCTAATTACATAAAAGGAGGTAAAACATGGAATCGACGGTATTACGATCGATGAATTTCCTAGAAGCGTCATTGCGTGTGAACGCAACGAAGCGAAGGGTACTGTGGGGTACGACATGGCGTGACGATTGCAAAAAAAATGTGTATGAAAGAAAGACAGAAAGAGAGAGACATGGTCGACAATCAAGAGAGGTTAAAGTCACGCGTACAGAAAACTACGAACGACCAACCCCTATTGGTTAGAGGGTTGGAAATACGGGGATACCTCTTTCGTTTTTTTTTCCTTTTCCCTACCCCTCTTCCATTCTCTCTCTTTCTCTTGGCGTCATTTGGGCGAGCACTCCGATCAAAAATTCCAGACTCGTAACAGGTTTTATGGATGATAAAAAGCGAGCAGCAGCAGCAGCAGGCAAATAAAGTCACGCGAGTGTTTGATTACTGCGCCGGCTGTTTCTTGTATCCCTGCCGATGAAAGGTGGTGAGTATAAAAGAAAAAAAAAAGAGAGATGGAGGGAAGGTATTCGGCTGTGGTATCGATGTCTATTCCATGAAACGTTAAATAATCTAGACAATGGATTTCTTTTCTTTTTTTTTTTTTACGACTAATAAATCGTTCCCCGCAGTTAATGCCGAAACAAACCTAGACGAAATTACATTATCGCGAATGTTTATATCGTATTTTATCGCTCGAAGAAAGAGAAAGGAAGACGGAAAAAGTTTACTGCTACTACTACAAAGTGAAAGAAGTAGTCAAAGAGTAGCGCTCGTCGAACACGCGATCGAGATAAACTATATCGGGAAAGCTATACTTCTCTATATCGTGATCTTAAAAATGTATCGCTTTCGAAGATCTTCCAATAGGGTAATAACGAGACGATTTCGTTTCAATTTACTCTCGATTTCAGCGATAACCAATGATGACGATCGTTTACGACGATCACGAGCATAGCTTTTATGATTTCTAAGCCAAGAACGAATCTTCCTTTAGTTTTAACGACTATTTTTCCGTATACCCGCTGATATCGTTATTCTCGTCGATCGTCATCGAGAGAGCGTGCTTCGTGAACTATTCTAAAACAGTATGAGGGAGAAAGAGGGAGAACGAGAGTACAAAATAGAGTAGGTATTCGTAATGCAGAGGGCACGCAACGACACGTGCACGCGTAATGAAGACTTACGGCGAACCGGGGGCCACTCGACGCGGCTCATTTACATCGCCATGACGCGCAAATAACTCGCCTCTCATTTGCTACTCGATTTCAAATTTCATGACTCGTGAATGGGGTAAAAGCAAAAAAAAATCCTGTCGTCTCGTACGATCGTAGGGGGATCGCGATAGAACGCGACGAGTCTACCCCAAAATCGTGGTTTGTTCGTACACCTGAAAAGTGTTGATAGCGATGAGAAATTGCTTAGACTAACTCAAATCGTTTTAAAAAGGTCTTTGTGGGATTAATTCTGTTGTAAAAAAATGTGTAAAAAGTTTACTGTGGAAATTTTACGGAGCGTAAGACAGTATAATGAGATAAATCATAGGTTTTTGCTTTCGAGGTATTGCTGTTTTAATTTTTGAATATCAATTTGTTATTGCTACCAAGGGAAGTACAAAATTGTAATTTTTGGGAATTGAAACAATTACTTTGAAGACTCTTCTCTCTTCTAAGAACGCGAATACTATTTTAGTCCTTCGAAATTTTTAGGTAGAAATTCTGTATTTTCTCATAATGAAGTAGTTTTACTATATTATACGTTATAAAATTTATACGAGTATACCGATAAAGTAAAGTAGATAATTTAAAACATGATTTTTGTACTATTTAAAAAATCGATAAAATTGAAACGATTCATTCTAGAATAGCACGAAACGTAGATCATCCTACTAATACCTTAATAAACGATGAGAAACAATCTCTATGTTTCCCTCTCTTTCACTGCTTTTGTCGCTCTTTCGATTCTCGCACAGAGAGACAAACTAAGTTTTCCCTGCAAAACAAAGAGAACTCCACGAAACTTGAGATACTCGAGTTTAACGGGATAAAGAGCCCGGAATTTCGTGGATTATCTCGTGCGTGAAAAGGTGTGCGCAACTTAAATTGGTTATGTAGATTTAATGTATTGCAAACAGTAAAGAACACGTCCGACGAGACGCGCGACGATCGAAACCGTTTATCGAGGTGAGTCAATAACCATTTCTATCCAACAAAACAATTGTAGTCGTTAAAGAAGAAATTCAAATCATCCTGGATACCATTTTCCAACGAGAAGAGTCTATGATAGATCGTAAATGAAAATAGCCCCGTTGTCAGATGGAGTCCTACAAATGTGAACGTCTCTCGTACTTGCTTTTCCATTTCCCTCTTTCATAAGAAGAATAGACATCTCGATCAAGGAATCTTTAGGATTGGGTGCCCGACGACGCCTGTCGCGCGAAAAATATACAGAATGATGGGGCCAGAAGGGAGGAACAATAACGACGGGCAATAACGAAACGCGTGAGACACGTAAGGACGGCGTTTAATTTCCGAGGGCGGCGTTGGATGCACCGCGGGGAATTAATATAGATGGATATGAGTTATCTGGGATGCGAGTCGGAGCGAGAAAGAGAGAAAGCATGGCACATGCCGGTGACGTGTATGACTCTCGTGATGGGGATGATCACGGACTCCTGACAGGACATTCGGCCGGTTGGTAGGACGATAGATATCAAGCCGTTTTAACGTAACTGTCGAGTGGACGCTTTCGCTTCTCTGAAACTGACACTGATGGCTTATCTCGTTCTCTCGTCGATCCGTCGGTGATACACTAGAGACCGTCGATATCGTCCGACGGAGTCCTCGAGGAAGAAGAGAGAGAGAAGGAGGGTAGCGTGGATTAATTTGGTGGCTTTGATCAAAGAGTTCCAGCTTGCTTCGTCGAGATCGAGAGACGACTTCGGACCTATGCGGTAGACGATGGATCGACGTCGAGTACCGAAGAGTATACCTCGTGTTTATATAATAGTTTGCTTTTATATACACCGCTTTGGCTTTGACTCTCGTTTATTGGTCCCGATGCGTGTGACGTAAAATAGATTAGATCGTACTTGAATACTGACTTTGAGATATTCTATTATAAAAAGGAATAATGAGATGTAGGGGAAGAGTGGCATGAAAGAGCCACGTTTTTAAAAAAACCACTATCATTTACACAGTAATTTTCGAACGAATGTTGGACGAATTATAGTTTTTAAGTAGCAAAACTGGTTGCTAGTTAAACTAGCAAAAACTTTACTTGTTTTTCAAAAACTAATTCGTCCAACATTCGTTTAAAAACTACTGTGTAAATGATAGTGGCTCTTTCAAAAAGTGGCTCTTTCATGCCACTCTTCCCCTAATGATTATTGATGATTAGATGAGACGATTCATGATGAGAAGATGGTTATTTGTCATCCTACTTTTAGATATTATCGAATCATATCTACGAACTATATTTTGTAGTTTCTGGTGGTATTTTAAAATAATAGTTTGGGACTCTCGATACGTCACATCTCTTTCTTTTATATTATCAACCCCTGGCCAGTAATAAAAAAAGAACAAAATTGGTTACGTGAAGTAACGTTGCTCATTAGGTATTACTAGACATTCAAACGAGGTGTTCCTCAAGACAGCATATTCCAAGAAATCAACAAGGATTTTCAAATATATATCATAGTATAGGGGAGACCGGGGCTAAAAGTCCCAGGGGCAAATTGTCCCAGTCATAGTTTTGGTATCTTAGGGTGGAAGGGGAAACGCGTCCGGTGCATGGTGTACAGGTCTTAGTGAGTAAAAAAAAGTATAGTGGTGGTCGTTGTGTTTAGTCTTCCCTGGTTACTTCAAGAGACGAATTTATATTTTGATAAGTTCAATTCTACTTTGGGTACATTACATAAACATCTCTAGGCACTAATGAAAATTGATTGCACACGAGTTCACACATGTAATAGAAAGAGAATTTTGTCAGCTTCATTTCCTTGCCAGAATTTTTAAAAAACTCCTTGATCTGACTGAATTATTACCCGAGAAACAAACCTATGAAAATGGGGCAAGTTGTCTCACACGTCGAGGTAAGTTGTCCCGACAATGAGATCTGAGACAACTAGCCCCATCCTCTTTTTTTGCTGTAACGTTTGTTTTTATCATTAGTTTTCGACAGAATTCAGGTTTTTGTTCATGATGCAAACATCAGGATTTTTGTCATAAATCGATGCTTCTCGAATTTGCCCGATCAAATACTCGTTCGAAAGAGGAAAGTCTCTAATTTACGAATATGCAAGTCGCGTTTCGATAGGATGACTGGTTAAAAAGTTACAGCAATTTTTCTCTTGAAAACGACCCATACTCCGACACTTAAAAAATTTATTTTTCGACACTCCGCAACGATATCGAAAAACGGACACCGGGACAGTATTCTGCATGCTTTCTTCTTTCTAAACCTTGATCTATACATCAGGATTTTTGTCAAAAATCGATGCATCTCGAATTTGCCCGATCAAATACTCGTTCGAAAAAGGGAACTCTCTTCTTTACGAATATGCAAGTCTCGTTTCGATCGGATGGCTGGTAGGAAAGATACAGCAGTTTGAAGCTTGAAAAAGACCCATACTCCGACACTTAAAAGATTAATTTCTCATCATTGCTTAACGACATCGAAAAACGGACAACGGAACATTATTCTGCATGCTTTTTTCTTTAAAATGAGCCATTAAACATTGAAATCGGCGGTGGTGACCATTTTGGCAAAAATCATGATGCATAGGTCAGGATTTTTGTCAAAAATCGAAGTATCTCGAATTTGCCCGATCAGATACTCGTTCGAAAGAAGAAAGTCTCTTCTTTACGAATATGCAAGTCGCGTTTCGATAGGATGGCTGGTTGGAAAGATACAGCAATTTTAAGCTTGAAAACGACCCATACTCCGACACTTAAAAGATTCATTTCTCATCATTGCTTAAAGATATCGAAAAACGGACAACGGGACAATATTCTGCATGCTTTTATCTTTAAAATGAGCCATTAAACATTGAAATCGGCGATGGTGACCATTTTGGCAAAAATCATGATGCATACATCAAGATTTTTCCTTGGAAACCTTGGAAAACTTGCCCCATGGCGTGAGACAACTTACCCCGCAGCGGGGCAAGTTGTCCCAAAAAACTCGTTTGCTTGGAATTGATAAAAAACGTGTTAAAAACGTCCCAATGCAAGCGGAAAAATGTCCATGTATTTGCTAAGAAGTTGAACTTTATGATGGTCACCAAAAAATTCGAAAATATAAGCTATAGTAATCTGTAGAAACAAAAACCCTAAAATTGGGACAACTAGCCCCGGTCTCCCCTACAAGTTCTTAAATATCGTCACACAAAAACATGAAAACTCAACGTGTAAAAAAAAAAAGACAAATTTTGTAGACCAGTATAATTATATGAAACGCTTCCTAGGTATCACGAGACTCGCACTAAGCCGAAATGGCAAAGGAAACGTCTCGTAGAAGCAGGGTCGTCGCGAGTACACGACAGAGCAATAACGTCGCGGTCAATCTGCGGGACCTTCGTCCTACTACGTAAAGCAAATCAAATTCAATCGACAAAGCATGCACGAACCAATTAGCGTTTCGATAGGTATCCTGCTTTGATCAACGACCACCGACCACTCGACTAATCTCGCTTCTAACCACCGAATGCATTTACAGATTATTATTAGACGCGGTTTGGCCTGCTATAACTTCGATGAGACGTCATTATCGATTCTAAGGAAGAATCTTAAAAGTGTCACTTACTAATCTTCTTACGGGTATTCCATTATTAGTCCGGGTACTCACCGTCTGAAAGAAAGATAAGGCGAACGTTAGTTATTATTTAAAGAAGAGAACGAATAAGTTAAAGAAAAATCACGAGAAATGGCAGCTTTAATAATTATTCGTTCTTCGTACTTTCCAAAGCTTTCAAGGGCCGCTTCCATCTTCCTCATCGTCGTATCTTATTCGAAGGGTGAACTTCTACATCTAACGTAGATATACATGGAATACAACGTAGAGAGATATAAGTAATGGATGCCGGCACGTCGAGTACCTTTTATTATGATGAATGACGACGAGCTTTCCGCGTGTAACTCCACCAAAGTAAATAACGCTGTTCAGGGGGTATGAGGGAATTGAAACTTGACCGTGTAAACACACTGCCCAAATGAGATAGATATGTTTCGTGAAAGAAGAACTTTTCCTTCCGCACGATCGATTCATCGATGAGGTACTAAAAGGAATTCTCCCTCAGGATTGAATATCAATTATCTTTGTTTGCTTGATAAACGACGTTGCCGTAGACTTTGGTTTTTTAGTTTTTTACCTGAAAGTTTTTATTAGAGTCTAGAATTGAAGGTGAAGCAAGCAAATGTTAAATGTATAAATATTACTGATAAGTAATAAATATGATAAGGTATATGTAATTCTAGACAATAATATAAACTCAATCGATCTTCATCGAATCGACATCTTTCATGTTTTGATCGTTGATAAGAGAAAACAGCATCAAAGTGCACTATATTCCAACTAACCAACAACAATAATTGGATTATGGTCATAAATTCCTAATAATATGTTACACTCACTACTAAAATACAAGTAGATAATGGCGTTGCTAAAAATAGTTAAGTAGTACGACTAAAATCGATCCAAAACGCGTGGAACGATACTAGTGGATTCGTAGTGGTTGGGTGACGGCAGCGAGGGAAAGAGGTAGAGTAAGGCGACAAAAGCGTTTACCATTGTCTTGTTACGTAATCGAGAAGATCTTGACGGCGTGTGAGGATAAAGGTAGACGGGAGAGCGTCGGTGCGGATAAAGGGACCAGAAAGGGTCAGAAAGGCTAGTCCATTGGTGAAAGGGTGGGAGCAGCCACGTTGATGCGCCCTAATAGAGAGAGTAAGAGAGAGGTGATCTTCCCTTTCCAAGGTCGAGATACTCGCCGAGCACGGGCTCTCTAATCTACAGGAGAACCCTTTCAGGTTTTAGGGGTGGAAGAGCGCAAACATTTCCCCTTCTCGTCGTTTTCCTTCGTCCCCTTCTTCGCCTCTCTCTCCTCCACCTCTCGGTCTTTTCGTAGCAGTCATTCTCTCTCTCTCTCTTTCGTTGAAGCTGCTTTCCGCTCGATCTCGCGCGAACGAAAGTTCTGCCTTGTTTTCCGAAATTAAACCGCGACATTGAAGGGCAAAACCCAGAGACTTCAACTACGTGGCAAAATGAACGTGGTGCGAGTAGAGAGAGAGGGACGAAAGAAGTTCGGCTCTTCAAAGGGACGAATAGGACCTTCCTTCTTTCCGACGAGCTCGCGTCTCGTAATTAGTCTTTCGTCGCTTCGCCTCTCGTCCAATTCTATCTCATTTTCACAACGACCGAGATTCCTTACGAAGAAGAAAATTGTATATTTTTAGAAACGTCTTTAAAGTCATAAAAAATGATATAAATAAAAAAATTTGGACCAGACTGTTCGACAATTGTCTTCGTTTAACGTAACAGTCGACTGCGAAGCTCGCAAGCTCTCCCGATTTAACGAAGCTTCTTTTCCTCTCTCTTTTTCTTCTTTTTCCTATCACGGAAAATCACTGAAAAGGACAGAACCAAGAAGAGAATTTTCTTTTTCGCGCACAGCATGTCTCTCTAGGAGCAAATGGAGACAGGAGGCAGCAGGAAGAGGCAGTAAACTGACGCGACAAGGGTTCCTTTTTTCGTTTTGAACGCTCTTATCGTTATTACGCCGTTTGACGACCACAATGTCACGAGGAGGGTATTGGCTACGGAAGTTGAAAGAACGTAAGCGTGTGCGTTAGAGAGGGAGAATAAGAAAAAGAGAGAGAGAGAGAGAGAGAGAGAGAGAGAGAGAGAGAGAGAGAGGCAAAGTGCATTCAACCGCTTGAACGCGGAATATAACTGAAGGAAGAGAGATGGAATGTGTGAGCGAGTGAGAAAGAGAGAACGAGTCCTTTTCGCAGTTTATTCTTCTTGAAGCAGGATAAGGGGTAGTAGTGGAAGAGGGATCGAGATTGGTAAGTACCAACCGTGAATAGCTACTGCAAGAGAGAGAGAGAAAGATGGAGGGTGAAGTCCCGTCATTATTTTTCAGTAGTCGGCTCGAGAAAGGGCCGGACATAAAGGCAACGATGAATAATTATTACGAGTGCTTTAAAAGTAAGATAAACAACTAACCGCGCTCGACTTCATGGCCAAGTGGTGTATTTAACAAACAAACAAACAGACGGACGAACGAATGAGAACGGGGGAGTTCCGCACTCGCCGTTCAGTTCGGTAGACCTGGCTAAAAAAGCCGGCAGGCGGGTCTCCTGGTCGAACTATATTGTCTTACGGGACTGAATTTTATGTGTACGTGCTCGAAGCATGTCAAATTCCATTTAACTGCGATTTGTTAGTTTATCGATAAATATGTTTATAGAAATTTTAAAGGGTCTTATTGTTACATCTCTATGTCCTATTTTTATTATTACAAGCTTTTATTTACTCTGGCTTGTATGTATGTCCGATATTAATCTTGTAAGCTCAATTTGGTCAATGACATTTGATAGGATCAATCTTTCACTTGATAAGTTCGTTTGATACTTAAATTGTTTTCTTTGTGTGCAATAAATAACATTTTAAACAATACTCTTTCCTAGTATTCAATTTAAAAATACGGTCTTAAAGTGAGTTAATTAATTAGGTTATTAGGTATTTGCACGCAGCTGCTTATTATTTCCTTAGAAAACTAAAGACATTTTTGCGACAACCTAATATATGAATTAACGTAAAACAGCGAAATTTGGGGATACCTTATAATTATTACGAGCACTGTAGACGTATATATGCCCATACATATGCGCGGACGTACGAGAATGGCTTTAGAGTCGTAAAATTTTACGACGCAGCTACATCGACCCTCCATTAGCGATGCCTTCTCGATTCTCACCTTGGCCTGGTAACGTACGCCGAGTCTTTTCCACCGGCATGCTCTTCCCGAACGAAATACGAAGGGTAAAAAAGAGAAAAAAGCATATATACATGTACATAGGGACAATGAGAGAGAGAAGGGAGACGAGCAGAGGACCGGTACGATAGGGGTCGTCCTTTTTGCCGTTAAATATAAGGGCGTACCGCACTTCCGCATTACGCGATGGAATAACCAAAACTCGAAAGAAACATGGAAAGGTAAAAAGAGTCTAAGGGGAAGAGAATAATACTCTTTGGGGGAACTGTCCTCGAAAGTTCGCGGTTTTTTTAAGTACTTTTCGACTCTCGCACGTTGAAAAAAAAGAAGAGAGCCGTGTTAAAGGAAAAAATCTGAAAATGAAAGTTCCAGGGAGACGGAGAGAAAGTGAGAAGGAACGACATGCAAATGGAGATCCACGCGTGAAAAAGAGAGAGAGATAAACTCTAGGATACGATGGCAAAGGTCAAAGGAGTAACAGCGTGCCAAGGATAGAAAGAAGGAAGAAAATAGACGGAGAAGAGGGATGCAAGCTGACGAACGACGTAAAAGTGAGAGAGCAAGGGAAAGGAGAGTTATAGTAGGCAGAGGGTTGATGGAGGAACTGGTAAGAAGGTGGAGATGGAAACGGGCTGGTAGATGCTAAGGGCACGACCCGATCTCCGAGTGGTAGTTCCCCTTTGACATCATTTAGATAAAATACGGGGGCTCTTCCCAGCCTACGATTACCCCCACCACCACCGCTACTCCGTTACCTCTTCCTCATCCTCCAGTAAAAACCCAACTCGTCTGTCTCTCGTCGTTCCTCTTTTTCTTCCAACTTTCTATGAAAATGTCAGTAAAATGGATATTTTCGATCCGACGAATCGAAGGACGCGTTGCGATCTATCGATCCTAGCGAGACGAGTCAATTCTGTGATCTCCAAATAGCGAGTAGAAGAGAGAAATAGAGAGAGAGAGAGAGAGAGAGCTGATTTCTTATTCATAGTCGGTGACTCGGGAAAGATATTCTTCTAACGTTCAAAATTCTGTATTCTTGTCTCATCTTTCCGAGATGCCCAAAGCAAAACGTCCTTTACCTCTCGTTTATCTCTTTTTTTCCTCACGTATACATACATACTTCATGAAGAGCTATATAAAGATATACTATAAAGCAGGCGATAGAGCGAGTAATGGTATAAAATGGGGAAAAAGGGAGACAAATCTTGAGCATTTTTCTAGCTCCCAAAAAAGTCTTATGAAACAGGGCACCATTAAGAGACTTCTTTCTCTCTCTCTCTTTTATTATTTTCTTCAAGCATGGCTGCGGCTGTCTAGGCAGACACCGGTCGATGGCCGGTATCTATAACGAGACTGCGTCTGGTGCGCTTTCAGAAAAGACCGAGTTGGTACGGTATCAGGCCCGGTGTATATTCGAATAAGTGGCACGATTCAAGATTACCGTAGGAAGGGGGTTTGAGAAGGATTCGTTGGAAGAAGGAAAGTTAGCGACACGTCCAAACTTATCTCCCCTCTGTTTAATTTAACGTTGCTTCGAGTTAGCCGTTAACGCGTTCGCGACGAAACTCGAGCGTTCTCTTCTCTTCTCCGCTTTCGACCCCTTTCTTCTATTTTCTCTTTGTCACTCCCACTCCTTTTATCCTCGGTATACGTATATATATATTCTTTTTTCCTTAGTCTCTCTCTAAATTCGTCGTTCGAGATTTTATCCCCGTTCCGATCGAGTTCGTCGACCCATATTTTTTCACTTCTTTTACGTCTCTCCAATTTTATTGCTTTTTCTCTTATACTTATACTCCTGGGTCCTGCGAAACGTTTTCCTTTCTTTCGTTGGTCTTCTCGTTTATCTCTCTTCTCTCTGCTTCCACTCCTCGTTATCTTCTTCTCTTTTTCTTTCGGTAAAATCGTACTTTTCGAATGGGCACGCTCGTGTTCGCGTAACTTGGTAATACGTAACAGCGATACTCTCGCTCTCCATCTTTCTCCCTCTCTCCTTTCGTTATATCGTTACACCGCGAGACCGTTTCGCACCATTTACCGTCTAATTTGTAGTTGAGAAAGTTGCCGGCGACCCAAAACTTCGAACAAAGGTGGAAAATGGCGCGGGAGATTACGATACGACGAAAACCTGGGTGGACATTAAGGAAAGATGGAGAGATTCTAGCATTAATAAGTGAGACAAGGATGCTTCGAAGAAGCTTTGTTTTTGTTTTCTAATTTAAAAAAAGTGACTAATTTTCGAGAACAACTTTTTAATACAATTTGTAACAATCGTGTTTATTAGAGATATTCTTGTGTTTTCTTTTTTAATTTGATGCAAAAAAATGTAAGTACGTATACTTAATTTACATTTTAATAAAGTAAGGGTTACTTCAAGGTCTTGTCATTAACATCTCCGAAAAACCTGCAATGTGCATAAGTAAAAGTATCTATTTATATGCACAATAAATGACCGACCTTGATAATTCTGAAAAAAATACTACAATACTATTTTTTTCCTCGTCCTTTGACACATAGTTTCACAACTAATGAAATTATTTAAGTAGCTCCAAAATTGAAATAGTCCACTCTACATACATTAATACCAAAAACACAGAAAATTAATATTTATTTGTGCAGTTTTCGTGGATAGAAACAAAACAACGGTTCGAGTATGATTCGCTACTCGGTATCGAGAGTAGAACACGATAACCTTTTAGGCTTTTTCAACTCGAATCAAACGATCGCTTAATTTTCACAAATTCGAGGGCGAGTAATCCGTTTAGAGAAAGCATTCGTTGTTGCGAGCGTACGAACTCGTTTACTAGATCCTTTAGGATGTTGGAGTAGAGCTAATCACATGCTCTCTTTCTCTCTCTCTCGCTTTTCTCTCACCCATAGGAACATACACATACGAATACAAAATTCTCAACGAGTTGGGGCGTCCAAACGATTCGAGCGAGCAAAGCGAAGCAAAAGGGAGACATTCATCGAGTTGGTCCAGCATTCATGCTGGATGCTGTACGGCATTGTAAATCGTTGCTACCTCGATGTTCTACTCTCTCTCTTTCTCTTTTCGTTTTTTTTATCGAGCTATTCCGGTTTACACGATCGTAAAACGGTCGGCAGAGGCGTCATGTACAGGATGCTCTCGACGTGGCGCGGTCGTTCGAGTGGAATCGCTTGTAGAAGAAAGAGCCACGTTTTCATAGGTGGCGTCGGGGACTCGCGCGCACAGGGTCGAAGCCGAAATCAATCGACGAGGAAACGGGTTTCGAAAAAGCTTTCGTAATACCTCGTTCGAGTACCTTTTTTGCTCTTCTTATAGATTCTTTTTTCTTTGATCCTCCATGATTTTAACGAGCTTCGTTAAAGTCACGTTGTTCGATCAAAGTAATTGGACGAACGCTCTTTTTGTACACAAAATCGTCTAGACGTTACATCGATTACTTCTAAAGAAGATACACTCCTCTAAAGATACTAGGGTTGACTATAAAAAAAAAAAAAAAACATTTCATCGTTCGGAAACGATCTCATAAACGTCCGTCTGCCGAGCCCCGATTCGTTATAAGACTCGTGCCCATCACCCGTAGACTTTTCATCCTATCTCTCGCGAGAGAAGTCTTCGTGAGAGAACGAAAAGTCAGCAGGGAGGGTCGAAACGAAGGAAACTGGAGGAGAGGTAGACAGAAGAGATATAGAGTGGGAGAGAAGGTATGGGGGTAGGGATGGAAGTACCCTGGGTCTTAAGAAAACTCGCAATATTTACTCAGCGGAAATCAGGCACGACGTAAAAATACAAATCGCCCTAATCATTATTTACTTTACTTTACCCGGTGCGTCGCGCTCCCTCCTCTCTCTATCCCTCTTGAAAGGACTCGAACCCCTCAGACTCGAAGCCAAACCATGAAGAGAGGCGAACTTTTTTCCAGCCTTAGTGCGCGCACTAAACGTCGATTTGCAATAAAACGCGTCGAGTTGTTCGAGTATAAAAAAAAGAGGTGGAAAAAAAAAGAAAGATCGAAAAGAGTAAAAGGGGGAAATTGAAGAAGTCTGATTAAAGACCGAGATTCCTTGCGTCGATTTTGGCTCCGTAGGCAAGTGCTAATTTCATTAAGGTGCCCTGTTTCTAACCTCTCTCTCTTTCTTTCCCTTTAGCCGCGTCTTCGATTCGAAGTAGCCTTAATCAATTACCGTGTTCTCCCGTACCACCCACCTACTTTAACAAGTAGCGAACGAGTCGAGAATTCCGGCTGACTTTGACTATCCTCGCGATTCCCTCCGAATCGATGAGATAAGAAGCTTCACAGTCGATCGTATTTCGAATTCTGATTCCCAAAGTCACTCGTTTCTCCTTTTTCAGCCATCGCGTTTCAGAGTCTCGAGGAATGACTAGTGAAAAAGGGATCGAGAATAAAATTTCGAATCGCGTGGACCTGGTAAGAAAAGCGAGTCCAGAAAACGGGCCGAATTTCCTCTTTCAATTTCGCGGGCACTATTCAATTTCCCGGGCCCGCGGGGGTAACGGAGAGGCTGCGAGTCGTTCATATGTTTCTTTCTTTTTTCGTGCTCCATTCTCTCTATCGCACGAAACCATTCGTCCTCCTTCTCGTGGTGATTGCCGGCTCGCAATCCCGGCCTCGACTTCTCTCTCTCCCTCTCTCTTTTCTTCTGAGTTTGACTCGAAAAGAGGAGAAATGGTCCTGCCAGGAGTAACGCAGTTAGGCGAACGCGTGGCCAATGAGCCATTTTGTCTCCGACCCCTCAGGACTTATTTTTCATTCTTTCCTTGAAACGTTTACTCTCTTTCTCTTTTTTTCTCTCACACAATTCGCAATAAAATTCTATCTTCTTTGTCTCTACTAGAAGAGAGAGCGGATCTTTCACTTTTTTTCTGATTATCTCAGATTAAACCAAATCCTGAAGCCAGGAGACGAGATTTCTTTGGGTTAAAGAAGCCATGGAGATATGCCTGACGTAAGCCTAATTGAATCACCCTTTTCTTTTTATTTTAATATCGAGTTTGTCCTTCGTGCTTTCTACGAGGTAAGCGTTTCTTGATTATTCATTTAATTAACGTTAAATGGAAAATAATAATCTCGACGATTAAGAGTTTCTGTTTGCGTAGATGAACCTAAAAGATCGATTATGTACTCTCGAAATCGTGGATGTTCGACGAGTGTCTCGTAAAACCGTTTACGGTAACACCGCGGTGAGATCGATCGAGCGTGTCGAACGGACATTAGTCTTGGCCATTCTTCTTCCACTTACGATCGATGTTCTTCCTTCCCAATGAATCGAGATAATTCGAGAGGCGTCCGAGTTTTTACGGATATTGTGTCGTAGGGGCAGAACGAGTAGGTTGTCTTCGAAACGAACGTTATAATTAAAGATTCCTCGAAGTTAATTCTTTTAATTTATGGAAATATCAATTGTTGTGTAGTTTCCAATCAATCCTTCCTTCTTTCAGAATGTAATAGAGCAGAATGAATCGTATATTATCCAGTAATATGACAAAAATATAAAATATTGACTAATAAAACGAAAGAAACTTTTGGGAAACCTGACCCATTAAAACTTCTTTGGAACAATATGTTCCTACGATATTGAATGAGGTTAATATTTGAATCGTCTTTTTCTTTTATCAATTATAAAATACATGGTTAAACTACAAAGATCTTGAAAGAAGCCGATAAATGTTGGAAAGGGAATCTTGGAAGAAGCGATACTAACGAACTATGGTGATTAAACTTGCCTGTACGATTCTACAAGAGGAATCCCAGAGAGTTTCTGAAAAGCTGGAGGAGAAAGAGAGATAGAACGGTCGAGAGAAACTGCAACTATCGAGAATGGGATTATACTAGAGTTCTGATTACGTAGTCTCCAAGTCCTACTCGTCCGTTCTCTCCTGATCTAAACGTAATTAGCTCGCCGACTACGGAGAATTATCTCCAACATTCGAGGATACCAGCTTCTCTTCTCCTCCACCGAGTATGACGCCTCTTCTAAAATATATACATATGTATGCGTTTACTTAACGTACCTACTATGCGTAAATATACGTATGTATGTTTGCGTTCGAATCTACGACAGTCACGTAATTTATTTTTTCCCGTCGAAATTGACTTCGCAACGTCCGCTCGCTACGGTGATTGATTTCCCGAAGAAAAATGATTGATGCCGCGGTTATTTGCAACGTGTTATTGGTCAAACCTGATGCCGGGAAAGAACGATGGTGCATTATCTTTTGGGAAACTATAAATTCGATAAATCGAAAATATCGAAGGGTACTTATAGATTAAACGAAACTGGAAATTACAACAATAATATTGTATGATCATTTAACGATAATAAATTCTATATTCATGTTTGTTATACCAAAAACAGTTTAAAAGAATGATATTCACATTTAATGATGATATGTACTTATTTTAACAAAAATATCTATTTATTTGATGAGTAAACCAAAAAATGAAATAATTAATAAATCAAATAGATCAATTTTGACAAAAGAAATGTTATTCGAACAAATGTGAAACAAGAAACATATCTATATAAATAAAAATGTAACTATTCGTTTGTTTCTAATCTCAAATCTCCGAAATTTCTACACCGATTGGTTCGAAATTTTGACACAACGCGTTGCATTCGGCCGGGAAGAGCTAGTACTATATAATAAAGTATATTAAGTTATTCAAAAGCAATGATTTAGACGACTAAATACCAATTTACGATGCGGGAGATGTGAACGCTACGAAGGACTACGAGGGAGTGAGCTTCTACCACTCAACGACTAGCGCAAAGTCGGACGCGCTCGAACTTTATTTACTCGCGCTTTTGTTAATGTCTCGTTAATGTCTCTATAATACTCTTGCAATAAGTACAACGTTTAAGAATATACCAACTCAGTGATATTAATTACATGTATTATCTAATCTATATAAATAACCATAAAAATTAAATCTTTTATGATTAAAGTTACAATTTAAATTTATTTAGAGTTATATTGTTTGGATATCGATCGAAAGAGAGATAAAAATGATAGAAAGAGAGGGAGGGGAAAATGGAGCAATTAAAAAGTTGAAAAGTTTTGTATTTTCTTACTTTTCCATTTAATTCGACCGAGCCACAGCAACGCGTGGCTACGAAAAGCTAGTAACCATTAATTCCGACCGCTTTGATAGTTCTAGCGTTAAACGAAATATTTTGCAAGAATTACTTCTGGATCAATAATTTATACATCATTAAATAAAAAAAAAATATACGAAACGAAACAATTTACGTTCTCCTCGTCATCGTTTTCCTAATGATAAAAACTTGTGGTACTCGTCTCGCGTGTACGTTTCTCAACAAACGTACGTTCGACGGCCGTATTTCATCGGAATGAGAGGATAATTAGTTGGAATAACGGAAGATAAAGCGTCGGCTATTACGTAAGCGATGCAATAAATGTAAATCAGGTGGTCGAGGAAGCGGCAATAATTCGCACTCCAGTCCATTCCCTCTCTTCCTTCCTTCGTGCTTCCAAAAACAGCGACGCGTCATCCGGCTCTATTATCGTCCGGCGATCGTACAAGCGGATAGGGTGGAGGCCCTCTCTTTTCGTAGGGCCGGCTCTTCCGAAGTGGCCGCGATTAAACGCGTCGAGACGAGCGTAAAAAGCGACTTCCTTCTCTCGTTGCGAGTTTGCTTCCTTTCTTGCCCTGATTTACGTTCCGTGTGCGGACTCTCTCGAGCGTACGTAGGTGAGGGTGAGAAATCTTATTTATGTCAAGAAGGTAAAGCGGTGTGTTTTTTTTCTACTCTTTTTAGGTGAACCACAATGAAATTAACGTTGGAACGAATAGAGTAATGTTGGATGTAAAGAAAAACCTTGGTGACAAGAATCAATTTCGAGAAAACGTCTTTAAATATATAAAAGTTAAAAACTTGTAGTACTCATCGAGATGAGTAAAGAATATTTATTTAACATTATTGAGAATCTGTTGGATCTTTAAAAAATTGAGATAGCTCTTCTATGGTATGTTGAACTAATTGAAATAATACCATATTAGAAAATATCTTCAGGAGCATAAGTTGGCTAATCTTGATTTATAAAACATACTGTAACTCGATCCATTGAGATACAACAATGACTTTTAAAGCATACGTGCAGAGAAGGATGTAAAATCTAATAATTTAAAAAAAAAAAAAAAAACTTTTCGTAGTTCACGTTAACGAAAAATTGTCTGAATTTCGTAAACGCACTTAAAACGTAATTAGTCGTCGAAAGATTCAGGAATAGAATATTTCCAAGCAGTTTCGCGTATAAGTATATATAAAATATCTAATAAACAAAGTTTGTAAACTCGTTCGAGCAGGCAGGAAAGGTTCGTCGCTTCGATGACGTTAATGAAACGCCGCGCCGCGGAATCGCTAAAACAGGAATATCTGTAAGACTCGGGTAGGGAAACTCAGAGATTTCAATTTTGAGGCTTAATGAAACCACGCGGAATCGATTTGTGTCGAGCGGATAAACGGGACGGCGAGAGCAAATGTTTGAGTCGCCGTCCTGTTTCATCCGGGATCGACCGAGACGACGAGCTTCGAAACGGAGAAAGAGAGAGAGGGAATGATAAGAGACGAGGAGAAGGAAAAGCGGACGAAGGAGAAATTCACGGTTGGAAGCGGATGACACGCGGCGGGAGGTAACTCGTCCTACCAGAACAGAAGCGAGCTATGCTACGCAATCATAACGATCAAAATCACAACTTCCTCCGACCTCCTGCTACCTCTAGCCACCTCTCCTCCCGCCCTTTTACAATCACGCCGTTTGTTTTGCCATTTGTAATCAACTGCAATATTTGGAAGTACGTGCGCCCGAGTTCCGATGCTCCGAAATGACGAAAACCGGTTCACCGTTTACACTTGCATTCCCATCGGAGAACTAATAAACGTCCTGGAATTAACGTCGCACCGAAATAAACGTCGTCGTTGGAATTAACTTGAAGAGCGTTACATGAAGTATGTCCTAATTAGCACGTACGATACTAACTAGACGATCGATTCTGGCTTGATTCCGGCTGACAAATTTTTCAGAGAATGCCAATAAGCTAACGCGATCGAACTATTTTGACGTTTCGAATGTCCCGTTGAATTCCATTCTGCAGGAGTGAAAGAAAATTTGTTTGACGTACGTACGTAGAACGTTGCTGCGTCGAACGGTTTTATATACGATCGATCGATTCTAGCTTTTCCAGAAACCCGTTAATATGTACATGGACGCACACGTGCATACATAAACATTTTTTCTCTCTCTTTTTTCTGTAGACGAAAAATGCATATACACGTGCATATAGAAACTTTCTAGTATCGTTGGCACAGCCGCGGTTTACTTTCCCGTAGGTATATTTACGCACAGCCTAACGCAAAATAGAAAAGCATGCTTTAGAAGTGACAAAAAATGGAATATTTACAAGGGATTCCAAATATTCAGACAGTTCGCCGCGAGCAATTTCCATTTGCGCAAAGATGGTTAAATGTGAAGTCACCTGGGTGAAATGACTGATGTAAGAAACAAACAAGCACTGGATATCTATTCCCGAGTCTGATCATACACGTCCTTGCGTTTACTGAATATCAAAGGGAATCCCTTGGACCAGAGGTTCCCAACCTGGGGTAGTCTCGGTTGCACCTGCTCGATGCTTCACGGGTACGAGAAAAAAATTAAATAACGCAGGAGGGTCAATATTATTTATCTATAACGCGTTTGAAATAATAGCAAGTGTACAGGATGTCCAGAAGTTGGGATTAAACAAACTGCGGTGATGAAGGAGGTTATTTTTAATAAAAATATGATGCTGATGGTTCGAAAGTTATTTCAAATAGCTTTTTGGAAAGTCACGCTCTTTGGGATCATATTTAAATAAAAGATTAACCAAATAACGTGTATTTGTTAAAAAGAGACATACGCACGGTTAATTCGATTAAAAATGATCTGCCTGATCACTTCGTTTCATTTAATCATCCACTTCCGAGACACCTTCTATAATCTACAACCATTTACCTAATATTAAGTGATACAATTTAAGAAAATTGGCTACCAGAAGGTACGTAAGTCAAAAGAAGTTTGGGAACCGCTGGCCCAGACGATCTTCATATTACCAAAATGGCTTCTTTCGATGTGCTAACACGTGAAATCTTCGAGCTTCGTCCGAACAGGATCGTCTGATTGCGTCTAGGCAATGGTTATCCTTTTTCTGGATAACCACTCGGTGGTTGACATTCGTTTCTTTTATCGTTCTTTGCATTATGAGGGTGGAACGACGAGAAATAGCAGATAGAGAAAGATGAAGAATAACTAAAAGGGAGAAAGACGAGGATAGGAAATCTCTGTTTCTTTTCATTCGATCTCTAGTCTTTTTCTCTTTCTCGGAAGGTCCTCCTCTTTGCCAAGACCAGGGCCACCAGCAGCGGGTGCTTTACATTGGAGCACAATGCAATGGGCGTCGTTATGGCCGAGCGGAGCCATAAAGACTGCCGTCTCACTCGGCGCACAAAGCACGCTATTTTGCCACCCTTACCTACTTCCCCACTCCTCGCCTACTATCCATCGTTCTACCTACTTCTCATTTTTTTTTCTTATGCATTACAATCTCGCGTGTCCTTCGAAGACAGTCTACGATAATCTTCTCTATTGTTCTTTCGCATCATTTTTTCGTCATTTATTTTCCATGCAGGGAATAGCAGTACCTACTCGAATGCTAAAAAATGACAACAACGATCGTTTGTAACCAAGTCTTTTCGTAAATGTCATACTATAAACAAATTTCATTGCACCGATAAAGCTGCTCGACTCATGAAACTTATTAGCTCGTGTTCACTCTTTTCTTACAACAGAACTTAGTTACTTTTATGGATGTCACTTGGACAGTGTCATTGAGAGGTTATGAGTGTCAAGACTCGAGAAACACTTGGGTCTACCCCGATAAAGCCAGTATTTTTATCTATTACCCTCAAATTGAGTAGTAAAGATCAACGTAATGGCAATCAAAGAAAAACGCACATATACGTAGGTGTATATATGTATATAGACGTTACGATCATCCAACGTGTCTCCATTGTACGAAGAGACCATTTTCCGAGTAAGATCGTCGAGTAGCCATCGAAAAGGACGACAAATCATTCCGTTAGCGAGCGGGGAAACCATTAATCGCATTCCCTCTTCCTTCGTCGGCACCGTAAAAGCGTTGACGGCGACGGGCCGAGGAAAACGGTGAGAGGAGAGTGGAAATAGGGGTAGGGGGATAGAAAAGGATGGTAGCGGTGGTGGCTGGTCGATGGCTTGGCCGATCGACGCCGTATAAACTCCCTGGCTGGCTGCTTTTATGGGCCTAATATAAAGGAACGACCTCGGTCAACTATCTGCCAACAGCTAGACAACGTTTTATGAACTCCCCGTCACGATAACATAACATAATCTCTTCTTCTTCCCTCTTTCTTCTTTCCTCTCCTATCTTTCCATCCGTACGACACACGAATGCCGTTCTCTGAGATACTTTCCACCTTTCTCATTCCTTTTCCACTTTCTTTGTTTATTCGATTTCTTGCCGGTTATTTCGTTTCTCTCTCACACACGGTCTTCCCCGCCCCCTTTCTCGTAGAACTGTATCGAAATAGGTACAGACTGGAAAATGAAATAAAGTCACGAGCCTATCACATCTTTCGGGAGAACCAACCAGAGTTTCGTATTAGCGCATTACTTTTATCCTCCTAGAGTACAATAGTCTTCTTTCTATATTTCTTCCTCTAACTCTCGCGTACTAGATCGATGGCCCATTATCGATCACTAAAATGTTGTAACAGATATCCAATGAAATTCTCAGTTCTAATGTCCAAATTCCAAGTAGCTTGATTATAATTTATCGCAAAGAGCTCCTTGTTAAACACGTTCTATACGTTATATCAGTCAGTTTCCTTTTCGGCTTTCACCCCGACCTCCCTTCTACCACGAACTGTTGCAAAATTGAAGAACGGACCTTTTCGGATGTATACATATATACGTATGCTTGAAAACGCGTTGAATCCGAACAAAAGGAACTTTTCTCCGCGAAAATAAGCCGCTTTGAAAAAGATTTACAATAACATTTCGAAATCGCAGAGTGGAATATACCTACATTTTTCGTCTTTCTCTTCACACACGGGCAAATTTACGGAGCTATTGTTTCCTCATTAGCCGAAAAGGATGCGAGAAGCTTTTTCTTTTCTCCTTTCCTTTCTTCCTTCCATGGCTCGGTTATTTCGCGAAGCTCGCAAAAATTACGGCAAGATACGCAACGTTCACGCTCGGATTACTTAAAGCCAGTAGCCTTCTCTCTATTTCCCACGGCTGAGACTAGAAATTTATTCCGAAGCGTGAGCTCACGTTAAACGCACCCGTACGATATACACGCTTCGCAAGATTAAAGCTTGCCATAATTCCGTTACGGATATGCATCGGAATATGTGCGCCGTGGTGAATGCGAATCAACGCTAGCATCCCATTCCTTCTCCTTTCATCATCTCTCTCTCTTTGCATCTCTATCTCCGTGTTTGACCATTTACCAAGCAAACCATATCGTCCGGCAATATTCGGAAATCAGAAACGCTTTTCCTTTCCGAAAGCCCCACAGAAACGTAATCGCATAATAGATGGCACTCCGTTGCGTATATGTTGGCGTTTATTCGTGAAATCCCACACGAACGTTTGTCTATTTTTTTTGTATGTATTTGGTCGGTAAACATTTTATCGGTAGAACTTGAAACTAAACGGACTTTTAACGAGTGCGTAAACATAGCTTTTAAAAAAAAAATGTCACATCTTTTATTTTTTCAAATAGCAGATAATCCGGGCATAAAAATGCCCTCGCACGAGATACCTCGATGTTATTTATGTATATAATCGTCTTAGGAATTATTATTCTCTCGCCATAACTCGAGGAAATAAATGTGTTATTAACGAGGCAAGCGATTAACTCGGCTTTTTGAATATTTTTTTTTTACGTTACGATGTACTCGATCGGTGTTGAACTTTTTATATTTAAAATAAATTTCATTAATAATTTAACTTGACGCCATTAAATTGTTAATAAATTTTGCGCTCGTTGAGTAATACGTGTATATAAACCCTCAAAAGTTTTAGCAGGATGGAAATTTGTAATTATCGTTACCGTGAAAATAAATAAAATTCGCATGGAAAGAGGTATTTCGAAATTTGCACGAACTTATCAGGACGACCCAATAAAATATATAGCTTTCTCAATTTTTTTCTACTTTTTGCTTAAATCAATTTGGCAAGTAAGAGAGGCTCAAATGATGTCACTGAGAATATTAATTCATTCGACTAAGCGCTTTTCCGTGCACTCTTTTTCGAAACACCCTTATCTACCTTCCGTCTCTCGCGATACGATTGTGTGACGGGGTCCTTTGATACAGCATCACGTGGTCTTTAAAATAGAATCTCTCGCGTTGCGTCGGATTGCCAATATTAGTCGAGTACGGCAGTACAGGTGCGGAGAATTCCAATCAATCCTCCTTTATAAAGGGGATAGGGTACGTGAGCGTTAGTGTGCGTGTTTGAGAATGAAGGAGAGAGAGAGGGAGATGCTACCTGCAGATGGCATAAATTCGCGGGAACTGCGTTATTCAGCGAATTTCCATGTAAACCGGTTAGACCTCAAGAGTGTCTCATAAGCCGTGCCACGGAGCTCTTCGAATTTCGCGCCTAATCGTCACGGAAACGCGCTCTCCTTTCGAGAAATCGTTCTACCTTTTCAAAAGATTCCATGTTTATTAATTTCAACCAAATAAATTCTTCGTAACCAACACATTATTTTATCGAGTTGTTAGACCGTACGAATCGTTTTGTACACGTTACCATTCAACTCTTTAAAAAGAAATACCTATATAAACCTTCTCTTGAATCCACGTTGCAAATATATGTACATAAAACCACTTTTATGTTTCAAATTAAAAAGAGTAGACCATAATGAAAGAAAATGATCAAGAAAGAAGAGAATGGGGTAAAAAGTAACGAAGAAAACGCGAGAAGTTAGAAAATCGGTTGGTAGTGGTTGTCTGAGGCAGCAGCAGCCTTGTTGCGAGGTGCATCGAAAACGAGAACGAGAGAAAGAGAGTCCGAGGAAGAGAGAGAAAAGGGTGCGAATGTGGGAGTACGCGCGGGTTGAGATGCATACGCGCGTGCATGCATGCAGTCAGCCAGGAGGCAGCCAGGCAACAGCCGGGGCTTTTTCAGCGTCGCGGATGCAGCCACCCCACTAGACAGAAGAGCGTCTAGTGTCAAGTGGCAACGCGACTACGGAGGGACTCCTTGTCGTCTCGGCTAGACGAGAGAGAAAAGGAGAGAGAAAAAAGAGAGAGGGGTGGTTACTGATTGTCGAGACCTGTGGAAGGGTGGCTTAGGTAAGAACGAGTGAGAGAGAGAGACTCTAGGAGGTAAAGAGCGAGAAAGATATAATGACGCCTTGTCGCATGCAGAATCGTGGCTCGATAATCGTGATAAAACTGCGCCATTACTGCATCGTACGGAACGTCGTCGGCACTCGAACCTCCTCCCTGGTTCTTTTTCTAGTTTTTTTTTTGCTCTCTTGTCTTTTTTTTCAAGCGTCGTTGCTGCCGAGAATCATCGGGTGAGAACGTCGGGCCGATTTTAAACGCGTCGGCTCGTCCGTGTCTCGTAGGATTTTCGTACGAAGGTTCCTACCTTCTTCTTCGTTCCTTTTTTTTTTATTTCTTTCTTCCTTCGTACCTACCACAGTTAAACTCACTTTGCGATAATGTCGTGAAGAGAGAGGGGCGAGAGCGATTTTTCGCGCTTTTAAAGCTTCGGTTTTAATAAAGGAGAAGGTCGTTCGACCCAATCGACTGGTAGCTTTCCGACGATGGGGCTTTATCGGCACGAATCGTGAGGTTGTGATAGATAATGCGAGGGTTTTAAAGAATTGGATCGATCGGGGATGATAGTTTTAAAATAGATCGAATAAGTACTCTTTCGAACAATATTAGGCCAGAGAATGTAATTCGTTTGTGGAAAGTTAATTTAGACTTGGCCCATTTGATGGTATCTGACGGTATTCTGGTGGATTTACCCTCTAGAGTATCATGTGACTTGGAAGCCACATATCTACATACTATATTTTAGAAGTCTTGATTTTTTCGGCCGAAACTTAATGGATTTGCGTTTATAAATTTTGTTGCATGTATGATTACATATTATATTTCAATGTCACTTCAAAATCACAAACAAATTAATATTTACTAATTTGATGTTATAAATATTTTGTTGAAAAATGGGTTGTATGTATTATTAGTCCATTTTCTTTAAAAATCAAATAAGAATAAACAAATTTTAAACCACCTGGATCATTCTTCTAAAGATTCGAGCTCCGTTATCGTTCGATATTTCCCCGACATGGCGACGCGGATGACGAAGCGGTGAATATCGAGAGATCTAAAGGAGGAGAAGGGCTGGAGAAAGTGGGATATACGATCCGAGACGTAAAAGCGTCCACCCATTAATAGTATGCATTTATTCGAAGCCGTGGAATTAGAGCAGGAATTGCGGCCTCCCGTGGCAGAAGTGGGTTGCCGCCGCTTGAAAATCGCTGGGCAAGACGCTTTTGAATTATTCAATCTCCCATCGATGGAAAAGCACCCACCACACTCGCCTTTCTTCGTTCTCACCCCCTACCTACTTTACCATCGCTTCTTTTCTTTATCCTTTTTCTTCGAACGTCTATCCATCCTCTCTCGTCTCGTGAAAACGACGAACCTAATACGAAGTCTCGTTCGCGCGTGAGCTGCCCTCTTTATGCTCGATCTCTTCTTCTTTTCCTTCCTTTCTTCGTTTCGCGTTCCCCGAACGCGACGAGATTACTCTGAGATTATTTACGCTTCCGTGGTTTCGACGAAATCGAATAATCGTGAGTCGCGAATCATTTGAGTTCGATCGCGTCGATGCTCGACCTCTTCAAATATAATACTTTTCAATATTCCTTGAAAAAATCACTCTGATCGTCGAGAAAGATCGACCTAGCTTAATGGACAGATTTCGTAACCACCTGATAAGTTATGCGAAGATAGTCTACATATTATATGTATACCTTGGTTGTACGATCGGGCAGGAAATTAATGAAAATTTTAGACAACCGACCATCGTGCTTCTACTTCATGATTTCGTAAAATGACGACGAGACTAGGAAGATTATTATTCGTTCGCGAATGAAGTAGGTACGCGAATGCTTTTGAGATTTTAATAAATATCTGAGTAGCCATCACAACGTCGCGATATTTTCGAAATATTATACCGTGTGTGTGTCCTGTTGATTAAATGAGATGGAAACGTTCAGCGAAACGGAACTTTTTACGGTAGATAGAGGTATCGTTGCAGAATCCGTACGGTCGGACGCTGGTCTGATTCAATTACCTTGTAGTTTAATAATTCCCTGGGAACGGGCTAGTCGAGTCACGTAGAACCAGCCGAGACAACGGTTCGCACACAGAGCCGTCAAAGTTTCAAACTTGTTTTTGAACTGACCCGTGGTAGTTCCTCCCCGCATCGTGCGTACCCGCGAGACGCTCTTGTAAGGGTAGAGCTTGCGAAAGAAATGTGTCCGTGTCTCTTGATGATCGTAAACGAAGTTTTATTTCTCTGGAGTGATTTTAGTAATGAGAATTATGCAGTAGTACGATACTTCGGCTGTGTTGTTTTTTATTGGGATACGGTGCAAGCTCGATAGTTGATCTTTTGGTTATTTAACGAGACTGAAAATTCGATTTTTTTAGAAAGAGAAACTCGATGTATAGTTTGACAGTTTCAATTCCTCCGGAGAAAAATTGATGCCTTAAATCCTGTTTTTTTAGTAAATCAATACAAGATTAATTAGAAGGTAGGCATATAAAAGAATTAGAAAGAAAAAATCAAAAATAGTTTTTATGAAACGAAATATCCGAGTAATACCAGAATTACCCGTACAGTTTATCCAGGATTCCGATATATCCAACAATTAAGCACTAACTAGATTATTATAGTCCCGAGTAACCAAGCTCGTACTTGATTATATTCTTATTTTATAAGTGCTACAAAGACACGAATATTCGTTTACGAATTACCCTCTTAACGAGTTTGACTAATGAGTTTGTAATTATGCTTCGTCGAACTTACATAGAGTAAGAGACTCGTCTCGTCTATGGAGTTTCTTCTTTGCAAATTGGTTCAACTAACCATATGCTAATTGCTATCTATTTATCTAAATTTATAGAAAGAGACATGCAAAGAGAGAGAGAGAGAGGACGATGATCTCGCAAAGCCCGACTCGAGGCTTCTTGGAACGTAAAGCCATCGCTTAAAGGGCGACAATCCCGTGGGATCCGCGTATTAATCTTCCAGCCCCTGGTGCTTAATAATTAACGAAGCACGAACTTCCTTCTCTCCACTCGCGGCTTCTACATGCTATCTCCTCTTCCAACTTGCGTTAATAAGCGGACGCATTTCCGAACATGGATAAGAAGTTATCGGGTAACCTGATAAATTCGTCAAGGCATACGAGAATAGGGAGGCTGGGCGGTGGGAGAACGGGTTTATCGGTTGAATAATCCTTCGATGGGCGGGAGATCGAGTGCGATCGTACGGATTTAATGGATTATAGAGAGTAGATACGATCGTAGAGTTGCAAAATTAATAGACGTCTCGTACTCGAAAGCTCAGAGAAGTGGTAAGAAAGTTACGTTGCGTTAGAATTGCGAATACGCGTTTAATAATTTCCATATTATTAAATAACGAATAAACAAATCTATTTTTTCGTCGCATTAACAAATTTCATCATTTGTCTCACAGTATCGCGAGATAGTAATTAGGTACTCGTCGTCGATCAAAACGAGAAAAAAAAGCAGCGATTAAATTTATGATACCGCGATGTTTCGCCTCGAGAAAAAAAGAAAGGGAAAAAAGTCGAAACGTTCCACGCTTTCCCTCGGAAACCTTTTCCTCTTGTAGGATGAGGCATAGTAATGAAGTTGTCCGTTTTTACGGTTGCTCTTCTTCCTCCTGGCGACGTAAGAGCGAGACAGACTCGAAGGGCTCGCACGATGGTATGCGTGCTGCGAAGGGAATATCAACGAGTCCCATCTATGCGTGAAAAATGATGCCGATATATCAGAGACCTTCGAATCATTAATCATCGTGGCACAGTCGCGGCTAGCAGCAGCAGCGATCTAACAGCAGGAACGGCATCGTCGCGAAGTGCCGGCGGCGGTGGTGGTTGTCCAAAGCGAAATCCTTCGGGCGTAACCGCCTCGGGAAAAATCATCCCTCGTGTCGCCGCTGCCAACCGAAAAACCACCCCTCGGATACGAGCCTTGGAAATGAAACCTTGAAACCCTATGAGAGAGAAATGTTCGTAGAATTCTCGAAACACCCCAATGCTTTGGAAACGTTTAATCGACCGTTAAAGATAGTCCTTCGTTTTGTTTCCCTTTGATATCGGAATCAAGTTTTGAGTCATTAAAAAATTAGAAATTAATGTGGGAAGGACGTCTGTGACAAGGGTATGAATGAAGTGGTATGAAGAAGCTATTGGGGTCTATACATAAACATTTTTTTATAAAAAGAGATTTATGGGATGTAGACAGTTTTGTTTTCAACGATTAACAATACCAAAGTAGTCAAAAAGGCTTTCATATCTCTTGTCTGACAATTTTTCTTCGACGTTTATTCGATATTATTTATTAATTATAATGAAGAATGTTTACTTAAGTACCCATCAATTAGACAGATTAAATGGTTGATAGTTGTAACGTTAAAATGATTAGCAAAATTCCTTTCGCAGGAACAACGCATGAGAAAAAGTTTTGAGAGGACGAAATATATTATTTTTTTATATAACTGTATGAGTGTGTGTGTGTGTGTGTGTGTATGAGGGAGAGAGAGAGAGGAACAATTTTACGAGACACTCGAGAATGTGAGCGGAATTTACGCAACGATGGGGGGTCAGAGAGCGTCACTTAAAAATCGTGATCTGCAGATTCTCTACCTTCCGTCCTTTCCATCTCTCTCGCTCTCACGCTTTAGCTCAATTCGACCATGCGATATCTTCCTTCCGAGAGTGTCACCATTTGTAGAGATTACCACTAATACTCTGGCACCCCATTCCATTTACCAGCGTGAGAATCTAAGAAGGAATTCGATGCTTGCGAAATATAATGACGTGGGAGTGCGTGGACGAACGTGCTCATCATCGTCGTTATATCAATCACGTTACCGATAGCGGTCTCGTTTCGTACAAATAGACAAAATAAATATAAATCCGAAATTTCGATGACACCTTCTTTACAAAAAAAATAAATAAATATTTAAAATTCCTATCCATCACTCTGGTGGTACCAATGGGAATGCGACAAGAAAAATAAGGAGTCCTAATAAAAAAAATAAAGAATCCGAAATTTTCCAATAAGGAATTCCAAATTCTTACCCAACACTTTCATGGTCTAAATGGGCTGCAATGCGAGAAATAAAATAAAGAACCTGAGTGAAGAAAACTAACACTAATAAAAGAATAAAGAATCTCAAATTTAAATGACACCTTAAAAAAAAAATCATTCAAAATTCTTATCCAACACTTTCGTGGTCTCGATAGACTGGAATGCAAGAAGAAAAATAAAGAACTCGATTGAAGAGAACGAGCTCTCAGGAATGGAGCACCTTCGACGTCCTCTTGACGAATACTCGGGATAGCGATCTTGGTAGGTGAAAGAGGGAGGTAAATAAGGGGTATCCGAGCATGCTCGGTGTGCCGGGGTTTATCAGATGCCGGTCATGTAAACCGATTCTTGAGATAAAAAGCTCGGCGTCCACCAGACCGGCGTCTCCTAGCTATACCATATCCAACCCACGCACGATGCAAATATACAAGCTCGCGTTGCTTCTCATACAAACACGGATCGACGAATCTGCTACACATAGACAAAACAGGTGTATGACAATGCAGGTGCAAGAGACCAATACGTAGATACGTCGTTTCGAGTAACACGAACCGAATGATGATTCATGCGGCACGCGAGCGATTTCACGTCGTGTTTCTCTCGTATTCTTTGCCCCTACGTAACCCGCTGGAGACCAACCCCACTTTTCGTGTCCGTGTGAGAGTATATACGTTTGCGTGGACGAGTGGAGCGAGGCGTGTGTAAGCGGGGAATAATATGCCGTCATTTGGTCTACGTGCAACAGGGAGCCAACTTCGTGGCCCAATCGATACGTACAGTGGCTCGTGAAAGTATACTTTTCGTGTTTACGTCAAAATTGAAGTTTTGTATTTTGGGTGCATAAACTAACATTTATAAATCTTTTTTTTTTTAATTCATACAATATTTTTAAAAAAATTGATGCATACGAAAATTTGGGATGTCATCAATATTCGAACTTTGCTAAAATTAAGATCATAAAATGTTGACCAGCAATAAATCTAATTTTTACGACCAAATCAATTAAAAAATATACAACCACTTTCATAAAGAACTGTACGTTACAGTACCCTGCTCGTTACCTTCTCACTCTCAAAGAAAAGCTCTCCGTTCGTCGCACCTTCTACTCCTTTTCCTAACACGAAAAAGGGTAGAGGGCCGCGATTCTCGCGTCGGCATCACAGTTATTATTTTATTTATATCTGTATCAACGCTGTCACGCCATATCGTCGAGCGGGAAAAACACGGTGGGCTGACAGAGATCGTAATGGTTACGTTTTATTCGTGACTCGACGGCTTTAGCACGGAATTCGTCGTCGTTGTTGTTGGTCACCGATCGGACGTAAAAGTTTTGCTCACGCACACACACACACACACACAAGAACTAGTAAATTACTTCCTTCGAAACGATTATATCTAACACGTTAAAGTCGATAAGCCGGCAAAGTTCGAACGCGAAACTTCGAAACTTCCTATTTTATTATCCGATCGAAAATCTCTCTCGTTCGAAATCGGATCGAACGCAAGCCCGTAAACTCCCGCGTACGAATCGAGAGATAAAAGATAAAGGATCGCTGCTCGACGTGACGAGGCCGCGAAATGAAACGCGCGCGCGTTGGAAATCGGCCACGCCGACTGGATAGCTGAAATTAACCCCACGGGCAAATTAATTACGCGATATCGGCAGGACCGTGGAAATAATTTGATTACGGTACGTATCGGTATACCGATCGTGCTTGCAATACCGAGAGAGAGAGGAGGGTTCCTATGTCGAAAACTTTTCTGTGATTCTCGTGTTCGATCTCGTTCAACTAAATCCGCTAAAGGATGATTACGTTCGATCTTATCAAATTTATTGATATCTATTGATATTTCGAATTTTGTGGTAAACTTGATACAAGTTTAGCGTTGAATTAACCTTCGTCATGATAAAATGATAGAGGGGTTATTCAAACGGGTGACTGATTTCATTTGGACATAAATGGCAGCGTCTGTGCTTTGATGCCGATTAACGTGTTGCTCCGTTTTCTCCTTTTGCACATTTATGAATTGTTTTTGTTAGAGATAATTTAATTATTTTTTAATTCATGATAGTGTGGGTGAAATGGAACTGAAATAATGAATGTTAATTGTAAGTTCCGTATGTATAATTTTTTTTAGTTAATCCTTAATTTACATATGCACAACATTTGTCCTCATTCTTGAGTGTAATGTAAAAATAGCTACCAAAATATTATTAAACCATAACAGATTTTTTTCTGCTTAATATTTGCAAAACATATAAACTGCCAATATTATTATTATTATTCATTTTTTTCGAAACAAGTTCCAGAGTAAAAATGGACAATCGTAATATCGTTTCGTAAGGAAAAATAGATAGAAAATAATCATTGTAATATTTTAATATTCTTTAAAATACTATTCTGAGGATAACCCATAATTTAAAATATAATTTATTATTATTCATTACCAAATAAATTGAATAGATCCATAATCCGTGTTAAACGATATTTGTATAAGACTGACATAATAATTTACGAAAATAAACGTTAAGAACGTCATCGGCCATTCTCATTAACGTCGAAATAGTACACACGTTAAAATAACGTAACGCGAGTACGTGCGAAAAAGCGACGCGACTTAAGGATCGTGGAACGAGCGAGACTATTATAAAACGGGGAGAGAGGACATTAGCATAACCAAAACTGCACTTCGATTCGCAATAAAGGCTTATCGCGAGAACGGCAGAGGCGAGGAAGCGTGCTCTTTATATCGGCCATTTATTTTTCTTACTCCGTCCGAACGTGTGCTTATGGAAATTGAGCTAGTTAAGTAGCAATAAACTGCGCCATTAGCGTGTTACTTCAACGGCGCGAACAAGGAGGGAAAGAAAGGAAAGAGAGAGGGAAGATGTAGTGAAACGGTAAATCGCATTCGCGATTTCCTTCGAGACGGCCGCAAACTCAACCTACCTACCTTACCAGCTTCATTACAAATAGATGATGCACTTCGCGCGATTAGAGAAAGGAGAGGAGAAGATGGATGAAGTCGAGTCGTGAGAGAAGGAAACGCAATAACGGATCTATCGCGCACGAAAGCCCCGTCTCGAGTTGTTCCATCGAAACGTGCTACTAGACGTACTAGTAATTTACCTGACCTTAACCTCTTTTAATATTTAACGAATTCCGTGAGAGAACTTTGAAAAAAATAAATTAACTTTTCTTTCCTCATTTTACTTCTTTTTTATTTTGTTTTAAAATAATGTTACTCGATTGTTCGATATGCTGATAAATTTATCAAACGGGAAATTACGAGTAGAGGAGGTAACGATATAGATATACGATATGTACTTATATATGAACGTTGCCGTATAATATCAAGGTAGCGGCTAGCCGGTACCAAGGTAATTAATTACAAGAGCGTCTAACGCGACCGCAAGCCAATTACCTCGCGCGAGAGAAACGACAAGTCGAGGAAGACGACGGGAACGACGAGGTCGCTTCGAAAAATCTTCAAAAGCTTGGGACCCAAAATGAAAAGTTCTTTGCTTCCTTTAAATTAGATTTAGAAGCTACCCTCGTAGCGGAGGGATACGCGTAACTCCGGTAACCTTACCGTATCTCCCTTACTCTCGTATACCTACTACATCGTTTATGTATGTATATATGTTAATATTCAAATCCGTTTCTTCCGCTTGTGAGTTAGATATATGTATATATCTGAAAAAATAAGAATAATTATTATTATCATTGAACACGGAAACGGAACAAAACGTTGAATCACGTCGAGATAAATCATTCTATTCCCGGTTTCGGGAGATAGCGCGTAATATTCATAGTTTGCAAAGTAATTATAATATCCTTCGATATCGCTAGACTGGCCAGCTATCTGGCTGAGGTTTTTGTTACAATTTCAAACGAGAAGAAACATGAATATAATTTCTGCACGATTACTATATCTAAGTAAAGTTTGGAATATAGAAATATTTTAGATAACGATTATTTCATTTATAGCAATAAATGAAGCGATTTATCAAAGAATTACGTTGTATAGTATATACTTTCTCATTTCTCTGGGTGGCTGCGGAAATCTTAGAAAACCTGGATAAAAGGAAGCTGCGCGATGCGATTAAATAATAATTAGTCGAGCGTCAGTCCGCTCACGCGCAAAACTTTATTGGAATTGGATCCGTAATCTCGGCACATTTCCCCAGTTGCGAAGACCCGCGTTGTCTCTCGTCCATCCCCAATTTCTATCTCTATCTGTCGCTCTATCTACCTCTCTCTCTCCCTAACTCTCACGTATCTCTATCCACGTCTTCCGTCCCTCGACTCCTTCGAAATCGGAGGAGGAAGGATCCTAATCTGACGGCCTACCTAACTCCGATACAGCGAGCAGGTTTCTAAGGAGCAGTTACTATCTAAGTACCGTGGGGTATATCCAGCTCACTCGATTTCGACTTAACGTCACGTTACCTATCGCATTAGTCTGCCGCTTACGCGAGGATAATGCGAGTGGTACGATTGTTTCGATGAATCCAGTTCCACTCCTTAGGCAGACGGACAGAGAGAGAAACGAGAGACACTTGCCAAGCATCGAACGGCTTCGAGGCTAAGAAGCCCTTTGCTTGCGAAGCAAACGTTTCTTCTTATGGCTTTGTGGTTATTGGTTGTGATCGTTTGAAATGCGGAAGGAAAAAATCAGTTCCTGTCTTCCCGAACATTGTACGCATCACTGAGATAGCAAATGGGACTACTTTCTATGCTTGATACTTGAAAAAAATATTGTCTAGTGTTGAATTGATATCAAATTTTGTAATAGACTTAATGATAATGGTAAATTTCGTAATTTCATACTTCATGGAGTTTGCTAATGGTAGATAATAAGAAAAGAAATTGAATGACAGGTTCGAACGGTTCGCTTAACAGGGATTTACTATTTCGCAAATTGCTAGCAGCAATTACCGAATACCGGCCAGGGATAATCCCTTCTCTCGCGAGAATAAAAGAGATAGAGATGGCACGATGACCCCTCGCATTGGCTCGTGCTACTTAGAGTTTACAGGGAAAACCACCCTCTTCTTCTTCTTTAAGGGTTGGGAGGATCGTGTCACGTGCACGAGGCACACGTGGCCGGCCCAGAACAGAGAAACCCGGTTCCTCCTGCTAAAAAATGGCTTCTGCTTGACGCAAGAAAGGAGTAGAATGCGAAAGGGAGTGTAAAGAAAGGTATAAAGGAAGCAGCAGGGGATGTTGGTTAAAGGAAGAGAGAGGAAGAGAGAATGATGTCGGAAAATGCAATGTTTCTATGCGAGCGTAACGAAAAGAGAGAGAGAGAGAGATAGCTAGGAAAAAAGAAGCCACAGAAAGACTAGAATGCTTCATCTCTTTGTAAGAAGCGCACGGCGGTTGGAAAAGGGTGCTGGAAGACGCAAAATATATTCCGTGGGGGAAGTTGCCTGTTAAACTTCATTTCGACGCGCTTCAAGGACTCGTCAAAGGGATCAGGAGTAAAAGAGAGAGAATGAAAGAAAAAGGGTAGGTATGCTCGATGCTTCATTTTATAAGATGGGTAATTTGACATCATCTTCGAGATCCTTCAAATTTGACAAATTTCATTATTGCGTATTAACAACGACACATGCCTATTTAAAATAATAACTTCTCAGCGAGAGTTCGTTGCAACGTATTAAAAGAAATGGTTCAGAGGTAAGAAGATGTTAAAAAAAAAAAGTTAAAAAAGGTAATGCGAAAGAAGGGAAGAGAGAGAAGATAAGACGAAAAGGGAAAGACATCGAGTTACCGGTAAGAACGTCCAAGATCGACGGAGACGCTACCAGGACGTTTTCCGTAAGAAAGGGCTTAAGAACTCCCTGCGGCCTTGAGCTTGGGGCATCCATGGGGGTAAAAGAGAGAAATAGAGAACACCGGCTCTTTTCTCTATACTTATATACCTACGTTTATATGTATATATCTATATATACGCATGCACATCTACACCCATGTATTATATAAGGACATATATAGTCAACCGTCTGCCAACGACGACGAGCCGACTTTCAGCCGACGTCTTCGTGTACTTAAGCGTGTACACAGAGAGGCAGAAAGCCTCCACGAGTCGCCGTCTTGGTCTCACCCCGCTCACGGGCACTGCATCTATCCCTTCTAGCTATTCCAAAGCGAAGAGGACTTTCAATTTTCCAAAAAGGTTACCGACGCTTGCCACACCGCGGAAAGATCACCGCAGACTTGATACACGCAATAACGAGAGACGGTGAACGTTCTGGTCGTAGTAGCCGAGGTGTGGGGGGAGAGGGTTTGGAAGATGAGAGTCTGGTCACGTGGTGGGGGTTGTAGAGGCGATACCAGGCTGCTGTATTTTCAGACCGAGGAGAAGCTTCCGACGGAGAAGCAGGTAATAAACGATGCACTGTACGCGGCTTAAACGGAGCTTTATGAAATCCCAGCCATGATTAATAATTCCGCCCCCTTTTGCATCCACCTACCCCCCGTTATCTCTTTCGCTCTATCCACCTATCCCTCCTTCTCTTTTTAGCTCATAGCGTTAAAGGTAACTCCAGAAGCTCGTTAGACACGCGTCTCCGATCCTTCGAGTCTCACTCGCTTGCATCGTTTTTTTTTCTCTACTTAAATCGATGTCTCTCGCTATGTTTCCTATCTTCTCATTTATTTATTTTTTCAATTTTAATGCCATCGTCGTCTTGCTCTCTTTCGGCACATTATTAATTTACATCGAGGAGGCATGGAAATTATGCAAAGGTGCCAAGTCGAGTGGATTTTACGGGCGAGTAGAAATATGAGAAGGGTTTTCTCGAAAATTAGTGTATCCTTGTAAAGATGATACGTGATCCTGTATGCTATTATTGGGTTAATGATTAATTTTCATCGCTCTTGTATCGCGTAAGGGTAGAAGCGGGTAGATCAAAGCGATTTTACCGATCGATTAGAACGCCGATGACGTCCCTCATTAGAATGATTCTTCGTCCGTAAAACGTGGTAACGCGTTTATTCGCGTGTGGTGTGTACGCGCGCGCGCGTGTCTCTTTTAATGATCGCCAAATGCCAAATACACGCTGAATTTGCGTACCTTCGTTCGCAGAAATTATTATGTTTGTTCGATGGTGATTCGTTACCTTGATTAATATTGTGTTCGAAAACAATAGTTTTGAATGACGTATAAAATAAGCCATTTAGTGCGTTTTGATCTTCAAAATATTTGTGTTTCCGGAATGATTTTCATAGAACATCATACGAGTGTTATAATCTACTTAGAAATTAGGTAATTTAACACGCACGAGTTACGAAAAATATGTAAATAAAGAGACTCGGACACGATCGATGAGCGAGGCTTAGACCCCCGACGCCCAAACAAAAATATTCCAAACGCGTCTGGCTTGAAATCTCCACCAGGCCGATCACCACCACTACTACTACCACCACCGACACGAGCATCACCGAAATCCCTCGAACGTTTCCGCCTACTAATTTTCAACTCGTTCGGGCACGCGTCGAGTGCTCTGCAGAAAACAGCGATCACGTCCGTTGGGGCTTGCTAGTTCGTATCTGCATCTGACTGGTGCAACGAACACGCCAACAAAAAAAAAAAAGAAACAAGAGGCTGGTGAAGAAGGAAGAAAATAAAGAGAGAGAGAGAGAGGCTAACAGCGTGCAAGAGCAATGGCGCATCCCTGGCTAGCAGCCGAAGTTTCGAACGCTCGTCACCGCCACGAACTGCGACTCGACCAAGTAGACTGGGTACTAGTATTTATGTATATGTGTGAGCTTGTGTGAGAGAGCAACGAAGATCTGGCGATGGCAGTCGGCAGTGCGTGCGAAGCTCTTTCCGATGGATTGGCTCTCTTCCACGCCCCTCTAAATTCCCTTTTCGATCTCACGGCTCTTGATCCCCTTCGTCTCTCCAAATTCACCAACCCACACACCCTATTTTTTCCATTTACTTTACGCGTTACATTTTTCTCGAGAGTTCGATATTTTTAGCAAAATATTCTACCAATATTTTCATATAGTTACAGAGTTCATACTGAATTTAAAAGCAACATTATTTTCGAGATAAAATGTATGTGCTATTTTGTTGATTGACCTTTTTCTTCTTGGTTCTGGTAATTTCTAAAACTTCTTTCGGATTTAATACATCGAGTGTCACGTTGGTCACCGCTGACAGGTACTCGATTTTTCAAGTTGCATTTGGAATTTCTGTAAATGTCATTTCTTTATATTTGCCAAAATGTGACTACCAGTCATAAAACAGTTAAGTAGAAAATTCTTCCGTATTTTTATTCGCAAAAGAATTATTCAAAAAATGTATGCTAAGGGACTTCACGCAGCCAAGGAGTTAATAATTAAATCTATCGAAGTTGATACGAACGTACCAGATTACCCAATATATTTTTATTTAATTATTAGTTAATAATTTAATTTTGGGTACACGATAATACCATTATCACAATATTTGTATTCCATAATCTTGCATCAAAAACTTTTCGACGTATCTCATCTAAGCCATAGTTTTTGTCTTTGATTCTTCGAATCACACGATAATAGAGTCATCCATCTCCGAGCCTTTCGAACGGTACGAGGTAAAAATTGCGAATTCACAGTGGATTTCGACGGTAGCGTATCGGCGCGAATAGAATCTCCCTCTCGATCCTAGTCTCCTCGATCTTCGCGGATTCGCGACGTGAATGCTTTCCCCGCGAATGGAAAAAGAGAACGAATACGGGAGAGAAATAGATAGAGAGGGAAAGTCTGAAAAGCTCGGAGGATGAGAATCAAAAGGGAGAGTGTCGCTATGCGAGAAGCGGAAGCCGCGGTGAGCCTCGAAAATTGAAACAGAATTTCGCGAGCGTGAAATACGCGTCTACCGTAGCTTCCTTTGCGAGTTGAAATTCTCCCTCTCGTTCTCTCTTTCTCATCCACTTTTTCTCTTTCGGCTAAATGGAAAATCGTAAGCCTCTCCGGAGACGATCGCACGCGCGCGAATTCGTTGCTCGCTCGAGAGTGAAGATCGAAGCGAGGCGAGTCTCTATAGTACGGGAGACATCGTTTTTCTTTATTCGAGACGTCGATCTGGGAACGAGGAAGCTACGATCGAGAGAAATATAGAAGGATGAACTCGAAAAGAGGAAGATACTGCTATTAGATCCGATAAAAACCAGATGCAAAATATACGGGATTTAATCGATACTGCGATGTACATGAACGTTCGACTCGTTGCCTGGTACAGTGGTTACCCGTGACCACTATTCATTTTTTTAGTGAAACTGTTGTGGTCGTCCATGATTATCGGTGATATAAATATATCATTGATAGGACCATATTATGCATCATTCATGATTATACATATACTTGTAATAAGAACAATCTTATTATAATTATTCGGGATTAAAATTTTTATCGCAACTCACCTGACGGCCAACCTGTTAAATCTTGTCACTATTGACAGAAATACTAGTACCATTTCTTGACAAATAATATCGTTCAATTTCACAAATTAATAGAACTTCGTATCAACGATACTCGGTTACAATTCCAAACACAGGAACAGGGGACACCGTTAATTTTTGCCAATTCCATCAAAGATTCAAAAGCACCAGGTTAGGACGAATGTATTTACGAAACGAATAACGATATCGAAAAGAGGGGTAAAGGGGTGAAGAGGGCGAGGGAGTTGTAGATGGTTCCCGGTTCGAGCCGTTAAATTATCCACGGGCAAATTGGATCGCGGGAGGATCTTTCCTGCAGTATCAGACCCGGGATCAACTTTTAATTAAAGCAAGGATTACCCCGGGTTTAAGATATTTATTTTATACTTCAACACCCTTCTCGAGTCGTGGCTAAACTTCGTGGAACCTGTCAGCGATCGCACTTCTCTATCCGTCTCTCTCCCTTTCTCATATTTTGATCTTCCCGATCCTCGCCCTTTTGCTACTTTTTCTCTTATGTACATATACAGGATGTCCTGAAAATGCGTATACAATAAAAATTAACGTTCTTTTTATACTAAAAATAATTGAATTAAAAATAAAGAAAATATATCAACCGAAATATACTTCTTGGACATCCCGTATATACGTGTCTACTCTTTCACCCTTTTCCACCATCCCTCGCACCATTTCCGTCGCAAATTCGGTCCTTTACTGCCTGGTTCTTCAATCTCGTGCCCCGGCAGTAAAAGCAACAGATTTTACGAGCAACCACGGCGCACGCGCACAATCACGTCGTATATAATACATATACATCGATACAGTACCGTTACATTTTTCATCGACATGGCCGATAAAGCCAGAAGAATTTTCCTTTTTAATGCGTACGACGCGCAAGAATTCGTAGTATAGTCAGCGTTCACGAGCGATATCGAACTGGACCAGTTTCGCGTAGGGGGCCATCAATTTTGAACGTAGATAATCCGAAGGCCGTGTAACGTTGATCGGTATGCGTTCGGCATCGACGAGTATTCGTGGCATTGGCGTGTTATTTCATGAAACGGATCTGTTTCGAGGGTACCTGACCCTTAAGTGATATGTGCCGCGAATACAAAAGGGTCCGAGACGCGGGTCTTTGAGCGAAGGAAAGAGAGAGGAGCAAAAAAGAAAGAAGGAAAAAAAGGTTGGACCTGTTTGCTTGACGGGAGAGGATCCACCTCCAGGGTGATCCACACCGGACATCTACATGTGTTTTCCATTCTTTCGGTGATTCTCTACGGTAGAACAAGAAATCCACGAAGTAGGGAAAGACGTGGCAGCGTATCTCCCGTCCTTGTCGTGTACCTTTGGTATACTCGATGGGTGTCCCGCGTACAAAACCACCCCTTTTCGTTCGACCCTCTTTCGGAAAGAGTGCGAGAGATTCTTCAGCAGCCAACGTTTCTCTTCGGTGCTATCAGCTCGACAAGGCTCACGAGGTTGAAACTTGCCTTTCTCTCTCTTTCTCTCTTCCTACCATCGCCACTACCTCTCTTTCACCACTACCTTTGTAAGGTACTTTTCTTCCGGAACGCTGGTCCGACAATCGTATTCCCCATTCCGCCGTTTCATTCGCTTCGGTCGTTCCGTTCCTTCAATCTGGCCACGTTATATAGGGACTCTTTCTCTCGTTTCTCTCTCTCTCTCTTTCTTTCTTCCTCTTATTCTACGTCAGGTCAGATTGGAAAGTGTGTTCCGCCGAGAATTCACGAGAAAAGTGGGAGTAGGTATACGCCGACACCCTCTTTCCTTCTCTCTCGTACTTTCTATCTATTCGTTTCTTTTCTTTTTTCCTTTCTCTCTCTCTCTCTCTCTTTCTCGATTTCTACCGACTACCTTAAGAGCCGGCCAACTCTCGCGATCGTACATGGGGAATGTACCTGTTGAAAGAAAAGTCTTGGCTACGACTCGGACCGATCCAATATACGAAACTTTTTCTTCCATCGCGTGGAAGTCGTCCAAGTTATCCGAGCACAATAAACCTATCCTAGATTTCCTTTTTCTACTTTGCGATATTTATGATACTCGTCTTTGAAAGATCTTTAACGATATATAAACAACAAATTGGATAATATCACAATCTAATACAATTATAAGGTAAACTATAATGATAATAGCCAATGAATGACATATGAAACAGTTTAAGGTGGGTGGATTAAACCGTAAGTAATTATATTCTCAAGAAATTACCAGTAGTGAAAACCTATCGCTAATCAGACACAAGTAACCCCAGAGTAAACATTTCACTCTTAACGTGTTATGGCTGGTGGTAAAAACCTATTCGAAACACAGATCCACCACTAAGTTCACGATAGATAAAAAAATCAAGACAAGTAAGCCTCCAATTGAATTTTCAATAAAAACCCCGATAAACGTTCGTTCACTTTCGCTGAAGATCGGTAGTCGGAGATTAGCCTTAATGTTGGCACTGTACCGAGACGAGGTGAGGAAGAAAGAAGGGTCGTTTGCTGTCGTTGCTTAACAGGAGGGTGAGGTGTGGTGAGGAAAGGGGTCGATGAATAGAAGGACCATAGTTATTAATTAATCCCAGTCCTTCTCTAATAGCAACTACCTCACCCCACTTCTCCTCCTCCTTCGTCTCTGCGCTAGCCCGCAAAATAAAGCTCCCAGTATAAAGAGCTTTACTTCCTGCGGGCATGAAACAATTATCGCCATCCGGCGTGCTCACAAAGAAGTAGAAGAAGGATCGTGAAAGAAAGGGGTGAGAGAGAGAGTCACCATGATTATGCGCAGAGCGAGTCGAGCGTGCAACGATCAAAGGCAAGTATCGGTGTGTTGGTTACTAATCAAAAGCTTTTACGTTATAGTCTTTAGTTGAACGGAGTAATCATAACGATGGGGGTAAAGTAAAATTATCATTGGAATCACTTTTCATTTGTCATCAATTTTTACTATTTGCCATTGAATAGTTTGCAATGTTTACGATTTTAGATTTGCCCATCGAATCATATGATGAAATTATTTGTTACGTACACGTGCAAGGTTAAAACGATACTCTGCAAGCGGTTGAATAAACAGGATATAGTTACGGTGTTCAGGATATCGATACGATGACGTAACAGCGCGGGTACCGGATGTGGATGGTCGCCATCTGTAGACGAGTCCGTGTATTTTTGTACGCAGCCCAAGTTAATCGATAAATCTTCCTTGCCAACAGATGGCGTCGCTACAAATCAACCTGCCGAGTTCGGCCTCCCTGTACTTCAGGGGGTAAGTTTGACCGACCGGGATCGACATTACCGACGTCGAAAAACTAGACTCGGTCTACTTTTTTAACACATCGTCGTTCCGTGATTATTATTTTAACGATAAAGAGAATTTTAATTAACAATAACGATGATTACAAAAAGATTAGAAATTTTTGTCTACTTGGCTAAAATATCGACTATTCGTTTAGAAAGTACAAAATACCTGCCGATGAAGACAAGATTACTCATGTTAATTCGCAAAATGAGCTTTTCCTCTATCATCGGCTAATTACTACGAAGCTCTTAAGCGTATTGAAAACTTGAAACGAAAATCAGTTTGGATCTTTGGTTGACAGTGCGTGTATAAACCTACTCTCCTTCCGCGGATAGCCATGTAAATGCGTAGATATACAATGCGGTGGCCGGTACGTAAGAGGGAGAGAGGGCAATACGGTTAAATCAAAGCATAAATTCGAGCGAAAGGGCTTTTCAGGAAATACACTAGCATCCACTAACGTAACCAAGCGTGGAGTAGCGGCAGCCGTTCGCGCGGCCGGGCTGCTATTGGAAGTAATGGTAGAGGAACAACGTTAATCAGGCCGGGTAAACACCTGCCGCTGATTGTGCTACACGTATGGAGAAATACATGGTAGGACTCACAAAGCGTCAGAAATCCACGAGGGTGGAAAAGCATCGATCGCACGAAAGCCGACCTTAACGAACGAGAAAGAGGCCGCGCGCCGAGACCACAATGCGAGAGAGTCCAGCGAACTCTGGTTATCTCTTTCTTAATTACCACGCCCCTAGCCATTCTCTCGTTCTCACTCTCTCTTTCACCACGAACTCACCGGTCCATCCAGCCGTTCGACCGTCCGCGTTCCCTTGGCTGCTAGTACTCGTGTAAAAATGAACCGAAAATGGGCGCTAACGCGTTACGACGATTCCACCCTTCGTTCTTCTTTCTTTTTATACAAACGAGATGGAAAAGGGAAAAGATAGGATGGTTTTCCGCATAATCTAAAATTAAAAAACGTGCTTTTGTACGTGGGTATATATAAGTTCGATGGAATACCGTGAAAATATTTCGATTTTGACGGCAGCTTTGATATGGATTTTGTGTGAAAGGAAAAAAAAGCTGTCGCCTTTTTCCTACGTTTTTAATATTCGCAATATTTCGGGTCCGATCACCGGGCGATCGGTCGGCATCTGGCAGACGAAAAGACTCGGTAGGTAGATAGCAAGAAAGAGCAGGATGAGGAGAGCTAGATACGCTCGTCCGCGTGAGAGAGCTGCTAGTACGTTCTGCTTCGCTTGTTTTTCAGTTTCGCATTTCCATATTGTCTGCGGGAGCCTCTATGGAAATCCGACGCGACAGGCACGCCTTCCGCGTGCCAATATTGAGTTCGAACGAATACTGATGGGCGCATGCATTATCCTTCGGACATAGACGAGCGTACGGTAAATAACAAGAAAGAAAACGGTAACTATGAACGAACCCGATACCGTGATTTCGGTCTTTACGAAAAAAAGGGCTTTGGCGGCTGGGTTGTACGCTAAAGAGTACAAAAATGGGGTAGACACATGCCAGTTAAATAAGTAAATCAATATTTGTTACAAGAAAGCAAAATAATACACACGAAAATACTTAAAACCGTATCACGAGGATACAAGCGGTGTCAAGACGATACTAAGCGATGTGTGTGATGTATAGTGCGTCGGAGGATCTGGGCCCAGAGACATCTGGACCATGCTATCTCTTTTTTTGACACACCGTGTACATTTTTTTACTCTTTAAATTTTGTACGAATTGTAGGTGTTACTATGGCTATCAAACAACGTTCGTTAATTTATTTAATGGTTAATGTAAAATAAAATTAACTAAATAAAATGGCCCAGATTCCCCTATAGCAGCAGAACGATGTTAACGAGGCAACGAGTTACATACACCTATTACCTTTGTCAGCCGATCAGCTAATGTAGATGCACCGAAATCATAACAGCTAAGATTATATTTCACCTGGAACGTAGGCTCGAGTCGCGAGCATGTTTACTTCGGAGTTCGATGACCCGGCTTCTAAACCAGGAGAGCGCTATTTCGGCTGTTTTAATAGGAACACGGGTATTCTGCTAAAACTTTGACTTCGACTAGTTCGAAATTTTTACTTTATTTTAACTATTTATTATATCAACTATTTATCATACTGTAACCAACTTCAGATAAGAATTTTTAAGAAAATTCACCAACTTCCCACTTCTCCGGTAATTGATTTGTCACGAAAGCAAAGCAGGATAGGAAGGATAGATCGAAATGGGATCGAATTAACGTAAACTAACGGTTCGTTAATCGAGATCTCGCGGGACTGTCATCGAAGCATGGAACAATGACCGAATTTCAATTACCTACGGTGTGCTGTCGCCGCGTAGGACAAACGCTAGCAGCTTTAATGAGAGTTCATACTGCAGTTGCAAAACGGCCGCCTCGTTGCGGAGGAAACTACTTCTCCCCTGCGTTCCCACTCTCTCTCTCTACGATCCCTGTGCACACGCGTTAAACGACGCGACTGCCCTACATATACTCGCACAGACACATTGCCGCTCAGCTGCCAGACTGCAGTCGACCGCTAATTAAAATCATAATTAAGCCCTCGACGACGAAACGGGCCGACGACGCTCGAGAACTCGTCGCGGATACGCCGCCTACGCAAGCCCCGAGGTTTTTTTTTTTATTCCAACCCTCTCTTCGCATTCACCGGGATCTCTAAACCGCGAGCTATCGATTCGACGAGATTTTTTCAAACATTTCGAGTGGCGAGAGGTATTCGAGTGGTACGAGTCGATCGTTTGTCGTCCAAAAAGTAGCGCGAGTCGATCATCACGCTTCCGAGAGTAAGTAGTCCGAGTCAGCCATTAGCGTTACGTAGAAAAGTACATAGAAAACTGGTGGTGGTAAGTGTCGCCTACTAACTATATCCATGAACGAATATACACGTAATACGAGCAAGTGGTACGAGTAGATCATTAACGGCAGAGAAAACGAAGGAGTCGGTAGTTAAGTGGTAAGGGTCGACCATTACCGAGTCACCGAAGGAAAAACGGTCGAAATGAAATAAAAATTTATCGAGAGCTTGCCTCGAACGATTGTATGAATTGTTTAAAAGATTTCATGGTGGCTAATTTCGTGGACGAAAATACACTTAACGGGACCTACGTCGCTTTGAATTATTAGCCTCAAGGCGAACAAGTCGACTCGATATAGTTACTAACGAGTTTTCCGTGAACGGTGGTGGTGTATGTGGTCGAAACGAAAGCGTGTCGGTTAATGTAACGTACGTTGTGCGCAAAAGCACTAACAGACTCGGCAATATCCTCGGCCATATTGCTCGTCCCGAAGGGATGCCTGTGGAACATGGATTAAAGCGATTCGTTAGTACCGGGGTTACAATGAGTTCATATTAGGAAAAAGAGAGAGAGAGAGAGTGAATGATAGAGAGGCAGCGTTCCATTTTTTTCCGAATGGCAAAGTGAAAGATTCACCGAAAAAGCAAAGTCGAGTATTTCGAGCGAGGAAAGTCGAAGGGATTCTTCGAGTGTGAAGGGCTGAAAAAGGGACGAGCGAGCCGTAGTGCCCTTGAAAAAAGGGCCGACGTCGCGTGACCGAGGAAAAATCAAAAGAAGGAGCTAGAGGAGGAAAAGGAAGGTTAAGGGTCGAGCACGCACTCTCTACTACTTCCATTTCCTCTTTTTTCTTCTTTTTTTCCTTTCTTTCCCGTCACCAAGTGTTTTCGTTTTTCAGGCCGACACCGTGCGCGAAATCCTACCCTTTCTAACTGCAATGGAATTTACTTAAGAGGGAAGGACGCCGGTGCACAGGGAATCTCTGGAAGGGTTTCGAGTGCTCGGAGAAGAGTATAAGAGAGAGAGAAAGTGCGTTCGTCGAGACCTTAGACGAGCTTGGAAGCTTGTTGCCTGCATACGTACAAATACGTAGATTCCGGGCAACACGGTAGGGCAAATGTAAATGGATACGCGTTTCTACGCCGTCCTTAATTAACTTCTTTGCAATTATCATGATGGCGTTCCACTGGAAACGTTCGAGCATCGCTCTTTTCTCTCCTTCTTTCTCTCTCTCTCTCTCCTATATATATAGGAGAGCTATATATATATATATATAAAGAGAACCTTCAACTTAGGTACCTACCTACACCCACCTACCAACCGTTGAATACATCAGGCAAGCGTTGTACCGGGCGCATACCTTGCCTCATTAGCTGGCCCTTTTTTCAGAGGACGCGCACGCTTTCGTGAAACGCGCGGCTGGAGTCGCGGAAATTGCATTAATTAAATACGTCGCGTCTGCCCATGCAACGACAAGCGTCACTTGCTGCTGCTCGTATGAAAAGATTCGGCGCGTTCGAAAGAATTAAAAAAAGAGATAAAGGGAACTCGGTTACGTGCTCTCTTTTCGTGCTACGCGTTAATTGTAAAATTGTTGAAATCGGACTTCAAAAGTAAACGGGCTTTATCGCGTGGGCTTTTAATGAATGTAATCCAGGAGTTGATTCGATACAAAAGCAAAAGTATGAAATACGAGACATACAATTTTTTTTTTTTAATTTTTTTTAATAAACAATGACGAGGTAAAGGTAGAAAATTATGCCAACTCTAATGAAAAAGGGTAGATAAGTGGATACGAATAGAATTTTATTAGAAATAAATATCTACGATTTAATTAGACCGCAAATAGATTTGATCGACTGGGAATCGCGTTTCGCTCGCGACGATATCGTGGTTCCAGCCGTAATGCCCCCGAAGCTATTGATAAATTAACATCGGTCATTGATAACGAAGTTACGCCAAAGGATAACACTGGTATATATTGTAAAGCAGCGTGCATTACGCTATCGCGTTTGCATATATTCCAGCATGCGAAACTGCTCGTTTCTCGAATATTAAACATCCGACTTCCCTACACAGAATTTTAATATACATTTACCAAATTATAGAAAGTTACACAGTAAAAGTGATAAAAATTGTGTTGGATTGGACTTCATTAAAACAAAGGAACAGCGTTGATACATTTTACCGGCAGAAATAAATGGTGAATGGTGATTTGGTAATAATTACAAAAATTATATTGCATAAAAATATGCCACTTTGGTAAGAAATAATAGTAAAACATAGGTGCTACGCTATTGGCTGAAATAGAAGAAACGAGTAGGTATACACTACTATTTCGTTATACATTACTAAATTCGATCGATATTCGTTAATACATCGACGTCCTAATAAATTCAATAAAGCCCTATTAATACGAATTCGATACCACAACTTACGCGTTAACTAATATAACTTTTGCAACGCTAAGCCTCTGAGCAAGCCCCAAGTGGTCGTCATTTGTTTCATCCGCTTATTGCCCTAAAATTGTGTTTGCGTAAATGCCTATGGGGTAATATATGGCACGTAAGTACACTGAGGGGCGATGTTAAGCCGTACGTGTGAACAGATGCGCCTAGTGTCTAGAACGGGTGTTAGGAGAGCGTGTATAGAGAGAAAAAGCTTAAAGAGAATTTTAATGAAAATACTCGAGATCTTCCTTTCAACCTGATCACCCTGTATACTATTACCAGATAAGCGATGACGTACGTATACTTGGATAGCTTAATGAATCGCGTACGTTCAGGCACGTGCGTATAAATTCGACGAAGGGAATAGCTAACGACCGTCATCGGTTTTCGACTTTCTATGAGAAACAACGTAGAAGGACGTCATTATTCGAGAATTGCCGTTTCCTGTTCGCTTTAATTATCATTATGCTAATCGCTGAAATACTATAGCTAGAGACCCAAATATACCGAACTCGATAGCTTACTCAAGAACTTGAAATTAATGTAGTGAGAAAGATTGAAATTGTATAAATTAACGTCGTAATGGAGTCTTTTCAATTTGTCTAAACGAATCTATCAACATTAATTAATTTCACACGAGATGTAGTAGGAGTTTAAATAAACTTTTATTGAGTTTTTTAAAAATCCTTATTAAAGTTATGACAAATATTAATAAAATTCCTATCATGTAGTTAACTAGATTTAGTCCATCTATTTTAATAAAACAAAATGAACATTAAAAAAAGGTGTTTATACAAATTGTACCAAATATTGACAGAGTTCCTCGCGATGAATTTGTTCGAACAACTCGGAGAACCACATCCTCTTTTGTTTACGAATCCAGCCAACCGCATCCATCGATTACTCTACGTGGTATCTAGTTTGAATCGAGGCACACGACGTACATCAAATCGAGTGCAACCTCCATAGTTTAACTTGACAGATATTGCCGGAGAGCAGTTCTATCATTCGGGGGAATGACAACGACCTAAATTTACGGTAACGCGTATTAATCGATCAACATTATGGTTACCACCGATAACGTGAGACGCGACGGAAACAAAGAGAATCTTTCTGGCAGAGCAAAGTAAAAGGAAACGATCGATACTTTCGCGATAACGGAAGCAACAAAAAGTGAGAGAGAGAGAGGAAGATTCGTAGGAGAAGAAGGCGCGATTTACGATGAAGTTTTTCCTTGGGTAATATATTTTTCTTTTCTCTCTTTTCCTTTCTTTTTTTCTTCGAGCAGAGAGTGAAAGAGAGAGAGAGAGATCGAACAGAGGGCGTGATAATAATTCAAGGCGAGAGTAAAGTTTCTCGCGCGCAAAATTCGATATTCGAGTCACGATTCCGCGGAAAGTTTCGAAAACTTTTGAGGTATTATCGTGGAAAGAGGATGAGTGAGAGAAGAAGAGAGAGAGAGGGAAGAGTCACTGGGAGATGATGTGGTGTCTTTTCAAGCTAGGATCCACGGCTTCCGAGACGTGCTATGGTGAAATAATAATTCGACGCGCAGCGTCTTCGAATAATAAGTTTCTCATTAACATCGAACGGACGCAAGGAACGACGATGGCGTGTAATTGGACGGCGGATGGTAAAGATTGGAAATTAAAGAGAATTAGTGGACGTTGTTGTTCGTAAAAATTTCTCCCACAATTTTGCACACCGAGGCAATCGGTACTCGGTGACGGCATCGAAGTGCGAAAATAACTGATATAATGGGTACCAATGAAATTAATCTTACCGTTAAGTCAGCCGTATGAAATCAATTATGCCGTGCATTCGACGAGAACAAGCAGTTATCGGTTTACGGCGAGATGCATTAACTAAATGAAAATTCATGGCCCGGCCATGCGTGGGAAAATTTCGTTCTTCCCGTTCTTTATCTCGGCCGACTGTAATAACACGAGCGAATGGACACGTGAGAGAGAAAGAGAGGAATATTCTCTGAATACTAATACGTAGAATGATCGAAGTATCGATGATAGAGAGCCGGTGGAATACTCGAAAATCGTGAAATAATTGAATAGCTATTTAACGCTGCTGCTGCCGTTACTGCGATTTAAAACACGCCCTCTCTCTCTCTCTCTCTCTCTCTCTCTCGGGATAGTCATTACCAGAACTCTTTCATGGAACGAGCAGGTATCAGCGGTGTCCAACCGTGTCTTTAGGTGCCTGTACCAACTAAAGGCTTGTAAGGAACTGTTGTCAGTTCCTTTAAGGAAGCAACTAGTGACATCCCTAGTCTTCCCCCATCTTGACTACTGCTGCGTCGTCTATGGCGACCTAACAGGTGGGCAGAACGTCAAGCTGCAGCGAGCGTTAAATGCCTGCGTTCGTTTCGTCTATAACCTTCGTAGAGACGAGCACATCACTCCTCACCTAAACAGACTTGGCTGGCTCACGGTCGCGAACCGGCTTCGTTATATGATGGGCTGCACTCTCTTCTCTATTCTTACCAGTTCACTTCCCTCCTACCTTCGAACCAGTTTCACGTTTCGCTCTAACATTAGTCAGCGTGATACGCGTGGATGTGAACTCGATCTACAAATACCTATCTGCCGAACATCGGCACTTACAAAATCATTCACAGTAACCGCCAGCTACCTTTGGAATCACTTGCCACCTAACATTCGGCTTTCTCCGTCACTACCGTCTTTTAAAGCTCGGCTATATGCCCATCTCTTATCCACGCAACGTAGCACCTGATCCGATGGTTGAACTCCACACTCGTTGCCAAACCCTAACTTTACATTTTCTATATTTTAGTTTTAGTATAATTATGGCTAGTTTTAAGCTCTATGATTAAATTACTTTGTAATTATTAGTACATATGTTTGAAATATGTAACCACTCTCATCTACGGGCCCTGCCCACGATGTAATAAATGTATGTATCTATCTATCTATCTATCTATCTCTCTCTCTCTCTGGGATTCACCGGACAAACGGGGGAAGATTAAAACAGCCACCCCTGATCGCTGGAAACGAATTTTCGGCCTTTGGAATTAGTAGAGTTTTGGAAAGCAAATGAGAGAGAGAGAGCGATTAAAAGGCAGATTAGCGAATCGATCGTTCCACCTAGAAACGGTGGTGCATCCTATTGCAAACAGCTGTCTGCATCGAGAGTATTCCGATTTACAAGCTAACGCATAGAAATCGATTCAAGGTTCGATAATATTCGTAGTTAAGTAACCGAATATCCTAGGGGAATCTCAATGGAAATACGCGTTATCTCGAGGCGTTCGAATCAAAAGCTATACCGAGAATCCATGCTGGATCTCTATTCCTACCCCGTTACTGCGAAATGTTCTCTGAAGAGAGAGAGAGAAAAAAGAAGAAAACAAATATAAAGGAAATATAAAGAACTCAGCCGCGCCTTTCGCGAGCAAGCACGTCGATCGAGCGCGCGAGTCAGTCAGAGTCTTTAGATCCGTGTCGTGTATTTGCGAGAGCCATTCGCTTTCAGAATGTGGGCGAGCGTCGAGGTGTGAAAGTCGGCTGCTTTTAAACGAACGAACGAATGAACGAGTGAACGAACTAGCGAACGTACGAGCAAAAGAGCGCTTTAGCTACGTTACGCAACGCACGGAGCTAGCCTAAAGCAAATCGCCCGTCATGGAACACGTACCTACCCATGTAGATACGTATATACATCGTCTTTGTCAAGTAGGTAGAGTCTTTTAGCTCGCTCTTCTCGAGCTGTCGCGGAACTAGAGCGAAGAATTTTCCTATTTGTCCGAGAAAGATGAGAACCTTCGTTTGGTAACCGTCAAAGACATCGTCCAGACGGTACCTCCCTCGCACATTTTACTAAACGATTCTCCCGAGAATAACGAACGCTTACGAGATTCATGGAAATCCTTCGTTTATTTTAATAGAGATTAAGATCTCGAATCGATAGTTTCGGAACGAATTGAATCTGGTATGTTTGCTTTTCTCTTGGAACTCAATGAAATTATCCGTTTGAAGAATGAATAAGTTCTCGATCAATTTTGATGATTGTTTTTCTTTTTAATAGAACCTACGTTTTTGATACAAGTTTATAAAAACCTCTTTCAAAGCTGTATATCTTTTAGAGAAAGTTTCATAGTAATTTTACTTCAAACGATAACTTTGTCCATCATGAACGAAGAGAAGCATCGAATAAAATCGACAAGACTCCACAAGTACGTTTTCCGTTAAAATCGTGGAAGACATTCGTTCTCGTCTTTGTGGATGTGCAAAGAGAGGTAAAAGCGGTGGACCAGACTCAAAAGGACTGAATGCAAAATCGATAAAGCGACGTCGCAACAGCGAGTAGTAACGCAAAAGAGAGAGAGAGAGGAAATTGAGGGATGGTTGTGGTGGATGAAATGAAAAAGAAAAGCCGATGAAAAGTCGTGAGTTTTTTTTCTCTCCCTCTCTTTCGATTGTTCGACATAACATTGGCATGAAATACATCTCGGTGATGATCCATTTAAGTAAGGCCACCTAAATATTTCTTCAGGTTATTATGACGGAAAAAATAGTTGCATAATGTGCATGGGGTAAATGGACTAATACCCCGTAAAAATTTTTTTTTATAATCTCCATATCTGTATATCTTTTCATATTTTATTTTTTAGAAATTTAAGGTCATATCATTATACATATCTCAAAGTATTTTTCAGTTTTTGCATCACAATAACCAGATAAGATGAACTTATTTAATTGGATCACCCTGTATATCTCTCATTGGCTTAGTAAGATAATGACTGCCACAAGGAAAACCATCGTTTAAATATATACCACCGTTAGAACCTTTACAATTCGCATCGGTGAGGCCTGAGAATGTTCTCTGGTAACAACGCGTCAAAGCTCTCCTTCTCCAACTTTTATTGGTCCATCATCTCGCGTGCTTCGCATCTTTACCTATTCTCCTGCATTTTTACGAGGCAGGTTACGAGCTATCATAACGAACTATCGTAATTAATCGCCTCGTTCGCCGTCGAAGAGATAAGAATATTCTCCTCGTTACTTTCAGCTTTTAGCGAGGATCGTTACGAATATACAGGGTGTTTCGTTGTGATGTTAGCGAACAAAGAATAAAAAAAAAAAAGAGGCCTTCGTCCTGGTCATTGTCGTTCTAGCACACCTAACACGAGTATAGCGGATTCGTCCACGTAGTATATGCGCGCGCACGGCCAACCGTCTAAATATATTTCCTGCGTGGTGCAGATAAACGAGCATCGGTATTAGTATTCCAAATGCAAGAATGATTGGCCACACCCTGATGTACTAAAACACGTCATTGAATTTACCAATTCCCAGGTACAATGCACCGATGTGCCTTTACGCGTCCCGTTTCGTGCTTCATATCCGTCAAATATAAAATTCTCTCAAATCCGCCATGGCTGGGTACTATAATGCCATGGATACCATCGATTTCATCTACAAGAATATTCGTCGATGGAAAATTATTCCCCTTGCGATTGGCTTACGAATAATTTATTTTTTCTTGTGTGTTAATATTGTACATAAATCGAATGAAAAGTACTGCTAAAAAACATTTAGAGAAGAATTAAAATACCGTGACTCGTTAATACGTTAAGGACGTTACGTTCGCGTACCTACCGTGAAAAAGACGCACGCATAGGATACGACCTGATATTCCGAATAAATAAAAACTTTTGTATACTCACGCTATTTGCGTAGCACGCGGACGTCCACCGTTACTCTCCTACACAATTTCATTTTTATTATCGAGGACATTTATATCTCGCATAATGTAGAAAAATACGCGAGAACGTGGGCTGTTTTAATTATCGGACATTTAAAATATAACGGAAGAACCATTATTTTAGCCAAATTTCATTTCCAATGTATTATCATCGAAATTCATGTGGGAACGAATTTCATAGAATTAATATAGGTATATAAATAGATGTATAATTCTTTGGCCAGCAACTCGTACTGCGAACGACACACGCGAAAAAGAAAAAAGGATGAACCATGTTTGTCTTTAAAATTGGGCCGATGGATGTAAAAATAAACGGTGTGCACTGTTAAAAAAAATATCGACCAATATAAAAAGTCTGTTTGGATGTGTGTCTATACATATATATCTCGAATTCTACCACTTTCGCGGAAAAGCTCGAAAGCTCCACTCGATTTTAAAATCGCGCACCAAGACTCCTCTCGCGGCTCGACACCCTTTCGAGTGTGGTTACCAATCGGAAAGGGTGTGGCTATGGAAAAAAAAAAGTTTCCGAAGTAGTCGCACCCCCTAAATTGCCTGCTGCTACCCTCTTCGCGAGGTTCTTTTTCCCTAAGACGTTATTTGTCAATCGTCGAACAGATTCGAAAGTGCCCGCCAGCGACGTAAAGCATATTCGAAATGCTTAAGTGCCTTCGGTGAGATCGAAACTTTCGATGGATGATTACGGGGACCAAGAGTGGCGTAGCAAGGTCGAAGGTAAAGAAGACAGTGACGAATTATTATAATAATAAACAAATTCGATGTGCTTGATATTTATATATATTTTTTTGTTATGTTTTCAGGAAGAACATTGTTGAATTACCACTCGATATTCTAACATTCATTGAACGTTAAAAACGAAGTAGGGAAACCATTTATACCATATTTCCCGTCTACCCATTCGTTTTAACTCGAGAAACATATTAACCTTTAGGGGACCGGAAAGCCCCGAAAGGGGCTTTGAGCAAGTCCGTTGCCAAATTAAAAATTATGTTAGTATTTTCGTCTATAAATCTATTCGTTTCAATGTATGTGACTCTTATGCAACAATAGCACCCATATTTTTATTATAATCGAGAACATAAGTCGGCTGCATTATATCTTCATTAGTGCCATAATTTTTCTTTTCAATTGCACTGGAATTTACTTCATGAACACTATATGTATATATATATACATATATATATATATATATATACGTGTGTATTTATGTATAATATTACAAAAGGTGCTGCAAAAACATTCTACGTTCACGTCGTTAGCTTTGTGTAGCGCTAACGAAAAGTTCTCTAAATTACGGTACATTAGTTCATTCATTTAGGTCAGTAAAACCGTTATGTAGATCAAATATTTTTACAATCCGACTACAAATTCATAATTAGCAACATCAAAAACCCCTAAATGTGCTTTATTTGTAAAGTCTGAAAATCTCGAAAATTTTTCTACCGCTGAGGACCGGAAAGCCCCGAAAGGGGCTTGTACAAATCCTTTAATTCTACGCAATATGTTGGTTATATATATATAAAAAATTTTGGAAAAGAAATACCATCATTTTCATGACGAAATGCCGGTCCTCTAAAGGTTAATAATACAGAAATACACATCGTTCCCTTTTCATATCGACCATACAACAGTTCGAAGTATTCGATGAGTAATAAAAATCATCAATTTTATCATAATTTACTCGATGACGAACCCTAGCGTACGTTTTATATTTTCTGAATATTCCACAATTAAAAAAGAAATCAACATTCTATCGAAACAAAACAAAGCCGCACGGAAGAACGAGCCAAGCCCAAAGAAACAAAGAGACCAAAAGTCAAAAACCAGCGTAGAAGTGAAACAAGAGTTAAAAAAAAAAAAACAAAAAAAAACAGCTAGTTATCGATGTAAAACGCGAGGACTGGATTTCCTGTGCGAATCCCAAAAATTAATACGCGCTCTTACGCGTTGGTGAGCACGCGCTGTCTGCACCACTGCCGTGGGCAGCCATCGATGGATCGATCGGAAAAAAGGGTAAACCTTTTTGAGAGGCCGTCGAGCCGGCATCCGGCATACGATATGACAGTCTGCCTTTTCGGAGGTCGTTCTATGGATGTCGAAAAATCGGAGCCTCCGCGGAAATTAAACGGCTGGAGTCGAGCAAACGAGTAGGGAGAAAAAGAGACGAAGCTAGAGAAAGAGAGGCGCGCCTGCGCGATATACGTATTCGAAGATTATTTTTCCGAGCCGATAATAAGGGATCCTGGAAGGAGAAAGAGAGGGAACGGAGACGTGGCGACGCTCGGGAAGGGATTTGACGTTAGTAGCAGCGAGGCGTGATATTGATACTCCTCCATCTCTTCGAAGGGTGACGTCCCACCCATCCCCGATTCTCTTCTTTTTCACCCATCCTCACCCTCTTTACCGAACCACGTCTCATCTATCTTTTTCTCTCTTTCTCTTCTTACCTTTAAAGACCGCGATACAGAGACGAGAGGAAGCGAGACAGAGCAAATAGGGATTTTTATAGGAACAGATTAGAGGATCCAACGCGACGGGTGTGAAAGTGAGGGATCTGGATCAATTTCTCAAGGAGTAGAAAATCACGAAGGAAGAAATAGTAAGTGCATTCGTTCGTGGTCCGACTTCGGTAGGATTCTTAATTCGACTTTCGCGAGTTCTGACGGATAAGAGAACGTCTTTGCTTTCTCGATGGTTTCAAACTTATCTTTTTTTCCTTCTTTTTTTTTTTCTAGTTACTTGAAAAGTGGACTGCGATTGTCTGCTTTTCTCGTTTAATTGGAAAAGTGAGAATAAGGTATGGAATACCCAACGGTAGGAATTTATGGATTTCTCGGTAGGTCCAAACTTTTCCTTTTCTTCCTTCTCTATTTTTTCATCCTAACGAGAAGTAAATAACGATCACGCGCACACGCTTGTGTTCTCCGTTTAATTCGGAATATCGCGGTGAAATACAAAAAGAGAGAGAGAGAGAGAGAGATGTGTAGAGAAAGGGGAGAGAGGAGGAGAAGGTGAATCGTGTTATGAATTTAATTTTGAATTTTGATGGTTGCGCCGAGAGAAACGCGGCTATCCGGAGCGGAAAACTTTCCTAATCGCGCGGCAGCCCTCGCTTTATCGTACCTCGAAAGTTTCGGAAGTGCTGCAGGATTATGGCTGGCGATAAAAATGGGGGGGAGGGGGGAGGTGAGTAACGGAAAGTAACGGGAAGGGGAATAGATCATCTTCACCCTTGGTGGATCTTCCGGATTTTCGGGAAGGAAGACATCAGGGTCAACGATCGCACGAGGAAATACTCGTTTGGTGGTGTGCCCCTTGAGTGTGCAATAATTGGCTAATATCTCTCACGGGTGTGGATAATCGATAAGGACGATTATCGGTCGATTTTATTACGATACAGCAACGTCGATATCGTAACCGTGGTTTTACATTTCGTCAGCAAAAAAAAGAGAGCGGATTAAATAAATAACGATCTAGACTCCAGTAAAAAAAAACCATTTGGAGCTACCCTTATGAAATCGGGCGAAAATAAATTCCAAGCTTGCTACGAGATTCGTTCGCATTTTCTACCTTAGGTATCCGTGTATATGTACGTGCGCACATATCTAACCGCGATAAGTTAATTTAGAAAGCTCACTCGTTGTTCTCTTCTCCTTCTAGTAGCGTAATTGCGTCCGCGTTCCTCCTTCGTATCTCATGCCAGAAAGAAAATACCTTTGCCTGTGGTAGGTGGGTGTATCGAGTCTTGATATACATATACATACTTTCTCGTTTTTCCTATGACAGCGTACTTCCGTGAGCTTAACCTTACGCGAGCGAACGTTCGAGCTTCGTGTTGTGATATCCGCGAGTCGCATATTAAATCAGCTCGCTCGATCGCTTTCTTTGCAAGAGGCAAAAAGCCGTGCTTCGACGTTAAGAGTCACGAAGAGCGTCGACGGGTATGTAACTCCTGTTGGAAGGAACGAAGGGGAGAAGGTAAATTTAATGGCGAGACCGTGGAGCAAGCTTATTTCGTTTTCCAGGGAAAAAACGGTTCGCAAGAAGGAGCTTTTTCGAAGGAACATGTTCCGGAGAAAATATTTCGGCGACGTGGATTAAACTACAAATTTGATGATATTCATGGGAAACAAAAAAAAAGAAATTGTGAATATTCCCGAGATAGGGATGAAATTAACGTACGTGGTACCTGTATGACGGTATATTTGGTATATTTATATGTGGTATATTTTTTTTTTAGCAAGTTTTAATCGAAATTTTAATCGTTGTCTCGACTCTTCATTAATTTCTACAATTCCTAAAAAGGAAATATACAAAAATAAAAGTATATACCATTCGAGAATAAAGTTTTCAGAGACCAGGTAGAATACTGCAAGGATAAAGGGGGGAGGAACCGAGGCAAAAGTCTACGGTAGCAATTTTGGGCGTTTTCGTCGGGTAACTGCTAAACTGGATTCGGAAATAGCCAGAGAAGGGGAGGAGGGTTTGGGGTTGTATTGATCCGTGCTGAGCCAAGTGAGCACGGGGGTGGCGTGCCGAAGCGGTAGGTAACTTTAGTCGGTGAAGCAACAAACGAAATTCCGCGGAGCTTTATAGCCTTAACGAACGAGATTCGCGATTAATGCGTTTCCAAGGGTCGACGACGAGCGCGTAGCGTTTCTAGTCGCTTCCGACTTCGGAACAACGTGAAAAGTTGTAAGAAGGGTGGTCGCGCGGTGGTCGAGGCAAAACGCAAGAAGGAAAAGGACAAAAAAAAAGAAGCGAAAGCACGACGAGGGTTTTCATAAAGCAGGACGAAGGGAGTGTACGCGGCACGAGTCAAGCGGTTACTTTTATTACCTCGGGGACATTGTAACTAACGCCGGCACGCGGCCCGGCATGAAGAATTTTTGAGGAAGAAAAGGGAAAGAATGGAGGAAGAGAAAAAGCTCTAAAGCCGGGCAAAAAACGAAGAGAAACGGGAACGGGACACGTGAGAGTTAAACGCGTACCATCTAGTGATTAAACGAAACGATTAACCGGAATATTTTACTTCTTTTTTACGATCGTACTCTATGACGATCTTTAGACGATAGTAATCCAATATTTGAAAGTGAATTTGAAAAAATTTGCTATTTTTATACAAGCATTTCGACTTGCATAACTACCTATAGTCATGGGACTTTACCATGCAACTTTTTGTTATTCATGTAACAAGTTAGAGTTCATTGACGCAAAAACATGTTTTCTATTGTAGTCGATCGATCGTCGTCGTTGGTATGCAGGAATGGGAAACGCGGAGTACGCGAGAACGATGCTAATGCGTGCCTCGTTCGAGAGATCAGGGGTACCGTGATAACGTTGGATTATCGCTAATGAAAAGAGAGAGAAAGAGGTGGAAAGGTAGCTCTCGATATATATCTATATTGTATCTCCAGCTACTCTGGCCAATTAATCCACAGGATTCTTATTGGAGCGTTTGATTAGGGTGTATCGATATAATATGAGGGAAAGTCACGTTCGAGGTTTATTGCGATAGACGCGGATATACTTCGTTTCCGGCCGATTGATTAGATTAGATTGCGTGACGGAGGAACCTCTAATTAGGTGAACTTCTTAATACCTTGCTCGATAATTGTGCGATATCGTGATCAATAAAATAATCAGAATTTTGGTACAACTATAATAGTTCGAATCCTTGTTGGATGACATCGTAGGTTGATTTATTTGTCCCGGAGGATCGATTAATCGGCAATCGATTATGGTAAAGGCTATGAAGAAAATGGAGTGGACGGTGGGCTAGCTGATTTGGCGCGATCCAAGACCCGTGCTTGGTCTGCACTGCGGATAAGGTCCTTGGGACGCTTCGGAGCAAGAGAGATAGACGGATTGATTGTGTCAGTGTAAGCTAAAGAGAGAGGGAGAGAACCAAGTCGATATATCGTACGTCATCGTTTTTGGATAATGTAGAATAGAATAAAAATAATATTTTTCCTTTGAAAAGAATAACGGCACACTTTCATCGATAAACTTGGAAAATAATTATCAACGTTTGCTCGATAAGAGTATCGTTTTTACGCGACGAAATAATTCGAGCGTCCTTCACAGTTCCAACGAGGAGGACAAAACTCGCGAACAAAAGAGAATAAGAAGGAAAGAGAGACCGTGGTACGATAAAACGTGGGTAGGTACTCGTGAAAGTCAATTAGGTCGGTAAGGCTACTTAAGAAGGTGCCCTTGCTAGGGTCACCCGCGAAAGAGGTGAAGTGTCGACTATTACAGGGTGGAAGGAAACCTTCAACTTTATCCGGGTCAAGTGTCGTTCGGGTCCGTGGGAGAAAGGACAAATCGAACGTGTGAATGATGACCAATACGATATTCCGTTCTTCGAGCTAGCTATTACAATACGAGACCTTCTGGGAGCTGACACCGTGACTATTTCTCGAACAATACCTTCGCGACGTTCCGTCATCAGGAAACGACGATATACCTTTTATTCTACCTTTCCAATTTCATTTGTGTTATCGACGATTTATATTCAGCATCTTGAATAAAATATTCCGAAAGGGAAGGGCTGGGCTAACTCGTGGAATTCATTAAACCTTCCAGTCGAATCAAAAGCTTTCTACCGAAAGTTTTAGCCTCGAACATTTCCCTGGTTATTTCCCCGGGATTTCGATAGGAGGCATTCGAACGTTTAATCAAGGAATCATTCGTGCGTCGAGCGCGGTGCAGACGGCGAGCCGATTCGAATCGATTAGCCACTTAACCGGCTCAACCAACGCGCCCTGTGCCCTTAAATCTCGAAACCCCCTGCCGCGGCTTGCCGGCTCGAAAACTTCTCGACTGGAGTATATACGTCCTTAATCCAGATGTATCGAACGCGGTAGCTCGTGCTACGTGATCTTCGATACGGATTTACTACTTTCTGATACTCCTGAGAACGAGATAGAAAGAAAGGAAGAGAATCGATGAAACGCACGAAGGAAGATACCACATTCGGTTTACAGCATCCACGCAGTTACTTTTACAGCCGTACCAAATGCTCGCGTGATTGCTGTTACGGGAGTGGATATAACGGAACGTAGGTGTCCCTTGTTGCCGGTTGAAGGGAGATAGAGAGATTCGAGGGTCGAGAAAGGGATGGTACCCTGTCCTAGCCGTTGACCCAAATGGACCATAATCCGGGCCTACCGGGCTGGTCATGACTTATAAACATATAGTTATTTTCGGATATAGAGATCGCTTGGTTAACGTGTCACGTATTGTTTCGTACATCATTGTATTTTTTTGTCAGGTTATGGTTTTGTAATTATTTATAAAGAAGATAATTATTATATACCTATGCAAAAAGCGTGGTACTTCGTAGTGAAGAGGTGACCATCGAGATTTTAATTGTTCTTATGATCTTTTTAACAGAATCAAATGAGATGATGAAGCTAGTTGCGTTTTAACAACTATCCTAAGGAAATTTCCTGACGAACTGTTTATTAAAGAGAAATTCTACCGACATGTAACCTAATACCTATTATAACTTTCCGACGAGTCATCGATCTCTTTAAAAAAAAATATCAGTTTAAAATTCTACCTGGATCTCAACTTTAAACGTTAGGTAGAAGTTCACGTATCTTTTGGTACAACCATACCCGAAAAGGCGATAGACAATCGTGTGCGCCAGCAAGGTGGATGGTATGGGCTTGAAGTAATGGCTCCTTTGAAACACGATTTCCTTCTAGCCTTTAACGGCACCTACGTGTCAATGGGTCGGTCACGCGCTGCTTCCAATCGCGCCGCACCTCGACACCACCACCCTCCAATTCGACTCTCCGTATCGCTCGATTACCCTCGGTGATAAACGCGTATACGTCGCAGGTAGGAATGCGCGGAATAAGGAGTACAAAATTCTCTTCTACCAAATAAACCAGGATGGAGAAAGACCATGGATAACGATTTGGAAATTCGGCTCTAGGAGAAATCAAAAGACATCCGAGATGTTTATCGATAAATATAGAACGAGTAGGATGGAAAGAGGTATGCTTAGAATCTAGGGTAGGAAGTTGTTTGATGAAACTCGAGATAGGGACGAGGAATATTTGGTTTGCTTGATTAGGGATGAAGCGTATCAAAGATTGATGGAACGATAGGAAAGTGCGAAGGCGAAACTTGTGCTCCGCCTTGGCACGATACACCAAGGTTAGGTGTACTTTAAGAGTCAAAGAAGCGAATTTTTCTCCGAGATACTTTATAGAAGTTGTAGGATCCCCGATGTACGTTTCTTCACTTTTCTACATCGAAGTTTGACCTGGAAAGGTACTTTAAACGATCGTGGGAATTGGTAAAAAGAGAGAATATAGAACGTAGTCGTATTTCGAACTGCGAGGAGAAAAGAAAGACAAGTCGTTAGATAAAACATGAGGTAAGAGTGTGAACCGTGTTTGATCAGGCACCGTCCGACACGAAAAAGGGACGAATCAAAGATTGACAAAGTATCACGGTATGTAACAAGAGCAAATCCCTGTGTTTCATTGGATTAGATTACGTTTGGTACACGTGATAAATCTTATACCGTGGCACCTATGCTTTGAGATTCACCGAATTCACCTATGAGATTCACCGAAAAAAATGTACAACCGGTGTCGCGCGAGGTCCTTTGTGAAGGAACAGCGTCGCGGTTAAATAAAGGACGAAACGCAGCGAGCCACGAACCAGGAGGGTTGTGCCGGTTTTGATAGTGGAACCGCAAGAAGAAAGCGTACCTGTACGTGGTACCACGGACACAGTTTTCCTGGCCCGTTTGGCCCAACCATATTCTCTCATTCTCTCGCATACGTACACTCTTTTACCCTCTCCTTTCGCACGAATAAATATTAAATCCGAACCTCGCGGGGATCCTAGTCACCCTCTCCACCCTCCTGTTTCTTTCCCGACGCCATGGGAAACGAAGAAAAAGAGTCCGACGCCCCATATGCAAAAGGCACGGAACGGAGTCTGGAATATAACCGGCGAACATTAAAGTGGGCAGGGTGCCGGCTACACGGGATGAATATTTCAAGCAAAACCTGACTGTTCCATGGCTGTATTCTAGCGGAAGATCGAGGAGACGTCGTGGCCAGCACGTAAGGCAGACTCTTCAGGTAAGTCTAGCGTAAGTTAGAAAGAGTAAATAGGAGGAAGTAAATAACAATGGGATGTCCGATGAATCTCGGGCATCGTGATTTCCCTATTGATATTTCTCGTGATGGTCCCGGTCTCCCCTAATCTATCGATATCCCGTCACACGGAAAAAGTTCCGAGCTCGGTCCTGCAAAAAAACCTAAGATTTTATTTTCCCCTTTTACTCGATTCATGGATTTTGGGTTTGATCGAATTTTCAAGCAATGTGATATATTCGAAACGATTTCGAGGTCGAACGAAGGCGTATTAGATACGATTTTGCGAGAAGACACCAAGGGGATGGAACGAAGCGGTAGAAAATTATCGTCTCCTGTCACGTATTCTTACGCAGGCATCGATCCCGCAATTCGCCTTCTCGAATTGTTGCGTATCCGGCGAGAGCGTGTATTCTCGACAGCTCGAGAAATATTTCAGGGAGAGGGATGGAGCACACACGCGTTTCACGAGGAATTTAATTCCGGCGTCCTAGTTTTCCATGAAAGAGAGAAAAAGGATCGGAAAGCTTCGATATCCCCCACAAGTTGAAAACGGATTCCCAAACGCCGAAGTCTCTCTCTCGTTCTCTTTCGGAATCTATTGTTCTTTCCACGATCATATGTGCCCTTCCATAAATTTCCGAATCGTTTCTACGATGCTACGAGGAGGGGTGGAATTTTTCGTCGAAGGAATTTTCGTTGAGAGGGAGCTGAAAAGAAAAGCCGGTGAAGCTTTTGAAAGAAAATGAGGAGAAAAATAAAAGAGACGAGGAAGAAAGAGGTAAGGCCGACTGATAAATTAAAATTACGTGAAGTACGGAAAGGACTATGCGCTGGCGATCAAAGGATTCTACGCGGAGGCTCGAGCACCCTCCATGTCATTTACGACCTGTAAGTCACGCGCACTTACTCTCCGCGGAACCATTACGTCGAAGAAAGAGAGAGAGAGAGAGAGTAAAAGGGGAGGGAGATGCTTTAACTTCCAGCAGCTGCGTTCAACTATCCCTCTTCGGTATTCGATATTTTCGTAAAGAAGAATTTATGCAATATTATCCTTTCCATAACAACAATAACCAAGTCCGTTTATTTCCCAGTAATAGTCGTATACCGGAAAGAAAAAGCTCGATGGCTACTGCATTTTACGAATCAAGAGAGAAAAACCATCGGAAAGTACTTTCTGTTTTCTAAAAGACTTCGATAATAGCCCGATAAGAGGTCCAGTGAAGAAAAAGTGTACTACTTTTAGAATAAAGCTTGCAATCCAAACCATATATTTTTTGGTATCCAACAATGGGAACTAATCATGGAAATATTAAAAAATTCATAGTTTTTACGAAAGGACGATTCGTTCGTCAGGGAATGACTTTCGAAAAAATAAGAAAGTAGAGGAACTAGACCGGTGTACCGGAGCAGACGAAATGAAAATGTAAAAGGACGGTTTCATAGCCAAGATCTCGCGTAAAAGGCAGTGATATTATGGGATGGCTAGAGATAGAGTTTAAGACGAAGGAACGAAAGAGAAAGGGGAAACGAGAGGTAAGGGAAGGAAGCCATGTGGAAAAGTGACGCAAAGAGAGAAAGAGAAAAAGATAAAAAAAGGATAGGAGGGGGAAGAGTAGAAAGGAGGAAAGTTCATACATGTCTGCAAACGAGACCGCAGATGTGCCAGGTGATAAGGGCCGATGGAAAGTGGCTCGTGAAAAGAGCCATCGCGATACAACCTATTTGCAGACGAAGGACGCTCGCTGCACCTTTCTAGGAGGTAACTCTACTGCTTCCGTTGAATAAGCATCGGACTTGCCGTAAAATGAGAGGGAGAGCGAAAGAATGTACGAAGAAGAGAGTGTATGGCCGCTTAGAGAAAGAAACGAGTAGTACTCGTTTTATGCTATCGCACGTTCAGATCGTACTAACAAAGTGGCTAGCCTTTTGCAATTTATTTGAGCGAGAGAAAACGAGAGAGAGGAAGATGAAGTGTTTTTCCGTTTCATGATTATCGACGCTCCATGGAGCGTCGATTCGACCGAGATCGAATTCTAGATCGAAAGGTTCCTTCTTTTCGGTTTTCCTCTTTTCGAGCTTTCTCGCCTTACCGTTCCCCTATCGAATGTTGCTTGGATCGGTTGCAATTTCGTAGCGAATACTATAAAACGAAGAAAAAAGTAACCCACCTTTTGAAATTTCACCAAGAGTTCTACTCTCCTCGCGGGGGTTCGTTCGATTAAAACTACACGAGTGACGATAGAATATTCGAGATGGTCATAAATTGGTCAAGAAGATCCGAACGTAATCCACGTTGACGTTGATCCTAATCCCGTCCAAAGAGTACCGTGGCGCGTTTTCGTCAGGAAATTGATTAAGATTCGGTCACTACGTGTAAAGATAGATAGATCGGTAGAGATACATAGGTATAGACGAAGCTTTGGGAAAGACGAAGTGGAAGCTCTCAAGATTTGCCATCTTGGTAATTGAAATCTAGCTGGAGTCTCGAGGCGCGGAGCGTTTAATAGCCAAAGTTAGTCGCGTTTCTATGCAAATTAAATGCTTATAGCCATCGAGAGGTGAGATCCCGGTAGGTTGGTCCCGGGCGAAGGTGATCACTCCCCTTGTTGTTTATCTACCCCGAGGAGGTTCTTGGCTGACTCGTAACGCGAGTAGTTAGTGCCGGTGGTCTGCGACGAACGGGCAACGTGTGCGGAATAACGATAAGCTTCTAATGCCACCGAACAAGGGCCTATATTTATGTCTCTCGCATGTATGCCCCGTGTGTTCTACCTTTTTCTACCCCCATATGGAGCGAGAGAGAGAGAATGGCCATCGTGAACCGACCGAGTCGCGATTTTGGCCTTAACCAAAACGGATAACGCACGCACGCTTCTCCGTTCGTAGCAACCCTCTTCTTGTTTTTTAGGGACTCGAGGATCGTGTCCTTCGAAAGTGTCGTGCATGGTTTATAAAATGGTTACTTGGAAATTGTAAATAAAAAGTTTTTGAAAATGTTTATATAAATACAGGGTGTCTTAAGTTTTAATGGGGAATTTTGTCAGTACGATATTATATAAACATACGGCAACAATCAAAATTATGTAAGGAATAGATCAGCAATATTTATATTTAATACGTTTGTGTTAAATTCTGCTCGCCTACATAGATTAAATGTAAATATTGCTACTTACTACATTGTAGTAAATTCATGTTAAACTGTTATCCGGTGGTACCGTTCTCTACGTGATTTCCATGTTCGTCATAATTTTTTAATGAAGCTTTAAAAGACCCGTGTTTATACAGCATGTTTTGCTTATTCAGACCCATAGAATATACTGTCAAAGTTTGACCGTTAAAACCTGAGATACCCAGTATACAGAAAAAAAAAAAAATGATAAAAAGTGCATTAAGGCTCGAGCAAAGCGTTTTCGTTGAAATTCAATCCGAAAGTTGGTAGATTTTGTTTGTAGGTCTATCGAGTTACATCGCTAGTGCCAATCCCAGTTGATCGTTACTCCGGTAGTCCATGGCATATCCTTCGACCCCGCCCATGAAGGCAGAAGAAAGTCGTAACCCCATCTTAAAGAGGGTTCGTACAACCCGTTTGGAAGTACTGTTTACACTTAACTTTATTGCTTTCCGGCTAAATGCGTGTGGGCTGAGTCACATAGCGAAAGGAAGAGTAGACCGAAACCGACATTAAAACCCCTTTCGTGAGGTGCGGCTATCAGTTGTCTCTGATCAGTCCCAACCTAGACGAGAATCGGGAGAGACGAAGAAGAGAGAAAGACAGAAGGTTCTAGCAAATTTAACCAAAGAAGGGCTGCCTTCGTGCCACCCCATTCGACTATTCCTTTTTCGACCCCCCGCGAACACCAAAGCGAACTACGTTGCGACGTAAACATAAGCTTGTTTGAGAAGATTACGGTTGATATCGAGTCGGTCTCCCTTCGAACACGTGCAGACGAGCAATATTCTCTCTTCTCCTCTAACCAACGCACGATGGCCTATGGACGATAAGGATCGGCTCGTTGGAGTGCCCTTCTTACTTCGACCGATCGATATATGCCACCCAACCGACAACAACGTCCTACGTGATACCGAAAATATATATCAGGCGATCATCGACTTCCTTGAACTCACGCTCGTTTATTAAACGCTTATTAGTTTATATCGTACCAACTTGGCCTTTTTTCTTTCCCTAACACTTTCAAGTAAACTCTCGTGCCACCGTAACGTCGGTTTTCGCTCACCAAGCTTTTTAAAATAAAATAACCACGCGTTCTTTTCCAATCGATACGAATTTTACACGCTCGTCTAGCTTCAGGCGGAACAACTCAGCCCGTTAAATTCCAAAGTGTAAGACAAAGTTCGCTCTAGGCGATGGGAAAATGTTCCGTCGGGCGAAATTATCGAATGCTTTGCCGTGGATTCCGTAATTTAAAGTTCCCGGAGAAGCTGTTCGCTCGAATGCCGGTTATGTCGGCGAAATTTGTCAGCGATAAAGCCTTACCTGAATCGCCCGTGAAATATTAATCGCGCACGCTACAGTTACGAATAGGAATTATCGGTGGGATGTAAATGGGATTATTTAATAAACGTAATGACGATGGGAGGCCAAGCAGGGAAGTAAACTAGAGTAATAAAAGTATCGTCGAATAATCGAGCGACGCCGATATTTCATCGCGTTTAACGAACGTTTATATTAAATAACACCGGCCTAAATTCATATTATTGAATTATTATCAACACATCGACGTTCCACTATTCTATATGTGCCGTGCATATATGAAAATTGAATTACTTCGAAGCGTTGCCCGTTTATAACTACGAGGCAAATATACCCCTTTTTGTAATTCCTTTAATAAGTAAGGATACTCTACGGATTTTACCGCATTACCGTAATAACGTGTTTCACGTAGATACGTATAGATGTACGTTGAGAAAAAAAAATTTATGTCCCCGAGGTCCCACGCGTGGATAATATTCATTTAAATTTAACCTACCAATCGATTTAGTGGTTTCGTTATATTATACATCATTTTCTTCTATAATTACGACAAGTTAGGACTTATGGACATTAAAATTAATGATCGGACGAACAATGAAGCTTATTCGTCTGGAACGTACGAAATTACCACCCCTACTTCTCCTCCCCACCCAGGTCAATTATAGTAGGATTTCGATCGTAGCTAGATGAAAGAGATTCGTATTGAATTCGAAAGAATTTGTGGTAAAGTAGAAGAAAGATCACGATCCTTATTATCCGGGACACATTGTACGATAGCTATTGCGGAAAAAGGTCGATCCGCTTATCGCTAATTTTGCCATTACTTTGCCCGGCATCGAATCGATCGTGCGGTATGCGAAGGGAAGAGAGTGGACAAGTAAATCCATTACGGCACAAAAGAAAAGGAAGAAGAACGGAATAATATTGGCAATGATCGACCCAGAGAAAAGAAGTTCGAGCTTGGAACTTCGATATGTGTATGTGGATATCTATATGTATAGGTAACATAAACCCACATGGAGAAATGACGACAAAAGGGTAGAAGCACGAACACGAGTAGGCAGCGACTGGCCCTCTCATTATTTTCTCGTTTGGTGCTCGCTAGCAGTCCCGTCGTTCTTTTAATTTTCCATCGTTTCCCACATTCGTGAACCGCTATTCATTCTCTTCCTTTCGCTTACTCTTCGCACTCTTTTCTCCTTCTCCAACCTCGTTCTCTTCTTTTACCTCTTATATCTTTATTAATTTTCCGTGTAGACTATTTTCTCGAGACCGATAGAAAAGTATGTCACAAACAAACCATTCGGCCAACGAACCCACAATCGGAAAGTGGAATTAGACTTGTAAAAACGCGATGCAAGAGGATTACCATATTTAAATTGAAGAGTAAAAGGGAACTAAAATCCCTTTTCCATCTTCTCTCTCTCTGTCACTCTGCTCACTGTGACCAAAGTAATGAATTTCTGGTATAAACGATAAGCTTTGGTCAAAACAAAATTTTTTATAAATCATACAAAAATTGCGTTTCATTCTTTACAATACCGAATTAATATTTGAACTATCGACGACCTCAATCCTTTTCTATAAGAGACTTGAGATAAAAAATTAAAAATGTTGTTTATACAAACCTTAATATCACTATCGGTTCTATTTGCACTTTTCCATCCTATTGAAATATTAAATCATAGTGTAGATCACTCGTTAAATTTCTTCGACATACACAAACTTAAAAGAAATTAAATTTTAGAGGGCCAAACCGAGGTTAAAACTCAAAAAAATACGTTGGAATCTATGATACATTATGGTAAAAGAAAAACAAAGAGGCAAACTTTTTCAGAAATAATTCCCGCATTATCGAAATCGACGATCTAGATATAAAAGAGGATTTTACGTTTTTCCGCGCGACTTCACGCGTGCAACGACGGTGAAGCGGTTCCACAACCCGACATCGTCCGAAGATAATCCGAAGGTTTATGGTTTATGCGAACGCGATTGCGCGTTCCATCGGCGCGATAATTGGAATCTGTGAGCCGATTTGTCTATTATTGGCAGTGAGCTGATAATAATAGCCAGATATACGCAAGAATCCTCTCCTATGCCTTTCCAATCATTTCGATGCAAGTGGGCATGCATCAAGGTACATCTCTGCTTTGGTAATACCGTTTCCGACGTTATTATTATTAATTTCAAATACAGTTGCAGTTAATAATAACGGAAACGTGAAGTTAAAGATAGAAGCTTACCTATATGAAAAAAAAATTGTTAGTACTTTATTTTATCGCCAAAGATGCTATTAGAATGAATGTAAATAATTTTCAATTATTAATGCAGTCCCAACTTATTCCCCTTATCAAGATTTTCTCTTTTCTTTCACATTTTCACTACCTACGTAAGTACCTAACACAAAGTTGTTATTATTATTATTGTTAATTATTGTTGAAGTTTAAAATATCGTACGAAAAGAGTTATTAGTAGTCGAGTCGCGGATGAGTATTATTTATTACGTAGATGTGTCCTAAGAATTTGATTGTAAAGAATAAAAAAAAAGTGTAAACGCGAATGACCATGTAAATGTCAGATTAGTTTGATATAAAAATTCGAAGAAAAATCAGTACGTGAATGATGCAGAAAGAGGAATTTAAATTTTATTATTCTATTAAACACGATTTTAACTCAATTTAAGCAGATTCTAATTAATTAGTACACGTTTGTTGAGCTGATTAAACTAATTTGGACTTAATTCGCCATTTTCCCGGTCTTTCTGTCTACTACGGGGAAAGCTGAACCCCGTGGTGGAGGGAGGGAATTTGACTTTCTCAGCCAGCGCAAGCTATACCATCGTACCTATTCGCCTCGTAGCTTTTGTTCCGAAATCGCGAACTCTCTATGGGAACGAAAGCGTCTACATACATATACAGGGTGATCGACCTAAATGTAGCTACCCAATATAGCCCATCGATGACTTTGAAAACTCCAGAAAACATGAACTTAAGAAGAAATAACATTTACAAAGCATTCACTTTGTAATACGATTTAAATTGCATTAAAAACATTTATTATGTCATGAGAAATAAAGAAAATATTTACGTGGACCACCCTGTATACAGCATTATACGTTCAGTTTTACTCTCGACTCTTCGTTCGACCTCGTCTTTGACTTTTATAATTTGACCGTCGCCTCTTTACCTTACCATCGCGTTTCCATTCTTAATTCTCTTCTCCCACTCCCGTAACGTCAAGCTCCGCCCCTCGTTCTGGGCGCGAGCTTCACAAGCGGTGGCACCGTGCTCTCGACGATAACTTAGTATGCAAGCGTCCCCCGTGATTCCACGCGAGTTTGCGCATGCAAATTTTCTACAACTCGGTCGCGTAACAACCAACGGACTCGAAACCGCGTAATAAATTAACCTCCGACCCCTGTTGCTGGTGGGCCTCGCGCGTTCCATCGCCTATCCCTCCTTATTTCTCTCTTTCCTTCCTCTTACTTAATAGTTTACTAGAATTTCATAGGGAATTTGCTGCTCCTTTGGAAGCACTTTCCACCTTACGACGAGATTTTCTTCGTGACCCACATTTCTCGAGGCACGTAGGAAGACTTCGATCTTGGAAAGTTTCAACAGGGATGTATATACTACGTGGACCGATTCTCGAAGATATCCGGTCCATTATCGAGTTTTGAGGATTTCGCAAAAATCCCTAAGGGTGCTGCCGTGGCGGGGTAGATCACGGAGAACGAGCAGTTCGGCGAATATCGTTCTACCTACTAACCGATAAAATGGTCGAATCGAATACGAAGTCAGACCCAGTGGGAAGGATCTTCGGGAAAGGTCCTGACGAAGGCAAGCATCACGGAACCGGTAAGGGGCGACTACCTCCATCACTCGTGCGGTGGTAAGCACGCGAGGTTAGCTCGAATGGGTCGATTCTGCCGAAGGCAAAGCTTTCGAAAGGAAATAGAAAGAGAGAGAAAGAGAGAAACAGTGTGATAGGAACATATTTAAGCTTTTTATACCAGTGATCGTTTAAACGGCACGCTCGTTGATTCCCATTCGATTGGAATCGTTGAAAAATGTCGTTGGATAAACGTTCAGCGTCTGCGTTTTCTATACGTTTATGGTTTTACAGAGATTTCTTTTGAATGGTCGAGATCGGTCGTATTCCGAATTAATTCTTTTTAGCTCGTGATAGAACTTTTTGTATGGAATGGTTCGATACGAATTAGTATCTTCAATATTTTGGGTTCACGAAGTTTCATTATTTTATATAAATTTATAAAAAGATATCATTGTTTCATTTCATTTTTATTCACTACCTGTCAGTTCTTTTTGCCAAGAAAAGAAATAATACGTGTGCGATCGATAAAGGTAAAAAAAGGTTTTCGACGAAGAAATTAATTATTTTTATGCGCATCGTCTATGTCATTTCTTTCCATACGCTTTAATAATATGATTAGGTACTGTTATCAGATGGGCACATACCTTTTTTAAGTGCATTAAAATATGAAATGACTCATAGCACAAGCTTTCTTCGCGATATTCCCAGGTACGGTCTATCAAATATCTATTCTATTAAAAAGTTATTAGTAATTTCTCTAAAACCAAAAGAAACCTTGGTAAAAATGTATTTAACTCGGAAAAGATCGTTCCCCTTTTTGTTAAAACCTATTCAAGAATACCGACACCTACGAACACGAGAGAAGAGTAGCAGCAGCTTTTTTCTTAGCAGTTTGCATCGCAACGAAAGAATATATCCGTGGACGATCGTCACGATGAATATAATAACGGGGAGTTTCTGCGAGAGTATCTCTTTTGTATGCAGATACAATACGATGCATCTGTCTCCTACGAGTCCCCCTTTTTTTCGTTCATCCCCTCTTCTTTCTCTCTTTCTTCCTTCTAGAACATTTTCCACGCCTTTTCTCGATTTCCATCATAGACCCATGCTCGAGATTCAATTTAACTGCGCGATAAGATCGTACGTTCTACAAAGCTGCTTCGACTCGGATAAATACGAGGGTCCAAAGGGCCGAGAGGACCTTTAGCTCTTTGTATACGTCGTTGCTACGTAACGCTTTATAGAGCTTTCGTAAAAACGATGGCTCGAGAGAGAGAGAAAACGTGCGGAAGGGAGTACTCTCGGAAGTTAGATTTTCCGAGCCGAGTATCCGACTATTAGGAAAATTCGTGAAGGGAGAGTGCAAACCCTGGCCACTCGAGCTGATTTACAACCGACGTTATTTATTTGACGTACGAACAGGGGGAGGATCTCTCCTTCGACCGAGGACGACCCCCTCTATAAGAAAGTGGTTTATGTTCGGTTGAAAGCTCGTTAACGTCTTGTTGTAATTAAATATCCCTAGTAGACACATTAGTTCTCGTGTTTGAATTATTATTTACGAATTTCTAATTTAGACAAAAGAACGAGATATTATCGATCGTTTGATTTGAAGATTTTTTAAAAATTAAAGATAATTTTAGATTTTTATCTCCTTAGTCGATCTAAAAATATTTAAAGAATTCTAAACAAAAGTAAAACTCCTCCCTTACCATTGGTCCTAACCAATCGAAGAAAAGAGATAAGAATTTTATCGATCGTCTTAAAGATTACCTTCATCTCCGATCTCCCTAGACGATCTAAAGCTATTTAAAGAATTCTAAACAAAAATAGGGTTCCTCCCTTATCAGTGGCACTGACCAATCGAAAAAAAAGAGAAAAGAAGACTTCACGAAAAAGAATGGACTATCTAGAACAGCTGACCTATCTAGAGCCGATCGTCGAATAGAAAGGATCCACGAGGAAGATACCCTGAGCCTGTCTTCGGACCCTTGGCCTTGGTGGCGTATCGTATCAATTAAAATTGGTTCCGGTACGGGTCGAGGCAATTTCGAAACGGACACGGAGATCCCCATCGAGCGGTGCGATCGATAAAATATAGAAGAATGGAGAGGGTAGAAAAGTGGAGACGATGGTAACGATTCGCTCGTAAAATAAAGATTTTGACCTAAGAGGGTCGAAGGAAAAGAGGATCGTCTCTTTCAACGCTTACTTTGTGCTTCTCTCGTTGCGTTATACCGAAGCTACACCTCTTCCCACATTTTCCATATCTATCCCTCTCTTTTTCTCTCTCAACCCCCTTTTTCAACAGCAGCACATTCGATGTATACGCGTGGCTCTCGCGCGCGAGCCCTCACTTTCCTACGACGAGAAGCATGGATGAGAGGGGCGTATCGGACGAGCTCAACCTGAATACTGATTCTCGACGGACGCATACATTATCTCCCGTGGATAAAAGATATTTGCATTTTGATGGACCGCGCCGAGTGCATTTGACGTTTCGTATGCATTTTTCACGAGTGCGTGTACGCGCGAGGGAACGAGAGAGAGAGAGAGGGTGGTTGGCTCGCGAGCCTCTGGATAACTCGTCATCCCAGCCGCTCTTTATTTATAGCGGAGGGTATAAGCGAGTATTTTGCGTTTATTCGTGCCGCCCTTACGACCCCTTTGAATATCAGCCTGTGCCGAGTGTTTCGTTGCTCTTACGAAGAATCAACCGGTTTCTTTCCGATTCTTTGTTTTTCCAACATTTTTTTTTTACTGATATTCTTTATCACGAACGATCAATTTAATAATTTCTTAAAAGTATGGCTCTTATGAAGAATTAACCGGTTCTTTTCCGATTCTTCTTTGTTTCTCTCACATTTTTTTTACTGATATTCTTTATCACGAACGATCAATTTAATAATTTCTTAAAAGTATGGCTCTTATGAAGAATCAACCGGTTCTTTTCCGACTCTTCCTTGTTTCTCTAACATTTTTTTTTACTGATATTCCTTATCACGAGCAATCAATTTAATAATTTCTTATAAGATTTGTATCACCTTTGAAAGCTCTCCGGTGTCACAGAAAATGAGATAAAACGGAAAAGTATATAATCCAGCGTGATAAATCGCCACATCAAATTTAATCTCCCCGAGCCGATAAATCACTGGCAAAACTTTGTTGTAATATCACCGAACCGAATTTGTACTTTTAATCCGATACGAGGTTGAAAGGGAACACATTTCATTGGGACAAAGGAAAGTTCGATAGTCGAAGCGATGGCTCGATCGATGGTAACGATTTGTTAAGTGTCCACGGATATAGACACGTTCCGTTAAATATCAGAACGTCTGCCCTTGCTTTCACTCTTGGATTTTCTCTCTAACTCACTGTGCCTCGAAACAAAAAAGGACGAAAATAAAGAAAAAAGAAAAAAGTCCACGACGAAATCAATTGCCGAAACGCCGATATTGCCCAGGGTCGAAAGCTGGATAAGCGCCGGGATAGCGCGTACAAAGGCACGAAAAAAGTGGCAAATTGAAAAATCACCGACGCGTAAGCTCGCCGTTAAGTGAGAGACGTCGTCTATATCACTATCTCCCTTTTCCTTTTTGTTTGCTTCGATCGAAAGCCAGTATTTCTCTCTCTCTCTCTGGCTTTCTCTCTACATGCACTGTGCTTAAGCTCGCGAGGGTAGATACACACATATTTTCAAGTGGATTCGACCGTCTTTCATCGCAGGAGTAGTCGACTACCCCCCTGAACGCACACACGGTAGTAATACCGTCCGCAATAACCGATAATTCAGATTCAAATTCACTTTCGACCCTTTGGGATATAACGACAAAGGAAAAGCTCACGATTTTTCGCCCTTCGGCGAGAAAACGTGGAAGAGAGGTCGTTGGCTATAATAATTCGTGTAACTCACCATTTTTTTCCTTTTTTTTTTTAAACCTCTTCGTCGCGTCACCCCTTCGTAGTCTTCTTTCTTTTGGCGTGGCAGGGACGTACTATTCACCGACGACGTGGCATATACAGGACGATATTAGAAGTTTTCCGATCACCGAACACACACTCGCGGTTTATATCTCCGTAGATTCGTTCACACAATCTCCGATACGATTCGTGTCATCACACAGTCGTCGTAGTCGTTGTCACACTGCACTCTTGCGTCGATGCAGCTGCACCACCTTGGCTGTCATCCGTCGGCACTCGTTTAGGACTCTCATGACTGAAAAGAGGAAAAGAAAATCGATGATAGAAAAATTTGTAAGTAAAAATCATGTAAACCTGGTAAATCTTCTTTTCTCGCTTTTAAATAAATTTCCCCGTAGTCTCTCGAGTTCGAACAAAGAGGAAGGAAAATCCCCTTTCGCCGTATGAATTCGTGGCCGTGTACAAGACTAAGAAAATATTACTCAAAGTGAATACGTTTCACCTCGGGAAGATACAGGAGTAAGTACACGAAAGCTTAGAGAAGCTCGCAAGAAATATACAACTGCGCGTGAGCGTTCATCGTGCGAGGACAGTCCTCGCCTCGGGGCGAGTCTCCGTTAACGGGCGACAAGCTTTCAGTGGAAGCACGAGAAAGAGAGGGAGAAAGCTTGCCGTACGAGTAAGCGAAGTAGCGAGCAACCTAAACCAAGGAGAGAAGCATTATCCGTCTTTTACAAGCGAGTAACCGCGGTAAAGTTCGAGCGCGAAACAGGAAAATTACTCCTTTGACACGCGTGACTACGGATAAAGGATGAAAAAGGTGATGGACCGAGAGAGGCTCTTTCGAGAAGGGTGCTGGCTCGATGATGGTTTCGAGGAACGGGCTGTGCGGGGTTTGTTAGGGCTGGAAGTAAAACTTGCGGACCCTAGGGAACGCTTGCGAAGCTTTATAACTTCGACAACCTTAAATCGACGAAACTACTAACGCGAAGCTGTCTCGTTCCCTTGCGCGAAGGATGAAAAAGAAGGAAAAAAGAAAACGAGAGAAGGAGCGAGAAAACTAGCTGGATGATGGAACGAGGGAAGAGAGGAAAGTAGGTGCATGTACTCGATACTAAAGCAAGAACGACCAGTGGACCTTTTCGTACCTTCCAGCACGATGAGAAGTTTCATCTACCGTTGCTACTACTACTACCACCACCCACCATTACCGATATATCCAGTATCGAAGTTTTTCACGATCGCAAACTTTTTGGGCGTGACACGTACGTATGACGCAGCATCGTCTCTGTCTTTCACCCTCGTTATCGGTCCACCCTAAAATACGAGATCGAAGACATGCGAGAGAAAGGGTGACGTGAACACGATTAATATAGGTATATCTGCACGTATGTGTACGAACGTGACACAAAGAGAAGGAAAAAGAAAAGGTAGAGTGGAAAAAGGTGAGAGGAACGTAATTAAATTTTTGCAAGAAAAAGACAGTTAAGGAAGTTAACGCGAGTATCTGTCTCCTCTTTTTCTTGTCCTCCTCTTTAGGGAATGATACTAGACATTTATTCACGTTGACGGTAATACGGAAAACAGGGGTCCACGTTTAATGGCTTCTAATTACATGTAATAGTGACGCATGGCGCTCGCGTGAAAATAAGAGAACACGGATACTCCGTGGAGGACGAGCACGGGTTTACACGGAATCCTACGTTGTCCTACAACGGGACGTTGAATTACACCGTTCTCGCGATCGTGTCATTCTAGATCCATGATTTCGTTCCTTCGTGTTTCCCTATTTTTTTTCTCTTGACACCTCTGGCGACGTGTCACGCAGTATTTTCATTCATTAAGACGGGTCTTTGGGAAACGTACACGTAGTTACTTCGTTCCTTGCTCAAAGTACACGGTTCTCTGAATGATTTACCTACATGAAAAGTTTTCATTGCAAGAAAAAATCTCTGAAATGGTCGATGTTTGAATAAAAAAACTGAAGACTACCATTGAAATATTACAGACTAACGGCAGTTAGGTCTGTCCGTCGCAAAAAAGTAGGACTAACGCCGGTGGTATATTTACAGCAAAATCGAAATTTCAAGGGAGGGGGAAACCTTAAAATGCTAATATCTCATCGACGCGAAGTGCTACATAATTTTGGTTTGGTTCATCATAATCCTGAAACTTTTTCCCATCCGTTGATATATAATTTATTAGGATCGCGACTTCCGATAAGTTAATAATCTAATTTATGTGTTTTAAAGTATCAATTTATTAGTGTTTTTTTTTCCGACCTTTTCGTTAACATTGCGAGTATATCTATATATTACGAATATATATCACTTTCGTCCACTTTCCCAAATTCGCCACTAGCAGCCGGTAGTGCTAGCGTCGACATCAGGTGGAAATCTAGCCAGCGCTGGAATGTTTGACATGCCGATATTCTTAACCTATCACATTTTATTTATTTATTGTACCCGTCGGTACTGTCACGATCTTCTTGTCTATAGAAACGTAGAGAATATGTGCGGTTAGAAGGGATATTTAAGGAAGACAGTAGACTTGTAACTCATTAAGCGAAAACGTGGTTAATTCTATCGAAGTTTTTAGAAAAGAAGAAGTTGCTAATTTTTTGTTATAACGTCCTTCACACGCAGGAGGTAGAGGGTAGTGGTTATCAAGCAGGTTAGAAACACGTACTTACTAATTTTAATCCCATTCGACATATTAATAAAGATATGAACAAACTATCCCTTAATGTAATTTTTCAGATAATTTTACTTATTTACTTCATTAGAAGATTCGAATTAGTAATAAGTAAAATTCGCTGTGTGTAAACGTATAGATGAGTTCATTTGGTTACGTTCCGGGAGTTTCTCAGAGCGGAGCGAACTATCATATCTTCGTAGACGTTTTTAGGAATAATATTGCAACAAGTCTGAATGCATACCACATCTGTTATGTACTTTTTCAGTAAATTTTTCCATCATTGTACACCTATTACATCGATTATACACATTGTAATATAATATATCATGTCCTCTAGTTAACCTGGTACCCTCGAAAAAGATCGTAGTATACGACCGGCACGTCGGCAATCTTCCTCGAAATGCATAATTTTCATTTGGAATCGTATGGATTTCTTTGCTCTAAAAGCATACAATTTCGGATCCCTAAGAGTTTTCTAGTGAGTACGAACTCAAGAACACTATCTAGTATGAAAGTAGCTAAAAAATCGCCAAAGATCGTCGAATGGAGCTTAGGTATGTATTTTTCTTCGAGAGACAATAGAAAATAATAACATCATAGTCTACGTATGTAGAAAAAAAAAAATAAGAGGAATGTTACGTGGGCCGTCGCTGTAGTTTCTAATTGCTCTTGTTTTTTTATTGAAACAAGAATTTTTTATTATAACAAAATGATGTAAAATCAAACACAAATAACATTAAAAATGTAAATTGGGCCGTCGCTGTAATTAACATAAAAAATAAATTATGCTTTTTCTTGTTACATAAAGATATTAAATCAATGATGCGTCGCATCTTTATTAATAACTTTCTATCAAACATCTATAATTTCGATTTCCACATTGGTTCTTTAGACCATGTTAAACATTGTTGACTTCATAAATTACACATTCTCCTTCAAACAATTTTACAAAAATAACAATCTCTGTAAAAAACCTTGTACAAAGTACGCGACGGCCCGCTTTTTTTTAAAAATGAAAAAATACAACCTGGCAATCTGCGAAGCCTTCTTTTTGGTATTTAATAATTGAATTGAAAACATGGGGTGGAGCAATTCTAACAGGAAAATGAACTATGTACTTGATTCAGGTCATTATCATACTAGAAGAATCATCCTACGTTATACGGTTATTTATGAACTAAGAAACAATAGAAATTGAATAAATTCATTAAAATGTTTAATAAATTAAATGTTATCACAAAATGTACTGGTGGGTTTAAATTGTAGATTAAAGATTAGTAAAATAAATTTGTTTATTCCTACTGCACATATGTAAACAATTTTAAAAAATTATCTAAAAATTGTATATACATAACCTTCGAAAAATTAAACTTATTTATTATTTATACAAACATACTAAATATTGAACCTGAATTGATAGGTGTACCAAAATGTTATATTTAACGTTTACGAAAAAAGCGGGCCGTCGCGTACTTTGTACAAGGTTTTTTACAGAGATTGTTATTTTTGTAAAATTGTTTGAAGGAGAATGTGTAATTTATGAAGTCAACAATGTTTAACATGGTCTAAAGAACCAATGTGGAAATCGAAATTATAGATGTTTGATAGAAAGTTATTAATAAAGATGCGACGCATCATTGATTTAATATCTTTATGTAACAAGAAAAAGCATAATTTATTTTTTATGTTAATTACAGCGACGGCCCAATTTACATTTTTAATGTTATTTGTGTTTGTAATTCCTACCCTTGCAATTCTCTGATTTCCCAAAGACAATGGAAATGGACCGGTGATCACGCCACGCCTACTAGCCAGCCCTAACGATTTACATGTTCGAACTAGCAGGAAGAAGAAGACCGATCGACATGGTGTGCAGACGACGATAGAACTTGGACTTCCTGGAAATTCTGCCTCGTCGTGTTCCCAGCCGGAGACTAATTCCAGGAACTTCGAAGCGGCACCCCTTTCTTTCTCACCCTTCTACCGGCCGACAGACGCCTCTACCAAAATTCCGGAAGAGGAAGGAAAAAGAGAGCAAAAGAGTCGGTGTTCCGCGTTAATTTAATGAAAAAGCGAGGTTTCTCTTTCGCGTGGTAACGTCGCGCTCTCCCTCCTAAACCGCTCCGCGAGAAGAATCGTCGTTGAGGAAGGAGTCGATAACAAAAAGTACGTGTGGAATTAATGCAGAATTTTCACCCTCCCTGTCTCAGCAGCTAACTTCTTTCTTTACTTCGTCTGTTTCACACCCACCTCCCTTCTCACTCTCACTGATAGCAGCGGTGCACCATTCGTATCGACGGACAAAAAGGATGAGATAAAGAGAGAGAGAGAGAGAGAAGAGGAGGGTGGTGCTTCGAATAACGTTAAAACACAGTATGCAGCGAGTGTAACAATCGGAAGAAGCGCGAGCCGTGACACGGAAGGAAAGAAAGAAAGAAAGGAGTGGGATACAGTCTGGATAGCCGTCTGTCTGTCCCCAAAGGGGTGGAAAAGACACGGAAAATACCTAGACGCACCCCTCCTCGACCCCTTCTTCTCATCACCCAACTCCGGACGCGCGATCCCTTGTCTCGAATCGAAGAGTCGCGTCGGGGGTCGCGACGTTCATCGTACGCGCCTCAACTACCCCTATCTCGTCCCACTCGCTCTTCCTTCCCTCTCTCTCTCTCTCCTCTTTTCCTTCATCAGCAGCAACAGTAGCGACGGCAACTGCAGGAGCCCTCCGCGAAGCCTGCCAGCCAGTCACCCGACGCTCGTGCTTCCAGTAGCAGTGCCACCATCGTCGTCATCGTCTCTTGAAAGAAAGAAAGAGAGAGAAAAAAAAACTCGGCTTGCATTTCAGTAAAGAGCCAACCCATCCGCGTGCTACGGACAATGGGACGAGACGCCCCGGTAGACGGGCCGACAACGCCCTTTCTTTCGACACGCGTGTCTGCGTTTTATACCGTCGTACTGCGCATGTATATGTACACCTGTCTCTCTTGCTCACTCGAAGTTTATATACGAGTTAGTCTCTCTCTCTCTCTCTCTCTCTCTTGGTCTTTATCGTATGCGTACGAAAAGGGGGATACGCGTTTTCCTTCTTTCTCTACGCACCACCGACGGAAGGGTGGCACACACTCGTCGATCCTCTTCTCCACTTCCGTCGCGTGGGTTGACGCACAGGCGTATATGTATACGTGATACACGGTGAAACGCATACAGTAGCGTGGAAAACGATTTGACGACAGGCAGAGGCTTTGACATTGACTTCGGGTATCCTGCTTCTTTTTTTTTTTTCTCGTCCTCAAGGTCGTAAATCTGCGTTAGTCTCGCTTTAAATTGTGCAACGCATACGGCGAGATACACCACCGGATTTAATGAGTTCGCTTCGACTCGCCTTCGAGGGCCTCGCGGATTAAAATTGCATAGACTTTTGTTGCTGCCGATGCGGTCTTAACCAGCGACGATGCGTCGAAGGGTAACCCGGTGGGGATGTTGGGGAGGGAACGTCGGATGGGTGAGATCGAAAAAGTATCGCGATTTCGATGCTTCGAGGCTTTCAATTCGAAAAAAAGAAAGGGAATGTATCGTTGCTTTCGGTTCGGGGCGAAGTTTTTCTCTATGGATCTCGCGCAACATGTTTTTTGAAGTGCAGATTTTTCACGGAGATATCTTTTTTAATAATCCTCGACACGCACGCATACTTTTGCGAGTAAGTTTATTAAAATGTGATATTTTTTTCGGCTGTAATTTTTTTCGGAAATTTCACAACCAGCTTCAGAGCTTTTAAATCTTTTTTTATATATGCTGATACTCGTACCGTACGGAACTAGATATGGAAAAAGAATATGTTGAAAATAATTCTCCGTGTACCACCCAACTTTTATACTATTTCTATCTCGTGCGAAGTATATCATTTCAGCTTAAACATCGTACAATACTAATTGTTGAAAACTCACACGGTATTTCAAAAAGTAAACGTAAGATAAGATCTCGTGGAATGCTAGCAGCTCGTATACCTCGTTGAATTAGAGGTATAAAGCTATTGCGGGATTTTCACCTAGTTCCTATAACCCGAGGGCGTCGTCAGGTTAGTCCCTTCTCCTGGCTCTACGCCACTGTATTCTACAAGGCAACACCATGGACCGCGTAGTCGAGCGCATTTGCGAAACTCCATGCATTCGCACCTTCCGCGTACGAAGCTTGGTTGCCTCGAGCCGAACGAAGGGAAATATTCACGGCTTCTTTTGTCTTTCGGGACATGCCTCGTCCCCACCAAAAATCCTCCCCCACCCCCACACGTTTTACCCCTGCGGAAACTGCACACGTATAGACTGCAACGTTCGTTCCTTTTTTTTTTTTTTTTGTATTTGTCCCTACGGTAATCAAGTGGATTCGTTTTTTTTGGTACTTTCCAAAAAGTGAGTAGAAATGTTTAATGTTTTCAGGATTATTATTATCATATAGAGTTCGTATAAAAAAATGGTAGATGGAGGTTTTCAAGAAGGGGTGGTCGTTGGTGAGGTGGAGAACGATTGGTCGATGGAATGGGAAAATGCGAGGGTAAAATTTTCAGACTTGTGTGAAACAAAAGCATTATACCGGAACCTCGCTCTCCCCCTTCCTCTCATTCTCTCTCTCTCTCTCCTCGGTACTTCCTCTCTTTCGCATTGCAAATGAGAAACGTAGTTACGTTTTTTCTATTTCCATCTCTTTTTTTTATGAAACGCGTTATACCATAGTGGAAAATCTTTCTCGAGTCGTTCCCCATTTACCTCGAGGAGTCATAAAAGTTAAGTTAGCTTCGTTACGATAATTAGGTCGACGGTTCGACGATACAAGTACGATGTATTAATTAACGTAAGTAAAGTTTCAAAAGTTGGATGAGAGAGAACATTTTCAATGACTGGTGACTTTTATTGTTATTTTTTTTTTTTTTATAATAAAAAGTATAAAATTCGAACGACGGGTATTTTATTCATACGCACTCGAGAATATTTTAAAAAGGTAGTCGGTTATCGAGACGTTAAAACTCGAAACAATACAACCATTTTTTTCCACTACCATCGATCGTTTCTCTTAGGTTTCGATCGTTCGAGAGTCGATCCACCGTTCTTCGAGAGATTTTAGAAATAATGAGTTCACGGATATCGTTACGATATTCAAAGCTGAATAAAGAAATCTTTTTCGTGAGAAAATTTCGAGCGATAGAAACGCGAGCGAGTTCGAATTCTTGAATCGAGCGGAGATCGTATAAGTGCCGAGAATGCGTATTCATTGATTCCTTTGCAAAACGAAGACTCCCTCTCTCTTTCTCATTTTTTTTTTTTTTTTATTTTTCATGCTTTTTATGAAAGATACAGGAAGGAAAAAGATCGGCATTGTTGGAGGGTCATACAATATAAAGTAATGAGTTGCTTGATTCGACCGAAGAATGGATAGAAAAGAGAAGAGAGTGAAACGGTGGATATCCGAACGGTTCACCTCCCTAAATATAATAATAAATTCCATTCACGAGTCCCCGACGTATTCGATTGCGGCCGATGTGTATATAGACATATATACCTATATATATACAACCATGACTATACGGGGTGTCTCGTTAGAATTGGCCCACCGGCAACGTCGACACCCGTGACGTGAGAACACTGCAAACCTCGAATTACTAAAGTCTAGGTGAGGTTTCAAGAGGAAACCCACGCGATGCTTGAAACATGTTTCTACGCTTAATTCCGTCGTGTCTCGAAATTAGCGCGTTTGTTCTCTTAGAAACGTAGCTACTTAACTTGAAATAAAACGAAGGAGAGTCGTAAATCGGTTGAAGAGTAGGGTTCATCGAAAATATTTCTCTCTTTTCAAAATAAACATAAACGAAGCTCGTAGCCAGAGAATTTCAACGAAACGATCCGTCATACGTTTTATATCCGTGACGCGACTCGATCATTTTTCTTCTTCTCCAAAGTGCATCCACGGCTGCAGCGGTAGGTGTACTATATGTACTCCGTTGATACGAGAGAAGTACTCTTTGTCGGTGAATAAGAAAAAGGACCGAGCACACTGTGGAAAAGGACTCGAGGTAGGGAAGAATAAGTACGGCTTTATAATCCGAGTGCTAGACGTTTGTTGTGACGAGGGGGAGCGTAGGTATCGAGTCGCGTTGGACTTTGTTGGAAACTCGAGACTAATCGCGACGTTTCTTCTCGCACTGTATAATAAACATCTTTGATTGGGATATTTAATGATGGATTTCGAATGGGAATTGATCGAAGGAATGTACTACTTAACGAGCGATGTATCATGGCTATTATGCGGTTCGGTGTATACTTTGAAAGGAAAAATATAATGAATAGTGAATTCCTTTTTTCTTAATTTTTGCTTGTGAATATTATTTATGTCTAACGGCTAAAGTATCATGATTTCAAGCTGTATTTCGAGCAAGATTGAAAAATGAAAGAGACTCTTAAGATTTTAGTAGAATAATTCAACATTTAGGAACATACCTACTTAGATAATATATCATTACTTTTCTATATATTCAATATTATCTTTATTTTATAAAATATTCGTTTAATGAATAACACTGATGGAGAGTATTTGCTTTCACAATAATCCATCGAATGATATCGAAAGATAATTTTGAAATGAAACGCGAAAATAAAGATTATAATATCCGATATCTCATATCGACAGTGATTACAGAACCGTCCAGATCCCAGATGACTCACGTTACGAATATTCTAATTCAATATGCAGGTATATCTGAATTGTATAATTTGTGATATTATTAAAATCAACGCATTACTTTTTTCAAGTTGAATTCCCTATATTTTCGATAAATCATGTGAAAATAGAACCAAAACACCATTAGACCACTCGATCGGGATTCGATATATACGTTTATGCTTTTAATATTTTATAAATCAAAGTTGATACTCATAGATAAGTTTGAAGCAATCGAAAGGTCGAATATACAATACATGTACGAGTATCTAAATTCTTGATTAAAAAATGTTTAAATAAATTTGATCACTTCCCGAGATATCGCATCAATTCCTACGATACGAGAGAACGATGAAAGTTTACTTTAAAGATGAAACGATTCGCAGATCGAACGTCTCAACCTCTTTCCCGGTCCATCGATAGAGCGAGAGACGAGAAACGAGGGAAAAAGAGACTCCGAGCTTCGCGCACGTTCACCACCAAGCCGAAGGAACCACGCACTCTCTATACTCGACATCTCGAAAAGCTTTCTCATATATTAATGATTCCAGGCCCGGCGGGCATTGTGTCGGAGGATCTATCACCAAGGATTTGACGGTTCACCGTCGGAGAATCTCTATAATACCCAAGTTACAAGAGGTTCGCGCTCGCCTCCGGTCGCCCCTTGACAATAGTTCAATTAGTTCCGGCTTAACGGCTCTCAGTTCCGGCGACTCGTGACCAGAATCTCGGACAATTATTCTTCTTTCCTCGTTGGCAAAGCCGGAATTTTTCACGAATTTCTTCTCCGGTGAATCCCAACATTGAATGCCAAAGAAATCCCGGAGTCTGACTTTATCGACTACCATTTGTCTCTTTTTTCTTTTATCACAATTTCTTCCGAACGTTTAGAAATGATTACCATTTTATTAATCCAAAGACGTAGTCCAGTTTGATATGGATACAAATTCGACTTTCTAGTTCGTTACGTCGAATCAGTGCCGAATCGTTAACAGAGAGAGAGAAGCATCGGGGAACGTCGAACGTCGAAAGGAGAGTAATCGTGAATCTCGAGGATTACGAATAGCGAACGAGAGAGAGAGAGAGTAGTGTAGTATACGGGCAAGTCGAGAGCACGTTAATGTGTTTACTCGTTGCAAGTGCCTATCCAGAAGCGTCTCTAGGAAATGAAATACCGTTGCGTACGTAAACGAGCTGTTGGAGCACTCGCAAGTAAATAACGAACTTTCTTGGCTCGTATAGCGCCTTAAACCGTTACGAAGAGCTCATTACGCACGCTCATCTCCCTCGCCACTCTCCTCACCGGTAGCACACTTTCCTTCCAACGGAACACGCGACATTCTTCGTCCTTTGCTCGAAACTTTGCTCAACCATCCACCTCCTTCTACCCAAGACGAATAAGAAGTTTAATTCTATAATTAGAACGTGGTGAAAATTATGTATGTGGGAGTCTTCGATTTTCTCCTAGCTTTCATCAAATTCATCTGGGAATCGAAGAATTAATTCATTTCGAAAGTTTTCCCTCAACCTGCTCGTTCGAGGCAATCGATGTTCTCCAAAGCATCGCTACTACATCGAAGAATTCTTATCTCGGATGAAGAAAATAAGTTTTCTTCGTGGCAACGTCCGTTACGTTGAGTTTTCTATTAGATGCCATGAAAAATGGTGGGACGATCTCGCGATCCCTACGAACGTGATGGCAACGTCTCGTTATTATCAACATTTATTGCGAGACTTTGGTACAAGAGCGAAGGAAAATTTTCGGAGAAGACAGAAAAGAAGAATAAGGGAAAGGTAGACGTCAAAGGATGTTCTCTGTGACAACAATAAGGAATGTAGGTTCGGCGAGAACGACGGACAAGGATTTATGAAAGGTCCACGACGAAGGAGTAGCTCCCGCCATTCGAATTCTACGAAATTGTTCTTAACGCAGGAAATGAAGTGTAACGATAAAAAGTTGCTTATAGAATGGGAGGAAAGAGAGAGGTTGGATGAGGGTGGACCGGAACTCTGGACAATTACGCATTGTCAGGGACTGAAATTAATTACCTGCCTTCTGACAAAAGAAACGTCACGCGATGGCTTATTAATCGCAACGTGTCTCTCCCTATCGTTGTTTTATATTATTTATTTCAAACACCTTGGCACAAAACTCGATACAGAATTATTGTTGTGACGTCCCATGAAAATTCCATTAATAATTATTACTGACAATACATAGCTTAAATTCAAACTTAAGAATTTTCATGCAACGCCACGCTTACGAATACGAAACGTGTCCGCCGTACATCTCACGCGAGAGATAAGAAAGCGCTGCGCTACGCGAGTCGACACGCGACTCCTCTCCGCAACGACGTCACGGGCCCAAGCGCGCGAGCCGCCCGATATCGCGACGGGAACTCATAAAACCATAAAGAAACCATAAAAACGCCGAATCAACGTGAAGAGTACACCACGAAGACACATTAGACACCAGAATCCGAGGACACGGATGCAACCTAACACGAAGAAGTTGCTATATCAAATTAAAAGAAAACCAAAACCAGTAGATAAAGCACGAACAGACAGTCCGCTAAAATCAAGATTCCCAGCCGCATCAGCAACCCCCACAACACCACCCTTTCCACGAAAAGACCGAGATTTTGCAAACGATGCACCAGACCTACGACACCAACAGCCAATCAGAAACTCACAAAATCACGACATCAGGCCCCCACCATGGAAAATGACGACTCTTCACGGCTTTAAAAGAGCAATCCTCGCCACTCATCAGCAGTAACCCGTCAGTCACCCGCCGATCATCACCTGCAGCTTAACACTTTAATTATATTTCTAAATTCAGTACTAAGTAGTGAAAAGTTACACAAGTTAAGAGAACTTCTATTGTACAACCTACTACTACTTCTAACTTAATAAACGTAAGTAAAACCAAGTAACTACCCCATCTCTTGTCGACCAAACTTAAACGGGTACTCATTCTTAAATCTCTCTAAAATTGTAAATCCTCATCTAATCCTACGAAATCCTATTCCTCTTACCACTCCGACCGGAGCAATCATCATTATCAATTCATTAATATTTCTCCATAATTTGTCACCTGTGATTGACTGTCATTTGGGCATCACTGCTGCCCTAGAATAGCTGCCCCGGCTTTCCTGCGGCCGACACACGACATAGTCTGTGTTCAGGTAGCTTGGCTTCACTTCAGCCACGTAAAAGCGTTATCTGCTCGGGCCGTCGTGCGGCCGACTCGGGCAACTACCCTGCCCAGGTCTAACGGCATCCCTGCTGCCGTTTAGAGCAAACTAGCCGCCTTTACTCGATTCTCAGACGCCAATCATACGTGACACATTGCGGTTTGCTATTATCTAGAGTTCGACTCAGGTCCTCCTCCTTCTACTTCTCTTATCCACTACTCTTGCACCAATATTGCTAACCTGTACCTTTCCTCCACCTCATTACAAGCTATATCATTCTTCCGAGTTTCTCTCCACGCTGATCTCGCGGCCCTCCCACGGTAGACGAGGCGTAGGTCTCGTGACCAAAAAGGGGCAAATAAAGAAACCGTCAGGGTAGGAGTAGAATAACAATCGTGTTATTGACCCTCACCCGAGACGTGACAATTGTAAACATTGTTTATACCAGAAATATCAAATCTAACTATATTACGAGCTATTTTTTTTTTCCCGTAAATAAATAAATAAATAAATAAATATTTACCATAAAAATGTATTTTCAATGAACCAACAATTTTGTAACTACAAAAAGTTGTGTTAATTAAAATCAATATGTTTGTTTTATTATAAAAAGGAAACCATTCCTATTTTTACCTTAAATTACCAATTTCACATATCTCGCTGTTACGTGCCGGATTCCGATGGTCTCAGGACGTGTAACGGATTCGTCCTCCGAAGAAACTCCTTTGGAAATGGTGGTGTTGAGGAGATAGTTTGGTGTTAGAAAAGGAAAGGGAAAGGAAAGTGCGTTTCGTATTGGGTCCGACTGCAGACTCATCAGTGGGGCTGATGCAGGCGGACCCTACCCCAGACGCTATGGTCAGGTAGTTTAGGAATTCTATATATTGTTATAGGGTGATATTTGAGTGGTTTCGGGAATTAGGAAAGAGGATGAGACATCTATCGGAGTACTTTGGAGTCGTCTGTGGGTTACGGGACGTAACACTCGCATTCATCCTTTATTTTTATTTACAGATTCAATTTAATTACCAATACGTCTATCTGTATCGAGATGCGAATAAATAAGGCAAATTAATCGTTGCATATATCGCGTACGATTTAACGATCCGTACGGTAAAGGAACGTAAAAGTGATTATCCGCAAGGTAGAAACACGTAACTTCGTGCGTAAAAGAAAAACGTCGAAAGCGTGCGACTTAAACAACTTTTACCCATAACGAGCGAAGACCCTTTGAAAGCAATTAACGAAATCGGTCGTTCGGTAAAGCGTGCAAATATAAAGTCTATCGAATGGTTGCATGCCTTTCAAACGACGACGACGATTCCCTATTAATTATTCTTTTTGCAGGCTTAACCATGAAACGCGTGCATCCATCGCTCGCTTTCATTGACCGACCAGCAGCGGTATAGCCGCAACTTGTTTTTCTGGTTAAAACCATCGACTACGACGAAGAGTTGGATGATGGAGGGACAGGCCCACGGATTATACGTCAATATCTAATTCGCATTAGAGCCGATGTCGACATCGAGTAAGAGCAAACGTTTCACCAGTGCTTTTAGTCAGGCTATCATATATTCACGCATCGCTCGTAGTTACCCTCAAGAAGCTAATCCGTTTATCTTCGACGTTGGGAAAAGGGAAGAGAGTAAAAGAGACGTAGTACGGGATGAAGTTATTAAAAGTTTGCTTTTCCACGACTAACGCGAATAAAAATGTGGTATTTTGATCTGTAAATTTCTACAAGGTACTTAAATAGAAAACATTTTCAAGAAGATTAGTATAAAAGTTTCGGTGAAGTGGAAAAAGGGTTTCTTTTATCTTTTATCTACAAAAAAATGTTACAATGTTACGGCACATTGTCTATTTCTTCGTGACAATGAGAGACTCGCTGTTATAACATTGTTATAGGCTTATTGTAAATCATTATTTTGATTATGAAAATAAGCTGGAGTATTTTTTCTTCGTTTATAATATCTAGATAAATAAAAGCCCATTTTTTTACTCAACCGATAAGGCAAGAAGGGACAAATATCCGATTATCTTAAGATAACTATGAACGAGATTACGGTCAATCACGGTAATTATATCGTAATAGATCTCAGAATAATTAGATGGTATGGACGTCTATGCCTCGTTATCTCCGAAGAAAAGAAAAAATCGGAAAAAACAAGTTAAAATTTCTTAATTTTTCACTTTTCCGTTCGATATCGCAACAACGATCAACGGTACGTGAAAAATTCATATAACCTTAATTGTAGAGCGTTAAAAAAGCAACAAGAATATAAAATATAATGAATTATAAAATATAATGAATATTATGAAATATATATTGAAATATAAAAAATGAAATATAGAAAAACAAATTGACCCCTTTTCAAAATGGCGGAAAATGCACATAGACAATCTTGATCGGCAATTTGAAGTTAAGCTTTTCTAAGCCCCCTATACTGTCAGAGCAGCAATAAACTAAAATCACTTTGTCAATCGTTCGATCGAGACTCCCCGTTGTTATCGGTATTAAATCCTCGGTGTAAACCGAACGAGAATTCTTTCGAAAGTTTCGAAACGAGAGCCACCACCTCGAACGTCCGGTGCTATTATCAACCGAAGGAAGAAAATAAACTTTCCCTGTCACCTGGTACTCGTCGCTCGTAACTTCGAAGTCCTCGCTTAATTCGCGGCAGCTCCACCGAGCTACCCGTATTCGCTCGACTTTTCTCGGCCCTCTCCCCAATCCCGGCCGGATTACTTAGCAGGAAAGTTCTGGCCGAATCAATAAAAGAAATTGGCCTTCGAGCGACCGACAGATTTGTTAATTCGACGGTGTCGAAATTAAGGCAACGAGGTAGCTCTAATTCTTGAAATCTCTTTCCAGGTTGGCAAACGTTTTGGAAAATTTAAGGATCCGATGTAATTTTACTTTTCTAAGAATAAATCTTCCAACGAGCGATGATAAAATGAAAGAATAAAATACCATCTAAATATTCTGTCTACAAAATACTACCTCGAATCCTTCGGAAACCGGCTTACGAAAGTGAAATACATTTTCCAAAGAACGATAAGAAAAGAAACCGCGTGGACTTTGAAAGATCTAAAACAAGAGACGTTACAAAGAAAAGGACCATGGGTATAAATAATCGAATGATGCAACGAAAGATGAAAGGATCGTGGCATATCTATTTCGTGGCTGGAAGAGATAAAAGGTAGATACGATAACAGATTGGCCTTGAATGGAAGGGGCAACGCGTAAGCTCGTAAGCTCGAGAAAAAGAAAGAGAGAGATGGTCGACTCTATGGTAGAAGGTCCTGGACTACGAAGGTGGCAGAAGCTGGTAGAGAGAGAGAAAGAAGAAACAAGAGAAAAAAACGTGGGAGAAGGAAGAACGAGCGAGGGTCGAGACCAAGGGATGGCTTATGGATTCTCACCCCTTACCCTCTCTTCCACTCTTCGCCCACCCTTTCACTCCCATTTCCGAAAGTTTCGCGCGGTAACCCTTCGTATAAAAGGCTGGGTGGTGTCGGGACAGTTAGGTCGTCGACGTGATCCGAGAGTTCGCCTGGAACAACCTCCATTTGTACGGGGAATTACATCCGCGAAGGAAGAAGAAGAAAGAAAAAAATATTTCAATGGCGAGCTGTCTTGAGCTTCCCACCAAAGAAGAACGAAATTGGAGGATAGAAAAGGAACGAGAAAATAGTCGAGTGCGAAATGTTCGTCGTTATTACGATGGCGAAAGATGATCATACTCCTTTTCACGGACACATAGACGGATACCCGTAACGATGAAACTTCGATTCCGAATATTTTCTTATCCATTTTCTCTCACCGAAAGAAAAGGAGAAGACTCGAGATATCGGATCTAATTCATAAAGATTCTCTCTCCCGAGGAGTGAAAATTAATATTCGTTGCTAGAAGGTCGTCTTGAAAATCGGGAAAAGTGGTTTGAAATCGGTCGAGGAAGGGTGAGATGAAAAAGTACGCGTTAGATTGGATCACGATGGTGGGAGAAGGAGGGTCGAAAGGTTCCTCGCGCGTGAAATCTCACAGGCAACGATCGAAGTCTTCGATAAGTACCTAGGCGAGAACGACGTCGTTTTATTTCAGTCGATTTGACTTGTTACCCTATCGACGTCGCTTATGGGTCCTTTATTTCGTGAGTACAAAAGCATAGATACATGTAGCTTACATGTATATATGTATGGACACATAGATCACATATACATGTATATACAAAGTACATTCGAAGAAAAGCATTACTCTTTTATCGCGTGACAGCCCATCTCGACGCGTTCGGAAGAGGAGGATCGAAGATTGATCGACGGTAAAGTCGCGATTTTAAGGTGCGTGAATGTGTATGTAGGGAAAAAAGAACGGTGAGAATGAGAGAAAAAAGGAATGAGAAGAGGTCGGTAAAAACGAGACGAGTAGACTGGAAACGACGAGGTTTTCCGTACGCGACGAGAGTTTACCCCTTTGGTCCTTATAACCCCTAACACGCGGCACCCTTGCTGTGATTTTTAACGACCTTCGTCGTCGTAGTCTCACCGTCGTAGTTGTCGTCGTCATAGTCGTTTTCTCTCGCTCTTCGTCGAGGACGTCACCGTGACGAAAGTAGGTTCAAGGTAAACGCCACTCGGCACTGCGCGTATGATTTATGAATGGCAAGAGGAAAAATAATGCGGGTACTCGAAAAAAAAAAAAAAAAAAAGCTGACTCGGAAACAGCCGCGTGAAATGTTTGTTCGTACCCCGACAATACGTTAAACAAACTCGAACTCGTTCGCACCCGACTTTATGCGGTTTATTGAGCGAGTTATGCAAAAAGAGCACACGGCTTCGATGTTTATCGTCTAAACACTCGACCTTCGAGGGTGTTGCGTGGGAAAACCGCGAATCCGCGCGATCGTTCGATCAAAATCTGATCAATTAATGTTCACGTGTAGCTAGATATCCGATGATTAATTCATTTGTCGTGGTAAACCTTACTTTTTAATGGTTATCGAGAGATATGCGTTGATTTGAAATCGAGTTTTATCGACTCGAGGTCATGGACTTTGAACGACATTTTATTTAAAATTCAGGAAACGACGTCGAACATTTCAGAGGGTCTACAAAGAATCTTCCAATCTCTCTGGCCCTTTTCATCAACTAAAACCGTGCAACAAAGAGAGAAAAAGGGAAAGAGAAGGAAGGGAACGATAAAGTGCACCGAGCTGCGATCGCGCTTTCGTTTGTCTTTGCACTCGCAATTAGATCGTTTCTCGAGCAAACGGACGAAGCTTTGATCTTCCCTCTTCGCAATATGACATATGAGTAGCTCGGTGCGACCGACGTCGGTATTAATCGTAATAGCGGTCCAATTTCATCGTAGTCAAAAGAAACATCGTTCTTCTCGATGTCAGAACGAGTACCGGCCTGTCCCTCGTCGTTCGATATTTGTCCTACATTCGTAACCAATTCAACGAGGTAAAATAGTTTTAGGGGTGTATAAACGTATACATTTAGAAATGGAAATTTTGATGTTTCTAGTAAAACCAAAAGAGAAGTAGTTGCAACGAAATACAACCAATTTCATGGTTACAACTATTCAGTTAAATCCACATGAACCTAATCCAATGCAAGCAGCAAATAAAGTCCCCCATATCCAGGTACAAAAAAGAGTTTCAAAGAGATCAATAAAATCCGAAAATTGGAATCCTATTCGTTCGAGAGCAATTAAAGCCCAGTTTCCTGACGAAATGATCATTCGTGGGTACCGTGTAAAAAATAAATACGGGTTGGCGAGGTTTAATGGAAAACTTCGAGATTGATTTCGAACGTGTGCAATGATCCTTCGTGGAGAGTATATATAAACAACGGTTCCCGTGGTTTATCGTATACTCGCAGGGATTTCAAAACGAATGATTTATATTCTTTTATCTTTTAATAATACTCGTATCGAGGAGTCGATCTTTCCTCGTTGACACGAACGAGCGAACGTTTACCTCAACGATATATCGAAGAAACCCTTTCCCCTTTCTCTTTTTTTTCTCTAAGGTTTTCCCGCCTCGCGAAAGCAACCGCCATATTTTACAGTATCAATCATAGCACGCAATAAACGGCTACGGGGTGTAGGAGAGAGAGAGGGTCGGGTTGCCAAGATACAGAAGCAGTTAATAGCACTATTACGTCTAGGCCGGCCGGTCTCGAAGCCGAGGCCACGAAGGGCACGAGGGCGTGTGCGCGTTTGCCAAGGGTGAGAGAGAGAGAGAGAGAGAGAGAGATAAAGAGAAGGAGATGACGATGTGGTCGTGCCCGAAGGGACGATGTCGTCGCAATGTGCTACCAGCTGTGACTTATGACGTATCACGGTGTGCAGCAACAACGAGGACGAGTAGAGAGCGTGGCTGCCCAACGGGTGGTCGTCAAAACTGAGCCGTACGTTCAATAAGTCGTGATTTATCGAGACCGAAAAGCTCCCTCCCATCGTCATTTTAAACTGTTTTTTCTCTTCCCTTAGATAATAATAAGGTTACTACCACCTAGCCAATCTTTACTTCCCTCGCGTCTTATAATCTTCCGAAAGACGGACGAGCGTATCCGAGATAGAAGCGGAAACCTTTTACCTCGTGGCGAGGTTAACCGAGCAAGAAAGCACGATGGTGATTTAGCTGACTCTTTTTACGCTCACTCGAATGAATTTCCGGTTGGTAGAAAAATCGTACTGGTTTATTATACTCGGACTTGGTACGAGCCTCGCGCGGGGTGTCTTTGACGGGCGAGTTATTTCTAAAAACACACACGCGACGTTTCAAAGAGTCGCTTGTATTTTTCATCGTACTTTTTACGATCTCACTCGCGAGGACTCCCTGTCTCATAAAAGTCTACCGTGTTATTTCTCGCGGAACTGTCATATTTTTTAACTCCCCTTTCCTCCAACTTGGTTTTCCTAACTATTAGTTATTGTGTTTTAATATTGTATTCGGTGTAGTCGTTACGTAGATTGTCTCTGAAAAATGTTGCAACTCGGCTAGTTATGTGGGATGCTCTGATTACGAGTTTCTGGGTATGTAAATGTATAAAATTTGTTGATTGACACTTTTAACGCTTCACGGTTCGTAATTATTTTATAAAGATATCATTTGGCAGTCGAAATATAAAATTCGTTGAAATAAAATCATTGCCCAATTAAACTCGGTTTAATACGATAAAGGGATAAAGATTTACCCAATTATTTATATCAAACGTACCAACTCGTATTTTAATTCCAAAAACAAGGTATAAAAAGTGTTCCACTGACATAATTCATGGCCTGAATCGTGTAAAGTTTGAAAAACGAGGTTATAAGTTAAAATCCGTGACGAAGGCGAGCCTAAGAGCGAAAAAGAGCCGTTTCACGAGCACGGGTTTCCTGAAAGCGCCCTCGCGTGTTTGCCTTCCTTGAAAATTTGTCGGATCGTGCGAAGAAGTGGCACTCGCCGTGGGACAGATCAAAGGGCCCTTTTCTCAACTTCTTCCTCCTGCAACCGGCAGGATGAATACGCGAAGGAAAAGTTTTTCGTCCCGAAGTTATAAGCGGTTTCTTCTTAACCTCGATTCCGAGTATAAAGGTAACCACCGGCCGTTTATCGTTATAACAACTTTTTCTCTCAACCATCGCAGTGAGTTTGCGCGAGCGTTACGCAAGTTCCTTCCGTATCGAGAGTAAATGATTTCGTTGCACGTTCTCTGTATACTTGGGATAAATATTTGCTTGGGACAAATAATTACTTAACGGGAGTTTATATAAGATATTATTTGTTTAATGCGTTATTCGAACGAAATAAATTTGCAATGGGATTTAACGCTCGATAGAGAATAGAATCGTTTTAATTCCTGGAGAAATGGTAACGGTGTATCGTGTGCAAGAGCTAAGAGTCTTGGTTTTTTCCCCTCGATATCGTATAAATCAACGGGAATCAGAAAAAGAGAGTTTCACGGAGCCGCCATGCTCGAAAATACACTTCCGTTCGGCATACGTTTCTCTCCTACGGGGAAGTAAAAAACAAAGGGGAATAAAAACGGGCTGCAATACTGGAATATTATCGGCAGATTAAACCGCCGTTCATTTGCACGTCTGCTACTTGAAAAGTAATTACCCCCGTTGTCATCGACAGACCACCACCACTACCATTACCAGTAGCAGCAGCAGCCGACTCAAACCGCGGGGTGACTCAACAGCTGCGAGGGTGAACCTCTTCATTATTTTCCAATACCTATACGCCGCTATCTCTCGTAAAAAGAGAGAAGAGAATTCTATAGAGAGGAATCGCTCGTTCCACATTCGCGTGTCCCATCGAGATCGATTGATATCGATACAATCAAGTAACACTGCTATAAAATTATTTTTAACGAGTGTCCATCGAACGAACCGTTAATTAACTCTCCCCTTTTTATAATTTTTTTCAAAAAAAAGGAACGAGGTTTTTACGAAGTTCGAAGGTAACTCTCTCGGACGGTTTAATCTCGCGTTATCGTCGTGAACTCGCTAAAAGAGTCGAGTGAAATAAAATCGTAGCCGTTAAGCTTAATAACGTATCGTTAATAAAGGACTTTTAATCTGTATCCTTTGATAATATTCAGATTTGCAGCGAGGATCGGCGAACAAATGGTCGTGGCAAAAGAGATGAATAAAATCTAACGAATAATTCCACGCTTTCACGAGGCAAGAGATAAGTCTTTTTTAGAAAGGAGAAAGGAAGCTCGTTCAGAGAAAAATCTACGTCTATTCCACGCTTCTGAGACGCAGGAAGGAACTTTTATTTCTCTCTCTCTCTCTCTCGTGCTCTCTATAGCGGTTGTAACTCTCAAGAATATCAGCGAGTCGTTACTTCGGTAACGACGAACCCGTTGGATCTTCTTGGAACATCGTCCAAATCGCTCGTCACCTTAGTTCTACACGGTAAACATCAGGATCGATCCTATCGTGCGATTTCTCCATGATTTTCCTCGTTCGAACGACTTTATAGAGTGTCCTACTTAACTTCGTCTTCCGAGATATCCACGCGCCCATGTACCCACGTATATACGATGAGATTTTATCTTCGAACTCTCCCGGATGGTTCCAAAGACTCTTTCTTAACGCGAAACTTTATGAAAGTAACACCTCCTACGGTATTAGAATTAATTGAGTATGGTAATGATATTTAGATAATTATTTATCAAATTTGAATATGATAGAGCGCTTTCACAAAGTTTGGTTATTTTCTTATAAATTAACCCATGTCGAAGTAAACTCATTAAACAGAAAATAGCAGATTTGAGTGATATTAAAAAATTGATAAAACATGTTGCTGCACTTGCCTACTTCCATATATGTTTTTTACAAGTTTTAGGAAAAGAACAAAATCACTTACAGGGTAGAGATTTTGTTATTGTAGAAAACGGAAAATCCCAAAAATGTACATATGGAACTTAGCAGGTACAACAATGTGGGGAAAAAGTATTTTCTTAAGGGGTCTGGCCACCCTGCAATTTATTTTTTTTCATTTTTTTTCTTTTCTTTTCATAATAAACCTTGAAATGTTATGAACAATTTAAGCCATAGTTGGTATTAATAATCGCAAAATTGTCGAAGTTACAGGTATTTTTCGGTAGGAAGATCGAGTAGGAAATGGTGTCACGTAATTGTCGTAAACTAACCATCTGATTGCTGCGAAATTTTTACACACTACTTCTAGATACATTATCTACAATGTAACGTGGCGGATTTGTGATTAGTTGTTTTGTTCTTTTTTTATTAACGTTTTTACTCGTGAAATTTCGGTGAAAAATGCAAATTTTTTTCTTCGGCTCATCATAAGTTCCCTAATTGTCAAAAAGAAAAATCGTACGATTACATTGTAGCGACACTATCCACGAATAAGCTAATTCTTTTTTTTTTTTTTTCAGATGCAACATGATGGTTATTCACGTGGAACATCATACGCGCGTATCGGTCGGAGGACCTCCGCGGAAATTTCTGTAGCGCCGCCATTTTTAAATATTTTCAACTAAAATTTTTTTGTGGCATTCTTAAAGCCGCATCTTACGTTATATTAAAAAATGAAAACATTTCGTTTTATACTTTAGAGTTTATGAATTTTTAAAAAATATGCCTATTTTTCAAGCGACCAGGGTGGCCAGACCCCTTAAATGTTATCTATACGTAACGTCGAATTGTTCGATTAAATACCTTATACATAATACACACGTACCTAAGTCTCTCGTATACCACATACATACCATGCAAAGCAGTTCTCTTTTTCCCTCGGTCATCCTATTTCTCCCGGGCGAGTAAACGTTTCGAGCATGCACACTTTGAAGTCTCTCGTTCGTTAAACAGCCCGGCGGGCCAGAATGGCCGCGTTGCCTTCGAATCAAAACACCCTACAACTGTATTTAGAAGAGATTGCATGATATCCAGCTTTCGACTGCGCCCAGTGAGTTACCCTGATAGATACGAACGAGCATTAGCGAGACTTAACGAACGCGCAGGAGGGATTATATTAGAGTTGCGAGGATGGTGAAGACGATGGGAGTGGAGAATGAGGATGATTAGAAATTGTGGAACCGAGGGTAATCGCATGGAAACTTTACAAATTTGAGACAAGATAATCCTCGTACTTTAATATATAAAAATATCATTTTCGATATAAATAAAATTCTTAATGTCTGTACACTTTTTCTGTGTCCCATATTTCGTTTTTATTTTATTTTTTTTTATTAAGTCAATTTAAAATAAAACGGATTCGGTTCGATTTTTGTTTATCTTTTAGAGTATCACGTAGTACGATACATACGACAGCTGCTTATGCATAAGCTAAGTGTGGATAATGTAATTGTGGAACTCGTTACGTTGTACGAGGAGGAAGTTGACTTACTACCCCTTCCACCAGGGTAGTGTCCCCCAAGGCACCAACCTCTTCGGCACCCGTTCAGGAGATCCTTCCGGTCCCGGCGTGTTTTTCTCTCTTATCCAATTAACGACGGCAGCGAAGAGCGGGAGCGCTGCTTATTGGCGACATCACGTTTTCGATAAATCGAAGGTGTTTGTTATGTACCTCGGGTTGCATACATTCAGCCGTCGCGACGCGACGCATCGCTCGTACAGAAATCAGACATAATTAGAATTACACTCTACCGATACAATGGCCACTTCGAGAGATTTAATGATATGTAATGATTTTTTTAAAGATACAAAATATGCGTGTACATACGTAGACTTAAGAATTTTCTAGAAAGCTGTTGCGAATTCAATATGGATATATTGCATTTTTTCCAACTTTTTCCTTATCTTTTCTTTAAATCATATCAATTCCTTAAATATATTATCGTTGAAGTTATCCTTACGGCATTCTGAACTTACATTATAAAACATGCAATCCTTTTTAACCGACGATTATGTCTTATAGGAAAGCAAAGATCAAGAAAGGAAGTTGGCCTTAGAAAATAACGAGTTTTCCGCGTGTCGAGCATCGAGTTCATCCAGGATGCGTTTCTTCATCTCCCTCTCTTTCTTTTTTTTTTTCATTCAAGACTGCAAAGAAAGGTACCTAAAGCAATTTCAACTGAAATCGAGGCGAAAGCTTGATTACCAGCGTGACTAACGAGACTTCGTTCTTTCGGTGGAACGAGAATGGCCGATCTCGTTCGAACGTAGCTATCTACGCTTGGAATCGATTTAGCAGCAGAGCCAACGTGGTGGCCGCCGTGGGCCTCAGCGATTCCCCGACAATGAGAGATCGATTTCACATTTGTAATCGGGCGAGCGCGACGTCAAACCATCCCTCTCGAACCTCATCGGTTCGGCCAACCCATCGTTGCCTTTCTTCTCTTTCCATCTTTATCGTGAAAGAGAAACGGGGAAAAGAGAAAAGGAGGGACCGAAAACAGAGCTCGAACGAAGAAGAATCGACAAAAAGCATTGTTAACGTCACGACACGCGATTCGCGAGTACGCGAGTATTCGGAAATTTCGGAGAGAAAGGATCTCTTCTACGGTTCCACCCTTTCCGTAGTGAGAATGAGAATACGTGTACGTGAGTAGGAGAGAAAGGTGTTGTAACAAATCGTCCTGCGGTCGATAAGTCGTATATCGGGAAAAGTGATACGTTGTGTGTGTGTACGTGAGCGAAAGGGAGTGCGTCAAGGTTTTTAAACGAAATTCGAGAGGAACCTGTCGTATCCTCTCGCACCTTCTTCCTTTTTTTTTTTTCTTCTACCTTTTGTCGAGAGAAAAAAGGTAAGAGGGTAGAGGGAGGAAATTGATGAGCAGGTAACCCTTTCCGCGTAAGCTGCTTACGAGAATTACGCACAAGTATCATAATTACAAGCGGTGATTTTGGAAGCCGTGCTAACGTGTCGGCCCGGTAGAAATCGAGGGTTTCTAAAGGTTTCGATCGGGAGGATTGGAAGGGAACGAAGGGCGAGTATTAAAGCTAACTCTTCTCACCTCTTCTACGGCACGCTTAATAGGATATTCGAGGCGACAAGACTCAAGGTGTTCGTCCAACACGCGCGGTTCAATTTCATGCGAACTTTCTCGTGTTAGCGAATTTTTCGAAGTGTTTGTCGTATGCAAGGTGAAGCAATGGAAACTATTTTATTAATTAACTAAGTATTTATTGGTTGGGTCGAGAAATATTTCCAATGAATTGTGATGCATTCAAAGGGATTTATTAACCTAGTACTTCACGTGTTCTCCTCTAGAGTAGTGTTCCCCGAAATTATCAAAGTGGTGCACTATATTTAATAAATATCATTTTCGTTTAATAAAAGGTAATGTCATGTATATTTTTTTATTATTAATTTTATGATCTCTCTCTTCTTTTCTTCTATTGATTATTTCTATTATCGAATACAAGAAAGAAATCTACAAAGAATAGTAACCTAAGAACATTGATTTATAAGATTTGCTGCAGCTCCATCAATTTTGCAGGAAAACCAATAAATTACAATCTAATTACGAATTTGACTCAAAAACGACCTTAGATACCCCAGGCTCTTCTTGGATCCGAATAATTAAAATTGAATTTTATTCTACACTCTACATTTAACCAAAAAGTTACTTAACCTAACCAATAAATGACGAATTCTCGTTAACAAAAATTCTTATCGACTCACCCTGTATACATCGAAAACAGTATAACTAATTTCCCATGTTAATAAAAAGCACAGAGACGACAGGCGCACTCGGTACGCGTAATACACCGCGATAATCATGTAAAGACGTCGTTTTTATTATTTATCGCGTTAAATCGTTTGCCTCGCGCTATCGTGCCCCAGAGTAAATCATATTTGCATTCTCGTTTCTACGGTAGCGCGTTCACGGAAAGAGAGATATCGAAAATCCATTTACGTGGCCGGCGGACACATGACGGTGGCGGTGGCAAGAAAAACTGTGGTAAATGCGAACGGTATAATAAATTTTCTCTCGGTGTGCCTTTAAAAATGCTCTTCCATCCGCGCGATTTAGCGAAGAAGAGAACTCCATCGTAAAAGCGGGAACGGTCAAGCAAACACTTTAAGTGCGATTTAATGGCTCGTTACTCTCGAAAGCGCGACTTGCGATGCATCGAGATACACATATACGCATACACAAATATAAATCCGTATGATCACGGACAAGGCATCGTAAATTTGAATAAAGCACGTTTTTTGGGAACCATTTCGATCGTACCTACCACCCTACCAACGAGCCGTTGCCTTCTCTATCAGCAATTTTCCGAGCGATGCTATTTCCATTGTTATAAGTATTATAAAAAAAAAAAAAAAAAATTGCACGAGTAACGTATCGAAGTCCGGTGTAGGGAGACGTACAATAGGAAGCCTTTCTATCTATGCACGATTGCTAAAGTAGATACACGGTGCGTGTATCAAGAGCAAGTCAATGATTGAAAAAGAGAACGAGATAGATATGTACGTATGTTTCTCCATGTACTTCTACGTTGGTACGGCTAGTCGGAGATACGCGAGTTGCACGTTGAAAAGGGACACGGAAAAGAGATACGCGCGCGGTTGAAAGGTAGTCAACGTGTATTCTTCTTCTCGTTCACCTTCGTCCCGCTGTTCCATGCGTACTATCCCTGGTACTGTGTTATGAAAAGGTTTGATATGCCGACGGGAGCGATGCTATTCGATACATAAGTACATATGTCGAGCAATAAGCACGGTAAATACACTGAAATCTCATATTCCACCCTTCTTCGAGTCCACCCGTCATCCCCTATCATATGGACCACCGATACTCATTTCGGCTCGATGTACCTACGTGCATCTTTCACGTTCCTCTGCTAAAAAGGATATCATTTTGATAAATGCCATTGTTCTTCTTCTCCCTTTGTCGCACTTTCATCCTTTTGTTATCACTCTATCTCTCGCATTAGCGGAAAATCGAAGTGTTTCTAGGTTGAGTGTACTTTCTTCGAAGTTGTACATATGTATGCGACTGGAGGATCGTTCTGAATATTTCAACGACCGTGTATATTCTTTTCCCAAGAGCAAGATCTAAATTGTCGTGCGATGAATATGGAACTCGCGACTCGTTAGGGTTATTTTTCCCGATCGCGATCCTGGCTTCTCGTAATTGTCTTTGGAAAAACGCGAATGTACGTTTGAACGTTAGAAAACTGTTCTATTTATTTACTGTACTAGAATTGACCCTCTATAAGCTGAATTGCTTTTCTATGGTTGGAAAAAAATGTATTTAATTTTTGTTCTAAATTGTAAAAAAATGGTTCAGAATGTCGAAGTTACAATAGTGTATGTATTCACACATACATTAAGTTTGAGTTGTAAAATTACATAAATTCATAAAATACAGATATGTTGGTACGATAGCCTTCAGGAATGGATCCCCAGTATGAAGTTGCCGATAATTAAATTATATAAAAATTTCTATACTACTTCTGTTATTACTAACTTCATACTTAGGGTCATATCTGACACTGTTACGTGCCGGATTCCGATGGTCTCAGGACGCGTAACGGATTCGTCCTCCGAAGAAACTCCTTTGGAAATGGTGGTGTTGAGGAGATGGTTTGGTGTTAGAAAAGGAAAGGGAAAGGAAAGTGCGTTTCGTCTTGGGTCCGACTGCAGACTCATCAGTGGGGCTGATGCAGGCGGACCCTACCCCAGACGCTATGGTCAGGTAGTTTTAGGAGTTCTATATATTGTTATAGGGTGATATTTGAGTGATTTCGAGAATTAGGAAAGAGGATGAGACATCTATCGGAGTACTTTGGAGTCGTCTGTGGGTTACGGGACGTAACAGACACCGACTGTAAAGTAATTTAAAAATTACACGAGCCCATAGAAATAACGTAATTCATGTTATTTCATTTATTACGAGAAAATTTAAAAAATTGTTTCCACAGAGGAAGCCGTTCAACCTAACCCAATCTATTATTTTCAATGGGTTGGGAAGACGCTCGTAGTTTCTAAGAAGAACGAAACAAACACGAAAGTATGAGAGCACGGCTACGCAGACCTTCGGAAACGAAAACAATAACACTGTTTTCTGCTCTCGTCGTACGGTTTGTTCATTCCACGGAAATGCATCTTGAAAAACGCGAACCACGAATTCTACTACTACCAAAAGAGTTTAGCTTTCCTCGTACCATTTTAAGAATATTCCAAGAGAATTGCAACTTATGAACGGTTCGTAAAACGAGCTAGACGAGAGGGTAAACGAATTTCGTATGGCGAATTCGCGTAACGATACGGTCGTAAGGCGCAATGCGACAACACGAAATGTAGGCGCGAACGGTGTTGGTAGCTGCCACAGAGAGAGAGAGAGAAATAGGAAGATAAAGTATATGAGAGAGGGAAAGAGCTGTTTGCTGGCAGCTTCTTGAAATGTGGGCCATCCCAACTCAGTCGTGAATGAAATAAGCTCGCACGTTTTTACCATTCATAAGCGCACCTGTCGCTGATTTTAATTAAATTCTAGCTGTAACATCAAACGAGCAACGTACGTCCGTATGAACAAAATAAAAATAAAAAAGTGAAATAAAACTTAAGAAAAAATTTCGAATAAGAAAAATCTTTCAAACAGACCTCGAAACGGTCCACGTCGTCGAACCCGCAGCAGCAGACTTCTTCGGTCGATATATGCATCGATCTCTTCCTCGTATTCCAAAAGCACCTATGGTATATCTCGGTACATCACACGTTACACATGATAATCGAAGTTCAATGACACGCGCGCGCCAAAATAATATCGTAGTCTCAACGACACAACACTTCGTAGCACTTGAAATTTTCTTTGCTCGACTATCTTCGAATTTCGCGGCACACGTAGTCACGAGGACGCGTCTCCCCTCTCTCTCTCTGTTTTCCTACAAAACAAAAGAGAGAAAAATTTCTCTTCTAATACCTTCTTCCTTCTCTCCACATAACCCGGTCACGAATCTCGAGGTGGCATACGACGACGAGTTCTCGCTCGACCGCCATCGATCCCGCGAACCTCGCACGAGATAGACAAAGAGAGGTGATAATCGAGTTGAAGGGAGAGACCGGGAGAGACGAATGTATCTACGAACGAGTATGTACACACGTATACTTCTATGTATAATATAGGTTAGACTTATCACCAACCGCGTGGACGCGTTACCGCGTTTCACGCGTCGTCTCTTCTATCGGTTCTAACATTAGTAAGAAGCTGCTGCCAAAGTGTCTCTTTTCTTATTAAAAACACGAAACACGTTTTAAACACGTAGAATAACTCAAACACACGGTGTCTCCTTTGGGCCTCTTTAAATTACAACAACTAATAAAGTTAGATTATAACATGAACACGGTATTACTCTTCTACACCATGATCATCGTTAAACGTGGTCTTGCGGTCAACTTCGGACATGTGATCGCATGGAAAGTGGGCCATGTTCCCTCGGTGGTGTGCGGGGTGGTTTAGCTCCGTGTCTCTCGCACTCTCGAGGATTCTCGTCCTCTTGGTCAAACTTATTCGAATCTTCTCACTTTCTCAAGATTTTCGGTGAACGAACACACTCCGTATACCTCTCTCTCTCTTCGTCGGGAGAGATCGATAAGCTTCTCTCTCACACTTTCTTTCTCTTTCCAGTTGAGAAAGAGTAAGTAAAAGCGAGGGTGGACGGACGAAGGAGGGAGGAAAAGCTTAAGGGGGTAGAGATAAAACGGAGTAAGTTCACAAAACGAGTAAAATCGAGAACGATATTTTCTGTCCGAAGCGCGGAGAGAAAAGGCGCGGAATCCCTACGCTCGCGAATCGGCCCGGTGACTGAATCGAGCGACGCAAGAGGGGGGAGGGTGAGGCGCGAGACGGCGGCCGAAGCGCGCCCGCCGTAGTGGTGGGGGTAAAAAGTGAGAGGGGCGAGAGAAGATACACCCATGCTTCGCGCATGCGCGTCCCTGCACCCTCCGTCTCTCACTCTCGCCCTCGCTACGTGTAGCTACCCCTGATACGGTTTTCTCTCTTCTACTCGTTGCTTTTCCACGTTCCCCGCTTTTACTATCTCTTCTGCTTCTTCTTCTTCTGCGGCTTAGGTTGTCTCTTTCCTTCTCTCTCCGTCTTTCTCTTTCTTTCCTTGTGTCTTCCGCACTTCCTTAGAATCAAGTCCTGCCTTTATTAATAGCTATTATTTCGAAGGAATGTTTAACTAGGAGTCTGATACTCTCGAAAAGCTTGGGATCTTTTGACCAAATTTCTGTCCTCATTTTTTTACTCTCTTTCACTCTTTTCCTGGTTGTACCTAACTATACAGGTATTTTCAGAAAAGAGGGAGAGAAGTCTCGCGATCGATATTACCGTGACACGTAATTGACGTATCGCGTTAATCGCGTAAAATTTGAAATTCATTGAGAGAGAGCTTTCATATTCCCTTAAAAATCCGTTACATTGTACGATGGAGTATGTATGGAAGTGTACGTGTGTGTAACTACCATGTGAAAGCTATACGGTGTACCCAAGCGCACACTTCAAGAGCCAACCGCTACTCTAGACGGAACATAAAGCGGATATTTCATTTAATATTTAACGCGCTTTATGAGGATCGATGTTGTTGCTCGTATCGGATATTGAATATCGTTGTTGATATTAGATAAAGGCCAACATTCGATCTTGGAATAGGTACGATAAGTTCTCCTACTAAATTGATTTATTTTACTCTCTTTTCTTGCGTCCATATATCTATCTACCCAGCCGATCGGACATATGGAATTCACAGAATGTTACATCAATGGATCGCGCACGATTTGAGGAATTTTAATTCCGTTCCGGGCGGCCACCGTTAAACGGCTTCGACACTGTACGTTAAACGTTAAAATTGGTGCTAATTTCATCGATTATCTATATATCGTTTAAAAATCTAACGAAATGGGGTTGAATTTGTTATAGAGAGAAGGATAACGAGCTGTATAAAATAAATGGATTTTTGTCCATATCCGAAAAAATGGAACAACCCTTAGCAAAGGGTGTCTTTCGATCGAATAAAATTTGTTGAGACGAGCGTTTTGTTTTGTTTGTAAATTTGTCAGTAAAAAAGGTAGAACAAGTGCATGCTAGAATCTAGGATAATTGGAAGCCCATCCGATAGAGGTAGGTATGTTGGTTAGCTTTTTTAAAGAAACGCACTGGCATCGTTGCATGATGTAACACAGTCACGAATAATTCTCGTTTTAGTATGCAAATGTTACTTATAAATAGAATAAACAATGTGCGAGCCTGCACATGCAAAAAATATAAATTAATAAATTAGATTTTAATTCAAAATTTGTTTAGATAGAATTAAGTACTCATCAATTAATTTTATCACCAAAGTAAAAACAATCGAGTGTTAATTCTTTATGAACAATTTTAAAATTAAGTAGCCATTGGAACGCAATGAGATGCATTGCCTCATTATTTATACCGATAAAATGGTGATATTTAGCGACTCTCATTTTGCCGTTGGAATAATTAAATTGATGATAGAAATATATATATATAAATGTGGTCAAATATTAATTTAGCTGATTTGTCTTGCTTATTAAAATATTAATTCACCGATCTGATAATTAAATGCCTAGAAAAAAACCATTAAGATAATAAATACAATACAACGATATGTTCTCATCGTCGAACGTATACCAATCAGACATTCGCGTACCTATCGTCTAATCGAATCGTCTCTGCATTAAACTGGTAACGACTATCGACTCGTTAGCTAACCTGTCAAGCGAAAAGAGAAAGAGAGAAAGACAGAGAGAGAGAACGAACAACGATGGAGCAACATCCTCTTCATCGGGCCAATACCCCAGGCTACCACCCACGCCAACAAACGGTCACCGTACGCATTTCTGCTCGCATTGTCCGGCTGGTTGTTCTCCCGTGTATATGAGCGCGATAATCGCGATACAACCGGCGAAACACCGGATGCATAATAGTGACAGGCTCGAACGTTAGTCGCGGTCGAGCGACTATTATACTCGTGCAAGGGAGGGTGGAGGATCGATAGGTCGTGACGTGTCCGCAATATACTCGCTGTATTTTTGGGATGAGGAAATGGCCCGGGACCCGTGGCGAAATGATTCGTTCCTGAAATTCGATGAAACAGTCATCCGTTCATTTTTGCGATGCTATCTCCCCGTCTTTTCTTTCTTTGGGGAATTTGGGCAATGGAATGTAGTATTTGTGAGGTCTGTTAAAATATCGAAGGGTTTCTTGCTCGTGATAAAGGTTATAAAGGGTGTCTTTGGGTAGTCATCTAAATGTCTCGTTTGTTTTAATGGCATGGACAATGTTTATGGTAGTATTTGAATGGTTTTAAAAAAAGGAATACCTACCGTAGATGAGTCAATTTTTTCTTAACTGCTTTTTAGAATTGTTTCAAAATTCTTCTTTTTTTACTACCCTGATCTTAATCGTACAGAAATGATCCGATAACAGAACTTATATTATACCAATCCTTTAAGATTAATTATACCACGAACATTTTGCAAGTAATTAAAAACAAAGGACATGTTTAAGTAGTTCTCATTCATCTCAAGCCTTGTATTTTTCGGTGATGAGTTAATTAAAAGATAGACCGTGATAAAAACGATCAGATGTTCCTTTTCGATAAAGTCGTGAGATCGAACAAAATTAGCCTCGTAGAATTTTCAATCCGTGATTCTATTCTTGGGGTTAAAAGAATCACCTGATCGATTCGATCATATCTCTTTAAAAATCCGCTCGTTAATGGAAAAGTCTATAAGTGTACCGGAAGAGGAATCGCTTTCCTCGATTTTCATCGATCGGCCGATGCCCGGGATATTTCATCGTCCTTACGGTGCTAGAACTATTTCAAGAAACTCACCGACATACAAAAGAGAGAGGGAGAGAGAAGAAAAGATAGAGAGTAATCCCAGCGGAAATTTTGCGTCCATGCCGAACCCACGAACTATCGTCGAAACTTCGAATCAAAGTCACGCTCGGTCGAATCGAAAGCGCAAATTCGCGCGTGACGTCTGTTCTAGTTCCAACCCGTTGCCAGACCCGTCGAGTAGAAAGATATTAAACGCGTATCTATGGGTATAGCTCTATTCCCTAGCTTCGGTTGATCGTTAAGGTGCTCGTTTCTTCGTCATTGATCCCGTTGTTTCCGGGAAGAATTGATACGTTCGACACGGGTTAATAGCTCGTGTCTACTTCTAATCTCATTCCTTTTATCTTCTTTCTTCTAAAATATACTGGGTCGAATGGAAAGCTCTTGCTTTTTGTTTTATAGCATTCTAGTATATTTTTGTTTTTATAAAAACCGATTAAAAAACTATCCTCTAAGTCCTCTATTGGTAAATCAAATTATACTCATCCACTATTTTTGGTCACCGAGACTATGGAAAGTCATCCAAGTTAAAGAATTTTTAACAACTTTTGACACATACGAATTTTACCAGTATCTTCTTCATACACTTTATAAATATTTTTTACTGTCTTCGTTATTGTATTGTAGTCTACTAAATAGAAGGATTATCTAATAAACAATTAGGTAATGAACGATAAAGAGACAAAACGCACGAGGCTTCCCTTTAAAAAAAAAAGATTTTTTGTAAAAAAAAAAAAATGTAATAAATAAAATGCACACATTCTTACAGAAATGTTCTATAAAACTGGACACAGTCTGGAACGTATCTTTCTTCTTGTAAACACGATTCTAAAAGTTTGAAGTATTTTTCAATCTCCATCAAAACGCTTGATGGCGGAAACGACAACGAACGATCGCGTCGCGTAACGGAACGTAGATAGAGTAATCCGAGGAAACCGTTTGCGTTCCCACCAATGAGAAACATACATACATATATAAATGTGCATGCGAGCGAGCGAACGATGCGCGAATATATGTATATCTTCGCGAAAAGGGGCCGTCGCGAGATATTCGCACGTTCACAAAGCAAATTCACGCGAGCGAACGTGCATCGTCTCGCTGCATTGAATATTTCGCCTACCGATATACCTACTCGTATTCTATAGATATATATTCGCTTATAGATTCCTCTACACATACACGTATATATAGAATGTATCTACGTCGTAGTAGTCGACGGTTGCGTACCGAACAAAAGAAATTCCCTATCTGGAGGAGAGGAAGGATCCGGCCGGTAAGATACGTGCTACCGTCGAGACATACCCGCTATCTCTTCGTATTTCCGTACCTTTGAAAATCGCAAGTGAAACAGCGACTTCTCGCAAACGGGGAATGGTTCGTTTTTGTTGCGAAAAAAATATTGGTACGGAATATACGTTCGATGGAATATAGATATAGGTGGTTCGAAAAAAATGTCAATACAGGGAACGTTTATGAATATTTTTATTAAGGGATTATGAACGAACCGTTCACCAGTCAAGTAATTTTCTTCAGAAAGTGGGGAAGAGTTACGATGTAGGGCACATATAAATAAATATTGTATAATGTCTTATTACGAGTCTAGATTTACTCTAACGAAATAAAAAATACATAAAATTGTTTATTCTTGTAATAATTGCTATTGATTTCAAAAGTGAAAATAGAAAGACAATAATTCATTATTGAAGATTTTTAGACAAAATTAACGGAGTTAGCCACATTGGTTTTTAAAATAAATTATTTCTTTTTCACGGACCAAAAAAAATATGAAGCAAATTTACTTTGAATATAAAAAAGATAAGAGTCAATAAAATGCTTTGATATTAAAATTTAAAATATTCAAAAAGTGGAGTCAATCACCGTGGCTCATGAACGGTTGAATTATCGTCGAAGCTAAATAGCGTCGGATCAGACATGAAAATAACAGGGAATCGTTTGGATGAAAAGGTGTGAACGAACGGCGGTAACCCCGAACACGGTTCTTCGTTATGTTTGTGATCGGAGAAAAAGGGTGGAAGCAGGCTATAGTCTATGCAAAATCGAATTATCTTCGTCACCTCTCTGATTCGATAGAAACGACTGCGACACGAGAGGTTGTTTCGCTCCAACCGGTAGACGTACATATGTACATACGTATGTATACACGCGTACGTAGCCGTGTACGCTCGACCACTGGAAATAGGATTGTCTTCCATGAGCCTTTATCCGATATCACGATAGCGTTGCGATATCCCGAACGAACGTACGAACGAAAGCAGAACGCGTACCAGCCGAATAGGAAACAAAGAAGTTCAACTTTTAATTAAAAACCATTCAATTACTCAAGTTTTTACCTTTCCCGCACGATTCTCCCCGTACCCACCCTATTACGAATGCTCGCTGTGTCTATTCATGAAATAATACGATTGTCTCGGTCATTACGTAGGCGTGAATGTTCATCGTGTACGAGGAGAAATATCGGTTAAAAAGAAAGAAGATTTTCGAAACAGTCAGAATCGATCTCGACATGAATTAAAAATCACGAATATTCTCAATTTTTTGTATCGTTCTATCTCATTAATAACGCCTCAATATATAGATAAAATATAAAAGAATCAAGGAAAGGATGGTAAAGATTTTGGTTAAAAGTTTCCCGCATGCAGATTACAAAGATTTACATACATCATTCGCGTTGAAGCTATTACAATTTGCCGCAGCTGAATGGATGGATTCCGGTGCACGTACACCGGTCTACTCTCCAACCGATCTTACTTAAAATGCTGATTAGGCAAATAGTGGAGGGAAAGATAGAGATAGAGAGAAAGTAGGAGAGAAGCTAGTACCGGAGCTAAATCCTCCGAGATCGTATATCCGGCCCATTTCTCATCCCCGTTGCATAATTATTTTCACGCGCAGAAGTATTCCATCTTTTCATACTCGCTTACGTTCGCATTTCGTCTAAACCGCCTTCTCCATTAGCGATTCGTCCGATTCCAGCCATGAGAGAGAAAAACAGAGAGAAAGAGAGAGAAATGGAAAAGTAGGAAAAGTGGGTGGTAAGGGTCGGGCAAACGTAATTAGTCGGTGAGGTTGGACGGAGAAAGCGCGGTTGTAGCTTCGCAGCCCATGAAACTCCATTTTTCCAGCAAAAAGATCAGGGTCGAGGAAAAACCGTTCGGTTGGTTCTTCCTCGTTTCTCTTTCTCTCGTTCGTCCTCGGCATCTATATTTTTCTCTCTTTCTCTCGCACTCTCCCTCTACCACTCTTCGGTCCGACATCTTTCTTCCTTCTCTCCTTTCACCTTCCATAGCCAGGAGCCGACTCTCATCGTTTCGCCGAGCTTTCTCTCGCTCGTAGCTACCTTCGTTTTCCTCGCCGCGGTGTCGGTATTTATAGCACCGAGAAACCGCAGAGCCTCGGGAAAAGCTGCTCAGCAGGGTAGAAACTGAGCGGCCGAAGCTCCCACGAAACCACCCCAGTTTTCTTCCTACGTCAACGACGTCCGAGCGAATTTCTTCTTTCTCGCTCTCTCGCTTACAGACACCATGCTACTCGCATCTTTCTCCTTGTTCGCATCGCGGAAAGAACGCCGGCGCACATGGAGCCGTTATTTCGGGCTAAAAGCCTTAATCGCCGTTTTTACTCCTTTTCTTTTCGACGTAGAAAGGAATTACCGGGCAACAACGGGCACGGGTAGGTACGACCAACTGCAAACGCCTTCCTTCGACTTCGTGGCTGAACGCAAGGGTCGGAGCCGAGAGGAAAGGAAAAGCTCGAGCTTGCGGTTCTTTCGCGGAACGAACCGACTTCTTACTTCGTTCGCTACCTTCTTCTTTTCCTTTTTCACGAGCTGCCCCGTCTGGAGTTGAAGGCCCTACCCCTTCGCCAACATCCCTCTTCTCTCGTGCGAATTTTACCGCTCGGTGAGACTTCCAAACTCGTTCGGTGGAAAACTGACTTTTGTTTTCAACAAATTTTCTTTTTTTCCCTTCTTCTTCTTTCTTTGTTTTTGATACGAAGTATCGAATACCCTCGTTAATTTGTTGATTTGCCACCGTGGCGTTTATTAACCCCTATCGCGTTGCACGCCCCTCTGCTAGCGTTCTATCTTCTCTCTATACATTTTTTCGAAAGTCTCGCGCCCGGCAACGAATACGTTTCATTTAATGGCATGGTTTATGTTTGTGGTAGTTTTCCTCGGTTAACGATCCTCTTTTCGAGAACGACCGCAGACGGGAAAAGGGAGATAGAAAACGAAAACAAAAAAAAAAAAAAAATCTGAAACGGTGGAGAGAGAGGAAAATTCGAGCAGCATCGTTCGCGTGTGAGTTGCCCGTTAGCTCTGTACGCGAGAACGAGAGAAACACAGAGGGAGAGAGAGAAAATGAGTCCATCGTCGAAGACACGCGTCGACGCTCGATTTCGACGCTTGTTTTTCCGGCAGCGATAAAATTTCATCCGTAACCCAGACCGACACCACCCACCTATCCACCCTCTAGAACCCCGCCCCCCTTTCTATATATAGCAATATACGCCGCCGATATTCACCGTCCGCAGTCGACTAACCATTTTCCCTTCCATTATTTTCACGAACATTCCGACGGTTAATATTGGATTTTCTCCAAGTATTTCACAATTCAGATGGCATCTTTGCCTCCCACCCACCTTTCCACGTGCCATCCGCTTCACCCTCTCCCGCCTTCCAATATAAACGGTGTTTTGCATATCTCTAATTGCGCTTTCATTATACGGAAACGGCAGAATGTCTTAATGAATTGGTCCATTATAAACGCGAGGCCGTGCGCTTCGGGGTGTCGTCCGAGCTACGAGATACCGTTGCAGGAAAGTGATACGAGGAAAATTGAAAACAGAGAGAGAGAAGGAGAACGAAAGAGCAAGGTTCCATATCGATAAATTGTTTTAACGACGTACGATTAATATTCAAAAGAGGTTCTCGTTCAACTTTTTCTCCTCGTTCGTTCGAGTACGTTCCCAGACCGGTGAAAACATATTTCAAGAGTTGTAGAAAAATGTCGAGGCAGAGTATAGGATTTTGGTTGGTTTAACGAAAAAGTCGAAGAAGACTTTTTGAAACGTCGCGTCGTCGGTAGACGAGACTCCGAGACTTTTATAACGAGTCGAGTGTAACTAAGATTCCAAGACACGATATCCCTGGCATTGTGCTTTGACATTCACTCGAGCGCAGACACGGCTGAACAGGTTCCTGAACAGCTTCTGAACGTACGTGTACTTATGGGTGTACACGTTGGTCCGTTCTCCTTGCTTGTACGTTGTTCAGACGTATTCTCGTTACATATACTTCCACCCCATGCATATAACCTTACCGCACATGGCCGGCCAACGGACCCTCGGCTATCGTAGGACCACTCGAGACGGCTGTTAGCATGTTGACTTAAGTACCTACGAGGATTAACAAACCAGCCACTTTTTCTCCGGCTACTCACATTTTTACAGAGACGAGGGACGAATCTTAATTATGACCTTGCCTTTCGTCGTCGCGTTGTACCTGGCACAATGGCACTCCGAATGGTTCCGTGCTACGCGAAGGATGACGTTCCGAGTTGCTTGTTTTAAATAAAGAACGAGGCAGAGTATCTATCGGGAACGAGTTAAGGAAGGAAACTTTGCCCATCGACCGTTTACCGATCCACCCGGGATACGTTTCACTGTTATACGAATATAGCCGTCTAGATAAATTGAGAGAAACACAAAAAGAGAAGGTAGCTTCTGATAAAGTTGAGGGCTCACGTATGTAAAACGTTTTTGTTTTCCTCGAATTTCCCGAGTCGATGGCCAAAAGTTTGTCGCGAGAGAGGTTCCTCCTCGTCTTCCTCGAGCGTAGTACCGTAGTAGAAGGTAGAACTAGATGGGCTGTCAAGTTAGCGATGTTTCCTCTGGGACCCGTCAAACGTACAGAACGGTGGCGAACCTGCTTCTCTCCAAGGCCTTCTCGGATGTCTCCGCACTCCCCCGGGGCCAGTGATAAAAAGCAGGACCAGTCAGCATTCGACAATGAAAGAGCCTTTACCTTTCTCGTCTTTTTTCCGACAAAAGGTTTCCATCGTCGGTAGGAAGGAAGGTTTCGATTCCGGCGGCGACTCGTAAACTTCCTCGATCGTCCTCGACGATTCGTGAAACAGGAAAAGACGAGAATTTTGCTGTCGGGAAAATAACGCGAAACTTGGAGCCTTTTACCTGATATCGTGCTATCAAACTTTTTCGTATATTCGTGTGCTTTATTTGCGAGGGAATCGATTTAAACCTATAAATATCCTCCCCGTGATGTATGTTACGCGTGCGTATGACATTTTAATACACGGAGAGATAACGTTTCGCTCCGCTTCCAAATCATTTAATCAGGAAATGGTAATGCTTTGTCGACGAAAAGCGTACTTGAAGCTCCATCGTGATAAATCGAAATGGTCGACCGCGGTACACACACGTTTCGTTTATCGACAGAGCAAACGCGACTAAACACGGCAAGAGGATTGTATGGAATAGGTATAGCCGTAAGGAATTCATCGATGAGAGAGAAACTAGCTTTCGTCCCTCGCGCCCATCGGTATAGAGGGCGGGGATTCACGAGGAGTGGTAGATGAGATTGCAGTTCGGAGATTTTGATAATAGACAGTCAGGTGATGGGGTTAGGGTAGGAGGAGACGACAAACGAGGCAAGTCGATAACTATCTATATATCGTCGAAGCCACGAAATTTCGGTGGTGTACTCGTGCCAATTAGACGATGTGGTGCGTCGCATAAGACGCATAAACGTTAATTTTCATAAATAAATAGCAATAAAAGCAAGGGACATTGCTATGTACTCGAGAGTACGTTCTAAATAGCTCCAACGGTCAAGGATTCACATCTGCGTCACAGATGTGGGTCCTATCGCACTTCAAAAACGGGAATTCAACTAGAAAGTTAAAGAATGTAAAAACCCACGTCCGAATTGTGGACGTGGGCCCTTTCAAGAATTGTTGTTCGTTAAGCCGTCGGAGCCCTCATTTAGAAGAAAAGGTAATTCAAATAAGAGCTTCGACGGTCTTTAAACATGTTAACATAGAAAACCTTTTTTGGAATGTCGAACGGGTAATTCATGACCCTTTATGGCAGGCATCTTTACGCTAGCCACCCGTGATGCTAGTGCATCGTGCATCGAGATTGCATCGCAGGACATGTCCCCCCTCCTTCACGTTTTAGGCCGATGGGGTGGAGACAACTTCTACCAATTAGAAGAATTTCGTCAACTCCACCCCGGCCAAAAACCATGAAAGAGAGGGAAAATTCGTTTTCCTCCAGGAGAATCGCCTTCTGGAGAGTCAGTCGCGTTCACCAAGTAACAATACACACTTCGAGTCTCAAGTCGCGCCTAATAAAATCATCTCAACTGTCGAAGCATAGACGACACAAGTCGCACTTCGCAGTTCGAACAGTCTAGTATAAGTTTTGTACCGTTCCAACCTATCATTGTACATTCATCGACTGGACTTACAACCCAGTCAGCCTCTGTATCCGTGTATATTTTGTAAATACATCAGTTGTACATTTCAAGTTTGTCTTCTCCACAAAAATATCATCGCGTCAGTTACCCTGACGCATGAACGGGGAAATAGTTTGTGGAACCCCTCATTACACGAAATTCCACGATGCTTGGATTCCAATGAAAGGAGAGACGGGTTGGTGATCGTTAGCTCGAGGAGGCACTTTGTAGCATTGGTTAATAAAATGAAGAGTGTTATATCATGTTATATTAGTGTTATATTATATTGATCACGTCATATTAAAATCACAAACCCCCTTTATACGGTATCAGAATGTGTAATCCATTTTCAGAATCTATCATTTTCTCGTTGAATGATCTCCAGAACGAGAGACTCGTCTCCCAGTTTGTCGCTTCTCACGAGCTTTCCATCCCAGCGTATCTCTAACGTAAGCTCGAGAACTCGACGCTATTCAAGGCGAAGTGTAACGCGATGGAGAAGAGGAAGATTTTTCGACGAAAGCTTCTCCTAAGATTCTTTACGGGATTTTCTCGCGTACGCCGATAAGCATACATTATCGTCGTCGGTGTTGGTGGATCGCGCGAGGTGGTCCTTTTCGTCGTGTGGGAAAATTCTCTCAAGAGAGAGAAGGAGAGAGAGAAAGTGTATAAGTGTGAAAGAAGGAGAGACCTAGAGCAAGCACCTTGATCGATTGCATCGTCCCAGTTACTCGACGTGGATACTTTATCGCGATAACTCGCTCGCTAATCGCGATCCGATTCTGTTTTCGAGAGAGAAGAAAGACAAACGAATGGAAGCGTCGAGTAGTTCACGTTCTCGGCTACGTAAATTATCGGTGCTAGGCGAGAGAGAGAGAGAGAGAGAGAGAGTAACAGAAAACGAGGACTATCGGATCGTGGAATAAATAAAGTAAGTTTTTCATTAAAGACCGTTTAATTAAATTTCCTGGTGCACGTAGATGAAAGAGACGACTGAGATAGAGACAGCGTAGGTACGTATAGAATGAAACAGAAAGATAAAAATAGAAAGAGAGATTGCACTCTAAATGGAAGATGCAGAAATACTTGCCAAGAGACGTTTCGCTTTTCTTACCGTTTCCTTTTCGTTGCTCTTACTTCCCCACACCCCCCGAACCTTTTTTATTCTGGTAAAAGCGAGAAGAATTCCATCGGAAATATCCCAAAAGTTGGAGTCTCGCTCGTTCCTTTCCAAACTACTCACTCGTCGTCGTTCCTACCGATTTCGCCAGTTTTCGCGTTTATCGACTTTGTAATCGTAACGAGAGAAACTGCATCGACCGATTCAATTTCGTTACCGGCGGCAGAAACGCAAGAGGAATCCAGGCAGGCTCGTACAGGGGGTATATTTGAGAATCTAGTTACCGAGTTTGTTCGTTCGGACGATTAATATTACGAAACTTCTCAATTTGCCCGAGCGACTGGGTGGTGGGGTGGGGCGAAGGTTGTTGGGGTATGGATGCAGCAGGCCCGAGGGAGGAGGGGGTGGTGGAAAACAGTGATATCTGAAATCGATAATGGCATGCGGCGTTCGTTGCACTTTCCTCTAGCGAGCGCTAGGTACCCACGCGTACCATGTTACAGTTTGGCGATGTACGATCACCTGCTAATTACTAATCGCGTTAATAATCCTTTGTTTTAGTAACATCCGAAAGTGACCCAAATCTTCAACGGTAAACACGCGTTTCCGTGGATAGCTTCGCGTATTGTTGTTCGAAGTTAAATCATTGAGTAAATGCCACGAGAAGAACTTCCATCATAAAAACCAGTACCGCGATTGTAAATATATATAACTATCTGCAAATATTGTCCGTGATAAATATTAAGAACGATTCGATGGAATTACTTTCTAGAACGAGAGACCCGTGTATGTATTTGTTCTTGTCTTTACCGAACGCAAAGTCTGTAATTGAAAAAGAAACTAGGTTAACAATGAATAAACAAACGTTTAGTCAACGCGGTTAGGTGAAAACAAGAGCGGATAATAGCGGGGGTATATTGTTTGTCTCTCTTTTGATGCACCCCTTGTTTTCCTATAACGACGTTATTGGAAAATCGAGCGGGTATTAAACCGATTACAATTTTAGCGTTGCTTCGAATACAAACGATTATAAAATGTCACCTGCCTTTGCTATATTTCTCTTTATCTTTTCTACCTCTAATCTCTTTTCATTTCTTTCTCCCTTTATATCTTTTTTTTTTTTTTTCATCACTAGAAAATCCAGTCGTTCCTCCTCTACCTTCAATCTCTTCCATGTCGTAATATGCCGAGCACTAAGATCGGTCCTAAAATCCTAAAGTGGCCCTTCCTCTTTTTCTTCTTCCTCCATCGTCGTCAGCCAGAAATAACAATGGCACTTCGAATAATGACGAGCACGGAACGAATCGTTGCGAAGCGATAGACTCGAGATTTACGGGCACCTCCATCATTCCGCTCAATGATGCGTCAAACGCAATCAGACTGAAGATTATCCTGAACGAGGCCCGGAGCTTCGCACTTCCCATAACCATATCCTAGCCCGATAATCCAACCAATTATTATAGCTCGCGCGACAACGCGACGATCGAAAGACGGCCGGGAGTTAGACGAAACGTCTCTGAGAGGAATCATTTCCGGTTCGTCGACTGCGTCGCCCACGTCCTTTCTTCAATGCCTACTTAACTTCGAATTACGCGGAACATTGACTACGTGATTCTTTGCCTTGGGCTATTTCCATACCGACACCATGCGAGCGACAAATCGGTTACATTTTGCGGAAGGAAAATTGATAGGGGATTAAAACGAGATCGTATAAAGTCAGACGGGATTGATTTCCCATCAAATATGTCGGTAAAATGGGTATCGCTATGATACTTTGTTCGGTGTCTCGGTTGATTCCGTTTTGGAAACGTTGCCAAGTATTCCTTCTTGAAGTTAGACATCATGGCTAACTTTTTCGAGCGGCAAACAACTTCTCAAGTTTGATCGCACATGCGTGCGGGACAGTTGACGACCGCTTTAAAGCGACGCAGCTTTGACCGTCCTAGACTTCCACAGCTCGTTGCTGTTTTGTAAACATCGAGTCACATTGTGTTTTACACGTAGTCTTGTTTTACCTCGTGTACACAGAGAACGACGCATCGGTCGAAGTTGTGTGACAAGCGATAACATCTACAGAACTTTCGAGAAATCGTTGAGTGACTTTGGATTACCTACGAGGGAGTAAAGTGGACTCTTATGAGAGGACAATAAATAAAAATGGATCGATAATTCAGAATGAAATTTGTTTAACCCTTTTACCGCTAGCCAGCCGATGAATAATCTTTTGGTTCAATTTTGGTACTTGCGATGTAATTATTTCGTTAGCCGAACACACGTACTTCCAAACGTAATGTAAAAAACTGAGTAAACAGAATGTACGAAATTAGAGCAGAAGGTATTGCAAATTTATAGGAACAAGGTGGTAACTATTCATTATACTAACTGTAACGTGATTACCACGTACAAGTTCGATACGTCAAGCGTTACGTGGCAAAATCTGGAACAGCGATAACGTGTATAATTCGTCACGAAACTACTCTGGTACCCTCGTTAATAGAAAGATTTGTTGTTACGTATTATAACATGCTAATGCGCAATGATTTTCCATTTCTCGCGTGTACTTTTCTGCATGTGATAAATGTAGTAATTTAACGTCGAGAGTGGTGCTTTAAATATGTACATGGAAATATGGTCTATGTTCACATAATTATGCGGGATGGTCAAAGTAACATGATGAAAAGTGCAAACCAAGTTGATAGAAACGTTACGTCGTTGGAGAATTTATCGAAATTGTAAAATATTACATTCTACCGATTTTAATTTAACAAGATACCATCGTACCTCTTACGTCACTCGCTCCAGAGTAACATGCACGTTACAATCTGGATTTGTCTTACGCTTAGCTGACCGTTTTGTCGAAACGTTTTCAATCTCGTAAAAGCGGAGTAACCGAGCGAACTAAACTGATTCCTCGTACTCTGGCCTAATTGGCCAAGCCCCCACCGGGTTATCTACTTCCCTTCTCATCGTATATACGCGAAAGCAGCCGAGGCTGTCCTGCTAGTTTCCAAATCACCCGGCGAATCCGCCTCTAATTAAATCTTCCCTCGAAATGTCGTCTCTCCATTCGCAGAGAGGGCAAAGATTTTTGCCAGGAGTAACTGAGAATATCAATCTGTCGCGATTTAAATGATTAAGAGTATGAGCCGTGCCGCGGGTTAAAGCGGATCCCATGTAGTCAACGTTAAGCCCGACCGTTGTAAAATGTAACATAGATAATCCTACCTCTCTCGTAATTGGAATATTAATAACTTTGCTAGCGACAATTCACAGATTCCCATGCAAGAGGGAAGCGGTACATTTTTAACCAATTTTGTAATAGGTATCTACGGTAGAATGGGGGCGTCACGCCGAGTATCCACTCTCATTATCTTTATCGATACTCCCAGAGAATTAGCCGTTGTTATAGCGAAATTGGGCTACGCGAAGGGAATAATGAAACGGGTGGTCGAGATATTCAAAGATCTGTTACGAAAAGTAGAGCGGTCTCTGTGTCTTCTCTCGCTTTGTGTCGATGACACTCGTTCAAGGTGGTCGAGTACACCGCGATGAAACGCGTTAAACCACGTAGACCTATCGTGAAAGAAAGAGACCCAACCGGTCGATGAAGTCGCGTTAAGGAGGGTGTTCTCGAAGTTTGTGCTAGTAGCGCATGTTAGATGGAAAGTAAGTCGAAGGTAAAATCGAACAGAGAGAGAGAGAGAGAGAATCGATCAAGAGGAAAGGAAAGTAGGCAGAAACTAAATTCGATTCAATCGCGCCGGCCTCGAGCGAGTAACGATGTTAGAGAGTTGGAATCGCGTTAACTATCGAGGCTCGTTGTCCTTGTTGGCTGTAACGACCGGCTTGGTAGACTTGCTCGGATCGATCGACAGAATCCTCTAATTAAATTGCTGACCCTCCCTCTTTCGCTCTTTCTCCTTCCCCGTCTCTCTGTCTTTCTCTTAGACATTCTCCTTCGCCACCTCATCCCCCATTTTCGTAATTAAAAGGAACTTCACATAATTTCTACCATTGTTATTCCTTCCCTTTCCCTTCATTCTATCACCATTTCGCAGCTTCCTGATAGTTTGCTTTCGTCGAGCCGTTTGCCCGACAACAGCTCGAGTATTCCAAGTTATTCGATGGATTCGATGGAGTGCTCGGTGATGAAGTACTAAACGCGAAACATTCGTTGAATTTGGAGTAGCGTGTTTAGTACTGTACAGTTCTGAGAAATAGTAATGCCTCGATTGCATAAAGATCTACCAACGTGAATGTTACAACAAATATTGAAATAGATATTTCAATGAAAGATATTACGACACTACGATGTGTATATTTTAAATAATACCAGTATAAAACCATTTTGTCTCCATTCTTTTAATAACCTTAGGAGCTTAACGAAGCATTCGAGGCAAACACTGGCAACAAAATAAAAAAGGCAGAGACAGAAAAGGCATTCGTTTATCGCTCGAACGACCTTTTTCGGGCAATTCGTCGCATGGCACGATTCGAAGAATGAATCTCGGCGACGGGAATAAACGGCGGATCATAATATTTCTGCGTCCCAGCGGTAGCGAAGAAGGTGGGGGATAGACAGAGAGGAAAGGGAACGACGCTTGCCAAGCAGATTTTCTTGTCGTGGAGCCAACACTGTTGCGTTATACCAGGCTACTTCTATCGTCTCTCCCTGCTTTTCAGTGTATGCGACGGATCTTCTCCGTCGATTTTACCGGCTGGTATGAGAGTTAGGACGCTTGGATACTCGTCCATCGTATCGGATATCTCCGGACTCGTCTCTATCGACTGTTCAAAGTGACTCTTCCTATCCCTCTCTCCTTCGCTCATTCACTCGCTCGTCCTGTATGCCGAGAAACGTACGTAACCTCCTTCTCCTTACCCTTTCAGCGTCTCTATTCCCCCATCGTGACGTGTACACAATCGTGAGCTCGTAATTATGCACGATCGTTCGGGTGTAAACTCCGCGATTCACCACCCTTGGATGCGTGCAAATACAGCGATGCTCACTGCGTGGAACTCTCGATAGATACGCCCCTGATGGCCGGAACCTCTGCTAGAGAAGGTAAATGAACGAGATTAGGTCTGTATATAGGTATATCGCAAACAATATCCATTCTAGCCACGTTTGTCTCGAAAAACAATAATTATTAACTCTACCCATACTTTTCAATGCCTGTCGTATGCCGTAATGTTCGATCGATATCTCAACCTAGGTTATCGGAAAGACGTAATTGTTGTAAACTGTAGGAAGGACGATGCACAAATTTGACACGCTGTCTGCTCACCCTTCGACACGTTCAACTTGATTATATCAGCGGTAGTTTGAACTTGATTAAATCCCTGTATGTAATATATCGGCAGCTTGCTTCGTTCTCGTGTTTATTCGTCGAGAAGAGGGAGTAAGCAGGAAGGGGAACACACGGCTACAAGAGATTGGCTTCAACCGATTTCGAGTGTAATTAGCGTAGAAATACGACTCCACGGTAGGTAATAATGCTCGACGTTATAACACCTTTGAACGCGCATCGTTGGCGATAATGATGTCGACGTTGAATGAAAACGACGACTCGGATACTACCTACTTAGTATTTGTATGCGTATGTTCGTATGTATGTATACATATAACGTTAATTAACGATCATGTTATTTTCTCGAAACGCTTTCGTCAATGACCGGGGATTCAATTAATGTCACGTTTCTGATCAACGTTTCACTTCGAAGCGTTCGCGTTTTCTTTTCCATTATCTCTTCCCGCATCGATTTGTTTATTAATTAAATATGAAATGTTTTTTCATGATCTATGTATCGTTATTATTTATTTCATATTATCGTGTGCTAGTTATTATTCAAATATGTTCTGTATTTAATTAGATCACCGGAACGTAACGGTGTTTTAATTATCTTGGAAGCAGAAACGATCGTTCGGTTATACATATATGTTGAAAATAACGTTGAATCGTCCAAGTAGCTAATATTTACAAATTCGAGGAAGAACCGTGAAACGTCGAGGTAGGGACTAACCTACTGCTGGAAAATGTGGACCACTTAGCAAGTTGGCAAAGCGCCAACTTCAATCCCTGCACGAGCACGGAAAGCTGCCTGCATTCTAAGCGCACCTGGACGACTTCCGTCATTAATAGATTATCCGGCGCGCGTTCGTCTTAGGGTTTGCTACCAATTTGTAATTCTTGTAGCAAGGTTTAGAAGGCTTTCGAATTTTGTCACTCGATATTTTTATGATAATATTAGAGAAATTATCATTTTTGTTTTGTCTCTCATTAATGGTGATATATGGGTGTATGTTTTATTAGTTAATAAGTCTTCGCATGCGATAACTTCATTCGTTCAATACAGGAAACAATTTTAATTTCATTCCTGTTATTTAAGTCTTTTCTTTTACTTCACCATCATATCGGATATATTCCGTGATATTTATAATACGGATCGTTCTACTTTCCGATGTATCCTTTGAAAGAGGATATAAAATACAAAATAAATTTATTTATTTCTATATCTACTTTCAAATATTACATCTTCATGTTTTATGCTTGTAATATTATAACGAGTAGCGAAGTTCTTTTATATTCTTTTGCATTAATCAAATTTTATTTCAGGCAAAGTCGAAAAATGAAAGATTTATGTTACTTAGAAAACGATTCTATTCTGAATGGATTAAATATATGTGTTTATTTTACTAATATCTCATCAATTGCAATTAATAATTAATATTAATGCGTGTAGGTAAATTTGAAGTCATTCACATCATCGATGAGCGATATGACTCATTGTTCATTTTTCTATTTCCAAGGTAGATTATAAATGATTAGGTCCTTCTCGTACTTACTTTGCTATTTATCAGAGAGATACACATCGTACTTCTGCCCTGGGTGCGAGGTTTAATAACGATGCTTAAAAAATTACACGGCGACTCACCTGTTGCGTCAAAGTAGATTCGTACAGTATTTTACTTAATCCTCCAGCTAAAGAAAAGCTGGTGAAAGGCTCCCCATGATCCATGCTTTTCCCGAGGTGTTTAATACCGCGCTTAATATGACTTCTACCTTCGAGCTTTTTAGATGCACAAATCTTGTTTTCTTCGAGCACGTTTTCACGCGTAAATACGCACGAGAGACAACAAAAAATAGGTCTTCGAGCTTTTACACAAATAGAGAGAAAAATAGCTCATGATTTTCTGCGACTCTTATTTCAAGGATCGACAAATACGTGGTTCGTTTGAAAGCGTCCAACGAGGCACCATTCCCAAAGGACTCTTTCAGCTTTTCTAGGTTAATGAATAGAAGATTCAACGAAATAATACAGCCTCTGGAAAGGCAAGATAATCCATAAAACACGAACGCGCGTAATATCGGTTATCGATTGGAAAAGTAGTAGCTCATCATCGCGGTGTAGGAAAATACAAGAGAAAATGAGAATAAGAGAGAGAAAGAGAGATAGTTGCGTGCCAATTCAGTCACACCTGCTTCCCATCGTTTCTTCCACCAAAACCCTGCTTTCCCTCTTCGAAATACCCTTCCTTTGGACTACCCTCGAAGAAAATCTGCCTGGGAGATTTTCTTTCCAACCCTCGCAGCTTCTCTTTTCTTCTCTGATGTTTTCCTTTCTCTCTCGTTTCCTATCTTCTTTTCCTCTTCTTTTCCGTTATCTCTCATTTTTCGAGTTTTCCTGTACCTCCCAACGTGACTATCGTCACTCGTACCACCCTCTCCCCCACCCCGGTTCTTCACCCCACCACCTTTTTTTCTCTTTCTCTCCATCTTTCTGTCTCTCATCTCGGAGTTTGCGCTGCAGAATCCGCTTCTTCGCCTCCCTTCAATCAGCCTCTTCCATATTTATGCGCCGACAGGCGCTCTACCAAGAGAAAATTTTCCGCGGAGTTCAAAGCGGACTACATTATGTTAATCTGTCGGGGTGGGTGCGACACCGGCACGAGGACTGCACGACTTTAACGTAATTATTAATCACAATCCACGATGATGGCGACGGGAAAGGATTGTACGTCCCTCTCTCTTTCTATATTTTTTTTCTCCTTTTCCGCACTCTCATCTTTGCGGTCACACTAAAATATATTATCCGAAAGAATTTTCTACTCTCGGCTTTCACGCGTTACGGATTAAGAATATTACATTTTCAGATCTCATTCTTTCTATCTCTATGTTTTGTTGGTTTCATAGAACGCGAGCGAAATTTCATACACGGAAATTAAGGTAAAGGGTTCGTGCGTAATGACTTAGGAAATTTTACTGTATAAAATACCACAGCTTGGAAAAACATTGTAATTCGTTACAAAAAATCGACTTGGCGATCGTGGGGTAAGAAAATAACGCAGAAAACATTTCTTTTAATCTTTCATTACGATAGAGCTACCTGGTACAGTTGGATCGATTTTGTTCTTTTTGGTTAAAATGGACATCCACTGTGTTAAAGGAGAGATTGAAATATTTAATGTATCATTTTACAAGCCATTTTCATATCATACTCGGTTGTACCAATGGGTTCAGATATTTTGTGTTCAATGCGTTTTATGCAATTCCACGAATGAATCATGAAATCGTACTTGACTCTTCGCTGCTCTTTACTCTCAAATTATTATATATATATATATATATATATAATAATTAAGAGAAAGATATATATATATATATATATATATATATATATATATATATATATATCTTTCTCTCCCTTTTTGATGAATTCGTTATTCGTTCTCCCTATTTGCAACGAGCGAGTTTACGTTACGAATGCGAGAGCATATTGAGACGTAAAGAGGCTTCCTCTCTCAGAGATTGTCGGTAAATAAAGCTCTCCCTTTACTACCAAGGACAGATTTTAAATTAATACTCTTAACGGAATATCATATACCGCGGAAACGGCTCTCTGGTTACCGATATAATTTCTTAAGCACTCGAGCATCGCTTCCACGTATATACGGAAGATAAACATTGTATAAACCTTTCCCAGAGCCATGAATATCATATTTATCTTGCACGCAATTTTTTTTTCTTCTTCTTTACTAAAACTCACGCATATTCAGCAAAACTCTGGGAGAGATCTCGTTATCATTTGATGGAGTGTGTGTTCGATATGGTATACAATTTTTTAATAATAACCTCGAGTAAGCTTGTACTAATCTTTTCGATGTCATATTCCGATTACGTTCTATGTTGTTAACCGAATACCTTTATTTCTTACAATTTTTTATATTTCTGTGAAATCATCGCGAAACCGCATCAGATCACGATTCTTTAAATAGGTATTTGTTCGTCCAATTATATTTTCATTTCGTCGAACTGAAAACATGTTGAAGAGCATGTATACAGGTTGTTTTCGAAATTGTGTTATAAGCAGCCAGGAAATGAATCCTCGCGTAAAACTGAGTCGAAAATACACAATATATTTGTTACGTACGCAGCTTTATTTCTGAGAAAATCGAGTTTGAAAATTCGTTAAGTACACCTGCAGCTAGGGAAAATCCGCTTAACTCGAAAGTCTGATTCGTAGTCGCTACTGCTGCAAATACTTCTAAACAATACTTATTAAAATATTTTAATGAATGATAAAATATGAAGAACAATAACTGATTTATTTGAGTAATTTAGAAATGTTAGAAATATCGTTCTGTATGTTATAGGCAAATTTTTGATAAAACAAAAAAAATATTCTACCGAGGAATCACCCTTCCCTCTTTCCCTGATATTAATAATTTACTTTAGTATCAAATTATACTATATTTCAATGCACGAATCGTTTAAAACCGTAGTTGCTGATGTATAAAAATGAACAATATAGAAGTGAAACTATCATTTTATATTTTATGTATAAAATAAATACGTTCAGGGTATCTACTCGTTTACCAAAAGAAGCATGAACATTTCGAATATCACTATAAGAATTAATAATAAATTCTATTGACTTCATTTACAACCATTACCCAACAATTTCAATAAACCAATCTTAACTTCAAGATCAAAAGAGTGAAAATTATCTTCTAATATTTATCCTATTCGATAAGTCAAATCCAGGAGAGGAATATCCATGTAGGTATCTATCTGGTAAACGCTGAGAAGATTAGTCTGGTACGTCGACGTTGAGCTAATAATGCAACGAAGGCCGATGCCTCGTCGCGCCCAACCCTTTCATTGTTATTATCTTAATACGATGGTGTAAGGTCTAGTACCGTCTGACCCGCTCTCGGTTTAACGAGATTAGCATAATACCGCGAAGCCCTTCTCAGAAGTCTGTTCTCTCTCTCTCTCTGTCTTCTCCCTTCGTGCCCTTCAACCGCTACCACCCACCACCCTCTTGCAACCGGTAAGCTCGTGTCTAACAGGGACTCGTCACGAGAGTTCTGTCGCTCTCGACTCGTCACACCTTATGCACACGTATACTACCAAGATACACGTACAAAATCTTCTTTTTTGTAGTAATAGGTACATATTATAAAGTATTATTAACATTTTGTTTATAACATAACGTTGGAATATTTCGAGAAAAGCATGCGAAGCACTTAATTTAGAATATCTTTAATTAAATGTGCGAGGGGGTAACAGATAGGAATGGAGAAACGTATCTACATGGGACGCAACGTGGAAGTAGAAAAATTTTGGGGAGAAAGAGAAGTTCGTCGAGAAAGGTTTTGCATACATAATGCAACAGGGTGATGGTAGTGGTGGTCGGTAATGTTGCATTCGTAGAACACGGTCCATTTATTCTTTGACCGGTATTTAAAAGTGGCCTCTTGGCAAATTAATTTACTAAATCCATCTCGTCTCCTGTGCAACCGACCTGTAGGGAAAATAAGAGGGCGCACGCGCTTCTACAACCGGCCAAACCGACTGTATTTCAGTAGATGACGGTAGTAGTCGTGGTAGCAAGGTATGAGTAGTAGTGGTAGTCCATTCCATTGCTTAAATTATTCATGGCTTGCGGGACACTTTGCTAAAATTAGCGTGCCGGCCATAATGTTAATGAATTTTTCAGAGCCAGGGGAACCGGCTCTCGAAAGTGCGTGCTCGCGCGAAGCGTGCCCGACGCGCGTGTGTAATTACATCCCCGTGGTATTCTCGAATGCACGACGATATACCCACGTGCGTTCGTGTCTCCATGTATTTGTTTGTCTATAGGAATTTTAGGGTTAGCCATTCTTTCGTTGTTTTTCGTTTACGCCTCGTTGGACGATAACAGCAACGTTCGTGTTCTATCTCAAAAGCTATCGCTAAAAATACCAATTCATTCTCCAGACGTTCAACGATCGTGTAATTAAATACTCTACTGTCTTCGTCCCCTCGTTAAATATTTTCACGAGAAAACTTTGTAATTAATACGGCTTTTATCCAATAGCCAGATAATCGGTGGTCTTCGTTATAAACGGGGGATTACGATTTAGTTCTCTCATTTAAATCTCGAGGGAAATGAGATTTCGAGTTTTTAACAACAACGTGGATACCTACTCGAGACGTTTCGAGGACGGACGAATCCGAAAGAGGCGGGTGTACTCTCATGCGCCTCGTTATTCATTTACGCTGCATTTTTTCTCGCGCGGTTTTCGCGGTATGCAACAACGGTGGTGCGTATGTTTAATCTTCGCGAACGAGGACGAGTGGTAGGAAGGTAGAGAGTAAGGGGTTAGGGTAAGGATGGAAAAGGAGAGAGGAGGTCTACCTGTGCAAAGAATATCATATACTACTAAATGGCACGAGTTATTTGCTTTTGGCTCGGCGCGTGCGTTCGCGTATACCTATCACGAGATTATGAATAAAGTACGTATATTCATGCAAGGGATAACAAATTACGTTATATCCAGGAATGCTGTGGATATCTCCGAGTTCACGGTATCATAGGATGCGTTTTTTTGTTTATTACGTCGCTCTCGAAGCATCGCAATTTGTCCTTTTAACGGTGTCCCTCTTCTCTTTCTCTCTTTGCTACTTGTTCACGCGCAATGCATTTCTGTTTCCAGAATATCTGTGTAGCTATATTTTCTTCCTCTCCATCTTTTTTCGTTCTGCTCCTCCTCTTCTTTCACTTTTGCACGCGGGTACCATTAAGGTCGTCGCACGAAAATCGTCCCTCGTTTTCAGCGAGATTAAATTTCCGGAGTTAATCCCACCCGACGGACTCTTAATTCGATGCCTTGATTCGTCGCTCTCTTTCTCTCGTCTAGATGCGCCGTATCTTCACGGAAAGTGTCTCTTAATTCTAATGAGCGGAACGACGGACAAATAATCGCTCGAATTAATTGCGCTATTGTGCTTCTCCTATTCCGATGAATTTCGTGGTAGTACTCGATACGTAAAGGTGTATTAAGTTGTTCGATAAATTCGTGCCGATTTTCCATACATTTATTCCTGATAAACGAGATATGTTTTGAGAAAATGCAAGTTTCAAATTTTCAGATGAATGGAGAAAGGTGATAACTTTCTTTAACAATTAGATACATCAAGACTTAGGACATCAACGAGTACTTTGTATATTTTTTGTTTACAAATTTGAACATCTCATTACAAAATATAAAACAGAATTCTTTTTTTCGAGTGGGAATGGAAGAAAATTCGTTCTCAAATTGACTATTGGAAAATATTTAAACGAATAGGTAGGCGAACATTGCACCGTAATGTCACAGGTTCCTTTGTATTAAAAACTGTTTTGAAGGCTCGACCTTCGTGGCGACGCGTAGACAAGTCAGTTTATAAGCGACAATCGAAACAAGAAGTCGCGTATCTTTCCGTGGAATATTTAATTTAACTTTGCTTGTAAGGGTTTTTGTATCTTTGAAATACATTTTTTTTTATTAAAAACCAAGATCTGTTTAAAATTGGATAGAATTCCAATATTAAGAAATGAAAAGAAATGCTTCACCTGAAACTAATTGTTTACATACTCGATCAATCGAAGAGAAGAAAATATCCGTTCCAAAGATAAAGATCATGTTTTATTCTCGAACCAAAAGTACAATAAATCGAAAGCTCGAGGGCGTCGCACGTCAGAGCCATCGTTTTCGTAGGGTGAAGCTCGATCTGTGGATTCGCCCTCGCGGACCGACGGCCGATGACGCGAGATAAAAAAGTTACAAAAGGAGAAACAGATACTTTCGAGGAAGAGGAAAGAAAGCGGAGGTGAAGTGCCCCTTTTCCACGGTGTCAAGAAAGAACCGGCAAGAGGATATACTCGAGCTGAAGTATGTACCTTTTCACGCCTAACAAAGGTCGCTTCACGTCGAGTTTCCTTAATCGTGGAAAAGCGTTCGGATATTCGATCTTCGAAGAGGGGAGAGGTTCGATCCACCGCTTCGAAGAAAATGCTTCTTCAAGTTCGCCAAACTTGACATTTGAGATCGATTCACCGTAGCTATCGAGTAGCTGATCGAATTTATAGAGAAGGAATCCTTTTTCACGATTGAGAGACTCCGTTCGATCGTATCGACCTTTTCCTTCGATTACGAGCTAGCTTCTTAATATAAAATTAATTAATAAAAAGACATTGTTTCGAAGGCAACGATATATACATAAGAACATTCTATCGATTACTTCTTCTTCCTAATGCTTCGCAAAGACGAAGACAGCTAATTTTCTTCGATATTAAATCGTACGTTTCCACGATCGACGTCGAACAATAAACGAATGCGTGAGCGGGCACTAGACGCGAGGACAACGACGATATCTCCTCGAGCATCGGATTCCCCATCGAGTATTACTTGTACGAAGAAACGGGCAATTCCCGGGGGGTATACGACGGCGGCGAGCGACATCAACTTCCACTTCCATTCATCAATTATTTACCCTCCCCAAGCGACTGTCACGAAGGAGTCCATGAATGCCATACTGTTATCGTCCGACGGAACGACCGTGCCATTGGACGAGTCGAACCGTTTCCACGAACGATCCGCGTTAAATTATTTACTTTTTTTATTTCCTTCCATTCCCTCTTCTTTTTTTCTTCCTCTTACGTGTCTACAATTTGCGAAATTTCATATTTACATGAAATAGCACGAAAGAAATTGTTTTTCGTATAATTCGGAACGAAAATAAGCATTTCCTACGGAATCATGGATTTAATCCAGTACTTGAGATAGGGTTCGTAGAAGAAACAGGCTCCAGGTTTCACGAAAGCGTTCCATACTTCTTCTTTTTGCCGAAGTGTTTTTCTAGGGCTCGGGAGAAGAAGGAAAAGCGAAGTGGTTGACATATTGCGAGGCCAGGATGATCGACAAGGTGGCACTCGAAGCGAGAGACCCGAGAGACTCTCCAACGACGTTCCGAGAGTCCTAAACGGTGGATCACGATAGTGGAAAGGACTAGGAGAGGTGGTGTACGTTTATTTCAGCGTGTGTCTGTGTTAGAGAGAAAGATAGGAGAAGAAAGAGAAGGGTGGCTTGATTTTCGTCGGTCTCGAGAAGCACCGACGCCGCGAGCAGGAAATAGGCAAACGAGATTTAACCCAGGGGTGGTTCTCTTTTATAATGAAGACCGATGACAGCCGGGGCCGAGCTCCGGTACCAGTTCCCTCCCTCTCTTTCTCTTGAAAATGGGAGGGGTGTCGAGCCAACCCAGTAAGTTGTTGGTTAGGATACGCCAAGGCTACTAGCCGAGGCCATTCATCCTGATTAGATGCGGTCTCCCGCGGGAACGAGTCGGGAATCTCTTGGTTGACGTGCCGGAGTTATTCGCCGGCCACTGGAAAAAGGGTACATCAGGAAGCTCTCCATCGTGCTAACTCGTCCAGGAAAAGAGAGATGGATGATGAACCCGTGGAACAAATCGTCCATCTTGTTTCTTTGGATAGCCTTAACAATTTATTCGATTCCGTTCAATTTTTATAGTCACCACTTTAAACTCTGTTATAAATTAATATTAATATTTGATAAAGTGTTACGTTGTTAAGATGATGATAAAAATATGTAGTGCCCTTTTTTAAAACTTGGATGACCTCGAAACCTCGAAAAAAATGGCCTTGAGAAAAATTGGTTCCCTATAATAATATTTGTTCCTTCGAACACAATGTTTTTTTATCATACAAACTAAGCGAGATATTCACGATGCTGAAGTTATATAGGACACCCTATACACACAAATCAAAATTGCGAGCTTATTTAGTACAATCAGATAAAAACCGAACCAATAAGAAATGCAATACGAAACAATTTTTTTTTTGTTAACTCTTGTCAAATCAAAATTGTATAAAAACAAAATTGAGTATAGTCGTATTTTAAATGATATCGTCGTCGTTTTAACCACGTTACCGGGCTGTCACACCCCGGGACTTTCACGGCCTACAACCGATTTCACGGGGAACTCTCGAAAAACAATAACGTGCCGTTGACTTTGAATTTTCCGCGGTAGGGAGCCCGACGTTATTTCGCTCCCGTGAGTCTAGCGAGTCCTGGTCGGAAGGACGGATGCGAGGGTGAGAAAGAGAGGAATAAGGAGAGCAAATTCAACGAGAGAGAGAGAAAGGGAGTGAGTTTGGCTTTCCAACCGTATTATTTCCCCTGCGGCACTTTCCAGTCTTCCGTCTCTCCCGCATGTCGTATCAGGAGAAGAAGAAAAAGAGAGAGAGAGAGACTGCACGGGCCCACCGCGAGACGGCAGAGTTACGCTCACGACTTTTCCACTTGTTTCTCGGACGAAGCGAGAAACAAGGAGGAGCGACGGAAGGAAGAAGAAAAAGTGGGAAAGAGGAAAGTAATAGGCGGTTGGAGGACGTGGAAAAAAATGAGAACCGAAGCGAAGCCGCCGCCAACACAGGCCGGTGTTAACTTTCGGCACTTTCAAGTTTGATGGGATTCTCCTTTTCATTCTTCTTTCTCTCTTTTTCTTCTACCAGGAGGAGGAAAGCCTCTGGTGAGGAAAATGGAGGTTTTCTCTACGACGCGATATTACACGGGTTGTGAAAGAGAAAGGAAGAAAAGAAAGACCGGATCCCCTTACATATCACATAGTCCTGCAACTTTGTCGTCTCGGCTATTCTCGCACTTCCTCCGGCGTGTATCAACGAAAGCTTCTTTGAAACTACGTATATGTTTAAAAAGGACACTTTTTTGGACCCCCACAGAAAAAAGACTATAACTTAGAAACGAGCCAAGTAGATATATATGTATATTCTAGACTTTTAAGAACGAAGTAACAGCTTTCTTACCACTGATACTTTTGATATCTTTCTTATCCATAAAACGATTTATAGGTTCACCCCATCGACCTGACCACTCATGGATGATTATAGCTCCTGGCTCGAATTTAATACGTCGCATCGTATCGATCGATACAACCCCGCAGAAAATATTGCTTGGTATCTGCTCCACTCGCAAATGCGATTCCGATGGGGAACCACTTACGAACGAATTGCCATAATGCACGAATCGATACCCACGCGGTTCTAATTTACATACGTAAATGTGATAACGCTGATTATCCTCGTGAAATCATTTCGGACGAAGAATCACGAGCCGGCTGCTAGGACCACGGTGAAATATGCCTCTGTATTCCTAACGAGCGACGAATATGCGGCCACGTTAGTGATATTACGTTTCCAATTATTACGCGAGTTTAATTAAATCAATTAATATCGAATCGAATTCATTATTGGTCTTGAGTCGAGTTAGATCGTTTCGTTAATTTGTTTTTCGACGATTTGGTATCGTTGAATCTTAAACACTTAGATATAATCCGTGGATAAACTTTGTAATCGGATAGACTTTTTTTATTCGGACTTCTATTTTCGTTAATGCAACGAAACGGGAGAAGGTTAACCTGGTTTTCACGAAACGGAGAAGCCGTTTTTGTATATAACGTTTAACGGAATATATTTACAAACAAAAAAAAACGAAGGTAGAAAGGATACAACAGGAAAATCGTGCACACGCGCGCATTTAACGGCGCACCATGGTACGTCGTTGTCGTCGTTGTAGTCCGTGATAACCGTACAAATCCCTCGTGGTTTTATGTTTTATTCGTCGCGTTTCATCAGCAGATTTAATATCACGAGTGTTGCTACAAACGATGTAGCAACAGCTGATATTCCCGTAAAATTGGCGCGAGCTTGCGAGCGTTTGCACGAACCCAGCCAAGCCGCTTAAAAACTAGTAAAAAGTAAAACGGAACGATCCGGTGTTTCTTGGTGCGCGGCACGTGTCGAAAAATTTCGCAAAAATCCGAAAAACTTTTGCAAAATTCACTGGAGCTATCAATTGTGCATCGTATAAAATTGTTACACGTTCTTCGTGATTTTTTTCGTGTATCCTGATTTACCTATATTAATATAAAATTTAATTGTTTGATAAAATCGTTGTACTTATATCTAAGTGTAGTTATAATTCACCGACAAAATTGTATCAACGTTCGAGATACAAACATATCAAATATTAATTTTCTATGAACAAGTCTAAATATAACTAATCACTAAAACGCAAACATTTATTTACGCTGATCGAATGGTGATATTTTGTAGGTAACACGGCAAAATAATGTTTGGTTAATCGAATTTGACATATTTTTCTATTTATTAAAATGTTTGTGTTGGTTTAAACCAAATACTTTAGAAATTTGTATTAATACACGTCCTGGACACATCAAAGTGTGTCGATCGGTCGTACAGTCGAAGCAAAGTCGACATAGTATAGGAACTAGTTCTTGCTAACTTCTCGTCTACCTTAAATCTGGTTTAGGAACCTACAGAAGATAGGTACTCGCTCGTCGAGGTGGAAACTTTCGTCGTTAAGTAAAAGCTCGTAGGACTCGCCGGTCTTCTCATCCTCTCTCTCTCTCCTTCTTTTCGTTATCCTTACCTCTTTCCTCTGTCTATCTTTCAGTCTTCTCTCCATTCCTTAGAAAGTCTTTCACGAGCGTACAAATCATCGTCCTTGCGCATTCTTTACAAAATTATTTACGATACTTTCCCACGTACGATAAATGCATAAATTCATTTGACTTGATAAAGACTATGAAGATAATATTTTATTCACGAGAATCGTTTGAATTTTTAAGTACCTAACTATTATACCGAATTTACGTAACATATTCAGAGTATTGTAATCGGGGTAGCTACATTTAAAAATATAAATTTTAGAGATATTATTAGTGAGTCTAATTTGATTAATGTTCTCACTCAAAATAACGCTACTTAAAAATTAATATTTAAAGCCATGTTTCTCAATAAAACGGAATAAAAATTATACCGATAATCGGATACTCGAAGTTGGTAGGACGATTTAGTGGAACTCCTCTCAATCGTTTTTAAGCAAATGTCTCTTGGTATTACCTATGCTGGTCCAATTGTAATTAGCATCTCGATTAATGACAAAAAGCGACACTAACGAAGCGTCACGTTGATTCCTTTTTGCCTCCCGTTTCCATTTGAGTTCGCACATTCGGAACAGCCGATTCAGCGGTCGACAACTATCCCTATCGATGTTCTCGTTTTGCTTCGAAATTTAACATCTCTCTTTCTCTTTCTTTTTTCTCTCTTTTCAACAACTGCTCCTACCATCACGTTCGTATTTTTTTTTAATGCACGCGCGAGCGCACATAGACGCATGCATAAAACATCGGTACGCGGAGGACGAACAAAAGCGCTTTTTAAAACGAATTTATTGCCACGCACCACGAGCTCGCTAGTAGTACAGCATTCTCTTTCCTTTAACCAGCAGCAGCCCGTCCTGTGGCCGCAACCCCCGCGACGTCCCTTCTCGAAAGCCAACCCTCGTGGCCTCGCGACGAAACCCCCAGCACACCAGTCTGGACATTTACGAGTACGTCCCTCGGCATTTTAAGCTCGTTCTTCTTCGGCAGTCTGCGAGAAGCTACAACAACCCCTCGTTTGTTTCGTTAATATCCACGAAGAACGCGAGACTAATCGATCCTTCGGTACACGTGCTTGTTCAACGAACTACTAATTTCGTCTATTCTGAAAACATCATTAAGTGTTATTAGACAAAAAGGGGAATCAATTTTGTAAACGAACTCCAACCTTTATTATCCTGGGGATTAAAGCCATTATTCTATAAATAATATTTACTAGAAATTGTCCTAATAAAATTTTTTTTAAAAATTCTACGTAATCGTCCAGGTTTATATACAGGGTGTATCCGACCAACATGCGGTGAGCTATATCACGTTGTAGCCAGGAATAAATAGAGTCGAAAGAAGTCATAAAAGTTAACATAAGGTAGGTAAGTTTACGAGTTATTAATTAAAAAAGATAGGGCAAATCACGACGCGCGGAAGCACTAGGCGGCGGGCCACGGCCCATGCTAGTCTAGCGGCGCGTGGCGAGTGGCGAGCGGGCGGGGCGCCCGAGCCGACTACATACGTGGGAGAGGGGCGGTCGGGAGGAGCTTTCCACGAAAAAGTGACAAGCAGTGGGGCATTAACGCTCGAGCATGGGCCGTGGCTCGCCGCCTAGTGCTTCCGCGCGTCGTGATTTGCCCTATCTTTTTTAATTAATAACTCGAAAACTTACCTACCTTATGTTAACTTTTATGACTTCTTTCGACTCTATTTATTCCTGGCTACAACGTGATATAGCTCACCGCATGTTGGTCGGATACACCCTGTATAGTTTATTACGTTAAGGCCCTCTACAAGCGAAAAATATGCACTAAATAATAATAAACGGAATTGTGAAAGAGAAAAAAAGGAAAATACCAAGCAACTCTTTGTATTATCATCGTAACGACGGAAACATCGTCCAATCGCAGTCAAGACCATCATCCCGCACGAGTAGTACGCGTCTAGCTCGTTACACCCAGTCTGAGGAGAGTAAGCAGCAAGCACGAATTTGCGGAAACGGCTAAATTCGTTTGCAGGTTAGGGAGAAGATGGACGATAGTAGGTAACGTTACAGTTGAGAGTCGACCTCCCGGTCGACTGGATTCTCGTTTGTGACAAGGCAAAGGCACATCGCCCGCTGAACCAGGAACCACGTTCTACGTATGTTGTTTCGAGCTTCGTTGAAGAGAAAGAGGAGGAGGTTAACCGACGTTTTAGTCGCGACGGAAGGTAAAACGGCCGTTTGTTCCGTTCTTCCTTCTTCCGCGTATCGACGAAGAGATGAGAAAATTAGGGTGCGAAACCGTGACGTTGCTCCTTCTACGAAAACACCCCCTGGTTCGACGAGCACGGAAAATTAGGGGCGTCGGAGTATAGTAAATTAAGGTGAATCTCAAGATCGATGGTTTTGACGCGTTTAGAGCCTAGGGAATCTCTCGTGGTTGGTTCGTAGATTTTGCAAACTTTATTTCCAACGTGAAGTTGTTTTTTTATTAATCTTTATCAGATGAAGCAATAATGTTCAGTTGATAATATATTATGTGCACAATGTACAAATTTGGAATTCTTTTTTACAGTTTAATTTTACTTTAATATGACGGTAGTAGTCAAGATCATTCTTTGTTTACGTGTTAATTTTATTAAATAAATCGATACAAAACTCGAAGATAATTTGGTAGCTTAAGTTTATAAAAAATCTTTCTTTATTATGCCAGAAATAAAAAAAAAATATATATCCTTTCCAACATATCCGAGATTTCTTTTCAAAGAACTCTTCTCTAGAGGAACGATAGAGCTAAGGATATATATACATATAAGCATAGCATAAGAATTTTTCGTACGTCTACTTGGAGTGGGACGAGGGTTGCTCGAAGAGGAGGGAGAATTGGCACGCGAAAATGAAATTGGGCAAGAAGAGCGATGAAGTGTCAGAGAATATCGCATCAGGATTACGTGCTCTCCTAGGACGACAGAGTGTATGACAGATAGAAAATAGTGTGTCTTTGGCTCGTAGGAAACTCGTATACCTACAACATCCATGGTAGTCTGTAGGCATCACCGTAACGAGACGATCTTGGAAATGACTTGTCCAAAATCGAAATAATAGAGTTACTTTCTTCGCACGAAGCAGATATCATTGAAAGGGAAAGTAAGTGGCCGAAAAAAGAAAGAAACAAAGGCAGACGAACAAAATGGACGGTAAAGTCCAGTGGCAAAAAGAAAAGGAAAGAAGAAAAAAAAAGGAAGAAAAGATAGGAATCCTCGGTTCGTACGTGTTTCACGTTCATCCATCATGAGCTGACAAGCCGTGTAGCCCGAGCTGCCACCGTTCCATCACCCACCCACGCTTAGATTATCTGTACACCTACTGTCCCTTGGTAACATACCGAGACAGCTCGTTGTGTGCCTCTCTTATCGTTTCCCTTCTTAATTTCAAGGTCGACCGACGAAAAATAGGCAAGCTAGCTAACGTCGTTCGTGGGATAAAAAATCGACGAAAAATGTATTCATATAGTACATGTAGGTATGCAAGAAACGAATTCCATTTCGTAGATTTTCGGTGCAGCAAGTACAGGTAGAAAAGAGCATAAAGCTTTTCAACGCGTCCTCGTCGGCTTTTCCAACCAAACCATTCTTTTTTTCTTTCTTTTCATTCCACGTTTCTCTCATCGTGTTTACCCGGTAAATGTATCTCTCGAAAAGTTCCACCAGACATACCTTTGTTCGCCTGATCACGTTTTTCTTTATAAAACTTTGAACAAACGAGGTAAGAGAACACGACAGAGGTAGGTACACGGTAGCTGCTTGAAAGATACATTTTGATTTTGATCGTTTCTCTTTTTATTCAGCTACGATCGAGGCATAATAATAATCTCCTTGTACGACATGATATAAGTATTGTACATTTTTTTGCATTTTCTCTGTCAATAGGAATACATGATGTCTAATATTATGTTCGTCGCGTACATGGGAAAATAACTATCTCGGGGTTTTCAGTTTACTTCGTCGTCGTCCCGAAGGATGAAGCGAGTCCTTGGAAATACACTCTTCGTATTCAGATTTACTCACCCTCTTTCCCTCTCTCTCTCCAACAAAGTGTAATCAGTGCCAGCGCAATTCATTTGCCGGAGTAGTACATTCTCCTTGAATGAATCGCTCCACCTCGTAGATTATGCCGTAAAATTTCTGCCGCTCCTGTTTTCGGGATAAATCGAACGTCTTCCTTTCAACTTCGTCTCGTCTTACCCCAACCCATTCTTTGAATCCTTCTCGTCGCGATATTACGCATTAAATTCAACGTCGCGAATCGATAGCTAAGGAAAAGACACGATGGGTAGGAACGTTTCGATAGCAGCAGCAGCAGTGGCTTGAAACTTTTATACCCCGATACGAAACGAAGGAAGAGTGTAAAGAGAGAAAAAGAGAGAGGGATGGAGGCGTCGTAAATATAGCTTACGGGCTCAAAATGTAAAATAATGAGAGGATCCTGTTAATATTTATAAGTGAGCATATGCGCCAGGGCCATTTTCGAAATAAATGGATACAAATGTAGCCCCGTGCGAGAAGCACGAGCTCACCGGGAAGTCTCCTTCTCCTTCGAGATGATCATCCTCCGTTCTGGAGCATTAATTTCTCGCTAGTGGTTCGTAGCTATCCCCGAGATGAATTCAGGACGATTCAAGAGAGAGAATCAGTGAGAGAGAGAGAGAGAGAGAGAGAGAGAGAGAAATTTGCGGGATAATTATCACGATGTTGGGTGATTCGATATTCAAATACTACACGAGTGCTGAGAGAGAGAGAGAGATGAGTGGAAATGATTCTCGAAAAGCTATTCGTTCTCTGTAAAATCGTTTCGTACTCGGATACACGAATCGGTCTCTGGATATTCCTCTTCGATTCCGAAGCGTAAATTGCTTTCGCGTTGAAATCGAACAATTTGTTTACAGAATAGACGCTCTCTCGTGCAATGACGGCGCGGGCGTGAATGTAGTTCATTTATACGACGCTATGATTTGTCACGCTACGATCAGCTGTTCATATTAAAGCGGGGGTGGGAGGGTCTTCGTTCGGTTAGCGTTGCGGATAAAGAGCGGCGGGCACGAAATCATACATTTATTTAAATTACTCTTCGCGTGGCAAAATTTGTTCGTTCTCTCGCGGGAGCGTGCCCTTTTCAACGAAACGCTGCACTTTTCGTATTTTTCAAGCCCGCTCTTTATCGTCGATACGATCGATCGTTGATTTTGGTCGACTTAACGCAAGAAAAAGAAAGAAGAAATGAAATGCTCGTAGGGGGTGGTTACCGGTGGGATGGTCTCTCACGCGAGAAAGAGAGCAGTCAAAAACTCGTCGGAGATTGTTTGCACGTATATACATGCATATATATCTAGTTATATGCATGTAAACATGGTGATCCGTGTGCTCTATGTGCGTGGCTCTCAGCATGCATGCCGTACAAATAGGGTTGGATGATGGATACGATAAGCTGTCTAGATAGCGGGCGAGGGTTATTTTCAATACATCAAGTCTGGTTAGCTCGCAGCGAGACAAAACCAGCGGTCTTGTACGTTGAAATCGTGCGAAATCAAAAGAGAGAAAGTTATAGTATTTTTGGAACGTGCTCGAAATGGAAAGGACGGAACTTCTGTACTCTTTCTCGGTCATCGAGTAAACGAGAGAGAGAAGTCGTGATTAATTAACCGCTCGTTGATTAGAGACATCGTTGGAAAACGTAGTGTCCGTCGACCTTTCTCTTTGATTAGCGACAGTTTCGTTTTTATTGTCGCTACAAGCTCCTTCGCTACCGAAGAGACGAGAGGGAAATTGAGTTTGCGACCGCGGCTTTCGCGCGCGCGAACATAGAGAAAAAGAGAACGGGAGAGAGTGGAACGAAGAGGGTGTGGGAGAGTACGAGCGTACATGCCCAGCAATTCGTAGAAAGTACACGAAAGGGGAACGTGATCGAAATTCGATAACGCGCGATTTCGCGCGCGCGAGAGAGAACCTTTTTCTACCCGCTGCGCTACGCCCGTGTCTTTTTATTTTTCTTCCAAGCGAGTTCTCGCCCGGTCTATGATCGCGACTTCGAAGGCTTTCCCGTTCCGTCGACGCCCTGTTAATCGATAGGTGGCGTCCTTAAATTCTTACCGAACACTCATAGTTTTATTATTATTATTATTTTATTTTAACGGGTACTTTGATAACTAATTAACTAACTAACTCTGATACATTACACTGCCACCCATGGCTATAGACTTTAATATATAATCCGTATGAATAGTATATGAAACATAAAATCATAGGAGAAGAATGAAAACAGAATACCGGTTACATATACGTGAAAGCAAAAATATATTATTACTATTTTTATATTTGCTAGATTGTTTAGAGATAATTGTTTAAAATTCTAGTTTGCTTGAAACAAATCATCAAGAGAAATTCTATATAAAATTGATTTGTTCATTTTCTGGGAATTATCCCCATCTTTAAATTATTAAAAAAGATTTTAGAAGATTTTTCTTTATTATGATTTTGTGATAAAATTGAAAAGCCTTCCCGTGCTACTTCCATCACCAAAAACTTTGTCGGACGAACTCGTTGTCAGTCAGCACGTAGCTAGAAGGTAAGAGAGGAAAAACAAAGAATTTTCTTGGACAATATGCCGCAAGTTCAGACTTTCGGGAAATAAGGAAGAAAAAAAGAGGAGAAAGGACGTCTTACTCGACGAGACGTCGCATCAGATTCCCATATATCACGTCCAACTTGAGAAAAGCTTCTCGGCATGTTGGGTAACTCGCGCGTTAGGCACCCCGGCAGGGGTGCCAGGTGAAACTGCATACGGAATACTCTTATACGGTGTAACGGGATGCGTGTATACAGAAACAATGCATTCCATCAGTCCTCTCGGTAAGATGCTTCTTCTTCTGTTTCGATGCGTCTTTCAACAGGCCTCTTTCAAGATCTCTCAACGGATGAGAGAAAATGCCGTCGTGCTGGTGAGCGTGGGTATCAAAAATAAAGTTTTGAATCTTATTTCGTTCTGGATGCCGTTACGTCTGTTTCATCTTTCTCTCTTTCGAGTTTTATGCATGCTTCACTATTTTTTTTCTCGACGTGTTGGTTTATCATACCGTAACCGAATCGCACGTCAAAACTGTGGGATCGACTCGAACATGCGTAGCCGTCGACGCATTCCGTAGATTACTTTCGTATGGATCGAGAAGACTTTACGTTTCTTCTTTTTTTTACACTCGTAGTTATTTTTATGCATACGGATACATATGTATAAGTTTAATTACTTGTTAGTTGATTTAGCTAATTTAATTAGATATCTGTTTAAATATTCTTAATCCTTTTATTTAATTGTTATCGATTAAAAATAAGTTAAGTGTAATTATACAAGAAATTTGATAACTTCCTTAGAGATTATTTTAGCTTCTCTTCGAAAATAAATAATGATTTTCGATTAATGATAAAAGCATTACATCGATTATCGGCGTTCGTATACAATTTTATTAGCTATTTTTAAGTACACGACGACTATCCTCGTAATCTGATATTTCCTGTAATTAGCGGAATACTTCCGAGTGATAAATCAGATCGACGTAGGAAGCGATAGTTTGAAGCTGAGCAGATTAATATTCCACCGTAGGAATTTTCGAGATATTTCTGATCGAGCTCGTACGTTGGTGGACTCAGGTGCGCGAGCTCAAGTAGGTCGAAATTCTCTCTATTTGAACCTACGGGAGCCAGAGAAAATCGATTCGCGAGAATATTAGTCACCGTAATGGTTAAGTAAAAAGGCCGGGTAATTAAGGTGGCACAGAACGATGTTGGAATCTGGGTTGTAAATAACCGAGCGGCCTCCTGCCAACAAATCGAGTATTTCTCGCATCCGGGAGAAAGGGACGCGAGAAAGTTCGACCTTTTTTAGACGCCCTTTTTCCACCCTAGTCGGCATAACGATTTAATGCGATGCAGGGACAAAGGATAACGAACGTTTTTACGTGAAAAACGAGGTCATTTTTTACAGCGTAATACCGTTCCTAACATAATAACCCTTTTGAAGGTGAAATTCATGAAATTCGATTTATTTTAATCGATCTTGTTGCCGGGGTTCGATATTTTTCTTCGATCACGTGCTTGGGTGGGACATCCATCGCGTTCCTCGTTTCCTAAGGATTAATAGTCAGACGTGAGATACCAGAGAATCGATATCATTCCGGGGCAAGTATCGTCTCGTTACGACATAGCATGTGATAACGAGATGATTTTAACTGATAATCAAAGGATCGTCTATAAACGTTTAAACCAATCCTCCTGAGCCATTAATACCATAAGAGGGACGATCGCGTACGTGGATGCATAGTAGCTAGAATCAACGTAGAATCTTATTAGATAGCTTACACGTTACATCCGATCGTACGCTGGGTAATTAGGTTAATTAAGTTTCTCATAGACTCCACATGGATTCTTTTTTAAAAAACGGTACGAGTATGCGCGACTAAAATAAAAATCTCACACTTTTCTCATGTATATTATGAATTTCGTTATTTTTAAACGCGTAAGAATTATTCCAGCGTGAAGTAAACGTATGCTAAATTATAAGCAGGGTGTGCCGTTTAACTTGAGCATTTTAAATATCTCGTTTATTTTGTATGATGAAAAAGTATCAGAGAAAAGGATTTTGTACGATGAATAAGAAATTTTTCTAAAGGTTATTCTTTTTAGATTTTAAGATTATTAGGATTGTGTTAATGGAATTTATTTTTATCGACGTGAAATCATAAGTGAGGTAAATCCAACGACCTTTAATATTATTTTCTTATATTATTATAAGAATTTTTAAATATAGGGATACTTGAAATCCACTGTATACTCAACTATTACTAAAAATGTCGTAATTTTGAGCATCTCTTACGAAACGAATAAAATACGAAATGACAGAACTCAAAACTCGCTGTATTTCGTAAAACAGGTCAAATAAGACATACATTGACATGAATTTGTTTATTATGCGTAATACCTAAATTCATTCCTCAAATACCGTCTACTTATTATGATATACTCTCTCTACGATGCTCCAAAAGTTTTTCTACGACCCACGCGTAAGCCAGTCCCTCATTGTACCTGGCACTTATACGTTGTGCATAGAAAGGTGCTCCTTTGTTTCCTCCGCATATAGAATAAAAATATACATGAGTTATCATTATCCTTTCTCCGATGGTGTCGTTATTGTACGCACTAAAGCATTAAATTTTCAACGTCAAAACGTTCGTACACAGGAGCCAGCGAAACATAGGAAACGTTAATGAGGACATTTCGTCTCCTTTCACCTACCTTTCTTCTCTATAAACAAAAAAGAATTCGTTCTCTTCCGTAATGGAAATTATATTTTACCTTTTCCAACGCACAGGAGCATGTGTAATCAGATATTGTTTCATTTCATATCCGTCCACTAGTTTTCCACCTACCCCTTCTTCTTTGCTATTTTGTGTTTTGTTTTGGCAGTAGTCATGCTTAAAAGTTAGTTTTAATAACGCAATGTCCATTTAGCCACGTGTATCGTTCGTACGCCTCGTTTATACCCCTGTACGAACATTTTCATTGCGAGCTCATGTTTTTTTACATGATTCTAAGCTTCCAATGTATTTTCTAAATTAAACCAATTATTTGTGGTTTAAATGATTAAACTTAAAAATTCTATTAAGAGAACAATTTCGTAGGTTTTTACATATTTGAAGACCCGGAGAAGACGATTTAAGGCCATAGATGGAATTTAAATTAAACGAACGCTCGTCAAACGCCTTTCTCGAACGAAATCGATTACGTCGAGTAGTCTGGAAGTCGGTGAAGGAAGTTCACGCCGGTAGGATTCCTTTCCCAGTAGCCTCGATTTCTTCCCTCGAACTATCAATTATCCCGTGCTACTCCTCGTTGAGTTCGAACGCGCACGCGCATACACTCGCTCGTCGAGGCACCGCATCGTGCTATCGCCGACAAACTAATCTATTCGGCCGATGCATGGAAAATCGCATTGTGTGCAAGACGGCTGGGATCGATCGCGTATTATCGATGGGGAATTCAGCGATTTGGGTAGTTGGCTTTATCGGCTTGGCAAAGGTACGATAAAAATGGAAGAAAAAAATGTCGATTTAAGATCAAAATCTACCCTTTGTTGTTCGATACCTCTTTTTTATTAAATTGCCGAACTTCAATGTTATTTAATAAAAATAAACTGGAAACTTTTGGCTCATTTGGCAAGAATTTGAAAAAATTTTTTCATTTTTCACGAATGCGTGGGTGTTATCATTTAAAAAAAATAAGAGTATTTATTATAAACGATTTTTACACCTTTTGTACTGATACATATACAGAGCGTGTCATTTTGTACAGACACAATATAGAGGGTGTTCCATTATAATCGTACCACGCGATTATCTTGCAAAATCTGATTTACAAAAATATTTTAGTATTTTATACAAATATAGTAATTTTATATTTTAAACAAAACTTACTCCATTTTCAGGGGGACATCCAATGATGCACACTATTTTTTTCTGGATGGAGACGTTTCCAAGGTTTAAAAATGACCATCGTTCTTTCAAATTGAACTATAATTTCTTGTCTACGCGACACGCATAATAAATAAAATTATTATCGAAATATAATATGAAAAATGCCATTACTATTTTAGAGAAACTGTCCGAACGAAAACAAACCTGGCCAACATACTGCCCAGTTTTGACGTTACACTCATTAAAAAAAAAATGAAGAAATATCCACAGGAATTTGCAGAAACCTGTTGACCTACCACGATTGAATCAACAAATGACGAAAGCAACCATACTTCCTTCCGTTACCTCACGGAATTTATCAGTCGCACGTTTTCGCACCTTATCGTTTTAGGAACGCAGGCATTCCCGATCGCGAAACCGCGTCGAACACGCAGCCACGTTTTCGTTCCTCTCGTCCCTGCCATAAAGAGAAAGAGCTAGTACGAAAGTGAGAAAGAGAACAAACGCATAGCAATGTGCCGCGAACGAGGAGCGAGCAGCCGGTTCCGTGGCTCGGAAACGAGCGATTAATAAATATCCTCGCGTAATTAATTCGATCGCAATCAGACTCGACACACATGCGATATTAAATTTTCGTAGGGCATGGCTCGCGCGCTCGCGAAATCCGCGAATCGCCATTCGGCTCGGCAGGCCTCGTAATTTCGTCGCTCGTTTTGTCCGGGGTTCCAACGATTTACGAGCCTGAATGACGTATTAGCGGTTACACCTACACGAGAAACGTTAAATCGTTTTCCTTTCACGGGAATACTTGCTACACCAATCTCTTCGCTTTTGTCGTGAAATTAGTTACTTTGCACAGTAGGTACTAGCGAGCGAACGTAATCGTGTTCAACGTGCAGAAAGGGCAGAGGGGTAAAGAGGAAAGGTTGTAAAAGTACGAGAGGGTGGTCGACACAGTGAACGGAGAAAGGGTCATAGACCCCCCTTATAATTTGATGTTGCGTGTTATTAAAGGCCCATTAAAACACCATGCATCTACTAATTACCTGCACGCAGTCTACGTCGAGCACGTTTAATCAATATTCAGCTTTGTTGTTTCCTCGATGCGAAACCCGGTCTATTCGCCTCGGCGATCTGACCTATCGCCGACACATTTTAAATGAGAATTTCTTGGTGAACGTTACGAAGTGAGGTGAAGAGAAAGAGAGAAAGAAAGAAGTGAATAAAAAGAAGAGAAAAATGGAAGGAAAAGAAGCAGGAAACGTGCACGACGCACGTGCATTTTTGCAATTCCGATGTCGTCGTCGTCGGAGAACGTCAACGACGAGTGCGGTTACGCGACGCTTCCGACATTTTTTAGTTTTTGTTCCTACTTCTTTTTATATCCCAGTGCCTCTATACTCGGCCATGTTCGCCATAGCTATTCCGGCGAAAGAGTCGAGCAGGATTTGCGTGGGAATCGTCGGACGGAAATCAGCTTTCGACGTTAAGCATCTCCGGTTTCGAAGGGTAACGTACACGACAGTTTTCATTTAAAGAGTCGTATTGGTGGTTGCAATCCCTTTGACGAACGTATACCATACTTGCTAAAACTCTATATTTCGCGATTACGAACGAATTCGCGCGGAAAGCGTTTGTTCAGAGATTTCGTCCGATTTTATGTTCCAATTTCTTTCTTTTATTGGTTGAAATGGATTATCGTGATAAAATAATTCTTGGTAATGATTTTGTAAAATTGAGTAAAGAAAATACTCTCTTCTCACGATTATCTTCACTCTCAAGCGGATATAACCGCTCGGCTATCGAATCGAAGGATCTGAAGAGCCGTCGAAGAAATAAGCCTCGAGTTTTCTTATCGACATCGAGCGAAAGGGGTGACTTTCTTTCTCGAAGAAAGCCGATAGTTCGATAAGTCGAACGAGAAGTAACGCCTGCCCTCGCGAAATCTTAGCCTGGTCGCACGCTGCAAGGTCGTATGACTCCTCCCACCGCGGGAATGGAATTTTTATGAGTTTCGAGCCAAAGAGAAGACAATTCCGTTCTCTACATTTCTCGACTCTCATTTTCCCCTTCGTTTTACCGAAAGCTCGTCACGATTTAAACGGTAAGTTACGATTTTCTATGTACGGGCGCTAATGCGATTGCCGACCCTTAATGAAGATTTCTGAGCTCGCATTTGCGTTGCACAACGCCGAACCGCCAGTAGTAAGAGACTTTAGTCATGGACGTGGATAACTTCGGGATAAGTACGATTAAAGTTAAATGGAAGTTGCAAACAAGTCTGCTGAATATGCCAATTAGAATCCGCCGCGAATACTCGGTCGGATCTTTCCTAAATTCGTTGCAGTGTTAGGGTGAAGAGTTTCTCGCACTAGTCTTTGTAAATCTCGCGATGTCGATATACCTATATCGTATCCCCTACGAATGCAATTCGACAGGAATTTTTTGTCACTCGTAATATTGAAAATTCATAAAAACAAAATCGAATATCGATTAAACCTTCGGAGAGCAACGCGATACGAGAACGTGTCTCTCATCCGTCACGCTTCTTTCGCAAGAAAACAGAACCGTTTAAATATCCGAACTCGTGCACCAGATGAGCTCGTAAAGCTGCGAGCTGTTTCGCGGGTAAAAACGTTTGCGATCGAAAATCGACGAACGCGGGAAAAAGAACGGGGCCACGTTTGACGCATTTATGGTAATTCGGTCTTCGGCGAGTTATCGTTAAACGAATTCTGTTTGCTAGCAGGTTTTCTTCTTATATACCCAGTGGTCCTACTGGAATCGAATCTATAACGCTATTACCAATAATATACGAAATTATAGCTAAATTTCTCTCAAGCTCGTAGTTTCAAACATCTACTCCCTAAAGATCACAGTCATGAAACGTTTGCGGAGAAACAAGATATAATTCAAACGAAGGATGAGTTTGCTTAAACTACATCGATCGAGAGAGAAAGTACACCCAGTATACTCGTATCTGTACTCGCGTACAGCCGGAGTAGAAAAGTCGCTCGTAATTTTTGGACGAGCAACCTATCAGCTCCGTGCCGTGTTGCACGCCCCCGAAAATACGTTTCCCTCTTTCGTACATACATACGTACGGGGCTACTAAAGCGTTCGCGTGTAAAGCACGAGCATGGTGAATCGATTCGGAGAGCTGCGCGCTACCGAGTCGTACCGTATATTTGGCGACGAGCGATAAAGCTGTCTTGACCGGGTTACAGATAGATTCTACCATTTCTACTCTTGGGGAAAGAAACAAGCACGATGTTGCGTTACCGCACGGTGTTCTATATTTTCGTATAAAGATATTTTATGTGTGTATATGTCTAGTATATATATAGGTATATACACCTTTGGTTGGTCCGGTTATCTTGACCCTCCTCTTGAATAATACCGTCATTATTCGTCCAATAGATATAATTCTTCTTTATACCCTAGCTTGGCCAGATGTACTTTTATAAATAGTAACATTACGTGTTATTCCACTTGTTCTCGATATCATCCAACGACCATTTCTTTCTTTCTTTATGCTAATAGACATTACATTTTCAGTAGCACGAGTTTATCGACCCAACATTTTTATATTGATTAAATATATCGACAGAAATGGCAAACGTCAAAGGAAGAGAGAGGAAAAAAAAAACTCGTCACGTCGAGTCGCCGGGAAATGTACAAATTTTTGCTGGAGACCCGACGAATTCGAGAAATTGAGGATGCAATTAAAAAACGATCGAAAGGGGCCGATAAAAACTGGACGAAATTGTTTACGAGTTTTATTAGCGCTCGTGCGCACGTTGCAGCCGAACGGACCGGCTCGAGTATTTTCCGCTTCGAGCTGCGCGCACGATTTGGTTCGAACGTTTGGGGTGCAACGTTGATCGTTTGTTTACGAGCGATATATTCGTATATACGAATCAATGGAAATAAAAGATGGGGTTTGGCGAAAAATAAAAGCAACGATTGCTGTGTCGGTGGTTGGTAGCGTGAAAGAAGGTGGACGAGGTAGGTGGAATAAAGATGGTGGAAATGGGGGTAGAAGGTAAATGGGAGAAGGAATAAGATCATCTTTTAATCCGACTCCTCGTCGTCTATGCGCGCAGGGATTCGTATTGGACGGGTGCCGGCTCGGCGAGCTCGCTGCAGCTGCTCGTCGGGAATTAACTTCGTCCTCTGAAGTGTTATCGAGCGTCGCGTGCACCCACGCCATCTCGAAAGGTGCAGCAGCCCGGGCTTTTTATCGGTGCTCGTGGAAGGCGGCGAAGCTTCCGATGGTGGTGCCGATGGTGGTGGTGGTAGTGTTCCAGCCCCGTACTGGTTGCGATGGCGATGGTTCGTTGTGGAACTGTTGGAAGTGATGCTGGTAGTGGTGTGTCTTCGATGGTAGTGGTGGTACCGACGATGCTGGAATTTTCCCTGCTCCTCTACCACCGTGGGAAAAAGCAAAGAGCAAGAGCAAACAAGAGGAGTAGGAGGAGAAGCCCTCACGTTCCCCTTCCTCTTCTTTGCTCTCCTTCTCTCCGCTCTTTTCTTTTTCTCTATTTCTCTCTCTATCTCTCTTCTTCAGTGAGAACGCCAGAAGCAGAAGCGGTAGCAGCGTGCGACGTCTTCTCGCACGATGCCCACTTCCCCGCATCCACTTCCTTCGGTGGCACATCGGAATCTGTGCCAATGGATGCTGCCACCTCTAACCGGTCTTATTCGCGGTAGCTGGCGGAAAATGTGAAAAATTCCTATTAGGGGATTCCAATAGGAGGATCCGCGGGTGTCGGGGACATAAAACATAATATTATTTCCGGTAAAGCGTCGCCGCGAGAATTCAATTTAGCCGCACGGGGTATATAATATAATACCTATCTTCTTTCCACCTTCGGAGCGTTCGAAGGCCACCGCGTAGCCTACAACCCCTTTCCTAGTTTCCTTTTTTTTTTCTATAAATCATTCGAACAGTCATTTTAACCACGAATTCTAACCTCTTACAACTTTCCTTTCTCTATCCATCATCGAGTTCTCTACCAAAGCGATGCTCGAATATGCACAGTAGCCAAAGACGAGACCTCGCGAGAGCAATCGTTTCAAATTTAATCCCAGAAGGATTCAATCAGTCCGGACGCAAATGCGACCAGGCGATAGTACTTTAACGCTATCCGATCTCTTCCCTCCCCCCACTCTTGCAACCCTCCCCAACCCCTCCTGGTTCGAGAACTTCTACTGTTATTCGTACGTCGACCTCGAGTCGAAAGGCAAACGCGTTCACCGCACATCGGCTGCACTGCGGGAGACTATCAAAGTCTGCCATAGCCATTTTCAGAACTAGCTATGGGTACTGCTGCCTTCTACGAAGACCTATAGTCATATATACCACCCCAAACTCGTGTACTCGCACAGACAGGTATACATGTGCGTCGTTACCTTTAACGGACATATGTTCGTTTAGGGCTGCGGCTGAATTTGACGTTTAGCGGGCAGTTGACTATCATGCGTGGTTATTCTGCGGCGTGTAAATGGTCAAAGGTGCACGATTATCGAACGATGCTTCCCCATGGCCGGCTGGTGTTACGACCAGGGTATATGAAATCGTTTCCTTCTCGAATTCCTGTCAACGCTTCACAGGCACACGAGTAGGTACACTTCGAACTTTCCTTGATGGTAATTACGGTCATTGTCGTAAGAAAACTCATAAATTTAAATAGATTGTCATCAGGGGCTATCTTTCGTTGCTGGATAGAAACCTTGGACTTTCGACTCCATTCAATGCCTGATATAATTTTATTGTATCATTTTTCACTGGAAGATGACATGAATTTTTATTTTTCTTATTTTAGCCAACCGAAACTAACCTTGAAGTTATGTCTACATATTTTGTAACAGTCTGTACAGATGAATATACCACAGAATTTTAATTTAATATTTCAACCGAGAAATGTTAATCAATGATAAAATATATGTTTGGCGTTCATTCAGGTCGTATTTTGAAAATTTGATTAATACCAAGTTTAAATTTTGAAAAAGTAATAATAAAGTAACATACGAATTAGGAAGATGGATGTATGTACTAAAGTTAAAAGTGAATTATTTCATCATCCAACGTTTCGGCCATATGTTCATGGTTTTGGCAATCACTTTTTACATCGTCCTTTCTTTAATTTTTTCAGAATTTAATTAAGGATGATGTACTTTTGATTAACTGTATTGGTTTTGCTCCTTTGAAGAGGGCCATGAACATATGGCCGAAACGTTGGATGATGAAATAATTCACTTTTAACTTTAGTACATCCATCTTCCTAATTCGTATGTTACTTTATTATTACTTTTTCAAAATTTAAACTTGGTATTAATCAAATTTTCAAAATACGACCTGAATGAACGCCAAACATATATTTTATCATAGATGAATATACCAATGGAACATCTTCAAATTCCACAACTAAACATATATGCTATTGGGAATCGAAGTTATTAACATCGATCTCGAGTACGTACCCTATGGTTCACTGATTAATTCTTGAGTACCTAAGGGTATTGCGGATCAGCGTTTAGCTACCTTCTCTCTTAATATCTGTGTTTCTTTTACATTGTTATAGTAATAAATTTTGATTATATTTTTCTCGAATTTGTCATAAAAATTTAGTAGACAAATTTTGGAAAATCCAGTTCACTTTTGAAGCATGCCAAGCGATTCATCATTTTCATTGGACAGGAGAACATCGAAGTCCACTCGGATAAGCACGAATCGATGACTAATCATCGTCATCGATTGAGAACCTGCGTCGAAATTTCCTCGAATCCTGTGTTAGAAATTTGATAGACGTACGCCGCAGTGGGGCAACGAGGTCACCCATAAATACGAATGAATCCTATGGCTAGCAGATGCGTGGAAGATTGTCACTCATATGCAGGACGAGTGCCAAGTGTAGGATAGTTCGCGTTTCCGTGAAAAAGAGTCGTACGCGAACGACACGGTGGATAAACAGATTCGAGCGAACGAATGAACGAGAGTGCTTGAGATTAAAATGGCAGACCGTTGTTCCCGGTCACGCATTCTTTCTTTCGTTATATATTCCAGCCGGACATACAATCGTACAATATTATAAAACATTTACGGATTCGACTTTACGAGCGCGTGGAAACCTCCCCCCGTTCAGCACAAATTGAAATGAATTTAATGGCGAAATCGTATCCACGAAGACAAACGCCGTTTTTGGTCCCCTCTCTTTTTTTCTCAAAATTCTCGGTGAATTTTACTCGTTGAAATTGTGGCAGGTATAAAACGAACGAGGTTTTGTTGGTATTTCTTTACCATGTAAATACCGAGATTGCATCCCGTAAAGCCTTAATTATTCATTGACGTCGGGCAAACATACTAAATGGATACAATTCGATTTTCCCCAAAAGTCACGGTGACCGGATTAAAAATGAAATAAATCCAGGTAGACTCGCTTAATTAAACTCTAATAAACGTATGTAGATCCCGTTATCGAATCGGATAATTTTCAATCTTTCCGATCGAACGATTTTCATTCGATCTCGTTTAGCAATAAATTGTAGATACTCGTGTTGGAAATCTTTGTTCGAAAGTTAAGTTAAAATTGTATAATTATTCTTTTCTATAAAAAAAAAAAAAATGGTGCGTTTACCTCATCGTCATCGTTGTCCAGTCATGCCTCGTCTTAGCGCGAGGAGCCTTCTTCTCATCCGATTTCACTGTCTGCTGCCCGCACACGGGGCACGCCGACGCGAGGAAAGCCATCCGTGAAAACACTTTCAAAATCTCCGGCTGCCTCCGCGTAATTCCATAAAGCCGCGGGAGAATGGAAATTCTATATGAGAAAAAACCTAGAGAAAGAGAGAGAGAGTGCGTCGCATTCGGAGGAGACCCATATTGTTAGCGAAATTGCAAGTTTTATAACACTCGCATAAAGCGGAGTCACCGTAGTAAAATGAGAATGCTCGCCGTCGTTGAATGTCGTCCGTTTACGAAAAAAAAGAAATACGAATGAAAACAAAAAAAAAAAAAAAAATTAAAAAAAAAGACCGAGCCTGGTCGCCTGGTGTAATTAGATTTTTGTCGGTCTAAGAGAAAAGACCGTGGCTTAAAATATAAAACCCCGTACGTCGTTAGAGTTTTCGCGTCCTTGTCCGTTGATGGCGTCGCGCGCACACACCGTTCTTTCGTATTCCATGCCGCGAAATCTCTCCTCGTTTGTACTCTTTACGCGATGAATATTCGTGCTTCGAATACGAGAGAAAACGGCCCGCTTCGGTATTTCTTTTCGCGAATGACATTTTTCCTTTCTCTATCTCTTTTTTTTTTTGTCGTTTCAAATTCTACGGGTCCTTTTAAAACGTCTCGCGCAATATGTAAATGTAATCGCGTGTCGGTAGGTACCTACCGTGAAAAATACGAGTTTGCAAGCCCCGACGAAAGACTTCCTCGAAAATGTTCTACACTTTTCTTTCTTCTTTTTTGTTTTTTATAGTAATTTTTTAAGTATTCCACAAATTCGACGAATCACGTGAGAAGAACCGCCGAACGAAACGCTTTTCCATGCTTTCGTTTCTCCTTCCTTTGAGCGGAGAAAGGAAGGAAGGAAGGAAGGAGGAATAGGAACGGAGAGGAGCACCGGGATAGCGGTCGCTGCTGCTCGTTCGCAAAGTCCTTTTGAATTCTCACTGGCAGCTACTCCCTTCCAAACGGCCCATTCTCCGACGACGCGGCTTTCCAACGAATAACGGTGCGAGGACGATGGATGTCCAGGGAGAGAGAGAAGAGCTCTGAACGGGATATCCGGCTTGCCAGAGTCCGAACATTTATGTGGGATTTCCTTTAGCGTATCACATTATCTACGCGCTTATAGTTATGCCGAAACTTTCGAGACTACCTCGCGTGATCTCGTCGTTCGAGTGAATATGGACTTGTTAAACATTTTTCTCTTTCTCGATCCATTTATTTATGATATTTAATGTAGGATAATTTGAGAGGAGATGATAGTTTGCTTGTAATACACACAAATATATAATCAGTGGAAAGAATATTTGTAGTTTCGAAACCAAAGTTTGGTAATTTCTTTATCTTGAAAAATTACATACCTAAATATATTTTCTTGAGAAAATCGAGGAACGACTGAGTGGTAATATTTAAATAATTACATAGAATAATTATGTTAACAGTCTCTCCTATATTTTCATCTCTTTCGGATTTACTTAAATGATTTTTAAGAAGTTGGACCGATAAGATTTAATTATTCTGTAATTACATTCGAGCAAATCTGAACCGCAAGTTTCTTTACGATAATATCCGGAACCAGAAGCTAAGTTTAAAGGATATACCTACACTTTATAGTAATTTGAGGGTTCTCCTCGGTCCAACAGCGCTCACAACTGCGAGAGCTTAAACCGTTAGAAGATATCGTTGTTCTAGTTATTCGTAGTCGTGGCACGCAAGGCTGGCTTTCCGATACAAGCGTTTCGTGGAAAACCGCAGAGAAAGGGTAGGGAGATAGAGAGAGAACAGAGAATGGAACATTAGCAAGAAAACGTCCGAGAAATCTCGTCTGGTTACTTTAAAAGTCCTCTTGGCCGATATACGGAAAGAAAGAAAGACAAAACTTGCTACGTTCTTCCGGTCTTTCGATCGGAGCCCCGAGGCCTGCTAGGAAGATCCCGCGGAGGCCGTTACAAGTAGCTTTTTCTCAAGGACGGAAGCAAATATCGGATTCCGATAAGAGAAAATCGTCCTTTGAGGCCTTCTAAGAACACACGACCGATTGGGACCTCGAACGATTGATTGGCTTTATTTCTGAAGCTACTGTCACCATTGTTGCTAAAATTTTAACTTCGATGATATAGTTGTCCTAAAGTATAAGTTAGAGTGTCACCATTTTTGTTAAAATTTTGCCACCGTACTCGATGATACGTTTGCCACACCAATATGAAGCTAAAAATTCATATATTTCTTAAATGTTTGATTAAAACTCCCCAAAAGTCGTTCTCTTTATCCCATTCACAGTTTTCGTCTAACAGCGATAAATATATCAAACCAGTTTAATCGCGGCTTGGATTTTACCTGTTTGTTGAAGAAACTTTCAAACGATGTTCGTGATCGGGCCCCGATTGTGGGGGAACTCGAAAAAGCCGAGGGGGGAGTAAAAGCAGGAAAAACGGTTTCAACAAGTGAAATAAATCGCGATTTGAACGGCATACGCCGGCCACCCACGGCTTTCGAGCTCCGCCTTCGCCCTTTCGCGTTTTACAATTACGGTAGTTTTATGAGTTTCACCGGCACACCCGCGGCCCTTCTCCACACACCCCTACCACCCCCCACTCCTCATCCGCCTCCGAGCAGACTTTCTGCCAACTTGTGATTGCGCAAGTTTCTGCTTTACGAGTACGAGCCCGCGGCTCGAGTTATCTGTCTGCGCGATTCTCCTTTTATAATCCACGTACACGCGTGCTTGCACTTTCAAACGTATTCCGTGTGATCAGGCTCACGTTTGCGGATAAACGGTGGTACGTTAAGAGGGTTTACCACTCGATGCCTTGATAGGGATTTACGCTATGAACTATTCTAGGTCTAATTTTTAATCGATTTTGATAATTAAAGATTCATTCGGAGAATAGACGATTAATATACGAATGATGCCTTCTAAGTGTTAAAAAAAATGTCTATTTCTTTTAAAAAAGTGTCGAAATAAAAAAAGGTGTTGAAGAAGAATTGAGCAGGTAACTTTTAGTAATTTTAGCTTTTGTCTTTCAAGCAAGCTTTCGTTCATAAAAAAATAGTGACACGAAATCACTATTTCCAAGTTTCTAAATATTACAATTTTCTATATAAACAAAAATTGTTCCATCTATATCCGCACATGTCTATAAATATCAGACAATATATTTTGTTATAGAGTAATTGTGAAACAAACTGATAATCCTACATTGTCTGTCGCCCGACTCATTATCGACCTACGGACAATGCACTCCTAACTTGCTTATAGCTCCAACTTGTTCCATACTCACCGTTGAAGTCATATTCGACCCCACGATGCATCTTAACGCGATTCTAAACACGTTTCTTACCTTAAAAATTTTAATCTTACTTCCAGCAGTCGATGTCATCATCATATTTATGAAAAGACCCACCACGGACGTAATTACACGCAAAATCAATTATCAACCCCACCATCGTTATATCCACATACCTTCGTATCTTATTATGTTCCCGCACAAATAAAAAGATCGTCGAATTAACGCGAACAATTAGACCTCGACGTTCATCATATCAGGACGCGTCATGAGCAAGAAGAAAGTCTACCACGCTCGGCCGAATCTGATCGCGACGGACGCGTACTTTGTTTCAACGACGACGACGACATCGTCGTTGGTGGTCGACGCTAACGAAGCGAGGCGGCATAATGAGGTGTGACACGAAGCTGGTGGATGCCTTGCCGATGGTGGTAGGAAGAAGTGGTGGGGTTCACGGTGCGGTGAAAGAGAAACTGGAGGGCTGCTTCAGACACCCCTGTTACGTTGAACGAACGAACGTCTGATGGGGTTGCTGATTCGTATCCACGCGCGCGTCTCCTTCTTCCGTCAGGATTTTCATTCTACTCGCGTAACTCGCGGCGACGCGCGCCTATTCCGAAGCACTTTTTCTCTAAACGACAATAATCATTCGCACGAGGGTGAACGCGTACGCGCTGTGTTCCGCGCGCGAACGAAACCCCGACGTGTCTCAAACGAAATTGAAACGGTATTGTCGTTTTGAATATCGTTTCGAGTGGAATAATATACGTTCGAGAGGACAAATTGAATTGGCTCATTTGGATTATCGATTTGTAAGCCGATGTTTGAAACAAATATTTTGACGAAATATTGATTTCACTAATAGGAAGAATAATAGACAGATTTTTAATTAACCCTTTGACTACGGCAGACTTTGGCACGCACTGGCCGTACGGTACGGTACAAATTCACTCGCGACGTTCACTGGGTACGGCGAAATTTTTTTGCATTTTTTTTTTTGCGTTTCTGAGGAAAATATATTAAAATATTCAAAATACTGAAATTTATTACATTAAACGAATATTACTTGAACATTAATTTTAAGCTTTTTTTAGATAACAATATTTTATTCTTTTAAATAACAATGTTTAATAATAATGTTAATAATAATGTTTAATAATAATTTTAATAATACAACGTGTGTCGGACGCCAATAGGCGTCAACAGTACCGGGAAGCCAGCTTGTGTCTGACGCCAATAGGCGTCAACAGTACTCAAAGGGTTAACACTAAAACTACCAAAGGGGTCAAAATGACTTTTGTACAGATTTATTATCTATTTTATTTATTGAATATTACCCATTAATCATAGGAAATCAAATGGTTCTTTTTGATTACTTATTAAATAATAGTTTTATTGCCGGTATTTCAAGTGTTAATTACCTAGTGTTGATTTTCATAATTTGTTCTTTAAGAACTAAAATAATCGATTTTAATTTCGAATCCAACTCAATAAATGTTCCTTTTTTCGCATACCAGGCACGAAGTAACATTGTCTCGAAATTAGTTTCCCCGAATGCTACCAAGCAAGTCCACGACAGAAAAAGGAAAAAAAAAATACAAACAACAAACCGTTTGCTTTATTACCCGCAGAAAATGTATCGCGGCTATTCGGTTTATCGCTGCACCACGTGACGCCGAACAAGGGCTTTAAAACGAGCGTTTCAAACGCGAAAGGTATACGAACGTAAGCACGAGAGAAAGCTTGGAACGTGCGTTGTTCGCTCGATATCATGGACACGTGCACGCAGCATGGAGCGAGAGTGAGATCGTCTATCGGTTGGCAGTAAAATCGGCATTACGTCTCGTAAAAAAGTCAACTCCCGAGAGTTTCGTTCGAACGAACGTCAAATCGAGATATCCGGTTGGGTTGTTTAAAATCGAATCATTCGAAACATTCTTTTTTTTTCCTTAAGAGCATTAAATTAAGATCAGAACAGGCTCGAACGATCGAGACTACCCCGAACGGATGTTTTCGAGAGACGCTAAAAAATCGATGGTATTCCTCGAAGGCGGAAGTAGAAAAGAGGTCACGTGGGGGCAATTGCTTTTAATCGTTGTTGCAGGTACGATAAACGGAAAACCTACCGAGAGTAGGTACGTACTTCTCTTCTGTATATCACTTATTACAAGAAAAATAAAGTAGAAAAAAAAACAAGAAGTGAGAAATATTCGGGAGCGTCTGAATTAATTAACAGCTTTCAGCCTAACGCTCCTCGTAGCGTGAAATTTCTTTCGGGTATGGACGAAAAACAAAAGCTTCAGAAAAAAAGAAACGAAGAAGAGAGAAGGTTTAAGGAGGGAAACGAAGAGGAAAAAAAAAAATGCGGTTCGAACGCTTATTAATTAAAAACTTTCGACCACCTGGATATTTCGTAGTTCGGTCTACACGGGGGTACATTGTTACAAGTCTCCGGAGCACCGTCGTCGAGACGACGTTTACGAATCGTTGAATAGTTTCGTTAGCTTCCAGCCGGGCGAGCTTTCTCTCTCTCTTGCTTGTACGGGACAGAAGGGGTGGATCGAGAGAAGGGAAAGGGTGATTTCGTATCAAGAGGCAAGGCGCGTAATGAGACATTTTAATTAACACACCTCGCTCGTGTGCCGCCAACGTGGGATTTTATTCCGATCGAGAGCACCGATACCTTTTGATCTCCCCCTCTTTGCTCTCTTGAGAGAGCACGGGCACACACATTTCGGTTTCGATAAAGCATCGATCGATCGGAATTTAACCGTCTACACGAATATATATAGCAGCGTACGCAGATTTTGTTTCCTACGATATACCCCGCCTCCCAAGTCGCTCGTGACTCGCCGATGTGGAAAACGAAGCGACTCGTCCGTCTCGATTGCCGAGATTTGCTTCAACCTGGTCGTTAAGTCACGACGGCTTTCAGTTGGGTGGAAGGAAGGGAAGGGGAGGATACTAACGCGGTAACGTTGTAAGGTCTCGTCGGAGCTGGTTAACGAAGTGGTGTCTGGGAAAATCATAGCATTCACTTTTTGTTATTCGTGTATACGTCTGCGTGTTTTTATGGTAGTATGTGGTATTACTTATGGGGTGGTAGAAAATAAGATATTATTAATTATTATTGATCAGAGCTGAATTGAGTATGGGATGAGATAGTTACGTGCTCGGGGATCAAGGGAAATGATAAAATTGCAGGTATATAATAATATTGGTTAAAGACATGGATTAATCTTTGAAGTATAATATTCGACCCTATTAATCCCTTGCCTTATGATTTAATTCGACACTTAATCAAATTAATACTAGAGAAAAAATGAACCACAAGCTTGTCCAAACATATCCAAATAAATAAAAAAATACACTTGTAAGAATTGAACCATGAGTTTGACTCGTGCTTCTTATCCTCATCTCGGAATTTGTACTACGAGTCTCACACGATATTATAAGGCAAAGCATTCCAATATTATAAGGAAAACATCTTATTAAAATTTCATTTAGCTGACTCGTCCCAAAAATTCAATTCAACATTTAGAACGACAGTTTCGAGCATACAGCAAATCCGAAGCTTTACACAAGGTGGCAGAATCCATTCTCGTTGATATGCATTAACACGTTGCTCGATGAAAATAGCTTACGTCGGACGAGACCGCGATACCCAGCCCACCATCGTTGTTGCGGCATGTTGTTGTTGTCTAAATCACGGATTAAGTAAATACGTAATCGACAGTGATGTCTCGCTGTTATCAAGCTCCAATCCACTTATGTTGCTAAATTTCTACGTACACGCATACATATTGGTCCGCTTGATATTCCGAGAATCCTGATCAATATTCTATCATTAAACCATATCGCCATCGTGGTAATTATATCGAAGCTACATCATGCAAAGTCACATTCATTGGACAGTCACGCATCACGTGATGACATATTCCCATGTATTTTATCAACCCTACAGTGCGTAATTTTATTTTGCCACCTTTTTCGCGTGTACCACATGTGGAACACTATGCGCTGTAGGATTAAGACATTTAGATCTTTATCGGAAATGGAGATAGCTTTGATCGTTCGATCGCATACGAAACTATCTTATCAATCCTTCCAAGCATCTGTGAATAGCACATTGGTAAAGTTCCTTCACCTGAGTAACAATTAGGTCGTGAGCATGTATAACGCGATGTTCATCGATCCAATGTCAATCGCGATTTCGATACTTTGCTCAAGAACGTCAATCATGTCGGTTGTGGTAGAAGTGAATCCGTTCAGCGAGAAACAACGCGGTAACTGCTAGCCAAACGGGCCAAGATTACGTGTAACAAACCTCTCACGATCTACGAGCTCCGTGGATGCCTCAAAGGAGTCGTGGTAGCAAATAGCTACGTGGCACAGCCTGTTGAGTAACTAATTTCGCTCGTCTTTTGTAATTTACCAACAATTATTAGTTATTTACTTTAGCATGGTAAATGTATGATTCGCTGGAATAACGAATGCTTAATAATATAATTGGTAACAGCTGATTTGGGTTTACAATTGAATGGATAGGTTGAATAGATCCACGCTCGACTAGGATCCTGTCCAAACAAAATATATCTATGTTTTTTAAATTGTTAAAAACAACGTTTAACTTATTTAATATTACGTTAGAAAAATCTTAAATTAAACAAATGAATAATTCGAAAGATCGTTCTCTTTCTCGAGTAACCTACTAGACAGTATATTTTCTTTCCAAGATATTACATTAATACGTCATAAAATATTCAGTGTATTAAAAGAGATTATATCTTCTTTCTCTTCTGGAATATTAAATTATAAATTTTTAACACTATTAAATATTTTAATTCAAGAAAGATCTAGCTCCCTAAGTGTTCCTTACACTGAATTCTGAATGATTCATATGATCAGATGTTTTTGTTCCTATACAAAATCCAACCCTATATAACACGATATAAATTTCAAATCAACGCAATCATTTCTGCAATTGGAAATAAAGGACATTTAAATTCACTAATCGAATTTTATCTATCGAAGAGAAAAATCAATCAAATTATTTGGTATATGAACATTTATACGAGTTATAAATTGGCATTCAACGCGGAACCGAACAAATCATACAATATATAAATAAAAATGTTTTCTTTATAAAATGATTTACAATTTATACCTCTAATCGAGCTCGATGGACAACGAGAAAAGTTATAAACGACAGAATTATATTTATTAATTCAATCAAATTAATATAGGTACCTACATATTTTTTTATTTATGACCAATATCAATAATTTTTTATTTTTAATCGTAACACCCAAAAATCGCGTACACGACTCGACGATTATATTTTTATTCGACTAAAGGACAAAGGGATAACGTGAATAAAATACGAACGATTTCTCTTGCGAACGTCTTCGCGAGTGAATTATTGCTTTAGCCCGATTTCCAAGTTCGTACATTTATAAGATAGCTCGAACACAATGATGTTAAACCGTCCATAGGATCGTACCTATACATAAATACATATGTACATACATATATACATACACGTATTTATACTTATCTGGCGGTCATAGTCGGACGTACGTGCTCGCAAAACGACGACGAGTCGCTCGACCGAGAACGATCGATAGTCGTCCGGATGTTGCGAAACTACTTCGCGTTTCGACGATACATCGAGTTACGATCGATCGATCGATCGAAGTTGTTCCACCGATCTCTCTCTCTCTTCCTATCGCTTTTCCTCTTCGGTTTTCTTTTTCATCGGATCCCCCTGACCCTTCGTCGTCGTTCGACTTACGCTTCGACTTCCTTCTTCCATTTTCTCCTTTTTCCTCTCTCACGATCTACCTTCTCGAAATGATAGCCACGGAAGATCCGGGTCGCGCGTAAATTTCCGGAATCTTAGCTGATTTATCGCCGACTGAAATATAGTTCGCCACCGCTGCTGCCGCAACCGTTGGATGCTGCGCGCCTTACCGTATCCCTCGTTTTACCTTTTCCCTTCTTTTTATCTCTTTTTTTCAGGAAAAATTTATTTACAAATCGTGCTTCCGTATTATCTAGGTTTTTCTACAAGTTAAGTTAAGAATTAAATCGATCGCTACATGTATAATAATGTTTTGCGATGGAATTATGTAATTGTCGTCTGATTTTTATATTTTCATCCCTGTATCTTTTATTTTGTATTTAAAGTTTTATATTTTTTGTTACGTTAAATTTCGGCATATTCCCTTTCCCTTCATTTTCCAGACCTGACCTATGGAAATGAATTACCTCCACTGTTTTTCCAAGAGGTTCGAATCACGCGAAGGGCACTGCCGAATGCTTCGACGTAGAGGGTGAGCGCAGAAGTGGCAAAAGCGAAAGCACCGCTAGAAGCGACTAAGGATTTGTTAGGCAAACACCATCCGCGCGTTGCAATAACAAATCACCGCTAGCTACAACCCCTCATCCGTCGACCAACCACTGGAATACCTCGCATGGTTCTACTCCCGGGACAGCTTTACGTCGGATTTCGAGAAGTTTAATTAGCGTGATGCTACTTCCTGGATTTACATATCGAAACGATGAATAAATTATTACTGAAAAATAATCGAGTTTATCATCTTATGAAACGGAGTGAAATCAACTAATATATCTGCTCGACTATGAAAATTTAAGTAAGTATTTTACATCAATAAAAATACCATTTTAAGCTTCATTAATATTTTTATTAAAAAATTTAAGCAAATTCTAGACATTTAACGATCAGTCTTCATTTAATACAGCTATATCATTTTCTGAATATAAATTTTTGTTCCAATTGCCGTCCCCGGAGGCACATTTGTCATACTAAAATATTCGAATTTTTATATTTCAGCTTATAACAAATTATTGCTAATGAATTTAAGATTAAATCATTCTGTACGACCTTTGTGGCACCATGTTAATCATTCGCGGTATTTGGTCCCACAGCAAATGTACTTATACGATGATTTAATATATTAGAAATATCGATTGATTCTACTCGAAAGCAAGAGATCATCTTTTGATCTTTTTTCTATGATCCACCGATCGAAGCTGTGAAAATATTGCGGATGCTAAGAGCGTTTCGATTTATCGAAGGTAAGCAAATGGAAGGGAGAGGAGTCGAAAAGTGAAAACGTCGAACGCGTAGTAGGTAAGAAAACGGAAGTCGAACGGAGAAGGAAGGAAAACGTACGGAGAGTCAGTCCACGCACGTATTCCATCAAGTGTGCGGCCCGGAAGCTGGCAGAAGGGGTCGAAGGTGGATCGCCGGAACTATATTTTGCAGTGGCGTGCTGCTTCGACCCCCAAGATAAATGTAGCCGCAGTCGAATACGGTTTCCTTCGAGAAGGTATCGAGAGTGAACGAATAAGAGAGAGAGAGGGAGAGAGAAAACGTGTCATTAAACCCGCCCTCTTCAGTGCGATTTAGATCGACGTTTCGCGATAAACTTCAAACTTCCTTTCGTGGTATAGATCGGCCGTTATCGATTCCACGCTTGCAAAAGGAAAAAGAACGATCGATTTTCTTTGTTATATATAGAACGACGTGTACGAAAGCGGACTGTGCGTAGATATCAGGGAAATCTCGTTCCGGGTTTGATGACATTGAAGTTACACGTGTTTGGGTACCTTTTATCGAAACGTGACAGTTTAAAAAAAATTTCCTTGATAATCGATAACTGTGTTCTACTAAGTACAGTTAATGTATTAGCTACTGGATTTTTAAAGTGCATTTGAAACATTTATAGGTATCGTTCATTAACATTTTTATAATATCTAATTCGAATGAAGAATCAAGCTACAATATATCCTGATTTGTCTCTAATTTATAACCAAAGTAAGATTGTAATCTATTCTTTAAAAGAAACGCAATGTTCTTTTCAATATTAGTTTTAAAAAAATGTGAAGACCGCGTTATATTTTTTTCAAAACAGCAAGAACACTTTAGATCTACAAGAAAGTAACCATACATCATTTAAAGTATAAAGTTAAATGTTTATGGAAATCGATAACTAAGTAATTTACAAAGTTAATCTCATTTTCATATCCAACACATGCATTTTAAAAACATGTGCATTATAAAATTACAATATACATAATCGGCTCTACCGGTATACGTTTAATGAAGACACTCTAATGCCGGCATAAAAGCACTTTGTATCGCGAAGTATACCAGGTGAAAGGTAACTCAAGCGATCTGGGATCAACGTAATCATCTTTCAGTGGTTGGTATATATGGAAGAAGAGCATAACAGCTTATCGATACTCGTCCGATCGAAGCGCTCTACACACCAAGCCGCGGAAACGTGAATTTAACGACACGCTGCAAATGGCTTCGACCCTTCTCGCTCTCTCGGTTGTTCTTTCGATCCACTCCCTCGCACGCGCGCGCACCCACGCGATAGGGGAAGAGAGAGAGAGAGAGAGAGAAATTTACATAAGAAACTCCGTGACGCGAGGCGAATCGTCGGTGATCACGACGCTCTGTATTCTGTAAGCACCTTTCCGTATCGACAGGAACAAATATAGCATCGAGTGCTGCTGCTATCCGAGGAACGAAGTGGAAGTACCCAATCGACCTTTGACTTTGATCGATCATGGTGCCTTTCCTTTACCGTATCCCACGGATCAACGTAATTTCTATCTCCTCGAAATTGACTAGTTTGGCTTGTTTTGGTAAACGAGACGGACGATCTACTTAATGATCCGATCGACAAAAAAAATCGTCCTTTCCTTCCATTCTTCCTCCCTCATCGTTTAACATATCACATTCAATTCCTTTTCTATTTCTAATGACACCCTAAGATGAAATAAGAAAAATGGAAATTCGTTCCAGCATCGAATCGGCGAGAACCGTGCTGATATATCGTTCACGTCGTTTCTCCCATCGAGCATGATAATTCCACGTATATTTTCTTCTACACCGGCCTGTGTAACAGCAACGTTATACCGAGAGCGACGTAAGAGAAACTACCGGTTGTAACGGTTACCCATTTTCGTTATTCATCGGACAGCGAGACATTTTTCACGTTGCACGAGCCCACGGACCTTGCCAGCGGCGCGACGGCGATCGGAAAGTCAATGGAGAACAATAGGATGCCGTTTTTCTTGGGATTTTGCGAGAACGACGTCCCACCGAAAAAGAGAGAGAGAAAAGAGACACCTGTCTCGTTCTCCTACAACGTTAACGAATAAAACAGTTGACACCATTGCGAGTGAATAATTAAAAAAAAGATTAAGGAACACCTGCAGTTGGGAATTTTAATTTTTAATTTTTCTAAAAGAAAACCAAGTTCCGTTGTTTTACCCAAGCAAGCTTTCCTAACCGTCACGAGTGTCATCCTGGTGGCCCTTGAAGCACAAGCCCTATATTAAGACGTTTGTCTTGCATCTGACGTTGCATCTCACTCTCGTGAGAAATAGAAAGCCTAGGGTGTTCCTTGAGAAAGGAGCTTCGCCCATTCTCCAGTGCTGCGCGTGACGTCTAACGTAACGCCAATAACTCACCTAGCGTAGAAGGGCCCACCGAATAGGGAAGTTGTTCTCCTTCGAGCTAGTAAGCCCTACCTCTTTCTTTGCCCTCCTTTGCCCTCGTTTATCCCCACCACCCCCCTTCATTCGATTCGCACGTATATACTAGAACGAACTTCATCGATCTTGATATTAGTCGAAGACCATTTTTCCATCTTCTTAACGGCACCAATCGCAATAATTTATTACGCCATCACGTTTATTTCGTTACATATATCTTTCAACTTACGCGTTAGTTCCCCATTTTCCTTCTTCCGTAATGTCTATCTTCCTTCTGCTTTTATTACACGACTACTCGGCCGTTATATTACGATCTTTTTTACGAAGTACTTTGTCTCTGGAAATAAACTTGACTTCTCTCTCTCTCTTTCTTCATCTCTTTTACCTCATTCCAGTTTAGCAGCATCCCGTACCACCACCAGCATCACCTTGAGACTCCTCTGGAATAACCCTAGGAACCACCAGGCAAGTTTGCGAAGGGATGAACGAGAAATTACAGGGTGGTTTAGCTAAATTCCTTCTTCGAGCTGTTCCTCTCTCTCTCTCTACCACCTACGCTCCCCAGACTTCCGTAGGCTCCTATTCCCAACGGAATCGGTAATTACTACCGAACGAGCCGGCTTCGATCATTAATTTACCTTCAATTTCGAAGGTTATGCTTTGCCACGAAAGCTCCAACTGCCAAGCTAGTGGCTTCTACCGGCCACGATGCGTTATCTCGGAAAGTATTGGCACAGAAAAAGGGAAAAGCAGCCGGAGAAAGAGAGAGATGGATAGATGGATTTACAGATGGAAAAGGAGAGCGAGCAAGAGAAAGGATTTTCCCTCGCGGGAGAAAAATCGAAATGGGATAAAGTCAGGATCGAATGGCTTCCTTTCATCTTCTCTCTCTCGGAGGCTGTTTTTCCCTTTTACAATTTTCTGCTATAAGGTAGCGCGCTCGGGTCGGCTTTTACGTTCAATGAAAATCGAGCGGGACGAGAGAAATCGCCGATGTGTCAGAAGCACGCATATTGTGCGATCGTTCCATGCGTATTCGCGGTTTCCTCGGATAAAGGAACGCTACTGGTGTACTACGTGCGTTATGATTCGTACGCGTGTAAGAGATTCTCACCGATGACGAGATTAGATTCGTTTCACGGACGAGCGAGTCTATTCGAAGACTAAAAGGAGATTCGGTGGGAGGAGGTAAATGAGTTGGGACTACGTTTTAAATCTGTCCTCGATCCAGAGTAGTAAAAAAGGTGGCACTTAATCGAGAAGACACTCGAGCGTGAGGCGAGATAAATCGATTTCGTTTAAGGTGCTCTTTCTAGCCGATAGGTACGAAACTCCGATTTTAAACGAGAACGAGGCGAATCGATAAATTACACTTTTATATCCTATCTAGGACTTATACAAGAGAGAAAAGACATTTAAAAAAAAAGAAGCATATACTCAAAGTTATCGACCAATCGTGAATTTCCTTGAAAAGAAATTTCAGAAAAGTACCTACTCGATGTTAAATAGGGACGGAGGAAAGAAGCTCGTTTCTTATCCGCTTTCTCTCATCGTATCCTTCTCCGTCGAGGTCAGAAGTATCTCTCCTTTTCCTTCTTGGGTCTCTAAGTAATGACCCTTCCTTTTGCGTGGGCTTTTTTTCCCAAGGAAAACGTTCTTATTCTCGGTAAGTCTTGGTTAGAAAAAGGAAGAAGGTAGAGCAAAACGGAAGAAGGAGTTCTTGTCGCTCGGTGACCGAGATATTTGTAAAAACGGCTAGATGCGAGACAGCGTGAGAAAAAGGGAAAGTAAGAAAAGATGAAGCAAAGGGTAGGAATAAAACATTATGAAACTCGAAAGAGTCTAATGTACTGGAAAATATACATTTAGTCAAAGTACACATATACCGTGCACAACCTGAAGTACCGTTACGTATACATCCATTGTGAGCGAGAACTATCGTAGCACCATCGAGGAAATCGATGAACATTTATCAAATCGATGCAAGAACCAGCACCAAGCGATGAAAAATTCTCATCCGTTTCTCGATCGGTGAACCTATCGATCTTGTTGGAGCGACTTTTCCCAAAGATCGTGTTTTAAAGAATATCGTACCTTTTTAATCATACTCTTTGCGTCTCGTTAACAGTTAGCGAGAACGCATATCGAATGGGTGCTCGTTAATGATCACCCATCGAGAACGCGTTCGCTCGTCCTATATAACCTACCAGCGATGACGAGTGAGGGAGAATTTTACCGTATTAATACGATATCGTTATTTATTCATCCTCCAGCGAAAAGGCCGACCTCGATATTCTCGTCACGACTGGGGTAATTACGAGCACGTGAGAGTAGGAAAAGCTACACACCGGGAGTATCAAACCTACGCCATCATCCTTTTCCTCTCGGTACACTCGCTATAACGACCTATCGAATTAATTTCATCGCGACTACGGGGGAAAAACGAAACGTCGTGCTTCCGGACGTACGTGCATAGATGGTGCAGAATCAAAAATAAAAAAGAGGAAAGAACAGGGAAGAGAAAAAATATTGAAGTACGGAGCCTCGTACATATATGCGTCTATGCATTTAACTTTGGTATGTATAATATATACCTACGGTAGATGTACGCGAGTTAGTTGGTTGGAAAGGTTGTAGAGGAAGAAGAGGAACGGGCGGACGGAGATAGACGCGACTATTCCCTTGCAGCTGAGAAATATAATTCAGTCTACGAAGTACTGCGAGGAATCGAGCGCGTAAATTCGAAGCTCTCTCCTCTGCAAAATTGATGCTACCGAATCACGTCGTGGGCAGAGCTATCCTATGAGAAGGATAGCACGAGTTGGGAGAGATGGAAGATGAAAAAAGAGGTTTAAGGGAGAGGGAAACTGGTGGGGGGTTAGGTAAGAAGGAAAAAAATATGAAAAAAAGGAGGAAAGAACTTAATTCTTCTCAGCTCCGGCTCGAAGCAGCAGCGACCTACTTACTCCTAGCAAGGCATCAAAGGGTTCTTAAGGTACGTGTTACCTCGCGCAAAACGGAAATACAAATCCTCGTCTCGCCGTCGAGAACCGTAAAACGAGGGCTTCCAGTACTTTTCACCGCTTGCCAGCTCCTGCTTTCTCACTTTCCTTTGATTCTCTTTCCTCTTTACCTATATATTCTCTTCCTCTCACTCTTTTCTCGATAGAGAGACCGTCTACGGGACTCTCGGTCAATAAGAAATAAGTGAAATTTCGTGGTACGAGGGAAACGGAAAAAGGATCGGTTTCGTTTGCTAGTAGAGATCTTTCGAAACAACGACCGCTAATGCGGACGTGGTTGTGTTCTTAAGAGTCCGGGTATCTACCTACCCTTCGCCCAAGAAAAAGGGGATCTCGCTTCTTTCCTACCCAGAAAGTATACTTTGTTATTCCATCGTACGCCCAATTCAATGGGGACATAAGTGCAAAATAACCAAACTGGAGAAATATAAGAATTAATATGCAACAGTATTAACCCTTAAGGACTCGCTACTGGGTCTAACGGACCCAGTCCTTCGTTTTATGTTTAATAACTTTTATGTTTTGACGTTTGCGACGTTGCCGCTCTTACTACCTTTCAACGATAATGTAGCATGGCGAATCATTTTTGAAAAAAAAAACTGGATATTGTACTGGGTACAGTGCACCCGGTAGCGAGTATGTGTGTTACAAATTAAGGCGCGAGTCCCTAAGTGTTAACAGGTTTATTGACAGAAGACAACATAGAGTAAATACTATATCGTTATTGTACAAGATATTTGACATATTTGTGGTTATAATACCACAACTTAATTTTATAGTCCTATTGCACAATTGGAAATGTACAATTAAATTAGGAACCCAGCATGTTTAAGATGCACTTATGTACCTATTGAATTTGGTGTACGATATAAGCAACGTACTAACCATTGCTGCTCGTTGACTTTAAAAACAACATTGAAAAGTATAATATTTCATTTGATTTTTTTCTACGTCCGTTCTAGTCACAGTTTCGAAATCCCAAATAATCGGACGACCAATCGGAAAATATCCGTTTGTTCTGCCTTTCTGAAAAGAAGCTTGACTGCTTTCCTTGACATATTAAAAATCGATCGTACCGAAGGTTTCCGCAAAAGTCGTAGGCGGTGGAGTTTAAAGGACGAGAGGGAAGCCATTTTCATCGGTGAGTCTTCGTCGATGAAGGGATACCGCGTGGATTACGTCGAGGAAATGGCGAGATACGTCGGCAACCGTCGGCTTAATCGTCTGCTGCGCGAATAACTACCGACCGTTGAAAGAATTTCTAACGGTACGAGCTTTGATCACGAACCGGGAGTCCGTACAGCAAAGCTCTCCTAAATCATTTCGATGGAAACCAGGGAGGGAAAGAGGGTGATAACGTAAGTCTTCGGCCAATTTCGAAATCGTCCTGGGTTCGACGCAGGCGGGAAAGAGCTTTGAGATTAAGACGTCGTACGGTAGTTCGGGTAAAGTAAATTTATGTTTCGTTTCGATAGAAGTTTGCTTCTGGTTATTAACGTTTACGATGATTATTATTTGACACGATGGAGCTTACACGATTATAGTAGTCGATAAAGTAAGTCGATCCAAATACATCCTCGTTTTATCTCAATTAGGACCTCGTATGTGTAGTTTAACGTGTCCTTGTTCGTAAAAATAAAACATCCTCGCGTGGATACATTCAGCCCCGATCAGATACAGTTAGGTACTGATGGCTGACCCCAGGGTTCTTCGCCCTATTATCTGTCAAGAAGAAGAAGAAGAAGAAGAAGCTCAGATTTAGAGCATCGTCGATAAGAAAATCCTCGATAAAAAGAAGAGGATTCATTCGGGAGTGTCGTGACCCCGCAGAATTACCGATTTAATCCAAAGTTATAGCGATTCGAAAGCCAGTCTTCTCTCTCGCTCACCACCGTGGCCCTAAGGATCTTAACGCGATCGGGGTGTTAAGGGCAAAAGGTGATAATCGTGGCATTAGCACCGACGTCTGCGGGCTATTACGAAGAGTCAGGATACGTGTTAATAGGGAAAATGAAAGGTTATCTTTTCTTGGGAAGATAGAAAGTTTTATTTCCTATGAAAAAAAAAATGGTACTCAGCTCTCTCTCTCTCTTGTAGCAAGCTCAAACTTTTCACGATAAATGGTATCATACACAAATAACATTAAAAATGTAAAGTGGGCCGTCGCTGTAGTTAATATAAACAATAAATCGTGCTTTTTCTTGCTACATAAAGATATTAAATCAATGATGCGTCGCATCTTTATTAATAACTTTTTATCAAATATCTATAATTTTAATTTCCATATTAGTTCTTTAGACTTTGTTAAACATTGTTGACTTCATAAATTACACATTCTCCTTCAAACAATTTTACTAAAATAACAATCTCTGTAAAAAACCTTGTACAAAGTACGCGACGGCCCGCTTTCTTCGTAAACGTTAAATATAATATAACATTTTGGTACGTCTATCAATCCAGGGAACAATATTTAACATGTTTGTATAGATAATAAATAATTCTAATTTTTCGAAGGTTATCCATATACAATTTTTAGATAATTTTTGAAAATTGTTTATGTAGATACAGTAGGGATACAAAAATTTATTTTACTAATCTTTAATCTAAAATTTAAATCAATCGGTGAATTTATGATAATATTTAATTTATTAAACATTTTAATGAATTTATTCAATTTTTATTGTTTCCTAGTTCATAAATAACCGTATAACAACCGTCTAATAACCTGAATCAAGTACATAATTCATTTTCCTGCGCTAGAGTTGCTCCACCCCATGCTTCCATTCATTCAATTAAAAAATACAAAAAGGTAGGCTTCGCATATTGCCAGGTTGTATTTTTTCATTTTTCGAAAAAAAGCGGGCCGTCGCGTACTTTGTACAAGGTTTTTTACAGAGATTGTTATTTTAGTAAAATTGTTTGAAGGAGAATGTGTAATTTATGAAGTCAACAATGTTTAACAAAGTCTAAAGAACTAATATGGAAATTAAAATTATAGATATTTGATAAAAAGTTATTAATAAAGATGCGACGCATCATTGATTTAATATCTTTATGTAGCAAGAAAAAGCACGATTTATTGTTTATATTAACTACAGCGACGGCCCACTTTACATTTTTAATGTTATTTGTGTATGATTTTACATAATTTTGTTATAATAAAAAATCCTTGTTTCAATTTAAAAATAAGAGCAATTATAAATTACAGCGACGGCCCACGTAACATTCCTATTGTTTTTTATTTTTCGACATACGTAGACTATGATGTTATTATTTTCTATTGTCTCTCCAAGAAAAGTACATACCTAAGCTCCATTTGACGATCTTTGGCGATTTTTTAGCTACTTTCATACTTCATAGTGTTCTTGAGTGCGTACTCACTAGAAAACTCTTAGGGATCCGAAATTGGATGCTTTTAGAGCAAAGAAATCCATGCGATTCCAAATTAAAATTATACATTTCGAGGAAGATTGCCGGCGTCCCAGTCGTATACTACGACCTTTTTCGAGGGGACCAGGTTAACTAGAGGACATGTTATATTATATTACAATGTGTATAATCGATGTAATAGGTGTACAATGATGGAAAAATTTACCGAAAAAGTACATAACAGATGTGGTATACATTCAGACTTGTTGCAATATTATTCATAAAAACGTCTACGAAGATATGATAGTTCGCTCTGAGAAACTCCCGGAACGTATCCATATGAACTCATCTATACATTTACACGCAGCGAATTTTACTTATTACTAATTCGAATCTTCTAATGAAGTAAAAAATTAAAATTATCTGAAAAATGATTACATAAAGAATAGTTAGTTCATATCTTTATTAATATGTCGAATGGGATTAAAATTAGTAAGTACGGGTTTTTCTAACCTGCTTGATAACCACTACCCTGTATCTCCTGCGTGTGACGGACGTTATAACGAAAAATTAGCAAATTCTTGTTATCTAAAATCTTCGATAGAATTAACCACGTTCTCAATTAATGAGAAAGAAGTCTACTGCCTTCTTTAATTATCCCTTCTAACCACACATATCCTCTACGTTTCTATAGACAAGGAAGATTGCGATAGTACTGACGGGTACAATAAATAAATAAAATGTGATAGGTTAAGAATATCGACATGTCAAACATTCCAGCGCTAGCTAGATTCCCACCTGATATCGACGCTAACTCCACTGGCTTCACTAACGGCGAAATTAGGAAACTGGACAAAATTCTATATATATAGATATATTCGCAATGTTAACGAAAAAGGTCGGAAAAAAAAAGACTGATAAAATTGATATTTCATAAAATTTCAAAACACATAAATTAGATTATTAACTTATTGGAAGCCGCGATTCTAATAACTTATATATCAACGAAAGGGAAAAAGTTCCAGGATTATGATGAAACAAACCAAAATTATGTAGCACTTCGCGTCGATGAGATATTAGCATTTTAAGGTTTCCCCCTCCCTTCAAATTTACGATTTTGCTGTAAATATACCACCGGCGTTAGTCCGATTTTTTGCGACGGACAGCCTAACTGCCGTTAGTCTGTAATCTTCATTCTTAATCGTTCTAATTTATCTATCGAGCAACAAATGAATTTTCAATCCGCCATTTTATCTTCATTATACGTATATTTCCATGAAACGCGGTATTAGTATCGCGAGAGACGAATCGACGTTGCAAACCGTGAAAATTAATAACTACGCCAATTTTGGGATTACCAGAACGACGAAAATGATCCGATCGACCACCGCACTTAATCCGTTCGAACGAATCGTAAACAAAGTGCAACGTCAAGCAGAAAAGAGAAGGAAAGAGAGAGAAAATACGCGGCAGATGTTTCGAATGTTCCAATAAAACATCGAAGCCACCAGTTCGACCACCAGGACATATCGCGCGAACCAAACAGGATCTACAACGCGCTGCGTCTGACATTAATGCGCCCTACGGTGGTCCATTAAAAAGATTCAGTAGACTTTCTAAGAGGAAGGGAAAAAAGGGAAGGAAGGGTGGCGAGCTATCGCGGTCCGGAGGTGGCGAGCCCGGAATCGATAAGAATCGGACTGGTGAGTGAGTCGACGTGGATGGTGGTCAACTGCAAAACAGAAGAAGAAAGTGGACTATTCTCGAGTTTGGCCAAGGGCCATCACTGGTACCACTTTTCGAGATAATATCTTAACTACTTATGCCGTTACTTTCGATGAGAGGAAGGCCGACATCTGTTCTCGAAAAGGGTTGGGAGTTATATCGTTGAATGGAAAGGGCTGAGGACACTTTCTGCACTTTTACTTAAAGTTTTGTTGAATGAGAAGAGAAGGTAAGAAGAGTATTTTTTTAAGGTAGAAGAACCAGGTTCTTAATAATAATTTTATTTATTCGATATTGTATAATTATGATCGCAAGTAGTATGTTTTTGTTTAAGTATTTGTCAAGTAGATGAACGTAATAAAAATTAACGTTTGTAGGGTTAGTTTCGTGCCTTTAAAGATAGTGTAATTTATACTATTGTTTTCTGTCGAGAGAAGTTGGCGTTTTGAACCGAGTCGGTTCGTGTAGCTAGCGAAAGGTTGTTGCTACGGCCTTTGTTTACGAAGGTCGACGGTGTCAGTCTTTGATCAGACTTTTATGAATACGGCCGTGTTTCGAGAGCGGGTTTAAGAATAATTATTATATGTCACAAACGTTCTACTTATTTTTATTCGTATAATTTGTAAATACCCTAGACGAATTAAAGTTCTTCTTTACATACACACACACACTTATATAAAAATTAATAATTGCTAATTAAAATCGATGTTTTTATTAAAGAAACCAGCCAACTTTATTTTGCATTTTTCTTTGAGCAAAGAGCATACGACCCGTGTTCTACTAATTTCTTAAGTTATATAATTTACTAATTTATAAATATATGAAACGACATTATGGCAAAAAAAACTGTCGTCTCGTAAAAGAAACCTCTCGTGTTTGGACCCAAAGAAAAGTTAACATGCCAAGATAGTATTTGAGTGTCGCAGAAAAGGTCGACCGCGATACGCACTTCCGTCGAGAGGAAGAGTCTAAGGATAAAAAAATAAGGAGAGAGCGAGATGGATATATAAAAGGGAAGAAAACGAGAAGGGCGGGAAGGCATTCCGCACGCAACTTCTTCGTCGATGAGAAGAGGCGTCGCGGTCGCCCTTCTCCTGAAAGTTTCATGAGTTTCGCGCCGATCAAGGGCCGGCCTTTTTATTCCCGCGGAGTGCTTTGCATTTTTACGACGAACCTCCCGGTATAAGGTTATGTAGAGCACAGCGTGCCGAGACCGAGCTCCTCCTCCTCTTCTTCTTCTTTCTTCTCGTCTTCGTCGTCAGTGGCGAGACCTCTGAGATGTTCGACGCGCGCTACGTATAACAAGAAGCTCGCTCCCTGCTGTTTCTAAGATCTTTTTTCTCTCTCCCATCCCTCTTTCTCCTTCTTTTTCTACCGTGGTCCGATATCCTTTTGCTAAAGTGGTATCCAGTGAACGTATAGATACGGATAGGACGCGAGTCGGTTGGTTACGTTGGCTGAATAAGCGATTGCGAGAGCCAACGAACTCAAAGTGAAATAACTCAAGATAGAAAACAAGTGGTACGTATCTCGTGATTATCAATCAATATTGAATCTTTTTTATAATAATGAAATTAAATCTGCTCACTTTTTGTTTCTCAATCATTCTTTTTACTGCGAGAATTAATAGACAATCCTACTTAGAATTCTCCATTTTTTAGGTATAAAATCTACAGCAATTCCGACTAACCCTTTCGACCCTTTCTCAGACTTTTTCCATTTCTTCTTGTCTCCTTCTTATATAACTTTATTTTTCATACCAGCGAGTGACGACACCGGCGGCTCGACCTTGAGTCGCCCAATCTCATTCTTATTCGAGAAATCCGTATTCGTCGAGGCTCAGGGTACGTTCCTATTCGCGAACTCGTTCGTATCTATCTACCTTTTGGTGAGGAAAGAGAAAAAAGACTTTTTGTCTGTCTATCTCTCTTCTAGAATTCTTCAGCAACGACGTACACAGAAGGAGAACTTGGGATAAGTAGATCCGTCAGGTGCGACCAGGAAAAGAAAGCTTTCAATGGAAACGTCTCGGGCTAAGAACGTGGATTTCCGAGTTCCTCGAAAATCGACGAACTTTTGCCCGGTGGAAGGAGGAAGCGACCTCGGGACCGTTTTCCCGAGCTCGAACTCTATCGACCGAGGCTACGTCGAGACGATATCCATCCGGAGTCGTGGGCAAACACGCCGAAATCCGAAGATCCGTTCTTTTCCTCTTTGGAGGGACGAAAGGTCCTACTCCGTTTCTCTCTCTTTCCTTTCGTACGCGAGATATTCAAGATAGAGGATAGCGAGATCTCGTCGAACAGTCTCGTCACGAACAGGCTGATGGATAAACGCGAGCTCGGCTATCGAGCAAGAGAAAGAGATCGAACCTTTCGAATTTTGATGTAAAAGTTCAGAACCGTGAATACTTACTACAACATCATTTTTACTTCTCTTCCGGTCGAATAAATAAAGTAATTCATCGATCGAAGAACGTTACGAGACCGGAAATAATCTAATCCATCGGACGATCAAGGAAGGACCAAGGATAATATAACAACCCGAGCGTCCTGCAGTAAAGTTCGGTAGGGGGTCGTTAAATTTCGAAATCACGGTCACAGCTGTTTCCGGTGGTGACCGTAGGAAAACAAACCGCGTGAGCGAGCGAGTGAAGGAGCTGCTCAATAAAACATAAGAGGGCGATCAAATAAAACCACCGACGCATTGAGATACTGCGTGGTAAAAGGGAGAAGAGGGGTAAGAGGATGGAAGTTGGAAAAGGGCGGGAGTAAAGGGAGAGAGTGGAAGAACGAACGGGGAAACGCACTACCGAGGAAAGACGGAACGATTTTGTATATGTGTATATACGAACGAGAGAGAGAGAGAAAGAGGGGGAAAGGATTCAACGCTCATCGATCCGGAAGCATCGGCTTACTCGTAGATCCGGTGGCGGCTCTCTTCACGGGTAAACGACTTTTCCTCTTTCTCTACGAATCGCGCATACCATCGGTGCGGAATCGTAAAATTCTGAAAAATTTATCGCTCGCTGCCTTCTGGCTCCCACTGCGCGCGATATCGTCAATGGGATGAGTTCCACCCGGCGGAATTCCACGGAAGGCGAGACGGTTGGTGCTACATATTTAAGCGCTCGATCATCTCGCCCGCTCTCGGTAAATTCTGGCAATGCGAGAAAAGAGAAACCTCGAGCCAACCCTCTCTCACGCTCTTGGGCTACCCCCTCCCCCCCCCCCCTTCCCTCCGTTTCCACGGTTCGCGTTCGTGCCGTTCCTTTCCTGCCTGGGATGAATTTTTGAACGACCATCGAAACGTATCGCGAGCGAACTCGCAAAAATAAAAATGGATTATGCCGCTTAAAAGGGGCTGCCGCCAGGCATTCCGCCTCTTTTCCACGGGAATTCGCATTTATATCGAACCACCGCCCGGCGCGTTCTCCCGCGATTTTCTATACCTTTTTCTTCCTCCTCTTTCTTGCCATTCTTGTATTCTTTCTCTAACTCTTTTTCCCTTTCTTTTCACATTTTTTTTATTATTTATTAACGTCGGGAATGGGTTCCAGCGAAAATTGGATTTCACGCAAAACGATTATGTCCGTCTCTCGCCATCTGGCTAGAAATTTTTTTTTTTATTCACCCCTGTCTTCGCGTAATTTTTGCATACCTTAATCGGTAATAGAAAATCAGATGGGAAAATAATCCTTTTTATTTTCATCTCACTAACGATTATACCTACTACCATGTTAAAACAATCCACGATAAATCTTTTTATAGCATATTTAAAGCTAATAAAAATGATGTACCCTTCTCTCCGTGATCTCTGATATTCACCATTACACAAAACAAGGAACATTCGTTTCTCTATATTATCGTAGTAAACAGAAATTAATTACGGACATTAAAGAAAAAAAGATAAATAAACCCTCGAACCATCGTATGTGCGAAAGTTTCCTACTACAGTAAGTGGAACGACACGATGCACAGTGGTCTCAAATAGCCAAAACGTGGCCAAAACCCAAAAAATGAATTCTTCGTTAGGAGGATTTTAATTATTAGGTTGGTTACTTTGATAATTTATTTATAAAAAGCAAAAAAGAAAGAAAGTTTAACGATTTACACCAGAGATGTGAACATAGCTCAAACATCGCCTTCGCTTGTCACGTTGTTTTTGTGCATGTAAGTAGAATTTCAAACGGAAAAGTATAAAGCAAATAACTTTTATAAAACTTAATTAATTCTAATTCTGTAAAATGGATACTATTCCTGGAAGTGAGTATCATGTTTAGTAGTACTAGCATATTTAAAATAGATAACGGTTACGTCTTGCAACTGTAAAATTTAGTATAAGAAATGAAAGTTAAAACTTTATGTAAAAATATTAAAGATTTAGGTTAAAAGTTGTATATTCCACAATATCACGTCAAAATTTTTGTGCAGGCTTCTAGTTTATACTTTTATCTTACAGTATCTGTCAAATTTAGCTGCTACTTAGTGCTACTTTGTCTGCGTGGCCGATTTGTATAATGCAGAGTTATCATACTATTAGCTGTCGGCGCGTTTTATTGAAGACTGAATGGTTGGGACAAATGTTTCGAGTAAAAATTATATGATTTTGCAAGGATCATGATTAAGATACATCTCTTATTCAATTGTAGTTATTAAATTAGAAAATTACAATTACATAGTCATAATTAACTATTGATAAATCTAGTTTAAAATAAGTACAAAGTCCCTATAAGCAATTAGTTTTCATCAATGTTATCTGATTTTGAATATTCGTCTGATATTCGTCTTTCTTTTCGTTCTTCTTTTTCTATTCGTCAGATGTGCCCAATTTTGATTCATAAACGCTTTTAAAATAAAACACGAATACTTGCAAAAATTTAAATCGGCCATTTTATTTTCGAATTTTTAAAATTCAGATTCATAATTAATGATGCCGAAAATACTAGAATATCATTTTTTGTGGAAATCTTATAATGTTTTCATATGTATGTTGGCCATATTGAATCGGCCATTTTGTTTTCGAAAGTTTTGAATTCAGATTCATATTCAGAAATTCAAAAAATCACAGCACATAAATTTTTGTTAAAATTGAAGCATGCTTTGAGGTTTTGTCCACGTTTCGGCGGTTCGAGACCACTGTGCGATGGTACGATAGCAACGTCGAAAACAATAAAGATGCCACGTGTAGGTACCTACCCGCGTAAGGTGTGTACCACGCGTAGTCCGGCATTTGTAATTTCGATGACGCGATAATACCGAGCGCGTCCTGCCGTCCAAAACAATTTATAAGTTCCTATCTCGACGGGTCGCTTTAAATTATGAAGCACTTTATAACGAGAAGCTCCAACGACGAGGACGGTCAGAGAGAAAAGCTAGACGCGAAGAAGAAGACGCTAGCCGATGCTAAAATTCTGTCGCGAAATCGACCCTCGTAATTCCTTTACCCCTCTTTCCCTCTTCCTGAACGCCACCTGCTCGCACAAGAGAAACCCGATAGACGTGCAATTAATTGTCCGGACATAATTAATACCGCAACGTGGCGACGAGGAAGTCGAAATTATTAAAAGTTCATCCGTGAGCTCGCTCACGCGAGTACCCACTGATTTATACGGTCGTTACTCGTGAAACGGTAAAACAAGTGGACTCGCTAAAGAAGCTAAAAACCGGGTTCGTTCCTTTCCCAGAATATCGCCACGGGGATTTAATTATTGTCTAATTAACGTACTCGCGAGAGTATATAGAGAGATACGTACGAGATTTGTCTCGAGAAAATTTACGCTTCGCCTGTACGGTAAAGATATTCTCTTTAGTATTCCTTCCTTTTTTTTTTTTTATTACGCCAGCCAAAAAGCTCATCCAACTCGATAGCAGGTTGGCGTATATACGAAGGTTAGCCCATTAGTACGGATAAACGACATTACCCGTTATTCTCATTTATATGAAATTAAGCGACCGCACAGAATTCGTTCGTTAGGTAATATCAGATCGCGTGAAAGTGAGTATTATCAAAATACGATGAGTTTCGTTAACAACGATGCAATAGATTCATTTACACTATGTAATAATGCAACCGCGCCAGAAGTCGTATAGTACACGCACACGAGTATATAACGCGTACCGCGATCATCACCGTGCTGGGTACGTTGTCGGTACCATCAATTTTGCAACGTATTACGGTAAGCTCGTTTCACGTAGAATACTGCGTTAATGGCGAGTAGGTACGGACGATGAGAAGGAGGGGGTAGTTTAGGGGCTGTAGGAGATACAGGGCTAGGTGGAAGGGTGTTGGTTGGGCTAACGAGACTTGTAAGACCTTCTTGCGATATCGAGTCCCTCAGGAAAGAGCTTGTTCGTCTAATGGATCAATTAGTTCTGTCTACCGGGTGTCCAATCAGTGTCAATGAAGCTATTAATGCGAAAACCTAATAATTACTAACGATATTCTCGAAGTTGCTGCCGCTGCTACCGGCTATGCAACTTTTCTCTCTATTATTCTCTCTTTTGGCTCGCTCATGGATAAGAACGGACTCTGGTCGTTGCGGCTTCCTTAGTAGCACGTCGTAAAAATATTACAGCACGAACGCGTCAGCCGAGGGAGCAGTAACGAGCCGCGAAGATTAAATTCTGTGGCGTACGTAGAGGTATGTACATACGGTACCAACAAAAACGGGCTCCCCGGCTCGCCGAGCAACGATGGCGTTCATCGATTTGTCCATTATCTACATTCCAATTAGCCATTTGCTCGGTCGTTGCATTTCTGCCCCAACGATTCACGCTCTCTGTGCATGAACCCGAGAATGCGATAACTTTCTATATTGTCTCCCTTATCGATGCCGCGTGCAAGCATCGAACGAGCTACCACGTTGCGGTTTTGCTGATAGACTCGAGCTTTCCAATGTGCTGAGTCACATGTTCCGCTTGTTTTTTTTTTTGTAGAAAAACGTGTCTTACCTTATCGGAGACAACTCGACGATCTTGTTAATCCTTCCTCGTGGCACTGCTTCGTAAAAGATTTCAATCCGTTTTTTATCGCAGCGTTCGAGAATTCTTTCACGCAATTATTGTTTTTTATTAAAATTGGACTACATCGTTTCCAATACATCGATGTTTCATTATTGAAATTCGATTACTTGGAGCACGTTCACACGGTTTTTCACGACACGCACTTTCGTATTACATACTCTAATCGATCACGAGTTGAATTTTTTTGATATGGTAGTCAAGATAAATCGTGAGACCAGTTTCACATTTATAAACTCGTGTCTATTTGTCTAAACCATTATTTATGGTTCATTCTTCAGTTTACGTACACTTTTACCTGGTCGATAATTTTGTTAACAGCAGCTATCGAAGCATGAGAAATTCGCAATTAACCGAACGATATTTTTCTCGAAAAGTTGGTTAATTTAATATTTCCTCAAATATCAATTCTTTTGCGTAAAATATGCTAACGTACACGTCACTAACGCGAAAACTCGAGGACCGGCCCACAAGGGATGCAAAACATCCGCACGCTTCCCGGCGACTGGAAGAGTGGACGAGCGCCGACGGCTCTTGAGGCAAACAGTGCGCATGCGACACAAACAAACCGTAAAGAAAAACACGATGCACCCTCGAGTGGGGGATGCGATACCTTGGCTGTACTTAACGAACTATTATGGCCTTACGGGAAGCCGTGGTGAATGTACGAAATAAAGAAAATTTCTAAAAGATTAAAACGTCGAACAGTGGAAATATAAAAGTAGAATGTATACTGGTTAGAAGATCGTGAAGATTTATAGCGTGTAATCATTTCCAGCCGTTTAGGTGGCGATTATCGTAGAATTTATTACGTTAGTATCTCTGGTATTCACCTTACGCCAGAAATGCTCGTCGAGCGAGATAGTTAAGCTCGCGCAGCGTGATATTGCGGGCTCTTATGCCACGAACCAGTGGCATTACACTAGGTAATATCAACTCAGCGGGCATTACAAGCGCTGATATCTCAGGAAAGTGACGAAAGTACTTCATGGAGTGGTGCTTCTAATAAGATTCGCGCGTCGCAAGGCAAACAGATGTCTAAAGATAAGATCGAATGAATCCAATTTTTCCCAAAAGTGGAAATGGCGAAGACCGAATGTTCCAAGTTCTAAAGGGGTTTTTTCCGAGGTTAAATAGGTTTTTAGTTGGCAGAAAATAAAGCTGCAAAACTATCATGTTCATTCTAGATTATTATTGTTGGAATATTTAACCGATTTCGTAAAAAAGTAAATTTCTGACATATTCAAATTACTTATTCGAAACGCACTCATTTTTCTAACAATGTTTTCTATTTTTTTTAAGTAAAAATTTGTTGGATAAATCGAAATTGCACAAAATATTGTTGTCCTCGATTTTGTATTACGAAAGACTGTAAAATCTCCTAGGGTGTAACGTAGGAAAAATCGAAGAAGATCAAAGCCTTCGGAAAATACGTTCGCCGGACGATGACACGCCTCTTCCGCCCGAGTTCTAACTCGTAAACCGTAAAATCCGCTATCGAAGTATTCCACCTCCATATTCCCACCTCCTCTTTCTTCTTCGACCAGTCCCCCTAGACTTTTATTTCAAAGACATTTCATTGCCTTTTTACTACCCCTCCCTCCTTCCTCACTTTCCACGATTACGTGTATCAGTTCGAGAGCTTCGTCAACGTAATTTTCAAACGGGTATCTCGAGAGACGAAGAAATTTAAAAGAGTATCACAAAATTTACAGTAAAGTATCTCGAAACTGGGCTAAAAGGTTCTACAAAATTGACACTTGGTAAACCCTCACCAGCAATAAAAGAAAAAAAAATCAGAATTCTCGATCATACCTACCAACGATCGCGTGCGAAAGTTTTCCCTTTATCACCGTCGGTTTAACGTTAACCGAGATTCCGACAGGGAAACACTACGAGACTGGTCAAGCCGACGAGATGAGCTTTATCGTGCCAGGCTAACTGTAATACGAGCATAGCGTGATAGATGAATCATTACAAACGATTACTTTCGTTCTTTCACCGTGGGCAACAGGCGGAACACGCGAGCTTTTCTTTTCCGCGTTCATCGGTGTTTCCTGCCGGTTGTTTTTCACGCGATCGATACCCGCTAACATTTCCTTATAATTTCATGAGCAAACCATGCTCCTCTTGTACCGTTACACGTATTACTTACAGATTGAATTATCGAACAAGCTAAAAAAGTTAGCATACCCGAAGCAACGTGTTTCACGAGCAGGTAAAATTCTTTCTCGAGTCGATTCGCTCGATGAAGTTCGAGAGAGAAGAAGCTTAACGTCTCGTGGCAGGCAAACATGCGAGAGATCAGACCATCATCGAGAAGTTTTCGGGCGACGTAGACGCGTGCTGACGTCTACCTACTCGTTGTACGTGCACGCAGTCACGTGGATAAGGAGAATCGATCGTGTATATGTTGTTAAAGTCATTAGCGAGGCAAGTTAAGCGAGTTATATGGTTACAGCGGGCAACGCTGCCGTCTTCATTGAATTACAACTTAGACACATCCCGGCGTAGGCAGCAACGGCGGTGGCGTAGAACGCAGGACGCCTGGTTTACGATGCTCGGATTAGCATGCAAATTTGCTGCATTGAATTTCATAGTTTCGACAGCTGTAACAACCGAATGGATTCGTTGTGACGTGACGCGGTCTGCGATGTCGTATACCTACTAGCTTCTCCACCTCGTCCTTCGCAAGTTCGATGCCTACATTCGCTCGATTATCCGCAGTCGTCTCCGCCTGATAAGCGAATTGTTTAGTCAACTCAGCCTCCCCAAGATCCTTTGGCGTGCCCACCCTTACCTCGTCGCCGCCGTCGTGGATTAATCCAATCGGACGGTACGATACCAAGTGCGGAGGTTATTTCGTGATTTCCGATAGAGGCAAAGATTAGGACATATAGTCATGTTCCTCCTTGTCGTCACGAAATACTCGATGAATCCAATCTTAATTTAAAGGGGTAGACTGATTCTACTTATTCGATGACAAAAATGTGGATCGAATTTTATTTGCATATTTAATATCGGTAACTGGTCTATGTTACGAGTGTTACAAGCTTAAGGTTTTGTGCTGTCTTCCTTTTTTCCAAATTGATTTGATACTATACAACGTAAGTCAATAAAAACTATCAGGTATCTAAAATAACTCGTTACCCATTAGGGAGAAATGTTTTAAATGAATGATTACTTGACAGTTATTTGACTTGTTTATATTCATTTAAAACGTTTTTCGATACAACATACAGGTGACAAGTTTTACATAATACCTTTCATTGACTTACCCTGTATAGTAATTAGAAAATGTAAATTTGAAAATTAAATAAACATTTTTGAAAGAACGTGAGTTCATACTCAATTTTATTTTTTCCTACACGTTTTTTCACAAATTTTGAACACCACCTTTGCTTACAACACTTTTCATATCAACTATTTTTATATTAATATTCCCATCCCTGTCGCATTTCCATTTCAGCGAAAAGAGTCTACGTTACATTTGGAAGATCGCTAAAAAGTTAAGGTGCCTCGAGATGGGGAAGAATAGTGTCGCCGTTAGGAGTCATTGTGGCGAAGATAACGCTCGTTTCGGAACGATTACAACGCGGTAGCAAAGCCGTGAGAGGAAAACATGCGCGAGACTGGTTGTTGAACCACGCACGTAAGATACTACTACGCGTCGGCTGAAAAGCACGGTAATATCACTTTTCACTCTTGGTCGCGCGTAACGTTAGGTGTATGTAAAAACGTCGAGTCTCGGTGCTTGTCCATGGACACGTACAAACACACCTACGTTCTCGTACATTCAGAGCAGCTGTATCTAAACGTTGAACGTGTGTTACGAGTCGCTCGTATCTTTTCACCGCGCTATTCAAAACGCGCGTGCGTGTACGTGCGCGAGCGAGAGAAATTCTTGCCTCTACGAAGGATCACGAACGACCCAGATTCGGTGTCGGTATCAACCATTTTATCGTGCGACATTTTTATCTCGCGAGATAATTAATTTTCTACGGGTTTCTGGTAATACAGCTGTACGATAAGTAATTCACGTTTTGTAGTAAAAAAAAAATGGGGAATGAAAGTTATTAAATTCGTCATATATACATATTTCGTGCAGAGATTCGTTCGCTTTCGAATAATTTACGATGGATATACGTACGAAGTAAAGAGTTAGGGTTTTAAATTTAATATTCCACGCGTGCAAGTAGTACAAGTTTAAGATAAGGAGGACTACTTCCTCGTGACAAAGTATTCCTTCTCGATAAGAAACGAGAATTTCTTGGATATTTTCGAGCAAACCCTTCATAAAAATATATTAAATATTTAAAGAATCATTTAATAAATTTCCAGTAATAACAAAGATCGATGTAATAAGATATCTCGATTTATACAAATTTGGAGAACGATTTCATGACAAATTTAATACATTCACAATAATAATAAAAATCGATATAATATATTTTGACGATCGATCGAGTCCCATGGAAGAGAAGTAAGTAAATCGATGGCGCTCGAACGGATCTTACCTCGTATTATCAAAGACGAGAACGTGTAAGCAGCTTGCTCTAACGTGTTTCCTCACCGGTAAACGGGTTAAAGCGCGCAGTATGACGCGACTTTCGCGTCGAGGCGAAAGCTCCTTACGTTCTCGTGGCACGACTACAACGTGTAGTATGCCCTTAGCATGCAAGCACTGCAAGCGCGCGGAGGAGCCACGAGCTGCTCGTATATTTTGCCAGCGCCAGCGGCCTTCGTGCCGTTACGTTAACCCGTTTGTAGGCGTCAGAATGGGGGATGGATCGCCGCTGGTAACGTGCCTCACCCATACACGTATACAAAGATATATAGATACATACATCTGTTTGGTTGTATGTGCGTTGATGTTAGCTGGAAGAACGAAAATAGCCTGCCTTGTCTCTCTTCATCCGATCTACGCGCAAACTTCTCTCTTATCGAAGTGCGATCTCTTCGTGTGCTCGTTCAACCTCTCTCTCTCTCTTTTTCCATCATCCACCCTGAGGCTCTCTCTCTCTCTATTTCTTTGGATAACTTTACCTCTTCGTGATTCTACCAATCTTCTCGTCTATCTCGAACATCTTACTCTTGACATTATTCCAGCTGTTATAGACACGATTCTAATGTGAATGTGATTAGTTCTTAAAAGTGTTTTATTCTACAGGTAAGAATTTGTATATAAATAATATTTCTTTTATTTACAGACCAGGGGAGAGATAGGGAGTTTAAAAACAGAATAAAAGGGTCGTCGTTTTTAATTCTTGTTCGCTCCAGATCACGTCTAAAGTGCTTTAATTTTAAAGATCGTGCCACGTTATAAAGTATCTCACCCAGCGTTCATTTTGCATGCAAGACACGACGACGCCATCGTACCTTCAGTATCGCAACGCAATCTATCGTCTCTGACCTACTTTCTCGTCTTCTTCTTCTTCTTCTTCTACTTTCTCATTCTCCTCCTCCTCTCACTTTCTTTTTTCCTTTTCTGCCACCCTCTTTCTCGATAGTTTCGTTCCTCTTTCCCGAGCATCATCCACCACGTCGTCGCGTTCTCTTTTTTTCTTCCCCCGTTATCCATACGAGACGACGACGGAATTGTAACGAAGCAAGGGTGTATCGGGATGCCGCTGACCGACAGGATCATACTTAAAAAGTTGAAACTTCGAGTCAGGAAGTTTAAATTCGAAAAAAATGCTCTTCTATTTCTAATCTACGACAGATGTTTAATGGATCAAATTTAAATCCACTCAAAGATGTGTTAAGATTAACGTCTTTAATCGTTTCTCTAATTTCGCAAATTTTCGGGAGCATTAAACCCTCTGCTACCTTTGCGAGAAATACGAGAGAAACGAAAATTAATTGTCTTGAAAACGGCTACCAACACAAAGACGGATAGTTACCAAAGGAATTATATACTCTTTCTCTCTCTCTTTCTTCAAAGCCGCCGCGTTTCTCTTTCGTCGGAAGTCAAAGTAGGAGGATCGCTTTCCGCGCAAGCACGTCCGCAATTTCCGCACGCCGGATTTCTACTGATTTCGAAGAAGATCCGATCTGAAGTTCGCCCACCCGTCGTCCTCATCGTCGCCAGTTCGCGTCGAAAGCGAACCTATTTTTCTCTCTCTCTCTCCCTCTGTCTCGCTAGCTCTTTCTACCTCTACCAAGAAATATCGCACCGGAGGGAAAGAAAAACGTAGACGGCCGATGGACGATCAAAGTCACGTCTGTTAAGTTTTCAGATGAAGTCAATTAAAAGTTCGCGAAGAAGTTCGAGATTCCTTACCAGAGCACCCGTTTATATACCTACGAATCCTCGTCTTCGAAGGATTTTTCACTCCTCCTACCATATCGCATTCTCTTCTTCCTTTATTCTTACTCTATTCTTCCCTCTTACTTACGGCTTATTATTATTATATACTTATGAGATTACTTTTGTTAATAGTGACTGTTTTATTTAGAAAGTGGTGCGATATAATTTTCAATATTTTTTTTTTTATTACAAAATTGTTTTGGTATTCTTGCGAAGAAGAGAATCTGTTTTTTTGTTGAACTGTGTTATTTCAAAATCATGTAAAAAAAGAGTTGGGAATATTAACCCTTTGCACTCCGCTGTCCCCTCTGAGGCACCATATTTCCAACATCATATCATTTAATTTCAAGTGATATATCATTACTTATATTATTAAAAAAATTGTTCGAGTTGTTGGTAGGTGAATTGGAGTAAAATCTGTGAGTATAAAAAAAATTGAGCGTCGAGGACCACTCAACATCGTATTATCCTCAAAATCGGTCTTGTCGAGTCAGCCTCGACGCAGAGTGCAAAGGGTTAATATACAGAGTGGTCCACCTAAATGTAGCCATCTATATATTTACAAGAAGAAAAATATCGATGACGTTGAAACCTCTGGACAAAATGACCTCACCTCGTAATACCATTTACATTACATTAAAAATACTTGTTATATCATCATAAATAAAAGACAAACTTAGATGCACCACCCTATATATGATTATACTATCATACATTCCATCTCTAGGAACTCTGCCCAATAACGTAATAAACTCTACTCGACTCTTCTTCTCCATGAAACAACCCAAATCTTCTTTTCGCAAATAGCAAACCTTAACGCGTTAAATTCGCGGGGGTTATTTTCCTGTCGGCCGAAGAGTCAAGTGCGTGCTTCTCTTGCTTCTAAATAATAATTACAAATCGTCAACTTTAATGAGTCAACCCTCTTTCCCACACCAACCGTGTAGAACGAACGAGAAAGAGAGAAAGAGGAAAAAGAAATGCAAAAAGCCAGATTGGGTAACGAGTTAGGCGTACTTGATACGCATTCGGTAAAGTGGCGGGCGACCATAGGCTATGTCGTGCGTAAAGCATACTCACGGGTGGTCACGTAAATTCGTACGGGGCATGAATACATACGCGCATGCGCTAGCCTCACTCACCTGGCGACGATACTCGTTTGGTATATACCTGTATGTCGTGTACTCGACTTTCGAGAGTTCGAGTGACGAGCACGAGGAATACGAGAGAGAGAGAGAGAGAGAAAGATAGAGAGAGGGAACACGTCACGTTGTTTCTGGCTTAGAGCGTGTACACACGTCACTCGTGGTGGCCACGCTTGCCATAACACTTGCCGTTCCGCGCGCGCACGTCTCGAGTTGCCTGATTGCGAGCGACTTAATGAAGACTGGCGGGACGCGTTCCAATTTGCATGTATGCATACCGCTCGTTTCGTCAAGTGAGAAGTGCACGGAAAGAGGAGTCTAAGGGTGGGGAACTTTAAAGAGAGGAACGAGGTAGTCGTAACGGCGGAAGCATCGTCGTGGCGCGAATGCGAAAATTATTAAATTCGTCGACTACCTTCTTCCGATTTTCAAGCACTTTGTTCTCTCTTTCTATATTTCTCTTTTTATATGTACGTATATATGTACTATGCTTCTCTCTCTCTTTCTTTCTCTTTTTCATATCCATCGTTGCACGTCCCAAGGGGGATGAGATATTTGCCGGATAACTCGGCTGCAAAGAGACGTACCTACGTGCGCAACGGCGAAGCGTAACCACTGAGGGAAAACTTGTACGTTGGAGTTGGACAAAATAGAAGGCTTATAGAGAGAAAGAGGGGAGAAAAGAGACGGGGAGTTGTAGGAGGACGATCCTCGGATCGGGAAATGAGGTGACGAGCAATTTAAAACTTCTTCCGCTTCGGCGCCATCCTCCTCGACTACTCTACGCGCGTGGTTGAGCGTTCCTTCGAAGTAGTTCTCTCCGTCCCTCGTACTCTGTTTATTTCTCTCTCTCTCTCTCACTTTCCTCTGGTTTTAACGGCCGACATGAACGTCGGCTCGAGTCGTCATTAAATTTAGTTTCTCACGCACGTCTCTAACGTGGCCGGGAACGAGATGCAATTCTTAATTGCGCGACGATTGTCGCGAGAGGGCAAACAGGGAGGGGCGTTAATTACGAAATTTCTCGGACGAACGATCGTTTAATCGAACGTTAAACGAACGACGAAACTTCCTCGTTCTTGTCGTCATTCCCTCACTCTACCTTCTCGTTTTTCCGTTCTCTCATGGAAATGGCTATAAAACGGAACTACCTACCTCATTTGCATACGAGTCACCCGTAATTTCTAAGATAGCCGGTATCCCGTAAATCCTACCACAGAGGCAGAAGACTGTTCCTTTCCAAACCCAAGCCAATGGTAGCGCTTGTTCTCTGCGATTTGAAAATGTGCGAGCATTGTGTAGATTGGCCTAGGAAATTCGAGCTCCCGCGAAATTGCGTTGCGCGATCTACGATCTCGAAATTGCGCGTAAAGAGAATGCTGCGAGATACTTGGGTAACAGGGATAGGGCTTAAACAAAGTGCGGCTTTTGTAGCATCGAAAATAACGAGACAAGGGTAGTAACCTCGGGACCGTCAGTGGTGGTAGAACGATTTCTCGGTACTCTTGGGAGTCGATTCAATTTGCGTATCGGTGATAAATTGTGACACGTGGGCGAATACCTATTGGATAACGATATTCTGATTATTATTTCACGTGTTTTCGAATTTTTGAATTCTGTCGGTAGAATGTCGGATCTTTACTACTGCAGGAACACCAACGTTCGTACTATGGTCGACCGTGACTACTTCGAGGCGAAGCGTTTCTTAAGTTTCCCGGTATCTCGAATAAAATCGCGTTCTAGTCGGTATTCGAAACGTGTCCCCGTCGAAAAGGGTGATTGCCGTGTACTGGTTTGCCGTCAGATTGCTGGAATCGAAAAGGGGGGCTGGAAAGGTGAACGTGAAAGGATGAGAGAGAGAGAGGGTAGGAACGATCCACCGGGCGTGTACCGCTAGTAGAGAGGGAGGCGAACGGTTTATGTTTTCCTGCCGGCCGTTTGGAGGGTGGCTTGCAAACAAACCACATTCTGTTATTTGATTCTACCCACCCAAACGCCATTCCGCGGTCCTTTACGGACCTTCCCGTGCGCACGATGCACACCAACGGTGAGTAACGAGAAGCTACCAACGATTGGCCCCGATCTCGAGGCAAAACTACGCCTCGTAACCGCGTTTCACCGATGATTTGCGGAAAGCCGAACGAATTGTTGCTACTCCCAGGAAGAAGCAATACCCTATCGCGAGCTGCCCTGTGCCAAGCGTGTGTTCCGTTTGCATGCTCGAGCCCGAGTATGCTTTTTCGTGGATAAAGGACTTTTCGGCGATCTCCCGATTGGGAGAGCCTGTCCGAACTAAAATGCGTTTTTTTTTAGGGCTTTAGTCCTCGGTTGACTGTCCGGAACGTTTGATTCCGCTATTGGTTTTTTCGGCTCGGTTCGGCCTAATTTTTTCTCTTCTTTCATCCCCACGGAGAAAATAGAGATAGTTACGAGAAATTCTTTTTTAATAGGTTTCGTTAGATTTTATTTCAAACGGATAAATTATTCCTATTTAAAATTCCAACGTCCTTGGCTTGTAATATTAGAAAAATTCTTTTCCGAGAATAAATTTCAGATTTTACAAAAAGCAGTACCGGTCTCCATTGGAACGTGCCACCCATCCTTCATACAATAGAAAAAAGATGCTAGAAGTGCTAAAGGAGAACGACTCGGACAAACGTAATATCGTCTGTAATATAATATTTCATAACCGATGAAGCGCAAGTTACTTAAGAGACGAAGACCTCTCTTGGCAAAGAGAAAAAAATAAAAATTCCCATCCCCAGCGTCTGTATACATACATACTCATACAGAGAAACGAGAGTTCCTTTCTTTTATTCGAGAGAAACGCGAGAGTGACGAGAGTAGAAATAAAGTGAAAGGTCGAGAGAGTGGGGACTCCTGGTAGCAGAGTTCGAGGGTGTCCGTTAAAGCGCACGATATACCGCGAGTCGTTTCCATTTGTCGACGTCTATAAATATTTGGCGTAATAAACCCCACGGTTATTTCTACATCCCTGAATCCTAATTACGCCGAGTACAATATCACGCAAATGCGTCATCCCGAAACATGCTCGAACAACGGCATCTCTCTCTCTCCTACTCTCACGTAATGTAACAAACGATAATTGCTTTCGCTACTGAATATAAACAATTACGGTAGCATGCGCTTAGCCAGTGCAGCGCGTTCGATGGTATACGCTAATATGCGATCAGTATCGTTGGTATAATTAACGGAATCTGCATGTATGACTCCGAGGGAGCATCGCGTAAGGCTGACTTAATTGATTCGATTATCCGATTTGTGGATATCGATCCTACCCTCTTTTCATTCGCACGTTGATTCCACCAGTTCATTATTTTCTTTCCGAAGAACGAAATGGAATTTATTCGTGGTAGAGACTAAGTAGGTATCTACGTGAACTTGGAACGATAAGGATCGAAGATAAGAAGTTGGGGTTTGGTTCTCATTGAAGAATTTCAGTGAAGACATTAAAAGTGTATGGGTGTGTGGAGACGAAGGTAAACGAGTGAGTTGACTTCGTGATGGCCCGTTGGAACTCGGCCGCGCTATCGTATATCTTCGAGCGGTATGCGAGCTTCGCCCAAGGCTAATAAGGTGTTATTAATGACGTCACACCACAGTCATCTAACTACTTCCTAACTTTCTAAACTATTCTCGCTTCCTCGGTTGTTCCTAGCCTGCTCGGAAATCTCCCCGTCTCTCTTTCTCTCTCTCTCTCTCTCTCTCTCTCTCTCTCTCTCTTCCCACACCTGGCTGATTCTACCAGCGACATTAGTCGCTCCTTTATCTCTTGGTTATGTTCTTACATCGTCTAAACAGATTGTTGCAAGAACAATCGTGCTTTTGGTGTATTGCGTTAACAGAATTGTTGCTTATTAATTTCATTCTCCGTCCTTGAGATACCTACGTTTTAGAACACAATTTTTTAGTCCTTTAGGCAGAGGAGACGATTGTAACAAGATATTTCCTTTGTATCTTAGACGTCTCGGTTATAATTATCATCGGTGTACAAATACTACGTACGATAGATTCCTCAATTCCTTGGGAAGATACATAGAAATTATTGCATAACAAACACGAAGGAAGCGATTGTGAGATATTAAGAAAATTCCATTTCCGTAGAACGCGCACCTTAAGCGTGGATTTAATTAAGATCTTTCTCAAGAGAACGTACATCTTTGGGCATCTCTCTTTGGTGTAGAAGTGAGAAAGAAAGAGAGAGAAGGAAGCTTTCTCCAAGTCGAGACCGAACGAACATTACTCTCTCTCTCTCTCTCTCTTAGTCCTTCTTGCAAACGCGTGTATCAGGACGCAGTCGAAAGTGCTGAAGGGTACGAAACTTTGAGATTCTCGAGCGTACTCTTCTCTTTGATGCTGCCACGCGAGCATATTACCGTACATTTACGGAAGGAGCTTTAAGCAACTCGATAACAGGATGTACTTGACAGGTGAGGAACTTTCGTTTCTGTCTCTCTTTCCGCTTACTACCCTTCCACGCTCTTTATCCGTTTCTTGATGTTTCTCTACAAACACTCGTTCGTAAGCTCAGCTTCCGCTTAAAGAATGTAAAACTCTCTGGAGTTACGATGAACTTTTTTTTTTATTAAGAGCATACTCTCGTTTAATTATTTAATTAGCGTAGAATTTGTTTAATTAGCAAAAGTATTTAAAACGCTGGTATTTTAGTGATTAGAAAAATGCATTAGAAAATTGAAAACAAGGAAGAATGGGTGCTTTCTCGATTAAAAATTGTCGGACGATGAAAGTTCGGAAGTGATAGGAGTGACGAATCATCGATTAACTTTTATGTTCGCGAGCTCGTTCCTCTCGGCAACATTAATTTCTCGTTCGATCGATCCCTCGTTTTATTTACTCCTATCACTTAATTTCCTGCGTAACTTTACTTCCGTCGTATCTACCTACTCACGAGAGAAATTTTCAAAGCTGTCAAACGCACCTGGCTCCAACGCAAGAGAAAAAGTTGAGCGTCTTTGTCTCTCGTCGTTCCGCCGAGCGTGTCCCGGCGATCTGCATTTAATTTATATGATAATTAAATTACCAGGTTGGTCGATCCTGAGAAAGGGTGGATCGAAAGGAAGAGGAGGAGAAGGTCGCTCCCTCGATATCTCGTGGTCGACGGAACCGTCCTAGTACCATAACTATTCCCATCGACTGCCAGGTAGTTTACAACGACGAGCTAGTAACCCTTGCCATCGTTCTTGTCGTCCACGTACGTCCGTCCCCATGGTCATAAAATGTATTGCACCAACGTAACCCTATTGATTAAGGGACATGGACAAGCCAATAAAGTTCGCTCGCCCCGTGGATCACCTAAATTCGTGTGATTATGCTGTAGAAGATGCACGTTCCATCGTTTTAATCCTGTTTCTTTATAATTCCTTTTTCCACTGATTTATAACGGGATACTCTTAATAAATCAAACGAGATTGGTACAATAAAATACTTCACTTTCCAGAAAGAATCAGCTCAAAGTATTAATCGAATAATCACGAGTACCAGGAACGGTCTCTGGAAGCTTTTTCTAAAACGTAGAAGAAATGGAAAGACAGAACGCATGGAACAAAGAAAAACGGTCGAACGCCGAGAGAACGCGATTAACGTTAAATTGCTAGCGTTTCGTGCTTCGACCGTTCAAAGCGCGAGAACGTAAACGAGTTAGACGTTGAAGAAATGCCACGGCCAATTTCGTATGCCGGGTAGAAAAGGAACTAGCTTTTCTTTCGTGGAAGCCGATCGTTAGAAAGGAAACGGAAGCTTAATCGATTACGGGAAGGAAAAAAATATTGATACCACGAATGTGCATCTTTAATCCAGAGTTAGGATTGTACCTACTTTATTTGAACCCATTTTTTTTTATTAGGCATTTGAAACCATTACAAATTTATTTTGTTACACTGGAACAAATGTACAAAGTGAACAATAGTAATAACATATAAATTTAACAATATCGTGATTACAAATGTAATTAAATGCCTTAATATTTGGCAATATCTAATAGTTGGTACCTTAATCTAAATAGTGAATTTGAACCAATTCAATATATTAATTTTCGACCAAAACCAATTAAATTAGCCTCTTAGCTACCACAAATACACACACACAATAAAAACTAATGTCTATCCGTGAGAAAAGAAATAGAAAGCAAAAGAATCACATCTAGTGGTAACACGTGGCAAAAGTGGGTTAGCCAATTAAACGGGAAACAATCGAAAGGAAAGACGTTCACGCGTCACAGGAGGCACACGTTTGGTAGGGCGTGTATCCATTGTCCTTCCATAATACCGAAATGGACTTCCTCTAGAGGCCCAACTACGGATTCTCGTCCATAAAATACATCTCTCTCTCTTCCCTTCTTCCCGCACGCGCGACTCGCTAGGCGGAATTCAAACGGCGCATTTGCGCAATGGGACGTGCAAGCAGTGCACGAAGTGTGTATACGCGTGTGCCCTTTCCACCTATCTCTCTCTCTCTCTCTCCTTTCACCCTCGTATATACATACCAGACGAGCTCGAGCAGAAGGCAGAACGATAAAGTTGTGGGGGGTAGACGAGTGGTGGGTCGAGGGGGGACAGTGCACTCGGCCGGTGCTATGCGTTCCATTTATGGAATTGCATGAAAAATTCCACACGCATATCCTGCGATGTTTCGTTTCCTTTGCTCCTGTAGCCTTGTTATCGTCGCTCGGACGTCTCTAAAGCGATTGCTCGCGAGCGTTTTTCGTATGCATCGTGGGTGGACAGTGAGCATAGTCGTGTTGGCCTATACCTGGTCATCCTCTTATCGTACGTAGATATATATATATATATATATATATATATATATATATATATATATATATATATATGGTTACGGTTGAAATTCATGCCAGAATACGGTAATATCGTTCGTGGTGTATTAAATGAAATTCAAAAGGACCAAGCCATTGTCTTTGTCCTTGTCTTTATTTTCTTCCTCATAAAACAAGTTTTATTTCTCTCGTGAATCGTCTCGTTCTTCAGTAACATTTGCAATTACCGATCGCGAGAAGGTATACTCTTAAATGAGAATGGTTCGTTCGTTCTTTCTTAGACCTTTCAGAGAATTAATTTGTTTTAATTCGAAGCTACGGAGCCATGCTATTTTTCTTAGCTTCGTAAAAACACGAAGACTCTACTCTCTCTCTCTTTTTCTCTCTTGGTAAGTTCTTAAAACAATATAGCTTTACCCTCTATGCGATATTCTCGGAGATATTACTACGAAGTATACATCGAGCTTACGTAGGTACCCCCCGTCGTCGTCGTTCCATAAAATTAAAACTTTTATAAGCATTCTCCTGTATTTTACATCCGGCTGGTTAGAGGATACCGCTTCCAAGCCAGTACATACCCCAGTAGATACCCACCGTTAAAACATTTCACGTGGCCGACTTTATAATTAAGATTTAGGAGCGGACACTCTCATCCCCCATCCCCCAAAAAAACACGTTCGGCGATTGGCCGACGAAAATATTACGAAGTTGCCGTTTCAGGTGGGTGAAACGGCTTATTACGAGGACGAATGGCTCGGTATTAAGAAGATAGTAAAGAGGGTGCGTGGAACAGGTTCCTCCCCCTCTTTAATTTTTACCCTTCCCATTATAGCGAGCAAAAGTGAAATATATCGGCGTCGCGTTGAAAGCACCGACGTGTTAAGGTCCTGCTTTAGTCTCGGCATCGTTAATAGACGAGAGAGAGAAAAAGAGAGAGAGAGAGAAGGTTTGACTAAACCACCTCATCTCTTCCTCAGATGGCATTAAAATTTCTCACGAGAAAGACTTTTTATCCCGCGAGTAGAGCTCGTCCTAACCCGTAAATCAGAGCACGAATGAATATTTATGGCCATTATTAATGGGGTTACGCTGTCGAGGATTACGCGTTTAGGATAGGGCACGGTGCGAGAGGCTACGAGCTGGAACAGAAGAGGGACCGGAGTTTGGACAATGAGGGTGGCATAATGCAGGCAATGTCTGCGTTGTAGTAGGTACCCTTCGAATAGCAAAACGTGAACTCGGACTACGCGATCGTCCTTGTCGTCCTCGTCGACGTCACCGTTCCCCGGTCATGGGCCCGGTTGCCCATTAAAGGGACACGCGTGCCACACCACGATCACCTTCCATTTTCCCCGTTCGGTATCCTCCCGGTTGCTTTCCCAACTCCTCTCGTGGATTATCGCCCTGTTTCTCTTCTCTCATCAGGGTTGGTACTGTTTACGTACTCCGAATGGATACGGTTGATTTAAGGGAGATTTAATTAGGAGTTAACACGATTTTTAACACCCGCATCTCGGTACTTTCTTCGGTCAAAAGGGTAAAGTTATCCATTACCTTATGCAAATTAATGGAGATTAGTTTATGCTGGGTGAGAAACTTTGGTTAAGAAGTTGTTTTACAAATTCATTATAATAATAATGATAAGAGGAGGCTAGAGGATAAGCTATTTTAACGGATAGGCCGATTTTCGCTTTAGTACCTACTTGAGAATAACATATGGTAGACCCACGGTTTATACTTTACTCTAGAAAAAACTACTTACGCTGTTTTTCCCACACGTATTTTATCAAAACAAACGAAATCGATCATTTTCCAATGGCACACAGTAAATGTCGAAACAATCCCGGTTAATTTTTTCGATCGCTACGTTCGATTCGTCGTCCATTCGTGAGAGACCCCAACTAAAACACGTTACCAGGTATTCATCCTTTCACATGCGGGAAGTATACTATGAATTTGGGGGTAGTACACGCGAATTAGGCTATCAACGAAGTGCGTCCCTATCCAAAGCAACGGCGTGAAATCAAAATGACGCTTTTGATCGTACCGCGATACGAAGCTCGCTACAGTTCTCGTTGCTACCATTGCGAAATGCAACCACATCGCATTGTTGGTACCATATCTATCAAGCCGGAACAAAACGTCCCGCTTGCGGATTGTCCGGCATGAAATAAAAGCAACGCGCCATGCTCGTACCGGCCGACCAACCCGTTCGTTCATTCGCTTCGCGATATGTTTCGTCAAACACGCTAGTATTCGCCCGTCCATCGTGTTACAGCTCGGCTCACACGCTTAACAATTCTATCGTGGCTTGTCATTGACGCGAGTATTCTTGCTGATCGGTAGAAATCAATAGATTTTGGTTATAATATTATCAGTCTGGTATTCCTGGACTTACGGTTATTTTTTTTGTTGGAAAAAATGTTTCACAAGGTTTGATATAAATTATTGTTTGGTGACCAAGATGGTAGCAGAGAGGATAGGTCAATAAAATATGGTATTATTCGTATATGCAGAGAGAAAGAGCAGTGATCATACGTTATAACGGAAATTGGAAATATAGAAGCAACGAGTTCTCGTATATCAAGGACTCTCGGGTGAAAAATCTTTGATGAAATATTTGAAGTGCGGCATGTCGGGAGGTTACGAAACGAAGGACACGAAAGTAGAAGGAAAAACAGTGAATACAGGTGGGATGTAACGGAGTGTAATGATAGATTGAACCGCCATCGGATCGGCCATTCAGATAGGTTTACGAGCTTGGTATAACTTCTGATCGCGCATACAGCGACATGATTTATCGTACTCCGGCAAAGCGATTCATTTACGCTCCGCGGAGGGAGTAGAAATAAAAGCAACCGAGTCTGCTTTGTTTGAATGCATTTCAGATAGAGACACGGTAGTTTCGCTCATCGTATGACTCTTGTATTCCGAAACTCGACTTAATTTATCATTCGATGCGATACCATCGAGTCGTTTCGCACACTCGGGTAACTTGTTTTACGGTATTTAAAAGAATTTTTCTAAACCAATTTTACTTATATCCGTTATTTGAATCTTTTTAAAATCTCATTTTAATTCGTATCGATAGAAATTTTATTCGATACTCGGTTTTCTCGTTCTTTTAATTATCGACGTTTTTGTAATCGCGTTAACACTCCGCTCGACATCGTTTGAGTAGTATGATTTAGCGGTTTAAGCAAGAATCGCGAGCTCCCGCGTTTAATCGATTAAAGCTATTTACGGTGCAAACAGATCAAAGCTCTTTGTGGTACGCCAAGAGTTGATTTTAGACGTTCTTTCGGTCAGACCTCATCGTTTGCAATTTGCCGCTGCCGACTGAATCTCCGTTGTTCTCTGTAAGCCAACAAACCGTTCTGTTTGATAATGCATTAATTAGAAATGTTGCTGGCAGAAAGCTTTGTTAAATTTGTATAAGCATCGAGATGAAAAGGGAACTATAATGTTCCGAATGTACTTTTCTACTTTTTTAACTTGAATTCATTGTTCTAATATCTCGTGTCTACCGAAAATTAAACGGAAGCATCGTAAATCGAGCACGTATTAAAGACAAGTCGTACGAAGTACATAAACTTGGAAATATTCAAGAGGGCGGAATATAGCGGAAATTTAAAACCACTTGGCGGGGCCAAAGGGACCGTCGTATATTTTAAATTTTATCGCAAACTCGCGTTTACATATACACATAATATGCATGTATACACAGGGTAAGCCATCGGGGTAGTAGACACGTCGAAAAATTGTTCCGGACTTGACAGCGACTCGATGTCACGCCAAACGGTGAAAAATTTACCGAAATATCCGTTTCGCGGGACGCTGGATACGCAAGAGCTAGGAAATGGGAACGATAAAAAATAGTCAAATGGAGAGAAACGGATGTCGTCGAATGTTTGTAAATGTACAAGAATTCCAGTAAAATTTTATTGTTTCGTTAAATTCAATATTGTATTTGTTAAATTTATATTTTTTCTCGTAAATTCTTACCGTAAAGTTCGTTCTCGTCCATTTTCCACCCTCAAAATTCTGTATCGTAGAATATTCGTGGAAAATGTCGAAGCGTGGATATAACGTAACAAAAGATAGATAATCCATGACGCCCTTCGTTAACCCACCACGTCGTAATGGGACACTGTGTAAAGAGAGCCCGAGCACGGTTACTCGATAATCCGAAGGAACATCATCCGATATCGCATGCACTTCGCTACACAAAGCATACTTCCATCGTCACATCTACATAATATCTTTACTCACTTCCGTCGATATATACCTCGAGATCGAATTTCCACTTCCACGCTGACGAGTGGAGGAAGATGCCGGGAGTGGCAGCCTTTCAACGCATAACGTATCAACATAAATTTACGTATAAGAGAATGAAATTATTTCGATGGCTCTCATTCATTAGTTCTGTCTTCCTGTCTCTCGTTATGTCAGAATTTTCACAAGAATTAACAACTTCAATAGCGAAGAAAGGAAGTGCCAATTTAAGGCGGCGAAAGCGTCGATATTCCTTTCTTTCCACGATCCTTCTTTGAAGCAAGAAACGGGATGGAGGAGGAAATGGGAGGGGGTGGGGGGACAGTCTGGAATAAGAAAGGGGGCAGAAGGAAGAGGGTCTTTTAACAGACACAAGAATCCAGCGGATGATCCAGCCACGTTGCAGGATCCAATTTCTTTCAGGCAGATTTTTACGTCACCGGCAAACGCTCATTTCCGGAGCAAAGACTTCTTTTTTCTTTTATCTTCCATATCTCTCTTTCTCTTTCCTTTCACTTACGGCTATGCGTATTTCCTACTATCGTGTTTTCAAAGGTTCACGGCATCTTTTATTAATTATAGAACGTCGCGGTCATTCGACCTAGGTTCGAGTCGAAACAATGCACTGGTAGAAGGTACCATTATTCCGGACTGTGAATATTTAATTTAGTAAAGACGTTTAATAAAGGAGTCTGATCTTAAGAAGATTATGAACCAGCCATTAGGCCACGGCCATTTTTCATTAATATCGAGCGGAAAGTGCACGATTTACGTTGAACGTAGGCTCGATTTATTATTATTTTTTTTAGGATGCACTCTATTCGTCCTGATCTCTCATTAATGTAATGATAACTCTTGTTACAAGAACGTTTCTCTATTTCCTTGCCTACCTTCCAGAAGCACCATCACCGTCCGTTTGCTCGCAAACTAATCAGCCCCGTCCAACGAGTTGACGTATAGGCTTAATTAAAGTAACCGATTTACGAGCTGGCTCAGCATCCCACTCTATCTCTTCCCTTCGTAACGAGAGACCTTCCACCAGCGGCACCTCCTCCTACTCGTACCTTTGAATCTCTCCCACGAGTTTCTATGAGTTCCTTTGGAAAATACTCGATAGTGGTGGTGGTAATGGTGGTGGTGGTTGGTACCACGTAACGAGGAAAAGTTGAGCCACGTCGTATGTAAATTAGCCGCGTGCCTCGTACATTTTACAGTGATGATTAATAAGTCATCCGGATTTTAAGAAGGGACGAACTTTGGTTTCGCGAATTATTAATCGCAAGCTCTTTTTCGCGAAAAGAGAGAGAAAGATCCTTTTATGAGGACAAGCCGTCGAGACGGTTAAAAAAATTCGAAAGTTTTTTCATGAATCTTAACTTCTTACCGCATTTTCTAGCGTTATCAATTTTTACAAGAACATTCGAAAGTTTAATTTCAATTTGAAAAAGTGTATATGTACCCTTTTTTTTAGCTAGTTTAAAAATTTCTTAGCGAAAAATCCAATTTATTATTCACCATCCATTGATCTTAACCGTTTGGGTTCTGAGTATATTAACCTTCAAAGGAGCAAGGTAACGGGAGTCAAAGCGAAATAAAGGCTCAGCTCGAGAGCAAGCATAACAACGACAACAGGTCGTCGCGTCCTTGCAACTGGTCTCCCACGTTACTCGTTTGTCGTCGGTTGAACGAGCTGGAGGACGCGCGTCGATGCGATCTAGAAGCCGACAACGAGGAACTCAAAGCCTTCCATTCTGGTTTCACACGTATCTATGTACATCCGTATGTATCTCAACACGTATCTATCTATGTATGTAACGTCGGAGCCTCGTCTGAGAAGATTGCCGTGGGTGACGCGGGTTCGGCAAGGCGAAGGGAAAAGAAAGAGACTCGTTGGAGGTTGGGAGAGTTAGCTGGTGCATGATGCACTTGCCGAGGGCGTGAATAAGTATGTCTCAAGTGGCTCGAGTGGATATGCCATCGGTCTAACGCCCGGCAGCACCATGGGCGAAAATTAATTTCACCTACGTGTTCCGGTCTTTCGCACGTCGTACACGCATGCGTGTATAGAAATGTATATATGCGATCCTTCTTAACGAGCGGCCACGAAAAAAAGCGATAAGACGTGAATGACGTGGTTGATAATCAAGCCGCGACGACGACGTCTGAAGAGTATCTTTATATTTTTTTAGCTAGTAACTTATACGATTACCATAATGGTAATTTTTTTCTTTCGTAATGAGTCTCATTATAATTTTAAAGTAGCTCGTTAGATTAACGAGAAGCTTCACGAATGAAATAATTGAAACGTTCTACCGATATCGTTTCCATTTAGAAAGGGAAGATATTGGATAGAACGACAACGATCGTTTCGTAAAGATCAAAGTAGCGTCGAGCATGTTCCTATTAGCGTAGGATTTACGAGAAAATTAAGTGGTACAATCTCATCGCGCATCAAGCAGCGCGAGAACGTATCCACAGTTCCATTACGTGGCACGAGCCCCATTGTTCTCGCTATTCAAATGGACTGACGTATGTAAAGCCAAAGCGGTATCTCGGTAAGAGAGAAATCGATTAACTCTTCGTGGACAATTCTCGCAAACCCGGATACAAAACCGGACACCCTTTCTTGGTGTCATTAATCAATGTCTATCGTCGAACAAAAATGTACTTTCTCCTAGAAATAGAATCTTTATATTAACGGGCGGTAATACATTGTTCGATATTCTTGAACTATATAACGTCATATTTTTAAAAAGATATATTAGTTTAAGTCAAATAGTGTATTTAATTTATTCGAAATAAAAATATAATAGCATGGTAAAAAGATAGGAGTCTTTAGGTAAATAAAGTAAACGACTAAGAAGGTATCTAGTAGATATCTATTTTTTCTACTCGTTAATAACAATTAACTAGTTAATAGATTAATATGAGTAGAAATGGAACAAATAATTGAAAAAATATTACAAAGAATAGCTAACTAAATGATAAACTAAATTACGTTCACCGTTTTGGCCAATAGGAAACGTCTATGCTAGATAGAAAATTTCATAAAATTGTCACTAAATATTGAATCAGCTCGGGACTGGAAACTACATATTTCGCGAACGACAGAAGCGTCAATGGCTTTCGCCTGGTTTCTCTCTCTCTGTTGTGAGATGAAATTCGAGCGAGAGATTCATCTTTTAAGCCGTCGTCTCTCCCAAACATCGCACGACTGTAAGATGTACATTCTTTGCATGAAGGGCGAGCGGGAGTAAGGGGTAAAGTGGGTGGGGAGGAGCCGTAAAGGTAGCGTAAACGGAGCAGAAAGACGGTGTCAACATGAAACGAAGGAAAGGCGCCGGGCTTGGTGTTGATTTAGGACGGGAAAGTCGACAAACTCCCTTGGCGAATGTAGGCTAACCCTTACGAGACACGTGTTACAAGATCAATATTTTTTATATCACGCGTTCCTCGTGAATTTCCGTGAACTGCGTGAACGACTTCGAGGGCTGCCGTGCGAGAAAAGAATTCTTTTCTTTCGATCGACATACACGGGAGAATCACGAGTAACGATAGTTCGAGTATTCAACCGACAGGGGGAAAAAAATAACCCATAATTTCTATCCGGATGGTTCGAGGAGGGTGAACAAAAATCTCGGGCGATAACGAGAGATATTCCAGCCTCTTAACATTTTTCAATTTCTATCCGTTCCCTACCACGTCCTTCTCTTCTACTCTTTATCGCCGACTAGGACAGCTTTTTTATGGGGACAATCGCTGGGAAACATCTGCGACCCGAGCTTCGATACGAACGGGATCTTAAAGATTTATAAAGCCGTCTAATTTAATTCATCCTGCGTTTAAACAGTACCGTGAGGAGATAAATTACAGTTAAAACCCACGATCGTGACCGTTTAGACTTTGTTGTAGCCGTCGACTCGTGCGTTTAGTATCGATTACTATTCCTTTCAGGGAAAAGGGTGCGTTAGGAATTTGTGAAATCATACTTTGGAACGATTTGCATGGTTTATGCTTTCTTTATTTAGTTTCTTACGTAAACGAAGTTGGAGATAAGACGGACAGCGTGTTACGTGTTTGCGACTGTGGAGTTTCGAACGGAACTAATTAACTTGACGAATGTATGTACATACATAAATACATATACATATATGTATATAATCCCTCAGCCTCTCTCTCTCTTTCTCTTGTACGAAGAGTAGAACAATCAAGGCCGTTAGACGTCTCGTACAGACTTTCCACGCTCCTCACAGGATGCATTAAACATTTTGATTAAACCTGTCCCTGAGGAGGAGTCGCGGTACAAGTTCAGTGGAGGACCCTTTTGGGTAAGAGCAGTGTGGACGACACGAGACTCTCGTGTACGCGTCCTGAGAAGAGGATGGGAAAGATGAGGGAGATAGTAGAAGAAGAAGAATAAGGAGAAAGGAAGAGGATAACGCGAGGACGACGAAGAAAAAGAAGAAGAAGATGGAAAATACAAGGGGAAGTGGTCGAGGAAACTGTCAAAATTTCCGACGGTGATGCTTAAGCACAAAGAGGTAGACGAATTTCACGAATGGGGACGAAAGAGAGAGATGGAAGATATCAAAATCTTTACACCCTCCTCGCGAAAGGGGTCTTTGCCAGCTTTAAACCTGCTCCTGGCGTTTAATGGCGTCTGTAAGTTATATCCGAAGGGACGAATGAGAGGGGGTGGTAAAATCGTCGAGGGAAGGGATGAAAGAAATGGGAGGGACTCGAAAGGGTCTGGAAAGAAGGTAGAATCGAAAAGGTGGATGGAAGGAAGGATGGAGAGAAAAAGAGAGGAATGGAGGAAGACACACTCGGTATATTCCCACACAAATTACCGAACGGAAAGGCATCCGCGTTCGGTGAAGTATCATTTAGGAAGGGTGGTCTCTCGGTCCTCGATCTTCTCGGTCCCGGCCGAGTGTTCCACGACGTTGCTGCTACTCGTCGAAGGAGAGAAGTAGCGATGGGAGCACGGAGGGGGGATAAATTCGTAACCTACGGGAGATGGCGGTTTAAATCTCTCTCGGTGGAACCGCAGCTCCCGAAAGATCCACCGCCACCAACCGCCCCTTCTCGATTCTCTTCGAAGACTATCTCTCTCCTTTCTACCACTCTCATCCTTCCTACGTCTTCCTTCCTTCCTTCCTTTTCCCCTTTCCCTTGTTCACGAATTTGTGCGACGAGCCAAAGCTGAAAGCGGGATCGTTCGTGATTAAGTTACTCTACTTCGATGTATTCCGCCCTTCCTCGATATCCTCGAATGTAGATTTTGCGTGTACTTTTCACGACATCGTGAACCCTTTTGTCGTTGGTTCCAGAAGCTAGAGATCGTTTTTGGAAAGTGCACTTTTCGAAATTTTGCGATAAAACTGTGCTGAAAAGAAAGTATTGGATTTTCAGTTAAATTAAAGTAACATTGATTTCGACTATTTCGACTTCTGATAAACTATTGATCATGAGTCTCCCAAGAAATGATGGTGGAAATGGAAACTATGACGAGTACCAAGTCTCGACTTTCGCATATATGCATACTTTTTCGAAACTCCAACTCTAGGAACAATTCTCCAACGAAGTTATAGATCTACAGAAATAGTAGATACTTACGTCATTACATAACTCGAAGTTTAAGCTTTCCTATGATTTCTCTGAAATGGATCATTCCGGTTGCACGAGTGAAAGCCACGGAAACAGGTTCACCATTACAACCACTGGAACATCAAAATCGTCGGACTTTTTTTCCGTCCAATCGAGGAAACGTTAAAGGCACGCACTCCCTCTTTCGTCGATTTCGCGTTTACAACAAAAGAGCGGAAAGAGCCTGTAGGAAGTGCACGACTTCCGGCCTCGACCTTTCGCCCGTCATCATCGCCCTTCTTCTTCGCCCTTCGCGTAACACCGAACGACTTCCCTTTGTTCCTCGGCTTGCTTCGGATCGCGAAATTCGTCTTTAAAGCTAACAGTCTCGCGCAGAAATGTGTCGCGAAAGGCGACACGAGCTCTTCCCTCTGTACCGAACCCATTTTCTTCTTAAAAGTTCCTTTTCAAGCAAGTAATTCGAGGAGGAAAAAGGGTAACTGGAACTGTCGACGGGAAAAATCTAGAAGAGCATGTTTGCACGTTCCTTTTCTTCCACGCAGACGTATTCTTCTCTCCTTCGTTTCTTTCCCTTTTTTCCCTGTATATATATATATATATATAATAATTCGCTATTTGAATTAGCATAGTATACGTTGGTACCACTTTTAATAAGCTCTTCTAATACTTGGAGTTACTGGAAACAAAAAAAATCAAAGGATCCACTCGAGCCCTCGACGTTGAAAGGTCGAAGAACATGGAGAAGGAGAGTTCAAAGAAGGGAAGAAAAAAAGAGACGAGACTCGTTATTTTTTCAAGCGATCGTGCGTATCACCACGAGCAGTAAATTATTGCCGTGTCCGCGAGAAAAGCGTCGAGCCGCGCCGCGAGAACGAGAGCTTTTCAGCCACTTCGGCCACCTTGCTTATGAATGAGTCTGAGAAGCGAAAATTGAAGGTAGAAGAGCTAGACAGAAAGAGAGAGAGAGAGGGAGGAAAGCTCGTTTCATTGACTCGTCTACCAAGGAACACGTACCGACGAACACGTTAATCATTCGCGCCACGCTCCGACTACTGGACAAGAACGACGCGCGGGTCACATTAAGGCCCGTAATTAAATTAAAAAATTTAAATAACACCACCGTCGGGACAACGAGAGATAGAAAGAGAGTCTACATACTATCACTCTCCTTCTCTGACTCGTCTGAATTTCACCCTTACACTCTTTCACTCTATCTCTCTATCTTCGTCTCTCGGCCCTCATTTCCTGCCGCTTTTTTTTAAGCGAGACGCGATGTTCCGTCAACGAAGGTGCATTCGAATGGTCGAATAACTGAAAGAAGGATGTAATCGTTACGTGCACCAGCCTAAAGAGGAAAGATAGAGAGAGGAACGAGGTAAAAAGAAAAAAATTTGAGAGGTCGGGTAATCCACTTCGGATGGCCAGATACAACAAGGAGTCCTTTTGTATTATTCAACGTAATGAAGCAGATATGCAAAACTACTTAGGATATACCCGTTTGCCTCGGTTTCTTCTATCCTCTCCTTCATCATTCTCTTTCTCCCTATCTTTCCACTCGATCCTCTTTCAGTTGCTGTGCCGGACTTTCTTCGTTCTCTTCTCTTCTCATTTTCCTACTTCCTTGTCCGGCTTTACTCTTTCTCTCTTCAAAGAGAAAGAGAGAGAATTACCCCCTCTCTTACCCTCCCTAACACCTCTCGACACAGTGCAACCACCTTCCGTTTTTCTCACGCTCGGAGTAAAATAAAGGGGGCGTAATGCCTCGCTATTTGCATATTAAATTTGCCCCTTCATCCGTACGGCTCCGTTCAAATGATTATTCTTCAACGTTCGCCTCCAGTAGAAGCCGCGAGCGTGTCCACGAACCCAGGTACCCACCTACCTCTAGCTTGGCCGAGATGCTCCCGTTGAAAGAGCGAAATGCGGTGAAGAAGTGAGAGAAAGAAAGAAAGAAAGAGAGATGAAAATGCTTTTCCTGGCTGTTGTGGTTTCTCGGTTCGCGTGGCTGCTGCCTGGTACGCTGCTGGTAGAAAGAAATGTTTTAAATAAAAGCCGCGACGGAGGCCCGGCCTCTCTCTCTGTCTCTCTTTCTTTCTCTATGCGCTAAATGTTGTTTTTCCAGCTCTTTTACGTATCGCAAGCCTCTGCAGTATTATTTCGCGCTCCGCTGTCCGCCGAAGAATGGAATAAAGTAGAAATAAGTATTACGACTATTGTACAGCTCCATTTTATTCGACGGATAAGTGCTCGCGGTTTGCCAGAGACATTTTTATGATTTGTCTTGATATTGTGTTTCGCTTTGAATGTTTACTTAAATTTTGACAGACATTAAAAAAAAAAGAAATGGGAATGTTATACGTGAGGATACTATTATTTGTCTTTCAATGTATGGACACTCGTTAGACGGTTAAATCGTCGGTCCATCTCGTTTAAACGTTAGCACGTATTTCATGGAGCAAGATTCTCCCCAAGACGATTCTCAAGATTTTATTCGAGATATACTCGAGGATAATATCCCGACTTTGTGTCATGCTATCCAAAAGTCGCTTTTAGTCGTGAAGTTCTAGCGCGTTAGCAGTCAAAGTACACTTTAGTCACACGTAGTGTATATTCCATAAGCGCTCGGTATATACACATATACGTGCATATAGACGTAAAAGGGAATAGCCTCGAGTGGACAATCGGGCGTCGTAAACAGGCAAGAACGGTTAAACATATCGTTGAGTAGCAAATGGTGTTGGAAGAATGGCGAGGAGGAAGGAAAACTTTGCCTTCTTTCTTCCACCACCCTCTCTTACTCTCACTCTTTGCTATCAAATGGCGTGGGTAGTATCCAAGGCTGCGTGCCGTCGCGTTATATGAGAAGATCACGCGGTAAACTTACACTCTTTCCTTCCTTCCTTCCTACCACCACCCTGTCGAAAGCCTTTTACCTCCTCGACGCTAGCGAGAAAACTAAAGAAGATAGGGTGACGGCGTATTACGGGTAGAGACTTCGTAGAGTCTCCATGGTGACCCCGGGAAGAGCCATCCTTGGCGCCATAATGAAATCCTGGAAATCCCACGGACGGTCCAGAGGTAGAGAACAAGTAAGGAAGAGAATAGCGGGGCATGTACGTTCGCTCGTTTCGAGCCTGGATTTTTCTTGAAACACGAGAAACGTCGCGGGTGTACGCGGGAGAATCCAAACGAAAGCTTTTCTAGGAAGCAGAGTTATGCTGGTGAGATGAAAAGAAAGAGATTTTTTATTTCGGCTGTCCAACTTGTTGATAAGATTTAATTTCAGTAAAAGGAATTTTATGCGAATATTTAATTATTTATCCGTGACATTCCGTGTCATTGATATGATGAACGATACGATAAAACCAAAGCTTTATAACACCCTGTGCGGTTTTTTTAAATTGAAATAACCGAAGGCCGCCAGCCCCCCACGTCTAGGCGCGTTGGAATCCAAAAGCTGGTAAGAAGCATCGGGCATAAATCTTTAGCCGAGCGTGCGCAACGACCAGGCGTCCTCGTAATCCTGTTGTATGATCCTGGCAATACCTTCTCCTTAGCAACGACAAGAAAACCGTACGGGTACGTATGGGGTCTCTGGCTCTCGCAGCGTGCTCCGACCTATGAAATGTTATAGCGAGCACACCAGCCGCGAGCCGGTATTAAATTTCGAGGGATTTCATTCCTTACGTTTCATGAGACAACGAAACGGTTGGTGGTGAGGTATCCACGTGATCGATTCGGTTGGTACATAATTCTGCTTCGTATCTTTGACTTAACATCGAGGGAAAAAAGTTCATTTTGGTCAATTTTGCATTTTTGATCACGACTTTGTTTGACTTAGCTCTCTTCGGGATTCGGGACAATGTTACGTTACGTAAATATGCGTTAGCGCTTTTTGGCGCGAAAAGAATTGGAGGGAAAATGTCGTGTAAACGACAGGAACCAAAATGTATAGAATAGCCCAGGGCTTGTGGTAAATTTCACTCGTGGTACGATACCACGACAAATATATCGGTGTTTGCCCGCGCAATTCAAAATCAACGTAGCAAAAAGGTCCGTCCCATCTCGGATAGCATGGAAAATTAAATTTTATTTAACGCCAGCGTGGATTGGGATTGCGTGGATTTCTATTGGAAAATTGCCAGATCGTATCGCAGGGGTGAACAAGTCGTGTTCGGGAAGGCGCGCAAAACGTTATGCCACTTTCCGTGGCTATCGCGCGTGTATCGATCGATCGAGTACCCGAACGAGAGGGATCCTGACGGGTAAGAAAATTTTTTTGAGACACGTCGCATAATGAAGTTCCTACGAGCCATGGATCGAGATTGGGGGAATGAAAATCCTGATAGAAAGTAAACGTCGGTGTATTTTGAGAATTTCTATCCGTCGCGTACTCGTGAATCCCGTTTTTAATTTGAAACTTCGATAGGATCCAGACATAGACCCCCTTGCGGATTTGTGGACTTTCCATTTTCAATTCGAATCGATAGTCTAACGAATCTCGTCCGTCTGGCCGAGGAAAAAAAAAGAACTTCGTTATCCCAACGAAGATTAATCATCTTCGTCATTCCACGTGTTCCATTTTCAGTTTCGATCTTCGTAGTCTACGACGAGGAACGGCATATACGCGACGGTTTAACTGGATCCAGAGATGGACGAATCATTGAAATCATTACGATGCCAAACAACGGGTACAAGCCCGTTTGCATTTATTCCCAGACGAGCGTCATGTCCAGGATCGCGGGTTCCAATTCGAAGGTCAGAACCAAGCCAGACCTACACCAACACCGGAATGCCCTTTCCACTTCCAATCTGTGCGTACAGATCGATGCTCTAACAAGTCGCCGACGGCGAATTCGAGTGGACTGTCCTCTCGATAAAATCTGACCAGTCTCGACAGGATTCTCCCACCCTTTTCCACTTACTCTCTCTCTCTCTCTCTCTCCTTCTCTATCTATCTATCTTCTCGATTTTCCAACGGACTCGATACATCGATCACGTGCACGCCTAATAGCAGCACGTGTTGGTGATTACGCTCGAGGGACTGTGGCTAGATCGGGTCTAGGTAATTGCCCGAACACTGCATCCCCACCAACGTGCACGGACCAAGCCCCCTTTTCCCTGAAGCTGGTCCACCGGCAGCATGACCCAACCCTTCGCATATATTCGAATCCCTGCGTGCTGGAGCGTCGATGTTACAGAGCCGGTACTACCTACACGATTGATTGGTTAACATGCCTGGCTCACCTCCAGTCTGGCCTTGATTATCTATCTCTCCACCCTGTCTGCAGCTTACCCACCTCGTCCCACGTTCACCCTTTACCTCTTCCTGTCCCTTTTCTCTCGGAGACAGGTAACCAGCGATTTCTAATTACAAAATTCCATCCCATTAGGAAATATCGATTATATTTAAGTAGCCCATACATTTACCGTTAATTTACTTATATTTTTTATGCATAATTTTAAAAGTCGAGTTACCGTCGCCTTTAAATTCTATCATTTTCTACCCCCGTCACTATCTTTCACTCATTCTTCCTCTCGGTATCCTCTTCATTCTCGTCTCCTTCGGTCCAACGTCGTAGCATTCAAATTACGAGGTTAACCTCTCCCTTGTTCTCATCGTCTTTTTTCTCGGAATACGGTCGGTGGTAATAGAAGGGCAGGGAGGACGAAAATCGCGCATTTTACGTGCAGCCACGTAATTGAGCCACCCTATCCTCCAGCCAGCCTATCCTCCTCACCCTTGGCGCCTGGTGAGCCACGTCGACCAGATAAATTCTCTTCCCTTCTCTTTCTCTTCTCTTCTCGTAAGCTCGCTCTCCGCGTTTCAATATTAATTTACCAAATCTCTTCGCTCCCATTATGAAGAGCGTCCTTTTTAATGCGGGACGCTTCGCCTCGCTCGTCCGGTGAACTTCAAAGGGCGGCGCACGTCCGAGGGGACAATGGCTGCAATTTGTTTCCGCGTCGGCGGGACTTCCCCATGTCCTTCGCGATAACCCAGTCTCCTTTCGTCTCATTCCTTTCTATCTTCTTTTCTTTTCTCTTTTAAAAAGGAAGGAGTCGCTATTTTAATTTCGTAGAAAACGCTCCAACGTCGTCTTCTTTTCTTCGTTTTTATCGGGACTCCACGGTCAACACGAAATATTCTCAAAATTATTTCTTTCCTTCCTTTCTCTCTCTCTTTCTTGATAGTCGTGCTAGCCCCATTTATGACTTCTCTCGTGAGGGAAGAAAAAAGAAATAATTGATAACTGCTTCAAAAGAAATTCGAAGACAATCTTGGCCTAAATATTTCACAATATTTTCAAAGGGTCCTGAATTTTCGAATGGCTTTGCTATATTTCCCCGGAGACGAGCATTTTTCTTCTTTTTTTCTTCTACTTGTTCAGCGTCGTTGATCGTTAGCCTCGACGCGAGGCTTATCTTGCCTTCCAGTTGAAAGCTCGGAGATCATACGCCTCGATCGTACGGTTCAATAGAATTCACTTTGAAGTTACGCGATGCGTGCTTTCATCGATCACCGCGCCTTACCTTCTTGCGGCTAATACAAATTATCGAGTAGACAAAATAGGATTAACGAAGATTAATTGCATAATACTCGCACGTATGTAGTACGAACGAGTTAGTAAAATAAATCTCATGAATTTCAATCCTACGATTTGGAAAAAATGTACCTACATGTCCGACCGAAATATAAAAACATGTAGCGGAGCGAAATGTGTAATAAAGAAATAGGTGAAATTTACGCAGGTATAGGTACGTATTTTCAGGAATATATGAAGCTGACACAGTTTTTTTGTCCATGAGAGTAAAAAAGATAAAAGTTCAGAGAATATGAAAACAAAATCGACACTGTGGAAAACATAAAATGGTACGCGGCATCCTCGAACAGCGTGGCTCGCCGAAAGAGGTGGGACATTTCGTCACCCCCACTCTTGCTCTTTCTTTTCGGTAGCCCTCGCGCACGCGGCGGCAACTTTTTTTGGTACCAAAAGAACAGAATTTTTTCAGGGAGTTGAACATACCAAGCGAGCCAGGCAACAAGGTACATACATACATAGGTGTAGGTGTCTATTAAAGCACAAGAGTGACATAATACTCGCCACTTAAAAAGGGTTGCCGTGTGACCAGACAGGCGTAGGGGTGTCTGGTGTCTCAAGAGCTCCACTCTAGGGGTGCATCATCCACATCCCTCCGGTCTTTCTACCCTCGCATATTCTGCCAAGACAAATGCGCGAGACTAAGCATACTCGTACGAGAGCGAAACGTTACCTGCGAGCGAGGAAGACGTGTACGACGACGTGTACCTCTAGTATCAGCACGATATCGTACTAAATATCAAATATCCAATTAGTTTTATACCAAGCTCGTCGATACCGTAACGTCACAAAAGAGATTTTTTTTTTAATAGAAAAATGTATGTCTGTATACCTATATCCACTGACAAACGTAATACACACGAGATAATACACTACGATTTTTCAGTCAATGAAGGGGGATTCAATGAGGAAGCTTCGCTCGTTTCCGCGTAACGATCGAGACGATAAAAAAGTAAAGAATCGCACAAAAGAAAAGGTGAACTCGGTGCTGCAGTTCCAAGTGATAGACGACGACGAGGAGGAGAACCAGATCGGATTCGTCACAGCGTGGGTAGAACCTTTTCTGTAAGCACCTTCCGGGACGAAAAGGCACCGCTTGCAAAGACTTCCCTTATATATACTCGAGACGTTTCATTCCAAGGATGAAAAGCGTCCGCGGATTACCTTTACAAAATACGCCCGGGATTCTACATATTCGTCGAGGCAGCCCTGATCCTCATCCAGGGACGTGGAATACAATTTTATGCTTCGTTCTTTTGAAAAAAAAAGAAGAAGAAGGAAAAAAGAGAGAGGAAGTCTTTCTCTATCCCTACGACAGAGGGAGGGAAAGAGACAGAGAGAAAGGATGTAAAGATCGTGCTCGTCCTCTCGTAACGCATGACCCTCCGTCGAAGGGCCTAACCGACCCTCCCTCTAGGTTAGGCCAAAGGGTGCGAATGTACTACCCTGGTAGATTCACAAATATATGAGAAGGACGAAGAGAAAAAGAGATAGCGGAGGGAAAGAACGGGAAATTTGAAATAAACTGGAAATACCAGAAAATTTTAAGTCTATGATATTTATTATAATGCTATCTACGTGCCTACATTTTATATAACTTTTAACCTTTGGAAGGGTGGTTACGATAAGGGGACGAAGTAGACAAGCACTTAATGTAAAATATATGAAATATATTTTCGGTACGTAAAGTGACAAGGATCATAAATAAAACAATAAACGAAAGAAATAACGAAAGTTTTATATGTACATGAATGTAACTGCTATAGTTCATGTAAGCTTCTGTAGTTTAACAAAACTATTCGCGTGTAAAATTCCGACAATCTGACTTCAGAACAATGCTTAGCGATATCAAAAACCTGTAGTAACGCAACAAAATTTCATTTTCAACATTTTCAACATTTGCCATACCGTTTCAGGTCGGACTAGCCATTGAAATAGAAAGGAACAAAATTAGAAGCCTCGTTTAAACGCGTAGACTGTATATAGACACAAATTTCTCATTAAAAAAATTTAGAATGTCAATAGAGAAAAATGCTGGCCATTCAAAGGGTTCTACGATACTCGAGATAAATTAGTTTCTTATCTTTAAAAATGATTTATCAGTCACGCTACCTTCGTTAAATTATATTCATTAATTATACGGTCGGGGACATGAAATTATGCATACAAAAAAGAATTGTTTTCCGAAGATCAATAGAAGAATCGTTAAAAAAATGTTCTTCTTTTTGCTGGCCGGTCGGGTTCTCTTTGTCCAAGCGATACGAGCGATATTAATTACTGTAATGAGTCGATGCAACACATTTTCTAAAGGCCTCTCTTTCGCTATCTCTCTCTCTCTCCCATTCTCCTCCCCTCGATGGACGGTTTTTAATTAGAGACGAAGCGAGAGTGCCGTTAGTGCATTCGACGAAAGCCACGGCGATAAACGGCTCGTCGAGAGCGTTTAAGTTCTTTTTAATGATTTATTTCCCTTTCTAATTTGCGACAACGCACCGGGACTATGGCATTCGGGGCAGGTCGCATAGGCGAGCTTTAAATTGCTCGACAAGAGAGAAAGAGAGAAGAGATGCGAAACGAGTCGATGAAAAAAGACGGTGGAACAACGCGCGTGAGACTCTCCAACCTACCTTTTTTTTTTAACTGTCCCTTAACCACACTTTCGGCCTAATGATGTGACAACGATGGATAACCTAAATTCTAAATTCAAAATGTAACCCTATAGCATTTGAGTACACCCTTGTCAGACAGCTAAATTACCTCGTTTCTAATGTAAGATAATTTGAGACACTTCTTTTTATGTAGAATATCCTAATTTTTTTATTGCAGCTTCTTCGCCAAATTCGGAATTAAAGTATAGAAAATTAATCAAAAATGTGCAATCGTCCCATCAACGTCGTTCACCCGTGCAACGTAAATCGGAACGTGTATGTTCTTTCTAGCCGAGAAAATATTTTAAATAACGCGCAGAATTATTTGGGAAAAAAGAAGAAACCTCTTTACAAATCATCGACTACGTTTAATATCGAATGTAACAGTCATTTAAATAATCCTTGTGAAAGTAAGGATAAAATCTCGTTGGACGATTTAACATATGCAAACGATCACGAGTGTTTGTACAGGTACGATATTTATTATTGGAATAAATAAAGGTAATATTCTAATCTACGTGTTCATTTTCAGGGAATCTTGGCCATCAACTTTTCAAGAAAAATCATGCAGAGAATGTAACCACAGAAATATACCCCAAACTGTATTAGGTGTCCATGTTGCTAGACACTCGAACAGACCATCGAAGTTAAAAAGAAATCGACCAAAGCGTAGATGCAAGAGGCAATACCGAGACGAAGCCATTCCAATAAAAAGAGACACGAGCGAGACGATATGCGGTAGATCGATCGATAGCAATAATGAGAACTTCGCTAATTATCTCGAGAATTGCACGTCGAAGCATACGAACAAAACGAAACTCTCGAACTTATTACCAAAGGATTGTCCCAACTGTGGCTTGCCTCCATCTTGTTCCCTTAACGTTTCTAACAACGATCTGGAAGCTTACGTAGATCCCAACGCTTATTCGAACGATTACGAGCTCTCGTACAAGTCTAATATGGCTTCCTGCGAGAATTGTGGGAATTATAGCTGCTCGTCGTTAATTAAGAAATACACAGAGACGTGTGATCGGTCAAAATACGAAAGTTTCAGTCCGATCGATTCCATTTCTGATTTGCACGGCTGCTGTTGTTCGAGGAACACGAGAAAAAACGAGATTCACTCGCAAGAATGCACGCCATCGAAAGCGAGTCTCTTTGTCGAGACAGGCGAGAGCGTTATCGACTTTTCTAGATGCTCGTCCTCCTACTCGGATCTATCGAACATTTGCGTCTGCTCGAACGAATCGCCTACGATCAAGGAATCTTTGATGATGATCAAGGATATCGTGAGAGATCGTTCGAACGAGGAACGCGTAGTGTTCGACGAGTGCAAGATTCGCTGTAAAAGTGGAGAGCACGAGTCTGGGACTGCTTGCTGCAGCCATTTCATTCCGAAAGAACGTTACTATCCCAGTGAAAACGCGACTTGGAATCAACTCGAAACGGTAGAATCGAAAGCTCATCGTCCAGATTACGAGCGTAGAGAGAATATTCAAAGGAGAAACGCGAGTACCGGTTCTACTATTCGGACGATTGATAAAAGACCGCGGTGAGTCATAGTTTTTTTTTATTATTTTACTCGAGAGACAAATATTGTAATGGTAAAATCTAAAGTAAAGATAGATGTAGAAATTTCTTGGATATCGATAGAACTTTTTGGTAGATGAAATGGCCGACTATGTTGACTATCGCCGTATTCTTAATTTTGTTGTTTGGGTTTATTGCAATAAGTCGAAAATTGTGGGTCAATAATTTGGAATAATTACGTTATTTTTTAAGGTATGAAAAAGACATTGTTTACAGGAATTATATAGTATAGAAATGTAGGTTTATAGTATAGAAATGTAGAACACACTAGGTCGTATGTCACCTCACGTGGTGTTTATCTGGCAAGGTGAGAAATTGACCGTAGTCAGTCGAATTACTGAACGAAAGTAGAGCGGTCGTTACGCGCCTAATGTAATCGCATATAATAAATTAACGAAAGATCGGCTCTTATTCTTTCCCTTCCTGTCCACCTTCGTCCCTACAGAGGGAGCATTAATATTTCAGTAATCATTTTTTTATGGATCAAGGAGTAAAGTGGGAGATGTAAAATTAAGTTAGTAGTTTAATATGGCTGACTTCCACTCGTGTATAATATTTTTTTTTTTACAACGACATGTACTACTTTGCAAGGTAAACGGTCCTTTCATCTATTCAGGAATGATCCAAAGGTGGGCGAAAATTAATCCTTAACATATTTCGCTTCTACGATTTATCGGATCAAAGCCGTTTTACGAACGCTTATACTCGCGTTAAAGAAGTTAAGTGGGTGTCGTAAATTTTGCACGGTGCTTTTAACCTTTAATATTATCGATAAACTCGGCCAGCCTTGTAACTAACTTATAATTCGATAGAAAATTTGTTGATTATTTAACCCAACACTACGTTGTCTATAGATTTTCACTCAACCAACGTTTCTCTTACATCATATATCGTACATTTACTTATTTCTCACATTTTTATCTTCTTCTCGAAAGGTGTTACGAATCAAGAACGAAGTGCGTGCGAACGGATATAAAGAAAGAAACGGAAGAAAACGGAATTCCGCGGGGCTGCCAGAGTTCATTGTTCGGGGATTTCGAGATAGGAAAAGTTTGGTCTCAGATACACGGCGTTTGCAAGAATCTCGTACAATCGGCGATAACGAACGTCGGGCAAGCAATAAAGGACATGTCCAGATCGAAAGATACGCTTGGGGACTGCAAGGAAAACGAAATTTCAGATTCCGCAGCAAGAAACTCATCCTCTGATAGAACGTGTCGGGGATCCTGTGGGGGAGTGCACGGAGAACGTCAAAAATAACTAACAAAGATAGATATTGATCAACGAAGGCAAGAAACGTAAGAAATATTTTTGATGTTGCATTTCTTCGATTGGAAAGTATCGTAAAAAGAGAACATGGATGATGGGAATGAAAATAAAAGAGAACAATGGTTTCTGCTATCCAACTTATGTGGTTTAAAAGTAATCTTACTTTTGCATCGGCAAATGAAACGGAGAAGAGGAGGAATAAAACTCAGAGGAGGCAGCTTTTCAAAGAAATGTAACGTATATCGAAATATTGAAGGAAAATCTTATTGCATATTTTACGTCCGATATAAGAATAAAGGTTGCGCAGAAGGCGCACTCGTCCATAAATTCTACATTTTTCGAGGTAGACACGAGCACGAAGACGAAGGAAGATTTTTGTATTTGACGGTGGTAAGAGAAGAGGAAATCGTGAAAGACTCGTTGATCTTTCTTCGTGCTTCTTTCGAACAAAAGACAATCCTACACCGTTGGTGCGTCATAAAATATTTCTATGCGGTTGACGGTAACAAAGAAAAGTTACATAATCGATATGTATATTGTTTCTTATCGATATCGAGTTTGGATAAAAGCTCGACGAACTTCGACAAAGTTCGTTCCGATATGAAAACGTTCCCATTTGGCAAATAAATTTCAAAATGTAAATCTCGGTTTTTCTAAATTCAAAATTCTTCAAGTACACCCAAATCGACGATCATGGCACTTCCTCCAGAAAAAATGGAACCCCTTCGAGAGTACGTGCTTAAAACGTAATTTAATTTTTTTCTTCCTCTAATTATCGAATCCAATTGACATCGTCCTATACAACGAAACGTCGCGTTTACGTAACCTCTCGTTCGATCTGAACAGTCCCTTTTTATCGCACAGAAAATTCAAGCGAGCGAAGGAGAGAAGAATTGCGGAGCTGTTGGAAAAATTTCAGTAAGTCGAGCTCTCCTCTCGTTACTTCGTAATTATCTTTATCCACCTTCCTATTCCGCTTTCATTTTTACTCATTAACGGTTAGCACCACGTTAGAATATTATGAAGGAAATAGCTTTCTCGCTTTTACGCTTGGACATTTAAAAATTTTTGAAAAATAACACTTCTCCCCCAAGACCTATCGTCATCATCAAATTGATTTGAAATTCTCACTTCAGGCGAAAAGATGAAGAGAATGCCGGAGAAAACTCGCCACGGATAATGGAGTAAGTGTTAAAGAAAACGTGAAATATAAAAGATTATGCTTTTTCTTTCTTTCTTGATAAAAGATCTTTCTACAAACTCAATTTTTCTTCCCCTTTCTCCCGTGTAGACAAAAACGAGAGAAAGATGTCGCGGACAGGTATATATACATGCGTATATATAAATAGGTTTTACCAACAATAAGTTGTCGTCGAGAATTTCTATTCTTTCGATCGATGCGTTCCATTGTCCGCAGGATAATCGGATCCACGGAGGAAACGCTCGAAACGACGTCTCCGCAACAAAAGTAAGACACGTTATATAAAGCTACGGTGTATTGCGATTGTTACCGTCTATTCTGATCATTATTTTAGGATTGACCCTGTTATAACGACAAAAGAAGTCGCCGTTACGACGGAAATCGAGTGAGATATACATAGAATCTTATGGAATAATGTAATATCGTTTTATTTTTCTTCACAATGTTTTCTTTACATTCTTCAGCCAGGAAATGAACTTACCATCTTCGACGATGCTGCTTACGGAAGGTAATACATCCATAAAAAGAATGAAAATAGAAGGAATTAATTTTCAATTATTTCTTGGTTCAAGACAAAAGCGTACAGGCTTTAATGCCGATAAAAATACGTCGTAGTAAATGCACGAACTGTTGCGGTGGTCTTCCGGGTTGTGGTCCAGGACTCGGACAGGGATGTGAGAAAAGATGCTCTTGCATACCAGGTATGAAAGAATCTTACTTAAGATATCCTTTATTTTAAATTCTCAATATTTTTTTAGGGTTACAAATAAGGGAGAACAGATTCTGCGATGAGGAAGAATTCACACAAAGTCAGTTTTATAATCTTTATTGATTTGTATAAAAATGATCCATCTAATTTATATAAACGATAATTGAGTCATTCACAGTCCAAAACGCATATAACCATTCTAGGATTTTATAATAAAATTTTCTTTAATAATAATTATAATTAGCACCAATAAACGACAATAATAATTATGATCGTCGAATAATAAATATACATAACCTTATATTCTACTTTTTATCTAGTGTTAACTAATTTAGTGGCATCAATAACTCTTCGCTCGTTCAATCGCAGATTTCATGGACAAGTTCCAACTTCCACGCTTGTTCGTAACGCGTCACCGTGGAAGCCGTTTACGTGGTGGTGGTGGTGTTCTTGGCGAAGACTCGAGGAAGACGAAAATGCCAAGAATTTGGTGTCGAGAAGAGAAGAACCTATCTTTACTAACGCAAAGTTCGCTTCGAAGACGAAAGCGGAAAGGATCCACCATAGAGGATAAGGAACATCGTTTGCCTCGTAGATTCCGTAGAAGCCTAAGTAGCCCTCGAGGTCAGTTAGCAAGGTGGAAGGAAGCTCGCGGAAGTTATTGGGAAAGCTGTCTCCACGGTGGTGGTGACCGTTCGCGAAGTGGCAAGAATTGTGTGGGACGCTGGAGCGTTTCCGCAGAGTGTGTTCCCACGTTGTACAACTCCGTCAGTGAAGTCCTTCCTGGAATCTCTGAACGCCCCCAGAACTTTCGGCGTAAGCAAAACGTAATGGCTGCTGCTACCGTTGGGTGGACGAGTCGGTCCAACAAGTTGCGTCGACGAACAACGGCCTCTCCGTTGCTGGCTCTATCAGCCACTTCGAAGTGCTTTCGGAAAAGCCTCGTGGACCTTGTCGGGGATAAGTATCGTGAGTACCTCCCGTGGGAAACACTGACTATTGCGTTCGATGAGACAGGATGGCTCGATTCGAGTTTTAGAAGACACTTTGAGCTTTTTTCGATGTTGAGGAGTAAAACTTCAAAAGAGGGGAGGTATGTGTTGTAAGTATTACAATTGACATCTATTCTTTAAAATATTATCTATGTTTTATACATTTTACGAATATCATCATCGTTTCTATCGATCTAAATCCACTTTTAATTTTGTTTGACCGATTCGATTTCGTAATGAAGAAAAAAAGAAAGAAATTTATTTCAGAGGTGCATGTGTACGCGCGCGATGAATATAATTTGATCTGATTTTTCAAACAGCATCAGAAAATTAAAATAACGACGAAGCACTAAATTCGTTTCCGTCGATCGGACAGACTATTAATACAAAATAGAAAGAGGAAATTCCAAAGCTAAATTTATAATCAATGTATTACGATTGAATTGTAAATCGATGTCATAAAAATTGCAGAAACGACTGTCCTGATGGATATTCGTTGAAAGCCAACCCTGACAAAACCATTTCGAGTACATTCGATGCGCGTCTGCGCTCTTCAACGGAAAATCGTTTTTATTTCCCTCTGGAAATCATGATACGCGTACAGCACGGTAAAAGCTGTAGAAACTATAATTTTTCACAGCAACGAGGATATCCATCGAGGCGGGTATTAAAACTCGAACGAAACGACCAGGATCGTTTGAGAGGTGGTGGAAGTATGTTTGATCTTATCACCCAACGTAAACTCCAAGGGGAAACCAATTCCAAAGATCGATCTACTATGGACAATTTAGATGACATAGTAATTACTCCCTTGTACAAAGATAAAGAAAATAATGTTACCGGTGTAACGTTTTCGGAGAACACGCGCGAAGACGAATGTCCTTGGTCCTACGATTTAACCAACGAACGAATGCAGAGATTTCGAGAAGATCAGGGCTACTGCGGTGGTCCGGAACACCGAAACGAAGATGGAAGGATTCGTGGTGGTTGCGGAGGATCGTACAAACCCGTACAACACTCGTACTTCTCCAATGCTTCGACGATTTTGGGTAGACGAGATTTACAGTATCCACGTAGTCCATGCTGCCCTCCAGCACGGCCACAAGTTTCCTGTCGTGCGACACCTGCTGGTAGACCACCTTCCTGCCAGAGATCTTCACCTATATGTTCTCCATCGAGATTTCAAAATCATGTTTCCTGTGGACGAATCGATCCTTGCAATGACACGGAGGGATGCTGTCAATGTAATTTCTGTGGTGGGCCAGCTTATACCGATAACTCGAACGTTGCTGACATTAATCGGTGTTGTAGGACGCAATCAAAGGAGCAAGATCCTTGCCAGTAATTATTATGATATTCTTTTAATGTTTGTTGCAATTAGACGTTTTATCGTTGTTTATTGCTAGATGCAAGTGCCAGACGTGCAAAGGCTTTCGATCCTGCGGTGGATGCGGCGGTCAATCCTGCGGAAGGATATACAGTTGCTCAGGTTCAGCCGGTGGTACTTGCTGTTTCCCAAGAAATACCGGAAGACGAACCGGTCCGGAATGCTGCGGTGGCGGGAATTCGAACTGTGGAGGATGCTGCTAACGATCGCACGATTTTGAGAGTCTTGCTTCTGAATTCCGTACATTCTATGAATAAATTCCACTTCAGCTTTTCTATCTTTATTGCTTAACGTCATTCGAAAGAGATGTATTTCATTTAGAAAAAGAAAGGATTCTACGTCGTGAATGTAGTCGCTTGTTTTGTGATTCAGAGGTAGCTCTGAATTTTCTAGATAGTATTGGTTATTCTAACCTAACAATCGTTAGGTTTCTATCATCGTTCAGTTAACAAAGTAAAATAGTAGGAGTTAGATATTAATCCAAGTATGAGATTAACTACACGTTTACTGTGTCTACCTTTCTGGCCTCACCGTGTTCTGGGAATAACGAAAGTAACGGTTTGGGATGTCATGAGATCAAAAAATCCTGATCTCGACGAGGGACAATTTTACGATAAGCTTATGACACTAGAATTGGGTCAGCATCCAGATATTATATATAGCGAGCATGAAATGCAATTAGATTGCGAGACTAAGTTTAGCGAGGTTATGCAGAAATTTGGGTGCAATTTTCGAATGATCAGAAAGTAATTTCAGTTGTGTTTCTTTTTATGGAGATCATTTTAAAATAAAGCACAAATTCATTCTTAACGTCGTTCAGTGTAAAGGAAGCTAAAGACGACATCGAATGGGCCGATCTGATAATTGCCATCGGTGGAGATGGAACGTTTCTATTGGCGTCTCAGTTGATAAAGAACAATAAAAAGGCTGTGATAGGTATAAATCCTAAATGTATGACCGGTAAATGGACCTTCTCGATGGAACACTGTAGCGAAGTAGAAAAGGTATTTCAGAAATTACATAAAGGAAGATATAATTTATTGATGAGGAGACGCATAAGGACCGTCATGTATGGAGAAGGTATTTCCAGTGAACCTTATCACGTGGACGAGAAGACGCCATTGGTAAAGGATGTGATGAAAGAGAAAAATAGTGACAAAAAGCTTGAGTACGTACATTCCATGATACATTTTAATAACTTTGCTATGAAAAAAATTGTATGAGGTGTACCACCTAACTTTATCACCTGAAATATTATTATAAATTTAAAAAAAAGTTTAAATCAGTAAATTACAAGGTTCCATTAAAAAAAAAACAAAGTAAATTGGTATATTTATCTCATTAACGTTTTGCAGCAAAATAGAATAATTCTAACACTACACTGACCTCTCAAAAAACTTTGCATCTTATGTAGAACACATTTTTCGGAAATGAAAATATTTCAATTGACAAAGCTACAGTGTACACCTTCCATATACATAAAACCCACAAGTATATTGGAAACGTTCATAATTCTCTAGACTCCATCGACGTAACTCTGCTCTGTCATTCAGTCGTTCAGATGATCCATTTTTCTCGAAGTTTAAAATAAGCAATAAGTATACCCGATTCCTTGTTTTCATAAAAGCGCCAGTAATGTGTCTTCATTGCTCTCTCTCTCTCTCTCTCTCTCTCTTTGCCGGTCCGACCACGAGGCAGTTTCAAGTTATAGCTTATACACATTATAACTTTGGCAGTTATAACTTGCAAATTGCAAGGTCTACGTAGTTATGACTTTTACAAAGAGGTCATAACTTCCGAACTATGAGCCGCGTAAATTTTACGGCTTGATACAAGACAGCAGAGAAAGAGAGAGAGAGAGAGAGAGAGAGAAAGATAACTCGAGGCAATTATTTATATCGCCTGGGAAACTTTATTAAGACGATGCAACGAGATATCCGGCATTTAATCGTGGAAATTGATTTGTAACTCGTTATAACGCAATGGCATTTCACGATGTAATTTATTTCCCCTTTTTTGTAATCAAACGACGAAATCATCGCAATATTCGCCCACGTTTTCGAATCGTTCATTAATTTTCGATCCATATAAACGTGTATTTATCCAAATCAATAATATGGGTAATTATGGAGCATGACAGGCTACGTAATGTTAAATGTCGTTTGGATTTTAATTCGTGATTGAACGATATGCAGGGTTTGAAAGCGAAGCAAAAACTTTCATGGACAATAATTAATATTCATGCACGCAGTGCAGAGAAACGTATCGGCGAACCGTTGCGACAGGGGCACCAAGCTAAAATCAGTTATCTTCTTGTCGCAGCGTCGCAATTACCATACTAATGCGTCTCATTTTTGCAGCGGCGTCACGCAAAGTACGGAGAGGAAAATGGCAGATGCTCTACAGCCTCGACGAAGAGTTCTACCGTGGCTGGCGTTAAACGAGGTTTGAAAGCTTCGATCTTATTGTCTGCTCTTACCGATAATATCGTTTAAGAGAGAAAGCGTAACGACGTTCATTAAAAAAAAAATAAATGTCTTGGTATTTCCTTCGAAAAGTGTTTTCAGAGGATACATCGAGTCGTTTCGTAAAATATTATTAATTAGGAGTTTATCATTCATTGGATCGATCATTAGAAATGGTTCTTAAAAGAACTTTTTGTTATTGGAACGCAACAATTGCATTCAGTATCGTTATAGTAGTAAACGTTTTGACAACATACTAGGAAACTGTCTCTTCCACTCTTTCTCGTGGTGCATTTAGTCAGGTTTACTCGCTGTTGGACCATGTCAAACTTTAGTATCGAATTAATGCTCGATCTGTTTACAGTTTCCATTAACCAACCTACATTCTCATTCATTAATAGCATCATTCATAATTAATACAATCTATTGGGTATATTGTAGTACCAGTGCAAATTTGATGAGCATCTCTAAACAATTATCACAGGTATATATGGGAGAATTCTTATCAACGGGCTCTATCACGTTCACCTTTCAAGTGGATGATCAGAAAGACAAGTATAAGGTACAGTGTTCTGGAATTTGTGTGTGCACTGGTTCGGGATCGCGTAGCTGGTTTCGTTCTATGAATCGCCAAGCACCAGAGACCGTCAAAAAATTGGTTAAAATGGCGATGGGAAAGGATATCAGTGAGGAAGAGGCTTTGTGCATTATGCGATCTTACCATCGAAGTCTTATCTATGATCCAGGTTAGATTATTTTTATGTTAGACATTTTACTTATTCAACATTATTTATTAATAATAACGAATTTTTATGTTTTTTTAAGTAGGCACTTGTCATATACATAACACGTTATAAAAATAATAAAATAACAATATCAACGTCTGTAATTCTAGAATTATATTGCGTCTTTCGATCTCCACCTTTTTTTTCACCTTCGTTTTATTTTATTTCTATTTTACGTTCGCTAGAAGACGATAGAATGTCTTACATGGTACGAGAAATGTATCGTGCGAGGAGGTGGCCGAAACCGAAATGGTCCCCGGAAAGAGGAATGTGTCGGAGGGTCAAGGTCATGTCCCATGGCTTCGACGCCGGTTTGGTTATAGATGGAGGTGTTACCCTACCATTCAACGACGGTACTATCGCCGTCTTTGAAATCCATCCTGAAGACGCTCTCAAGAATTTTGTTTTACAATAAGACTTTTTATTTGTATAACTGATTACAACTTAGACTACAACCGATTTATTATCAATAGTAAAAATGTAATAATCGCACTAAAAAAAATTTATTGAAATTAAATACAATTTTTATGATCATAGTCATGAGTAATATACCGTTAAGTTTAACAACCAATCGCGTAAAGAACGAAACGTACCGAGTAAAGAGATCGTGCTCGAGCGGCCGTTAAATTTAATAAACGCTCTCCTACCTTAGGGAGTTAATTTTCTCGAAAATTAGAAGAAGCGCGTTCGTTTGCGCGACGTCGCGCGAAACGTTGCTGGAGTCGTCGGAGAAATTCCTTAAGAAAGCCGACAAAACTCGAGATAAGAGTCTTCATTTCCAGAAGGAGAAGGAGAAGCGGGCGTATACTTCTCTAAAGTAACGTGGGCCGAGGGTGAGATCCTCCTCGATTTCTCTTCTACCCGTTGGTGGAACAAGAGAGAAAGTGGAAGAGATAGATAGGTAAAGAGGAAGAGAGAGAGAGAGACTGTGGCCACGTCCAGGATTCCATTAACCCCGAATTTTGGTTTTGGTCATGCTACTAACACTTCGGGAGCTTCGTGCTCTGATCTTACACATGGAACCACGTATACATCGTACTTCTATTACATATACTACATGTATATACATGGTGATACCAAACTGGGTAGGACCATTGCAGTATCTCTATCGAGGACAATGAAAGTGCAAGTAAAGTTTGCCAAAGAGAATGTCGATAATGTTAAGAAACGAAGAGACCAGCAACGGAGAGATTCCAGGCTACAGAATTTTCATGGTTTTTCGAGATAGGATTTTCCACACCTGAATCCTCGTATCCTCTTATTTTCATTACTACTTCGGAAGACAATGGACCGTGTTCTACTCGAGCAAGCCACCCAGTATACCATGGTGTGTACATACGTAAATACCCACAGTAGGTATACGATCTTATACGAAGGAACACGAGACGCGCACACCGGAGAAGCAGCTGCTTTCTCCTCAGCCACCGTCCGAGAAATGCTGCTGGTCTGAGTGCATCGTGTTCGTACTACTTCGAGGGCAAAGTTGTGGGTACTCGAGACGGAGAATGCTGGAAGAGTAAAGCCCTCAGCAGCTAGCCGACATTTTCGGGTCGAGCGCGTAAAACAACCGCAGTAAAAGAGTTTCGCTCGGTTTAGAAGCGGCCTCTTGTTGTCTGAGTCGGAAAAGAGAACGAAGCTGCAGGACGAAGGGAGGAAGGCCAGGCCAGGAGGAGGGGTATTGGTTGGAACGACTTCAATATAGGGGCGTTCAGTTTTATCGAGAGCGAAACGTTGACCAATCTCGAGTCTCCCCGCTGCCCACAATTTCCGGCGTTCGATCGAACGGCTTCTTCGAAAACACGTCGCTCTAGCACTAGACTTATACCACTGCGGTACGATTACCATCGCTCTCGTAAATCGTTTGGTGGTATAATTACGAGCTCGGATGATTCCAACGCTCTTAAGTGGGATTAAAGAGTAGAAGGGAAAAGCGGCGTTCGTCTCGAGTGTCACAATAGACACGACGGTGGATGACAGGACGAAATTTTCGACATCTGACAGCCGCAGAGTCAACGATGGGATTTCCAATCGGATTTATGAAAGGGCTCTCATTAATCTTCTCGAAAGACTCAATCTTTAAGAACAATAGTGATTCGCTCTCCCAGCAGAGCGACGGGATGGGCACCCATCCAGATGAGGACAAACAAACGTGCAGCCAAGCAGGAACAACGGACGACGTTCGAGCCGCTACCCTCTTTGTGCCTCGTAATTGAACGTTCTCTTTCTCTTTCATCCGACTTTTTGGGATACCAACGTCTCGAAGGAAAAGATTTTGAACATGGCACGAATTTTTCTTATGTATAAAAGAATCTACAGAACGTATACGGAATAAGTGAGATATATAAAAAAAAAAAAGTTTATATAAATATATGTCCTATTTGCCTTTGATTCCGACGTATGAACAGCTGATTCATTGTATGCACTTTCATTCACAAGCAGTGTTCAAGATGACCTCCCTGTACCTGCAAACAAGTTTGCCGTCGTCTTACAAGCGATTGCCTCGCTCTCTGCATATTTCCAGCCATAGCTCGGATATGCTGGAAGCTTTGTTCAATTCTTTCAAGAAGTATTTCCACACTGTCTATAGACTTTCTATGGACAATGCATTTAAATAACTCCACAAGTAAAAATTCAGCGAATTCAGCGGAAATAGAACCACCACGACTCATATTCAATTGTTTGGAAATTGTTGTGCGTTGCTTGTCTCGGATCGAAGCGTCGAGCTTGATCGCTACTTGCTTGATCCTCTGCAACTAACTCGTCGGAGACGTAGCTTGACCGAAATTTATACGTTGATTTCGTAGCACGCTCACCGAACTCTTCGCGACAAACTTAATTGCACGAAGCCAAATTATTTATTAGGATTAGGAGAATAACACGAACTGGCAGATTATAAATTAGCTCAATGCTTTCACTAATTTAACAACCAATATATTTTAACAATATATACAAGTAAAAAGACTGAATGATGTGTTTGAGTTTGATCACGAAAGACTTTACACGTTAAGTCGAAGTGATGCTTTCGAGTGTAATTAAACGAGTGATGATTCGAGAATGATAGTTTGTTCGCGACTGATGGTTTGGTTGCGAATGATGGATTGCGAATGAATCTTCGGAGAACGCTTCCTCCGAAGAAAGCTAATTTTTCCCTCTCTACCGAGGAATTTGAGGGGGGTGTCCCAGGACATTTCCTTAAAAGGAGGTCTGCTCAACCCCAGTGAGTGGGGGATACAACGCTTAAGGGAGGGAGCATGTACGTTGCCGGACACTTTTTCGTGACGATCACGGCGGTCAACTGGTTTTTCCGCGAGTTTTTATGATGTGGCCTGGTTAGCGTCTCGACCACGTGAGGTTTATGGCGCCGGCCGAGTACTCGAAATTAAACCGTTCGAATTTCCATAAAAGGTCTCCATTGTATCGCGTTTTCCAAAGGGTCGTCGAAGTCCTTGTTTAGAACGTGACTCTTGAAAGGAAGACTTCGACGACGAAAATAAAAATCATTGTTAGTACGAGTTGAACGTAGGAATTTTTCTTATTATCTTTTTAAGATTGAATAGACTTGTACCTTTTTTCGAAAGTTAACGAAATCCAACGCCTGCGAACTAGACGTGGACACTGCTTATTTTCGAGTGACCAAATGTTTTATGATAGGAGGTAGTTAGAGTTTAGCGATTGATTAAAAATATCTAACGGTACCTCGTTCGCCTTTACGAAGTAACAGAAATCGTTCGTTTAAAAATTGTCTAACATTGTTGCGGTAGAAACGCTATAAGTATAACTCCTACGCAAGGTCAAATAGAACATATATTTATATAAACTTTTTACCCATGTATTCCGTTACACCCTGTAATTATCTGACACGTATACTTACGTCGATTTCTCGATTTATTACGACAAAATTTCTTCAACCTCCATCAGTAGCCGTGAACCTGGTACACATTCGTTAAAGCTGCATCCAGAATAGCCGCGTCGTTATTCGAAGATTTAGTTTCTTGCCGAGACCACGGTAATTGCGGCTTACAAGATTTATTTGCGGATTCGTGGTGAAACGTTAATTCGGCCAGAAGAATCGAGAGATAGAGCGTCGGAACGTCCGTGGGAAGATCGAAAGAGAAACGGGGTGAGAAGGAGATGGAGCAAAAGGTTAGAATAGGGAGGACAGGGGGTTGATAGTAAGTGGGACACCGGTTTGGTTTGTGGAAAACAAAGAAACCGGATAAAAGGAGAAAGAGGATGAAGAATAAGAGGAAAGCATAGAGAAATTGAGCGGGGATTTCGCTAATGTCATTTTTTCGGAACAACGGAAATTCTTTTTCCATCTTTCGTCCATACTCCTAAGTCTTTTAATTTATCCTCGGTCCTGTGTAATGTAATTCACCTTTGTACGGACGCACCGCTCTTTGTTCGCCGGCCGTTTTAACTTTGCATAAAAATTTTGCGAACGCGAGCAGCTCTAGTACCCAAAAATGTAACGAGATGAGGGTTGATGTAAAGAGAAAGACACGACAACGTGTCTGTCCGATCTCTTTTCGTTTTTTCTAAGCGTTCCTCGCGTTAATCACCAAATCGAGACCCTTTTTACTAAAAAAAACAAGGACAGAACGCGTGCAACAATTTCGATCCACGCCGTAAACTTCGTTTATCCCAAATCATAATCTTCGCTCGTATATCATTTGCGAAGTCGCAGAAAAACGATGCAACGTCACCCGTCGCGTCTCCTTTGGGAAACGTAGAAACGGGCTTTAAGGGAAGGAGCGTATCTTCCTTTTTCTCCCAAGTTCTATTTCTCAAACCGGTGAGAAACGACTACGCCGTATTCTTTATGGCCATGGGAGAGAGAGAAACGTGCTAGCAGGCGGTTCCATGGGCTTCATAATTACGCGATAACTTATCGGAATGTTCCTCCGGGTTTCACAGGTAAGTCCTAAGAGATGGAGACTCCAAGTGGAAGAGAGAAAGAGAGAGCGAGAGAGAGATAGAAAAGAAAAGGCTCGTTTCCCGTTCGCTTCGCCCAATGAATTTTGAGAGCAAATCGTCGAAACGAACGAACCACGGAACGAGCGAGATACGAAGGGATGCTGCGTCTCGCTTCCTCTTATCAGTGAGTATACTCAAACGCATAGAGTATATACAATCCTAGAATGAGACAGAAAGAGTAGAAACTCCGATAGAAAAGGTAGACCCCGTTCTATTCTCTTTCTTTCTCAACCCAGTCTCATCCTCGATCACTCGACAAAGATGAACTTCTGATTTTATTGGTACGGAGCTTGGCGTCTCGCGAACCGGAAGGAACCGGAGATAGTCAAGCAAATGAATTTGAAGTATTGCCATTCTACATTTCCACCTGTCTCTGTGGCGTCCGACGAATTTCCCGGTGTTCTTTTCTGGTTTTCCATTATCTTACCTTTCGTTTGCACCGTCTGCACGTTCGCCAAAAGCCGATCTCCCGAATGGCACGGATTACCATCCGGTCTTTTTGTATCTTTCGTCGCCAACCGCGCTTTTCCCATTCTCTGTCTCTCTATCCTTCCTCTTTCTCTACTATCTCTTTCCATTTCGTTTGCAGTAGCGAGCGCGTGCGATCGATCCACCCACCTGCATCTGCAAATTCAGCGGACAGAGACGGGAATCGAGACAAAGATAAATCACTCCGGGATTCCAGGATCATAACAAGAATCTGGGAACGCGAAAACGCTGCTGCATAGAACCGATCGATGAAACTTTCCGCTTTCGTCGAAACTCTCAAGAATTCACGATAAGATCGCGTTCGACGCGCATTTAATCCGTAAACGAGACGTAAATCTTTGCCTCTAGATCATCCGGCTTTCCTCGCTTGGAAACAAAAGGATCATCGTTCGCGAGATGAATCTCTTTCTCTCTCTTTCAGTCTCTCTCAGAAAACACTGGGAATGGAAGAGAAATTCTCAAAGTAGAGAAAGATGCTCGAGCGTAATTCCATAAATATTTCCAAGTAACGCACTCGTCAAAATCCTGCCACGTAAGTCGCATCGATCGGAAGGAGCTTCCACTTTGGAAAGCTTTCCTTTCTCCTCTTCGTATTCTCTATCTTCGCTGTATTAAGACTTCTCTCAGTTTCACAAGGTACAATAATATTATAACTCAGTTAAGTGACCTTGCAATCGTCGTCACAGAGAATTCCCATTAAAGGATTTCAAAGAACAAGGTCGAAGGAGCGAGAGAGAAAGAGCTCTTCGCGAAGAGTCCGAGAGTTAAATTATCGCCGAGTATATATTTGAACCTTCTTCCGAGCTACTGCAGGTCTTTCTAAGCTTTTGACCCGGTTATTGCACTTTAGCAATTAAAGATAATAAAACGCCTTCGTCTTTCTACCGATCCCATTGCACTGAACTATATACCCGATAATACTTAAACATCTTTTGTGAAAGCGCAAAGAGCGAGTTCTCGATTCTCTCCACAGTTTTCATTGACAATTGTTGTCGTCAAAAACGGTGACGATAGCTTTGATGCAGTAAGACGAGCCTTCTCCGAACTACCTCATCCATAATTAAAACTTTGATTTCGTCGTTCGATCAAACTAGCAAACTCCTAATAACAAAATACGCGAAAGGGATAACTAATGAGAAGAACCGAGTGCTATTCTCAGTATTGAGATAAAAAAAAACACAATGGAAATGATTCGTTGATTTCAAATGACCTTATAACAAGTTATTACGAGATCAGCCAATTTAATTTAGTTCGACTGATTATCGAGAAACTGATAAAAGGGTGCTCGTATTATGCCAACGCGAATAGCTCGACCTGATTTCTACGTCACGAGAAAAGAAACGACGTGGTAGAATAAAAGGATAAAAGACTAGGATTGGATTTATTCCTAATAAAACAAAAAATAAAAAACAAATGAAAAGGATCGAGAGATAATTCAAAGCGTTCAGCGGGATATTAATCTTCCGTCTAACTACCGCAGATACAAAACAGCCACTTTTCCGCGGTGTTACCTTCGACTTCTTTTCACGAGGATCTCCGATCCTTTTTTTCCTCTTATTTTTTTCGAAGCCCCCGAGGCTGCTCCGCATCGTCGTAAATCGCCAGGCGGAAGCCGAATAAGGGTGGTACCGCGAACGAAAGAGAGAGTAGGTTGATAAAGAAGGAAAAAAGTGAAGAAAGAGAGAGAGATAGAAAGAATGCGTGGTGCCCTTTAAAACCTTCCCCTAGTGGTGAAATAAATTGGCGCCAGCGTGTTTACACGTTGGAGCGAAATTAAAATTCCTGAAGTGTAGCAAAGCAGCTCTCGACAGCGATGCGAGGCATGTAGCACAGGTGGTGGAATAGAACACGCATGGTTGAAACGACTTCCGAGGAGGTAGAGAAGGAGGTAAAGAAGGAAACTGTAAAAATGTCTAGAACGCGATAGAGAGGATAAAAGTAAGAGAAGATTAAGAGTTGGATACAGCGACCAGTGGTAGCAGCCGAAGGAGAGTTGTATTTAATTAATGACCGGACTGATTAAAAGCTCAAAGAAAAATACCGAGCACGGCAGGTGGTCTCAGCACTAGTGGCTAAAATAAAGGCGCTTTAAAACACTCGATGTTCGATGTTAATTCTCAACTAGTGAAAATGGAGAACGGATGACGACGGTTTGTCCGGCCTCGAGAAGTGTCGCTAGGGATTGAATAAGAAGAAAGGAAAAGAAGAGGAAAGAACGAATTTAAAGAAAGGGGCGACTGGTTAATAGTTTTCTTTTTCAAAGCTCGCTGTTTCTCTCCCTTTGGATAACTAGCTCGAGATTATCCGATATCGTTTTACTGGATCAAAGGGTTTTCTTTTTTTCCTGGAGATTATTAATTACTGTTTACCTTCCATGCAAGCCAGGCGCACTTGGTTTATCACGGGTTAAGGTATATTAGTTTCGTTAGAGCCTCGTAGATATTAATTTGATATCGTCGGTAGTATCCTCCTGCTTATGACCGTTTAAGGGGTCATTTAAGCAACGAGATGCATTATTTTAAAGCACGACGATATTAATATCCGACTCAGGATTTTATACGAATTGATGCTGCTTCGTTAAAAGAACCAAGCCCGAAAATATGCACTCGGACGAAGCGTTTTGCGGAAAAAGTAAAAAATTAATTAAAAGATGAATCACGAACTGTGCTTATCGGACGATTATTTAAACGGGCCAATGGTGGTAAGAAGAAAAAAAGGTGAACCACGTTGTAATTATTAATGGCTTAACAAAAGGAAGTAGACGGGTATATGTACATCAAGTGAATCGATCTAACATAAGTGCATCGTGATTAATTACTCATAGATTACGAGACTCGGTATCAAATGCATCGATCTAAGAACAAACGCGTGGGAGCAATTAATTTGATATTAATTAATGCAAAATGAAATTCGCCGGGCGCGTAATTCATTTTCTATAAACGACCGGCCGGGCGTTGTACGGCATATTATCGGCTAATGAATATTACATTAAGGGCATACATTGTCTCGAAATGTGCAAAAAAATCGATCCTCTTTTACATTGTAAAAAAAAAGTCTGCCAGACTTCTATCTAATTCAACTTCTATTTTATTAGCTTTTTTAAAAATTCACTCAAAAAGTTAATTTGTACTTTTCTGAGAAATGTCTGTGTTCATTTATAAAAGAAATGCAGATATTTCCAACAACAACGAATTATTTAATTCTCTAAAGTAGATCAAAAGAAAGGAAACATTCCGGGCTTCACCCGTCTAATAGGAACGAGTCAGACCCTGTACTCTACTAATCCAGATAGGTAGGTACATACGTAGGCATGTGGTACACTGATACACATTTCCAATCGATATTTCTGTCTGTTTATACTGACAAAAGAGAACATAATGTTCTTTAACTGTAACATTGGATCTAGAACGAACAGTAACGCTTCAAACAAGGCTAATTTCGTCGATCGCGTTGCGGTTTACCAACGAGCAAACCTACGCATCCCATTAACGCACGAATCATACGAAGAGCAAACGCGACCCTTCCAGGAACAAACATATGCGTATATTCGCGAATATTACAGCTCGTGCGCATGTGACGTGCTTCGATAGAACGCCGACGATGCGCCGCTGCCTGGAGATGTCCTAATTTAATAATCTAATGCTAATAAATTGGGTACACCGTCATCGTCATCCGTCGATTAAAGCTCGTTACTAAATTATATTTACCTCGAATCGTCATTGTAAACAAAGTAGATCTCGCGGTAAGCTGCTATATTTTAACAAGAAGTTTCAACCAAACGAGGTATCCCAGTTTAGATTTATAAAACTTTAACGAAATGATATACTAAATAAAAAAATTGTAATAAACGTAGGTTCAGGAACTCTTACGATGAAAACCGAGTATTTATATTCATATTCGATAAAATCCTGAAGTTTTATGAACAGTGACACACCGCAAAAGAAACTTTTGGGACAACCTAATACTTTAAATAACATGAGATGTAAATGGTTACGTTGATTTTTAAGCAAGATTTTTGTTAATTTTGCTAACGTGACAATAAGAAGAAGGAACAGGATGAGGGTAAACCATAAAAAACGTAGGATATCGTGTTCGATCTGTCAATACGAGAGCAACGAAACTCAATTTAGCATACAAAGAGAACGGTACGATGGGTATAAGCTCATAAAACAAAGTCCGACCGTGGAATATCGATAACATCGAAGATAATCCCGATACCCGTTGGAAAATACCTATGGGAAACGGGTTATACATGGTTTTGGTATTTCCACCAGCAAAAAGTTCGCGGACTGAGTGGTCCTACGTTACTCCTACTAATATAGCCGACAGTTATAAATAACGATACGTTACTAATTTAGATTTCCGTCGGATAGCGTCGGCCGAGCCGACGAGTTATTCGTCGTCGCTTTGTTCGCGAATGTGACTTCACGAAATCGGATAGGAAATCTCGAGCGTGCTAAAAAATATTGTGTATAGGAATGGGAATGAAACGTATCGTCGATATGGTTTGAATACTTCTACTATATCTCGTGACACCATCGCGTTGTAATATAACCAAAGTTTTTGCCTTTTGTTAAACAATTGAAACATGTTTCAAGATAGCCCCCAGGTCTTTAGGTTTCTAAAAAATGCCATGTTATGCAAACTACATACCTTTGTTTCATAAAAGCGGGATCAATTGTCGAACTTTTTTTTTATAACTAAGATAAATATATTTATCAAAACAATCCATAATTTAGCGAAAATATTACATAATTTTTTCTTGACCAAATATTCTGCTCTTCTAATGATACAATTGATACAACATGCATGCTTGTTTGAATGAAAAATATATAAAATGATGTCTCGTACAGAGATTTCTTAATTCTCGTTTTAAAGCAAAATCGTATTATAGAAATGCCATGTGTTTGGGGATTCCCCCTATTCTAGGGGGAGTTACATGTAATTTAAATGATAAAAAATCGGTGATTTCCTTCCTAGCTACCTCGATAGATAAATAGATCGTATCCACTCCAGAAAATTGCTGATGTAGGTGAATCCAACATAAGAATTATAATTACAGGTAGCTGTCTTTTGCGGGTTCACGCTAACGATTCCACGAATATACCATAATCCATCCATTTCGAAAAAAAGTCCACCGCCGCTATGTCCGCTGCACAAATTCGAACCTGGTAAATCCGGTTTTTCATTAATTAAAACGTACATCTGTCGTCGTGGCCTTACCTGTTTGAATTATAGACGAAACGTTTCATCCGTGTGGGCGTATAACATCAAGCACAAAGACGAACTATAAATTTTGATTTTATTTATTTTATCTTTTTCCTCCCTTCCCTCTTCGTCACTCGAATCTCTGTCATTCGTTTTTCACGTAGGCACTTGCTCGTTACGCGAACGAATAATTAATAACTGTTTACCGTTTCGTTCGTTTACGATCATTCATTTATCACCGTTTGCTAAAATTATCATTACCATTATTACGACGCAATAATCGATAGACGAGCAACGAATCCACGGTCCCTTTTTTACACTCACAGAGATACAAAAAGAAACGTATATACGCAGCATTTATAGATCGTTGTGGAATATTACAATTTCAAGAATTTAAAAACAAGTTTGTCACGTTTCGTCTCAATCGTAGTAAAAATCAATATTATAATATCTCACCATTCAAGTCTCCGGCACAGAACTTGTCCGATGTGATGTAACGTCGGAATTCATGAGGTACGGTCGTCAAACATTCGTTGTAGGAAACGAAGGGAACATTAATTTCTTGACGAGTTTCGCTGAAGGTTCCATCTACCTGCATTCCCCACCCTGTAACCTGGTTTTGAAAAATGTTTAAAAGTAAAATATGTTGCATAAGTGTTAAGTGAGCCCCATTCATTACGATTACCTTGCCTGCTTGACCCTTTTGTAACTGTTTCTGCTCATATACGTTATCCCAATCAACGCATACCGGGGCAATGAAATCGGTTATGTAGAAAGGCTCTACCAATTTGAGGATTGCTATATCTTGCGCATAATTCCCTCCAAGTCCCATATATCTTTCCGTTAGAATGATTTTCTCAACTGACCTTTTCTGAGCATTATTTTCTTCGATTTCCCAACTACGTCTGTACTTGCCGGCAGCCACGTAGTATCGAGAGGAGTCCTCGACTGTATGATATACCTCGTTGTAGAAACAATGAGCGGCTGCAACGGAGAATTTATCAACGAGGTCATATACATTCGATTCTCGTTCTATTGGTTTCCTCTTCTTTTTGTATTATTATATAACTAAATAGATACCTGATAAAACGAGATCATTGCTGATAAGGGCTCCACCGCATATATGCTTGAAATTATCATGATTATGTTTGTCATAGACACCGATGTACCACGGAAAGTAGATGTTTCCGTATGTCGTGAGATGCAGAGCCTGTCCACAATCTAGAGAGAAAGATTGGTTTTTCATAAAGGATTTTATTCTCGACTTAACACATTTTTTAGAACAAAGACGAGTAGACACCTATCTGAAAGGTAAATTACTTGGAATGCATGCGAAGATTTGGCGATTCCAATTAGCATTCTCGAGACAAACGAGGTCCCGATGGGCCGGGTCGGAGTTAGGTGGTAAAAAATGAGATTGTTTACAGGAGAGCTTCGCCCGTGTTCCCGGCTTTACCTGGTCGCTGCACGAAACGGTCTTTTCGTCATAAGTGCATAAAATATCGACTGTGTTGCTTTCGAGAGGTGGACACATTTCTAACGTTAAACATAAACGAAAAAATGTCATTTAGTATCACTGTATTTCCCGTGTATACGAATACTTTTTATACTCGTTATAAAATAAATCACAACAATTGAAACACTCACTCTCACAAATAGGTCCTCCGATCCACGTATTATCAGTGCATATACTTGTAGAATTTCCACGCAGTACGTGCATATCGTGACACGAGTAAAGAAGAATACTACCATTAGGAACTACATCGCCGGCTTTCTTTGTACAGGGCACATTACACTGAATGAACTGGTACTCCCCACCCTGGGGTGACTGGGGGAGAAGACATCCACTTGCTTCATTCGGACGTCTGCAAATTACACGTAAGTCACACGAGCCAGTGATTAATTATTGCAAACCGCTTATTCGCGTGTATGCACGATGATTCCATCGCGATTCTCTACTTCTAGCGATAACCACTCGTCGCTCGTTAAAGATTTCCACGAAAGACTTTAGTAACTACCACCCAAACAATAATATAGACGAATTCAAAACTATTATCGTTTCTTTCGCGAATTTGATAAATTCATCGAAATATTTCCGATTTTCAGACACTTACGTAGCACAGTATTCCTCATCACTGCCATCTGGACAGTCGACATTAGAGTTGCAGACCAAGTTATTGGATACACATTTTCCGTTACCACATTGGAACCCGTTGGGCCTACAGCATTTGATTAAGATTAACATGAATCATCTCGTCTAGTGATCTAATATCAAGACAATATTTATATTACAATTGTAAAATAATATAATTTTAAATCGTAGCAATCCGTTTTTACCTGCAGTTATCAGGATCCTTCCATCCATGTGGCTTACCACGGTTCAAACCAGGTGGCCCACCTCGGTTCGATCCGGGTGGCCCACCCCGGTTCAAACCAGGTGGTCCACTAGGGTCCAAACCGGGTGGCCCATTCCGGTTTAATCCAGGCGGCCCACCGTCGTTCCAACCAAATTGTGGCCTTCCGTTCGCTCTTGGTGGACGCTGAAGGTCATACTCTTTGTTCCATTCCTCGCCATCTAGTATGAATAATTATTATTTCTCTAAATAAATGATATAAAATATTTGTTTAACAACTGCTGCACGTTTATGAAATTCACGTGTTACTTTTTTTATCAGAAAAAAAAAAATTCAAGAAAATAGAGATCTACCAAAAATTCTGCTGATTGCATTATTATATTTCATTGTGGAGATCGGAAAGAATAGACTTATTTTTAGTCAAAAATAATCCAGCGAAAAAACTTCCTTTTTCTTACAATAACGTGGGAAAGTGAATTTTAATGAATCGCTCCTCTCCGAACATTATTCATTGTCATCACCGATGAGATATTATCGGAAATGTGTTCGTTTCATAAATCTACGTATAATAATTAAATGCTAGTATATCTGTTGAATCGATATAATACTAGACGTTGTACGAGAGGTACCGACATCTATACGGTATTAACTAACGATTAGTCTGATTTACTCGCAAAGCGGATAACCAGCAATAAGTTGGATATTGCCCAAATTACTGGGTGTTCATATATATCTTGATAGATCAAGCTCTAGAGTAAAATAAATTATGTATTGCAAAGGTTGTATAAACTTCTTTTTTTTAAATTTGTTATCAACGTATTGACACGTAACAAATGCTCATCAATATTATAAATATTCTACATGTGACACTTCGTCATTGTAAACCATTTTTAAACGTCTCACGAATATAATTCGATCGTCTGGATCACTATGCTACACAAATTTCACATTCGTTGATTAAAATATCCAAACACACCTTTTTAAAATGCTTTGAAAACGTTTCACGGCCAAAACTTTCCACTGGATCCTATCGAAATGAATAAGAAAGAAACTACCAAGGTAAATCGATGGACGGACGATAAAGCGAGCGATTGTGTTTCGTAGGAATTATGTAAGTTACTCACGCAATGATGGTATAGAGATCAAGAACGATAGAGCCACAAAAGAGAGTACACCTCGCACAATCATGATACTACTCTCCCGCGATGAATCTTTACGGAGAGACAATCCTCGAGTAGAGCCGAAACCTGACTGACCAAAAACTCACCTGTTACCTACATAGATACCGTCACGAGAATACTAAAGTTCGCCAGTAATATTCCTCCAATGTTGTTTGTAGTTATTTAAAAAAAAAAAAAGAAAAAACTTATAGCCGAATACATCATTGCCAGACAAGTTATATCGTCGAGATTTTTATTTATTCTTTGCAATAGATCCATTGATCTGAAATTAATCGTTTAACAACATCCAACGTTATTGTACCATAGATTGTGAACAAAGGCGTAATAAACAATTTTTTATAAGAGAAAATGAAAGGAAAAAAAAATTACTCACTAATTTATTAATAACTGTATTATATTTCATACACGGTTTTTCTATGATTGTTCATCTACATCCGGTATAAGTGATATCAAGTGTACAAACATGCTTTGAACTAGTTACGTGAGCTATTTCGTATACGTAGGGGAAAAATTACGGATTTTAGATAAAAAATAGTAATATATTCCATTATACGAGATACTGATTTTTCCTCTCGATCGTTGAGTCAAGACACTTCATTAGAATACTATGAATGACTGCTTCGTCAAAACGCCCTACCCCTTCCTCTTTCCCTCGGTGTTACATGTAAAACTTTATCTCGCCTCTAATGTAATTAACCAGAAGTTACGATCGCCAGACCGTTAATAATGTCTCGCCGCGTGCGTTACAATATTCGCAGAAACGTTCGCAGCGTGAATTTTAGTCAAAGCGCGATAAAATTTAACTGGTCTTCCTCTTACTTGAAGCTTTTAAAAGTTCTCTCTCTCCCTCTTTCTCGTTAAACATCGTAATTTGCAATATAATTTAAATAATTACGCCAGGTGTATAATGATGGTATAAAAATTTCGAATAATTTTCAATCCATCGAATAAATTCATGATAGCTAAGATTTTTTGTTAACCACTCAGACGTATTTCGTAAGAAAAGTCTATTCCTTAACTCAAAAGCTCTAAACAACCGTCCAGTACGATATCTTCTATGTACGAGCACTCGACGGATCGACGTTTTACGAAAATGCAACTTGTTCCTTTCTTCTGGTGAGCTTTTCGGAGAAATGCCCGACTCTTTCTGTTCTCCGGGCTTTGCAGGTTCTATGCATACCACGGAAAAATATAAAATCAACATATAAAGCAGCATTCTTTGAAGTTACGAACCTCGTAACATCCGAATATCTATGGAGCTTTGCTTTTGACCATATAAAGGAAATAGGAAGAAATACCATTGGGAGGCGTGGCTGCCGATTCTCATTTCCTTGACTGAGGAAACGGTACGATGCGTGAAAGAATAAGTAATTGAGGTAAAAGAATTCTCGTTATTAAAAACAATAATATTATAAAGGATATGGAGAAGAGATTGTATTCAAAACTATGGTATTAATTAAGTAATAAATTAAAATGAATTTCTTTTAAATCAGGTTTTTTTATTCACATTTAAATTTATCACAATCATAATTAATTTCTCGCCAAAACATAAATTTATCGATTGCTCTTTAATGTTTCCTAAATGATATTAAATCTAAAAAACATCAAACAATCGATGCATCAATGTTTTTAAGACCGACATTGCATTTCTGTTGTGGGAATGAGAGCAATAGAGATCGCAAGAGGAGAGAGAGAGAGATACAGTGAATAAGAGAAAGAAAAAAAAACGATAGAAAAAGAAGTGGTAACGTGCCGAGGCAATAGCCATAAAAATGGATGTTACACTTCAGGAACACGGCGCCAAACACGTCTATAGAGTTCCCGATGGATTACGTGAGCTTTGCACCGACATTACGCGCGAGGTACGCGTTATCCTTTGCTTAGATTTTTATTTTTACTCTTAGCTAACCGCGTGAGAATGTACTTACCTATACTTTTGTAACTTTTTTAACCTTAATTTATAGGTTCTGAGATCTCAGCCAACCGAGATGTATCATTTTATTGCCGATTACATGGACGCTCTCTTAATTACTCGTGAGAATGCGAAAGGTTAGAAGATCAGAGAGATTTTTTTCCTTTTATCGAGATTGCTGATCGAAATAAACACGGATGGATATTGACAACCTTGTTTTTCCAGTCGCAGTGAGAGTTGTAAATAATATTTTGCGAGGAAGTCAGACAATTATGAGTATACTTTACCGAACTGGCTTGAGTATAGAGCAGATAGCCGTTGCTGCTCCGAGGATTCAGGTAGCAAATCCTAATCACATTTTAATCGATGATCGATAAAAGAACAGTAATCAGTTTTTTCTTTCGTTGCATTTAGAAAGCATTTCGTGCATATTTGGACATCGTGGACGGTCAACAGCAGCCTTGCGAAAGTGGTGAATTTTAGTAATGACTAACAATTAACCCTTTGCACTCGACTTTCGTCTTTAAGCTGGTATATTTCTAACATTATACTATTTTATTTCAAATTATGTATTATTCAGTATGCTATGGAAAAAATATATGTTCGAGTTGCTTAAAAATACAAAGGAATGTAGAGATAAAAATCGGTATTGTCAAGTCACATTCAACACCGAGTGCAGAGGGATAATCTACAAATTTGTAAATTAATCATTATTCAAAATGTTTAGACGAATTCGATGAAAAATCGATAGTCTCGCTGACAGAAATTCTGGAAACCACGGGAATAGATTATAAGGAAGCGGAAAAAGCAGCCACAATTATACAAGTAGGAGTATTTCTTTATCTTTATATCTTTGAAGAACATGTTTAAGAGTAATTTTAAACTTTGCATTTGCATTATTTAATGTCAGGCAGCTTTCCGTGGTCATCACACAAGAATGCTAATCGCCGAATCCCAAGGAAAGGTTCAGTGGCAGAGAGCATTAATGAATACTTTAGATATTTTAAGAAAAGCTGGCGTGCCTAATGAGGAAATAACGAGATCTTTACCTGTTATTCGGGTAAAACACCATTTTTCTAAGAACCAATTAACTTTTACAAATTTAAGAAACTAATTCATTCGTTCTAATGTACGAAGACTGCTTATCGTGGTTATTACACGCACAGGAATATAAGGATGAAAATGTGTAAGATTTCGACGAAAAAGTTTGACAAAAAATTGGAAAAACAAACAAGAATGTTCCCTACGCGTAATTTTCAGCAACGGATCGAAAAAAGGAAGAACAGACCAAGACGAAGCCCGGTACTACAGTTGAACCCGGACAAACGATACAAGCTGTCGCATGGTTGGAAATGATATACGAAGATTCCGGATTGAATGTTGAAATTGCTAATAACGCTGCTATAATTATCCAAGTAATATCTTGATCAAGTTTTTTAACCCTTTAAGTGTTCAAACAATAACTCATATTTAGCCATGCAGCACCTACAAAAAAAAATGAATAGAGTTAGTTCTAATGCTAATCGCCTCAAATCTTTTATTTACGATTTATTGATAGTATCCTTTCGTCTTGTCAGCGAGCTTACAAAAGATATCGCTTAAGAAAAGGTACCTTCACTATACAAAGAGTGATCTCTTCAAGGACACTCATCGTTGAAGCCATCGTTGATAATCTACGTCAGAGAGTCTTCGAGACGGTGATGTCTCGCCAAGACATTCCACAGGAGCTTGGTACGCGACAGGATATGAAAAAAGCCAGCGAATCGCTGCAACAAATGTATAAGGATCGCCTAAGGCATTCACGAATTTCCACGGAAGGTATACGTCGATAATGTATCTACGATAATACACTGTGTGATCCGATTCAATCGAATTAGTAGAAGATGAAGGAGAAACGGTGGAATACGAGCCTGAAGAAATCCTAAAATTAGAGGAAAAAATGATAGAAGAGGGCAAAAAGGAAGAAGAAACAGAGGAAAAGTTAGAATCATCGGAAACTGAGAAAACTGGGGACGAGAGAGGTATCATGATCGGTAAATAGGGTAGTGAAGAAATGTCCAATTTTGGGAACGTGTTCCATCAACTTTCAGTAACAACAAACTCCAGATTAATATCAAACAAACATGAATTTGAAAATTAAACATTCTCATGATAAATAAAAGCCTCTTATCGAATTTCATCAGAATTAGTTCAGCTAATTTAGAAATGTTTAAGATATTGATTAATTTTACCAATGGTTGTGCCTAAAAATATCCCATGAAAATATCAATCCTTTGTTTAATTAAAATTACCACAACGTATTACCAAAGTTGGACACCTCGTTAACGGAATACCCGGTATACGGGGCTTACTGAGGGAGAAACGGAGAAAAGTCGAAATAAAAGCGTAAAACTAAGAACCAAATACGCCGCAGATCCAGCCGGTGAGCCGATTAACCTGGAAGAAAGTCTTACCACGGTAGACGACGGAAAGATAGAACGGGATGAACACAAAGAGCAGGAGGAGCAAGAAGTGTCCCACGAGACCACTTCTGCGAGCGACACGGCAGGTTAATGTAAGTGGCCACGTTCGGTAATTCTACCGGTACGGTACGCTTTCAAAGTAAGTACTGAACTTTTCCTAACTGTGAGTTTTATTAACTGTTGGTACGATCATTGACTTTGCAGGACTATTCCCCGAGATGGAACTTTCAAGAGACATTGCGTAGAAAGATGCTAGCTAAAAAAATTCGTGTACCAAGACAAGAAATTTAGAATTTTCTTTTAAGAATCTCATCCTTTGAATAAAGATATAATAATATTCGTCAAATATAAGTCAAATATTCCTCAGGACTGGTGGATACCCCACTTTTTCGAGTCCAATTAATATAACAACTAAATAGAAAATCAGCTTTTGATTGTAAGAACGATTGAAAGCACAAAATCAAACTTTCTTCTTTCTTTTAATAAAAAATAATAATCCAAGACAGCCCACGCGATCGATGAAAGCTTAAAATAAATCGAAGACATGGTATACATTTTCAAGAAAAAACGAAACGATACTAGATATTTATAAAAATCCTTGGGAAATAAAAGCGTCGTAGGGACGATATAGAAAAACGGTAAGAAAAACTGTGTATAAACGAATAAACCGAGGGGGAAGCTCGTCAAAAGGTATGTCTCCAGGGTGCTTCGAATCTCGATCGGGCGGGCTCCTCTTTCCTTCGATAGAAATCGCCTTCGCCACGAATCCGATTACGGCCATCATCGTGTAGCAACGTCCTTTCCTTTTCCCCCCATCTTCGACGATTTTCCTGGCATCTACAACGTTCGTGGCTCCGAGAATTTTTCGTGCTTTCCGTGAAATCCTTTCTGTTCTCGCGAGCGTGCACTCTCAAGATCGACGAGTTCTCGCAACGATCATTGATCCTTTCCTTCTTTTCCTCTTCTCCCTCCTGGTCGTCGAATCGATCCCTTCTTTTTTCGAAATGTTCGCTCCGTGCATTCCTCGACTTATACTTTTCCATGAGAATAGCTATCGAATCCTTGTGATCGATAACCCCTGCGTTCTCGTCGTCCTCATCCTCCTCTTCCTCATTCTCGTCCTTTTTCCCACACGGCCGTGTCCTCTCGTGATTCTTCCACGAACAGCCACGGCGATTACCCGGAATAGACAGGCACGTGCAACCGACCGGGAGAAAATTAGAAATCCTTTCGCTTTGAACGGGACAGAAAGGAGAAAGAGAGAAAGGATACGTAGATCTATTCGTAATCTAGTTTATGGGATTTCGTGAGCGGTACGAAGTTGGTTTCTACATCAACTTAGATTATATTTTTAGACGATTTTTATGTTTAATTACATTTTAGATATTTCATTGCAAAGAATTATGTCAAAGTGAAATATAGTTTGAAATTTACAGCGTTTAAATGAATTCCGTTTATTTGAACAACCATAAACCAAGAAGCCATGTATTTGAGATAAAGCTCGAAGTGTAGAACTTAATCGTATAAATAGTGATATTTCGCATAATTCAAGATATCTCTTTAATCGAACTGAAGAATATTAGTCTCAATTTACCCCAAATAACCGGAATCAATTATATTCAGAAAGTAAATAAATTATACATAAATTCATGAACAGCATACAAAAATTAGATTAGATTCAAATCTAAGCTGATCTACGACCAACCTTCATAAATCATTGCTCTCCAAAAATGTCAATAGTGGCAAATATTTAAAGAAAAGTATTGTATGAGAAAGAAAACCTTTTTTGTTGACAACAGTAGCAGCATCGACGTCGACAGGAGTAACGATGACAAGGACGAGGCCGATGGTCTTCTGGGCTCCCTCGTAAGAGATCGAGGTTAATGTCTCGCGGGGAACGAGGGTCGCACGTGCGGAGCAGAGGTGAGATCTTCTCCTCTCTCTTTGCCAAAGACCTATCTAATTTCGAGCACGACCCTCGAAGCTCTTGATCGTCCGAGTTCCTTCGTGAAAAATGGTGCCCTGCTTCGTCTTCTCTTACGAAACACCCTAAAACCGACGCAGGTTTCTTAAAAATCTTCGAGCTAAACGGATCACGAATTGAATTTGCGTATTTTTTTCTCTGTCCTAGTTTATTAAACCGTGTTATAAAAACATCGTATTATGGTCTGTCGCATTTTTTACATCGTATTATATTTCTAATCCACTGTACACGATTAGCACTCACCGTAACCATCCATAGTATTAACGTTACTGTGGTTCTCCTTCGATGCAACGTATAAGAGATCAACGGAATCCAATTTAGAGAGACCACTTTCTAAGTGCTTTCTAGATGACGTTGGACAGCAAGTACACTTTTTTCTTTCTCTTTCCATATTGTGACTTTTAAAAAAAAATTCGTGTTAAATATACCGAGTGAACTAAATTTGATGATCACATTGAATATCTCTGTTATTCTTTAGAAAAATGAAAAAATGTTTTTTTACAGAAGTTATACAATACGAAAGAGGACATATTGCAACAGTAATCTTTTCATTCTAACTGGAAGACTTCCTGAGATTCCAAGGTCGCCTCTACTTTTAAAAATAAATTCATACGTTTGCTTTTCTATACTGTGACAGTGGTCATTCAAGATCACTCAAAGTGAATAATTGCGAGAAAAAGAATTCGTATACCTCCTGAATTTCACGCACGAGTCATCGTAATCCTGCTTGTATAGATCAATCGACTTCCTTGGATCAGCATCTTGTATTAAACTTTCTCGAATCGGAATCTTATCAAGGACGTCACCGAGAGCACTGCGATCGTTGGACCATCTCGTAGTTTCTTCAAAAGATTCCTCGTTACGTCGACGACACGGACATTTGCTTTGCTTAATCGATGGACTCTGCTTCAAGGATAAATACCGTGGACCATCGTCACTGCATGCAGATTGCGAGCAAAAACAATTCGGATTTTCGTTGTTACTCATACATTTCGCTGACGAGGAGCTCACAGGCTGTTGATCGTTCTTATTTCTTCTCTCTGAGTCTACTTCGGTCTATGACACGAATATTTCATCATTTTCTGAATAACAATTCTCTCGTATTGTGTTATTACTTTAATGTCCTTGGATCGAACGCCATAATCCTTTGGAAACTTTTCACGCGCATGGCGAAAAGCGATCGATGCCGCGGCTAGCTGGTGAGAAACGGACGGACAGAGTTGTGACATCGCTAAAAGATTATTTCCAAAGCTGATAGACGATCATATCTCCCAATATTCCATAATTATCTCCATTACTTTGGTTAGACTCGTTTAAATTCGTAAAAATAGCCGCGAGCACGATCGATCGAGCTTCTTCTGTCGTAACTTATTTTTTCAAATCGGACCATACGTGATTTATCTTATACATATTCATGTATGTATTACGCATACATATATTTGCATAATCGTGTCAATGATCCTCGAAGAACAAATATCGAACGCGACAGTGAATTGTCTCTCGATTTTGGAAGACAACATTTTATAACCCCCGACGAATTTGATCGCCAACTTCGATCCCGTGCAGGTCATAACGCTAATCAGGGCAACGAGCAATTAGAAGGGAAAACACAGCAGCTTTAACGATGTTTGCCCGATAACAGGTTATAGCGATGAACGCCCGAACGAACGAACAATCCACGGCGTGTTTCGTGTCGAAGCAACGATGACGATCCTCCTTCGCTTCGAGTCCTCCCGTGAAAGCGTTGCTTTCTACCTCAGGGAAGGCGCAAATAACGAGGTAAAGGATTTTCTAACGAGAAGCTTGCACTTCGTTAACTCTCAAGCTTTATGAAAAAAAATCGCTTGCAATACAAATTAGGGAGTCTCAATTTATGAGAAATTAAATTGCTCGAGTACTCGATAATAATTATTTATTTGTGCTCTCATAAAAAGTTACCCCGTCAACGTATACCATCCACGCAACGGATGGCCAAATGATTCGCGATTCTTTTAATAATAAACAAGGGCGAAAAAGGAAATTCATTGACGTAAATAGATAAGTAAGAATACATTACGTTATAAATTAAATTATTTCTCTCTCTCTCTCTCTCTCTCTTTCTCTCTCGTCATTTCGAAACGATATTAACAAACGTTTCAACCCTATATCCGCCCTTACTCGATGTACTTCTAGATTATAATAAATTCATGATTCGTTTCTTATCGCTTATATAACTTAGATAGAGGTTCTGGAGTATGTACACATTTTTACAGAACAATATATCTCAACCGCTTTTTTTTACAATCGATAGTTCGATAACTACATATATATACATATTTATATATATGTATATATATAATTATGTATGTATATTTATATATAACTTACGAGGAACAAGTCGTTGTCGGATTACTCATCCAACGATCCACGTTAATTCGATATTTTTGAAAGACCTTCGTAAAGGATCTATATTATCGTATAATTACGTATATATATATATATATGTATAGCGCAAGAATCATGTACAATAACGTTAATTCATCCACGGTGGACACGAGGTCGGTGGCTGATATGCTTGAGAAATTGGCACTTGATAATGCGGTGGCATAGCTTGCGCTGGATGCTGAGGTCGTTGCTGTTGATGCGGAGGTGGTGGTGGTGGTGGATTGCAAATAGACTGCATCAATGGGTGCGAATTGTAAGGTGGAGGTTTTGCAGTATGTGGCGGTATTTGATTGTACTCGATGTTCAGATGATGATCCAGCATAGCATTTTGAATGGGAGAGCGATTACCCTCCAGATGACCTATTTTGAGATTATGACAACGTTATCGGTGAGGATATGATATGTGACGCGATTAAGGGGACACAAGAGTAATTGAATTCTCATAGCAGAATACTTGTACTTATGTAACTTTTTCCTCGGGAACTACTTGGCCAAATTTTGAATATTCACTCTTTAAAATGTGCCATGAATATGAAGTTGAAATTTAAAGGAAAATATGTATATAAATATATATATAATTTTGGTCTAATGAAACATTTAATTTTTGCTAAAGTAATCCAATTTTTCAAAACTGTCTGCTTAAAATGATCCCCGACTAATATTGTATCAGGAAAAAATAATTCAAATCGGTTCTGTACTTCTAAAAAAAATATGTAGCCAAACCAGCCAACCAGCTGCTAAATTAAACCTTTTTAAGCTAGAAATAATCCTTTGGCTAACATTCATGGCACACTTAGGCATTTTTTATTATTTAGTTCCTGAGAAAAAGATAAGAAATAAGTAAAGGCATTTTACTATGGGAATTTACTATGGAAATTATATACCTCTTGGTCTAATTTGTGGTGGTGGCATATTCGTGGGTGGTAAATTAGGTAGACATAGAGCGTGGTGCTCTTCCCTGGGCATTGGCGGTGGTCTACCCCAAGGAGCTCTGATATGATGAGATTTCCAAGGTGCTTGCGGAGGTGGAGGTGGAGGTAAAGGTGGTCCATTACCATGATTGACACCTCCCGATTCGGCGATCAATGCTTGTTCGTTGGCTAATCAAAATGGAATGAATACTTTATGGACATATATGTAGAATCGTACATAAACCCGAAGTCTCGTAGATACTTACCTGGATTAAGTCCCGTATGCTTTTGATCCATGTTACGCTTTTCACCTAGATAATAAAAATTATCGATGTAACGATAGTAATGTCACTTAACATACTGTTTTTTGCGCAAGATGCTTGTCAAATATAGTACTGCGATTAGTATTACGAGATACGCTAAAGTATGGATAATGTTGGGTGTCGTACATTATTTTGCGAAAACAAATACTTCAGCCGGTTAACGCCCCTTCTATGCGATGATAATGCATCCAACGATAAATAAAATACATCGATATGGATCTTGTTAAGGCTAAAGAAATAATTGTAAGATTAATCGTGATTTTCTTCATATTTCATGGTAAGTTCCCAACACTTTTGCACAATCTTTCGCCAAGCTTACTGCGATAATGGAAAGTAATTATTTTTGGCTAGCGATTGTCCGTATCAATATTTACAGTTGAACTAAAAATTATTTTTAATATATTGTTTAAGGTAAAAAATACTATTTTCTACAAATATTTATGATCCGTTGTTTTGTCCTTAATCGTCAAACGGAACATAAACACGCCAGCTTTTCGTTTCCCACTGTAATATAAATTTGAAGTGATTAGGAAATGATCATCGCTACCGTCACGATCCTGCCGAGAAGATGTTTCTGAAAATTCTATGTAATTTATATTATATCACATTATATTTTTTCTTTCCCCTTTTTCCAAAGATTTTCCATCGATCATCGTGAGATACATTATCCTAGAATTTATGTATAAAATATTACAAATTTTAATGAATATTATAATTGAAATTCTAAATATACATTCCATAAATCATCAAACGAATATTTTATATTTTTTATAATCATTATTTCTGAAATAGAAATTTTCTTATTACGTAGTATCCAAATATGTATATGAATTAGTAATTAATAAGAAACATTACTAAGGAAGCAGTAAAATTAGAATGCCTGAATCAACTACTGTAGCCATACAGTATATGCAAATTTTCATAAAATCCAAATAATAACAAACAAAGTTGAAGCGGCTAAAAGTAGCAGTGTCATAAATCCTTTTGTCAATCTCGTGCCCATCTGTAAAGTACTTAGGCAAATTTAAAAGAAGCAATTTACCAAAAAATAGAAATTAAAAAACACCTATAACATTATATCATCTTTATAAGAATATATTTACATTAAATAACACTACGGTCTAAGAGTATTGAGAAAAAATGCTAGATACTTTATTTCAAATTATTATAGGCACACATTAAGAGTAGACGCGTAAAGGAACGACTTCGCATTGATAATAAAATTACATTTGGACAGAGAAATAAGATTTTGTGGATTCCTGTTGCAATATTTAGAAATTATATAAATGATCTTGCTTAGATGGCAATTATTTCTGTGCAAAGTCTTTCCCTGTGATGAATATGTTATGATACTCCATCTTTAAAAATATCTAGCCTTTTTTCATATAAAATACTCTTAGTTACAGACCTGGATGTGGAGGTGGCATTAGCAGCTTGTTTCGATCTCCGTGGGGTGGACCGGCACCTGCTGGGGATGGACCATGTAAGACTTGCTGTTGACGTTCACCTTCTCTGCTTAAACAATTCAGTTGAACTCATTAATTATAAATCGAAAACAGCACTCAAGCATTTCATATACTATTGTAAAAGTCACCTGATGCACACCCTTGGCTATTTCTGAAATATCGAGAACAAACCTGAATTCACCAGATGATAATTAATCATTTCCAAATTTATTTTATTACATATTTAAAATATCTCGATTATTTAAAGAATAATTCTACAAAATAAAACTTAACTTTATTAAGTATATGTTTTGGCGTACTATCGACGACGAAGGAACTTATAATTAACAATAAAAGCAAAAATCTTTTTCTATGTATAAAAACCTCCGCTGTGGTAACTGCTTGATTCGAATGACAATTAAGCTTGCTTATTAATTATCTTCTTTTTTAAGTCTTATATATAAAACTGAATTATCCCATGATATGAACAAATCTATGTAAATATATTTTTCATAAAAAAATTATAATTATGTAGGAAAACTCTATATATTCATACAATAATTATAACACGGAATAGTAATATACAAGAGTAATTTCTATTTAAATGAATAGTATTGATCATAATTTTTCTGTGTGGATATATAGAGTCTTTTTCTTAGAAAATTAATGATAAGGTAATTATTATATCTAAAACACAATACTTAACAAATAATTAATATGTCATGCCCCATAATCACATAATTGTATGAAACTTCACGTTTCAATCGTTAATCCATTAACGGTAAATGAATTATTACATAGATCTGTTTAATTTCATAAGAAATCCATAGAAAGTTAAAAGTCATCGTAGCTTACTTAAAGCTTACTCGGTCTTGGTAAAGGCAGGTTTCTGTAAAAGATTTATTCAGATCATAATACGTTTGTTTAAGTTATAATCTTCATTACTTTTCTGCAACATTTTGTACAATATTTCTTGACACTGTTAAATAATAGAAACATAAATGTATATGAGCAAATATTGCTTTACCAATGCCGATATACGTAAATCATAAATAATATGGAAAAAATACTTTGCAAAAAAGCAAAATATTAGTTTTTCTGTATTTAATTACAAATTTATGAGATAAGAACTAAATTATATTTTTTGTTATATGTTACTAATCTTTCCAACGATCTCCGCTTATACTAAATACGCTTTACATGAAGATAATTTAATTTTTATACCTAATTACTGTCCTACTATCAGCATACAAGTTATCATAAATGGTTTATATGAATTTGTAATAATAAGAATTAAAGTAATTACTTACCCTGTACCGTGACGTTGAGCAGGTAATGGGCCACATTGATACGGTGGTGGTTCCTATTGAAAATAATAAGTTTGATTTACACATCCTATTATTTCATCTAAATTTATATTACTATTAGTTAGAAATATACCTGATTTCCTTCTATATCTGAAAACCTTCTCTTCAATCCATGAGGTTTTTGTTGTTCAGGCGAATCTGGCTTCTGTTCAAATGGCTGATGTTGAGGGGTTTGTACTGTATAATGCAGTTGCGCAGGTATATGCCCATTCTGATACTGCATATGTTGAGTATGATATTGTATTTGTGCTTGTATTTGTGGTGGAGGTGCATTATGAAGTGGCATATTTCCAGGTGACATTTGTACCTATAAAAACATAATCGAATCAACATAGAAGTTATAAAACATACGTTATTCCCTTTGTTATGTTTATACATTAATGTTTTTATTTTCATTATTCATCTGTAATATTACCTGTAGCTGACCCTGAGATTGAGGAATTTGTTGTGATTGTTGTGTCTGATACAACCATGGAGCATTTTGTGGAGGGGGAGGCCCCTGTGTTGGCGGCGGTACGCTAGTAAGAACGTTCATAGAATTTTGCATTTGTGCCATCGATGGGGGGGGCACTATTTGTGGAGGAGGTACTGGCTGTGGCAGCGGCCCTTGCTCATCCTGTTGATGTTGCATTTCACCTCCTTGAGGTAATGGAGGTTGTTGAGAATGTTGGGGAGATTGAGCATTAGGAACCAAAAAAGTTTGAGTAGATGGTGGTGGAACTTGTAAGTGAAATTGCGGAGGATGACCCTCGAATTGAGGTGGGAGCATATGCTGGGCTACACCTTGGGATTGTTCGTGATTCTGTTGTAAATGTGGTGGCACGATATGTTCCCCAGGTTGCAAAACGAATTGTGCTTGCGATTGAGATACAGGAGCCTGTACCTGCTGGTATTGTATCTGATAAGTTTGAGGCACGGGAGGTGGTGGTTGGTTCGGAGGGAAGTTAGGTGGTGGGAAATGGAGATGTAATAACGGTGGGGGTGGTTGCTGGGTTATATTTAGAGGGGTTGCCGGAGGAGGTTGTTGCAGGTTTACATTAACAGTCTCGATCATTCCTTGAGAAGGTGTTACAGGTCTTTGTACACTGGGCTGTGTGTAAACATATGACACTGCCCCACTAACTGGCACACTGGCAGTTGAAATAAAATTCTGTTGGGCCGGACTTTGCGGTGGTGGTTGACTCATAACATACATTTGAGCAACAGGCTGGGGCGATGCTTGTGACCCTGGTTGAATACCTTGAATTTGTAGTGGTTGACCAGGGTGAATTTGATACTGTACTTGACTTACAGTTGATGAAGGTCCAATTAATTGTACTTGTCCAACAGGTGGTGGTGGCATAAAGGTCTGTATTTCCTTAAAATGATAAATACAGGTAATGCATCTATAATGAAGGGTAAAAACTAAAATATTCAAATATTTATATAACTTCAATAGCACCTGAGGTTGGGCAGGAGGTACTAGTGGTCCTGAATGAGGTGGGATATGTACTCCTGGTGGTGGAACTGTTACTCCAGGACCTGGGCCACCAGCTACCGTAGCTGTCAAGATTGTTGCTGGTAGAGTTACTACATTACTTTGGGGATGCTGTATTATATCTATAAAAAATATAAACCTATATAATCAAGCATGTTATGCACATAATAATAATAATAATAATAATAATGATATCTATATATATCTACAATGTGATAAAATGCAAAATTACTACTGATACCTTGATGTTGTATTGTAACAACATTAGGTTGCCCTAAAGCACCAATATTCATAGTTTGAAATTGTGCTGTAAAATAGTAATGTGATCATATATTTTGTAAATATTTCATCATTACTTAATAATAATATAAATAAAACAAAAATAGACAGTACATTGTTGTATTTGTTGTTGTTCCATAACTTGTTGAGGTTGTACTGGAGGAGGCTGTTGTTGTATATAAGTTTGTAACTCTGATTGCATTGTTTGTATTAAATTAATTGCTAACTGTTTTGCATTTTGCAATGCTTCTGGTTTTGGATGCCTATGAAATTAGAAGCAGCATAAATATGTTTAATAAAAACAATATTAATAATACAATGTATGAGATAATAATAAATATCTTACTCTATGTGTAAATGGAGCGGTTCTGGAGATTCAGCTCCTAAAACAGGATCAATAAATTGTGAACTTCTTCCCCTTAAAGTTACATTTGCACCTGTCTCTCCTCTTATATATAACAAATTTGCTCCTCCAACGCCTATAATTCTTCCTCGCAAATCAAAGCCTTGTGGTGCATTTTCTATACCTACACATATCTTTTCCTGTCGAGCAAAATATATCTTTCATCATTAAACAGAAAATATTGTAAAAAGATATTTAGCTCTTTTTGAATATTTTGATTAATATTATGATGACAAAAATATATCTTACTACAGATGTGATTCCAGAATGTAAACTCATAAGAGGTGGAGGAGCATTAGTAAATCGGCTTGGCCTGTTTAATGAACTTTGATGTTCTGTCTTAATAATTTCATTAATCTTTTGTATTGCCACTGTTAAATTAATAATCTATTTAAAAATGTTCTTGTATGAAAGTAAATAATAAGAGATAAAATTACATACAGTCAACATTATGTTTAGTATGTCCCTGTATATATAGATATAAAGGCCGTTCATTAGGGCAACGCAACTTTTCTTGCTCTGTCATGAAACGTCCACGGGTTGAAACTGTAGCTCCTAAACATAAGATGTAATACAAAAAAACACTTGACACGCATGCTCTTCTTTGAAAAAATTAAATTCTTGAATCTTACCAGAGAAGGAATTAATTTCATCTTGTATATAACCCTTAGTAAGTAGAGTTCTAGCGCTAGGTGGTGTCTCATTGATTTCAAATTCAGAAGTATAGGTTTCTCCACTTTTAAAAGTTATCTAATTAACAGCAAAAGTATAGATGATGTGATATAAATGAAAAGCAGATTTATCATGATACCTTCACCAATAGCTACCTTATTGCCCGAATCAGAATTTCTAATCTTTTCTTTAGCCATGGAGATTAAATGTGCACTATTCCATATACATCATAACCTTTCATGAACTCTCTAATCTATACTATGTATATCACTTAAATATCATATAAACTTCATTTTATGTCATAAAATTAAATTTTATATTATAACAATCAATCAGATCAAATTCTCCGCACTATCACTTGCAGGTCATATAAGTTGGAGGTTATTTTCTATTACGTATAATTTTTGAATGTATATCAATCCATGATAATTGATTTTTTTAATAAATATTTATATTTTCTTTTATAACAAACTAATCGTACTTTCGTCATCTGAATACGTAGAATTATTTAACATTACGAAACAATTAGCTCGCAACATAAGCTCGATTCTATTTGTCGTCACTGACAAGACTGGACAAAACTCAGTGAAGCCACAATGGAGCAGCCGACGTTATGTTGTATCAACGATAGATCACGTGGCAACATTTCACTTAATCTTTGATTTGTTTTTAAGTGTCTCAGAGGCCTCGATAATAATTGACCGACACATTATGTGTACATATGATTTATATCGAGCGACAAAGAGAAGACGTCTCTTTCAGAGCCTTATGTACAATAATATCGACAAATTATTTATCAGCTTTAACAAATGTATAAGTTAAAAATATTTTAACATATTTCACGTAATTAATTTCCTCGTATACCTACCCGAATATTATGAATTTAATTCTATGAAAAAAAGGGTTATTTCAATTAACGATTAGATCGAAAGATCGCACAATTCTATTTTTTACAGGGAAATAAATGCAAAATAATGAGACAGTAGTAATTCATTGAACAAATACTTTATTTCATTACTTAACATTATATGTGCATTTTTCGTTCTATAAATACAGTTCAATTTAATTACAAATCGTTATTCGCGCATTTGTAACGATAATAAAAATAATATTGCTAAGATGAGTTTAGTATGTTTGTTGTGCAGATATTGATATACTCTTGACTTTGTTGCGTTGTCAATTAATATATCGAAGCAAAGCCCAAAATCCATATGTTGACTCATCTAATAATGGAAGAAGTTTATAGATTCTGTGAAATTTTCTTCAAATCCAGTGGCAGCTAAACAATATAGTTCAAAAGTGTTATATTGCTTTAAATTTGTTATTTTTCTATAAGAATTTAGATACTTTTTAAGAATCTTTATCCTTTACTACAAAATTTAAGAACATTAGGAGAAATATTATGATGAAAGACAATTGTCATAATGACTAATAAAACATAAGCAAAAAAAGGAACATACCTTTGTATCATCTCTCAATGTGTTATTACTCTCTTTAACGACTGTCATTCATCATTATACCTTTTTTTATATTAGAATGTGAATACATCTATAGAGAATACTGCATACTTTCCAAAATCGATATGAGGTTCTCCTTAAAACTAATTCTTACTAAAAAATATTTCAGAAGCATTAGGCTCTGTTATTTTTGTTTTGCATTGAGATACATTGCATATATATATATATATGTTTCATTTGCTACTCTGAATTAAGGTATATGTTTATTAGGAAATCTTTTGAATGAAAAGAAATGATTTTGCATTGATCATTTGTTTAAGCAATAAAAAAACTCCCTTGCTTGTTTTATATCTTCTCTTTTCAAGCATTCAACTATCTTCCTTTCTCAAGTTTATACCGATCAAAGAGATAGAAAAATAGAGAGATTGTCTTCAGTTGTAACAACTGATATTGATTGCAGAAATAATTTCGATTAAATGGATAATGAAAAAGATATTTACTTTGCATTTAAATATGTATCAGTGGCACAGATCAGTCTCGTTTTCTAATAAGGCCCTCCCAAGACACGCATGTTCCATTCCAAGTGCTCGGTATGATACAGAAGAATCTAAGCACCATTTGTAAAAGGAATAAAGCTTAAGCAAAAATTAAATCCCTTATCGTAAATCGAAGACACCGTTTATAACAGAATTTAAACTCGATTAATCCTTTGGCATGCTCATGGACTATTCATGCTGACTACATCACTCTATTTGACATCCGTAAAATATATATATGTATATATAATCGATCGAGAAAAAAATATTTCTTTATACAATCGAATTTTATACAATCGATTCGGAGCGATGAACAAGGTAACAAGAGGAATGTTATATCTGTGTCCACGGGATTTCTTAAGTGTAAAAGATAAGCTCAGGAATTTGTCCTTCGTCGACGGAAGTTCCATTATTATCACCATTTTCGATATTAAATTCGAACTTTACTTTTCCGTTTCCAGAATCGCAATCGACCGATACCGTTTTCGAACCTTTTGTTCCATAATGAGAATAGGGACCCTGCAAGAAAGTCTTACATAGAATGCAGAAGTACGGTAGTTACTGTATTTACTATAGATAATAATGAATTTACCTTAAACGTTGCAGATGCTGTATATATAGTATTTGGTAAAATTTCAGCTAAATCTTTAAACATTAGTTGATAAGTATATTTTGAACCGTCACAACTGAAACTCGTCGAATTCGTAGCAATCACTTTCCCAGATGCCGTGTGTATCAGTTCAACTTGTACTTCATATATTGCCGGTCCATGCACACTACCATAAACTCCATAACCGATAAGAAATATCCGTCGATCCACGCTAAACCTGTTGTGAATATTATTTTTATTGTAAAGTATTTACCATTGTAAGAACTACTTTCAACGTTTACAAATATATACCTGATACGATCGCTAGTTCCATTATAACCCCATTTACTTTTAGTATGCTGAAATCTACATACGGTTTGTTCTTTTCCAGTCATGCAACAACGTGGCATCGTTTGAAACTCTACCGCGGGTTTAGGGTTCAGTATGAAATAACAGAATAGGGATAAAACCTAGAAGAGTAAAGCATATAATATAATATATTCATAACTATATACTTATTATATTTTTATCATCTATTAAGCAACAATAATACTAGCCTCATAATGATTTAGTAATTTAGATTGTGCTGGGCCAGAAGTAAATTCCTCTTTGGACATAAGAGGGAATCTAACCAGAGAAAGAGCATCGCCAAGAACCAAACGTTGATTCTCTGGAGAAACTGCCACGTGCTCCCTTCTACATTCTGCCTCTGACCATCTGCTCGGAATATGTAACAAATGTCAAAATGCTATCTCTCATAGGCCACTACGCGGAGCTTGTCAGGTACAACGTACCTTAACACAGCCTGAAAAATTTTAGACTCCCTGACACGAAGCGTATCTCTTTCTAGTACAACCATCAACGTATCGATGTCAATATCCGCAAATCCGTCAGCGTTTAGGGCCTCGGTCGTAAATCTATCAATAGTATCCAAGCAGAGTGCGGCTAATTGTGGTTCATCGAACAAACGAGCTTGCGATAAAAGTAAAAAAGCATTGTCGCTGGTTAAATTATTCTTCAAAAAATCGACGCAGTGCTTTTCTAAAGCAGAAACGGCATACTTCTTAGCGGTATACAACGTCGTCATCACAGTTTCAGGATCTATTTGTATTTCATCGGTATATAAAAAAAGAAGCACTGCCAAAAAGGCAGTTGGTTCTACATCAGGTACTTCTATTTCCGAAGAAGCTGTAGCAAGCGTTCCATTAAACATTGCATAAAATACGGCACTTCCAGAAGACAGGACTAGTTTGTGAGCCGGTATACGCTTCTGTTGTTCTCCACGTCCTACCAAGAAACTCACGTCGGACAATACATCGTTGTTGAAGAGAAAAACGATTCTTTCACGTATCGTAGCTCTTGGACCCTGGCAGTTGTGCGTTGCAACGGCCGAGCCGTGACTATTCTCCAACCCTAAGTTATTCAGAGGATGTCCATCGTTGTGCATCGTGTTAGCTGCATTAGTCGGAGGCCTACTAATAGGATAAAAGCAACATGTTTGATAGACTCGACTCAGCCATTTAGTAAAACTATTCACTGATCAAACTATCTTTGAAATTCAAGACCACTTTGTCAAGGCATAGAATACTTACTTATCACCATTAGACGATGAAATATCGATGCCTCGCGAGGTAGATGTAGTGGGCTGCTCTTCGTCACTAACAAAATTAAGTGCTCTACGTGCACGGGATACAGTCCCGATCTGTTGAGCATTTTGTGCCGACCCCGCGGTCTCGTCGCCCGCAGTGTTATTACCATTATGAGCCTCTTCGTCGTCCTCGTGACCTAATCGTAAATTGTGTAGCCTCGAGACGACATTCGGAACGTCGCCTAAAGATGCTTCCGTGGACATTTTCACGCAGGAAACGTAGTATTTCTCAATATATTGCCCCGTCTCATTTATTCATCCGCGTATCGTGTCAACAAATAACACACACAGAGACGTCGTGCCTCTCAGAATTGTTCCATATTCCCTAAGGTATCTCTTGCTCTTTTCCTCTTTCTTTCAACCCCCCACTCTCTCTCTCACTCTTTTCTCCCTCTTTTTATTTCTCACGACTCGCTGAACGATCGTTAAACTCGCGAAATCGTGTTTTCAACGACGACGGTAATCAGCCGCTACAGAAAACGAACGAGTTTCACGTACTACGACATCACGCGAGAACGGCTTTCCCAACTATAAAGAAGAAGCAGATGCACGATACGATAAATACATATGCCTACGACTAATGTCAGTCTCAATTTTGTATACCAGACAGGATTAAATTCACCGTGGAATGCGATGATTCTTTTCCCGGCCGGAAATAATACCTTGGAGGCGTTTATTCGCGGACGCCTTGTTTAAAGTCCGTTCGCAACTCATTTTCGCGGTGTGAACGATACTTAACGCGATCGTGACGACACACATCGCACTTCCAAGGAATGAAACGCGTAAGAAAACCTTTGCTTTTTTCGCACGATCGGTATTTCAGTACATGAAACACGTAGTCCCGTAAGATGCTAGGTTTCTTCTTAAACCTCGTTTGTACTGCTATCACAGACGAGGTATAGGATAGACGTATCATGTAATGTAAATTTTTGTCCCACAGTTTTGGGGCTACGTAGCCCCATTACCATTTTAGTGTCGCATGCGACAATATCGGTTTAGAATGGAAAAAGGCAACAGCGCTACCAAATCGGTAGGAATTATAACTAAACATAACGATTGTTAATTATTTTTCACTGACATGAATTACAAGTTGAATCAATGTAAATGTAATAAAAATGTAGTAAAAAAGTAAATAAAAAAGAAATTCGTTTTTCGCGGTAGCTTCATTGCAGATAGTGATCGATTTTCAACAAAAATCCTGATGTATGCATCATGATTTTTGCCAAAATGGTCACCACCGCCAATTTCAATGTTTAATGGCCCATTTTAGAGAAGAAAGCATGCAGAATAATGTTCCGTTGTCCGTTTTTCGATATCGTTACGCAATGATGAGAAATTAATTTTTTAAGTGTCGGAGTATGGGTCGTTTTCGTGCTTAAAACTGCTGTATCTTTCGAACCAGCCATTCTATCGAACCGCGACTTGCATATTCGTAAAGAAGAGGCTTTCACCTTTCGAACGAGTATTTGATCGGGCAAATTCGAGATACTTCGATTTTTGACAAAAATCATGATGCATACATCAGGATTTTTGCCAAAATGGTCACCACCGCCGATTTCAATGTTTAATGGCTCATTTTAAAGATAAAAGCATGCAGAATAATGTTCCGTTGTCCGTTTTTCGATATCGTTAAGTAATGATGAGAAATTAATCTTTTAAGTGTCGAAGTATGGGTCATTTTCAAGCTTTAAACTGCTGTAACTTTTTAACCAGCCATCCTATCGAAACGCGACTTGCATATTCGTAAATTAGAGACTTTCCTCTTTCAATTTCTGTGCATACATCAGGATTTTTGCCAAAATGGTCACCACCGCCGATTTCAATGTTTAATGGCTCATTTTAAAGATAAAATCACGCAGAATAATGTTCCGTTGTCCGTTTTTCGATATCGTTAAGCAATGATGAGAAATTAATCTTTTAAGTGTCGGAGTATGGGTCATTTTCAAGCTTTAAACTGATGTATCTTTTGAACCAGCCATCCTATCGAAACGCGACTTGCATATTCGTAAAGAGGAGACTTTACTCTTTCGAACGAGTATTTGATCGGGCAAATTCGAGATGCATCGATTTTTTACAAAAATCCTGATGTATGCATCAAGATTTAGAAAGAAGAAAGCATGCAGAATACTGTCCCGTTGTCCGTTTTTCGATATCGTTACGCAATGATGAGAAATTAATATTTTAAGTGTCGAAGTATGGATTATTTTCAAGGGGGGATGAGATTTTCGTCTTTTATCGCAACAGATCTATTGATGTTACCAACTTCGATTATTGGGTCGAATATAATTCCTAAATTCACCGCTCTATATGGTAGAGGGCGTAAGTAAACGTCTGTTATTTTGCACGATCGGTATTTCAGTACATGGGACACGAAGTCCCATAACATGATAGGTCTATCCTTATACCTCGTCTGTGCTGCTATCGCTTTTATAATATCAAAAGAACACCATCTTTCCACATTTATTTTACATTTTACTTGAACTATCGTATGTCATACAGACAAATGTATAGTAGCGTGTGGAAAAGTTTGATCAGTTTAAAATATATCGAATATTTTAACTTTTTAAATACCCACCATTTTTAAATTGTATTCTAATTTTTTGTATATACCTTTCAACTAAGTATTTAGCTACGTTTTATCATTTAAGTTAGGTCGAAGCCTTCGGACGATTATCGTTGTCTGAGCTATTGGCAGCCTAAAATGAAGCATATATTGCCAATTAATATTTAAACATATATCCACAAAGTTGCTGTGATTGCAATTTTATAAATTTCATAATAATGAAATTTCTTGAACAAAGAAAGGTTCTTAATTATACAGTGCAATTATTTTGCATGTCCTGCCGATCATGTTGTATATTTATATTTAATATCGCAATATTCGATATTCGATATTTTGAATCAATTCTTGGAAGCTCGATCATTAGCCAGTACATTGGTACCAATTAGCTTTGCAACCACACTCCCGACGATAGGCCACCCTTCTTGCATATGTGCATATACATACGAGTAATAAGAGATTTCCTCGAAATAAAGTTTAGCTAATCCTACAATACCATACACACATTATCCTTATAATTATACATATAACTTAATCCTTAAAAAAAAATATCATTCCCAATATGAAACGAATGCACACGTTTTTACATATTATATGAATATTCATTATTTAAAACCATTCCAAGAAATAATATAAAACTGAACTCGATTATTCCAAGAAATATTACACAATCTTAGGCCGATTATCAAACTCATATAGACCAACTCGACATGGCTTATTCTATAATTTAAACAATTCCAAATTAAGACAAATACCCAAATGTCTTTAAATGATTCTATAAACATCAAGAAAATCTTAATCGATGCACTGAATTCAATGTCACCGAAGGTCGAAGCACATAACGTCTCGCATCTACTTCAAATTCGAGATTTCTCTCGCGAATCGTTTCAAGGTATGCCGCCGCGCGTAACATCGTAAATAACGTTGAAATAAATCAGCACATTAATTCCACGCTCGTCGGCTCCAGCCTACGATCATCTCTTGAGCAATTTTGCGAATTCACCTGTAAATCGCGCACGCTCCTACGTAACTTACGTACGTAGGTATCCTCGCTCACGTGCAATTGCGTTTTCATAAATAAAAAGGAAAAAGAAAAAAAAAAAAAAAAGAAAAAATTATCGGAGAGGTAGCCGTCGACGCATCAACGTGCAGTGGTATCCCATTGTATTGCGTCAGCTAAGGCGGTTTGAGATGTCGGTGATTGGCCGATTACAAATAGTGGGAAATCCCCGTTGATACCTGCTCTTCCGCGCTGACCGTCGTCGTCGGTCTGTCGCGAATGCGTGCGAGCGTACAAGCAAAGGCGCGCGCGCGCACGCTTGTGCGCGAAAACGAGCACGTTACTGACGTCTCAGACGTTCTCGCGTCACCGTCGACCTCAAGCTTTACCCCGAAGGAACGTAGACGATCGGACGGCAATTAGTAACGCGCCACACGCCATAGACGTTGTACGTTTCGTATTCTTCTCCGTTTGAATACGCGAGTTTTTCTTTCTCCCACCACTTTATTTGAACTTTCATTGAAGATTTGATCGTAAATATTTCAAAATAGAGAGACTCTGGGGAAAGAAAGAAGATTACTTTTCTTCGTGTGTCAATTCTTATGTTAATTAACGCAAAAAACTATTTGTTTTCGTGCAATAGCTGTGCGCGCTTGAACAATTACGTGGCGCGGTGCGTTTGTAGCTGCATAAATCGGGCTGCATGAGGGACGCATATTTATTTGAAGTTAGTGGAGCATAACGTCGGAAAGGAATGAATTCTTTCGATGCTTATGACAGGACGGGTCTTTCGGAGGTCAGTATCGTGCGCGTGTTTTTTAAGCTGGCTGGAAAGGACGAATGCTTTATTCTTTTCTTTCTTTTTTTTTATCTTGAAGAAGAAAAAAGACTTTTCTCGATAGTCTGACTCAGTCTTTTCGTTTTACAGGTTTGTCCATCGGTCGTGAATTTAAACGATGACGAGAACAACACCGAACATTTCCTCTTAGATATGGATACGTTAGTTAAGAAAAAGGATAACGCACTTTATAATTCGCACGAATTCAAAAGGAAAAGATTTACTCTCGGTAGGATTTTATTTGATAGAATGGTCAGACCGATCGGAAGGTGAAAAAAAAAGTGAGATGTGATGTTTGTAAAATAAAAACCTTGTTTTATTGCGATTAGGCGAAAACGAGGATGTGGATGGAACGGGCTGGTACGGGAAACCGATCAAAAGTTGGTGCCAAGAGGAAACGATAAGTTGGTTAATGTCGGCCGCATCTTTTATAGGACAACCATACAGTTCTATTCAGCATAGTCTTGCGGTTTCCGGGGAACAGCTCGCTGCGATGACACGCAATGACTTCCTCTTTCACGATCCAGTCTACGGAGATAAATTATATTGCCTCCTTCATTCCCAACGCGTTTCGAATTCATGTACGTTTTTGCATTAACTTACACGCGCGAGGGGAATACGTTTTCTAGGGGAAAAGACAATTTTATGAGAATTTCGTTCTTTGTTTTTTTTTTTTAGTACCACCGTTCGAGGCTATACATTCGCACTCCGAAGATGATTTGGCTCAAATGTCGTCCAGCGGTGTGTCCGGTAAACAATTATATACAGTTTAAATAATTTATATGAATATTCAATTTTAAGAACGTCATGCAATATAAAATATTAATATTGCAGATACCGAATCGGATAATTGCACGAAAATTACGATAAAACGTTCGCCCGGAAGGCCAAAAATGGTAAAAACGAAGAAGAGTGGTAAGTGATTGAAACTACGTAAGAAAGAATACTAACGTGAAAAATGAAGACTTATCTTTTTGATTGTAGTCACAGGTCAAGGAAAACTATGGGAATTTATCCGAGATTTATTGAGAAATCGAGAGACCTGTCCTAGCTTGATTTGCTGGGAGGATTATTCGCAAGCGAAATTCCGATTTGTCAAGAGCGACGAAGTCGCGAAACGCTGGGGCTCCAGAAAAGGAAACACGAAAATGACGTACGAAAAACTTAGCCGTGCAATGAGGTAATGGTCTATTTAAAAAAAAAAAAGACAAAGAGAACTTGTTTACGCGTTACTCGAATTAATTAATTTTTTTCACTGACGAATTTTTTCAGGTATTACTATAAAAGTAAAATATTCCAACCGGTACTTGGCCGAAGACTGGTTTATCAGTTCGGTCCAAACGCGAAAGGATGGCAGACTGATAACCCTAATTTCCGATATTGATAAAACTACGCCAACTTTTTAATCTTAATTGTTAGAATATAAGCGAGAAAAATAAAAGCTTTATTACATACTTTTGTAATCCTCGAGGTATTCTTTCAGCGAGCGAAACCTATTGAACCTACCAGGGTATTCGTAAGTTCTTGGCATTGTAATTTTTCTAATTTATTTGACAAATAGAAAGACATTCCGATCGTTATCGCAGCGAAACGGACTGTAACTATAAAAAAATCGTGTAAAAAATATGCGTTGCTTATGTTCATAAAAGTATTTTTCCCCTTTTTGCAAAGTACATTTTACGATTGAATTTCGATAAGCAACAAAGTAATAAGGTAGCTTGGTTGTAGTTTACTAAAACTCATTAATATTGAACAGTCGAGAATTGGACAAATGTCGTTTTTTCGGATGAGTCAACATTCCATTTTTTTTGGAGTGGTGGCAGATAACACGTTTCGACGTTCAATTGGTATAAGAAACAATGTAAGGTCGTAGATTTACACTGTAAAGCACAATGAAGAGATTATTAGATTATTCATTAGCGTAAACAGCACATTTCTTTGATATTATTCTCTTACATTTAAATCCCAATTCTATGCGATAACGATCAACACTTCTTTATATTTGTCAAATAAACTGAACAAATTAACTTGCCTAGAACTTTCGCGCACTATTGTCTAAGATGAAGATTGAACAAAAATTCTCGCATCGAAATTAAAAAAGAGAAAGAAAGGGGATGATTCGAACGTATGTAACAAGGGAAAGAGAGGCACGGCGCAAATCGTTAAGGTAAGTATATTGTCGACTTTACATTTGATTCTTATATATTGTTCGTTAGCTTATCTTCAAGTCCTTGGTAATCAGTCTTGGTGAGTGATTCATTATAATTTATTATATACGTTTCCTGAGTCTTACTCGTAGTATGACAAAAGTGATTATATCGAGGACAATGTATAACAGGATCAGTACGCATATACAATACCAGTAATCCACGTGTTTCATGCCAACGGCTACCAGCAGTTGCTTCGGTGCAGCAAAATGGCAATACACGTCGGAGCAGTGCAGCTTCGGTCTGTCGTATCTGAAATTTGGTAAGAAATTAAAAAAAAATATTACATCGACAACGCTTGATCAAAATTGTTGAATACTATTTAAACGTAGGTCAAAGATATAATTACCCATAAATTACTGTCATCGTCCCTTCAAACCCGTACTTGAGGAAAGACATGTGGAACAGCCAATGTAGGTAAGGATGAGCATCGTTTAGATGTACAAAGAATCCGCTAAATATCGTGAACGGTAAGATTGCGAGAGGTCCAAAGATCACACCGTTCTACAAAGTCGACAGCTTAAAATACATGATGATGATCGGTACTGATGTTGAATATTAACATACATATACACCAATTAAATCTGTACAAACCTGTACTGTTAAACTCGCACCGACGATACGACCGATCGCTTGGGCTACCAAGCTGACTATGAAACACATTAGTATGAAAAGGACTAATCTTTTCACTTCTAAAATTTGATCGCTCATAAAATATACTATAGAGGTGTATATACAGGTAGCTGTGAATTGTACCGGTATATCGGCGAACTTGTTAGCTAGATAAAACGATCGGAGTTTGTACCAACGATTGAAATGTTCCCGCATTAGTACGGGCAATTCCAAAGGAACTGTAACAAATAACTCGGTTATGATCTTTCAATTAACTCGAAAGAATTGCGAAAAGACGCTAGAACGACTTACAAGAAATGAGCGTGGCGCTGAAGGCACTGAACATGAGAAACATCAGACTAAAGAAAAGTAAATTGAAATTATCTAAAACGTAAGTGGCATCTTGTCCGATCCTGAAATATATGGAACCGACGATCAACGCGATCAGAAGATGCATCGTTATCCGTGTGAGGGTCAGCACCTATGTGAGAAAAAATTTTTTATAATCGAAGAACGACCAAGGGACGAGTACGAGGAGTTAATTACCCTATCTCGAAATAATTTAATGGCATTTCTTCTAAGGAGAACATAAAATTGTTTCCAAAATCCTGTCGCATAATACGTCGTGTGCTTGTACTCCACTTCGAAGGATGGTGAACGCACGTTTATCAGTGGCAACGATGTCGTCATGTTTGTCACGATTATCTCATCTTGCTTGTTCAAACTTAAGATTATCGACGACCTCCACATATTACTCTTCCCGTTCTGGGCGGTTTCGACCAACTTTGCCAGATGATCACCGTAGTCCCCATTGCATATCTCTAACACTAGAAAAAAACGGTGTATAATCGTTGACTATTGTCATCAGCTTCGAACGATAGAGACGATTGGAGCTTACATTATGGCAAAACTTACTGAAGTCCGCAGGATTGTAATACGTCGGACAACGTAAACCGAGGCTACTCAAATATGGCACTAAATTACGCGTTCCTCCTGTGTAAACGCAATATCCTTCGGCGACGACGTAAAGATGATCTATCATGTTGAAGAGCGAGGCACTAGGTTGATGTATCGTACAAATTATGGTCCGTCCTTCCAGCGCTAATTGCTTTAAAAAGCCAATGCACTGCTTTGACGTGACGCTGTCCAACCCACTGATATAAAGAAGTTACGGTTAATGAATAAGAGGCGAACGTAACGATAGAGAAACAGTAGAACCTTTATTATTCGAATAATCATCTCTTGACTATCTTATTTTCTTTCTTATTCTAACGTGTTTAGTTTACGTATAGTTTACGTAAGATTCACTTTCTCTTTTCTTACGCGCGTGAAATATATTTCGTTTGCACTAATTTTCGTATGGGATTGATATAATAGATAAAGTCGATTGGAAAATTTTACATGACAGAGGAAATACAAAATTGATCTCGTTTACAATACATTCATTATATTTAATCATCCAATTATTCGCTTATTATTTCTAATAAAGAAGGTTCTACCGTACATTAATAAAGTACTATATAAACGTACCTCAGGCTAGGGCAACTTGTGGCCCGCGGGCCACTGGCGCCCCACTACTAATCAAGCGTTTCCCCCACTATCGTACAGCAGACACTCGCTACACGCATATTTACAGTGACGGCCCTGTAGCGAGTGTCTGCCGTACGATAGTGGGGGAAACGCTTGACTAGTAGTGGGGCGCCAGTGGCCCGCGGGCCACAAGTTGCCCATGCCTGACGTACCTTGTCGGCTCATCGAGAAACATAATGGGCGGGTTGTTAACTAATTCTAAAGCGATGGCCAAACGCTTTCTCTGTCCTCCACTGAGATCACCGATGCGCGTGCAGCGCGTTCCCTTAAGTCCCATCACAGTCAGAATTTCCTCGATCTGTTATAAACAACGAACGAATTGAAAATGTTGTTAACCGTATAAAAAATTACGCTGGCTAGACGACGTACTATCGACGCAGTTGATTTTCCTGCAACTTTGTGCTAACCGCTACACGTGATATTTGTCGATCATGTTACGTTGCTATCGTTTTAATTATAACAAGATATTTCATAATAATTTTTTTTCATCCTTACGTAAGAGCGTATTGCAGAAAAAAGGACCGTGTCGAGATTTCGTTTCGTAGCCGCTGCGTTTTTTTAGTTTTTTTGCAGCTTTTGTCATTCATAAAAAAGAAGAGGGCGTAGACCTATACCCTGCGCAATCTTTCGCGAGGCTTCAAGGTAAGTTTAAGATCGGCCGCGACGAGCATGGCTTCCTCCACGGTGAACAGAGACTGCATATTGTCATTTTGCATGATGTATGCCGAAGAGCGCCGAAATTCAGCGAGATTTCTCTCGATGTCGTTTACCATCACGGTACCCAGGAAAGACGAGTTTCTAAAATAGATAAAGTCAATAAAACGGTCAATCGAGCGAGATATTTTTTATTATTATTACTATTGGTATTAATATCTTTATTATTCTACTATTTTGCTTATACGTGACGCGAATTTATCGATTATACGTGAAAAAGAGTTGTTATGACGTAGATAATAACATTCCATACAAGCAAAATATTATTCAATACTCTTCAGAATACTACACGTGTTCGCGCTATGAACTTTCTACATTGGCGTAGAGTCGCGCGAGATTCCAAGGAAAACAACATCGACGCACTCGCGTTTATAAGAAAATTTTACGGCAATCGATGCATCTTTTTGTTTGTATCAGTATTATAAAATCTTCTATGATATAATTAGAATAGATGGACTACCTTCGTAATAATTTTTTTTCATCGTTATGCAAAACCGTCGCGGGAAGAAAAAATCCGATTGCGATATTTTTTGCGCGATTCCGATCTTTTCACGTGGATATGGAAAAAAATGCTTGCTTTTGTTTTGTCTTTTCTTTTCTTTTTTTTGTTTAATTACTGACATAAAACCTGCTAGGATATCCATGAGTGTGGTTTTCCCTGCTCCGGACGGTCCCATTATAGCCGTGAGTTCACCTGGTCTGAAATCGCCACTTACATTCCTTAATATAGTCTTTCTTTCTGAAACAATACGATATATAATTGTTTTGTTTTTGTTAATAATGAATTTACATGTGTGTAAATGTATGAGATTGAAACGTTGAATGGATTTTAGGGATGTTCCTGAATACAAATACGAGCTTGACTAGTATTTATGACCTTGACCTATTTTAATTAAAAAAAAAAAAAAAATACAATGTTTCTGATAATAAGTCATTTGTTTTAAGTAAACGCCGAAACTATTTTCATTTGTCGTTTGTGTGTTTCATTCATTGACCGTTTGTTTTTATTTTTTGTCATAGTTTGCTCATTAAATTTGATATTGAAGTTAACAAAATAATGATAAAAGAAGTTATTTATATGTTCCTCTCGTTACAGATGTTGATTTTCATTTGAAAGAAAGAAATTATTTTTTTTTAATATTTGCAATTTTTTGTTTTTGTATTTTTCCTCCTTTTACTATTAGTATTAGAATAATTGCATCTAATTCGATACACAATATTGGACCTAATCGAATAGAAAGATTTAGAGTAACCCCAGTACGAACCATCTGAACGCGTAGCTTTTATGTCATCTCGCCAAAATTTACGAGGCTCGGTTTCCGTTCCACTTGAAATGTTTAACGTTCTCCGTTAGTCCTTTGTGCCCAATATGTCGAACTTATCAGATACCGGGTGCATTAGCAAGATTATGAAAGAACCTAGTCCGTGATTTAAAAACGCTACACCATAGGTTAAAACACACAGTGTTTCAATAGTATCAATCGAAATCGTACCAAAGCGATATGGAAAACTATGTACGATCGCGTGGCTTAAGGCCAGCCTTCGTATTTTATTATTATTACTTGCAGCAGCCTTCGAACTCTTTGACCTTCCTACCAGAAAAATATTTCTCAACGTTGCTGATTCATTTTTCCCGATAAAGATCCTCGATCGAACAAACGAAACAAGACACCCTTTATACACGAAAGCTAGTAGAAGTAGCGAGAGTGGAACGAACGAAACGATATAAATTTCGCGGGAACGAGATTGCTACGTTGATCCTTATCGCTCCTATCGGCCATTCCTACCGATACCAACGCGTTTTTTTTCATCTGACGAAGAAATCGAGTAGTCTGGACACAGATGTTCGATACCACTCATAGCACGGATCGCGCCTACGCGATTGATATCTTACTTGAAACGGTTTTTTTTTTTCTTATAAAATCATGATTTCTTGCTGTACTCTCTATTCGGAACCCCCCCCCCCCCCCTCCGCTTGCCACAACTCACCACTCGTAAGCCGAGGCCAAAGACTCGTTAAAGAGCTCTCATAGCATATCAAATATCTGTCTATTTATCTCTACGTATGTATCATCAGCATCGACTGGTTTATCAAGCGATGTCAAGTAACCAAGCTTGTTTAACCATTTAGTTTTTTCGATTAGACCATAGCGAAATATATGTAAACAGATAAGAAGATAAGTCGATAGGGATAATATACGTAACTTGGAGCTTTTTTTTTTTTTTCCTTTTCTAACAATAATCAGAAACTAGACATGTGCGTATATACTATACACTTACGTGTACAGATAAGAATACAAAAGCGATACAATAGATTTAAGGGAGTGTGATAATTTGCATTACTAATCTATTCGCTATGATGACGAATACTATCATCTTCATGACTATAATGAGCGATCGACTTGTGATCCAAGCGATGCTCGACCGATTCGAGTCACGTTTTATACGCGTTTTGCATCGTACGTGTCGTACTCTTGGTTTCTTCGAGACACTACTCTCTTATCTCGAAGTTTTAAGCCAGGGATTCGAAAGACGTTTCAATGTGTGTTTATTCATGAAACCAAGCGTCGATCCTCTTTTGTCAGACGTGTAGACGAGAACTTTGAACGTGCCAACGCGTGTCGTTGGATGCAACTCCGCCCGCCCGATGACGCATACTAAAGTGCATGGCCACGGGTATTCGTTAACGACTGGCTCGCTGCAATGCATTTCGCTTTATTTATTGTATGTGATTAAATTAATGGTAGAAAAGGAAAAAGAAAAATGGGGTAGACAAAACGCGATACACGATACTAAAGACTTCCGTTGATTAGTGTCGATCGTTGTGCGTGCTTTACGAGTCACTTAATGAATATTTTTCAAAGACAAGAGTGAAGGAGAAGGGAGAGAGTGTAAGAGAGGGGAGTGAAAGAAAGAGAAAGAAAAAACGAGATACAAAGACATGAGAAGGAACTCGAGAGACACGTTGTACGATAACTAAAGTTAATAATAGATGAGAAGACTAGTATGCATGTATGACCGTACCGAACAATGTTACGTTTCGAACGCTATTCGATAGAATCGTGAGTAGTTAAGTGTGTGGACGTTTTCTTACCCAATTTATCGATTTTTTAATCTTTCGTTTCATTGATAATATAAGCGTCGAGTGATGTACGCGGGTTAACGCGCTAAGATGGATTTTTCCCCTATGACGAATACAAACATATGTCTCGTCGTGTAATAAGTATATGTGTGTGTGTGTATTATATATATATACAGGCATGTAGAAAAAGCTGAAACCAGGCTCACCTCTCTTGAAAACGCCTATCCGACTACTGTAAGAAATATCTTCGAAAACTAAGAAGAATGGATCGTCGACGCAAGCAGAACTCAATTCTTTCCAAGGGCTCGTCGAATTCGTCGTTGAGTTCGACGTTGAATCGGCCGTCTTCGAATCTGCCGCCATTTTTTAAGCGTTCTTCGAAAACAAGCGAGTAACACTTTCACACGAGTCACGTGCCCATTTCGTAGCTCCTTCGTTTCTCACTCTTTCTATCTCTGTTTTTTTTTTTTTTTTTTCTTTCTTCTTCTCGTACCGCACACTATCGTATATACTTTCACGTTGGGCTCGCTCGCGTGCGTGCCGCCAACACGTCGACGCGACTAAATGCAGCAGCTTCTTGTCGCGCGGAAACTGTTATCGCGCCTTCTCGCTGAGAACTTTTCAGAACGCCTTCGCTCCGTCTGTACAAAGTACGCGCGCGTCTCTCCCTCTTTTGTTTCTCGCGCAAAGTCTGCCAACGCGCGCACGTTCCCTCTCTCTCTCACTCTTTTATCGGTTTTTCTTCCTTTTAAACGCTAACTTTACTCTTAGAATTCCTTCTTTTCCTTTCTCCAACTTTTACAAAAAAGAAGATTCTTTGGTAGGGGCACATTTGTCTCGCACATTTCTTACTTTTAGATGAACACCACGATATAATTTGCTACGATGCTCGTTTTACCAACTTATTCGCCCCCCTTGTCGACACGTTAATATGGGTTACTTTCCTCGACTAGATACGCACCGTATTGGACTACAAGAAAAACAAATTAGAATCGACAATCGTGGTAGGGCGAACGAGCCAGGACTGTACTATTGGCTGGCCGCGTAGAGGGGGACTCTTTCGTGGCACTTTGCTCACGGCAAGAAAGTTTGCGAACAAATTCGATGATTTTGTAACACCCAAATTTGTTATTTTTGCGGGATATGTAACTTTCTTCTTCGAGTTGGCTCACGGAAGAATTTTACGAAAGATCAGCTGGCTTTGGTACGTTGAGTTACGCTATGTTGGCACGCTGCCATGCTGCCCGAATTGAAACGAACCTTTCTAAACTATAATACGCGTTAGACGAGATTCCACTTGATGGACCGTTAAAGAGGAAAAGCAGAAATACGTTTACTAATCGAGCGACGAAATTGATAATAGAAAGTGGCAAAACTTGCGAGAGCCTTTATTTGAATTCTCGTTAATAATGAGAAGAGATAATCGTTGCAGCTGGGTGGATGAGCGATAAGAAAATGCGATCATAAGTGTACTGTGAATTAAGAATAACAAAATGTCCAATCTTATTTAGAACACGGTACATAATTCTTCACTTTCGTATTGTATTCGTATGTAAGTTGTTCGTATTCGTATGAATATATGTATAGATAAATGTATTTTGTGTATGAGCGCACCGAGTTGCAAGTTTTGATCTTGATTCGACGATGAAGTTCCAAAATATGTTTATCATGCGTTCTGAAAAAAATTCTTTTTGTTTTCACTTATCATTCGATTTATTAGATACGAGATAATATAATGATTTTGTTCGTGCATTCGAAATATGTCACATTGTAGCAATTTGTGATCTTTTCTCCAGTCATGTAATTAAATATTTGTTAAATCTAATCTCGGAGGACGATAGACTTATCATCGTATCTATTAATTTTTTCGTTCTTTGTGATAATATAGACTCGAAAAAATGTAATTTATATATTATTTGTCATTTTTAAGGTTAATCGTATAAATTGTTGGCAAATTTCGCATATCGCAGTGAGGGGCATCCGATAATGATTCTTATCATCGCGTAATAATTCCTGAAATATAGAAGATGTATCGTTGTGAGCAAGAAAAAGCGTGTGCGTGACTAAATGAAGATTTTTAAATTAGCCGCTGGTCGCGCATGCGCTCATCCACCATGTAACATTGCCGATCACTTCGCCAAACATCATATATGATGCAACGCCATCTTTATTGCTATGTACAACGCGCGAGGTGCAGCGGTAGTTGTCAAACCAAAAGATCTGAATTAAAGCTTTATTTAATACGGTGTTTTAGTGAATAAGATCGTTTGTACGTGTTTTCTTAATGTGATTTATTGATTCGGCTCATTGGAAAACGAAAAAGTTACTCTGCAAGCTGAGGGAAGTGATATATATCAATGTTCTCCTAGCATCGACATATTCAGGACGAAATATTGGTTTAATGATCTACCTTGAAACAAACGAACGTGTCGAGGGACACGTTAATGAAGATCAGTCTGGATATTTTCTTCAAATTTCTACATCTCATACATGGACACAGTGGAAGAAACTGTTTATAAATCTATGTTAAAACGAAATAGGTATCATCCATTTTGTTTACCACCTTTCGCACGTTTCATCCCAAAAACATTGAACCTAGTACATCCTTCGGATACTATCGATAAAATTCTATTGAACTCGATCGTTTATGTGTATTTATTTTGTCATTAGAATGCATTAGAATTTTTCGGCTGTATTGACTTCAATTTCACGAAATAAAGAAGAAAAATCGTGTACGTTCTTCTCTAGATATCATCTTAGATTTGGCTTGCTTCTTCGAATGATGTGTTGTTTTGTGTATTTCAAGTCTATGAGATTTTTATTTTAATCGTATTTTATAGATATTTTCGTTATCGGTATAATATAAATTACAAAGATACGGTTTATTTCTTTTAATATGTTTGTACGGTATCGTATCATTTGTAGTAATTTTTGTTGGAGTACAACTATCTAGATATTTGTGTATATACATATTATAATTTAATTACCTTGGATTTTATTATGATCATTAATCTTCTTTTATATTTCAGATTGATACATTAAAACAATGGTTAGTAACGTGTCGCGGGGTACACCCCGCATTCAAGTTTTTAGACCGACTTATGAGGAATTTAAAAATTTCACTAAATATGTTGAGTATATGGAAAGTAAAGGAGCTCACAAAGCTGGTTTGGCTAAAGTTATTCCACCTCCCGAATGGATTCCAAGGAAAAGTGGTTACAACTTGGATTCCTTAGATCTTACGATTCCTGCACCTATATGTCAAGTTGTTACTGGAAAACAAGGACTTTACCAACAAATAAATATACAGAAAAAGTCAATGACAGTCAAGGAATATAGCAAGTTAGCTAACTCCGATCGCTATAGCACGCCTCGTCATTTTGATTATGAGGATTTAGAGAGAAAATATTGGAAAAATATAACATATGTAGCCCCCATATATGGAGCAGATGTGTCTGGATCATTGACCGATCCAGATGTAAAAGAATGGAATATCAATCATTTAGGAACGATACTGGACTATGTAAATAAGGATTATGGTATATCCATTGATGGCGTTAATACGGCATATCTCTACTTTGGAATGTGGAAAACGACATTTGCATGGCATACGGAAGATATGGATCTTTATTCGATTAATTATCTGCATTTTGGTGCACCAAAAACTTGGTATGCTATACCGCCGGAGCATGGCCGCAGATTAGAAAGATTAGCAAGTGGATTTTTTCCATCCAGTTACCAAAGTTGCCAAGCTTTTCTACGTCATAAAATGTCATTAATATCTCCACAAATATTAAGACAATATTCTATTCCATGTAATAAAATAACGCAAGAAGCTGGGGAAATAATGATAACGTTTCCTTATGGATATCATGCTGGTTTCAATCATGGTTTCAACTGTGCAGAATCTACAAACTTTGCAGCACCTAGATGGGTGGAATATGGCAAACGAGCGACGCAATGCACGTGCAGTAAAGATATGGTTAAAATATCTATGGATACATTTGTTAAGCGTTTTCAACCAGAAAGATATGAATTATGGCTTCGTGGAGAAGACATCGGTCCTCATCCAGAAGATCCCAGGCAAACGGCGGCGCCTATGCCATCTCAGATGGATCTTTTATGTAGTAGCAGCAGTAATGGGCAATTACCACAAAGTTACTTGAATGCTGCTCCTAAAAATAAGAGACATACTATTCATAAAAAGAAAAATATTATTGATACAAATCCCGATGTCGATATGGATGAGTTGGTTAACCGTTCTGATATCCCAGCAGATGTTAAAAAGGTTTTGCAAGATCTTGAGTTAGAGGAAGCCGATGATCCACCCGATGAACAACAGTTGGAGGTATTGGAAGATATCTGGCTTAAGGCGGGTGAGATGGATGTAAATGAAGCTACCGTGTATGATGATGGCTACAATCGTAAAAAAGGTAGAAAAAGGAAGAAAAAGCAAAATGGTATGGACAAGGAGAAGAAAGATCAAAAACCAAAGAGAAATTCTAAAAAAGTTATTAGTACAGAAAGCATGGGTTGTACAACTGGCTTGGTGAAATCTGAACTAGAAGAACCTCTTAGCGGCCCCAATCAAGAATCATTTGATCAGCAGGGCATAATAAATCAGGATAATCTGTTTCAAAATATTAATATGTTTATCTCGCAATTATCAAGCGATGGATCCAATTCATCAGAAACAACCTATAAATTGTCAAAGAAAAAGAAAAAATTTCCTAAAAATCCAGATCATAAGAAAATAAAGCAGAAAACCACTTCTAAAGCTAAGCGTAAACATGCAAATGTACCATTATTTATTTCTAACGAACCACTGGATGTTTCAGATGCTGATGTGCAGCGTAAGCTTATAGCTATGCCAAGTATTAGTGCTCATAAAGTATCTACTATGAAAGATATTTCCAACAGTCCAGGAAAGATTAATCTTTTGCCAGGTAATATCATTTCAGTTGGCAATGAATTAAGTATGACTACTGTGAAAGATAAAACAGTTGTAAATATTACTAACAGCGGTCAAATAATACATTCTTCTTATGACGATGACAAGCAAACTGAAAGTTCTATGAATGTTGGTATACAAGAAAAACAATACTCTTTCATTAAGAATACTAAAAAGGCAAATACAAAACTTAGTTATAAAGCAACATTCCCTCATGTAAACTTGTTAAAAAATATTACTGAACAAAGAAAACAAATTGATGAAACTACAGAAATAGAATCTGCAAATGAAGATTCTAAAAATAGTATGGAAGATACCAAGAAGATTGGTACCATGCCTTACAAAACTGTTGGATCTGTGCAAACGGAAAGATTTATTACTAATACTAATTATACAAGAAAAGATAATATTATAAAGCCACCAAGACTCATGCACTTGGGGTTACCTACTACCACAATTATACCAAAAGTAGAACTCAATGATTCTATTAACGATGAGAAAGGATTTCATGTGGCTTCTGACTTAGTGATGTTATCGAAAAATGAAAACTCACAGCAAGATGCAAAACTTATTCCTAACAAGCGCATTATGTTTTTACCTAACACATCATTTAATACTGATCCACCAGTATTACAAAACGAAGTTACAGGTAAAGAGACTGCGATACAAGTTAAGAAAGAAACAGAGATTTTAAATCCTTCCACAACATATACTATTCAAACACAAAACAACACTAATGTGAGTAACCTTGTTCCAAAAAATACGATGTTATCGCAAACAATTTGTCAAAGTAATATCACTGGAAGGATCAATACAGAGATAAGATCAGCTAGCGAAGGAAGTAAAGAAGTCACAAGAAGTTTTTGGCAATTACCATCTAATAACAGTCTTTACTTATCAAGTGACGAGTCTACTAAGCCAGTTCAATTATCTATAGCAAATAAAAAAGGGGGTATTATAAATACTTGTACAAATATTCAAATAGGCCCTGCAACAACTGCAACTTTTACAACACGCATTAAGAAAATACCAGAGACAAATACAGTTTTGCTAACTGCATCTCCTTTTCCTGTAGCTTCAAAATGCTCTAAAATTTCTGTAAACTCTCCAATTCAAATAACTGCAATAGAACCAAATAAATCCAATTTACACAATAATGATATTTCATCAACAAGTCTTGCATCTTCAACAAGAATCTTGCCATCAGCAGAACAAACAGTTCCTAGAAATTCTTTAATTATTCGGAAACTTAAGAAAGAACAAGGAACATGCAGAAAAACCATGAATCCTACAAGTACAAAATCGTTACTTAGTTGTACAACAACCAAAGTTGAGGAATCGGCTAATCTAGATACCAAACAAACAAATACAAATTTGATATTGGCAGATAAGATTGAAAGCAATCAATCATATAATTTAAATTATTTTCCTAACAGTTTACAAAATCAACTAAGAACTATTATGACACCTTTAGTGAAGCATGAAGACAAGTATGCCAATGCGTATAAATCTCAGCGGCAAATTATAGATAAAAATTCTAGTAATAAATATTTGACAATGCCAGAGTTGAAACCAATTAAATTACCTGTTGCCAGAAGGAAGTCCAAAGAAAAGCTTAAAAAAGCTACAACAAGAAAAAAACAGCTTCCTGAATCAACTATGATATCATTTAACCCAGAAGAAAAAAGCTCTAGTAGTTCACATCCAGCATTAACAATACCTGGTCACATTTCTGAAATGTTATATCCGAATGTTCCAAACAATGACTTAATGAAAGCTTTCAATGATTACTGGAGTGCTCAAATTTCTCATTGTGCAATTTGTGCAACTTTTGCTTCCACTCGGTGTGGTAATAGTCAGTTAATGCCACCAGATTGGAAATACTGTAAACCTACCATTTTACCTGAAAGTTCTCCGATTTGGGTAAGTTTCTTGAACTTGTTTAATGAGAAAACACATTTATGATAATACTAAAATATTTATTTCTTATAGGTATCAGCTACTCTATTTGCTGTAAATTCAAAAGAACAAGCAATCGAATCAGAAAATGATAAACTATTAAGATGTCGCGAATGTCATGTAACAGTTCATGCTTCGTGTTATGGAATTACCGTGTTGCCCACTGATTTGTCAAATTGGGCATGTGACAAATGTAAGGCTGGTAAAACTGATGTGGTATGTATTTTTATTTTTTTACTATTTTATGTAATGAATTTATCTCTAATTAATGTTTTTGTTAAACAGATGTGTTGTTTATGTCCAATGCACGGTGGTGCCGTTAAACGCACCAGCGACAGTGGTTGGGCACATATTTTGTGTGCATTAGTTTTACCGGGTGTTACGTTCAAAGATGCTATAAATAAAGATCCTATTAACGTATTAACAATTAGAAGTGATATCTTAAAACAACAATGTTGTTACTGTGGACAAAAAGATGGCGCTTGCCTTAGTTGTTCACAGTGCAATAATTTGTTTCACCCTTCTTGTGGACTTGTGGCAGGTGCTACATTTGTAATACCTGTATATAATTCTCAGGAGCTCCAGGTACGAGAAAAGATGTTACATGGTCTTATATTTCTTTTAGGTTAGATGATTGCTTATTATTAGTGTCATATTTATTTGTAAAAGTAAAATTTTATAATATTAAAAAATCATTATGAAAAAATCTTTGATTGTAGGTGACATGTCATGGACATGACGATGGTAAAGAAAAAATTCCTGTTATTCGTCAAGGAGAAACGGTATGGGCAAAGCACCGAAATACACGGTACTATAAGGCAAAAGTAGAATCTATTAAGGATACTCTTTTCTATATGGTCACCTTCAGTGATAACAGTTTTAGTGATAATTTGTATCCTTCGGATATAGTCGTGAGTACCTTTGAAAGATAAAATAATTGTAATAAATCATTAATGACAATAATTAATTCTACATATTATTATTTAGAACTATGATACCGGAAAGCCACCACAGATTGGTGCAGCTGTTACTGTAAATTGGACAGATGGTGAAGTGTATGATGGTACTTTTGAAGGCATTAATCATCAAATCATGTATACTGTGAGTTTTTGAGAAGGAACTACAGTTTTTCGAATTTATGGACTAAATGTCTTATTATTAGTTACGCAAAATTCGCGTTACATCTATTCTCTTTCAGGTAATCTTCGAGGATGGCTCCCAACTTGCCTTAAAACGTAATGATATATACAGTCTGCAAGAAGATATGCCAAAAAGGGTGCGTTCCCGCTTGGTAAGTTCAGTAGTATTATAATAATATAACCATGATGGTTTATGTTTAGTTATATTTGGTTTTCTACGCTCTCTATGTTCTATCATTTAGTTTTGTTTCATTACTTTATTTTTTCTAATTTCTATATTTGATTGATTTATTAAAGTCCGTTGCCACAGAAATGAAGCACAGGTACCATCTTTATGGCGTAGAGGATGTGTCAAACGCGCAAAGGCATGCAAAGCAAGTGAAAAATTGTGATTAAGCACCAATGTGTAAACTATTATAATGTAAATAACCGATAGGCAGAATAATAATCAGTTCTTGTAAATATTAAAGAAAAATAGTATATAGGTGATTCAGGATCCGTTCCAGATACAGGGGCAATCTCATAATTGTCATAAAGTCTGGCTAGGGAAATCGTTTCTATTACTTAAAAATAAACGATTTATACACGTAATCTGAAATTCATAAAAAATTACAAAAAAATGTTATGATAAAAAGCGATCTCTAAAGTATAATATGTCACATCAATGATGAGTATTAAAAATTTATTTTCTATATCTGCATTTTATATTTTGACAAGATATTAAAATTGTGTTGAGGATTATTTCCGAGAAAGCCCCGAATTATGGATGATTCGTGTACGTAACGTGTGCATTTGTGTATAACTATTAGTATGTATGTGGCGCGCGCAAAAATCTATAAAAGAGCAACAAGTTAGACATCGCAAAGCAATAGGCACAATATGTTTTTTTTATTATATTCTATTGTTTCTATGTTTCTTTATGCAAGAGACAACTGAAAGTCCATCTTTTTATGTTAATTATAGCTGTTATAGCTATGTATTTACAACACTTGCAATCAAATATCCGATATTCAATAAGTAGATTTGATCGTTGGGTAAATATAATACAGAAAATCATGCTTCTTTATGGGCTTTAATTTGTCTTAACCAAAAATATTTTATGTTCAAGCTAATATTACTTAGAAAATTCACTTAGAGACTCATCTGCTTTTGTCATATTTTAGTTATTACTATTATTTTAGTATAACATCAAATAATGATTTTAACAGGAAATCACGATTCTTAGTAAATTAATTATGTTCAATATAATATTTATACTGTAAATGAATATTTTATATTTCCAATAATTCAATACTCTAGTAAAAAGGAAATTATAAGAGTTTCTTAAAGCAGATAAAATCAATATGTGCAAACTTTTTAAAATATAGTTTCAGTTAGTGTGGCTCAAATGTTTTGACACAGTATGCAAGCTTTTCTCTTAGGACAATTTAAAGTTTCTTTATGTTTGTGTTTAAAAAAGATTGTTATACCATATCCACTTTTGGGATAAATATGTATGTATCGCTTACATATTAAGTCCAAAGAAATCTTATTTTTTTGCAAATAGTTACAAACGAAAATTTAATTATATGCATATGAGGCCGATTATTCGTGGAAATTTTAATCATGAAAAATCACATATTCTTTGTAAAAAGCTTCCAACGATGTTCATAAGAGTTTATTTATAATAATTATGGCCAAGCACTGTTAATAGGGCTCAATAATTTTTTTGTCAATGTATTGTCATAGATATTAAGTTCCTTTTTATGTGAAAGCAATGACTAGGAGTATAAAATAAAAAAAGAATAGTGGTATATATCATTATTATGCCTATCATGGCAGTATCTTCTAGTCGTTTTAATCATTTTTTAAACTGTTTAAGTATATGTCTTTAAAGATGCGTTAATTCACTAAATCTTTGAAACTACTTCCTTTGTAATTTTAATTTTATTAATAATATGTTAATGTTCCTTAAATGAATAGTAAAATGCTCTTGTAAACAGAACAAATGGTTATGATCTTGGAATTTCCTATTTATTGGTAAACAAATTTTTAGTTAAGCATTATTGATACCGGATAATACACATTGTATTAACATTAGGAATCAGTGATAAAAACTTTTTGAAATTTAATGTATATTAATTCGAATCATAGAAAATATAAATCAAGTATCAAACCGAGAAGCATAGATATGTAGATTAAGTATGCAAAATAAGATATATATATATATATATATATATATATATATATATATATATATAATAAAGCACAGGACTTTCTTCAATGATACATTTCTAGAAGGAGTGTAAACTATCATTGATCTTCAGGACAACATATTATCTATGTGCAAAGAAACTAAATTATGGCAATTATTTATTTGCAATGATTGATCAATATGTGAAGTAAAATCAAATATACATTTGCATTTGTTACAGGATTATGCATTTGGTTCAATTGATTTGCTAAGAAATAAGCTTTGCACATCTATTAATTTTATATTTTTCTCAAAAACCAAGACGAAGTATTTCATGGATTTCTCGTTCTGTAACGAGCGTCAAAATTATTATACTATTCTTTCATAGAATTTGTTTATTAACATACATTAAATTATCCTCTTATAAATAGAAGAAACGTTCTGTTTGTAAAATATAGGAGTACAACACCATGGAAAACAATTCATTTGTTAATTTTACTTTTGTCTGTACGTATATTCTTCTCTTGCTTATGAGTGAAATTTAAATTGATAATACAAAAGAGCTCAGTATAGGCGATATGTATTAATATAAATAACTATAGTTGGACTACTCAATCATTATAACAACGTAAATATCCTTTGTAATGTAACATTTACAAATCATCGATTTCAGAATCCATATTTCTTTAAATCCTGAATCCTACATAATTATATATACAGATACACTTACATAAAATTTTATCCTTCTCTTCTTCTAACTTTGTCTATAAAGATGTAATTTACGAAAAAGTTATTTCAAAAGTAATAAGTTTTATCGTAAAAAAATGCAACTTTTAATTATTTCGATCATATTGGAAAAATATGACGGCTATTTAATATGATTCTCCTTATTTCTGAAGTTTACATATTTTCAAATTACATCGCAAAGATATAATGATTACTGTATGTATATTTTATCAGCAATCCACTTCTATATATGGACATATTAATATTACAAATATTTTGTACACACGCAAGTCTGGTACTACGTGCAAGCAGGATTATCAAGATCGAATTTTTTCTAATTGAAGATCTCTGTCGCAATAAAAAGAAAAAGAAAACAATTTATGACAGTCTCTAAAATTTATAAAAATAAATTATATATAATAATTAATATCTGTTGTTGTAAAATACTAAACGCGATGTAACAAAGTACGCACGCCAATTATGATTAAATTGGTATATCAGTAATGTTGAAATGCTACTGACAAAGTCTAACGTTTAACGATGATAATGACGAATGGTAAGAAATGATCATAACAATGACAAAACGATGTACGCCGTTAAAACAAAATCTATATTAAGGCATTATGAAAGCGCACGTAGAATATATTATATATTTTGCATCACGGATGCATATGTATGTATATATGTATACATACACATTTTGTCAAATTTAAAAGATTTGCTTCTAAACGTAAAAAGCAAATCTATTTCGTTATATCTTTAGAGTTATACTTCGACCCAACATTTACGCGTATTTATACGTTTCCTAAAGATTAAAATTCGAAGGAATCCTAAACGCAATAAAACAGTGTGGATCGAGTAGCTAAAGACAAGGTCGATTTACGAGAATCGCTGATGGAGTACTCGATAACAATACTGGATCGTTGATTACACGACTTACAGGATAAGGCTTGCCTTATCTTCTATTCAGCTTGCACCAAAGCGCACTTGCCGTGAGCAGGTGCATAAGTACTCCCACACCAACGATCAATACCAAATTATTTATCACGTTTGTTTCGTTGATTTCCATCTCTTTTAAAAACTTAGTTGGCTTCTTGTAATGGCAATAAAATTCATCGCACTTGAGATCCATTCGATCGGATCCATAAACCGTATAGAGTAGACTGTGGAAACCAGCACGGAAATAGGATATGTGGAATAACCAACGAAATCCACTCGGAGTGTCCATATACGTGATGCAAAATCCAAAGACGGAGAAGAGTACTGCGAGGATCGGTCCAACAAATACAGCGATCTACAAGAAATAATGAAATTAGTATTCTTTCTCTTTTTAACAGTGTTCCTTCTTTTTCGCACGATAAGGATGCATGATTATTACCTTAACAGGCGTAGTCGCTCCTATGAAAAATCCCCAAGCTTGTGCCGTTAAGCTTGCGGCTATGCTTACTACCATGAAGGAAATTATACGGTGTGCTTCGATGGGTTGTCCCGTTAACCAGTAACTGACTGCTAGATAAGTAGCAGCGCAAGCCGCCTGAAAAGGTATTTCCACCAGCAGCATACTGATGTAATACGGTGCCAATTTGTACCATCTATTGAAGTGCTCTCTCGTAAGAATCTTCATTTCAAGCGGAACTAGAAAATTTCATAGCAATTCGATCGCGTGTCTTCCCAGTGGAAATGTCCCGTATTTGATATGGGTCATTAAAATACTCACAAAAGAGAGTCACTGCCATTTTTCCGGTATAAACGATCAGTAGTAATGAGCCGTATAAATAGACGTAATTAGCTAGAACGCCATTCGCACGATATCCACTTCCCATGTACAGATAACCGAAGATAATTCCAATGAGCAAGTGACAAAGTAATCGTACAACCAGTAACGTGTAATCTCTTTTCAAACATAGCAGTTGTCTCTTGTAAAGTAGATAGCACTGGGTTAAGAAACTGGCCGAAGGTGGTGGTTCCTTCGTGCTGTCTGTTAATAAATTACAATTAGATTTTTAATTTATACTCTTAATAACGATATAAAATAGTTAATGATAACGATAGAAATAATATTATTTCATGACGATTTAAAACGATATTACGCCTATTAGAAACTAACGCAAAGATAACCTTCGATTTGAGCTTTCATCGTCTGTGGCTTCACCGGTGTCTCTTCGTTCCATACGCTGTCAACAGTTGCTGCCAATTTATCAACGGATATTCCGTATTCTCCGATCGCTACTTCGATAACTATGTAATATAGAGAATTGTTACTTAATCATTTTTATTAATATGTTTTAAAGATTTTCATTAAAATATATAATAGAGTAAACGGTACAATTATTATTCAGTGTTATAAAGTGATTGGTTATACTCTTTATAATGTTAAATAATAAGAATTAATATTTGTCAACGCTCATTTTTCAGTGCCAACATACAAAAAGCACCACCGGATTAAGCGTCCAGCGGGTCCTAAACAAAATGTAAATCAGGGTCCCATTTATATCATTTTTTTTGGGTTCTTTGTAACTTAAGCCTTCAACCAGAGAAATGGGCCCTAGACATTTTTTTATAGCGTTAATTCGGCCATATACAAAAGTTTAAGCAAACTGTACCGTTTACCTTATATCTTAAAGCTACGACATAACAAAAGATTCAAAGCTTACGAAAGTCAGCAGGATTATGATACGCTGGACAGTTGATTCCGATGGATGACAAGTGAGGTATCAAAGCGTGAATTGGACCTCTGTATATACAATGACCATCCGCTACCGCATAAAGCGAGTCGAACATTTCGAAAAGTAACGCGCTCGGTTGATGTATCGTACAAATGATCGTGCGCCTTTCCGTTCTTGCGAGTCGTTTCAAAAGAGCTATGCACTGACTGCAGGACAACGAGTCCAGGCCTATAAAAGAGACGTTCATGATAATATCATTGTTTATTGATCACGTAATTAAAAAAACAAGGAAACGAAAAGATTAATCACCAGTCGTAGGTTCATCGAGAAATAATACTGATGGATTACTGAGTAGCTCCAAAGCAACGTCCAGCCGTTTCTTTTGACCACCGGATAATCTTCCGCACAGAGTTTCGTAACAATGGCTCAAGCCTAATATCTCAAGAAGATTCAAAACCTACGGAGATGAAAGAAGAAGACAGATGAGATATTTAAGAAAACGTACAAATAATTCTCGATAGAGAGTTCAAACAAGATAGACGGTGCAGCTTGGATATGAACGTACTTGGGTATGTTTATAAGCGGAACTGATAGTGGAGCCTAACTTTAAATGAGCAGCCAGGGTCATTGCCTCGCCAACAGTAATTCTTCCTCGGACTAACGAGTCTTGTTGTATGTAACACGAGGTTCTTCTCCATCTTTCGCTGTGCGGTACCCGAACTTTCCCATTCACTAGAACCTCACCGCTCATGCCGTGCAAACTGCAACGATAACGAAATTTATTAACTAAACGTGAGTCACGTTTAGAGATGAAAGTTACGAATTTCTTTTTTTTTTCTTGTTTTTCTTATTTCCGTGCTATTAATATTAATACCGGATGGAAGACTCATATTTTCAACTTCACGGAAAACTCACAGATATACTGCACGTAATAACATTTTTTTAATCTTTTTCTTCTTATTACTATTCCATGCCAGCTTATTACGTCTCATAACCGAAATCGCGGCGTATAATCTGTAACGTACGTGTAGCCGGCCAAGACGTTCAACAAAGTCGACTTTCCGGCTCCGGACGGACCCATAATGGCGACCAACTCTCCGGCTTTGAATTCACCGCTCACCCCATGGAGAATCTCTTTGTCTCCTGCAAAAAGAGAGAATAGGGTAATATTTTTTTGTTATTTACTTTTAACGCTAGTTAAAAATGTTTTTAAATTCGTTATTTATTCGTATGTATATTTCCTTTTTGTTAGGAGATATTTGTCTCTTTTTTTTGTCGCGTTTCCGTTTGCCATGACCCTCGTCGTCATCTAGGGTCGTAGAAAAATGGAAAAAATATTTATGTCTCATGTGATTTAAAATACGATGAAACGTAAAAAGCATGAAGCATATGTACGTTTCCATCATGGTTAGGATTCCGATCACGAAGTACCCATCGGGAATCCCGTCCGTGACATAATTTGCATCGATTCACCCAAGACGATATTCCCGGGCAAAGAATTCATTCAACAACCGAATGTCGGATCCAGTTCGACGCTCGTCATTGTCGGCTACCTTGGCATTCAAAGCGTCGAGACGAGAAAAACGAAAGTTTACGTTTTTAACACTTGATTATGAGGTTTTTTCTTTCTTGCATGTTTGTAGTACAAATCACATATGTAGAGTATGCATAGAGGGTGTACACATGTACACATAGAGGGTGAATTAATAGGAACTGTTATGTAAAATAACCCTTTACCTATTGGTTGTATTAAGAAATGTTTTAAATGAATTATGTTACATTTGAATAGAGTCATGGATGTAATTTGATTTTTTTATTAATTATTTACAGCACTAAATTTTGTAGTCATCAAAAGTTGTAAATATTACGAAAATTTTAATTACATTTAAAAATATACAGATGTTCAGAATATGTACCCTTAACTCGACCAACATTATATCGCCGAGTCATCGAACTCGTAACACGTTGAGTAATTTCAAATGATAATCGCGTATACGCTATGGTAATCCGTTTTTTATATCTTGCTGTGTCGTAGGTGATTTGTAAGTCTTCGGATTTTTATTTAACATTGACGATTCTTCGTTTATTTTCAAAAGAAATTATTCGGTTCTAAAAAGTGTAGGTACTCGAACTTTCTACACTCTATGTACAAATATGTTTATTTTATCGTGAATTGGTTGGTTGAGCAAAGAAACGTCGGCGTCGGCCGTAACAAGCAACATGGTTTTTTATTTTGTTTCAATTACTTCACAACGACTATACGTAACAAACAGACAATAATTTAGGACCTTTGAGAATTATGTTTCTAATTTAAAGATCACGCGAACTGATATCTTCGTAGAAGATGATACGATAGATACATACCATATATGTTCATATATAAAATACGTGGAAAAGAAAACTTGTAAAAATGAAAAGGTTATCCCCACCAGGTGCTATTCCTGCTCCTCACGTATAAACGTAATTACGAAAAGCCTCTATTACGAGGTATACAGAGGGAGAGAGCTGGTCCTAAGTTTATCTGATCCGTGGCGCAATAAAAAGCAACGAAGAGTTGAAGGATCTCGTCTAAATAGAAGACGACAATTACGACAATCGTCCAGGCGCTCGAGCATATCTCGTCCGAGTTTTTTCTTTTTAAATTGTCGGCGATGAAAGTTACTGGTCAAGAGAGAGAGAGAGAGAGAAAAAGAGAGAAAGTTGTACAACTTTTGGAGAAAGGCTTATTAGACGAATAAAAAAAAGTGACATCGCGTGACTCGTTACGACTTCCAAATTTGACTTACGACAGAATTTCGTTGGTTTTCTGTCTTAATATTCGTGAAATAAATATAAACAATTTATACCACGCCGGATATTAGTTTTATTTATCACTTATCATTTTGTATGTACTGATACGAATTAGCATGGACAGGTCAATCGTATTGTAATCATATTTACGTGTCAAACGATTGGCACGTTTTATCGATGACACTTCGATGTCATTCAAAATCATGTCATTGCATGTTTGGCTCTTTACAATCTCAAACGACACGATATCGAAATAAATAAAACGCTTACGTAACGTTCATTTACTGAGCGAGATCAAAGTATCATGATTAGTAGCGCTTAAGTTTGACGTAGTTCAAATGTTCGCGCGCTCGAACGATCCGATGCTCGTTCGATACTATCGAGTACCTACTACAATAAACCTAACGAGTTTACCTTTTACTCGATTAACGAGCATCACGATTGATTATCTAACTGATGCCAGAGGTGAAGGATGATTTACAACTATATTAGCTTACGTGTGCCAATTAAACATGAACTTTTTGCATTATGTTTTTATATTTTCATTCTTTTCATAAACACTAGAAATACAGTTGCTTCTCATCGGTTTCCTTTTAAAATATGTCTCTATCAATTTATGTCAACTCGATGGATACTTAGCGAATGATAAACGATCTTGTGCGAATCGTTTTAATTTTTAACCGATTTCGGAAAAGGAAGAAGTTACTCGATTCGACAGTGGACGATGTCTCATGTTGCTTTTTTTCTCATTCTTTTATACGAACAAGTAAAACCCGATATATCGAATTGTTGGTACGTTCATCGATCTTCCATTATCGATTTCTTTTTGTCGATACCGATTGCATTGTACGAACATGCGCATCTATAGAGTAATATCGTGGAGCATTATAAGTACCACTAGTTTTTTAACGTGTCTTACGTGCGATCTCATTAAAATTTATGCGTCTGGCGCTACGTTAACCATTGTATCGCACGATATTATTGTTCCTTCGTATATTATAACTTAGATCGTTATTAACCAGATTTATTCGGTTAATTTCGAAGATTTTCCCTATTCGGTAAATATTTGAGCAATAAATGGAGAATTCCCGCTATACGTTGTTTCGAATGGATTTCTTTGCAAATAAAGTTTCTCGTTTTTTTACTTCTCGAATAGCCCGTTTTTGTCCATCCGGAAAAAACAAAGCACCAAATAGAAATTCTGCATAATGACGACCGACGGTATTTAAGTGACCTACGTGTCACGATATTCAGCAGTTCTTACGAGCCTCGTAATTTAATGTAATATTTCTTATTGAGAATATACCGACGTTGGAGATGAAGAAAAGCGACCATGAGGACGATGATGATTAATGTTCGCTTTTCCGTCACCGTTCGTTCCATGCTTCTTTAAATATCCGCGTGACGTTTCGAACGATTCGATCGCAACCAAGTTGCTTATTATAATATTAGTCGCACGGTAGCATTTAAAAAGAGGAGTATTTAATCTGTCACTAAAGCATGACATTATCGATTGTTTCCTGTTTTTACAGTTTTAACTAGATATTTACGAGTGAGCTTCTGATCGAACGTATCAACAGGATTGGAGTATGTCTATTATTAGTGTCAATTCATCTTGGAAAAGATTCACGCTAAATCATATTAGATTATGCTGGCGCAAATTTCAAATATAGTAGAACCTTATTATTGTCAAGTGGCCTGGGGCAGTCTTTGTTATCGATGTCAAATTCTTAATTTAGTTAATGTAAAAGCGAAAGGAAAAAAAGAGATAGAACAATGTTGTCCCGTGCATAACCTAGTCATGAAATTCGAATAACGCGCCACAAGTATGACCGTATTTGAATTTGATTGGCCAACAAATATTCCAAGTGGAGGCGGAGAATGCATAAACAAGAATTTTGCAATAATGAGGTTGACAGTAATGATCATACAATAACTTTTACGGCATTATTTGCGAGGCAGTCCAGTGACGCTGCCACGCTCAGTTTGATCCCAGTTAATGGGATGAGCAATTGGCTTGACACTATCGACGAATGACGTATGAGAATTTATAAAAAAATTGTATAATATCTGGCTAATGAGAAGGAACGCGAGATTAGATATTTTACAAATTTTGTTGAGTCTCATCACGTATAGACAAAGATTTTCAAGAATATCGAATCGAATATATTTCATTTTTAACGATACGTCGTTATATTGTTAAAATAAATCAAAGTGTGATATGTTTCTCGTTATTTTACTCCCATTCTTTTTTAAATGATAATAAATATTTTCTTCAGCGTAAGCCACAAGTTCAATAAACTATCAATGTTTTTTATTTAGCAAAGCAATAAATCTATAAGCACATTGCCGTATACTTGTACTTCTCCATGTGAGATGTCATTATCGATAAGATGTTTTAATGCATGACAATGTAATCGAATCAATCGCAGAGGGAAATTCCTCGATAAGATCACGGATGAATCATTATACTGTGGTGCAGCGCATTTTCTTTGAAGCGATGATACAATATGTGGCTTTTCCACGAGGTATGAAAAATGAAGCGATGCAGCTTTGTTTAGAATATTAACAAAAAAAGAAAGGCCGTTTCAATCAACGTCGTTTTATATTCCGATGACCGATGATCGTCCGACGATGTTCGAAAATCATACGTATTATCCGTCGTAGAATAATGATTGTTTCGTGGTAATTGAATGGTCTGGCCTTCGTGCCGGAACTTATGTAATAACGAACAATTAACAACAGCTAGTTATATACTATACGTATGTTCGCTGTTGCGCGAATATATAGTGTGTCCCAGTTTAAGTTCATGAAACTTTACGATCTTATTGGAAATTAAATGCTAAATGTTCAAAATTCACTTTTAAACAAAATGTTATTCAGGCACCATAAATTATAAATTAGTAATTTATTATTATAAAAAGTAAAAGAAAAATTGATGGTATTAATGCAAGATTAATTAAAGAAAAGATTGTGAATACATCGTTTAAAGTCATTAGGGTAAACATTTTTCTGCTACTTTTAATAATAATATATCATTAAATTATAATAATAACAATTAGTTTCAAACTGCGATTATTTTGCATAGTCTAATTTATACCACTTTTTCCAAGTTTTACAACTATAACTTTTTAAGTAAAAAATTTTTTATAGAATCCTGAAGTTTCATGAACCTGAACTAGGATATCTTACACATATTTTCATTACCATCAAGCAGAAATAGAGACCGTCACAAAAATTTGTTTGTTTAAAACTTTTTACACGTAATTTCTGAACTCTGCACATCGGTAATTGATTTTCCACAGAGCCGTCCGTGTTTCGATAAATTATCAGGGGGGTTCGACGTTCGTGTGCGATGATCACGTGGCCAAGCTCCCGTATCCGCTCTAAGAAATTCTCTTGTATTATTCATAACTTGCGACAAAGGAAAAGGTACGTCATCGACGACGATTTACCGAGGAAAAAACACGCTCGAGTGCGTGCGCGAATCCGTCGACGGTGCACACAAAGCTTAGATTACGTTGAAATCGTAACACGACGACGACTCCCGTCGGATTTCTCTACTTTTCTTTACCTCGGCGATGCAAAAATAACGACAATGCTAGGATGCAACGACTCGTGTCGATTTCTTTTACCGAGCACGCGCTTGTGGTTTTACTGGAAATCGTACGATCGTTCAATACGGATTTTTTCGAAGAAAAGAAGTTCGATTTTATAAATGTTTTTTTCATAGAGTTAGTTATAAATTCGATTTTGGTCGGATAGGTAGAATTTTAATGACCGGTGAGAAGGTCGACAGATTCAGGGCCACGAAGAGGCTTTTTTATAGCAGTCAGGAGATAATGGTCTTGGGAGGAAAATTTTTTCATTGGTCTTGCTTCAGTTCGATGTTATTAAAAAACCTGTATCTACTATGTCTCTTGCATTTATATGTGTACTGGTATATGTACTATTATTTTAATATAATATCAATAATTTTTAGTGAGATGATATTAATACTTGTAACTATTGAACAATTTATAAATTCCAAATGTAGGTTATTACAATTGAGTTTGTTTGTAAAATGTACTTTACTTTTGCTATATATCTTTATAATTCTACTAATAATATTTATTCAGTCAGATACAAAGCAAATATTTGTAAAACTTTGGTTAAATCCAGATAGTTTAATAATTTAAAACCAAAACTGGAGACTTTTTACGTCAGACATTGTGCAATCAAGTTGTTTAATTCGACCAGCAGTGATTTTAATAATAATTAATGAATCATTAAAAATCCAACCAAGCCAATCATCGCTAACTCCGTCATGCTGATTATCAAAACGTGCGAAATTTGAGTGCTTCACGTGACACGTGACGCGTGATTCATATATCCTTTGAAAGTTTATACCAACACGAACCACGTGTCCAATTTAAAATACATCGTCGCACAATGCCTCTAAAAATTATTCTACGCTTCTAGTTATAGATCCCTCGTTCAATCCGTGTAATTTCTAAACCGCGAGAAAAATCGTACCGTGTATTATGTTTCTTTCCATGTTATACAGACTTTATCTCGAGAATAAAAGGGGAATTAAGACGGGCAGCCGTGAAAAAAGAAAAGCAACCGTGAAAAAAGAATTAAAACAAACATTTCACAAGTGTGTGACAGGCTAACATCCAACAGGTTATCCTCTTTTTTCTTCGTTCTTGCACTTTCTCCTTTGGGATACTCAAGTATCCAACTGGTTGTTTTGTTTGACCCAGGCGTTCTATATATAATCGTGACTCTCTTCGATCTGGTTAAATTTTAGCAATTGCAATAACCGATATAAATTATTCACGAGATGATCCATAGATATCTACTTTATGTTCATCATTTTATAACTCTTATCTACATTTTACAATCGCGTAATCTCATGCAACAACGGCGATGGCAATGAGGAAAAAGAGATTCGAATTGTGTATATTTTATACGTGAAATGGTGTATGGCTTTTGTGAGTTCGATCAATCGTTTTGGAAACGGCGTGCTAGCTACAATGAAATACTTATCGTCAAGGCAATTCATTTTTTAATTTGTCATTGTAAACAGGCCTTGACACGCGCGATGTAGTGCGGTACCGCTTATCATCGGTCGACGCATTGCACGTCGTCGACATTCGATATCGACACAAACTATCGGGATGTATTCAAGGATGGTCATCCGTGGTATGCGTGTTGAAGAATATATACGTTTTATAGCAATGACCATTACGGTAATAATCGAATATTTCCTCTCTCCTTTCTTCTCCCAGCCTTCATTTTCTTTCTTTCCAGGCATACCGTGTCATCTTGTTATCCTCTATGCAAATTTACTTGACGTCTCGTTGTCCTGAATGAATCATTCGAAAGGTGTTTCTCCATTTTGTTCTTACTTCAGACGATTAACCGTTATTGCACGTAATCGAAACCGATCGAACGCCGTTGATCGCTTGCTTCATGGTCTCCGTCTTGCACAATGATAAGTAAGATGTATAAGATATATACAAGGTGGTCCACGAAGCGTGATCAGCTTAGATTATTATGTTGTTAGTGGTCTAATTGAAGATTTGTTGTTAATCTATTTTTTCCAGAATTTTATAGGTCATCTTCAATTTGTTATACATAAATCTCTCATTCGTTACACTAATCTTGTGGCAAAAGAAAAGGACTATAATCATATGTGCATTATTTTTAAATCACGTTATACTTCAACAAAAAAATTTGAATCAGATCACTAAGAACGGAATAATCCAAGCTGATTACATTTCGTGGACCACCCTGTATATATCGGATGCTGGTCGTGCTAGATTTACGATAAAAATACTTTCGACGAAAGAAAGGTATTGAGGTATCTGTCTGGGCATTAGTCTTAAGGACATCGACATAACGTGGTGTTTTTAAGGATCGAGTTCGAGGCAGATCGAAGTAACGGGTGCTCGCAATTTAATACATCATTTCAGCCACAGTCCATAGTGTTTTTCTCGAATTTCTGCAAAATATATTACAGATTTCTACTAATGTAGGATTATAGTAGGGGAAGAGTGGCATGAAAGAGCCACTTTTTGAAAGAGCCACTATCATTTACACAGTACTTTTTGAACAAATGTTGGACGAATTAGTTTTTGAAAAACTAGTAAAGTTTTTGCTAGTTTAACTAGCAACCAGTGTTGCTACTTAAAAACTATAATTCGTTCAACATTCGTTCGAAAGCTACTGTGTAAATGATAGTGGCTCTTTTAAAAACGTGGCTCTTTCATGCCACTCTTCCCCTACCTATAACAAATGTGAAAAGCAAAATAATATCCTGTTATTGCCACGCATAGGTATGCGATGATTGGGCTCTCAATGGAAATTGAGAGACTGGATAAATATGAGACTGGTAGCGAACGTGAAGGTATTTGGACTGTAGACCAATTTAATTAAAGATTAATAAATGTAAAATAAAATGAATGGAATGTGAGATAATCGGTATCAAGCAATTGCACTTGTTACGTGCATAGCATTATACGAAAAATTCATATTTTTGAATTTTTATAATTATAAAAGACAATAATACAGGAATGAACAAAAGATATATATGACACTCTACGAATATTTGAAAAATAACCAAGAACTTCAAAAATCGAATAGCGGTAAGTAATGCCTCATATACATAGAGATATTTTTGAAGATCGTTGGTTCAAGGCCTCTTGAGATATAAAGTAAAATGTAGACGAAACTATCGTCCCTAAAAAACCTATAAGACTTAGGGGATCTTAAATTATCGAGAAATACAAAAACGGGAATGAGTTAAACTTGAAAAAAATAGAAAATACACGAAGTTTCAAAATTGCACCATCGCAGACTATTTATCTCCAAATTCTATTAAAAGAATAAGGAAAAGAAACTTCGCTACATCGAACCGGTACAATTTCAGGTAGAATATAGTTGAACTTCGCGTGAACCGGTATTATTACCAGACGCCGATCAATAACACTGTTTTTATAAGGTTTATTTCTGGTTCATTAGACTCCCGCGACTTTAAAAGTCGTTAGCTCAATTAAAACCTTGAGATCATGCAAACGTATGACGACGAGCTCGATGAGTGCGTGTAGAAAACGCGAGTTGCGTGTCTCGGCGTGGAAAAAGATGAGAATAGAAAAAAAATCATGGTACAAGGACCGTCTACAATCGTAACCCTCGCAACGCGATAACTGTCAATCGTGAAGTGTCTATGAAAGCAACGATACTTGCACGTGCGTCTAGGCAATATAAAGAAATAGGGAAGCTTTCTGTAAATTTCCGTCCTGCGGTGATGCGACGACGATGGATGATGAACCGCGCGATCGCACGCGATACAAACCGGTCGAAATTTATTTAGATTCTAAGGGGAGATAATATAGCGTTAAAAAGAGACAAGGAAAGAAGTAAAAATCGTGGTATAACTCGTATTAGCTCTTGGCGACGTAACTCTCGTTTTATAGCGAGAAGGTATGTAGTAACTTGCAAGTCACAAGTGAGGTGACCTTAAAAGAGACCCAAGTCCATGTACCATGCAATTCGTCGTCCAACTGGATATAGTATGTTAATAATACAGCTCAAGAAAAAAACATTTTTCGCTTGTTATCAAAGATATTTTAACATATTTCGAGCCACTTAATGCAAAACTGACATTTAGCTTTATTGAATTCTCTGAAGTTTTGGGGATAATTAAGATAGATATGATATAAATGAGATAACTTTCATGCTTCGTATCTAGATCTAAATATGTGTGTGTGTGTGTGAATCCACTCTAGCGTGTGTATAGTTACATGAATCGAATTGAAATTCATATAAAAAATTAGGTTCAATGTTAATTCGATCCCACTTGTGGTATTTAAAAAATTCTCCAAAAAATCCATTATACGAAGAAACCAATTTGCAAGAATATGTAAAATAATGCCAGCTAATAATGTAAATTTTTCCAAATTTTTTATTGGAGTAGTGATAAAAATATCGATAACTATTAGCATCCGATCGATTGGATAGATAGACTTCAAATTTACATTAATCAAAAAATATACAAGCGATCATTTAGTTTCGGTCCAGTTTTAATTTTCATAATGATGAACTTTTTAAAAATACGTAAAATAAGCATCCCTTCGCAGTATTTGTCTTCAATAATCACAATTAAGGAATGTTAAATAGGTTTTTCGCACTTGATGTAATTTTTGTTTTTCAGTCTAAGATAAAAAGTTCGAGATCACCGTATGACTGTTGCATGTTACGATCACATAATTACGCGATTAGAACATCGTCAAGTTTCATAAAATTATGATTAATGAACGAACTTCATACTCTAAAGGGGACGAGGAACGATGTTTAGAAATTATGTAACTAAATGAGTATATGATGCAGTAAAATTGACGAAGCACAATTTCGACAAATTTGTATGATTTTAGAAAAATTAGGGTACACTGGCAACACTCTTGTCAAAAAGCAATAATTTGTTAAAGTATCCGAGTGTATCTAATGATCGTAACGATTGTCGTAAACGATTGTAAGATTTTTCAATTTTACTCATCAAAATCAGTGATTCGATTAAATACCAGAGTGTTTTTGGTGTATAATTTGATTTGTTTTTTTTAACCCGTTTGGGTGCTATGGATACATAAATGCATTCAGTGAAAGCTATCTGTTTGGACTAAGGACGCATATATATACGAGTTTATCAATTTTTTCGACTTCCATGTGCTTCAGATATTTTTATCAGTGTACGAGATTGTACACTGTGCAATCCTTAACAACAACGATAAACAGAAAAATTGAAGTCCGTTTATCTTTTGTTTGTTTTGTTGTACCTTGCATATTCAATCAATATACAATCATATGCGGAAAAAAAGTAATTTGTCTCCAGCGAGTGTTCAGCACTTAAAGGGTATCCACACTTTTTGTTGATTGTAATTGAAAGTTAAACTGATTTATTAATGAATTATTGCTATAGTTTTATTTATAAAAATAACACATTAACATATGACGAATGTAGAGCATGATACTTTTTATCACTGCTATGTCATGAGAAACGATAATAGGGCCTGTTAAAATGTTTACGATTTAAACTTTTTTACAAAGCTAAATAAAATTGTAAACAGCTTCATTAATATATGCCGTAAGTACAGGCATATGAGTCCTATTGTTAAAATAAAACAACCTTACATATAAAAAGCAGCATAAATAACAAAAACGGCACACGATGAGATCGTTTAAAATTATGATCACGTAAATCGATCGATTATTTACAGCATCAATCAAATCAGGAGTTTAATATCCATCTCGATATTGCAGAATAAAAAGCAGAATAAACCATTTAATGCTGCTGATTTTGCTCCTCTCATTTACGAATATCATTATCATCATCGCTAATAAATAATTCGAGCAACGTCTATCAAATGATGTCATCGTGGACAAAAATCCCACATTTTTTTTAGCATTTTACCAATATAAATCCGATAGATGCCTTGATCTCCGTGAAGATCAAGTCACCCGAAGTCATTAAAATCATATCCCTGCGTTCGTTATCGCGAATTCTTTAAAAAGATATCTGCGATCGTTGCGGTTGAAAATAATTAATAAGGAAATACTTACTCGCACCGAAGTTCCGAAAATTCCATTGCCTCACGCTGTATCTTATGTCTTTAAACACCAGGTCGACTTCCGGTCTCCTTGGGAAAGAGTGTTTCTCCTGTAGGATGTGACTCTGTAGACGCAGAGGACTAGAAACAGCGGCTTCTCGAACATTGTCCTGACTCGTGTTGTCTACTTGGCAGCAGCTCAACGAGGATCGAGACGGCGAACAATTCGTGGAGGTGCAAGTCGTCATTTCGAATTCTTGATGATCGTTTAACGCCAAGTCCTATATTTCTTTCTTTTGATTTTAATTTATCCCTCCCCAAACCAAGAATCCGCTTCACTGGATATTTAAAGTCTAATCTATCAGAGCCGTTGCATAATTGTTAGCTGGATATCTGTAAAATGGAAAATAAAACGGAAGTATAAGTCCAAAGTGTTTATTAGAGTTTATCATGTTTGACTGTATCGAAAAATTTGGGACAATTCCAATCTGTTCATAATAATATGTATATTATATCGTCCGAATGTTTGATTAGTCTTGTTATATCTTATTGACTGTACATACTACCAATATTTACTTACAATTACATCACACGAATTTAGTGCCTAGAAAGCAACATTTGCTGATAACAATCCAATCTGTGCACGCGTGGTAACCGTTTATTAATCTACCAGTGCTATACGCTCAGTACAATCTCCGTTGATTTAATATTAACAAGTATAAACTTTTAAACCGTATTTTGCACACAGAACATTTGTAGCCTGCATCATCGATTTGTAACCATCTATTACGACTGTTCTATTTATGGATGACGCGATTGATTGAGAAGTCTAGGCATGCATTAGGTATACCGAGTGTTTTAGCGGGAACGTTTTACTGGAATCCGGTTGTCGACAAGAGTATGACACATGCGTTAGAACTGGTCACGTATAGATGATTAGATCGAATTTACCAAGATATACTGCAGACTTGTACTTATTTGACAAATGACAAAAATTAAATTCTAGTAAAACACATTCCATAATTCCGACCTTACTTGCCACTTCAACTCAATCAATACGACAATCCACATGTTACATCTTCCAAAATGACTCCAAACTAAAATTTTCCGTCACGTTTACACGCGTGTTCACAGATACAATAAAATGATACAAATTCATTTGTATCATTATTTTTTTTTAAACTCTTTGGCTCCAACTGATTAAAGAAGCTTTATTTACGTTTTAGTCCACTATCGCGAAACGTCGAAATTCATAAAATATGAAAATTATCGTTTTTGACACTCGTTCATGAATTTTATCTATCGACTCTCTCCGACACAACACCGAAGCCGTACGTATACTAACTCGAAAACTTATCACAACCTTTTTCCGAAGGCCTCTTTGGGTGGTTATCGTTCTCCCACGAGTTTGAGAACACGAAGTTGTTTATATTTAAAGCACCTGTCCTTCGGAGATCTATCGGTATACTCTCAAGAATTTTTATTATCTCTTTGGGGCGGCGCAAGGTCTTGTGCTGGTCAGTGATAAAAAGAATCGCTCGATTCCGCTAACGGAAAGCGTCAGCAATGGAGAAGCGGGGGAAAGAAACGCTCGAGTTCCGATTCGCGTGTCATTCGTCGTAAGATAAAGTAGAAAGTTGATTACTGTGATCTTGGCCCAGTCAAACGATTAGATGCTGGAAAGGAACTGCCGAGAGAGAAAGAGAAAGAGAGAGGAAACGAGCGAGAGATAGAGGGCGACCTTGATATATTGTACAGGCAAAAATAATCATGGGAATGACGCAGAAGTCATAAAGTTCAATCTACCAAGCACTATCCTTATCGATATTACGCTTATTGCGCACATAAATGTATCACAGGTTCCGTAACTTTGAATCAACGTGTTCATGCACACGTAAGTCTTGGCTGATCCTCGTTTTTCTACATGAATGAAAAACTTTAATCCTCATTTTTTAGAACGAATTATATCCTCTCACGCGATAGTTTATATTCCCACTGATTTTCTTTTCTTTATCCCTCGCGTCTTTCTTTCCTTGTCTTCTTATATTCGATTTATTATTGCATTCGAAAAACGTAAATGATTTTTATCATCGTTTTTGTGCATTTGTATAATTATGTAGCAAGATCATTAATAATCTGCCTTGCAAGAACTCGGTTTTGAAAAATTTCGTGAGTAAAATATTGAAAATATTCGTTATGCATTCGAACTCATGCTAAAACCGATCGAGTCTCGAACGGCGAGTTCAACGCTCGATTTCAAAGTACAAAGCGTCATGGAAGTTTTAAATTGTTAATTGAAAACGTTCAGTAATGATATTAGAGGTAACTAGGACTCTTCTTTGCATTATACTCAACTCGATTTCGGTAAGTTTCCTAAGTAAAACATTTAAAATAAAATCTTCGTGTTTCGTTCGAGTTCGCGGTAAATCCGATCACGGCACGGAAGATGAGTTCAAACGCTCGATTTCAAAGTACAGGGCGTCATGGAAGTTTTTAATTATTAATTAAATAGATGAACGTTTATCAATGTTCCAAGAGATTTCCATGATCGATAAATAATAAGTGCATTGGTAAATCGATACTTTAGAATCACGAACAGTCGTGACGTCTCTTATTCCAATTATATTTAATAAGCTATGAAAGATCATAGAAATGAGGTAAGAAAAAAGGAAAAAATGACGAACCGATCAACAAGCAGTCTAAGAGCAGATCGCATCAGTACCTACATTTGTCTACGAAATAATTGATTTTTCCTCGACTCGTAGAAAGTGAATCGAAAAAACTCGCGACTATCTTCGTGTAATTCGGTGTAGAAATCATCGTGTAATTTCCCTTTAAAATATTTTACGGCGCGGCTTTCGAAACTCGGACATATATGTTCTTTTATTTATTCGCTTATCTCTTTATTAATCCATCCAAAGATGAAAATCTGGATCGATATCGATCGTTACATCGTTTTAACGTTTATCGTAGTTTGTCTTAGGAACAATGGGGTTAAAAAGAAGTTAAATCATAATAGCGGCACGACGTAGAGGCCAATTAAACGTGAGCACCGCCTTTGGCGAGAACGTTATTATACCGTTCCAGCGTGAAGTTTTGATCATGCCTCGCATAGTTTATGCAACTACATATGAACGCGGTTATGTGATAATAAAAAAGAAGATAGGTAGATTTTTATTTAAGAAATGACGTGGCCATAACAAACAAGTTTTTTTATTTAACATTATCAATGAAAATTATGTAAAAAACGCTTACTAATTTAACAATTTTATTTTATTCTTCATTTAGAACCTGTTACGATAAGACGACATTTTTCCATCCACGAAACGATCGGCCCAACGTGACTAGATTCTCTTGATTCACTACTACGATCGAACATCTTGTAAATTTATTCGATCGTACTGTCGTAAAATAAAAATCGACAGATACGAAAAAGTTTTATTTAGTTAATACAATCTCAACGACAAAAGTGGAATATTTTAAATATTCCATGACATTCAAAACGGACCTTTCATTAAATTACACGTGACCAAAGAGAGAGATGGATGGAAAACGAGCGTAAATTACATGACCGAGTGATAACAAAAGACAAATGGCGCCACGTTGGAAACATCGTTCGCGAGGCGATTGTTCGTTATTCTCGTAAACATAATAAAAAGTTGAGGTTATAAAGTGCAGAAAGAATTGTAATCAGTGGATCAACATCGATGGCTATGTTTCAAATAACAATAATAATAACAATGAACATTAAGAAAGAACGTGTCGCCTACGAAACGAAGTTGACGGAAGGCAGTCGATAATAATCGATCCTGCCTTCGCACGTATTTAAAATGCGCCGCGCCGCTTGGCTAATGCGGAAAGAGTAAGATCGTAAAACACTTTCGTACGTGAGTTGGCGCACCCTCATAAATTAAATTCCGTGAGAAGATCGTATCGTTCGAGAACTCGTCCGTATTCTTCCGAAAGTCATATTTTAAAAATCGTTCCCGCCGGCACAGGATATCCTGCCGCGCGACTATATGAAATTCGCGCCGTCACGTGACAGGCTTAACGAATGAACAATTTATGCGCTATTGTTTCGTACTTTCTTTTTTGTTACCTCGATCGAAGTAGAATTCTCGTTTAGCGTAGTCATGCGAGAGAAATCGCTTATATCGTGATCGTCTCTCTCTCTCTCTTTCGGCAAAATCGGATCTTTTTTTTAGAACGAGTATCGAAATACCGGGCAATGACCGTCGGTGAAAGAGAAATGGCAAATGTATATAGACATAGCTATGTAGAAAGGAAGAGAAAAGGAGAGAGGCAGAAGAAGCAAGGGCAACGGTTGACCGTAAAACGGTCGTTCTACTTTCCCGTGGACGACCACGAAATCAAACGATCGTAAACTGGTTAGCCACAGCGACTAGCTACGCGCACGAAGACGACGTCACTTATATGTTAGACAAAGATTATACCTATAGGGACTGACTACGTTGGTCAAGAGAGGGAGAGAAAAGATGCAGTGGTACTACGGTAATATAAAAAGTGTTTTAAAAATTGCGATCGTTTACGATGACGTTCGTGATAGGTTTAAGAAAGAACGAAAATAGATATTTGCGAATATCTACGTACCGATGAGCGTTAGGAGTAGTAGTGGTAGTAGTAGCAGTAAAGTTGATATCGGCAGTAATAGGAAAAGAGTAATATATGCCGACAAATCTCAGCCAAAAACGCAGTGAGCCGTTGGCAAAGCGATTAGACGAGATACGCGTGAGGCGTCACTGCACTACGCTTTCATGGACTTATCGATCCGACCGTCATTGTCGAAACCTCGTGGAGGACTGTTCAACGCCACACACTGTTCGTCGTACTCGTCCACTCTATTCTATACTCTCACTGTCTCTCTCTCTTTCTCTCTTTCCTCTCTCTCTCTCTCTCTCTCTTGACTTAGTCAGCTGTATAGCATGACGCATGCGAAGAGTATACGAAATTGGCACGACTCATCCATTGGTCGATTTCGTATTACGCGCGCTCACGAGTATATCCCTCGGGTGGCAGTCGCGTCCTATGATTACGAGTTTCCTGAACGTAGTTTTCTCTCTTCATATGAATTAGAATTTTTTAGATCGATGAATGGTAGTAGTAGTAGACTTTTACGATAGGATAATCTTTCGTTCGAAAGAAGAAGGGTTATGTTTGTATTGCTTGGTCTTTATTTATCTCTGTACTTTCGTTTTTGTCAAACTTGTATGGATTTGAAAAATTTGCTTGGAAATTTTATGATAACTCTTTTAGTAATGATAGTTAATAAATATTTGTTAAATAATGACAAGTATTATGTATTTGTTTAGGAGTTATTTATTATTATCTCGTTTGTTTAAATATTTTTACTGTCATGTAACGTACCTACGGTATTTTTAATAGCTCAGTTTTTTTCTGTAATATTGATGCCATACGAAAGGATTATTAAATGTTATTATTGCGTTGGTTATTACGAAGCCAACATTTATATTAACGAAAACGTGATTTATATGAAGATACATACTATATCTATCTTATTGTTTCATTTCTTTGAACTGTTATTATTGCATAACTCGATTAGATATGAATTCATGTGTATTATAGATTATAGCAAAGTAGACAAAAAATAAAAATAATTTACGTGCGAACGTAGTAAAGTCGGTTATATCTCTCACGTATCATCGGTGGTATCATCGAGATGCTATAAGAAGTACAAAACATGGTCCCTAGGGGGCATCTTTGATCAACGGTAATATTATCGGTAATGCAGTTTTCTAAACTGCATATTATCGACGATACTTGTTATCTAGTGGACCGTGCTCGTCCGTGGCACAGACGAGATATAAGCATCGACGAGATACTTTTAAAGACTGCCAGCCTTATGGGACTTCGCGAGCCAGAAAAATTATCCGTTTTCATGACGCCCTCTAGAATATATTGCGGTTAAAGTAAGAAATATAAACCGAATTACAGAAAATCTTGTCTGTAACGTGTGTAAATGATGCAGTATCGTAGGTTTAATAAGTTCTAAAGCAAAATAATATAATTACACGTTTAAAGCGGTCATAGAATCGATAATATTCAATATCGCTAGATGCGTTTACCGACGGAGCCCAGGCCCACCGGGCCCAATTGCTGGCTCGCCGGTTTACACGGGGGCTGGCAGTCTTTAACAGTATCTCGTCGGTGCTGGCAGTCTTTAAAAGCACTTATGGTGCTTATAGCATAGTATGGAGGGTAGAGGTAAGGAGGACAATCTCTGTATATGGAAAGTGTCCGTCTTATGAAGGAAATTACAGGTGGCGTTGCGAACATGAAGGGTACATATTAAAAAGAAGGCGCAACAATTTGATAGGGTAGTTCTGAACATCGGCTAACTTCATAATGTGTTTTTAGCATCACGAGCGCTGCACTTGGTCATAATTCGAACCCATATTTTCCTTTATTTCTCGGACACTTTTTCAGTTGAAACGCCATAAGAGATTGTCCTCCTTGCCTCTACCCTCCATATAGCATAGCTTATATCACCAACGAGATACTTTTAAAGACTGCCAGTCCCCGTGTAAACCGGCGAGCCAGCAATTGGGCCCGGTGGGCCTGGGCTCCGTCGGTAAACGCATCTAGCGATATTGAATATTATCGATTCTATGACCGCTTTAAACGTGTAATTATATTATTTTGCTTTAGAACTTATTAAACCTACGATACTGCATCATTTACACACGTTACAGACAAGATTTTCTGTAATTCGGTTTATGTTTCTTACTTTAACCGCAATATATTCTAGAGGGCGTCATGAAAACGGATAATTTTTATGGCTCGCGAAGTCCCATAAGGCTTGCAGTCTTTAGCAGTATCTCGTCTGTGGGGCTACGTAGCCCCAGGACCGTGGGACAAACATTTCCATTGCATGATAGGTCTATCCTATACCTTGTCTGTGTCCGTGGTCCATCGAAAAGTTGTCTGGGTAAATTTACATATGACCAAATCGTCGATAATACAGGTAATTACTTTTCCTTCTTACAAGGGTCAACAGAATTTATATCACACTACTCGAGATTATACAACGGGGATATTGTTGTATTCAGGAATGCAACGAAGTTTAAAATGAACGATAGGAGTATTTTTTTCCTAGACATATTCATATGTATGCATATGTTTACTCAGCAAGAGCTGGCTTGGATTTATAAATATAGTTTTTTATGCACATTTTATTATTTAACTTATTCAACGATGTACGAACATTTTCGTACATGGTAACGATATAGTCGATGTTATCAATTTACTTTGATCATTGCGTGTAATTATCGAGTTAATGCTAAAATACAGTCGGTGACAAAAATATTGGGACACTCTATAAATTAGAATAACTTTTTCATAATTGAACCAAATAATTTGAATTTTTACAAGAAAATAGAAGGATTAGTTTACAAGATATCGTGTTTTTGTTATTTAAAAACATCGAAATTATAAATATAATAGTACAAGTCTTTCTTTTCAACTTTTTTATCCGAGCTAATCATGAATATTTAAAACCTGCCTTCTGAAGATTTAAATAAAACACATGCATATATTGTAAATTTCATTCAAATCGGTTAACGTTGTTCCATGCTAACGTTTAAATATTGCAAAATAAAGTAAAAAATCTCTGAAATTGGCTGAAATCACTGATATTTTACTTTTTTTGCAATCTTTATGCACTATATATTAATGGAATACCTATACATATACAATAAAGTGTAATGGAATTTGCCCAACTTTCGAAACAAGTATCTACATCGAAGGGGTTAAAATGGGAAAGATCAAACCAGTCAACGATCTTCTTTCGGGAGACATAACAATTTTTTTGCCGTTGTTGCACTCATCGAAGAAAGCGGCAAATATACTTTCCCGTTATCTTTCGGACCAACGGGCAAGTGACAGGGATTGTACAAACGGTTTTACACCGCTATTGTCCGCAGGTTGAACATTGTCCGAATGAATCATTCCCTGACGAAAAATTGCTATAAACAGATCATCGTCGCATCATCGTTGCGTAGCTGTTTTTCAATCCCCGCATTCTCTTGTCACGTAGAACTATAACTCCCTTTTTTCTAAGTCTCAATCATGTTTTTTTATTATCAATAATTAAGATGCGTTCGATCATTGCCAGTCGCCGTCTTGTTCACGTGATTTTAATTACTCAACGATTCATCCGCCAGACTTATACGTGATTGTGATTACTGTATAGTCTAAATAATAATAATGATATTTTTTTTTGTTGGGATGAACGACGTTTGAACTTCGTTCTTTATATTGCTTACATTTTGATATAATTTATCAATTAATATTACTAGATATTAGGTTAAGTGAAATGAGTATAATGTTTTACAAATAAAATGAAAAATGGTCAAAGTTATCAATAATTTCCATTTTTTTGTAACAATAATTTATTTCAAAGTCGTTGCACGTAACAAGGAATAAACAAATATTATTTATATTGTAGGCGTAATCACTTCTCAACTAACTTTATTGTACTCCAAAAAATATACATTTGCGTGACGTGTATAAGTCGCAGGTCGATTCCCGACTGCCTGGTTCAAATTCTAACGTTAATGATCAAAGGAAGGGTCAGGAGGCGCGGGAGGATCTTTCCTCTCCCCGCTCCTCGCGATCACCCGCTGTGATCGTCGTCGAACGGGTCGAATCCGATGTTTACCTTATTGAGAGGTTTAAATCGTCAAGACGGTTTTACCGTCTATAATATTATTAATAAATAAAATTAATATACCAGAACGGAAATTATTCACGATTCGACCTAAAATATGCAAGAACATCATCGATAAGTCGAAGTTTTCACGCGTATGAACACCGTACCGTTAATTCGATTCGTGTTACCAATTAAAGGAGAAGATCAAGAGGCAATTAGTACAACAGATTCATTCGGCAGACTATAACAGAGATCCGTGAGACCATAAATATTAAAGTCAACGGTATTTTCTTCGGTCCAAAGTTTAAAGATTTGCAGCGAACGTACAAGCAATAATTTACGTTTCATCGTGACGAGCTCATCGTGCATTGGTTTTTTCCCCGTAAGAATAAGAAATCCGCACATACGTAGTCATATAAAAACCGAAGATGATCCATTGGCGAAGGCTAGTTCGTAACGGAGGAACGTACACGCTCTCGTTATATAAAAAGTCACGACAGAGAGATCTTTCCGTAAGTACCACTTGAAAATGCGTATGAAAGCACGTTAGTAAAAAAAAAAAGTATTATCAGAGTACGTAAAGTATTATCGTCATCGTCATCATCGACTCCTACATTCCTCTAATCTCTCGTGAATCCTATACTCGATGTAAACGAGCCGAAACGAGCTAAGAGATTAGACGAACGTTACGCGATGGATAACCTCGGGTAGGCGAAACTTGTCATCGTGCGAGATCGATGATTGTTTATTCCTTGCTTTAAAACGTACAACAAAAGGGAAGATAACGATGATTATAGAGAAAATGAAAAAGAGAAGAAGAGAAAAAAAAAAGACAATCGAGCGATAAGCGATAATGTATGTCAGATATACTTGTATCGGGTTCCGAGTGCAAAGTTTTCATCGGAGGAACGTTCCAGGAAAAAGAGAGGGATGGACATTGTTCTTGAAACGCGTGGCGGTACGGAGAGGGAGGAAGCGGGAGTGAGCGAGAGAGAGAGAGAGAGAGATAAAGCTAGAGCGAGAGAGAGAGAGAGAGAGACAGAAAGAAAGGGAAGAACATGTGATTCAGAGTCAGTATCGAATCGACGGTAGTCAACGTTATACGCGCATACCTACTCCCCGGGATCACAAAAGAAGCCGGCTCGAATTTTCAAAATCTTTTTGTTTTTCCAAAGTAAGTCTTCCCAAGTAAACTCTGAAGTAAATCTCTTGGCGTTCGTTGCCGCGTCAAGAACAATCCGACCGTTCTTCCAACGATCTCTCCGCAACCTCCTTTTCCCGCCATTTTTTTTAACAAAGATCACGCTCATGCTCCTTCTCCGTTACTCGGTCGAGAGAGCGTACAGGACGGTACTGTAAAATCGCACGACAGTAATCGTGAAACTAACGCGACACGAAGATCGTGAAGGATGCTGCGTGAAAGCAAGACGCTCTGTAGGATCTAAACACGTTGCACAAGATCGAACGGATATTTTTTCGATCGAGGACACTCTTCTAAAGATTTAAGGAACGCTGCTTCGTAATCGTACGTACGGTTGTGAATTCTTTTTAACATTTTTATTCAAGTTTTATAGTTAACGATTAAAAAATGGAACTTTTCTATGTGCTCTATTTTTAATTGGTTTCGAAAAAGAGAGAGGTTACTCAATTCGACAGTGCTCGATGATTTTTTTTTTAGGTATTTACGGGTATAATGTTTTTTATTGTCATCTTTTTTTTTATTTCGTTCGACGTATACGTTGTTGATGCGAACGTGTATTTCATTCAGTCATGAATTCTAATCGTTTCGAAAATGAAAAAAATTTGTCGAGTGAGAGAAATCAATGTCGGACTATCACGCTGGCGTTTTTTTCGCGGAAGAACACGTGAATATGATCTTCTCGCTATATCACGTTGCACACTCGCGCGCTTCGAATAACCCTATCGAAGTTTCGAAATAATTCGTGACCAATTCTATAACATTATTGATTTCTGTGATATTAAGAAAAAAGAGGGTGTTTTTAAATTAATTGGCAAATCAATTTTTTCCACTCGTCGTTCGTTACACATCTATTGTGAAATCTCGTTCGATTATTATCAAACGCATCGACGAGTCATCCATTGAAATTCTTTCCGTCAGGTGTTTTACGTAACGATAAGCGATCGTTCGAGGTCCAGAAATTATTTCAATAGGGAATTTCTAAGAGAAAAGAAATAGTTCGAACTCTTTTACGCTCTTCCTTTGTTTTCGAACGTAACCATCGTTAAACTCGGCTTATCGTATTTTCTACGCTCTTTCTTCGAAACGATTGAGATGCGTCGTAATCGAAGAGTAAAAACTCATTCTTATGATAGTTGCGAATACCCCCTTTGTCGGGAAACACATTTAAGAGCGTTCTTTAAATCTTTATGAAAATATGGAAAGGTAAGGTCACATTTTTTATGAATCTTTTGATCGAGATTGAAATCGTTTATCGTATTTGCGCAAGCCCGCAAGTGTTTTTATCGAAACGATCGTCGTGGACTTCGCGATTGGGTGTAACTTTCTTATTTATTTATCTTGTGTTTATATTTTCACTCGTATTTGATATGCTCTATTGGTTTTGTTGCATTGCTGTCGTTCATTAGATAATGATTAATATTTCTATTAATAAGATTTCCGTCTTTGTTCCATCGAACTCTTCCATTGTTGTCTAATCTCTCTCATTGCTAATTAACCTTCATCAGTATCGAATCATTTTATAACACAAAGGGATAGAAGACGAAAAGGAATAATTTAAAAATATTTTATTTAGTTTTTTAGTAGTAAATTTTTAATATACTGTACCTCTTTTTCAAGAAATATGATATATAGGTTTGCAGAAAATAATGGTTTTAGGGATTCTTTTTATCGTGAAATAATGAAAGAGCCTCAGAGACTCTTTTATCCAAATAAACGTTAATCGTGGTGCGTATTGGTAATTGGTGTTAGAAAAGAAGAATTTGTATTTTGTAATATTCTTTCGGGCACGTTTTTCTTCGATGTCTTTGACTGTTTTTCAAGTGAACTTTCGTCGTCGTTTATCTTCAACGCAAAGATATTTCGAGTTAACGTAAGCGGTCACAAACTTCGGTATGACGTCGTATTAGCATTGAACGCGCATTATTTATAAATCGATAGATAATCTGTGTCGGAAATTGTAAACGAGAATGCGTGCGAACGATTTTTTGTGAATGCCGCGAAAATAATGATCCGTACGTGGAGCGCGTACACGATGTTATGATGCACTCAAGTTAATGAGAGTGACGCGAAAGTGTCAGGAAAATAATTGTACGATTTTATAAACAAATTGCGGGAAGATAAGCACTAGGAACATAATATTTTCTAGGTAACAATTACATGAATGATCGATCGATTCACGATGGCCGGCACGATTTCTCAAGAGATTTAACTATTCTCCTTTTCGATGACTACGAGCCTGTGGCCCTAATTATTAACTTCCATTTGTAAAACATTTAAATAATAGAGACATGTATTTAGTTATCATTGACTGTTTTAACGTTGTCTTGACATTATTTTAATATTATATGATGGTTTATCGAGAAAATGCAGAAAAGTTTTGTTGGAATGCAGTCAGAGAAATTAAAGCAAAATTCGGCTTAAAGAATATTTGAAAATTCATGTGTGACGAAAAGTGACGAAACAAAAAAGAAATATTGAAAAGCAAAAATTAAAAAAAAAATGTATTTACTTTTTATTTTATATTTGTTTCCATAAGATACGTCGAAAAGTAGTATGACACTTCGACGAGTTGGGTATTGCTTTAAAGAAAATAATACTTTATTATTATAAAGACTAACAGGGCGTTGACGTGAACGGCAGCTCGTAATTATTGCAGCTGTCTGATTTAGTAATATTCTGAGATATCATGTATTTGCTTATAATAAGGAACGGTCTATTAGAAAGGAGGTCAGAAGAAATTGGAAAAAGAGTAAACATATGCAGTTCGAGGTGGCAGTTTTAAGGAATATGGAAAAGGAATTAAGATTTTCGCTAGTGACTTTAATTTTAGATAATTTAGGAAAGAAACCGTACAGTATTTCTATCACGGTATTAAAAGGGTTTAAATAAGAGGCTGTACGGATAATAGATCGATCGATTTTATTTTTCTTACGTGCATACATAAATGGTAAATACTATAACATGTAATAGATCATTCTTAATGAATTGTTACATATAATACCTCCATCATTAATTATTCGATGCACTAATAGCGAAGTAATGAGTGTGCACAGAATGAAAAAAAAGCAAAATAATAGTGTCAATCGAATAATAGCAACGTTTCGCAATTTCTTCGAGGTAAATTGCGTTAGTCATTAGGACGATCGCTCGACCGAGACATCGTCAAGAATTCGCTGCTTTAGCATGTTTGTCACAGACTTCTCTTCTTCTGGGACCTTCGGTAGGAGTTTTCTTTTTTAAACTTGTATATTTGGTACTTACTTTGTTTTTGATATGTAAAATATAGCTACCTTTATTGCACGGCTGTAAAGCGGGATCGCTTTATTTGTGGCTATAAGATACATTCGTGATACGAATTATATTACCGGTTTTCTCGTCATCAGTATCACATTTACATTACGATATTTTCGGCAATAACTACTCGTAATATCAGTAAACAAAATTAGGACAAGTTTGGACGAATAAATATCGGATAAAGGAAAATCAAAGTGGAATACTATCTGTAAAGCAGTGTATTTGTTTAATCTAAGCTAACACCATTTTTTAATCATAGTCAATGCTCAAACGAAGGAAACGGAATCATACACGAAGATTTCATGCAATTCCTGCAATCGTCATGGATACGTGAAACTCTTATGTGAAACTTTCATTAAAGTAACTATGTATATATATATATATATATATATTATGTATATGTAGGTACATAAATACATACGTAAGCGCTTTCACTTTGCTCTCTGTACCAGTACACCGGTTTTTCATTTTGATCGATGATCAAGATTCGTTTCAAAATCATTTTTTTCTCTTGTCTTTAATAATACTTCTTTATTTTTATACCGGTAACTGCTTTCTTGGTTTTTGTGACAATACGGTTCATAATAAAAATCTACTCGAAAAACTTTTACGGTCAATTAGTGAAAAACAGGAGACCCCTATATGACTAATCTCGAGATAACAACGTCGTTTACGACGAAACTGTTCGAATACCGAGACTAATATTCGGCTTCTTTGGCGATTTCGAATACAAAACTTTCCTAAATTGCCCTATTCACCGTTTGCATGTAGAGGGACAGGTGCAGACGATGTTTGGAAAACCGGCCGAGTCCCTTTTTTGCGTCGAAGGAAAGATCCCATACTCTTCGTTTTTAGCGTTCTTTTTCATCTGATTCACGGAAACGACCTCTGGAGAAATAATAAGTTTTGAAGAGTGGAAAGTTGTGCGACCTTTGTTACTATGACACGAATACCTCTATATAGCAGACAAGGATAGAGTGTCTTGATAGAGGCAAAATAAAACAGTGGATAGGAGAGACATAGGCTATTAAGACCAACAGCAGGTTCCATTTAAAAGGGAAGCTCGTCTGCTGGCGTATAAGACCATAAAAGCTTCTTACGCTTCGCAGAAAAGACTGATACGTCGTCTCCCTTGTATTTCGGTCGAACGGTGAAACGATAAATGCCGGTAGCTAAATTATTCCTTCGAGAAGTTTGGTTACTTTTTCGAAATCTGAATAAAAATAATCTTATGTAGGTACAGTATTTGTAGGTACTATATACATGTAGAATTGGGAGTTATCTGTTATGCTGATATGTAGGTAAATATATATTAATATTTGTTTAATTTATATGAATCGCTTTAGTCGATATACAAGCGATATTATTCAATCGAACATAGTACTAATTAGCATAATATGTGTTAAAAAATTAATATGATTACAAGATTACAAAATAACGTGTGCACTAAAATAGCGCCCATAGTATTGGTTATGGAATACAATCTGAACTATTTTCTTACGAACGTGATGACGTGATTCAGCATATTATTCGGTAGTTCATGAATATATTTTAGTTGGACATTTTTACGATTACGTTGAATGAGTTTTTATGTACCTATAAAACTACCGGTATCATCGGACCTTGCTCTCCTGCATGCTCGATATCCTGTCGGTGAAAGTACGAACCGTATATGCACCGATAAATCTCAGACAGCAAAAATTTGGAAAGGAATGCCGTGCAGTGGTTTAGAAACGTGTATGTACTTACGAGAACGATTACATAATTTGACAAATAGTTGGAAAATCTTTTGGAATAAATTTGCATGGAAGTTAATATCATAATATCGCGAGATTTAAATACAATACCGTTTATAACGAATCTGTTAAAAATAACATAGAAATAGGATCATAATGCAGCGATTACAAATTCTTTAAATTCCTATGATTAAGAGAATGCAACAATTTAAAAATGTGTTTTAAAGTTACACACGGTAAATAATTTCAGTTTTCTTTGTTTAAATTATTTATAATCTCGTTGCACAAAGAATAACCAGTTGTATTATAACAACACATACTTGCATATACGTAAATATAGAGTGGAGTTAAAGTATCTTTTCAATTTAGTTTCTTTATAATTTTGATGGAAATTAAAACACAATTTTGGTTTCATATTATACATTATACATATTATAAACCATTTCTATGTACATTTTCAAAAATAATATCGACTAAATGCCAGCCTCAAGCGATTCTACACATTTTTAAAAACATTTGCATTGACCTATAAGAACAACTGACCTAGCAGCTCCAGACTTTGTTTTATGCAGTTATTTAAACGAAATGGCATACGTGAATAAATCTCTAATTCTTGACCAACCAAAGTAGGTAAGGCCAGGGCCAGTTGTCCCATTTGTAGATTTTGTAAATTTGCCAAGAGTTGTTACACGGTATTAATTTAAATCCAACATAATCTGATTTATTCTGTCTACGAGAACGAATTTTGTACACGAATAGGACAATATACAAGTATCTCTTTACGCATAAACTTGTTGGGTCATCGGTAAAATCCTTATATGTGCTCGACATACATATACTCAAAATTAAGCATTAAAGTATTCATGTATAACATATATGTAGATGATTAATTACTCCAACCGTGACGCGAATGTAAATAAAATTTGCATACATTTGTGTAAAACTGCAGTCTACCTATTGCATCGCGTTTTGCATTCTTGAGTGAAAGTGAACGTAACGAAATACGTTACGTTAAGTTTTTTGCTGCAACAGAAAAAGAGAATAAGCATTTAAGTTAATTTTATCATCATTTGTCAGTGACACCACGATTATAAGAATAATCGGACACTTATTAGTTATTCTTTTTCCGAGTGATTCAATAAGACAACGAAATTACATTGAAAGAAATAAACGATTTTGTGAAATTGCGAAATTACAGGTCATGGTGACGACTCGCGTTATTCTTTTTTCTTTCTTTTTCAATGTCATAACTTGCGCAAAATCGTCTATTGTACCCATCGCCATCTTCACAATAAAAGTGTATTATAATAAATAAATAGAGCATCACAACTTTTAATTTGCAAAGAATTGTTTGTTTGATAAAAGAAATAAAGTTTGTATCTACAAGAATAACAAAGATCGATATCGATTTTTGGGACTTTGCTGGGTTGCATTTAAGAACGTTACAAGATTTGATAGATTCTTTGCGATTTTCCGAGACATACTTTTGAGAACCTTGAGTAATACAGCGTTTTCTCTTCCTTAACACACGCTTCAAGACTCTTGCGAGTCCGTGGAAAGCAGGACGCACGCTCACAAGAGTCGATAATTACTCGTGGACCAATTTGTTTTGTTTGCCTTTGGAAGCGAAAAAGTTTTTTTTTTAACTTAACCGAAAGCTATATGATAATTACAAGAAAATTATTGCTCTGGTAATTAGAGATCGATTATATTTACACATACAGAGATGTGTACAACGTGATAGCTTGCAAACTGGTTTCTTGAATATTTCTTGTCATTTTACATCTCTGAGTTTTCATTAGCCTATTGTTGTTCTCTTCTGTATTCTGAATCGATGCGTTAATTATGTGTGTTTTTTTTATAGTTAGATAAAACAAAAATGATCACGTTGCATGCATCGTGATATGCAATATAATATACAAGGTGAATGGACAAAAATTATTACCTATTGGTCGTATCGGGAAATATTTGTATTAACACGTTCATAACGAGCTGTATTACCGGTAGTTCAAATGAAATGAGCAAATTACATCGCTGACATCAACGTATTAAATAGAAGATATACAAAGACTCAATTTGCATTCGTCCGATGTGTCTCCTCAAATCTAATATAATTCATGAAAAAACGTTTTTTGATACAACCAATAGGTAATGACTTATTCTTGATAATAGTTTTTATTGACTCACCCTATATACCCCATATATAGACATATAAACGCACGTGATATAATTCTGCACGAGCTAGCGAAGTGACAATACCACCGCGCGCTTACAATCGTGCAAATAAGATTAGGGTTATCATCGTTTATACATGACCCTACGTTCTCAATAGTAATAACAATAACATTATAAATATCTCGTGGAACTTCATCCATGATGCGACATCGAACAGAGCACGATTTACTCTTCTTCCGTTAAGGTCTCCTCCCACGCGCGCGTGCATTTATTAAGGCGTTGCGATGTAACGGTAAAATGAAAGCACTGGCCTTCGATAACGCGCTCGCTCGCACGTTCTCCTCTTATTTTCTTTGCACGTTTCTTTTTTTCCTTTTTTCTTTCCATTAATAATTTCTCGCTACTCTCCATAACGTGAATTAATAACCTTATTTCAGAAGGGCAAAGTTCAAGGAACGCGAAACGAAAACACGAAAAACAAAATCGTAGCAACAAGCGATGACGATGATAGAAAATTCCAAATCCGATGACCTTGCGTCTATCGATCTTCCTCGATCAAGATCGATTTATCTAATCTAATCGTCTATCTCACTGCTTGGTCTAAACCCGTTCGATTTTTATTTCACGGAAACTCTAAAATCTCGATCCATCGAAATATTTCCGATTAGTCTTGTAACTTTCTTGTTTCCTACGATAGTATTTGTTTAATTTTATATAAATTGTTCAATTTATATGTATACTTTAGTTAAAGATGACGTAATAAGTTTTAGGCAAGTTAGTGAAGCCTTTAATTTATAGAATTGATATAATTTATACTATGTATTTTTATAATTTTTTAAGAAGTTATTATTTTTTAGCACATTTTATCTTATTCCTTTTTTTCTTCTTTAGTCGGCGCAAACATTTATGACGGATCGGGGGAGCTTGCAAGGAATAACAACAGCAGCTCCGTAGCAGTACGACACAAGTCGAGTCTACGATGGAGGTTCTGATGCACGAGGCGTCGGATAAACGAGAGATTGACAGCAATGCGAATTCCTCCATTTACAATGGAGCCTTTAATAACAACACCACAATGGTGAGCGCGAAACAAAAACCGGTGAAGGAGGAAGAGGAGGACGAAGAAATCTCGAACATGTCTTACGGTTCGAAGGTCAGCGACAAGGACTGCATCGATATCATTTTCGAGGACATTTCATATACGGTGTCGTTGGGATTTGGAAAGGGTAATACTTCGTTTTGTCTATTGTAATTCTTTTATCGCTTCTCTTCAAAGTCTGAAGCCTTTTTACATTCTTCCAACTTACTACATTATTACATCTTTTCTTTTTCTTCCTGCATTCATTCTAAATATGCATAATTCATAAACTTGTAGTTTGATTTGTCGATATGGAAGTAAATACTGCAAGACTGCTATCTCATTTACGTAAAAGGTACGACTCCAAGAACGTTTAGCACGTCTATTACAAGCATATTTCTCTAATCAAACTTCTGGTAACGAAGTTACATGTGCTTTAATTGTAGATTTAGTCTATATTTTTTTTATAACACGTAGGTACATGATTGACCAATTTTTTATTGCGGTCGTGTCATAAGTTATTGCAGTAGGGCAGGTTCACCCGGTTCATAGTCATTAGACACATTTGCGAGAACGTATCAATCAACGATAATTTCTGCGATATAAGAATTACGTATTCTTCCAGCAAATCGATCGATTACGTAGCATTCTATAATGAATGATGGAAAAAAAACAGATGTTTCCTTGTTACCTTGATTCTTACAATACTCTGACAAAGTGTTCATAAAATGCTATACGTATGGTTTAACCCTCCTAGTATCTACGTTATAATTTTCTTATGTAACATATAGAAATGTTTTTGAAGATCTCAATTTTCGTCTGTAACACCCTCGGTTTCTGAGACATAAGTATCTTTATATAAAACTTCAACCCTTGCTCCTACCCTTTAGTGGTTGATGAATCAAGATAAAAAATATTCTATATGTTATTTCGGGTCATTAATATGTTACTTATACCAAGACCAAAATAGTATTTTTGGCTTCCGTTGATCTAAAGTAGTCCTCCAAAATGATTTTTTCCAAAATAACTTCAATGTACAATATTGACTTTTTTATAACTTTATTATATCGTATAGATTCATAGATGAAAAGCCAAAATGTCGCTTCGAACTGAAAAATGAGTTAATTTTTCAAGTCTTTACGTGTTCAATTTTGCAATTAGTATTATATGAACATAAATCATTACATTTTTCATACTTTTTCTAATACCGTAAATGGAGTATCTGTAAAGATCCGATTCGCGATGGATTAGCATAAATGCCATAAACTTCTATAAATAGCTATTCGTTATTTATGATCAATTATGAATAATTCAGGTGAGATGCGTGCAGTAAAATTATCCGTTAGTTTTTTTTCTTCATTCCTAATACTATGTGCGTGTATTTGTACGAAAAAGAAAAATGCTATGTCACGATGTGGAAAAATCCATTGATAGATTGCGTTGCTTCGTTCGTTCGTTCGTTCTATCGATTGTCACGCTTCGCAGAATTTTCTCCAGCTCTTACCGTTGAACCGTGATATTCTTCTTCGGCAGGTCGAAAGGAAATACTGCACGGAGTTAACGGGAGGCTTCCAGCGAAACAACTGATCGCTCTAATGGGACCCTCCGGTGCTGGAAAATCAACGTTACTCGACGTTCTATCTGGTTTTCGAGAAACCGGAGTCGATGGGACCATTTACGTCAACGGCCGAATGAGGCAGCTCAACTCCTTCCGCAAGTGAGACTTCGTGCCTTAGGGGTCGAATCAGATCGAAATACAGGTTGTGCCGTAATTGGTACAATCGATAAGTTCAATCAACGAGAAGGCAATTTCTCTTGCGGAAATATGTAAATCGGGAATGTGGAACAGTATTTTCTCAAATTTAGACTTTGCTCTCATTTTTTAATATAGATAGAACAGAAACTTTAACAAATTCTTTTTGGTACACCCTGTATATTAGCGATGGACAAATAATTTATATAATTGAATGAACCAATAGTTGTCTAATTATTAATTTAAATGCAAATTTATTCTATAGCTTCGATGTATTTCTGTAGATGTCATAGCCTTGTTGGTTCTATGCATTACTTATTACGGCAAATCCTGTATAACATTCCTTTCGTCTGAATCTTTCTTTAACTACTATTTCTGTTAACTTCGCAGATATTCGGCGTATATCACTCAAGATGATCGTCTCGAACCCTTGCTCTCTGTGATCGAAAGTATGAGAGTCGCTGCTGATCTTAAATTACCGACGAATACACCAAAGTATGAGAAGGAGACAATAGTGAGTGTCTACAACTTGTTTATATGCTCACACGTCTTAACTTTTGCTTGAAAGATAATTATACTGATATATATGTATAAATGCAAGTATAAAATGCAAGGAAGATGGATCGTTAGGAATGATTAATTTTAATTTTACTCTGTTGTCAACAATGTAACAAAAAGCACGTACAGTCAACTCTCTGTTATTGTATTGCAACACATCTTTCATCAGTTAAGAGATTAATCATGCTCTCATTCGATCATTGTTTGTCATTATACTAAAAGACACACTTAATCTGTAGATCGAGAACATCCTCACGACTTTAGGACTATACGAACATTTAAGTACGAGAGCAGGAAGACTGAGTGGCGGACAGAAGAAAAGATTGTCAATCGCTTTAGAATTGGTCAATAATCCCACCGTGATGTTTTTAGACGAGCCAACGACGTAAGTGCAAAAATACTTATTACAACCTATCAATCGTATGAATCGTATGAATACCGTAATTTTTTTTCAGAGGCTTGGACAGTTCATCGTGTATGCAAGTAGTAAATCTTTTAAAAATTCTTGCACGGCAAGGCAGAACGATCGTTTGTACGATCCATCAACCGAGCGCTTCCCTGTTCCAACTTTTCGATCAGGTAAAGCAAAAAAAGAGTTAGTTCAGTTTAATCGTATATTGAACTTTCTTTGTAACACAATTAAATTAATCACAGGTCTACGTACTGTCGCAAGGAAATTGTTTATACCAAGGTGCAACCCAGAAATTAATACCATATTTGGAAAGTATGAAATTGCCTTGTCCCATGTATCACAATCCAGCGGATTATGGTAAATAAATATTATTTAAATTAAATAGAAAGAATTTTGTAATAAACAAATTATTGGTTTTAATAGTGATCGAATTGGCTTGCGGCGAGTACGGCGAAGACAAGCTGGAAACATTGATAAGCGGTGCTGTGAATGGCCGAAATTTGCAGTGGTTCGATAATCCCAAAATACTGAAAGATGCGAAAGGCCTGAGAGGTAGGATCAACGACACTTGAGATCATCTATTCTTATGTAACACATTGCCAATAATAACCGTTTTATCCTTGGACTCTCGCAGCGATATATCCGTTAGAACAAAGCGAAAAAAACGGAAGGGGCTCCGGGCTTCAAGCTACTTCTTTGGCTCATCAGATAAAAATCTTATTGAGAAGAGGATTTATAATATGCCAGAGAGATCAGGTAACTATCTGGTCATCACCCTACACATACTGTGAATCTTCGAAACATCTTTTACACAACGTCGCTTCTGTATTGTAGACATTGACGCATCTGCGTATCGTGGTCAACGTTATGGTAGGATTAATGCTTGGATCGGTGTTCCTGAACGCGGGCGATGACGGCAGTAGAGTATTGGATAATTATAATCTCCTCTTTGCCATACTCATGCATCATATGATGACGACCATGATGCTCACTGTGGTAACATGTGTGTAATACGCTACAAATGTATTTTGTTTACGTGACCAGTTCGTTTAATAATTCAAGTTTCATTTTACAGTTCCCATGCAGATGGGCATCCTCGTTAAGGAGCATTTCAACAGATGGTACAGTCTAAAAGCTTTCTACACATCGACCACGATAGTAGATATACCTGTTTCCATATTGTGTTGCATACTCTTCTCCGTTATAATATACTTCATGTCGTCCCAGCCATTTGAAACATCGAGGTTTGCCATGTTCTTTACGATCAGTTTACTCATCGTTTTTATTGCCCAGGGAACTGGACTGATGATAGGTGCTGTCTTGAACGTTGTTGTAAGTATCTGCATTCAACGTAAATATCGTTTTTCTAACGACCTTTCATGGTTCGTTGTTAAAAGGGAAAGGTTGATTTCAGAACGGCACGTTCGTTGGACCAACATTATCGGTGCCTATCATGATGTTCGCTGGATTCGGAGTATCCTTGCGTGATTTACCGATTTATCTCAAATGGGGCAGCTACGTCAGCTATCTGAGATACGGATTAGAAGGGTAGGCAGGGATAATTTTAGGAAATTTCACGATTATTCGCGATTTATATGCGAGGGTATTATTTGTATGTTAATGTTATGCTAATAATGACTTTCCTGATCGTTAGATTCGTTGGTGCCATATACGGAGACCGAGGAACTATACCTTGCAAGGGCAAGGATGCCATGTACTGCCATTATAGTTTTCCTAGTAAATTCTTAGCGGACATCGCCATGAGCGGCGATCAATTTTGGAACGACGTCATTGTTTTGTCTATAATAGTTGTTATTACGCGTTGCGCTGCATTCTTGCTTCTGAAATGGAAAGTAGCATCTTTGAGATAAACCCTAGAAGGATGCATTTCTTTTTCGAAACTCCAATTTATCCAATATCACTTGATAAGCGAAAGTGTCGATGGTTGTTGTATAAGATATTTAAGAAAAAGATATTCGTATACGATTCATGTTCCTACGTTAAGACATTAAGTCCATAGTTGTTATTTAAAAACATAAGACATAATAACGTCGTTTCTAATTTTAATTTAAATACCTTACCGGTGTTAACGTGTCTCCTTATCCGTAATTTATCCCATTTATATTTCAAGCGTTCTGAGACAAAGTTCCACATGTACATTTTAATCGATTAAGTAAGACATTTATATGTGTAAAATATGTATATCATGTAGAATATTAATATATTTTTTTTACTTGTAATGTTGACAATTACTATACTTGGTGGTACCACGGTGCAGTAGTGATAAAAATTGGCTTAGTTATGTATATCAAATGAAAGGTATAAATAGATTGAGTGTTGCAAATATCGGTTAAGGTGGACCACGGTGCTAGCTTCTAATTGGCTAGGTGTATGCGTTTCTTCGAATCGGAAATACTTCAGTTGACTGTCGCGACCGAAAAATAACGTATGCCGTCACAGTGATCAATTTGTGAAATCCTACTGTTTCATGGATACACGTGCTTCGTAAAATGTATAGGTAGGGTGGAAATTGAATACGTTAAATATGGACTATTCGGAACAACATTTAATAAGTTATGGATTTCAAATTTTTAAAAATTTCTGGTACTATGGAAGCATTTTATTAATTCCGTTTATTATACAAAGCATTAAATCGAGACCAAAAAGCGAGAGCGTAAAACCGAGAACAACTAATACTACAAAAGTCCGAATTTAAATACCAATTGGTGCTTTAATTTCTGATTAAATTTACAGTGGCTTCTACGTATTATTTTTGTAATAATTCTTGCATGACAACTTTGCATAGTCGCGTCGTGATTACACGCTGATCATTTTGTAGCGTGCCTTTCTTACGCAAAACGATTGGCTAAGTCATTTTTTTCCTCATATTGTCTGGCAGGTTCAAACGATCCTATCCGATGTCAGGCGTTCGTTCTCACATTCTAAACATGAAATTAGAGTGGATCGGATTGAATTGCAGAATCTTTTCAAAACTCGAACGTTGCAGCATGTTTAACCTTTTTCTCTCTCTCTTTTCATGCACTACTTATCAACACATATTTATCAATGTTTTACCGTAAACGTGATGCATTTCTACGAGATTATGATAAATACTTTTCTGATTTCACGAGGTATCGTCCAATTTTATTGCTCAACCCGTGTACCCAAATACACGATCGAAGAATGCGGAAGCTATTGCGAAATTTCTTGTAAATTCTACGACGAAACAAGAGAAGCTGGCTTAGCATTTTTGATAAGGCAAGGTTCTAGAGGGAATGCCGGAATGAGAATAGGGAATGTGATTAACGATTATGAAAGATTTTGTTTCAACTCTTTATTACAGCAAGCAAGAATCGTTTGTAAAAATTATATTATGCATGTGTATCATAGAAAATAATGTATGATTAGTGTAGAAAAACGTCCATAGAAGCTGAATTATTTAATTGTATGATCTAGATATCTGAAGCTTTTACTGACAGCATCAATCGCGCTTGACTTCTTATGGCCGTTTGAAGCGAGGTAATTTTATGATAAACTAGCATTATCGATGAACCTAAGCTATTACGCGTAACGTCGATCATCTAAGCATCCTCGAACAAGCCACCTTGCATCGACTTCAAATGATTACTATGGATGTATACGAAGTTGCCTTTCTCGAGGGTCAAGCCGTAAAGTGCACCATTCTTCAGATGCTCGAAGGGATTCGCAGAGATGTCCAAGATGTGTAGACTGGCAAGATTCTTGCAAGAGCCTTTTGGAATATTCGTAATTTTGTTACCAGAAACCGAAAGGTGTTTAATACTCGGTAAGCCTTCGTAACTATCTCCATCGATAGATGTTAGCGTGTTATTGTTCAGATATAAGTCACGAAGAGTCGGGAGTTGGAAAGCGCCTGGAGCGATGCTAGATATTTGATTTTCATTGAGGGACAATGAGAACTTTGGTGTGTCGACGAAACTACCCTTTTCCAGACTCTTTATTTGATTCTTGTCGAGGTACAAGAACTCGAGGGTTTTCGGCAAATTAGCGAAGGCTCCCGAAGAAATATCAGAAATTTTGTTGGAGACGAGATTAAGTTCTTCCAGCTTCGTTAAATCGGCAAACGTATTCCTGTCAAGTTCGGTGATGAGATTTTCATACATATAAAGCGTTGTCAACATTTTTAGATCGGAGAACGCTCTTGGTTCGATCTCCGTAATACGGTTGCGCGTTAGGATTAACACTGGAAGATTCTCTAAACCTTCGAAGGCGTTGTTTTGTAATTTAGCGATCTTGTTGTGGCCCATGTTGAGATAAAATAAACGTTTCAGAGTCGAGAAAACTCCACGAGTGACGTACATGATTTGGTTCGAAGTCAGGATCAGCTGAGTTAGAGTCGTTGGTAGAGTCCTGGCGAAGTCGAGATTTTCCAGATGATTGTCCGCGAGGTAAAGACCTTCCAGGTTAGTTCTGTTGAAGGCATTCTCCTCGATAGATTCGATCGCGTTAGCTTTGAAGTTGAGTCGCTTGAGATATGGATTGTCGATCACGTCGTTCCATACATTTTTTATGCTGTTACCACCAAAGTCAACATACTCCACGCTCTGAGGCAAGTCGTTGAGCACCTCTTTCGTAATCTCGTGAATCTCATTGTTGGATAAGTCGATGGAGGTGACCGGAATCGAACGCAGCTGGTACCAACTGTCCTGGAAGGACTTAATACCCAAACCACGAAGTGAAAGTTGTCCTTTGTTTCGATCAAACGATACCTCCACGCATCCTTGTGGCAAAGTTCCCGTCTGGTCGAGTTTATCAACTGTCGTGACTATGTCATCGGTCATGCAGAGTTTCACTCGGGGATTTTCCGTGAGCTGGCCACCGATATCTCGCTGGAATCTGCGGAAAACCTCTCTTTCCTGTTCCATTTCTATCTCTCGGACTTTCCTCTCGCTTACTTCCGTCCAATTCTGTGTTGGCTTTATCACTGACGCATCTTCCCTCTGGCCTTCATCTTTCAAAAACAAATTCGCGAAAACGTCCGTGTTGATACTCCAAAAGATGTTACCCTCGGTCAAGATCTCGGTAGATTTGGTCAAACCGAATAAATGTCCTCGACGAAGATGACCGATAGGATTGTTAGAGATATCCAAGAGTTGTAGTTTCTCCAATCCCACGAAGAGATTCTCAACGTTGTCGATCTCGTTCCTTGCCAGAGATAGCTCCACCAGGTTGGTCAGGTTCGAAAAGACAAAGTGTGGTATGTTTTTCAAAGAATTTCCAGACAGGTTCAACGATTTCACGTTCCAGACGAAGTCGAATGCGTTTCTGTCAATAGCATTGAGTTCGAGATTGGAAAGATCAAGAGTATCGCTAGGTTCGATGAATTTCACGTAGTTTAATTTTCCATTCTCGATGCCAAGATCATATTTTTTGTCAGTGTTTTGTAGCGGTGCACCCGCTACGAGTGGTAGCAGGAAAATTAGGAAACGCATCTGAAAAGAATTAATACGATCAGATATTTAACAGGCTAGAAGAAATTGAATTTTCAAAGAACTAATACAAAAATTCTCAATAGGTTAACCAGATCACTAATTCACATTTTAGCATATGCACATTCTACGTCATCAAAAGCAATAAATCATTTGAACTTATCAATCCTGTTTACTAAACAAACATCAATCTAATACATTCTTAGTTGATAATGCCTCGAAGCAGTTTTCCATCTCTAAGACATTAATTATTACAGCACGTATACATCAAAGTTTTCTCTCCATTTATCACATCATATTCTCGAACGTTAAACAGACCTATCTTCTTGATCTTCTAATTGAGACTATCCAAGAGCTGCATAATTTTTCTTAAAGATGATCTTATAATTGCATTACGTCCGGTTACCCAAAGCGGAAACGAAAGAAGTAATAAGACGTCTCTGTTACAGAACTTACCGTTTTTCCAGTTCCCAGGAAGACAATGCCAAGGTACGGTGCAGCGTATGGAGGAAGAAGACTGCAGGTCTCCGATGTGCTCGAAGAAGAGGGCGGTTAGAGACTGGCAGGCTGTTCGTTCGTTCTATTCTTGGCTCAGGATGAGTAACACGACGGAAGAATGGTTGCTCCGATAGGGACAAGGTAATCGGCAGATGCGAGAACAGGTCTTGCGCGCTTTTATATATACGCCCATAGACTATTACGCGAATACGAGAGGATCCGTAAATATACGGAGGAAAGAACGTTGTGTGTGGCAATGTGGTCTCGTGGAATGTGTCCGATACACGTCTGGTGGGGGTTTATTCGGAAGGCGAAGAAGGAAAAAGAGTAGGATAATGAGGAAGGGGACAAAAGATTTCTCGAAAGAAGGAAGGACGGTAAAGAGAGATGAGAATCGTTGAGGAAAAGAAAAAACATGACGGCTCGTGTCCTTGTAGAATTCGTGGGAGACCAGTCACCTTCTCCTCCAACTTTGTCTTTTTGTTTTCTTTTTATTCCTCATTGAGCGTGCAATGATCCTTTGTAAATCGATTCTCGTCGCGTAGGTACCTTGTGACTGGTCAAACGGTGGTAAGGTGCAAAGATCGTTTCCTTTTTCATCTCCACCACCTTCCTCATCTTCTCTTGTTATTCTAGCAAGCATCAACAAACGCGTACGTTTCCTGCACCAAATCTAGCACAAAACAAACCTCGTGCTACTACTCGATCGATCTTACATAATTTGCTACGTGACTAATGAATCATTCCTGGGTTAAACACACACGAGCTCGTACATGTAGCATAAGGGAAACGCTAGTGTATAAGTTAGCAATTCCATAAGCACGATGACGAGTGCCCGAGAACGTGTCTGGAAATGTTAATGACTGTGTAAATATGCTGCCAAAATAATTGGCTGATAAAAAGGCATCTCATAATTTTGGCTTCCGTGTAATTTTGACCGCAACGTGAGTGGCCGGCATTAGGAACCTGTTTCGAAGTTGGAGTAGTAAATGGAAGGCAATATTTATATATGATTTGCCGAGTACACGTTAAAGCTTTGAAATCTCTTCCTGTTACTTCTGCACGATATCATTCGAACGGTACAATTCTTTTTTTTTTCGAAGTTCGATCACGAGTTCGTGAAAGTCGAGGGGAATCTCGATTCGATTCGTTTTTACCTGCATCGGGAAGAATTCACTTTCGAGAAAGAAAAAGAGAGACAGAGAGAAGCAACGTTCGTGCGGTTAATTCGTAAGTTTCGTGACCCTCGAATCCGAGCCCTTTCTTTCTCGAGTAATCCTTCTCTCCGGAGGTCGTCGTACCTGTGGAAACGATAGAAAAAAAGGACATCGTACCGAGAACCTCTGGAATCTCTTGGATGTCGTGCTTATTAGGTTCGAGCAATACGGCGCAGCTCCGGGGTCAAAGGTAGACTTCTCACGAGTGCAATTCGAGAGAGGAACGAACGAACGACCCGTTCGATGTACTTTCGAGCCTTACTCCTTCAGTCTTATTGCAATTAAACCGGTATTACCTGTATTGTGCGATAACGTTTCTAGTATTGTCTCACGCTGTAATTCAGTTGATAATTAAGTCATCTTGGTTGCGATTTACACTTCTGGTATTTATATGAACGTTTCATCGAAATAAAAACGGAGATATCTGTCTCGTTCTCGGGCGTGTAAAGTATTAAGGAAAAGGATCCAGACGTTTAAAGACTTGTAACAGTGGTGAGTAACTTTTGAAAATCTTATATCCTGCATGATTTGTATTTATGAGGTGAAATTTATCATTTTTTCTTTATTTAATTTACTTTTTATTAGTAATAATTTGAATTATTCTTTATATATATTTTCTTTATAATAAACAAGCTTCTTAATATTGGAAGTTACGAAGGAGCGTTACTTGACACTAACAGGTGAATGGTAGAATCGGAGGAATTATTGTCATGCACGAATACTTTTCAAGTGCTCACTTAATGGGTGTTTCATATTGATAATACCTTCTGCTAACATTTTCACACTTCACCTAAATGGGGTACCTACATCGTAACACTGGTTTATAGTATTCAGCATATCATTTATTTCCATTAATATATTACGACCCATCAATTGAGAAGCAGTTGCATATCATTGAATTACTCCCTCCAAAATCTAATTATCGATTTTAAGTATCTAATGTTAAATTACTAGCTAATAATTAATAATAATAACAACACATCGTATATATTTAAAAACGGTTTAATGTGTAGAAACTAATAGTGCAATAATATTTAAATCTTATGGATGTATTAAAAGTTTTTTATCGACAGATCCATATTAATCATCTCAAGAAATAATTATTTTTCTTAAAAGCAGAAATTCAAGCAAAAATATTTTTCCCCGAAGCAATTGTACCGATCGAGCGATGGGAATCTTCATTTTCAGTTGACGTTAACGAACTGCGGAGAAGCGAGAAGACAATTTAATGCCACGGTCGTTCGAAGACAGCTTCTCTCGCCGTCAAAGCGACTCGTGATCCATCGTTCTCCTTTTTGCTCAAGAAACCCTTTCACGAAAGCTTACCTTCCCTTTCTCTCTAATGGTGGTGAGACGAGCGGAAACGGGTAGCACGGTGAATGTAGAGTAGATCGTCGAGTAAAATAGCGTTACGTGTACCCAACTATCGATGATTTCTCGGAAAGCCATTTGACCAGGTTCGATTCACTTTGACTCACGAAAAAGAATGTACCCTCTTCGAACCTACCTTATTCGATTTATACGAGCAATCTCAACTCTGTTAAATCACTGGAATGTGAATGAGTGGATAAAGGTAGCATTTTTTCACTCTTTTTTCTTTTCTTTATAATTTCTTACCGTCATCTAATCGTAGGTAAATATTCCACTTACGAGAAAAAAAAAAAGAATCGAGCGAAGTAACAGTTTTGAAAAATCTCCTTCTCTCTCATAGATACTGAAACGTTTTAGACCTGCCAATAACGGTGAATATCTTGTCTAGAAGGTGCTATGCAATAACGGTAAATCCCAAAAAAGTAGAAAAAAATAGTCGTGATGTATTCGTGAGTGTGGGTGATTACGATCTCTTTCTTGTGTTTTTTTTGTTATATTTTCTTTTTATTCAACGTTATTTCATCCTTTATCCCGTATATGACTTCGATTACAAACGATTGCGATCTCTTGTGTCGGTATTTTTGTAATATTCCTTTTATTTTTTTCTATGTCCGGTTCATGGTTCTTCGATTACAGGTGCGGACGATTTAATACTCAAATCGGATCACTGGAAGGGGGTTACGGAAAGTCGGTATGCGGAGAACGGCGGCATCGCACGAAGCGCCTTCCTGATCGCAGAGCGGAGACGAAACTCGATGAAAACGTCAGTCGCGTGCCGACCGGCAAACCAGTCGGGTGTATCTGCCTTTTGCTCGCGAGGTTCAACGGGACATCCCTCTCTCTTTTTTCATCAGTCGTAATAATAAATAATTAGAAAGATGTTTCTTGTGGCTCATTGATTCGGTATCGACAAAAAGAGAGAGTAGAAAAGAAAGTGTCCTTTAAACATTAACAGTGCTTTTAACGATCAATCGATCTATGCGTCAAGAACACACGAAAGATGCATGAACTCGTGCTAAATTCGTGAAAAGGGAACACACTTGATACATCTAACGTTAAATAATTAAAATACGAGTGAAGTGTAATTTATTGATGAAGGACCATCCTAGCTAGTCGATGTACTCGAGCATCGGTCGCGAGTAATCGAAGCATGATCGGTGGCAATTCATCGAACGTCGTCGTGAAGCTAACAAATCGCGTTGGATCGGCTGGAATTTGACGTTTCGAGATACGACAGGGAACAAGATCGTTGGTTTTTTTTTATTTTCATTGAAATTGGACCGAAGAAGATGTTGAAGAACAGTATGTGGAGACAAAGGCGAGTAGTCGTTCCTAAGAGGTAAGTAAATCAATTTTAGTCGATAAAAGAGAGAAATTCCATTTATTAAAGAGGAGACAAAGAAAAAAAAAAAGAAGGATTTAATGAAGACGTTCGCACGAAAGTTTCTTTGTTTATAATTAGCTTTCACGTTAACTCGCCTATCCCTAGTCGATTGGTAAAACTCGTAGAGTAATCTATACGTACGATTTTACACTTCCGTGTCCATGTGTATGTAAATTTGTATATCTACTATGTTGATGGTATACACAGAATAGATAAGCGAAGCTTAACATCGTGCGAAGCCTTAGAAAGCTCAACTTTCTATGTAAAGTCGAGATTCTTCGGAAGAAAAGGACCCCCACGTTAAGAGCGAAAGTCGATAAGACAAATCGATGATGAATGCCTACCAGCGATTAGAGTAATTCGTGGTGCGTGAGCGACATCGCGTGTAACAAGGTTACCATTAGCGAATCTCTGCTTTTCTCGCATGCCTGAGTTTTGATATAGAACATAGACGTACTTGCGAACACGCGCAACCTGCTCGTTATCGATTAGAAGCGTACTCGAAGAATTGAATTTATTTAATAAGAACAGATAACAATACATTCGTTATGCATTTTGATGAAATCTACAAAATGAATCTCACTTTATTTTATAAGTTAATAAACTAAAAAAGATTAAATCATGCTATCACGATCGTTTACCAACAAACGCATGAATAGTTTTAACGTTCAAGTATCGCAAAAATTTGTTATTTTGTCTATCTTTTTATTTTATTAATTCAACATTTATTTAATGATTCCAATTAAATGAATACAAGATCACGTTTGAAATAATTGTAGTTTGTTATAAAACGCAAGTGAAATTCGAATACACGTCGCGTAATGTCAAGCCGTTGTTTTTTTTTTCGCAATTGCGAGTGCACGTGACAAGCGTGTCGGGGGACCGTGCATTTCGAGTCCTCGTCTTCCTTCTCATGTTGTTCGATCGCGAAACCTAGATAAGCTCCGGATCGGCCGCTATTCCAGAAGTAGTTACCCAGTGAGAATAAAAGGAGCGGCAACGAGCAAGATCAACGAGACGCATCAAGTAACAACACTATCATCTACCATCTACTTTTCTCCTACATATTTTCCATCCAATGGCTTTAAAATAAGATGAGAATTTTTCTTTTCCACTCGCTTATTTCCCGATCCAACTAAGATTTAATAAGGAATTGGAGTATCTGACGTTCTAATGTCACCTAGAAATGAGAGAAAGGTAGGAGAAAAATAGAGAAAGAGAGGCACGTGCTTCTTACAAAGACACCGCAATTTATGCGCGTGAGAACAGCCGGTCGTGTACGTGCTTGAAATAGAGATCGAGCTCGGCCTCTAGACGGCTATCGAACGGTATCGATGCTCTCTTGTGCAAGAGAGAACTTGAAAAACGACGATATAGAGTTTCGATACCAAATCGATTCCACCTCGAGAAGGTAATAATAATAATGATAATAATGGTACCAACGGCTGAACGTATCGAATATTATCTCTTTAATTCTCTAATGCAAGAAAATATATTTGCAGCATCGTATTTCGAGGATATAACAACCTCGACAATAATTTAAATAATCGATTCGTACACGCAAAGATGTATCGCGTTCAAAAACCTAATACCGTTTGATAACGATCGCACGCTCGAGAGGTTACGCGATCGTAATTTTACTGGACAGGATGGAAATCAGTTTTTCCGCGGTCTCATCAGTTGTCTCTCGAAACGAGCCTTCCACATGGTATACGTGTGTGTTGTATATGTGGTCTATGTACCTACCTCACGTAGGTATATCTCTCTTTTATGTTCGCCGTTACGGTATAGGTACGCGTGCCTCCTAGCTTACGGTTCCTTTCTCCCTGTGTCGTTGACACTACTCCGATACCGTTCGTTTCTCGATTTCTTTTCCGGAGAATCTTTTTATACGTAACTTCTTCTTTCACATTATCGTTCGTCCCGCCTACGAGAGACTCCACTTTTCTCTTCTCTTTCGTTCGTTCGTTATTTTGATACTCTCGTTAACGCGAATTTTCGATCGTAGTGGAACGAATCCTATTTACTTAGCTTGTTTATTTGCTTTTTTTTTATTATCATCAATTTTTTTAAGCGAACGATCCATTGTACAAATCGAGAGCATCACGCATGTACAAGGTTAAAGACGACTTACTCTCGATCCGCTTAGCGAAGCATCGCGCGAAAAATTTCTAACGATCTATTACGGAATAATTTGTAACGCCCGAAGCGTGTGCATGGGAACGGTATATTTTGTTTCGGTCTCTCTCTCTCTCTCTCTTTTCATTCAATGGAATACGAGGCTGATTCTTCTCTCTTTTTTTTGTACCGTACGATTTTATATCTCCAACGAGGGACATCGCGCGACGAGACGAGTGCCCGCTTCCATTTCAACGTTTAAATGAAAATTCTCTCCTTTTAAAGTCGTCCAAAGAGAAAGATAATACCAACTCTCGTGGGGATCGTCCTGCCTTTTTAATGCCGTCGGAAAACGAGCGAGTGAAAGATTTGCTTGCGTTTCATTTACGAGCCGACGACGGTGTTAAAAGGTTTTTAACAACTTCCATCAGGAGAACGGTAAGAGGAGAGCAGCAAAAGGATTGAATTACGCGTGCGAGTGTTGCGTGTCATAAGCGAATGACAAATCCCTTTTATGTCTGAGTATACGGTGTGCGAGTCACTCGTTGTCATTTTTTAGAATTTCTTATTTATTGATCGTTTAGTAAGGCAGTTTAATATTATTAAACACTATTTGTACCAGATTTCTTATCAGGATCGATAAAGGAAATTCTAAATATCGATAAGCGTTGCCTCTTGCTGCATACGCAATGCAGCAGAAATATAGTAAGGTCAGTTTCTTGATTAAATTCTTAGTGATTTGGATAAACGATAAATTATTTTAATTCATTTTTACAACCAAGATGTAACTCATCTATGGATCATTTTTTAATTTTATTATTGCACTGAGTTGTGTGCAGTAAAATATTCTCATTGTGTAATGTCAACTAAATCCCCAGAGATGATCAAGATATCGATACGTAAACTCATAGGTATGTGCAGCGAGTGTAGAAAATTAACGCACTCTTTAAAAATTGTATAACTTTTAGAAATCTTTGAAGGCATGTAGTTCAAGGTCGGTTAATTGTTAGGAACTTCTATAGGTGACACACTAATTAAACGAAAATTATAAAATGCATACAGTGGTCGATTACAGAGCCGCTGTACAAAAATTGGATTTTATTACTTTAAAAAACAGAATGCGAATGGTTTCTCAATATATTTTTTCTTAAGTTAGTTGATCAGATATCATGAAACATACATGTTAATTTGTTTAGATAGAGAACAACAGAAAATTAATTAATTAATAGCCACTTTTTGCCGCAAAAATTGCCTCAATTCTTTTATGTATATTTCTGATGCACTTTATATCTACGTTCTTTGATTGCATCGCTTCTATGCTGCACTTCGAACAAGTGTTCTATTAGTTACCTATTGTTGGTGGCCAGATCCCTGGAAATCTCCCAATTGTAGTAGTTCTCGTGAGTTCTTAATGCTCTAAAAGTCTGGACAGTTTCCAAGTCTGTCTAAAGCCGATAATCCAATACTGGAGTACCGGTATTATCCATGAAGAATATAATAAAACCCTACGTCATTCCTTTCTCCTCAAAATAAACAACCCTACAAATATATATTCCATATTTTCATATGGTGCATTTCATATTTCTTATCGCACCGATAAGCATTGCTATTCTCGGTTATTCTAATTTTCTCATAATTCACAATTTCAAAGTACTTAAAGTAAGAGTACATTCTAAAATCACTATACGTATCTCTACCTTCGTAATAATTCGTGAGTCTTATACAGGAAGAATTGATGCGCTTTAATTAGTACGGCCAACATCCTCTCGAAGACTCGTTTCCGGATTAAATTCCCCGGAAGGAAATATTTACGAAGCTCGAAATGGAGCGTAATGCTTACGAGCTCGGAAAAAAGAAAGAAAGAGAAAGAGACAGAGAGAGAGAGAAGGGTTCTCTCTTTTAACTACCGCACGAGCTCGAATGCTCGATATCGAATCGCTCGAGTATAACTGACAACTTCGATGATGAAGATCCGAGTTTCTAGTTGCCGTGCTCACACAGGAACTTCGCGAGATTTTCCTTTTTCCGAGCAAAGTAAGAGCTATCCACGTGTTTTTTTTTTTCATTCTGGGAGAACGCTCGAATCGCACGCAGCAACAGCAATTTCGCGGCTCGCGTTCTAGCGCGCGCACATCATCTTAGAAAGCACGATGTCAAAAGTGATTATCCCAGAACGTTTCGCGTTCGACTTCGCGCCGCGACTTCGTAATTATTATTCTCGCGTTCGTGCCTTCCTACTACGATAATGAACCTTCGTAATCGAGCGATGTTGCGAAAATGAGCGACATATACGCGTTATATGTTACGTTATAATAAAGCCCGATAATGAAGTGCAAGATTGAAGCGATGGAATACGGTAATATACAGGCAACGGTAAGAAATAGAACATGTCTTACGTATAAAAGAGTTCATTTTCAGTGGGCAATAAATCATATTGAATTTAGAACGAAATAGTGAGTAAATTTTATTTTCGAATTATTTTCGAATTATTTTCAATGTTTCATTACAAATACCTACAATATGTATTAATTTATCATTTTGCCCGTTTGTTATATTTTTTATAAAATATTTTGTATATTAAATTTACATAAAACTTGATAGATTCGACGTGGGAAATTTTATGTATGTTGAAAAATGTAATTTTTCTATTAAATCGACTCACAGTATTTTATATTGTAAAACTATCTTAAATCTTTATACAGTGACTAGAGTTGTCTTTTAAACTAATCTTAAACGAGACAAACCTACGAAAAAATAGAGAAACCATTTCGAATAAGAAAAGTCGTTTCCGGCCTAATCACGCGACCAGTCTCATCATACTCCTTACATTTTCAAGTTTAATTGGTAAATTCAGAATGATCGGTCGATGTCGGTCCCACTTAAAGTACTTTTTCAACGAAGTATTTCATCTCGAGACAACAGGGTCGTTAGATTTATTAGACGTTAGATTTCTTTGAAAGGAACCGTGCGCTCTTGAAAGTCGCAATAACTTTGATGACACCGTGCTCATCACAAAGATGAGATCTCTTTCTACCTCTCTCTTTTTCTCATTTTTCGCGGTCGATAGATACGTTCGAGCGACGAAGGTAAGATCGAAATGACACGGTCTTACAAAGAAGTACAATAGACCGTAATATTTCTCGCTAGAAACAACTCGAAAGCCGTCTTACCGCTCCGTTTCTCGGTGATATTTCACAGAAGACGAAGAATGCCGTTCGACTGTACTAAAATGCCATGTGCGTGTACACATACATATATACAGATGGGTGCATCAGTATAAAACGTGACCAAAAACAGCTTAGCATTCGTTTTACTCTCTTTCACGCTTTACATCTTTCGAATGGACGGATATATAGATTCGAAATAAAAATATGTTAGATAACCAATCGTGAGTCTGGTTTTAATTAAATAAGTTGATCTTAAAGCTGCAGGTATAATAATTTTAATAACACGGTAGGTACGGTAGCATTAGGAAGATTACAAGTATTAATTAGAATAGAAAACTTATACATTAAAATGAAATTATCTTTCGAAACAATTTCGTTCGTCAAACTCTCGCCGCAAATTTCAAACTTTGACGAAAACTTTCGCATAATACTTTCCCGAAAAAGTATTTTTAAATAAAATTTGTAATTAAAATTTATGAACCGTGCTACCTTTCTTGTTACAACGATGTCTCGCTTGTCGGAAGCTCGCTTATTTAGGAAGAGTTCGCGTGAATCCGAGTTGTTATTTATCTCAGTGTGTGTATGTGTAATACACGATGCGGAATAAAGTCATATTTCATGCACGAAGAAGTACATTTTGCATCTGATTTATCGCAAGAACGAAGTAAAAGAAAAGTATCTCATTTCTTATACCTCCTTAGGTTTCTCATACTTATGTGCGTATGTATATTCGGAATCGATAATGACTCCTGGAGAGGATGTTGTTTTAATTTCATTTTAATTATGTTAAATTACCTTGTATCTTCTTATAAGATTCATCGGTTCTTCGTTTAAAAAAAGTGCTCGAGCTGTACGGTGATACTTTAATGTATTTTATAAACGAGCATGATTGATACAATAATTACATAGGTACCTACTAGAAACATATGGTACTCGTTCTACTTGTTCATTATCATTCGGTATAATCATTATACCTAGATAAATTAAATTGTATTTATTATCATCAATGCAGATGCTGCATAATTGATTGAAAGTCTCTCTAAACTTGATTAAATTTCATAATATGTATACGTTGTCTAGTCGTGCAATGCGTGCAATTGGAAAAAGTAATTACAATAAAATTGTAATTTGTCTTTGTTTGCCCTGATTACAGAACGATCGAGCTCATTGCGCTGGTGGCGATCTCATGCACATTTTTTCTCTTTTTGCACACGAGAGAACTTCACTCGCGTCTTCGAAAAATGGAAGTTCGCCTGCAGCCGGGCGAGGACGAGATCCTTTCTGCGAGGCAACTTTCTTCGGGTAAGTTTTTTTTTTTATCTTTTCCCATTTGCCTTTTTTTCTTAATTCATCAAAAACAACTTTCTTCGTTCCTCATCTCTCTCTCTTTTCTTTCAAAATCCAGTCCACTGATCCATTTCAATACATGCGAATAAAATACAGAACAACAAAATTATTTTACACAATTTTATCATACACTCAAAAAAAGTAAAGCATTCACGAGTATAGATACCGGCAAACGACAAGCAAGCGATCCGGATTGTGTAATGACACTTGCGAAGAGTGTGCACCGGCACGATGTCTCCAGTCTATGAATATTCTCCGTCGTAGTGGTAAGGGAGTCTCGACTTCCCGCTTGGGGAAGGTCAAGGTGTGAGAGTGAACGTACGAAGGACTCTAGAAGTTCAAGAGACGGCTTGCGCGCGCGGCGCGCGTTGTGCCTTAAGGCTCGCTTCACATCGGTTTCGACGTTAAGCTGTTTTCTCCTCGGCTCGATACTTTCCCCTTCCCTTTTTCTTTTACCAATGAAATTCAAAATGATGTTACAACTTTTTTATTAACAACAAATCAATCTTGATTTACTTCTGTCAATTCGTTGAGAATTTTCTCGCTACAAGTTACATAAATTCTTCGTTAACTTTGCGAAAAAGCATAGATGCCGATCATGATTGATGGTCGAACGCTCGAACATCCGTTATCCTCTTTCTCCTCGAGCGTGAATATATTCCAGATCAGGAAAATCGAGTTCGCCGTTAGTAGTAAGATAATTCGATGCATTTCGTCTGGCACGCGCAATCCTCGCTCGGGAGTGGGTACTTGGCGGGTTATTTTTTACAGGAATAGCTCGATGTCGTCAAACCAGTTTAGCTAACGCTTTCCGCGACTCCCTCGTCGTGGGAAGAGTCTATCGTTGAATTTATTAAACGATTATGCCAGCATTTTATTAGCATAACGTATATACGTGAGATATTATGCGTGGTAATGCGGATGGGAGAAAGGAAAATGCTACAATAAACGCGATCGAGATCAATAGGACGTTTACCCAGCCGTACAAACCTGTCGTATATATACATATATAGGTATACAAATATATATGCATGTTTATGTGGATATATATACATTCATAAATGTATATATTGGTGTGGTCATGGTGAAAGTAACGAACTCGTGAATTAAAAGAAGAAAACGCACGTGCACCACGCCTACGAAACACCCTTATGTGTATGTGCCTACGTATCCTACCTATATAGGTGTATATGCCCGTTTGTTGTCTCTTTCTAAAAGGAAAGGCTTTCACAGGAAGCGTTTCACGATCGATAAACGCATCTTTCGATCCTTCCGCGCACGGTTTAAGCGATATTCGATCAGAAAGTGGGTATTCATCAAAAGCGTCACGTTCTCTTTACGATACGGCTTTGAAACTCTTCCTTGAGAACGCTTCCTCGCCTTGGATAATATGCTAATCTCACCTGGATATTTCGGGATCGATGCGATTAATACTCTAGTAGCGAATGCAAATCACTATTCTCCGTTCTCTCGACGTACAAGCCTGTTACAGTTAGAGCAAACGTTTGGCCTCTAATTATGACCGCGACTACCGATCGCTCGCTGCTTTAATTAGCAATTACGTTTTGTTACGTGCGCCTCGGTCGCGATTTAGCTTACTTAACGTTTACTGACCTAGTATCGAGTCACAATTGTGCTGGTGTTTGTGTAACTGTTTTTACAATGAGTTCATTGCTTTTTGAGATGACGAATTTAGCAGATAGTTTTAGTACCAAAGTATTTAATTAATGTTCCACTTTTTATATTTTACTAATTTTCCTCTACATTTTTTGGAGTTAATCAATTCGATAAATAAGCAGCTCAATTAATGGTATAATCGATCTAAAATAGAAATGAATTTTCTATTTCTCTAAAATTGTTTTTTCAAAGTCTAGGTAGTATACAATCTTATAAAATTTTCACCAATTTTTTGTTCTCATAGACTCTCAATACATATAATTATTCTGTTAAATTAACAGAAAATAGTGTGCATTAGAAAGTGCATATATGCGTAGGCACGTTTCCGCGAAATCGTTGCCTGAAATTTCTATAGAAATATTCGCACGGTAGATCGAATTTCATGTCAAGTCGTGGTGAATGGTTAATGACAGAACATTTTAACGAAAATTCTGTCGCCTGTTAAGCCCGAACTGGAGCAACCGATACGCAAAGATTTAACCCACTTATCAGAGAAATTGTCGACACGTGGCGGACCTGCATACACGTACGTACATTTGTGCCATATAATAAACATGTGAGATAGATTATTCTCGCGATGGTACCCAATCCAGAGTACAAATTATACCTTAACCGTTGATCGAGCCCACGAACGTAGTCGCGTGCTTTCGTACGGATCAAAATCAGAATCGAAGGATGCGTCGGACAATTATGCCTGCTAGAATACGAGAACAGAATATCCGGTTTTTGATTGGGGTCGGCGGTCACTTTGATTCAGAGAGAATTGCAAATTTCGTCCTATATCCAAAACACCGAACGTGACCCGCTGCCATGGTACTAAAAAAAACGTTCGAATAATAAGTGATGTAAGCAACGCTTAACACACGAACAGATAACGTTTGAAGAATCCGAGATTTATGGCTAGATACGGATATTCGAAACATGATTTTACCGTTGGACGACCTCGGTATACATTGGTACGCGTATGAAGTTATTTTGTTATCCGAATTTTTGGTATGCATAATTTTTTTTGTAGGTAGAGACTCCTCTCTTTGGTTTGTCTTGATGATTTACATTTATTTACAAGATCAAGACTTAACAGTTTCTGACATCTTTTTATAGGGATATTCAAAAGAAAGGGAATACGTGAACAAACTACGAGTTGAAGAACAATATTTGCCAAAAAAATCGAAAATATAGCGGTTGCAATGTTTAGAAAAGTTATAAAAAGTACCAAATTGTGTAAAAAAATACAAAGTGAAATGTCTTAATCAACAATATTAAAAAAAAAAACTCATTTCGCTCAGAATTGTAAGCAAACCAAGAAGAGGAATTACTTCTACTCCACCCTGTATAAAGTCCATGACACGTAACACACATCCTGCTGTTCGTATATATCAGCGCGGACATCAACGCTTAACCTCACGATCGAACTTTTTCCTCAAGAACGTAACTTCGCGTATTCGTGAATCCGTTTCCCACAACGGTCGCTGGAGCTTTCTTTTCTGCCCGTAATTGATCGTAAAGAGTTGTAAAATGTAGGTCGCGGTGACGGTGCACGAAAGGCGACTCTTCCGAGAAGAAAGAGGATCGATATTTCGCAAAAGTATCGATTTCTGGGTTCGAACATACGCAAAAGGTCCTTGAATAGCCGTTGCAAAATATTTCCCCTTCGTTTATTTTTTTCATAATAAAAAAAAAAAGAAAAATACCAAGAAAGAATCCCGTTGACGACCGACAGGCGGAAGTAATAAAATCGGGAAACAAAAATCGAAGACAAAGGATCGTTAAGCCAATTATAATAGTATACGTTAGTTCGTTCGACGCGTAGCCGCGCGAACGGCATAAATTGCGGAAAGGGAATTAATAAGCAACGACGTGGTGCGATGCTTTACAAAAGGATCTCCATGAGCGACTAGAAATGAACGAAAGAAAATTAGAATGTGCGTACGATCACGCTTCTATATTCACGCGTGACGGTAAAGCACGGCTCGACGATCGATTATAAATCCCCATTTTTCTTTCACATATAATTTACGAGTCGCTTCGCGGTAAATTCGAAAGGCGGAAATTGACCGAGAGATCCGGAACGGATCACGAGATTCCCTTCTTTTTCAGTAAAAGCTACGTTTTTTTTTTTTTTTAATTTACATACATGTACACGTAACATAACACGATGACGTATTCCTTTCGCGAGAAGAGATCATACCCGCACGCATGCATGCACGCGAGACAGCAAGAGCGAGGATCATTTTTACGGATACGTCGCTTTCACGACTTCTGGGTCAGTGGGGCTCTCTCTTGACCGGCCGTCGACTAAAAAGAGAGTAAAAGGTCGTCGGTCCGGTCCACGCGTTCGCAGCAGCATACACGCCCGTTACCCTTTTCGATCGACTCGCTTCGATGCGTACCGCATCTTGCTTTGATATCTCGTTGGTAGGTGATCGAGCGTATAGCAGGAAGAATTCTATTTAAATAGGATGTACTTAGGCGAGTCTGTACGTCTACGGGTATACTTAAGCTTAATATGGCTGTTTTTACTTTGAATTGAAAGGAGGAGCGTCATTTTGAAGGATAAACAAAAATAATTGATTTCTATTTACAATGTAGGTGCTTTTAATAATTATTTATAATAACATTGTTATGGTTAATGATTTTTTAATTATTTACTTGTCGGGAGACTTCGATTGATTTAGCGATAGGGTTAATTTTTTAGTACCTATCTACCATCGAATGAATGGAATAGTATGGTAAGTTATTAAGGGTGTGAATATATTTTTTCAGCTGAGAAATATTTTTTGTTTAGTTTATTGTACTCACGAATTTGTAACAATGTTTGTTATTTGTCGAAAATATTTGATTTCCTAAACAAAAGTTAATTATGCAATAGTATAATATCTTAGTCTGTTTTACACATTGTCGTTCATACAATACTCGTACCAAACCAGATCCCATCTCTAATTACAACCACGAGTGCTTGCTCTTTTATGTTCATTTTATCGTCTCGTCTATTCGATCGTATAAATCTAAAGAGACATCGCGCTTTCGATCTTCAAATCCTTTCACTAACGTTAACACCGTCGACAATTGCGCTCGTTCGCCTGGAATGTCGATTATGCGACTGCACATGCATACCTATGTATACCTAATATGCTCATCCGCTATCACATTAATTTTAAATTGAGATGAAGCACGTCGGTTTCATGAATTTCTTATTAAATCATTTACCTCTTCGTGTCGTTTCATTTGCATCGCAAATTTCCTACGCTCGGTTCGCCGTCCACTCATGATTTTCACAGTTTCGTAATCTGGGAAGGAGATCGAACTCGGGAGATAACAAAGATTCGTACTCGGTCCGATATTATTCGCAAGGTTAAAAAAAATGGCAGTAATTAGACGATACGAAAATTCCTTTCCGCGATTCCCTATGTACTATTATGACTCTAGAATGGTCAGCACGAATCTCGGCCAAGATCAACGATATGCGATCCTTATGCGGAGTATTCCGGTTTAGGTTCTCTTCGGTCTTTTAAAGGCAAAGGAGACCGACTTCTTAACGGACGTACACATAGATTTTCATTCGCATCGATTAAACTCCGCTAAAGGGAACGCCAGTCGTTGCAGCTATTCGAAATTGCAAATTTCTCCTCCTACTTCTCCGCCCGTATCTTATAAAACCAACCTTGAGTCTTGTCGTAAATGGAACGAACTAGTGGTTCGTCTTCCTACCTACGCTATTTTTTTTTTCTTCTTTTTTTTTCTTTAAATTGTCGATCATTAATCGCAATCTATCACGCCGACGCGTGTCGCGAATAAAAAAAGAAAGTTACAAGTTGTAATGTGCATGCATCTATGTTAATATGTATAAATTGAAAGAAAGTTTCGGGTCGAATATCTAAAATGCGACACGAGCGAAAATAAAAAATGAGAGAAAATATGTCCATAAGTCGAAAATAAATGTCTTCTGCATACTATTAAGTAATTTAAAAAATGAGAGATGGATGCTGCGAAAAGATCGAGATCCAATCGTGTGAATCTTGATCACCTAGAAAGTTACCGACTTCGTCGCTCCGTATAACGGAGAGGAAAAAGGAAAGGAAAGAAAAGATAAAAAAATGGCAATTGCTTGGGGGCAACAAGCATTTCTCTCCCTCTCTCCATCTCCTTCACTTGCCGTTCTCTGACTCTTGTCACCCCCTTTCTCTCGTGGCTCCTCTCTCTTTTTTATTTCACCTTTTCACTCGATGGTCTTCTCCTCTCGATCATTCGAGCGCCAGAAAGATGGACACCGCATTTGCTACTTGCATTTACTAACGATCCAATGTTTCTTTATTTTCAGAAGGAGTCCAAACGGAATCTACGCCAAGCGGGAACGATCATTACTCGAGCCTACTACGGGTTACCGAGAAGGTAGTATTTTATATAAAATATTTCATATTGTCTTAAGAAAAATGGTCCCATTAAAAAATGCCATTTTTTTGGCAAACTGTTTCAATATTTTATTCTTTTTTCATCACATCAAATTAACTCATTTGTTTGTTCTTCTTTATTATCTTATAATAATGATTACACTTCTTAATGAGTTAATCGTATCGCTGACGAGACTTTTTTCTCGAAACGAATTAATTATTTTGAAAAAAAAACAGTGCCGCGTTGGGATTTTTGCATGACGAATAGCGCCAGGAATAATTTTTTATAAACATATGTATATATACGAACGGTATAACGATTTATCGCACTTATAAAACACTTTGACCGGCTCCACTTTTTCCCTCTCATCTTATCTCCTTCTTATCGCGCATCGTGATTTAAAGCGAAACGAAACGTAATGGAGGAAGAAGAAATAATTAAACGAGAAACCAAGGAAAAAGGGTTGATCTTTTGGCGGAGCTGGAGGCGTGACTGAAGAACATTAAGAAAAATAGAAAAAAAAAGAATCTCTTCCTCGCGCTAAGCCGTGAACTCTGAATCGTGGAACATATTGTCCGTAGTTCGTTAGAGATCTTCGTTGGAACACACCTACCGGCTATAATTACCAAGTCAGAGCCCGTTTCACATGCTCGAGACGTTACTGGAAAAAGTCATTCAAGTACGTAACAAGTAGAGCACGACGAGTACCTTGTACCAAGGAGCAGTATGTACCTCGATTTACTTAAGAATCTTTTCTTCGTCGCATTAAAGTTTCACGTCTTCGAAAGATATTGGTCTCTATCGAAACTCTCGTAACGATTTCCTTTCATTACGTGCTTCGAATTTACGAATATACGTGGGTATACAATACGAACAAGCAAAGTTAAGGTCAGACGAAGGGGATCGTCAGGTAGCATGATTAGGTACTCGAAATGATTTTACGATCGTACACGGTGAAAGCGATCGAGAGCTCTCAACATCTCGAAATAACAAAATCACGATGGCTTCTTTCGCTTCCACGTTCGCCTCGTACTATGTGCGTACGTTCGCACAGTAATCGGAAATAATTAATTCGCTCGACATTCTCTGTGAATTATGAGAAAGCATGAGTTAGACATTCGAATGGTATCATCATTTTTTTTTTCGTTCGTACTATCGTCCGCGTTTGCATGGATTCTATACAAAGATCCACTTTCGATTGCGAGCCGAAGTTCAAGTACCGAGTGGCTATACCGTGATTAATCAATCGGGTGGCGAGTAATTAGAAAGTAACTGTTTCGATGCTACGGTTGTTTTGGAATGTCCAGAGGAGTAGAAGGTATCTACTTTGGAAGATTCTAGAATGTTTCTACTTCGAGAACGAATATCGCTTGGAAACACGAGAATCACGTTTGTAGGATTAAAAGCTCAGGCTTGGAGAAAAAGAGAGAGACTGTAATAGAGTTAGAAAAGGATACTAATTGGCAGTTCTTCTATATGTTACTAAAACGTGCGACAGTGGAACGAGAGCACCGAATAACGGCGATAGTTATATGGTCTGATTAATTACATAATTTGCCATGAGAATTGGTCCCTAATTGCGTCCCCATTTCCAAGGTAGATTTCCGCTATCGTCGAACAGCGGATTTTCTTTTGCTTCTGTTCGAAGCGTTTAATTCTTTCGTAATTTTGTACCTTAGCCCGAAGCTGTTCACAAAATAATACAGTTAATGTTTATTTCAGAGTTCTTTTTTTGTGTAAATGTTGTACAAAATATTTTATTTAAAAAACTTGCAAATTTCTATAAAATATAAACTAATGATAATATAAAAATTGAAAAATCTTTTTAAATTTCTAAAATATATTTCTTCAAAAAAGAAAATAATTCTACGTTTACCTAACAGACTTTCTAATGACGTAAAACTAAGTCGGTAGCTGCCAATGTGTTAACATTTCCTCGCGTGATTCATTTTACAAAACGACCCGTCGTGTTAAGGTTAAAAAGACAACGACGAGGTAGCTTGAAACTAGTTGTACGCAGGCTGATACTGTTAATAGGACACGTTAGTCTCCAAGAATGACTTAAGAGTTATGGAATAGTGAAGAGTACGAGTTCTAACATTGTATATGCATAGATAAATGTATAGATACATCGAACGTGCTTCCTTGTGATCGGCGACGAGTACATTGACCTATAGAATTGCCAGATGGTTGAGACTCTTCAGGAAGTTACCACATACTATGCTGTTAAGCGTCTCTGGACTACCAGAAATGGACTCGATCTTCTCTCGGCTGGAAGCTTTACGAGCTCGACGTGCCGCGTCGTGATCGCACGTACTTATTTACTTCGCTTATGTATGCCTACCTATATACATATATGTATACGTATACCTACATATATGGCATATCGGATCGCTGCATTAACGAGACTCGGACTTAATTAACCGCGATTCGTTATCCGAATTCTATGCTGATAATCTCATGCGATATACATGTTGGATGATAATAGTTGTGGCGATGGTATGCACGTTCGTCGTGCATGAATGAACGATCACTGGAACAGAAAATATGATTTGTCGTGGTAGAATAAAGGATGCCAAGTTCAAAGCAGTTCGCGCGATGTTTCAACGTTCAGCGGTTGTGGTGTCTATAGTTCGTAGTTTTAACCATGTTTTAGTTACCATTGCGATATTCGTGTAACGTTGGAAATATCATTGTAATATCGTAAGAATGACTGTTTGAAATATTGCGTGAGATATCGCGGGAAAGTATGAGTAAGTCATCCTTTGTCTATTTTTTGCCATAATTGGATTATACTTATTCAGCTTATTTAATAACGTTAAATTACTCGTAGTGGTATTTTTAAATTCTTGAAAACGTATTCATCGACCATACGAATTGTTTCTAGCTCGCGTAACTTTTTCAAACGCTCTTCACCGTTTCTTCCTAACGTTTCTCAAGTGGACAAAAAGATGTTCGTTTTACCGTTACATGTTCTTGCCGTCTTCTCTCTGTCCCTCGTTCTGTCAAAAGAGAAGGTCGCTTTTATACGCTTACATTCGCACGCGTTATCCAACCTCTCTCATGGTGATTCGACGATTCACTCGAGTCATTAGTCAACGAGGTGGAACAAAAGCGATTTTCATAGAACAATGTCGGATCGTAAAGGGATAAAAAAAGGAAAAAGTGAAAAGAATAATGAAAAGTCAAGGTAATCACTGCACGAGGGTAGTTGTAATGCCAACGACCGAGGATTGATTTACTTAGAACGAGTTATGTTCTTATTTACAATTTTTCGCTGTTTCATTTCCCGACGCGTATAGAAACTGGATAGACTTTTAACGATAAGAAACTTCTTTTCTTTCAGTACGAAGAACCGGACGCACTCGACATGGACGCGTTGAACAACACGAAGAAAGCGGCTCGATTAGTGCTGTTTTTCAATCGCGTTCCAAAAGTTGGCTCGCAGACGTTCATGGAACTCTTAAGAAGGCTCTCCATGAGGAACGGCTTTTCCTTCAACCGAGATCGCGTCCAGAGAGTCGAGACGATACGTCTTGCACCGATAGAACAGGTATATATACAATACCAATTAATCATCCACCGCTAGGAATCCGTTCAAGCGATTAGCATTAGTTTGTGCTAATGGAATGACTCGTGAATATTCGAGAGAAATGTACCATTTTTGAGAAGTTATTTTAATTAATTACAGTAAGTACGAAGAAGCCAATTAAGAACTGGCCCATTAATTCATTGACCACGTAGGTTATATTTGCTAATTTTATCCTATTGATTAAAATAGGATCTAACATTACAGTACACACCATTGTCACATTTGTATTTAATTATTATTTGTCAATAACCAAAATCTGCAAGTTTTAATTCACAAATAACTAGTCAATAACTAGAGGTCAAGGAAATAATGCAACTTTTGTCACGCATTTCATTTTTTATTGAGTCCATACCAATTTGCATCTTTTGTTTCTACAGCTGCAACTTGCCAGAATGGTCAGCAGTTATTCGGAACCGTCCGTATACGTCAAACACGTATGCTTCACGAATTTCACGAAGTGAGTCAACAATAAAATAACAAACAAAATCTTCTATTTTATTTAATAAAATATAAAGAGTAAAAACGTTGTCTTAACTACCACGTAATATTTGACATACACTTTCGCAGGTTTAACTTGCCAGAACCAATTTACATAAACGTAGTTCGAGATCCAGTGGAAAGAGTGATCTCTTGGTACTATTACGTCAGAGCACCCTGGTATTACGTAGAGAGGAAACAAATCTTCCCTGATCTACCGTTACCCGATCCAAATTGGTTGAAAAAAGACTTCGAGACGTGCGTATTGAAGGGTGACCGAGAATGTCGATATTTGGAGGGTGAAATACACGAGGGAATCGGCGATCATCGTAGGCAGACACTTTTCTTTTGCGGACATAGCGAGAAGTGCACGTGAGTTTGTGGAATGCGATATTTATGAGGCTTTATCATTTTCCTATACGGAACAAGGACATGTGTTATGTATATACATATATTATGCATATGACACAACAAGTGAACACAATTTCTAATTTATTAAAATATGTACATATATTAATAGATAGATTTATTAACTATTCTTATTTTACTAGTCTTAAGTAGATATGTTACAACAATTATATTATCAGAAACTGAACACTATTTTATTGTATTTACAATAAACTCTTTAATACACGTACGAAAAATATTTGTTTATAATACGTATATAAATTTTCATACGTGGTAGTACATATTCCTACGATATATGTATGTATTACATGTTTTGTTTCGTGTAGTTATTTACTCGTACCGTGCAAAAGGTCTAATAACAGAGTTTATCATTTAAAGGCCCTTCAATACGGTAGGAGCGCTAGAACGTGCCAAGCTCGCGGTTGAGAAGCATTACGCGGTCGTTGGTGTCTTGGAGGACATAAATGCGACCCTTACCGTCTTGGAGAATTACATACCTCGATTTTTCCGGGGTGCTACCCAAGTGTATCACGGTATATAAATTTAAATATCATTCGTCAGATTTAACACGACCTTCGAAAGTAACGCACGTTTTTCGTTTTTTAGATCAAACTCACGCATTCACAAGCATCAATAGGAATTTCTTTAAGCCACCGGTGAGCGAGGAAGTCAAGGATATAGTTCGTAGAAATTTCACGCGCGAAGTGGAATTCTATCAGTTCTGCAAACAACGACTTTATAGGCAACTGAGAGCATTGAAACTGACGAACGCTGATTTCACTTTGAACAATCATCTTTAACAAGGGACTCGTTCCTCTCGTTTGCCGGACGCTTTGGATGAAACAATGACATGGAATGGAAGAAACGAGGTCGACGTATTTTCAAAAAATATAGACGAACGACCAATGATCTCGGATATTGAGAGAAACTTTTCGACGCGAGCCATATAAAATTTATTTTGATGTATATCCAGACTCCGTGGTTATATATCGTTACCACCATTCTCGCACGTTCCTTCGTTACTCCCAACCCTTCTCATCGTCCAATAATTTTCGAACAACCCAAAACCCGAAAATTCCATCGATGAACTTTCTCAAGTTACGATGTTGCGTTCGTAACGTGTATGGTTGTGCAGATGTGTGCGTGGACCAAGTAATAATATTTATTAGAATTAACGATAAAATATAATTGCTTACCGATTTTTTCGATACGACGAAAGTATGATTAAAATCGGTCTTATTTTTTATCGTACAAAAACCTAGAAACTATTTCCTAGTTGAAGCCTTCAAGAATGGCAAATGGTGAACGTGTCAAAGACTGATAAAGAGGAGTTTATCGTAATATGGGATTGTAGCGATTAGCTGATCACTTGAAACACAAATTACAGGGTAACTTTTTTATCTGTTAACAAAATAATGATTGTGAATAACGTTTGTATTCTCATCGAATTCGTTTTTCTTTTTTTCCCTTTTTAATATAATAAACGCCTACCATTGTAAATGTTTCGCGGTTTTCTGACGATACGTACCTTAGAAATTTTCAGAATTTTTCGAAACTAGATCCATGGTAGGTACTTTGAGGAACAGTTTTGAGGGGATCAGTACAAAATAAAAAAATAAAGCAGCTATAAATCGAATATCTATTATTGTATTAATAGCACATAGTACAACAATACAGATATAATATATATATGTATGTATATGATGTATATACGTATACCCATGTATAAGCATGGATAATCTTTTCTTTCTCGTTAGCATTCGTATTAATATAATCTCCACGCGTTCTTATATTTGTGTCTTGTAATCGTACTTCTACTACAGCAAGGATCTCGATAGGACCGTGTTACAAATCTCAACGTAAAGAGTAGTCTCGTTTGTTAATGATCGACTAGTGTCAACGGTTTTACAAAATTCCGATAAGAATTGTACAGATCAACGGGTAGAGGAATATTATCGTTGTTCTTATATCAAGTTGCCTTAAAAAATGATATAAAAATATAGTTATATCGTACTGTAGTAGCTATGAGAGTCTGATCTGCGTAGAGAAAGAGAGATAGAGAGTTGAAAATAACGATTAGAAAAAAGAATATCTCGTTTATTCGAAGATCTATCGTCACTCGTTATTGAAATATCGTTCGCCACTGGTGTATATCGACGACATCGGATTGAGACTTCTTATCGTGAATTCGCGCGCAGCGAGAAAAATCGCGTTCCCTTTTTTGTGATTAACTGTATATGCGTGCTATATAATATTTACGGTTTAAAAAATATATCCATTTTTGCTTGAATCTTGAAATACGCTCTCCGTTGCATCTCGGAGAACCGAGTAACATCAGTCTTGACTATATCTTCGCGGATTTAACGTACGCAGATCCGAATCTTCGAAAGTCTTGTTGAAAAAGCGCACCTGTTAAAAATGTTGTTTCTTCTAACGATAAGGTTAAACAATCTTCGTATGTAAAAACGCATTTACGATAACGATTAAATATAGGATAACAATCGTTTCTCACTGTTCGATAAAATTATCTTACATGACGGGCGATATCTCGGCCGCCCACACCATTAAAATCTTAAATCGCGCTCCCCTCGATCAACGTCGAGGCAAACGGCGAATAGCAATCGAGTCGACATCGGCCGGTAGTCGATTGTAAAAACGGATAAAAATATGACGAAAAGATAAAAGATATACAAAAAAAAATCAGTCGCCTGAAGAGCAATAGTCAGTATCGATAAAACATCATTATCATTGGTAATAGTAATTAACAGCAAAGTCGATTACGCGTTTAAAAGTATTATTATAAATCCCCCTCTTTCGACCTTCGAGCCCTCCGTTGACTCTCCCGTATTTTGAATCGGTCACAGCCAGAAATTATTCGAAATTTATGTAATCTTGAAAAAAAGAATGAAACAAGATCGATAACCATGATCGGTGCGCGAACGAAAATGAAGAATAATATAAACGATAAAAGAGAAACAAAAAAGTATCTAAAACGAAGACTGTACGACATACTTTTCAAAGATTTCCTCAGATTCGTAACCTAATATCTTTGTTTTTTGTTCGTTATTGCGAAAAATCTCACTTTCGGACGAAAACTCATGGCTCTACGGACTAGAGGTACGACAGATGCGCTTACACGTGTAAATACGTATATAAAAATATGCTATAATTACAATCTACGGTCTTATCATTCGTATAGTCTCTCGTGCGCAGTAACGTTTTTCGTAAAAAGGCCTTCCATTTATTGTAGATAGCGTTTCTGATGAAAAGGAAAAATCGCCTTTCGGACGGAACCCAGATAACGCAAATTTCCAAACGTTAACATCTCTTAATAAAAACGAAGCGTGTTTCACTGTTCTCTCATCATTTATCATTATCAGAAACTTTACGGACATTATTATCCATCTCACTGGAGCACGGAACGATGCCTAAGGTATTTAATATTTATTGCATATCGGTGAACTCTCCTTTTATTCCTTTTAACAGACTTCGATATATTCGGTCGGTAAGCATTGCGTTTCTTTTTAGGACGATAGCACAAAGCTTGCTCGATTCCTCAATTATAACCCTTATCAGAGAGAAGATTAACAAAAATAATTCGCTCTTTCTCAAACATATCACAGGGTGTCGTTTAAACATCGTTTTCTGCATATACAACTTAAACACCTCGTTTGTTTTGCTTTTAAACTTTGCACAGATATACAACAATAAACTCGATGTGACACTTATACATTATTTCTATTTACAAAAATTTACGATTACATAATAAATTATTCGCTCTTCTTCCTTTCTTTTTTTCATCTCGAATGTCCGCTCCGCGTTACCACGCTTCTCAAAACGACATATAATTCTCACCACCCGTACGTCTACTGGTCTATATATATATTTTTTTATCCGTTCGTGTGTACTACTGTGTATATATATATACCATACATATATTAATATATTCATATATACCTATATATGTAAGTATATATGTATCTCTCGACACTACCGGAAACACTCTTTGTACTAATCTTAGATCCAACAAAGATTCTCACGAAACTTACATATCTTCTTTAAAGCACTCGTAACTATATAACGGTCACGCTTCTTGGCATGCTTGCAAGAATATACGTTAAATATTAGTTTTACTTGTAGCATGACTTTGGACAACACGGATTAACTTTGAAATTTAATAACAAAGAGATACAGAGACTATTCCCAGATTCCATCGTATTTTTCTATTTCACAATTGCATGCGCGAGCTCACACTTTATTTATTCGCTACGTAGTCCCTTTTCTGCGCGTATTGGCAAATGTAACAAGAATAGAGAATGTCAGGCACTAATAATAAATACGTACGGTCTCGTGCTAAAAACCTGTTGCCGACACACGAATTCACTCTGTTAGTGCCATTTCTACAATGATTATAAAATTTGTGTAACGTGTAGCGAATCTCGTATTAGAGCATACTTTTAGAGAATATAGGTATGTGTATTTGTATGTGTGTATAATATATAGATAGAATAGTCTCGATTTTATGGAACATTGACCGACAGTCTGGAAGTATTTCAGGTCACGAATATCACCTTCGGTGGATACTCGAATATTCATTACGTCGTTATCGATGTTGATATTGTCGCCATAACGGTAGACCCGTACTACAGTAGCGCCTGTTTTTTTCTAACTTTTGATTGGTCGGAAATCTCTTCATTTGGCGCCGTGCTCTACGGCAACACGGACACACGCACGCACACACTATACCAGGTACCATGAAATATACTCCATTCTTCGAGCTAGCGATGCAAGAGTCTCGCCGTACGATAATTTTCCTTGTCGATCGCGTGTAGAAACGATGGACTATGTGCCGTGTTTCGCACGAACGTTTAGGAAAATGCAAACGACGGGACAGGGAGTACAGTATAAACGGATGCAACGCAGTATTTCGATGTCGGTAGACTGGAAATACGTAACGAGCACGAGGTATCCGTGGTTTTTTTCTATTTAAATGTTCATTATATGCGTTCTTTAAAATTAGCTCGGTTCTAAGTTACCCTCAGTCTTCCTTCGTGCGGTTGTTAGCGAATTTCGAGCAGCAACATGCTCGACAGCTGAGTATTTTGAATTGTTCGGGATTGGCAGGAAATAATAATTGACGTCGATATCTCGGTGGTACTTTTCGAGTCATCAGAACCATATCCGGACGAGTTTGCAGATCAGGACCCTTTGTCGAAGTAAAAATCAATAAAACACCGGAGACCAGTCCCTGTTATTCTCTCTCGCTCGGATCGGTACATAATCGACGTTGGAAGAGACCGGCAAGCATTGAAAACAATAGTTGGCTCCAACATTATTGTCCCAATATTGCGAGCCCTTACATTGAAATCGTACGGCAAACTCCAGTCTCTGGCCGACCGTCAGTGTATGGCAATAGAGAACGAAAGAGAATTTATCGCTCAAGCCGTCGCACGAGTTCGATATGTAGGTGGCTTGTAGATCGCTGAAATTCTTCCAGGAGTTTAACGTGTATCTGATGTGAACGGATTTGTGGAAGTCCAAGTTGAGAACCCTCACCGTACCGTGAATACAAAGAGTGATGGGGTCCTGGACCAGGACGTTTTCCAAGCAGACCTTACGTTCTCGAATGAGATCGAGAAAGTTTGGAAGACCACCGGGTTGTTGAAAAAGAGGTACCAGTGTCCTGTCGACAACTCTTGGAGCTGGTGCCGCTGAGCCACGTCTGTCGAGGTATCGACTGTCCCAGCTGGTGGACCCAGAGACGGCAACGGGGCTGTTCTCTTTTTGGAAGTCATCGTAAATCAAATCGTTGTAAGCCGAGTTCGGTATCTTTGGTATCTCATCCAGGAAAGTTCGTACGTCCGCGAGATCCAAGCCCAAAACATCAGCAAATCTAACGATCTTCTTCCTTCCGGGTGTTCCTGGTGGAGTCTTGCCAGTTTTTAGCGACGAACAACGTCTGATTCTTCGAGGTCTATCCTCCTCCTCTTCTTCCTCTTCGCGTTCCTGCGAGTTACCTCGTTCGTCCCAATTGTCCGAGCCTGACGAAGGTTCCCTATCCCTGTCTAGTTCCTTCAAGAGTAGGCACATCTTCTCCTCGACGTTCACGTTTAATACTGATCCGTTCTCGATTCGTAGCGTCACTGAGTTCTTCACGGAGTTCTCCAACTTCTCTGTCAATCTTCTTCCCGTAGGACATTCTACCGTAAGCGCGTCAGGTATGCTAAACGTGCTGGTATACGTAGAGTGATCCCCACCATTAGCAGCTGACTCTTCCAGGTCCGTGTCGAGCTGCTCGTTCGCATCCGTGGGACTGTCGTCGCTAATCGCCTCGACATCTTCCGTAGTACCATTTTCAGGAACCTTGTCGTCGGTACAATCGCAGGAAGAAGAGTCTTGTTCCTTGATCAGATCTTCTGTACTTTCCACCAAAATACGAGGCCCGACAAAATCAACTACATCCGATCCCTCATCCTCGTTCCTCTCTGTCGTTCTTGGTAACGTACTCGCGGCTGAGACTCTACCAATGTTACTCGGGATCTCCGAATCCGAATGCGATTTGGGAAAATGTTTCTGTGGTGGTAAATAATCATGACTGGACCTAGAAGTCTCGTCTTTGAGAGAAACAGTACTATCGTCGTCGAAGGTACTCCAAAGAGACTCGTGACTCGGTGAAGTGGTTTCGCGAGAGCTCCTATCGTTCAACGAATCTTCCGAACTACATTCCTCTTTAGCTAGTTTACTGTGACGAGCATCGAAGCGGAACCTCTCGGTAGGTTTGTTCTTACACGAGGAAAGACTAGAATCCGACGAATCCTCTTGATATATTCGCAACCTATTCGCATGTCCGTCAGGTAACGAGAGTTTTGCTCTAGCCGGGATGTCTTCGACGTTGTTACACGCATTCGTGGTAGTCTCGCTCTCGGAAGTTGTTACAGGATCGAAGTATGCCTCCTTCTTGACCATTTCCGTATCGGACGACTCCGGATCGAAGAAAACCTCGGAAGCTTCGCTTTCTGGCGGCGTCTCGCTGACCGGTGACGCGAAAACGCAATCTGACTCAGAATCCTGATCGATTCCTAACCTGGGACCGTTTGGTAAACAATGACAACTGTCGTGATGATTACTTTGAAGGATATCCGTGTTCACCAGTAGGTCGGCTAGTTCGGCAGCTGTGACCTCTTCGGCTGGTGAACTAGGTTCGTGTCTGAGATCCAGGTCGGGATCAAAATCGTAATAGAGTTCGGTTTCTGAACTGTGTCGAGGTTGTCGTCGAAAAACCCGATCGATTGGCTGTTTGGAAGCAGCGAGAGCTTCCGAGGGTGCGTGCAACCACGAGGCAACTTCTCTCGTTATCGGCTTGCTAACCATCGAGAGATTTTGCGTTGTACCATCCACGTTACCCAGTGACGTCAATCGTCGATGTAAACGCCGGGCAAAGGCTTCCGCTCGTCCGCGACAGCCACTGGAAAAGAGTGATCCCACTAGACCGCAAGAAGAATCAGCATGACCATGCCCTCGTCCTCGTCCGTATTCGGTACCAGCTGAGTCTGTGCTGCTCATCTTCAAAACTGCGCGTTCTACTTTATCGTCCGTCGATAATCTTCTTTCGAGATTCGAAGAAGAGCCTGTGACCGAACTCCCGTCCGAGTCCGATAAGGAACTCGAACTCGAGCTACTGTCCAACTCCTTCGGTTCTCGGTTCCCCGTATTGATCTGAAAAATTGAAATGTAAGTGTCAAAAGTAGAATTCTTCTTAGTCTTGCCAAGGGACGTTAAATCTCGATCATTCGATTCATGATTTCTTTTGGGTGAACTTTCGGGGAGCGCAAAAATTTCGCGAGGGACGATCGATGTATAGATACATCGACCGCGAGAAAAGTGGAGCGGTATAAATACGACTGGCCCGAAGTCAACAACGCCTACCTGCTGGACACGTGACGCGTGCCACGACATCGCGCCGGTTTAAATGCGAGCGAAGTAGCTGGTCTCTTTTAACCATCATCCCATCGTGCAGAGTAAACGGAATTTTACTCTAACATAATATTTGTAATTTAACATTTTTATATTTTCAAGTTATTTAGAAGTCATCATTAATCAGCTAGCTTGTTTTCAGACGCGACTGTGAGACTTTAAACCGTCTACGCGAATAGAAAATGTGCGTCTGCTGTGACATTTAGAATCTAGGATCGATCGTAAAAGGTTGTAAACAAACTATTACGTAAAATCGATACGTTCGACAAGCTCGACCCTTGACAATTATTTCGTAATTAACAAAGTCGAGAAAAAATTCTTTGACATCCGGTCGATCAGTGGCATCGGTCCACCATCTACTTTGTTTAAACGTTTTATCCAATAATACACTTGTATACGTATAAAACAATACCGAAAATAACTTAATGATTCATTAAAGAAACGAAAATTTATTCGATGGAATGTAAACTATATTCCAAATGCATATACAAGATAAGAGAGAACGAACGAACGAGATTATTTATTTTTGACCGATCGAGCTGTTTACCGCACGACGAAATAAAAGCGTCAGCGTTTAGCCGGCGTATCGTCACGAGAGAAATATTTATATATAATAAAATCTACATAAGCAGATCGCGAGTCTTCTTCGGACGCTGAGTCTATCAAACGATCCGTTAAATAACCAGCGTGTGTTTCGTCTCAACAAAGAGGATTAACCTCTTGGACGCGTCATCGGATCGTCTTGATAAGTAATTTTCCTAACGGGGAAACTTCGTCCCTTTCACATTCGAGTAACGAGAAGAAAGAAAACCGATAAAGAAGGTCCCTTGCACATTCGAGTATAACACGAGAAAAGAGAAAGCTGATAAAGAACGATACTCGCACGATTTTAATTGCCAGGAACGTTGCACGCGCTCCCTGTCATCGTCTCGTCACTGTCGCTTGGATCGTAAGATCGATCGGATCTAATTGAGACAAGCGTGAGATATATAAATCATGATATATATATATATATATATATATATACGTCAAACACATTCGTCGGGTGTCATACGAGTTACGTCAAGAGGGATCGGGCTATCGTCACGCGGCACTTAACGTATCGTTACAATAACCATGTAACGACTCTTCTAACAATCGACAATACTTTTTTTTTTAACTCTAATCTTTTTATTATTAGTTGAAGGATGATTTTTAAAAGATTCCCGAAGGAAGTAAATTATTTATTCCTACGAGCTACAGTCTTCGCTGGAGAACAAAATCGTTAATCGTTTCTTGATGTATAGGCTATTACTGATAAACGCGACGCGTGCGGACGCATTATCTTAACAGCGGTCACCGACAAGGTAGAGGTTATTTCTGCACTCACGTTAATGTGTGTATTCGTTGGAATTCGAATCTGTATACCGAACCCCGGTGTCGACTATACAATTCATCGTGGATCGTAATCAAAACTTACAACGAAATTCTGAGTAAAATGTGATCTATTCTTCGTATAGATCATAAAAACGCGGTACGACCACTTTGACGTTGGACAATGGTGACATGATTATCGACTATCCTTCAAGATACTATAATTAGTTGTTCTATTATCGTCGTGAGTTTTTATCACGTTTGCTATCGACCGTTGGAGGAGTACAACGTATATCGATCGATTTGTAAATTACTCTTACGAGATTACGTTATGAACTTCGCGAAGTGTCTCTATCTGTCTCTTTTTCCTGTAACTCTCGAAGTTTACCAATAGACCTTGAACTTCGTCATTTATCTTCGATAATACGACCGTTATCCGAAAGATAGACAAGTCCGAAAAGTACTGATCGAACATACATAGTTTTGGGATGAACGATTATCGTCGCATTTAAAGATTATCGGCTTAAAAGGAGACCTTACACCCTGCATATTTGGAATCTCAAAGTACTTCTCCAGAAATGAATCTATAATCAAAGCAAAAATAGTCTCGTGGCCTTGGTCGACAGAGATACGAGGTGTACAGGTATAAACGGTAGTCGATGATCGTTTCACGTGATTACTTCGTGTCATTTCTTTTTAGTGGGACCTCGTGTCTGACCGATGTTGGCCTTTTTCCACTTGCTCCTTATCTTTCCTACACAAAGTTACTACGTAACGTGTAGACAATGTATTAATGCATTTTGCAGTTAGACAATTACATGAATTTTTTAAATGTCTCCGTTATTTTTTCTAGATAAATTATATCCACGAATAAATTTATATCTTCTAATAAAATTAAATCTTAATATTATTATACCGATTTCTAATCTTGTTTACTCTGTCAGCGTTCATTTACTCGTCTTAGTAACCGTATTATGACCATACACGTGAAGAACATAAAAAGGGTCAATGTATTAAACACGCAACGCGTTCTTTGTTGTTCTATTAACAAAACTCTCAAACAAAGTTTCAGGGAATGAATAAAAAAATCCACGAGTATAACATTACACAGTTAAATTTAGCCGCGTTGTCGAAGCTGCGAGGAGCGTATGCGTGCATACAATTCGTATCGCGGGCTTAATGAAAATTCAAGGCGAGTTGGAATTCACGAGAGAAGCAACACGAGTGTGTACCATGAGTACACACGAACGTACCAAGGAAATTAGCGTGCGTGCGTGTGTCTATCGTGTGAAAGAAATAAAAAAAAATATTGACGACGACGACGATCAACGAAACGGAGAACATCCGTCGAGCGGAGTCTCGCGAACGGTCGCGATTCAGAACGAATCACGAGACGTTACTAATAATGCGAGCGATTGTTAGCCTTAGTAGTCGGACAATACGTAAGGTTATCGAGGCTATTAAAGCTTCACTGAGAACAGTACTTGCAAAAAGTGCGAGAAAGAGAATGAAAATTTATAGAGAAGTATTTGAACGAAGTCTCTCCTCGCTCAGAGGCTCGATAAGATAAAATCGCACGCGAGAGGAATGCGAGGGTGAACGTTGCTGTCGAACCTCTTATCTCCCTGAATTGTTCTTCGTCGTTGAGAATAGTAATGCCGTGGCGTACTTGCGAAAATTCATAAACGTGAACTTGACTTCAATATTACTTCACGAACACTCTTTACACTCTTTTTTTCTTCCTGCTACTCTGTAACGGAGAGAGAGATTAATTGCTTACTGATTCATTCGAATGCTAGTTGATCGAGAAGATCGCAACTTTGTCACGAGAGGAGCTTCGTTTGCGCATGGTCGTTGCGCAAAAAGGAAAAAAACAGAAATGCATGATATGTACATAGGTATAGAGTATTCTTTTTCTAAAATTGATCTGCCATTTCGATCGAAAGAAGCACCTGTCGAACGCGATGGCATCGTGCCGTGCAGTAATAAAAAAAAAAGAGTGAGAGAGACAGACAAAAGAAGAAGAAAGAAAGAGTAAGAAATAGCGAGGGGTAAAGAGACGGTCTCAAGATCTCGCCCGCCCTCTACTTCTTCTCTTGGTCGAGACGTAAATAGACTCGCTCTTCGGCTCGGACCGCGTGAAGTCGAAGAAGAGGCCGAGCAACGCGAAAACCACCGCGCAAAGGAAGACTAACAGAGAGAGAGAGAGAGAGAGAGAGAGAGAGAGAGAAAAGCATGCAAAGATTTATTGCATTACAACTGGCTGAGTTAAAATTATAAATAAAATGCAGATAGGTGCCAGAGATGAAATTGGAATTATTGAAATATCTTTAAAGGGAGAAACAAAGTGGAAGGAAATTTAAAAACAGTGTTAAACAGATTTTAGATATAGTTCTTTCGGAAAACGTAGGAAGTTTGATTTTAAATTGCCCTGAGCAATCGCCTTGGATATATGTGTGTGTTTATATATAGAGAGAGCAAGGGTAAAGAGTAAGCGAGACAGAGAACGTTTTCGGTGTCAAGGCATTCCGCGGAACGCACTATCGGAGTAACGAGTGCATCGTCATCGACACGGCCTTTGGTTCACGGCGAAACGTTATATTCATTCATTCAGGGTGCGTTTCGAGGCGAGAGGCGAATAACCGAACGCAACGACGCCCACGTTACTAGAGTGAGAGAAAATGATACCAGAATATACAGTGGAATTTGATTAAAATGTAGTAGAGGCATAAGTAGATACGTAGGTGGGTTTTCCTATCTCGGAAAAACGAGTGTTAAGTCTCTACCAGTCTCGAGAGGAGACTCTCGAGAGTCTCTCGCGTATTTTTACTCCCACCTTGCTCTATCCTGCTCGAGAGTTCGAACTTTCATCGGTGTATATTTAGAAGCGTACGCTCGTTGCCGTCGCCGGCTCTGCTCGATTCACCGAGAAAGAAGAGGCAGGTGTGAACGTTCTATCGATGATTTATAGATTTACCGTCATGCCATGTCCGTTCGTCATTCGACTGGTCAACTTGCTCGATTCGAAAATCCCCGAACTTTCCTCCATCGTTGGTCCCACGATCATGTTTTGATTTTTTTCTTGGAACCCCTCTGTCCTTTCGTCAAATACCGACCAGATCCTAAAGGATCTCTCAAAGTTGAAAAGATCTTTTTTTCCTGGTTTTCCTTTCACATCGAGTTTCCTGATCGTTGCCGGTCGACCCGATTCTCCTTAGAAACCCCTAGAAAACGGTGGTGATTCTCTTTCATGGCCGTTCGATCGACAAGGAAAATCTCGATCGACGCGAAACGTCTCTTTCGAGTTAAAAATAAGCTCGCGTGTTGTTCGGTTTGAAAGATGTACGAAGAGGGAGCCTCCGTATGTGTCACAACACTATGATTCTCTACCGATCGGTGAAATCTTCGAGTTTGCACTGTGGAAAGGGATACTTTGATAAGGATATGGGTATACTAAACCGTGGAAAAAACAAAGAAAGAATTTTAACATAAAAAGGAAGTCGTCGCAGTGCTTGTCATCCGATTTGATAATGCTATAGGTATACTTAAATGGGATATGGATACTTTGATAAAAATATAGATAGAATGAAACGGAGAGAAAGAAAAGAATGAATTTTAAAAGAAAGGGAGTCCACGAAACGTTGTCTCAGTGCTTGTCATCCGATCTGGACCACGCCACGTCTCGCTTCAGGTCGTAAAGCTCTGCACCGGTATGGTCGGGTCGTTGCACGCAACAAGCCGGTCGGTCTCTCGAATGGCGAAATTTGAGTTGACGCTTGATCGATCATAATCGATTCATTCCCTCCTACGAGTTTTTTTTCGCGCTAACTACGACGAATTTAACGATTTCTTTATATTTAAACTTTTTCCAGGGATGCTGCGTCTTCTGAACGCCGTTTGACCAAAAATATGTCAAGTTCAGGGGTCTCTTCGGTTCGCTAGGATCGTATTGGCTCGACGAAAGCGATCGATCGGTGGAATCACGATGACGATTCGGTCCAATCTTCCAGTCAAATGCAAAATTACGCCGCGGTTTTCGGGGCACGTAACGTCCGCGAACGAAGGCAGAAGGGGCCAGCGCGACCGGCCGGTTCTCACATACTGACTTCTGACTGGTCGAACTAGTAGGTGACTCGAGAGCCCCTTCCATATCGCATAGCAACCGCACGTAAGCCTCGCGACTGATAACTGCTTGCACTCACTCGCCCGGAGCCGGCGGATCTGCAGAGACGTCTATCTGCCGGGATGCGGCTTTGTAGACGTCTAAAGACTACGCTGGACCAAAAATAGACAAGGAAAGAGAGAGAAAGTATGGGTTGGAACGTATCAAAATATTGTGACGACAAATTGTAATTTTTTGTCCTTTTTCTTTTGTTTAAATCAATCTATATTTAACCACTGTCTTATCCTTGTGGAGTAATAAAAGGAACAATAAAACAAGGATGGAGAGGAAAAATGAATGAAGTGCGGATTAAATACCAACGTCATCTCGTAAAACTTGCTCGATTTCCAGTGTATTGACGAAGGAGAGAAGAGATAGAAGAGAGACAGAGAGAAATGGATCGGACAGTCTCGAAATAAAACGTCGAAATATCTTACTGCCAAGTTCTTCATTCGACCTCCATTTTCATTTCTTTCGTCTTCAAGGATGTTCGAGCGAACCTACGCATTTTCTCGTTATTTTATTATTTCGATCGAATCCCGTTCGAAAAGCCATCAACGATCGTAATATTTTATCGATTAAGCCGTTATCCCTAAAGACTATCACGGAGCAGATGTCGGCGATTGTCATCCGAGATTATGATAAGGGAATCCGATGAAAGCTGAAAGCGATTGAAAAAGACTCGATCAACGTCATCATTTTTATAGACTCGTAATATATATTTTTTAAATGTCACCGTCACTGGAAGCTCCATGATTCTATAACAGAGCGTACGAACACGGCACCGGGCTTGGGTACGGGCACGCTTGTCGGGACTGGCCATAATTCATAATTAACGTTAACGAGCCATTGTTTTGCTCGAATCGGACGCGTATAACGCGAGCGTCTCCCACTAGCCGGAGTCCAAATATTTTTTATGATCGGTCCAACTATCGCTTCAATGAATTTTAACATGTTGAATTCTATGGAGGTCAGTGGTGACTGGCACTTGATTTGTCGTAATGTATTTGAAATATTTATTAGTATTATTTAGCAATATTTACATGAGGAGTGTGAGGTATATTATAAGAAATGTGATAGTGAATTCTTCCATATGTTTATTCTGAACAAAATTATTAATAAAATTTTATTGAACCACGGGTTTAATCGAGATTGGTTTGACACTCAACGTGTTAACTGCGACATTCATGTACGAAACGACAAGCTACCGGGTAGGAGAAACGATTTGAGAAAATTTAAGTATCGATCGGGTTCAGTTTATAAGACGTTAATCGAGGAATATGTACCAGCGGCACGTTTCAAGTGGATCTTGAAGTTTGCTCTAGAAAATGCTGATCTTTTGGCCAAACGGATGGAATTAAAATTTCGTTGAGGAATAAAAGTCCGAATCGTTGCGTCTACTTTTTTTTGGAATTTTTACTAAATTTGCATACTCATAATAAAAGTAGTCAACCGATTCTTTGACGAATCATTTTGATTTAAACATTTCAGTTGATTTTAAACACAATGCAGACGCATTCAATAAAAAGAAGTTTTGTTCAATAAAATTGCGAAATTAAAAAATCATTTGATATCGATCAACACTTTGTTCATATCCCTACGAAATATATACGGCACCAATGGAAATGAGATAACTCGTATATTTATAATCGATGAAAATGTTTAAAAAATGATTCAAGATAAAAAAACAAATTCGAAGCAACCTCTCAAAGAAATAACATCTCTATCACATTCCGTTATTTCTTCTGCTAATATTTACAAAACACCGAAATGTACGAATACTTCAGCACATAAAAAAAAAAGGAAAAATGTTAAGACGTAAACGATGTTGCGTATTACGTGACAGTTGCAGGTCCCATGACGTCACTTCAGCATATTTTACGTACGCAAGACGGCATCTCTTGCGAGCATTATATTTTTGGCATACACAAAAGCATTTTAAAGTTCGGCTATCCACAAGAGAGAAATAAAAAGAGAGACGAAACGACACTGGCTATAAATTTTTATTAAATTGCGTACTCTCCTCGCGTGGGGTACCTGCGATCGTGGTCGTGGAATAGTTCCGAAATAGATTATACCGAATGGCGCGAAGTCAAGAATTCGCGAGTTGTTTAAAATGCCGGCGCAGTAACAAGGATGAACTCTTTTTCCCTAATTTGCCAGATTTTTCTCTTCCGTTCGTCCTTTTCCGGACATCCGGTCTCGGCGACTCTCGGCGAAGGGCGATGACCATACGAATCGCTATTTTCGTCTCGATAAGAGAAAAAAAATGGATTAAGAGAGAAAAATGGATTTAAATCGCTGTTGCACTTAAAAACACGCGAAGACCGATCGGATATCTGTTGCTCTCAAAGTAACTCCTTTGACACCCCCGCGAATAGCACGTAGTTGTTGGAAAAGGTCACGCGGGAAGGTCACATGATAAGATCGACGAGAAGCTACTACGGCCAGGATAACTCACCGATTTTTAGACCACAAAACCCGTAAATATCCCTTCTCTCTCGACAGGCACAAACCGCGAACTCTTGGTTAGGAATCGTCGTTGAATCGTATATTCGAACGAACCGCACCGCACTGCACCGTAGGCACGCACAGCGCCGCACGCACGGCGCCGTTTACGCGGCGCGGCACCGCACCGCACTGTCGTCTAACTATTTTCTTCCTTTTTTCTTTTCTCACTCTCTCTCGATCGATCCCTCACGCGCGATTTATTTTTTTTCACCTCGTTTTTCTCTACCGTCGTAGTTCTTTTCGCGAGAGAGTTCTTTTCACTTAAGAATGGAAATAATCAGATACAATGTACACGGAAAAAGAGGGGGATTAAGAGAGAGAGAGAGAGAGCAGAAGTATCACAGCAGCTCCACGCGAATATGCGTCGCTCGTGAAAATGACGAAGACGAGTCTCTCACGACACAACCGGTGGGACAAGGGCGACGAAGGTCGCAGCTGCGCGTAGCGTCTCGTCACGCAAGTGCGTCTTCTCTTGAAAGAGAAAGAGAGAACGAAAGATCGTCCACGAGCTACCCGCAGCGCGAAATTTCAAATTTGGCGCGATTTTCCCGCGCTACGAACTCAAGCACCGGATTAAGCTACGAGCGGGCCACAGAAAAAATTTTAATCAGGGCCCCATTTATATATCTTTTTTTTCTATTCTTGGCAACTTAGGCCATCAACCAGAGGAATGGGTCCTAAATATTTGTCTTATTTGTCTATAGGGTTAATCCGACCGTGACGAACTCTGTCGATCCGACACGATCTCCTATGATTATAAGGGAAACAACCGTGTTGGTAACTTTCAAAAATTTGGAAGAGTTACGAGAGAAAGAGTGAAGCGCGCGCGCGTTGCTCTCGTTCTTATCGACTGACACCAAGGGGAGCGGCTGTCGGTCATGATATTGATACGTGCATTTATTTTCAGTACGTTATCGATGATAGCTTCCAATCGCGTACGGTTATTTGGAGCAAGAGGCTTTATTGTTCCGAGTTTTTATCAATCTAATTTATCGTAACACTCTTTTGTAAATATTCAACAACAAAAAAAAAGAAAGTATCACTGCTCGACGAAAAGAAAAGTGTCATTAAAATGTCACGATTAATCAAACATGCATAAATCTCACTCGTCGCGTGTTCTCTCACGTGACATAATAACTTAAAAAAACATTATCTTAAATCACAACAATTACAGTACTCCTATACCCTGATTTATCTATAAAATCGGAATTCTTAATCAAATTCTTCTCAAAATTATTTAAATAAATCACTACCCTGTAAATCGTGTAATAAATATATTTACAAAAACCGTATAAATCAGGGAGTAAGTATATAATTTTGAACCAACGAATATAATAGGGAGAAGTATGAAAAATGCAACCGACCAATCGTCTCTGAAATGTCAGTAGTACTCTGCGTGTGCCGCTAGAGGCGCTCGTAGACGGCGGAGCGCGGTGGTGCGCGACTGTACGGCGCGATGTAAGCGTGTGTCGCAGATTATACCGCATTGCCACGAGTAGCGTTCGCCGTCTCGGTTGGCGGTCGCTCTCTTTCTCTCTCTCCCTTGTATATGGAGGGGTAAGTTTGTACAAGCGAGAAGGCAACACGCGCGTTAGCACTGACAGTTAGAAAAAAGGATTCGTAGCCGTCAGTTTCGACATGAGACGACATGCCGAGAAAGAGGACGAAAACGACGATAAAGCTTGAAAAGCTTCATGGACGACGAAAAGCAAACTTTCTTTTCACCGAAGCAATAACCGTATTCGCTCGTTCTTGATAATAACAACAACAACAACAATAATAACTAAATATAAAAGAGAGAAAGAGAAGGTCACGATGAACGTCCGCCGGGTGCCCGGTTTCTTCTATCACTACAAAGTGCTCGGGGGTTTGATCGTGTCGGCTCTTCTCTTCGTCATCTATCTTCTCTTTCACTGGGGTATAATGTGCACGAACCTGGAAGCCTGGAGACACGTTATCAGCGTGGTAAGTTTCTTCGTCTCAGAAAAATTGTTTTTTTTTTTTCCGTAAGAAGACAAGGTACTACGATGACAATCGTGGAAGTATCTCTCGTAGGATGTAGACGATGTCTCGTACAACTCGGCACGACAATTTCTTCTAATAGGGAGAAATGTTACGCGAGAGATGGACACAAACGCGTTTGATCTCAACTACCGTCATGCGAATTTATGCTTGTACGTGTTCTCTGTTCCTGTTTACGCGTGTATGTGTGCGCGAGTACTCCTAAAGACTTGTGTGTTTTCGCGCACGTATATAGAGCAGTGGAGTAGCGCGAATTTCGAGAACGGTTGGAAGACGGGGCGCAGATCGAAAGGACGGACTATGCGCGAGACGAAGAAGGAAAGAACGATACGCACGCGCTCTTTCAAAATTTCGGCCTACGGAGAAGCGATGCCACCGGGTGCTTGCGACGTGGAGAGGGTTGCATTCTCTCTCTCTCTCTCTCTCTCTCTCTCTCTCTCTCTCTCTCTCTCTCTCAACAGGGGACTCCGAACTGTGTCACAAGTCGTGTCAAGATACGCACGAAATTTGTGCGAGGATGGTCGTGTTGCACGAACGTTCCTTACGGGAATATATGTTGTTAGATATTATAGATATGGAACGTTTGTCTAGACAAATTAAGTAATGAATTTAATCCCTTGCCTTATGATTTAAACCCTTTATAAAGCATAACTTTACATATAGTTATAGTTCATTCTCGGTAATTAAAGTTCAGTGAACATGAATTGAGCTTGTTAAAAATAAGTAAGTAATGATCAAAATATCGACCAGTGTTTTATAAAGGGTTAATTTGATACTTAATGGAATTAATATATTAGAAATTGAGAAAAAAGTGAATGTAATCGTAAAATTGTCCGAATAGAAATTTATGAACACTAAAAAAAATATTAAAAATTTTTAAAAATTGAACAATGTTTGATTCGTGCTTTTCAGGTTTAGCATGATATGCCTCGCTCGATATTATAAGGCAAGGGACTAATGAAATTATACATTATGCTTTTCAAAAATGAGTTACACTCAAGATTACATCGAAGTTATGGTGTAGCATTTATGCGATTAAAGCAGCGTTCGATAATGACACGCTAACGAGAGATTAAAAGCGGCATGTTAGACAGCGTAGGTCGCTGCATCCGCTCATATGGCTTCGAATTTATTCCAACGACGGAGGTTCAGTTCGATGTATTTTAATTAACACGCACCGTTGTCGCTGGTTATAATTCCGCACGTTACGGTGCGATATTGAAGTAGGAGAGACTTACGTAATGGAGTTTATGCGATGCATGCTCGAACAGTAGAATTATCTACACCTGACCCTCATTTTGCACGATGAAAGCGTAACGAGTAAAAGAAAATCATGTCACAAAAAATTCATGAAAATACTAATTAGCAGAAATATGTCATATTTCTTTTAAAGGACGTAAACTATATGTATAAACAGTAAAGTAAGACAGAAATGCATTCATTAAAATATTTTATTTAATTATTGCAATACATAATGGTATACGTTAGTATCGAATAAACACAATATGTGAATAAATGCAATAAAGTGATAGAACACAATTAATAAACTCGTAAAAAAATGGAAAAAAAGACAGTAATATCTCGTTAATAATCGACACTTTTATCAACGTTATTTATCGTCACTTTTTACTACACAATTAAGATAAACTCGTTTTCTTACTAGAGAAAAACCGTAAAACTCTGAATAAATCGTGTTAATGGAAACCGCGTAACTTTAAAATCGTATAAAAAAAGAGTCAGGTGTATACATATGCAAGTAATCGATCAAGTGTATTATAGTTGTAATTAATATTTATTGACATACGGTCGAGTCGTGTAAAATTTAAATAATTAAATAAAAAAAGCTTATCTAATTTCCGCGATTAATTTAATTATTTAAATTTATCACAACTTGAATATACGCCAATAATTATTACTTACAACTAGTCGAATTAATTATGCGATTGACCGAAAAAAAATCGTTCGACTTCCCTTTGCAGTGCGGCACTCACAACGATGGCACGGCTATGGGAATTTTGTGCGAACCACTTTGCACCGAAAGGGGTATACATTCGTTGGCGTGCGAAACATTGCATACCGGCAAGGAGGCGGTCTTCTCGGCGCACTGGGAAGCGACGAGGCTCGTCTTCAAAGCTTACAGGTTGATATCCTTGATATCGATGTACATAAAGCGAAAAGTAATAACAAAGCTGGTCGATTATATTTTTTTTTTAATCCTTGACATTTTTTTTTTACCTGTCCTTCACGATACTGGTGATTATCCTTGCACCAATGTTTATGCGTATTAAAGATTTTTAAGGACGCATAAACAAATTCGTATGATTTAACATCTTTTGTATAGTAAATATAAATTGTTATTCGTGATCTTTTATTCCATTTCTGATCGGTAAAATATTGATCTTTGACACGTAAAACAACAAGGAATAATACGAAGAATGAATACAAAAACACTCTTGTGTATCGGTCTAGGTCAAACTGCCGGATAGAATCCTTGTAACAATAAAATAATATACCATGATCACCGTGACACAAAACATAATAACAAGAGCCTAACTCAGTGGTTCTTAACCAGTGTTACGTGCTACACTGGTGCTTCGTGAATTTAAAGAAAGTGTTTTGCTAAAATTTGAAAATCAGTGAAAAATGAAAACAAAAAGCTTATATTATACAATATAAGAAATATATATACTGTTTTATTTTACGACTGTGTCCGCAAAAATCTTGTAAAATTATGTGTTCCATGATTTTGAAAAGGTTAAAAACCAGTAATTATTATTACTTTTCGTTTTATACCCTTCTCAAAGTCTAGTCAGTTTCTTTATAATTACGATTTCCAGAACGAAAGCTTCCTCGGAACAGTACGAGTCCCTTTTCTGGGTCGACGCGTTCGGTGCGAAGCACTTCCCTTCGGAGGAAGATTTTGGAACGATGATCAAAGACCTGGTCGTTAACAGGTTGAATTACACCGTATCGACGTTACAAATGCAAAGGCTAGCGCGTTTGCGTACACACAAGATCGAGGTTGACCCCAAGAGGCGACAACTCGAGATGGAAAACGTTTGGCCGCTTTTGCAGGAGAACGAGTACATGATAGTGATCCTTTTCGAGGATCGAGACGTTTTTCCACAGCTGATCGGGACGTGTGGCACTTTTTACGCCGTTGAATACGTCAGGTAGAATTTTTTCGTTTAAAGATTCGTTTAACGCTGAAAACATGCGAGAACGTCGCGTTACAATTTTCTAAAGACTTTTTCAAAATATTCTACGAATATGCTTCACGATCGATCGATCGCCACCGCTTTAGTGTTAGAACACGGGATATGACGCATGAATGCTTTACTACACCCACATTTACACACATAGAGAGTCTCGGGTAATCGAAATTTCATGCCGTAACAAGATTAGCAAAAGCCCCTTCTTTTATCGATACTCGTTAGTTACTCTTCTCTTTCATAGAATATTTCTTCACATCTTGGCATTAACCAATAAAAGATTTAGTTGTGCACTCGATGAATCTTTAAAAGAAATCGGTAAGTTTTAAAGGGGAAAATCGAACGTCCAGATACCAGCCATATAAGAGATACGTGTTTCACGATCAGACCGCGTTATTGATACCGGCCAAAGTGACATGGTAATTCAGTACGACTCGATGCAGACACTGTGTGTTCATACGTGTAAAACGACGAATTATCATATCAATTTCGGATGGCATTAATGACATTTTTTGATCGTTTAGACATTAAAACGCGAGACTGAGGTTAGATTGCTAACGTCAGGCCTATAGAAACACCAACCACGGCACTGGCACTCTCGGACTCGAAGCCAGAATGGGCGAAGAGATTGAAGCTCGCCGTGATGATCATGGACCTTCTCGAGGAACTTGACACGAATTTTCCGGAGCCGTTTCATCTCTGTGACGTGAAGATAAACCACTTTGGTTTGCCTCTCGGCGGTCAGAGGCTTAAATTTCTCGACTTGGACGCGGTCTTTCCTAAAAGCATTATCAGCCGTATCACCGCGGATGGGAAGCCCTGCAAGAGACACGAGGACTGTGATTTTTTCGATTGTAGATCGTTATGTTCCAAGAACGAGCGATGCGAATCCCCAGTCGTTAATAATAATTTACAGGTAAATTATATAGTAGCGTTAGCTGGAAGAACGAACGTAATCTCGCGTGTCCCGCACTGCCACGCGAGAGCATCGTACGTATGGACCCTGGAAAGCAATTTTGCTCTATTATATAATATTCGTTTATTACATAATTTTTTTATTATTCGACATGAACATTTTTACAACTCTTTGGTAAAACAAGTATTTCTTTTTCCCGAATACTTCAATGTTTCATGTATCTACTGCAGTGATGTCGAACCTATGATCTGCGGGTCAGACACGGATTCACGCAGACTTTTTAAATAAACCACGCGTTAACTTATTTTTTATATCATTAAATAAAGAATATACAATCGGATATATTACAAAATTAAAGTATAAATATCTAATGTCAAATTTATAAAAAAAAAAATTTCCAAGTAACTCCACTAACTTAGTGACCCACAGGCTAGTGTTAAAAATTTGACCTACTTCTCAAAAAGGCTTGCCATCATTGATCTATTGTAAAGTTGCCATTTTTCCGATAACGATTGCTTTCCAGCGTATGTGTATTACATACATACGTGCACGTACTAAGAGCTATGGTTACAGGTCATATGCGAAAAAATATTTCTTGGCTGGACACTCTCGGGTACGATGATTTTACCCGGTTTACTCATGTCTGAGCATACCACCAGCTCGCTAGCTGTTCTTCTACGACAATGCGCCAATCCAGCTAGCGATACTGCTCACTTACCGCGAGCAGGGGTACACGAAAGTTTAAAGACGAGATTGTACAATACGTTAAGCGATATGGAACAAGAAGTCGCCGCTTCCTTGTAAGCTCGATCGATCGAGGCTTATTCTGAAAAGAAGAGAACGGTAGCAGCGGGACAAAGAGGGGGGGGGGAGGGCGATAGGAAAAGATACACGCACACCTTCACGGTTTTTTAAAATAACAAACAAGTTTAAAGAACATTACTCGAATCATTAAAAGAAGGACGACCATCGATCGATTTACCGAATATACCAACGTAGCTTATCACGTCTAATCGCGTTTTATATTTAACATATTTAAACGTGTTCAACCCTTTTTCAGGAAATACCTTGGATAAATATACTTCAGCACGCAGAGGAGCATTGTTAATCTCAAAAGTAACTCACGGGGTAGTTTTAGGATGTCCGCTATGAAAGTAGAAAATTTTTAAATGAAACCTATAAATCGAAACGGCACTACAAACGATTGTGATTGACAATAGATATACGATCGTAGGTCGCTTCTGGTGGAGAGAATTGTTTGAAGGAGAGTAAAAGGAACATGGATTCAAAATGTTTTCTTCCTCTATTTTTCTTGAGATGATTAAATAACTGTTTCTCGAAAAAAAAGTGTTTGCCTTCTTATTGATACCATCTTGAATATTCTTGCGTACACTTAATCGAGTTTAAAATAAACATTTTGAACGATGATTCGTTGTACAAGTGTGATACATTTGAAACCTTTTACGAATAAATTATCATTATTTAAACAGTAGTAAAAAAGATTATTCGATCGAACGGACCGAACTTGTTTATCTGGATTTAAAAGGGATGATTTTACTTGTTGTCGCGCGGTGGCGCTACGATGGATTTATTAGTGGCGCCAAATGATAGGTTATTTAAAAGCTACACGAATGACATATATAAGAATATTTTGCAATATTTTTACGAGCACATTTCTATTCATACAGAAACAAATAACAAATATCGGTATTATTGAAATATTATGGCAGCGGTATTACGAGCTAACTATTTTTATGTTATATCTGTTGACGTATGGGATTGCAATGACAGGTTATATTTGATTTATCTTCATAACCTATTGCACGTCATGTAATTCGTACTTTACTAAGTGCACAATTATTTTTTTAATAGTTGGAAAAAATATACAAATAAGTTATCATGGAGGAAGTGTCAACATGCTGTATGCAATTTATTAAACGCAAAAATCGTTATTGTCGTATGACCGTTAAGAAAGGTAACAAATTTTGTGGAGAACATCAACAGGATTCATTGAGTTCTACTAATGTGGAAGATACGGATATAAATAATAAACGAATAAAATGTCCACTTGATCCGACTCAGTAGGTTTTTCATTATACTTTGCATAATAGTATGAAGTAATTTATGTAAAAATAATAGTTATAGAAAATGAAATGCCAAGTTATACTATATTTTCAGTACATGTTATCGGTCAAAGCTATCCAAACATTTGACAATATGTAATGCTCGGAAGATGTTGAATTCTCAACCTGCATACATAGTAAAAGACATTAATTTAGACAAGGAAACGCAAGAAGTACTAAGACTGCTACCGCTTTCTCAACTTGATCTTTCTGTTATAGATGCTATAATAAAAAAAATTAATGCAGCTTATGGTATACATCTTGTGCAGTGCATTATAAAATGTTATGCATATTAATATCACATTGTAAAACTTAACTTATTTGCAGAAAGATTACCTACAATTTCAGAAGCGATACTGCAGCACAATGTTTTAAAAGATACATTAAATGATTCTGCTTGTGGTAAACATACAAAAAAACATTTAACACAAAATTCATCTTTATTAGCACATTTAGAACAAGTAGGACTCGTACAGAATAATACTTGTTACATTGAGTTTGGGGCTGGAAGAGGTATACTATAGAATACATGCCATTTAAAGTAGGATTTAACCTAAAGATAATTTTTTGTTCAGGTTATCTAACTTATTGGTTAGCGCAAATAGCAAAAGAAAAGGTAAATTCTTGTATATTATTAGTAGATCGTTCAAGTCATAGACATAAAACTGATAATAAACTTAAAAAGGAAGAACATAATATTTGTGTAAAACGGGTACGCGCTGACATAGCGGATCTACAACTTAATAATATCCCAGAAATTAACAATTTTCGGAATAAAGTTGGAGTTGCAAAACATTTGTGTGGTACTGCAACAGGTGACACGTTCGAATATAATGTTGAAAGGTTTTTTCCACTTAATATTAACACAACTGTCCTTTCAGATCTTTCTATACGCTGCTTAATACAAGCAATAGACAATAAAGCTAGCGGTAGTAGCTATGGATTAGTTATAGCCTTTTGTTGCCATCATAAATGCGAATATAAGTCCTTTGTTGGAAAAAATTATTTAGAAGAATGTGGATTTGTTCCAAATGAATTTCCAATTTTATGTAGTATAGCTAGTTGGGCAACATGTGGGTTTAATATAAAACATATTACTAAATCAGAAAGTGATGATGCAAGGTATGTTAAATAATGCATATTTAAATTTTTTACCACTGATTTTGAATTTCCTTTACTTCTATAGATTAAATGAACAAAATATATATTTTAATGAACGAGAATTAATCGGTCATAAAGTTAAAACATTACTGAATTGGGGCCGATTGGAATATTTAAAAAACTCTGGTTTTGATGCTTCTTTATTTCGCTATATTTCAACAGATGTTTCATTGGAGAACATGTGTATTATTGCAAAGTATACTGTCGCATAGTAAATAATACATTGAAAAATAACACCAAATAATTTTATAATTAAAATATTTTTTATTGCAGCAGATTCTATGTTGTAAATTTTATAATAAAAATAATGACAATATATTTAATATCCAATCTATTCGCGTAGCAAATTTTAATTCTTATGAGAATGAAAAAAAATTAACTTTAAGTATGCAATATTCCGTGAAATAATTATGCATCGAGACATCATAATATGATGTAATAGGTATGGATTCGAAGGTGATACCAAAATAATTTTGAGTAAATTTCTAAAAGATGAAACTTCAGGAATTTACTACTAGGTTGCGCTTCAATCATACTGTAGTTCGGCTCGAGGTATTGTTTCTTATTATCTGTTTCTTTACATCCTTTACATTATCACCCTCGCTTTTCCGAGCTCGAGAACACGTGTAATTTAAAAAATAATATGGCGCCACGTAGAGAGAATCGGACTAACCACAATATAAATAAAGCCTCAAAAAGAAATAAAGATAACTGGATTAAGAATTATTTTGAATGGCGTCAATTTTGGTCCTTGTTAACGGATCCAAAGAGAATTGCCTTAACCGCAAAGTTATTCATTTTGTTGGAAATAATTCTGAATGTATTCATTATCGAGAGAGTGCCTTATACAGAAATCGATTGGAAAGCGTACATGCAAGAGGTGGAGGGCTTTTTGAATGGTACACTAGACTATTCAAAGTTAAAAGGTGATACCGGACCATTGGTCTATCCTGCTGGATTTTTATACATTTTTTCTGCTTTATACTATATTACTATGCGTGGAGCTCAGATTAAAATAGCTCAATATATCTTTGCTACTCTGTATATAGTATTGTTAGCTCTAGTCTTCCGTATTTACTCAAAAACTAAGAAAGTTCCACCATATGTTTTAATTTTAATGTGCTGTACATCATATCGAATACATTCTATATTTGTACTGAGACTTTTCAACGATCCAATAGCTATGATATTGTTATTTTCAAGTCTTAATGCATTTCTAGACGAAAGATGGTACCTAGGAAGTATTCTTTATAGTCTTGCTGTATCTGTAAAAATGAACATTTTATTATTTGCACCAGCGCTCCTTGTTGCATATTTATGTATCCTAGGAAAGTTGAAGACTGTAATACATTTATCTATCTGTGCGATGATACAATTGATCTTAGGTTTACCTTTTCTTCTTGACAATCCAATCGCATACATTAAAGGAGCCTTTAACTTGGGAAGAATTTTTGAATTTAAGTGGACAGTAAATTGGCGATTTTTGTCAGAAGAAATATTTGTAAATCCATATTTTCACATTTCATTGTTAGTTGCACATTTACTAATTTTAGCTATTAGCTTACCAAACTGGATTATTTATATGAAATCTTATGCAAAATTAAAACAAGTGGAGACAGATATAAAACCGCAATTGCGGAAAAAAGAAAAAGTGGATATGTCAACAATGAGCCAACTTTTTGTTCTTCCACTTTTTGTTGCAAATTTTATTGGTATTGTATGTAGTAGATCTCTACATTACCAGTTTTATATATGGTATTATCATACATTACCGTATCTTGCATGGTGTACAAGTTATAAAACTGTAGTAAGACTTACCATACTAGGAATAATAGAGCTTTGTTGGAATACTTATCCAAGTACAGTTTATAGCAGTTTGGCTTTACACAGTTGCCATATAATTTTATTGTATGATCTGCTCAGAAGTAAACAGAATGATACAAAAACAAAGTAAAATTGCTGCAAGTGTGAAAACAAATTTGTTGTCTAATCTTTACTCTATCTTATGAATACAATTTTATATGTATTTAAAAAAATGTTTGCCGTTTTTAGGACAATCAAAATATTAAAGGTCTATTTTGTATTGCATTTTTATAAATGCTGGAATGAATATACGTACTTATGTATTGTAAGAAAATATAGAAACTAATATAAATTAATTTTATAAAACTCTGATTTTTATTATAGGAGAAATCCCACGAAATTTTGTTTCATGAGGTAGTTTTATTTATTACAGGTTATAAAAATAAACATATAGTTACGAAAATATAAATGTTTTAAAAAAGTTTAAATTCTATTACTATACATTTAAGTGATGCTGTTTATTACATTACATATTTGAGAGAATATTACTTACAAAGAGAATATTTGGCGCAAGATTTAAATGTACTACGAGTTAACAATCCAATTGACTATTTTCTCAAATAAGCTTTTCCACTCGCCACCAGAGGCAGCATAGGTTGAGTCGGGACAAACATTGACTGGAATAACATTTAGTTTAAAGTATTAATTGATAGTTTATTTACATTTATAAATATTTATTGTAAGTAATAAAAAAAATTTGCAACAAGAGTAGGATGCCTTCTGTGAGAGCGCCATGGAGGTAAAGTGGGAGATGACGGAAGGTCATAGTGGGGGTGAGTGGGGGTAAGCGTTTCGTTCCACGACCCACGATTCTGACATCACTGTCCAGAATTCGTAATTTTGTTTACATTTGGGAGAATTGCAGCAAATGGATGTATTTCAATATACATGTTTTGATTGTTTTGTCTTATTATTAAGTGGAAAATATATATTAACTTGTATATAGAGTTAAGATGTAAGAATATACCTACTTCTAGAGATAGCAAGGTTGAATTTATCACTGATTCATAATTCTAACCTTGAATATAAATACAATATATTCTATTTTTTAGATTATTTTAGGAACTATTATTACAGTTATATAAATATGTATTAATTTTTCAGAAACGTTATGTAAAGTAGTACAAAGTTATAATTTAATTCTAATAAATACAATAGTAAACATAAAATATTGTATAAAATTTCTAAAACTTGTGACTCATTCGAATTAAAGTGTACCATGTTTAAGTCACAACTTGTGGGTATCGATGATGTACCATCAGATACAAAGTGTTTACTCTGTAAAGACTCATTTTTTCTTCCCACAAATGAGAAAGATTTCTTAACGCACTTGTTTAAAGAACATCGTCTTATAATAGGAGATGTTTGGAAAATAGCCAGTTTGAAAAGGCAAGGATTTGTAATTTATGTAATTTTTGACATATTAACAAAAATATAATATTGTAATTTTTATATCCAGTTATATACATTATTGGAGTATTCGATTTAAGGAACAACCCTTAACTAATTTTTGTACTACGTTATTAATGGATTGTACACCAGATGGAAAACCTTGCAAAAATGAAAGTTATTTTTTACTTTCTGATTGTATTTCAGAGGATAAAACATTAAGGGATGAGATACACAGAGTCAAGCTGGTAATGTATGTGAGAGTATAATGTATAGGCACTTTATATAATATGCATAAAATGAAATTATATGGTATTATTATATGCATTTTCAAAGGAATGGGTATTGGCAAAGCAATCCGAGGAAAGATCTGATACAAATTTCAAACGTGGTTGTATGTTTTGTAGAATGGAATTTTCTGAATCTCGTCATACATACATAAAACATTTAGCACAAAAACATAATTTATATCTTGGGAAGCCAGAAAATTTAGTTTTTATTGATGAATTTCTAAATAAAATACAAGAAACTATTGAGAGGTAATTTAAATAATTGAATGTTTTTCTCTGATAGTTTTAAAATCAAGTAAATATATTATGTATATAATGTATATTTAAATATTTTATTTTTAGTTTAATTTGTATATATTGTGAAAAAGTTTTTAAAGATCGCGTTGCATTAAAAGAACATATGCGTAAGAAATTGCATAAACGAATAAATCCGCATAATAAAACCTTTGACAGGTTTTATATAAATAATTATTTGGTGTCTGGCAAAACTTGGAAACAAAAAGTAATTATAAAATATTGTAACTTTTTCTTAACATAGAACATTTTCATATTTGTCCATGTTGCTATATATTTTTTCTTTTTTTATAGAGTACTTATAAATATACCGAAGATACTGCATTAAGCAGTGAAAGTGAAGATGAAGAATCTTCTTGGTCTGATTGGAATGATGAAAGTATTAGCATACTTTGTTTATTTTGTAATCATACTGATAAAGATTTTACTGCTGTATTACACCATATTAAAGAGCAACATAATTTTGATTTTGAAGAAACATCGAAAGGCTTAACTTTTTATCAGAAGGTATAAATAGATAATTTTATTTGTAGAACAATTTATACAATCAAAAATAAATAATGATAAATATACAGGTGAAATTGGTGAATTATATAAGACGACAAATATATATGCAATGTTGTATTTTGTGTGGAGAAAAGTCAGATAACATAGTAGAACACATGTGTAATGAAAATCATTACAAAGTACCTAAGCAGAGCATATGGGATCAACCAGAGTTAGTAGTTTATAAACCTATAATGCCTCATCTCATAAACCTAAATCTCAAATAAATATTTGAGAAGGATATTTATTAAATGTCTCATAAATCTTTTCAGATTTTATTTTCCTATGAATGAAAATGATTCTTTTTTATATAATTTGGATGCAGACAATGATGGGTCAGAAGAAAGTGACATTGAGAATACATTTAAAGATTTATCTGTTACATCTAATTAACAATATAAATTGTATATATATTTTTTAACCACTGCTAATTATTAATAAAATAGTTGAATATAGGTAAAATGAAATGTAATTGTTTTTATAATTTTGTTTTAATTAAATAGTTTCTAATCATATATTCATATTCCTCATTGACATTTAACACTACTTATTAAAAAATATTATAAATACAGAATTATTAGAGTAAATATAATGTTAACTAAAAAATTACTTCAGTGTTATAATCCATATTTAATAACAGTAAATAACACTTTTGACAATAACAAAGAAAGATTAACAGTAAAGAATCATGAATTAAACTACCCAAAACATGATCATCTGATTAAAATTAAAGTTGAAGGTCTTATTACAGCAATTGCTTTTCATAAAGCGAGATTATATGCACAAAAGCTTTCTCAACGTTTGTCACACAAATATGCTGTACCACAAATTAGAGAAATGTTTCAAGTTGATTGGTATGAATATCTTCAAAAGATGAGAGTGGTAAAGAATTATTTACACTAATCAGTTTTATGATACAATACTTAATTTTATAGTTAGATTTTCTTTATAGCGTATTGGTGGTAAGATGTGGATTTTAAAAAGACATGTAGCAGTCTTTATAAATGATGTGTTTATTGGTAGTGATATGGAGTTTTTAGATTATATTAACGAATTGTATGTTTTTAATATACAAGCAAATGTTGAGTACTATGACAAACTTGTTAAAGAATATTACAAAGAATTCCTAGGAAAAACAAAGGTTGATGTCATAGTTGTTCATATTTTTATTTTTACATGTCTATATTTAACATTAAATGTTTTATAGAGAATTTATGTGTATTTCACGTGCAATTTGGATGGATTAACAATAGGTTCCCTTTTATTCATGGTATAACTAATATAAAAAAATCAGTATGTGTAAGTAATATTTGATTTCTATTTACCCTTTTTAAATAATAAAAGTATTTTTAGTTATATTCTGACTTACTACCACATACTTGTAAACATTTCTTCAATCTTTGTACCGGAAAATATAAAAATGTAAAGGGCTTTGCTACTTCACACTATTTGAATACTTCTGTTCACCGTATAGTTAAAAATGGATGGATTCAGCTCGGTGGTATCAAGATAAAAAGTTATCAGTTTTATATGTTAAGACATTTGTTATTATTCATATTAAACTTCGATATATTCTTTAGATATTAAATCAGATCCTACTCGTTCTAACATGACCACAATACCTACTATACCTGATGAATCATACTGTATACCTCATAATCGACGAGGAGTCCTATCAATGGCAAATAATGGAAAGCACTCTAATAAATCTCAATTCATTGTATCTCTAAAACCTAATGCATGGATGGATTACCATTATATTGCTATTGGGTATGTGTGAAAAAAAGAACAATACATATATATAATTAGTGTTATAACATTTAATAAAGAAATATAATGTAATATGATGATATCCTATAAAAAAAGACAACTGATAGATGGCATCCATATATTACAAAAAATAGAAGATATACCAACATATTATGAATCTCCACTAAAAAGAATTAATATATCTCAATGTGGTGAATACATATTAGATGAGGAACCCCAAATAGAAGCAGAAACAGATATATTTCTTGTTAGTATGATTATATTTTAATAAGCTCAATTTGCTGTATTTTTGTTATTAATGTTTTTCTTTACAAATTTAAACTTAGAAACGTAATCCATGCATGGATGTATATGGGGAAAGCCTGGATGTAATCTATCAATACCCATTCAATACTTATTCAGATATTTCTATGTGGCTTGATAATATTATAGATGAAATAGATATTCGAGATACAGCATCTCTTTTAATAGCTGAGCGATATCTAAGTGGAATGTATTGTCTTTCAACACATTATTTATCAGGTTATCTTAGTTAAATAAGTTAATATTTAAGGTATACACTTTGCAAATCCATTTTTCAATAGTAATCTTAATAATAACCATATTTTTTTACCAGAGATAAATGTACATCATATTGAAGAACATTATGAACTTGATCAAAAAATAGATATTAATTGTGATTTGACTCTATGTGAACTATTAATAAACTTTCAACCTGACACAATGAATAATAAAGAAAGAAAAATTTTCATAGAAAAACTGTGTAAAGTCATTATTTCATATGCTTCAAATTCTAGCAATAGTGAGGTACAGAGAAGTATCATATGTTAGAAAATTTTTAATTGCAATACTTAATATCAAACTGCTCTATATTTTTACAGTGTTGTGCACAACATATGTCAAAGGATAGTTATGGAACTGTACATAAAGTATTGGAATATGCTTATGACATTGCAAGAGCAATTATTGCTAAATCATTAAAAAAGGACTTGAGTATTGCAGACACTAAAGCAGAAATCAATAAGTATGTGTATAGATTAAATGGAAAAATAACAATTGTTGCTTTTTTCAATTATTTACTAACATAGAGATATGTTAATTTGTATGTTTCCTTTTAGTTTATTAAAGACTGAGCAGTACGATGATAAAACAAAGGAAGACACATCTTTGTCACTTATTGAAGAAATATTAAACAAATCTCTACTTTACTCTTTACAATCTACGAATAAAGTAGACTGTGAATAAATATAATAAATAATTTTTCATTTATTAAAAAACATTCCCTTTATTTTGTATTTAGTTGAAATAATAGTAGTAATTCTGTATGCTGAACAACTATATCTGTATTATTTTTACAGTTTTAAGAATACATAACAGATCATAATTTGTAATTATATACACTGACGACAGTAATAACGATATTTGAAAATGTATAAAAAATTTACTGGACTATTTTTTTATTTTTGAGAAAAGTTTTTTATCACATTCTTTAGTAAAGTTCTTCTTATTTCGATTTCTTGTACCTGCATCTTCAGTAGGAAAATATTGTTTATGAATTGAATTGTATAACATTTGTGCATCAGTTTTGTTTCCAATCAATTCGGCTAGTTCATCCTGCACATTATACAACATATTAACTTTTTATCTACCTTTACAATAAAATGCAAAATATCTATTGCACTTACTTCCGTAAGTTTTACGAGATGTTCAAGTGATTGTCCTTGGTTTAAGATTGTGTGCACATTTTTAGTATGCACACCAGGTAATTTAGAAATAAAATCTTGTATGTTAGAATTATATTTTTGAAACATTATTTGTGTATCTTCTCCATGTTCAAATATTCCAATTTGAACAGCTTTCTCAGCGTCTGGCTGCTCCCTGCCATTCTATATAAAATAAATTGATTACTAATAAGTCAGTTTCATTTAAATCATTAATCCATTACCTTTAACTCTTCAAATAATTGTGCAGATGCATGTGGACTTGGGGACCATACTAACTTTAATTTAGGGAAATGTAAAGTTAATAATTGTAATTTTTCTGTGATATTATAGTCTTTAATCTCCCTGCCCAGGTAACTCATTCCCTAAAACAAGAAGACCTTTAACATACTTTACAGTACAAGATAACACAACTCATGTATAAAGTATGAAAAGTAAAATTATTTGAGATGGTATTGTGATTACTTGGAAACAAAATGGTTTATTTGGATCAAATTCTATGAGAAGCATTGGTTTGGTGTAATGCCGAGTCATGGCAACGACTTGATTATATAGTCTTCCACTTTTGAGCGAGCCAATTAAATCAGACACACTTTTTCTTTCAACACAAATGTCTGGGGAAAGAATATAATCTCCAACCTACCATAGAGAAATATGTACATATGTATGTAAAACCAGTATAATAGTTTAAAACATATCTCAATAGAATTACATTATCAATGTATTATTATTAACTTACCGATATAGTTATAGGTTCAATTTGTATACCACGAGAATGTAAAATGATTGGCAGTTCACTACGAAACTCTCTCATATCAACTATAACTTTATTAACAATATTCTTCTTCTTTGTTTGGTCTCCTTTACGCGTATTTTGTTCCGCATCGTTTTCTGATTCTGTTGCAAAAGCTGAACAGTCTTCTGATTTTCCATCTTGATCTTCAGGCACAACCATTTTCTAAAATAATGTTTGTATAAATGTAGTATTACAAAAAAACTGAAATAGCCAAATAACTAAAATTCTCACTGTTTTAGTATTGATTAAGATATGAAAAGCTTCTTTTTCTCTTCTTAAAGCAGTAAGGTATTCTTGCTCTTCTACAGATCCTCCATAAATTAAAAAATATACTTTTAATTTTATAGAAGGATTAGTATTTTGATATACCTATGAAAAGTTGTTAGAAGTAATAATGTGATAATAATTTTTGATCATTATTGTATCTCTTAATGCACAATACTGCTATCTACATACCTCCAGTTGACGTATAGTAGAAATATCAGAGGCATACAGTATTATATTACTAGGTTTATTTTCCATTAATGTTCGTTGTAATGCTGTTGGATCACCATTTTTCTTTAAAGATTGTACAATCACTATAGGTGCTGTTGTTGTTATTGCTGTTAGATCTAACTCAGCTATCTATAAAGTCATACATGCCACATTAATATGACATATTTTTAACTTCAATTGTTAAAAAATACTTTTTAACATACTTGAGAACATTCTTCAAATAAAGTTTGATGACATTCGTTTTCTTCAGAAGTAGATTGTCTTTCTGTAACAGGCTTTTGTGATAACGTCAATGTATAACTATCTTCTGTATCCTCTATTTCTTCAACTTGTTCAGATTCAATTGTTGCTTCTGTTTTTTCGTGGGAGGTACTGAAAAATATAATATAAATTCTAAGCATAAAAAAACATAAATTATTGTATGAAGATTATTTACAGAAAAGTTACTATTAACATACCTTGACTTTTGAAGATTGCTGTGGTTCAATTTTTTAAGTGCTTCATAAAGTAAATATTCGTTAGCTCCCATGGTAAGGTAATTTTTTAATTGATAACACGTTTTCTTATCATAAACTAAGATCAAAACTATTTCTGGAATCGCATTGTCATCTGGTACTTTCTTATTTCGTTGTATTTCAAGTAATACTTCATTTAAAGCAATCCATTTTGGATTTGGTTCTGGCTTTAGTTCTAAATTTTATTATCATTTATAAGTAAAATTTTAACATTACATGACATAGCATATAGTTTGCATATTATCATCAAATTAAAAATTACCATTTTTTTCTGTGTAAACTCTCTGTTTTGCATATTTAAATAAATTGTCGGCTGCATCCAACATTAACCATCCTGAGCTTTTCATAGCATATTCCATAGTTCGTAACTGATTTAGCGTTGAATAAAACGATACACAATCGTCATATGTCAAAGTTCTGCATAATATCAATTACATTATTTATAATATAAAACAAAATTATAATACATACAAATGATGTATTTTATTAAAAATATTTTTTAGTTCTTTTTCTATATAAGATACTTACATAAGGAGTGCTCTCAATGTTTTTAAATCTGATAATAATTGTTTTGATGTGGTACTAAGTTGATGCCAAATAGGATCTAATTGCGACTGTAGCTGTTTATGAAACTTTTTAGTTATTGCATTTTCAACTGTTAGTTCTTCTAAATCTAGCTGTAAATAATTTCATAGATTGAGTTATTTAGTTTTGTTTTGTTTAATATTTTAAATAGCATTTCATAAACAATAAATAAGTAGCATAAATCTTGTGCCTACATATTTATTTATCCGTTTTAGTTCTTTCACCACATAGTTCATTGCATCCAATAAAGCAGTTTGGATGTGTAACATTTTTGCTGTAATTTTCACATGAAATTCCAAAACTTCAGGCTGCAACAGGTGCAACAAGCTTAATTTTTACCATTTATATTTTAGAAAAAATTAATCATTTAAGTTATTGTAAGAAACTAGTTTATGTACCTTAATTTTGGATAAACTACTAACGACCGTTGTATGAAAGCGAGGCCACAAGTATAACTTCTTGACAAAAAGAGCTTTCATTACACGTTCTACAGAACAGAAACCAGCATTGAAAGCCAAAGCTGAATTAGAAAATGCTTTGATAAAACCAGTCTATAAAAGAACAATCGAATTTTCAAAAATTCAATAAATGTTATAAATTGTATCAACATAAGTATCATTTATGAGTATTATTTTTCTTTTACCTTGTTTACTTGTCTATACAATCTGATTGCAAATGCTTCCTGATAAGCATGTAGAATGTTATGAGCTCTATATACAAGAATTCCAGTGACTAATTTTAATGGCAGCTTCTTCTTTAATAAATCCACCACTAAAATTCGGCCTGGTATAAATAATATTCCACCTTCTAGGTACATTATTTCTCTATTAATAATAACGTGAATTAAATTAGAAAACGAAACTGCATAAGTTTTAAGTTACATACGGACTCTCGTATAACGCGATTAATATGTTACAAACTGTATTTATTATTAATAATAATAATAAAAAAATTAATTATGGCAATGTCAAGCGTAAAGCAAGTTTAACTTTTAAATGCTGCGAATGTTCGCAATTTATATATAGTAGAAATTGCGTTATACGAAATCAGTATTTGCAATATCGTTAACGTGTTAAAGGAATTAACGTTTTAAGAACATGCGTTATACGGAAGTCTACTGTATTTATGAAGTATGTTTTTCGTAACAAACGAGTAATAATATACCTTTCATTGGCTGTAAATTGACACGTTACAATTCGAGGTAAACTTTGTGTACCTAAACGTTGCAACTCATCTATAAAATATTTTTCATCGTGATCTGTAGCTCCCAAAACAATAACAAGATTTCCTGGATCTTGATAGACTTTCAACATATTTATAAATACCGTTTCGATACCGAGACCCCTAAGTCATTAAAAAATTTGTAAATATATTTAATGTAATTTGTGACAAAATATCTCATAATAAATAAAATATTTACTTTGCCGTAATCGCTAAACCATCCTCGTGTAATATTTCTAAAAATATTTCATTTTCATATTCCAACATGATTGAGTGTATTTATTTTCCTATAAATTTTGTTACTATTGCTCTACCGCGAGCAATTATATATATATATATATATATATATATATATATATTATTCAAGAAGTATCTCAAATAATAAAGTACCCAAAGATCTTAGGAAGGTACCCATAAATGTTTGGCTTTTTTTCTGTAAATTAATTCATCACATTTAGTAGTTATTTTAATGTAACATATTAAAGATACAAAAGGAATAAAGCGTTACATAAATATGAATGTTATACCTTACTATCGTTGCCTGTGTAAATATACTCAGCTTTCTGATCGTAAGATTTATCTTCATCCGTCACCGTCACTTCGAATACTAACAAAGTATATCTACTTAACTCGTGCGATGGGTGCCCATAAACCCCTATGCTAACGGGTCTTTTAAAACTGAAGTCACAAAAAGAAATGTGTACTCGAAGAGAATTAACTAATTGTACTAAATATTATTACAAAGTATTAGGCATTATTAATATTAGATACTAAATGTCTCATATACCTCTCTGGTACAAGTATGGTATCCTCTCCGCACGTCGTAGATTGTAAACTATAATGATTTGGTTCATAAGTCGGTTTTGTTGTTGTATCTGATGCATATAAATCTGCATCTCCGCTTCTATGGTAATTAAAATTTTAAACAATTTGATTTAAACGTTAGCAAATAGATATATACCGTAGTTTACTTACTGAGATATTAATTGTATTTTGATAGTGCCTTCATACATTAAACTATAGTATTTATAAGATCCACCTGATACATCATCGCTGACATAATGCAGTAACTCTTCGTTCGATGCCAAAATACAAGGTAGCTAAAGTAGGAATCAATCAATCAATACAAATGAATTTTCAACTTAGATTTGTTTAATATCCTACAATAAAGTTAAACATGGCCAAATATTAAAACTAAAGATCATGTAATATGTTATTTTTTATAATAATGCTACAAAATGTCAAAAGACGAAGTTAGCTCACCAAAAATAAGTTGAGAAATATTATCTTCATAGTATAACGATATTCACCATTGTTGAATGAAAAAAAAAAAATAGACATACGCTATTTATATTTTCATCTAATTTCTTAGAGTGATATTCGTTAGGCTATATAAATTATATCTCTGTATGATTCATATGTGCAATCGTAATACCGAACAGTTACGCAAAATTGTAACATTTAAGACTCTAAGTCTCTGTCTTTTTTTGATAGATGTCCTTTCACATAAATATTTGTACGAGTGCATAAGGTTAGAAATATACATGATAGAAGGCACGAGTGTTATGTATACTACAAATGAAAGAGTAAGATTTTGCGACAACTTACCTTAAATAACGTAATAAAACAAAGAAATGTGAATATTCAAGCAAACAATTTCTAATTTTTTTTTCTAATATTTGAAGAATTTGAATTAGCAGTTAGAAGGAATTCGAATTTTTACCACCAGATGGAAACAAAGTTTGCCATTGGTGTATAGTTTCTAATTTTAAAAAATAAGAAATTTTTTGCGTACAATATAATGTTTTTTAATTTTTATATTAGAAAGAGATGTTATTTGGTAGTTATTTTTCCTATTATTTTTTAACTTAAAATGTACTATACGTTAAAAAATGACGCCACTACATATCAATATCTCTAATGTCGGTAATCGTACGATCAAAAAATTGCATATTATATCATTATGTTTTACCCGTAACATTTTTAAAACATAACACAGACCAGGTATAAGATTGACCTGTCATGTAATGTAAAGTTTTGTCCTAGGGTCACGTAGCTCCCTTTACCATTTTATTGTCGCATGTGACACTACCGATTTAGAATGGAATAAGGCAACAGCGCTACCGAAACTGTAGAACTTATAACTAAATATAGCGATTGTTAATTATTTTTGCCTGACATGAATTACAATACGAATCAACCAATAAAATCGAAAATTATTTAAAAAAAGTCAAAGCAGCTCCATAGACCCGAAATTTCCGTGGAACGTTATTATGTTCGCCATTTCGTTACCTTATAATATCATATTAAAAATGCGTTCAAAATCTACGACAGTGTAAATAAATTATAAAGAAGAGGATTGCAGAAGAATTCGAAAATCAGTGATTTCGGCCGATTTCAGAGATTTTCGACTTTAATTTGAAATTTTTAAGCAGACGCAAACCTAACTGAAATTTTGAATTTTCAGGCCTGCTTGGCGCTAAATAGCATATTGCGCATGCGCAGCACCGATCGTCAACTGTTTGCCTGCACGAGTCGGCGCCATGTTGGTTCGGCGGGTGCTATCAAGTTGTAACAGGTTTCGTGTCTCTTCGTTAATTACAGGTAATTAGCATATATTTTTCTAACGTACACCTTTCTATAACACATAAAATGATTGCTAAAGACTCGATCTCCATAGGAGAGTGTAGGCAAGACGAGATATCACCTCGTTTAAAAAATATTCACGAAAATAAAATCGGCGTCTTGGCGTTCTTTCCGCGAGCTTCTGCGTCATAGCTTTCCCCCCCCCCCCCATTTTCGAATTTGATTCTCGCGATATCGATAGTTTTTTCATAATTAAGTATTACAAAACTAATAATTACTTATTTTTTATAGATAATATATTGCAATCATATTACATTCCAGCTTATACATGGCATATATATATACAGGGTGTCCCAAACTAGTCACATATATATATCCACACACACATATACATACGTATATCATTCCATACTAATCTATTTTGTATCTTTTAGCTTTCACAGCTTACATGAATCGCCTGAATTGGATACGGAAAAGGTTACGCATCATTTTCTATTCGATATTGGTCTACGTAATACGTAAAAGTAAGTCTCTTATAAAAAAAGTTAACGTATGGCTCGGTACTGATAGGTGCAAAAAATTCGGTAGTTGAATGAACGGTGAGCAGTGTTCTTTCGGTTTGCAGTTCCGAGAAATTCGTCTTCGCGCGAGGACGTAAACAAAACACGGTCGAACGTTCCACTCCGATCGAGGCCGCGGAGGACGACCCTTCTCATTGTAATCCGATACTTCGGTGAATACAGAAGCATCAAGTGAGTTTCCCGTATCATAAACATTTTATCTTTTAATTTGTTACTCTAATATACTTAACTTTTATTAATAATTATTTATTATACTTACGAATGGTATCTTTTATCATATTAGGCAAAGTACAAGTGTTTTTTGATGGAGTCGCCAGTTACAAACGCAGTAGGTACTCGGAGCATCTCGCATCACGGAATTGGAATCTGTGCATCATCCTCTAGACGTCGAATCATGCAAAGATCTACAAGATCTCAAGTAAGTATATTTGTATACTTTTTAATTAATAAGGTCTAAACTTTTAGTTACAATAGAAGTAATAATGAGCTCGATTTTTGTTTTGTTTCAGATCATCATTGCTACTAGAATCATCGAGTTGATAGCAGACACATCCATCGAGGGATTACTTGCAGTGATTCTCAACCTACAGCATTTTCGACCTACTTCGATGTCGACCCACCACATTTTCAACCTCCTACGGATCAACCTCCCTCAATTTCTACCTACAACGCGGACGAGTGTTTTGGAGCCGTCGTAGAACTTCGGAAGTAGTGAGCTAAAAAAATTAAGTCCCTCCGGTGCCCAACCATACCGAGGACGAAAGGTCCTAATCGGTACGGGTTACTGGTTGTAATTTTTCTAATAACTAGCTGACGAGCATGACCACGAGTAAATTCTTTCGAGGATTTATTCGTGAGTGGAATATTTCTCTTTATATGTTTTTGTGTTTTGTGCATGCTTATTTATATTAGTTCAGGATAGGGCCTTCTTGCTCCAATACGGTAATGCTAATAGTTCATAGCACACAATTATATGCATTTTATTGTTCGCTTCGTTTTTTTGCGAGATTAGAAAAGAAGTCGGAAGTGCGTCATCCGACTTCGTGAAACGTGCATGTCAAATTTAGCATGTTTTGCATCGTTTCTATCTACATTTCTATCTACTTTGATCTTTTTCTATCTACATTTCTATCTACTTGTATATTTTCTATTTACATTTCTATCTACTTTGATCTTTTTCTATCTACATTTCTATCTACTTTGATCTTTTTCTATCTACATTTGATATTACCGACTTCGATTATTGGGTTGAATATGATTTATAAACTTACCGCTCCATATCGTAGAGGGCGTAAGAAAACCTCTGTTTTTTAGCACGGTCGGTATTTCAGTACATGGAACATGAAGTCTAATAAGATAACAGATCTATTCTTATTATACCACGTCTGTGGACATAATCACAAACTTTTGCTTCATTTCACTTGCAGAAATCAGCATTGTCTCCGCAGCTTCCACGCAATAATTTACTACGCTGTATACTAGATGGCACTTTTGTATCACAAAAGAAATTTTAAATGATGTTATTTAAAAACAACGATAACAGTTTTTAGGCACGACCGCAGGAAGTTCCTTATTTTTACCATAATTTTTAGAAAAATACATCTTCATTATTCCAATTTCACAACAAAATACGTATACTGAAAATCCTGTACGTGTAAACAGCGAAGACATCAGGGCATATAATTTTTCCTTTCGATCCACGAAAAATAATTCAAAAATAAAAAAACCAATTCGGTCTACCGCACATATTAGCCACATTTAGTGTACCTTGTACAAGTATTTGTTACTTTAAACGGGGTTAGAACACCCGGTTCCAGCGGATGTAACTTGATCGGGACCATTGACGCAGTTTAACTTACAACTACTGTAGGCAAGGTTTTACACGCGTTGCGTTTCCATAGAGACAAGCCGATACACGTGCAACATACACGTTACTTCCATTTTTCACTTCGCTGCAGGTGAGACCTACTCTCAGAGGCCGATTATTCCTAATGAAAACAAACAATACACGTATATACCAACAACCGGGTGCATAGTCGATTATCGAACGTTCTACGACAATGTCGTCTCGTTGGTCTACGAGAGAGCTCTTGTTCACGGACCCTTTAAAACCCGTTCACCTATCCTGCACGATCATCTATGATATCCGGTGCATCGTTGCTATCAGTAAACGTGGGTAATTACTTCTTCGCGAGCGGTGAAAAGGGCTCGTAACTGGACTAGAGAGAAAGAGAGAGAGAGAGGGAGAAATAACATGGGGAGCTAACAATGAACAATTAAATGATTACGCCGCATAAAAGGAGATAAATCACCCCGCTTTTGGTTACCGTCGAGAGGAGGATAGAATTGCAGCGATAATTGCCGCATCTTTGGTGTCGGGTGTGGGGTTTCCTTTTGTTCCCTTAACGAGAGAGCCGCGTTACCTTCACCCTGTTAGCGTTTCCGACCGGTCGAAAGGAAAAAAAACCAATTTTTTCTCACATTTTTTCCCGCGACATTGGTCACACACGACTAGATAGGGTTGAGGGTGGAGGGGTTTAACGCGTTATCGATCGTTTCGACGCGTCGTCCTCGTCCCTTGTCGGTCGATAACAAGGAGAACACGATGGGTAAGATAGTCTTGCTAAGCTTCAACTTTCTTTTTTTAATTTGATCTTACAATATACACTCACGGTAATCTCGATGAAGTTCGTTATTAATCTTCTCATCCTTCTCTCCCTTACGGTAGCAGGAGAACGGAGTATCGCGGTTAGTTTGACGAAAATGACGGAGACTTCGCGGAAAGAGAAAGGTTTTCCCCCCCCCTCTTAGTAGAAAGGAGACACGACTCGGTGCACCTCTCTTCTCGGGTCTTCTTCGGGCGTCGTCGGTATTATCCGCACCCTTCGAACCTCGACGCGCCCGGTTCGATTCCACGGGCGCAATAGGATAGGTCGTCCTTTTTCCTGCATCGACGTGTGTAAGCAGCCAGACCGGTAACAGTCCCTCCCTCGCTGGGTGCGGGGTGTAAACGGGGTCTATGACGAGTTCTCTGCTCTCGGTAGAAAGAAAGAGCGAGAGAGAGAGGTGGATCAGGCGAGAGTGTTCTCTAAGGATATCGTTCTATATCTCTTTCTCACTCTTTTCATCTTCTTTTCCTCTCTCTCATTCTTTCCATCATCCTTACTTCTCTCTCATTCTTTCCATCTTCCTCTCCTCTCTCTTACTCTTTCCATCATCCTTTCTTCTCTCTCATTCTTTCCATCTTCCTCTCCTTTCTCTCTCATTATTTCCATCTTCCTATCATCTCTCTCTCTCATTCTTTCCATCTTTCTATCCTCTCTCTCACTCTTTCCATCATCATTTCCTCTCTTTCATTCCTTCCATCATCCTTTCTTCTCTCTCTGTTTAACTCGTATAGCGAACGTAGACGAGGCAGCGACCGAGAGAGCTGTGAATCGAGCCTAAGGGCGAGGAGAGCACGGTGAAGGTTCGCCAGCGACGTCGGCCGTGGTGAAGGAGGAGAAGCAGTGGGGAAGAAGAGAAGAGGGGAGGGTGAAAAAATGTGTAGGTGCGCGCGCAGCCGCTTTGTCTCTCTCGTTGGCGGCGCGCGCGGCGTCGGTGGGGGGCGGCAGGAACCACGAGGGGCCACAGGGGTCCGCGAGCGGAGCATGGCGGACCAACGGCGACTGCATCCTTTCAGTCGGCCGGTGAACCCGCGTGCCGTACGGTTGCCTCTTCGTTTTTCCGTCAGCGCGCGCGCGCTCTACCTATCTATCTGTCTCTTTTTTCTCTCTCTCTATTTCACACTCCTTCCGTTTCGCGGTTTCTATACCTTTCTTCGCTCTCTTTCTCACTCATTGTGTACGTTTATCTACCGTTTGGCTTCCAAACTTCGTGATAATCGTTTTTTCTACATAGTCAATCGGTCTAGATGACGCTTTTATAAGCGGACGTGTATAATCTTCTTTCCCCGTAGTGGAAAGACGCGTGTGAGTTTTTCTCGCTCGCTCTTTTATCCTCCGTCCGGTCGTACCGCAACGTATCCGTACGTACGCGCGTTTATTACACCCTCCGTCCGCGGTTTTCTACGCTCGAATACAAGGACAGGATCTTTTTGAAGAGAGAACAAGAGGAATCCTCTTGTCAGGACCTTTTTGGATTTTCTTCCACGACTATTTCGTCGTTCGTCCTATCTCGTACACAGGCTCTACGCCTTTGGGAAGTCCTGCATGGTGAGTGAACGATATAAATGATTTTTTCTTTTTTATTCGAGGTTTTCTTTGTCAAATTATTGGTGACGATAATACTTCGAAATAATTCTCACTCGTATCACGTGCAGTTTCTTCTTTCTTCTCTCGTTTCGATAATTTTTGATTTAAATCGTTGGAATTTGAAAAAAATAAGAATCTCGAGGTGAAAGGGGAGAAGAAGGAAAGAAACCGATCGGTCGTGGCGAGAAGGCAAACTTTTCACACGTGCATGCTGTGCGAGTGGGTTTCTCGAGCGCGCGCTCTACGCGAATGACGCAACGAAGAAAGAGATGCGACGACTCGTTCCTAGGTATAATCTCAAATTCTCTGTCTCCTTTCTTTATATCGTATCGCATATACGAGAGATACATCTAAACTGCCGGAGGGTGGAGCGTGCGAAGAGGTGGTATCTCGAGAAGTGCGCTCCTCGTGGCACGTGCGAAGAAAGTCTTCTCTTATGGAACGGTGTTAAAGAACGGGGAACGAATTCGTTTCTTCTACGAACTATTATAGTCTAGTTGATATAAGACTAAAAATCAACTTTTCGACGAAAACTATTATCATTTATGACGATCGATTAAAAAGATTACCCATAAGCCAGAACGAAATAGTTTAAACCTCTCATTCTTATTGGCTGTTTTGCCGGTGAGCGGGAAGTGCAACCGTTGTCACGAACAGTAACGATCGTTAACCTTTTTTTTTTCGTTTTAATCTTCTCCTTCAAATGATACCTACTCCCCAAGGAAACGTCTTACAAGTGAAGTTTTCCTCATGTCGCCAACATCTCGGTTATTATCCCGATACATCGTTAACCCGAGCGTGTTGGTCGATATATAGGAAACGTGTAATCGGTAAGCCGATCGTGTCTAACGACCGAGATGTTTTAAAATCCTGTAAGAGCTCCGGATTCACCATAATTAGAGTATATAATGATAAGCCGTGGATAGGTCGGGGGCATAGAATTATTAATGCACGCTGAATCGCACGGTTTCTTGCGGGATGAGTTTTGCATGCTAGAATGGATAACGTCGGTAACGTCGTTTTCTTCCTTTCCTTTTTCTCCGTGTACACGAAGGAGGAAAAAGAGGAGAGGGATTGGAAATTATGGGTCGCTAGAAAGAAGAAACCCAGTCTCCCGACTTGTAGAAAGAGAGGGAAGGATCGTGCGGATACTCGCGCGCGAACACGCATCGCCAATTTTTGGTACTCGCGCCAAGAATCCATTCATACGAGCTGCAGCCGTCATTCAAAAGAAAACTTCGTGCGTCTTGTTTCAATAGTATAAATTGACGTTTGCTTCAGTCGTTTTGAACGAAAGGTTGAAAATTAAATAATTTATAGCAGTAGCGAAATTTCCTATTCACGACTCAATCTTTCAAATTAAAGATTTATAAGGTTCAATTTAATTTTTCGTTCAAAAGGACTGATTCAAACGCTAATTTACTAATTCAAACATAGTCGATAATCACTTATATTACGTCTTGTTTCACGAACGAGCTTTGTAATTTTCTATTCGGAAAGTTCAAAGTCGCCATGACGATTCTTGTACGTCTTTCTTCGGATATTTAGGGACATTTGCTGCGGAATTTGTAGATGAGACGCACGAAGACAGAAATTGGCGCGATTCTCGATGAAAATGTCTCTCGAGGAGGTTGCTCGAGTCTTGATCCTCAGGGTCGACTGTTTGAGAGAGAGAGAGAAAGAGAGTCAACCCTCCAAGTTGTGCCAGCACTCCAACACTTACTGTCGCAATACGACAATCGATCTCGAGGCTGCCGTCTACGCAGCATACATTTTCGTGCCTCGTTAATCTAGTTTGTCAGCTTGCTCTGACCGTCGTGAGTTAAATCGCCAGTAATCCTGCTAATCCTAGCGGCCTCTTATTTTAATGTCGGTGGACGTTGGTGACAGAAAGTAAAGGGAAAGCGCGATAGTGCTCGTCGATACGCTCGCGATCGAGTTTTAGGTCTACGTCAACTCGAAAAAGCACTTTCTGGTTTGACGATGCTGAATGGGTTCGATGTCTTTTTTAATGGACGAGATATAGTTTCGTAATGCTTTTAAAACGCGAATCGTCACGATTGTTTTTCTTTTTTAACCAAATCGCTTTGTCTTGTTCATTTCTATCGGTGTATCATCCGTGGTTGTGCAAACGACTTGAATTTTGACAGGAACATAGAAAATGAAAAAGTGGAAAAAATTGCTTTCATTAACTTTCTTTGTAATTCTGAAGATTCTGATTTGTTTAAAACAAAAAAACTACTACTTTTATGCAATCAATCCTTCTTTGTTCTTGTCAACAAATATTAAAGGATGTTTCTATACTTTGGTCTAGTACTGTACTTGATTCTTCGGCAGAACGAAAATGCATCAAAATAATGTTATCTTTTTACAATAATAATGTTGACTTATGTTCCCAACTAAATAACAATATCTCGAAAACATGTGATTTATGTTATTTTGTTTTACACCCACGGATATTATTTTCGTCAATGTCTTACGAAGATAAAAGAAAGAACACGTCACTCTTTCCCGTTTCTTCATCGGTTATATCGATTATTGAGCGAAACAGTGATTAACAATTTTACTATCTTACGTTAGTTTCACTAACGTTCGAGTTATAGGTAGAAGAATAAACCCTTGGGACCATAGGTTCATGCGTTTAAGGTCCACGCACACCGATATATCAGATAAAGTAAATGTTTGTAGATCTTATCGATCGACCCTTATACCTACACGAGACTAAGAATAAATCATTATCGCTCGGGGGCGTGTAGGAAAGACGACGTACGAAGATGTAACAAAGTAAATTTCATTTCGAGGGATCGCCCTTTAACGATCGTAACTACGATCGTGGATCATCTTTATGAGATACTACCATGCGCGCACGCGCGCGATCGTTATCGACGAAGAGCGATGGGAAAACACGCTCGCGTTTTTCTCCTTGTTGATCTCTCTCTCTCTCTCTCTCTCATTCTCGACGAGTTTATTTTTTTAAACGACGATCTATATTTATGGCGCAATGTGTGTTCGGCGTCACGGTTAACTTTTAAATCTACAGAACCAGCCTTAAATCTTGATCAGCCCACATATGCGCACGCGTTACAGCGACGCCGAATACGGATCCGGCTCGTTACACTGACTCATATGAAAACTGTCGTTCGCACGAGAGAAACGTCTACTTATACATCGAACGCGTACGTGTATGTACAGGGTGATCCACCTAAATGTAGCCATCTAAATATTTCCTTTATTTGTGATGACATAAAAAATATTTTTAATGGAATGCAAATGCATTGAGGAAAAAATAATATTTGTAAAGCATTCACCAAATGCACCTTACGCATTTACATTGCATTAAAAATATTTGTTATGTCGTTAGAAATAAAAGAAATATTTAGAGAGCTACATTTAAGTGAACCACCTTGTATATATTTATAAAGCGAGCACGCGCTCGAAATGCGAAGAACACGCGAGTTTGAAAGCGTTTAAAAAATTCGGGCCAACGAACACAAAAGTCTTCTCGCGTGGCGCCCGTCAGTCGCTTCTACCACCTTTTTCCCCGTCGACGCGCGGGTCTCGTCGATTTTTTATGATCACAGATTCCTGTACGTTTTACCTTCTTCGGTATCGGCCTTGATTACCGTTAGCTCCTTCGCAATAAATAAATTCAATCGGAATTTTATTCGATATTGCGTTATTTTGCGAAATATCGAGCGGGCTTAAGGTCCCACTTTCTTATTTTGCGTAAGTAAAAGAATCATCGGATGAGATAAAATAATTTTCTTTGTCTTCTTACGAACGAGTTGTTTTTAAATAGGAAAGTTTTATTTATTTATGGATGAAAATGGAGAAGAAAGGGAAAAGCACGAGGTATATTTAGTGAGAAGTGAAAACTGGAATTATAATGTAGGTAATGCGTTAAGCTGTTAGAAAATCGAACGAGAAGAGGTATTCTATTAATTCTTATGTTAGCATCCGAAATTTTCACGCTTGTTGGGTAACTAGAGTATTCAGGTACTTTAAACGTATGTTTTTCATACATAAAATGCAGAATGATCTGGTGCGTTATTTTTATAAGAATATATAGGAAATATAGAAATGCATAGGATGTTTTGTCAACGGGTGTGAACAAATAACACATTAATTTCAACGACGACAATATATTTTATTTTTCTCGTTTCACAATACATAGATAAACAATAATAAATACATCAAAGGAGAACTTTTAAGCATCGCCAATCGCGATAGTCACGCCGTTGGCAGAGGTCCATTTCGCGACAATAGTATTGTGTTGAAGCGTCCACGAATTAAAAAAACGTATGTTATACGAGCACAGGAAGCGTTCCGAAAACTGCTTTTCGAAGATGAAGCGAGAAACGTAGATCGTGTTCTTTGTGTACACCAACATCTACGTTAATGCGATTTTTCGAATTCTCTTTGATATAGTCCCGATGTGAGAAAGGCGTGTATGTCGTTGCGTCGAAAGTTTAAATAAAGAGAACGAGAGGAAGCGTACAAAGGACGCGTTTGAGAAGCAGAGAAAGAGAGTGCAGAGGGAAAGTCCACGAGGTCTCTTTCTCTAGATTTGTCATGGCGAGTCAGCTCGTCTTCTCCTCCGTTTCGTTCTACACGCACGTGAATACGGGCCTCTTTAATTGCCCATATTTTTAACCAAGCCTCCTGGCTTGACTCAGAGCGATAAATTTTTCTGCTCCTGACTTTAGCGTGTCTCTCGCTTATAACGTGTCTTGAACCTCTCGTAGGTACTACCTGACCCTATATACCTGAGTTCACTGACGCATCCTCCCCGCGCGCTCACGGGCGGTCCACGCAGCATCCACTTCTTCGTTTTTTCCCTTTCCTTTTTTTTTCGCTCACAAAGAAGTCGCGCACTGACCGCCAGGAAAATAGAAACCCTCGATGGGAGTTAACGAACGCCGGATCTCTTTGTATCGTCGATCAGTTTTAAACGGGCTTCTCACGACCACGAGTCACAATTAACTGTGTGAAATATGCTTTAATGTATACCTACTTTATAGCAACCCATGCGCAGGTAGTTGTGTAAACATCGGTAGGATTCTTTTTTAATAGTTGAATATCAAATGTATCTTACCTCTTCAATAGAATCGGTGAGATTCAGAACGGTATAAGTCCAAATCTGTTTTTTGTCAATGTATACAAAGTACTTGAATAGAAAGCTACAATAATGCACTATAACTTGGCTGCATATACTAATCCTGTAGGAAGTATAAACAACATAATAAACAGTTTCTTTATTTTCCCAACATTTAGACATTCGAACTTCTACTGTTCTTAATCTCACCGATTCAATTATAATTCTGACAACCTACCGGACGTCATCCGAAGTTTTATACGCGTCCCATCTAGAGAGAGAAAAAGTCGATATTGGATTGGCGTTATGGAAATTAATTCGATAGGAAGATCAATGACGTCTTCGTCTCTGAGATCCATCACGAAAGACCGATATCTAGGATAACGTTCGATCGGTGTCGAACGCTAATCATTCATTCTGTCTTTTTGATTAGCGATCAATCCTGACTCCGTAAGAATCGGTCCTACGATTTACTTCGACGGAACCGACTCCGGTGGTCGATATTACCGTCGAGACTTCTAATGAAATTAGAATAGCGAAAATTTATATCATAGGATACCGAGTAGGATACCGTAGCACACTTGCGTATTACCTCTCTCGCGACTCTGACGTCATTAAGTTCGAAACGACCAGGTCCGTATGGTTTATTGGTCGCGTACGTTTATACGTCTTGTTACCTTGTACCCTCGCAACAGGAATCGGAACAGGATCGTTGCGAAGAGATGGAGAAGGAAGAGGTTGAGAAGGAGGAGGGGGAGGAGACGGCGGGATATTGTCGAGGCGTAACAGATCAGAGTGAAAGTCGAGACACGATTCTGGTGCGGGCTCTCGGTGTATCTCTTCTCTCGTAGCGAGCACGAAGAGGAGACGTAATGGCACGACTCTCCTCCTGTCTTTCTCTCTCTCTCTTTTTCTCTGGAATATACAGAGAAAGCCGAAATATTTCTCTTATACAATTAGACGCGTTCACGCCTCGGAGATTCGATCGTCGAAAGGCTTATGCAATTTCTTCTAGCTAGACGACTACTTTTCCCGCGTTGTTGGTTCCCCTTTAATAAAGTACTACCCCAATGAGGAAGTGAAGAAAACGTTTCTTCCAGTAGCATGAATAAATTCGATTTTAATTAATGTTTGCCTCATCGTGTTAATGGTATATCTTGGATTTTCGAAAGACGCATACGGAATGATTGATTAGATCGATCCATTGGGATTCGAGAGAGAGGATTAAAAAAAAAAAAAAAGATGTAGGTATTCGTGGATCGATCAAAGTCCAAGAACGCGACGTTTCTTTCCGAAGGAATCGACGAAAGTGAGAGTAAACATTACTCTCGATCCGAACGGAGACGAGCTCTGACTTTTGAAGCATGCTTCGAGTGGCTGTTGCTTTTTTTAACTCTTTTCGATTCGACGAGTCTCTTATCTCACCACAGAGGCTACCTTCTCGATGTTATCTCGATGTTTCTCGCTTTTTCGAATTTGCCTACGTAAGTACATGCGCGTTTCTCTCGTACATTCTCTTTCTCTCCTTTCATGCTGACGTCCCATCGACTCTCCGTAACGTGCACTTCCGATTAACTGGTCAAGCACTCGACGGTACTTATGCACTTAGGCTCGGCGAAAGGGTGCTGCTCGTGGTGTTTCGATGTCTATTTTTATCGCGAGTTCACGGTGGGTCTGATACCCCCTTTCCGTTTCTCTCTTTCTGCATGCCTTCAACGGCAACGAGATCCCTCTTTGATTTTTCTGCTCGCGATTCCGTGAAAGAAACGTTCAAAATATCGTCTTGTTTCTCCTTCTTTCTTATTAATCTCAATCTAAATTTGTCTTTTGTAACCCTTCGAATACCGGGTGAAAAATTTTACACAAAGTACCAGGTGGGGTCTCCATTACTTTATTTCTCAAGTTTTGTTAATAAGTGCATTAAATAAAGGAAAGCAAGTTCAATAAATTCTAACAATTTTTCATTAAATAAAAAGAGCTTGGGGTCGTCAGTGACGTCACCCGGTATTCGGAGGGTTAATTAATTATTTTTTGTCTCTCGTACTCGATTGAGAAAAGACGGATGAATGCAAGACTTTTTCTTATTTCGTAACTCACGTCGGAAATGCATCCCGGCTGTCCACTTACGACGGCTAGCGCGACGATTCTCAAGACAGGAAATGGAGAAGAGAGAGAGGGGAGACGAATTAATTGTTGAATCAAAAATCGGGCGACAGCTGTTAGGATCGATGACTCACGATGACTACATCTCGAGTGTGACAAAAACGCGTCACACGCAGCTATCGGCGTTCTCTCCCTTCCGAACGAAAATTTTAGTGGGATCCTGTGTGGGATGCTGTGGAAGGACACCGTTGCTTTGGATCATTCAAACGTGTCGTAATTTATTTCCCCACGTAATTGGGAAGGCAGGTGTACGATTGAAAATACTTAACGCCCTGGAATAATTCGATCGGAGGTCGATCTTACTATAGAAAAGGGGGACTTTTACGTTTACACCAATTCTGCCTTCAACCCTCGACGAAATCAAAGACCATGTTCCGATCTTTCGGAGAGTCGTGGCGCGACTCTCTCGTCGACGACCTTCCATAATTAGATTCGAACGACGCACCATGCTCGACGTCCAAAATCAAAAGCCTCCGGCCAACGATGCGAGACTAGGCTGAGTCATTAAACAAAAATTGGAGAGGCATGTTTCATCGAAAGTGGCGAAGTTATTGCGTTCTACGTTGGAGATAATTTCACGAGGAAAGACTATTCTTTTTCCCGCCCAAACAAAGAATTCTTCCTTTTTTTCCCAAGGATTGTCTGAAAATGTAAATACACCTTGAAAACGAAAGAGAGAGAGAAAGAGGCAAGGTTCGAAATCGATGGAAAGAATCTTGCTGATTCTCCAGTCAGCGTAGGCGATCCGCGTAAAGACTCTCGCGAACGATTGTAGACACGACATCGTGGTCGTACAATCGTAGGAATAGTTCGTCTTTTCTCACTATAGAAAAAACTCGCATGGAGGCCGTTGCGCCGTACCGCGAAACAATGGCTGGTATTCGGAGCGTGCATTTATTTAAATCGTGGAGAGCAAGTGTTGCTCCTTGCGGACGGACTGCGCAGCGAAGAGGTTAAATATATCTGCCCTGGCCTAACCGTTCCCTCTATCCTCATTCCTTTCGAACACCCAAGCTAGTCTCCGACTCTTGGTTAAGATTCGACTCTCCAGCCAAAGAAAGAGATAGAAAGAGCGAGAGAGAACTTTGTAAAGTTTTCTCGAACGCTGCAAAAACGCGATACGATTTAATTTTCCTCTCCTACTTCTCGGTATCGTTCATCGATAGAATATTACCAAGGATACCAAGGATTAATTTTTTCCAATCTTCTTTTTTTTATCGTTATTATAAGGGATCAAAAATACGTAGCTGTGAGTCGATTGGTTTTCAACTGTTGCCTCGCTCATCGATCGGGGGAAATCGTTCTTTCTCTTCTTTTTCTAAATTCATTTTCCATAAAGTTGCACCAGCGAGGCAGGGATTGTTCGAATACCGTTGTTTTTTCCTTTTTCTCTTTGCGTCGGTACCACGTCGGTACGAACGAGCGCACGTTGCTCGTAATTTCGGATGGGAAATATCGATGCAACGAGGAAGTTTTAAAATTCCGCCTACGTGCGACTGTACTTCGTGTGCACGCGCGAAAGAGAAATACGAGGAGAAAAAAGAAGAATGGGAATAATTTAATATACGCGAAATATTCGAATGTGTATTTTTATTAAAAGGCAGGATAGTGTTTACAGGTAATGCACGGGCATGTTTCTCTTTTTTTTTTCTTCATCGTGTTCTCGCAGTATCCAGGTCGAAAGTTATGCGTGCCATTTTCGCGCTCCGGTAATAAAGCGAACTACACATCGAGGCCATTAGTGGATCAAATGCGTAATGACCGTTAAATTACTCCTGATACACATGGCGCTTTCCTCTCTCGCGTAATTCGCATTCAAGCTTCTTCTTCCATCGTTTCAACGACTAAGTATCATTTCTGTCTTCCCTGATCTAGGAGATTTAAAAGATTGTAAGAAATCCTTTGCGATCGTTTTCGTGCGACAATAATATAAATGTCTTTATTTATATAGGAACAAGAGCAATTCCTTACTCTCGGAGTACAGGAAAGCGATTAAGTGGGAAGTGCAGACGCTGGTGGGTGTTAGCACGATGTGGGAAGAAAAAAGGCAATACGAAAGTGTAAGTCGTTTGCGTAACGCAAAGACGTTTAAGGCGGCGTTCACACTCGTAAGCGAAGAAAGTTTTTGAAGTGTCGTTCGATGTTTTTTAATTACATTGGTTTAATGATAATTAAAATCACTTTGTTAGGTATAATATTACGTCATTTTCGGTATTTGATCGAAGAGAAATATAATTTGTAATTAGCAGAAATATAATTTTTAAATAGCTAAAAATCAATTTCAAATAATGTATAAATTATTATAATATTGTTATAAAATGCAGCTAGAATTTTCTCAAAGAAAATTAATAAAAAATGAACTCAGAGTTGTCAATATAACCTTCTTGGTATAGTGTTAAAGCAAATAAAAGTATTCTTATTTCAATGGTCAAGACGGAACGGTATTTCGATCGAAGCTTATCGTGACTTTGCTCACGTATATAACAATTCATCATTATCCCACGCAGAAAGTGAGCGGGCAATTCTTACGGATCATTACTTCGGACCGTGAGGCTCGCTGCCAAATTTTTGCCGCGCGATTCCGCGCTGACTTTGCATATCTCGAGTGCCCGTGGAAGGGTTGCATACCGTGGAGTCTCGAGGAGTTAGCCGAGTGACTTTCTTGATGCGATGATAGTCGTCGAAAGGAATACATGGAGGTTCGAACGTTCCTATGCGTTCAAAAAAGACCGTCCTGGTATTTTCTTTTGACGAATCGTCCTTATCGTCGTACGAAAGATCGTGTTTCGATATTAAAGGACTTGTAGGGTCTTCGCGAAGGAAGACTAATCTCGATTCCTTCGATCGGTATCGCTTTCTTCCCACGATCCCTTTTTTCCCTTAAGCAACGATATATCTCTTCGTTCGAAAAGGCAAAAAGGGGGATGAAAGAGAGGCCAAATAAGTGTAGCCTGTTCTCGAGAAGAAGCAACTCAAGTGTCTCGCGATTCCTTCGAGTCCTATGTCTTAAAACGAGTCAACCTTTATATTCCACCTCATCCCGTAAAAGACGACTCGCGAGTCTTCTCGTCGTCGCGCGCACGCGGATATCACCAAGCCGAGCGAGATTTTAAGACTAGAGAGAGAGAGAGAGAGAGAGTCAGGCAAGGCTGTGAGTCATTACGGAGCTTCTTCGCTGCCGTTACTTACCGCTATGTTTTAGCGCCGTTGATTCCGGAAGTACGTGAGAAATTATTCTCACGGTTAGATATACGTAGCCTCGTAAATGCAATGACGACGACAACGACCAAGAGGATCGGCAATCTTGATAATGGTATCTCGTGTATTTCGGGATTGAGTTATCGAAAAGTTTCTTTTACGATCGTATCGTATTATCGTCAAAGTATAACTCGATAAAAAGACGCGAAAGAGATAAAGAGAATTTTTCTTTTTTCCTCGACAAATCGTGATCTCGTTATAAGACACTTTGAATCTCTTCCGAAAGAAACTTTGGAAAGCTAATACGCCTCGACTTTGATTCGTTTCTTTAGACGGTCTTAACGCACCCACCCACAGAAATCTCTATTCGCGATAGAAAGATTCGTCGTTCGAGGCATTGTTAGCGTCCGACTGCTGCAGAGTCCGTCCTCGGAGTCTAGTCTAAAGGAATAAATTGCGTAGGACGTGCGGCTTATAGGAGTAATTGAGCACGTGTCGGTCGCGTTGATGAGCTATTATAAGGATCGCTGGGAATCAACCATCCTGATATAAAAAAATTAAGCTCGTCTACGCTCGGTCGAGCGAACGAGCATGGACTCTCGACCCTTGATAGAAAGAGAGAGAGAGAGAGATGGTGTAACATTGTCGTGGAACGACATAATGCATCCTAATACATGCCTTAATCGTATGATAGCGTCTACCTTCGTTCTCTTCTTTAAATCTATTCAGTCCTTTGAATACTCATGAATTTAGCAGTAGACATGCTCTAAAATATTGTGTTTTTATGGTCATTTTGGACAAAGAGATACTACATTTGAGGGATTTTTTATGGATACACTCGGAATGGTAGAAAGTGGATTTAATATAATTACAAGCATGCACGAAAAATAAGAAACTTAGAGGAAGGGGAATGCCCACGCACCAGGTTGCCGGTGTATGCCATAAACGGCGCAAAGGCAAGACGGTGTAAGCAAATGCACCGGCAGGACGCGATCGGCTCCACGTGCGGCAACGCATGGGCACGAGAGAACCGCGAGATTAATGCCGTCCATTCGTTATGAACTTTTACCGTGTACTTTTCGTTTAATTTCTTCCCTTTCTTCTCTCTCTCTTTCTCTCTTGTTTTTCGCATACGTGCGTTACGCCATCCTGTACACGGTACGTACCACTCGAAATATCAGAGATTACGACGAGCTCGTAATTTATTTTGGAGTCACGAGAGATAGCCAGCTGATTCGCAATTTTTAATTACACGATCCCTCGCTTAATGAGAACAACCAATTTTTTTTTATTCATCGCTGGACCAACGTACCCCCATCGAAAGCGATCGATAATTATTACGTCTTAATTCTGCTATCGGAACATCGTTCGTGATTTACAAACAAAGTTATTCGATTCTTTTTTGAAATTTTTAACATAGGAGGTTACTCAATTCGATAGTTGGCGATGTTGCTTTTTTTCCTTTGTCTATAGGATGGATCAATCGGGATGAAACCTTTTGTAGTTCGTAGGTTTGGGTTTCCCATTGGTCCCATTTAAAAAATTTTGTCTTCGATAAGAATCGAGATAGCATTTGGACGATACGAAGGCCACGTTCCACTGATCGTACTTAAATTTATTCGAGTTTGAATTCCAGTTCTGAAGTCAGAGTTCAGTCGATTAGAGGAGGTTCCGATCAGGGCGCGTGTCCCCGGTGGGAAACGTTCTCACGAAACGAGTTCCCCACGCGCTCCAGAGCGTATACCTTTCTCCGTTTTGGTAGCTACACAAGGCGCACACATATACTCGCTCTAGTTAACCCAATTCAGCCTCGGCGGAAGAGTACCTTCCTTTTTACGAGGAAAGTAATACGACGTACTTGAAAGATGGCACTGCTGCCAGAAGGAGGAAGAGCAGCAGCTGCTGCTTTTTATGCTTGTGTAACGCAATATAATTCGCGTTTTCGCGCTATAATCGATATAGTAGTTTCTTTATAAAAAAAAATAGGCGGCCTCGAAGTACGTCCGGCAATGTTACCGGTGGAACATCAGCGCTTTACCACCGTGAATTATCGTCATTAATTCGATCATTCAGCTTGAACTACTGTCCGTCAGCTGGTGGCATACATACTCGTCTACTCTCTTACGATCGTGGTCCATTTGGATCTCAGAATCATGAACAAATCTATAGCTATTCGAAACGTTTTCGAGTAGGACTCGACCATTTCCGCGATTCGCAAAAAGTTTCCTTTCGCGAGTGAAAAAGTTTGGAAAAAACGAGAGCCCTGTTAGGAGGAGGACAATTTTCCGAGTGGCTAATGCCGAGGCAATTTCAGAGATAAGCGGATCGTGGGTCGATGATCCGAGAGAGAGATGAAAAGAAAGAGTGGAAACTTATAATTATCGGAGTTAATTAAAGCTCGGGAAAAGGGGTTCCAACGACGAAGGGTATTTGGGGGATAACGGAAATCAAAGAACCGTAGAAGATTGTAGGGCTGGACCATGTAACGAGTGATTTATGACATGAAATGGACAAAAATATTATGTGCTCTAAAATTGGAAGGATAACTTTTGGATTTTTTGTTGAACATACGATACTTTTGCATAAACATTGTTTGTTCCATTACTGTTATGAATTAATATGTATTATAGATAACTCTACGAGAAAAACATTCTTGACTTAAATCTACTACTCACATATTTATAAGTTTCCCTACAATTTATCAATAATTGTAGTAAAAGACTAGAAACTACAATGGATTGAACGTAAAAGGCAGGTCAATGGGGATCCTGAGAACTCAAGATCCAGTTGCTGGCCCAGTTAATATACTTTTGCAATAATAATACTATCACGCATTGTTTTGACTTGTAGTCTTGTTGATATGCACTTATCTCTCATTCTTCCTTTGTTTCGAAAGTGTATCAGGCATACGGTACATAAAAAAATCGTTTTACGATTATTACATTGTAATTATTTGGAAATAATTTTTTTGAAGTACACGCAAAATAAAACTAATAAATGATTTGGAATAATTGATTATTTCAAATAATTTTCAAATAAAATGTTTTCAACCCTGTAGTAAATCAATTTCACCGAATTGGCCACCGTACACAAAAGAAGACCGTGCACCGAATCGTTGGTATCGGCTTCGTCCAGCGAAGCGGAAATATTTGACTTCTGCCCTCGTGCGTGGCACGCACACGCGTAAGCGAGTTAAAGTAAGAGGAATAAGAAAAAAAGGATAAGAAGAAGAGAAGTCCTCTTCTTGGTCTCCCTCGATCGGTGCGGGTTGGACGGTGCCTCTCTTCGGCACGCACGTACCTGCCGTTGCACGCGGGGCTCGCACGTGTGTCGTTGTTGCTCGGCTTGACTTATGTGTGCAGCAGCTGCAGCAACGCAGTGTCATTGACATCGCGCGCTGAACGCGCACACCAGTTTCTTCGACGAGAGGTTAGTGTGCGAGAGCCGCACGCTCGCTTACTCGCTCGCTCGCTCCGCTAAGAAACCCACTGGATCTTGTCCTCCTACCGATCGTACATTACACGCGAGGACGATTATAGCCACGGCAACGCCAACCGGCTGTGCGACGCTCGGCCTGTTCGCGCGAGGATCTCCTCCTCCTTCTCTTTTACTTCTTCTTCTTATTCTTCTCTTTCTCAAGAAACCCCTCGTCCCTTCGCCCTAGTCGCCTCATGCGCGTCGAATTAAGCTCGGGCTCAGTCAGTGACAAAAGCAAGAAACAAGTCGAGATCCTGCGGCGAGTTTATTATTCGTGGGGTGCTATCCTTCGAAGAGTGTCGATTTATATACACTACTATGTGTATATGTTCGTATAAAATAAGGTACACGTGGATATATACGTACGTACAAGATCGGATCGGAAAACGTAGCGTGGCGTTTCGAGAGTGAAAGGAGGATGATTTCGCCCGCGGCACGGAAATTATGTCACGTGCTGACGGTGATTTCGTGACGATCGAAAATTGTTCCCCTTTCTGATGCTAAGTGGACCTACCGACGAGGAGGAGGGTTCTCTCGACGCACGTGGCAAAATTTGGCCAACGATGATGTAGATAACTGGGGAGTCTATCTCGTGCGTGTCTCGTAGATTATCTTTTTATTTCGATTGTCTTCTACTATACGTACCTACCTATCGAGCATTCATTCGTATCGTCATCGGGACAATTGATTTTTGTTAACGCAAAAACCATGTTCGTTAGATTGAATATGTCCTCGAGCATCCTCCATGCCGAACATGAATATTTCGTTACCATAGGAAATCCAACGTTCGATACACATCGTGGATCGTGGAGACTACGGGAGTAAATCTTCCACGACTCCTTCGTGGTTCGGAAGTTAGCGATGTTCGATACTGGCATCGATCCTTTTCACCAGGGCCACTCGTCCTCTCTCAGTCGATTACCTCCGGGTGCAAAGGCAGACGTCCTCTCGCGTTTGCATTTACCACTCTGACGGATTTTAATTTGGCGACGTATGTACGAGCGTTGAACAGAGAGCCAAGAGCAAGAGAGAGAGAGAGGGGGAGAGCTTCTTGAAGTTGGAAAGTCACGGTGCACGTAAATATAGCTTGGTGTCGAGGACACGTAGAACTTTATAAGCGTCTCGTTAACGATACGCAACCCTTAACAGCTTCTTTTCTTTCCACGACGTAATGGCCGAACACCTCTAGTGCCCGTAGGATGATCTCTGAGGAAAGAATGAGAGAGAAAGAGAGCAAACTCTGACGGTCAGGGCATCTTTAGAAGAATTCACGCACCTCGATGCTCTCGCTGTTCTCTTCGTCGTCCTCATCGTAGCGGTCTGCACGAGGGTTTTAGAGATTTACAGGCGGTCATTTTTCAGCTCGTTCCGACCCACCTCTTCTTCCTCTTCTTCGTACTCACCTACTCCGTCCCTCGGTGGCAGACCTCTTTCGCTCCAGGCTGAGACTGCTCTCATCTAGTCGTCTCTTCCTTGTCTCTCTTTCGATTTCTTCTTTCTCTTTCTTTCTCTTTCCAGCTACATTCGCTTGCTCGCTTACTCGTTCGTATCGATCTCTCTTTCCCTTGGTCCTCTCATTCTCATCCTCCTTGCCTTATTCTTATTCCAACACAGACCCTACCCCCGTCCTTCTCTTCTTCTTCCTTCTCCCTTCCTCTTCATGGTCCCTCTCCTAACCTTGCTCCTGTTTTGTCCTCCCTCCTCGTGTCCCTTCCTTCCTCTCTCTCCTCTCCCGTCTCCTCTTCCTTTCAAGTCTATTCCCATTCGCCAGAGGCTGAACGCTGTGGCGACGACGACGGTAGCGCTGCCGGAACTGGTCCACCAAGAGGAAGAAATTCTTTAAAGGAGGTGGTAGCAGGCAAAAGCACCACGTCGACCTGTAGCACCGACTTTAATCTCGACTAAGCTGGTGCATTCCGAATTCCCTATCGGTTTTGTCGATCCTATGGGACTTGTCTCGCAGCTCAGCTTTCTTAGCTTCTGTGTTTCACCCAAAGGAATCATCGAAAGATGATCTTTGGACAGTTTTTCTTTGAGATTTTGGGAATTCTATTTTAGCCAGACGATCTATATTTAGTGAAGATTATTTGAGTCTCTAGGTCCATTATTACGCAATCCAGTCGATCAACGATAATCACAGGTTTTAATACGATTTAAGTAGGCCTTCTTTCGAGATGCAGATGTATTCGGTCCCCCCAGGTCCCGTGGGCATCGTGCGATCGATCGTTTGAAAATTATAAAACCGGTTTGGTGGCTCCTTTCCGTCGAAAGTTATTGAAATGTCGAACGTGCCGGGGTACAGGTATTGTTAACGGGGGCAGTGACGCATCTCGCGTCTTTGTCCGACCGAGGGCGTTTGCCCACGCGGCTCGTATGAGAGAGAAAGAGAAAAAGAGAAGACCGGTCTCTCTTTCTCATCGTTTGGCATCGACGATGAATTCGTTAAAAGATCGTAGCCAAACGGGACGCGACACGGCACTGATAAAAGGAATTTTGGCCGAGTCGATAACGACTAATTTCGAGGATCAAATTCTTCATCGATCGTCGACACGATCGATATAGAGCCGGCTAGAAAATATTCTATGGCTATCATTTAATCGATCAGCACAATATTGACATTTTTGTCAGTCGTAAAATATTTTCTACCGGAAAATATAGTCAGTTGAACCATAACTTTTGATCAGGAAGTAAAACAAAATTGATCAGAAAATAATATCAGATAACACAGCTCTAAAGTTATTTCTCATATTCTATCTAGGGAGTCAGGTATAAAGCGTAACATTTCGAAGCGATCTCGATGACTATAGCGAGTGTATTAACGTATTCACGTAACAGAGCAACGTGTCACGTCGAGTTTCGAGAGAACTCTCGATGTACCGTATAGAAAGACACGTGATATCTTTTAGAGAACGTAAGAAAGGAAAACGTTAAAGGTTTCGTTATCTTGCTCACGCTCCGTGTGAACGACGCCCAGTGTACGAGGACTAAATCCCAGAAGGAATCGCATGGAAAGCGAATAGTATCGAAGGTGCAAGTCGTTCGGACGATGAAGTACATATAAAATCCCGGTGAAAGCGTTCGGGTATATCCAGTTTAATACGGCCCTGCGAACGTAGACTCACAATCAGCTGGTCCCGCGTTCTCCTGCAATGTTGCCAGGCGTATTCTCCGGTCGTCGTCGTCGGAGGCTGTTTCGTGCTTTTTTACTTTATTCGTATCTTCTATATTCGCTTCTACGCTCGCAAGGGAGAAGGAGAGTGAGAGAAAGAAGATGTGCATGCGTGCAACGGATGCTGCGAGAAACGTTCTTCTCTCTCTCTCTCTTTGCAACTTTCTTTTTCTCTATTTTTATTTCTTTTTCCCTCGTCCCTCACATTCGAGCTTCGCAAAACAATAATGTTGAAAATAGCTTTCGCCGTTGGTGCCGTCGCGAAATGCAACGAGAAGCAAACGACAATGCCGAGGTATTTACTTTGAGGCTTATTCCTAGGCAACGTGGAAAAAGGAAGAAGAAAGGGCCAGAAAGAGAAAGGGGGAGAAGAACGTACTTACGGATTGAACGTCCAATGATGCGAACCGAAGTAAATCTTTAGAAGCTAAATGGACCTTTTTCGCGGTGTTACATGAAAGCCATTACCGTGCAGCGTTTAGGGTTCGTGGTATACGATTTAATAAGGAAAAGAGGGGTATATTCTCCGACGTGGAGAAGAGAGAACGTGCCTCGTAGATGACGGAAAATTTAACCGGCATGATTGCGTTTCTAATCGCACTGAATCGCCGTGAAACGAAGGAGATTACTATCCCTATTAGATTCGCATATACGTACGTTTCTATGTACATAGATCGTGCGTAGGAAGACGTTCTTGAAATTCCTCTTCCGCTAATCTACGCTTATATTTTTTTAATGAGGACGCGTTCACATAAAATTTCCGGATTAAAAAAGTATTTCAACGCGACTCTTGCACTTTAACGAGCACGAACGGAGCGTTCTAATTTTCGGAAAGTTTTTCACGCGACTCTTTTGGTTTTTCTTCGACTACGGAATCACACCTCGCAATTATTTCTCGCGGTCGTTCACCCTCGTCTTTTTCGTTGGTCCAATTTTCTCCATATTTCCCTACCCTTCTTTCCACCCTCTGACTTTAGTTTTTCCAAAATGCGCCAGTCCGTTGTCGCAAATGATTCACTCTGGAGGGGAAAAAAAACATTTGCGAAATTCGTACTCATAAAACTCACACAAAGAAGCTTTTCTTTCACGAGCGCGCTTTCATTATTTTCGTTCTTTTCAGACGGTCCTGGATTCCCGAAAAGTAATAAAAGCTGTAGCTAACGATCGACCCATGATTTTAATAAAAGCGAAAACGTTGGACATGAAGAGAAAGATAGAATTTCATAGAATTTTTACGTAGTCGTCGGTTTATTCCCTTCATAGAATTAAATGGACGAAGAATCGTGGTCTCCAAACAATATTCGAGATAAATGCATTGATCTAAAACGTAAACTTCGTTCGACAGGTGTGCCTTTTTCACGTTTTTTTTCGCTTTCGTCGTTGCAGAAAGCACTAATTTGATTTCGTGCTTGTAATCGACCTTTTACGAGGAACCTGAGAGCTCCATTAAAGGATTTCGACCCACGAAACCAAACAATCTACATAGGTATGCACGTACGTGAACATATACGTAAACTCACGATGCAATAACATATTCTACTTTTTAACGTAAAATAATCACCAAATTTCCAAACCTTTTGAATATTTATCAGCTCGTTTCCACGTATAACAATATCTCTTATAAGTAATTAAATATTAAATAAATGGAACACGATCGTGCTTCGATAACTCAACAAAATTTCGCTCGAATTTCCATTGAAAGCAGAGCTCGGAAAAGCTTTGATACGTCAGATTAAAAAAAAAAAGAGAGATAACGATTTTGCAGAGCAAGAGATATCCTCGACGAGGATGCGGTTTAAAAAGCGTACGACGAAGACGACGATGGCTAAAGGGATTGAAAAACGAGCATAATTTTGTAAGGCGGTAAAAGCCAGAGAGCGCCGTCCTCTCTTCGTTACCGCAGCATCTTCCTTGTATGCTTAACTACAAACAAAGAGGGAACGACAGGGAGAGAGAAAGAAAGAAAGAAAGAGATGGTGGCTCGCCGAGGTGTGTACACAAGTCGGGGTGCTCAAATTTCGGAAGCAGGTGGTTAAAGCGTTTGAACCGGTAAGCGAAGCCGGCTTCTTCTCTTCTCATCACTCTCTCTCTCTCTCTCTCTCTCTCTTTACCTTCCTTGAGACTCGTCGTCCACTCGGCTAAAAGATCGGCGGACACAAAGGCTTCTGCCTTGGCCATGCCGTGCTTCTTTCTCTCTCTTTCTTTCTACGTGTTCGGATCGCTTCTCTTAAGCTCGTTTCACACCGCTAGATTATCTCTGGATACACTCTCCACCCACTCGTTCCGCCTTTCTCTCTCGCTTCGTCGTACTTCTTCGAAATCTACAAACGCGGTGCACACTTAAAACGACACGGTGCACGCACGATAAATTCAACGAGTTTCACCGCGTGAAATCCTCTCGTACTAGCTACATACCACATCGTGGCACATCGTCCATTTTATTTCTTTCGTCCCAAAACGAGACTTGACTAAATTTGGAACAGGACTTTAGTCGTTGCTAAGGCGTCCTAAACGTGTTTAAGGGGTAACACCTATGTAATCGGTGAAAAAAGAAGTCCATCTTTAGGATCTTTTTTTGATTTACTGAATCATGCTATTACAAAATGAGTTTGATAGCAAAATTAGGCATAGCAATACCTAGCGAAATACGTGACCGTTTTTGAAAATATTAATGTTTGATCAAATGGTGGTGTTTTAAAAAAGAAGTGCATTTTTCATAAAAAAAGTCGAGTAAAATCAGCTGACCCTCCATTTTGTTAAATTCAATTATAAAAAAATTACTTTTTGTACATTTTGATATGCATAATTAAATTATGAAACTCATTTTTCAATAGCACGATTCAATAAATAAAAAAAATCCCAAAGATAGAATTTCTGTGTTACCCCTTACGAGAGATATATCTTCCTTTTGTACCATTTCTCTGCACATACATTAATTCTACTGAATTAAATAGCAAAGGAACGTAACGATCGTCTCGCAATTAGTATCGCATCCAATCATTCCTCGTTTCATTGATTTTTATCGTCCCCTCGGAAGGAGATCCACCGAACTCGACGAAGCGTTTCTCCTAACTCGGCATCAATTAATGCCTCGTCGAACCTTCGGCTTTAACCAGAAAGAAAGAGAAGGAGACTCCAGACGCAAGGCTACTCGGACCTTCCCACTACTTCTCTCGCTTCGGTTATTAGGGTACGCGGTCCATTGTCCGCTCGAGTCTGTTCTCTCGCAGATGATCCACGTTACTACGGAGCCTGTGGAAACACGAAGAATGGACTGCTGGTCGATGCTTAAAGGAACGGCTATGGTATATTCCGGACGAAGGTCAACTTGTGTTCGACCGAGGCAAACCGACGTTATTTCTGCGGCTGTGCTATTTAATGCGAACAGAGGTGTACAGTTTGTACGTAATATACCTACTTGGTAGGTACGGATCTATATTATTTTAAATTTTATGAGAAATCGATAAGATCGATACGAGGAACGCATTTTACGTTTTTTAAATTAGAAGGCGCTCGTCGTTTTAACTACTTGCAAAATTTATAAATCATTGTTTATTTGATTATCGAGAATATTCGAGGATAATAACTGATAAGGATAAGCCGTTATTAAAGTGAAATTATTCATCGACGTTTTTACGTCACGTTACACTAAAGGTGCAGAGACCGCGCTAGCTGCGTTGTGTATACGGAGGCGCGTTCGTTTGGGCAGAAAACCTGTTTCCGTATAGTTCGTAATTGGAGCCTGTTTCGCATCTTGCCGACACTCGTCACGTAATCATCCAATGAATAATGAGACTTTACGATTAATAAGACGCGGAAAAGAGTACATACGTCATTAGGAGTAGAAATAGAAGAGGAGAGAAGTTGTTGGATGGTACTCGAGCCATCGTTTTAACTCGATTTCGTTGATATATTACCGACGACATTATCCGAAAGACTTTCCCTTCTCTTACTTGAAGAGGGTTTAAACGAGTATCATCGAGACAAAAAAACCATCGGTTCATTTGAATCGTTAGCAGACAAGGACGTAAGAAACTTTTGCGAAAAATCCTGACTGTTGGCATATAACTCGTATACCTACGTAGATACACGTGCGTGTGTTACGTAACCTAGAATGCGTGTAGGCGTGTATTCGTGGAAATAGTAGGTATATAGTAATTAAAAATTGGAGAAATCGAAAAGGCAAATGAAAACGTATTTATTCGATTGCTTGATCGTTGACACGATCTTGTTATATCGATAAACATTATTTACACCTTAATATTCAGATTCTTATCTCGTCGTGTCTGATAATTATCTTTATAGGTACGTCGATAATAATCGATGATCGATAACGAATGAATATTAATTATAATATGGAAGGAGAGTGCCAGCAGGCGGTCTGGGCGATGATTGTTTAAAAATAAAAGCCCACGGAAGGTCGTTCACATTGGACCGTGACGAATCCGTGAATGTCGCACTCGGAATCGACTGTGTAACCTTGAAGTCAGCGACAAAGTGCGAGTGCGACGGGTTCGTCGCTCTCCTACGTTGAATCATCTCGCCAAAATCTAACGAATCTCGTTCTCTCTTTCTCTCTTGGAGATTTTCGAACGTAAAAGCGCCAAGACGCGCTAAGACTTCTCTCTCGCGATGGCGCGTATAATTTCAATCGACGCAACCACCAATCCTTCATCCTTCGACGCCTGTAATTTAGCGATGCTGCGGTGCGTGATCGCTTAATGTTAAGGTATGCTAATGGAATGCGTTTCGAGCTTCCTACATTGTCACCGTAGGAGCAACGAGATCGATCCTCTCGTCTTACCCTCGAATTTAGTGTACCAATAATGCCACGAGATTGGGCAGTTAACTCTGTTAGATAATTACGAATGTTGATGAGTGAAAGGTTTGTAATTAAGAGGATAAGATATCGAGAGACTGGATGACAGAAATGTCTTCGAATTAGAGCAGTAAGTATAATTATAGATTACAGAAGGTATAAATAAATTATAAGTAACATTCTACTTGTCCATATATCCATCGAAAGCAAAAATAAGATAAACAATTTTTATTTAATAATTTAACGTTTGGAAAAATTTTATGAAGTGTTTGAAGTGATTGAATTATGAAATGATGTGTTAATAGGTATACCTACTGGATGGATTTTTTAGATTAAGTCACGTACACATGATTTTCTATTTTTAATCGTTCGCTCGAGATTACTAATCACGAAAATAGTACGGGTCGATTTAATTCCTGCACACTTTGGCAATCGTTCCCCGTTCGTGTATCTAACGAAGGAAGTCGTCAATGAAATCATCGCCGGTCAACATTACGACGGTTCGGTATTCGTAACATTAGGGGCGTGTATTAGTAGTGCGCTTCTCCGTTAGCTAATCGGGGTCGTCGACCGCGTTTTCTCGATATAATCGATGTCAACGGAGGGACGATTCGCACACCGAAAGTGGTACTCGATTTAATTATAGTGCGTGAGATAAATAGACGAGAGGGTATTCATCGCGAATCTTGCACATCACATCCCGTTACTTCGGAACGATACCTGTTCGAGTAAATTCTAAAGACATTACACTCCAAAATTGATTTCTTGAATTCTTAAAGGAAAGAAAAACGAATCCAACGAATGTGAGAAATTGCGTTCGATTTCACAGCGTGCGAAACGAATGCGAGATTTAGCTATAACTACGCGTAAACTTTTCAATTTCAAACCGCTACAAGAAAACCTTCCGACTTCCCAACGCAATAACGAATTTACCTAAACGTCTTTCAGTCGGTGGGTGCAATTACACGGAATCGCTTTTGAATCCTCCGGGCGACCAATCTCGACTCACAACTGTTGCCCGAAGCGCGGCAACCTGAATCAGCTTGGATAAAAAGCAGATACCGTTCCATAAATCATTCATTGACTGCACATTAGGCCGTCTCGCTATACTTATACGATCTCATGCATAAGTATGAAGAATTTTTTGCTTCTCCTTTTAGACCGTGCCTGCTTTTTTCTCTCGACTTTTGCCGCCTTTTTTTCGGAAACGAGGAGAAAGTGATATACCGCCGTCCGGTGCCAGGTATAGCCGGATGATCGATCGAAGGTTCATCGATTTTTAATTATCGTATCTATTATCTACCCTTCGATCTTTAAGAATCCCGAAGGTGGAATACAGAGAGAGAGAGAAAGGAGAACATCTTTTCGGAATTAGAACGATTGCCAAGTTCTGGCCTCGCGTTCCGAGTACAACTCGCATTCTCGAGATCTGGTCCAGAGTAAGGAAGAAGAAGGGGAAGTAAAGGAGAGAATGAAAGAGAAAGAACGATAGTTATAGCCGAATGCATCTGACTAATCAGGGACTATGCTGCACGAGCAAATGGAAAAGTGCCCCCTTAACGAAACGCGACAGTGATATACAGGCCGGAAAATTAAAAGAAGCGCACCGTGAAGCGGTTCCCGTTGTGCTCGTACGTTTTAGACGCGCACGGCTTGACTCGCTTGACGTCCGGAATGTTGATGCGCTTTTACGAAATTTCGTTATTTATAGGCGTACGCGTACTCTCTTGTGCGTCGAGGTCTTCCTCTTCTTCCTTATTATCTCCCAGGAGACTCGTTGGAATCTATTCATGTTATTTTTCTTTCTCAAAAAGATCGAAAGCATTCTTTTCTCATGCATAATTTTCTTTTAGACGAGCATAGAAATCATAAATATGGTGTTTTCGTTGGAATATTTTTCATCCCCCCATGCTTTTTCATCCTAACTTCCTTAGAAATGACCAGAGGTACGGCTTGACGCTTCTAGTAGGGAAATGAGTGTTAAATTTGCGGGATAGGCGGACCGTAGGTAGTGCGGAGCTTTGAAAATGAGAGCACAATACGAGAAACGCCGAGCGGAACGGGAGATCATTGAATGCAACGAGCGAGGAAGAACGTTTAAGTACGCTTTTTCTTTCTTTCTTTCTTTACAAAGGGAGTAGAGATGGTACAACAATGCACAGGCTCGCGAACTCTATCTACCGGAACAGCCTCCGCTCGAACCAGGGACGACGCGTCTCGCGAGGAGGTGGTCATTTTAAGAACAAAGTGGGAGAAAGAGAGAGAGAAGATAAGAAGGTCGCGTGAAAACGTTTAACAAGTCAGATCGTATCGGACCTAGTGATGCAAGCCAAAGAAAATAGCCATAAAAATACCGATAATCGATATATCGGTCGTCGGAGGCCGATATTATCCATATATAGATATGAAGGTGAAAACGTTAAAAACAGATTTAATGACTAAAAAAAAAGGTTCTTCGTAATTTCAATTAGTGACTGTAACAATTACAAATTTAGTTGTTCATTTTAACAAATTTTTAGTATATGACAATGAGCACACATGCGTATGCTTTGCATTACTCACTCGTTTGTCGCTTCTTGGTTTTGCCTCTTATTGTTACTAACAAAGACCATGTTATTCTATGAAAATATCAGTAAACCCTAATCGCTAATTAAAAGGAAATTAAATGAAATTCCATTAAACGAGCGTAATTCGTAACCGTTCTTCACGATCTCTCCTGCTTGTCTTTTTCTAGTAAGCAACCTTTCGAACAATAATCGAGCAAGCAAACGCGGAGACGTGACTAAACGTTGTTTCATTAACGTCAGACCCTTTCTTTCTCTCACGCTGCCGTTTGATATAGTAATTCCTCTCGATGTGCCACGGGACGTGGGAGTGGAGAACGGGGCGTCGTCCTCAGCCACCTTCCCTCTCTCTCATCCTCCTCCTTCTTCTTTTACCTCCTCTCGTCCTTCTCTCCTGCACGGAGACCGAGACTCTATCCTATCTAGTCGTTGGCCAGTCATGGGTCAGCGAATCCCAGTTCCTAGTCACGAATCTGAATACCGGTGGGCGTGAGCTCCTTGAAGCGAACTTGCGTTTACGCGAGAGCAGGAAGTTCAATGTAAAAACATACCGAAGATTATGCTCTCCTTCTCTCTTTCTCCTTCTTAAAGAGATAAACAGGCAAAAGGAGCTTTTTCTTTCTTCCCGTAAGGAACGTTTAAAGTACGTCCAATCTTCTCGCCTCGCGTGAGAGTACGTCCGAGAGCTCTAGCATTATTGGTATTAGCGTTAAGTAATCCAAACGAATAGGAACCTAACCTAGCGAGCTGATCAATTTGTATCAATTTAAAAAATCAATACCTCTATTTTGTCGAGGGATTATTTAGATAACGAAGGGGGTGCAAAACGTCCACGTTTGCTCGTTGACAATATCACAATATTGTCATTTGCGGAGAGCTTACGGCCTGGATAGCGATAGCACGTATACTGTTACTCGCTTGAGCTGTATCGAAAGCTGATGTTACTTCGATACTCGTGAGATTATGGTCGACGTGTTTGCGGTAGGCTATAAATGAAATTAATGATTCGTGATACCGACTGCCGGCCATTCAGACAGTCCACAAAAACTTTTGTTACCCCTGTACCTATTCGAGATTCTTTACCTTATCTTTTTCTCTCTCTCTCTCTCTCCTATCTTTATAATTTATCGTCCAGGTGATCTCACTTCCGGATATATTTCTTCATTTTCTCTAAGAGAAAATAGATCGGAGACAACGAGGATGGTCTTACTCGCAACTTATAAATTTCACGTTCGACGTACGCTAACAACAACGGCGCGTTTAAGCTAGCTACTTTTTAATAACGTTTCGCGCGTGACTTACGCGAAACGATCGACCTTAATGAACGTATGGAAAGCCATATCCTCACGAGCGAAACGTTATACGAACGAAGCCTCGGCTTATTTTCTTCGACACGCTCGTGTTAAGATCCACCTTCTCGCTCTCTTTTTCTCTCACCTTCCGTGTTTTCTTAACGCGAAAGAAATACGGGCGACCGTTTCTCGTAAATTCTTTTCTCCACTTTTCCATTCCCCCTTCTCTACTTTATTTTCCTCGATTTCGCGATAGGCAAAACGGAAAAAGTGCCGGATACGTTAAAAGGGAATCGTTGCGATCGTTGATACGATTACTATCCGAACGATTCGCGTAACGAGCTTGGGAGATGGAAAACTCGTGAAAGACGCGAGCGTACGCGTGGAGAGTCGGTAGTAAGGAAAGATTTGATATTAGATTTGCGTTTGACTCGCTCGTTAGATGCGGCATACGCACTGTGCGTGTCTCCTACTCGCGATTCCGCCTCGGCGATCACAGGTACAGTGAACGACATCGACTGAAATCTTTCCGAAAGTTTTGCTTTTCTCTTTATTTCTATCTCAAACAAATTAGGAAACGATATATTTCTCATGCCTTGATTTACAAGTTCTGAAAATTTCAAATATTTCCTTATTTAAGATGTAAAATGATTCATAAGTCTGATACAGCGTTATAGACGGTTTGTTTAGATCCATGTTTACGGAGAACACTGTACTTTCTTATTCCGTTCCGTAATACACGTGTCATGGTCACACACACACACACGTTTTGCCGTCTTTTAAAGGAGCCTCGTTCAAGGAGCTGCTTCTCTCGCGTTAGGGAGTAGTGTTATCGTTAATGATTCGTTTAAAGAAATCATGTTATCCTTGTTAGAGTGAAGGTATTTAAAAACTAAGGAATTTTTTTCTCGGTGAAAGGAACTAGTTGGCTCGTTCGACGGTAGCTCGAACTTTCTTCGATGTCAGAGTGGACTGTACCCGTATTATAAACCCAACGTTCTTCCAACCCAGACGAGACTCCATAACGCCTATAACCAACATAACCACCGCGACCACCGTACTTGCAAAGTCTCGGATAGGACTACGGTCTCGTATTATATAATACATAGACGCGCGAGCAGGTTCGCGCTGAAGCTAAAGTGGCGTATCACGAGCAGGTGTTGCCCCCAGGATGTATCATCAAGGGCTATCTATAAAGAACTTTTGTTCGGCTCGCATATAACCTACCTACAATGTGGCTACGTTGCGTTCCCGCAACCTACGAGATGTTTTATTCTCTCTATGAGCTATCGTTACGATTAAATTACTAGAGCGTACGTGGAAAATGAAGGTTCCCGTACCGTACTTCACGGTGCTTCGGGTTTTAATTAAAAAGATCATCGCGATCGAAGAGCGATCGAACTTCACGAGCGAAGAAAAAAACTTGAAGAGTACTTCGAAAGAATTTTACCCTACTCTCGCCATCCTGTAACTCGTTAATTCCAGTACCATGAAATTACCGTGGCCATGATCCGTTCGAAACGAGAATAACTACGGTACGAGTAGGGCAAGCACAGAATTAAATAACCCAACGATAGAACAAAGTAAAACGTGATCGTTGTTATCGCTTATGCTAGTTTCACGAACGGTAAAGGGGTATAGGTTCGACGAGGGAGGGTCTTTCGTTCGAACATTAATACGACTCATACGTTTCTCGGCTAAGGTCGTAAACTTCTTTGTCGTGAGACCTAAACGTGAATTGTAAAGAGGTTCGAGAATGTATAAGAGGACAAGTGTATATCGAATCTTATCCGATATTGGTTACGAAGAGAGAAAGGAATAGTAGTTTCGTTGCTTTGCAGAGAGAGAGAGTGGTGGCTATTGGTAAAGAGTGTAAGTGAAATAAAATTGGCAGGGCGTGCACCCTACCGGGTACTGATAAAGACTCCTACACGACAACGCGGCGAACAAGTCCAGCTTCACCAATATATCGCGGCTTCCAACGAGATAGCGCATAAGGCGCTATTTCACGTACAAATGCCCGTGGTGCACTTAATGCGTGCTCGGTGTATGGCTTCGAGAACGCCGCCTAACACCCACGCCTTAGTTCGGTCACCGAGCCTTATGCAGTAATACTATACCTATACTTTACTCAGTATTCTCTCTCTCTTACCTCTACCGTAAGTACTTTTAAGATCCTATATCTTTGGTGCAAAAGAAAATACGAATTCCATGTATAACAGTTGTTTTAAGGTACGATATTTTCACTCAAAAATTTCTTCAATGGTTTTATAGGATTGAGGAGGGGAGAGGTGTAAACAATGGGTATTTTTCTTTTTTAAATAGGAACGCGAATACTTTAGACAAGAAGGTTCGACCAACAAGAGTAAAAGATATCGGAAGGAGCATCCAGTCTAATCTTGTAACATATTCAATATTTTTTATCTCGCTCGTTGCTATCTGGTAGAGCCGAGATAACGAGGACTCGGTGGCCTATGCCGTCCGGGTTCGTTCCACGTGATCACCAAGGGGAGTCATCTTCTGGGTGTAAATTGTTCGAGCAAAGTAAGAGAATGAGAGATACGAGTTCCGCTATCCTTCCTACGTTTGCTCGATGAACTTTGCATATCTCTGGGATACCGTATCGTTCCTTCTGAGAATCTTCACCACTTCCGGAAAGTTCAAATGCTTCAAGAACACCCGGTATGTGGCGATAGGTAGAGTTCTAAGTACAGTGATCGTCGTCGTGGCAGAACGTACTACGTATATAGTACGTACTGCGGCACAGTAGATACGTATACCGCACGGACACGGAGAGAAGGATAAGGAGAAAAAGAATGAGAGAACGTGGACGAGGACGAAGAGCTCGCACGACGGCAATGACCCACGACTGGCCTTGCGTTTCTTTCATCTTTCCGCCTTCTCCGAATTACGTTCGATTAGAACGTCTCCCTACAACCAATTCTGCCCGTGGAAGACACACTTCGATGACCATCGCTGGGAGAATTCCCCCTACCCTTGGTATCCACGCCTCATCGAAGAATGCGCTTCTGTGCGTTACCTTCCACAACTGAATATCATTGGGAATATAACTTAATGAGTTCATAGTTCATATCGTCGTTTTATTATTCCTTTATACGTGTATATGGTAAAGATACGGCAACTGTATAATTCTACTGACCAAGTACTAATAATTTTGCTTCCTGACTATTTTATTTTGAGTACGTATAAATATTAAGCTAACTAAAGATATATTTACATACTGACAAAATTGAGTTTATCACCTGATATTTTTTTTTACTGTCAATGAAAGCATAGTATAATGCTCAAACCATTTGCTAGCAGTTTTTTTGTCTTGCTAACTTGATATTTAATTGGCATACCCAATAAATAACTTTCCACGCTCTTGGATACTCGTTGAGGCCTCTCCCAAGTACGTTGATAATATCCATATTTTATCGACGCGCGGAAATACCGATAATTTATCGATCACCGAGATTTATTTGCTATCCGCAAAAACGGAGCGGTCGATACTGCAATTCCATTCCGATTGAAAAGGTCTTGCAGCTCGCGTGGGTAAGAGGTGGTGCCACGCGTGAAATTTATATAACGCAATATAATTGCAAATACTCGTGGAAACGGTAGTTATCAAGGATTCTCGTTTCGTCCTGTTATGAATTACGATTTAATGGAAGCTGAGTAGCCGTACGTGTTCCTAGGCTTCCAAACGATCTGCCTGAATGAACCGCTACATCGGGGTTCTGCCGGGTCAAGAAGATACCGATCTCGATTTATGGCTCGTATAATAAACCTCCCTATGACAAATGATGCGTTCGTTAAGTAGCGGACATTGCGACAATCTCTCGACGATTAATATCTAATTTCAAGTTCTACGGGCGTCGCTACCTTTTGCGCGATCAGATACCTATATCACGTTGATAGAATAATTTCTAATCCATTATTCATATACATATAAATCTATGCTGATCTTTTCACTCGTTATTTATGGATATAGAATTCGTAAAGGAATATTTTATTAGCTTTCGAGAATGTACAAGTTGGATATAGGTACTATATAACGTATTATACGTCATATTCGCGTCGACGAATCGATCGACAATGGCATCGATAGGTACCTACTATTACTCGACCACCCTTTTTCCTATTGTATAAATCAGGTCGACGTGGAAGTAAATTATCGGAAGTACCGAAGGGGAACGTTAAAACGTAGGTACTTTCTTTCATACGAATTACCTTTTAATACGTTTCTCTTTGCACGCACATATCCGTTAGCTTCATTCATTTGGCAAAAGTTCACGGTTACCATCGGTGAAAACAAGAACTTTTATAATTAAGTAGGTAGAGAACAGTGGACGATATTGCTCAACAGACGAACCGTCGGTTTATAAGAGTCGCTATTATGATTCAAATGCAGCGAGATGTGAAGCGATACTCTAGACGGTTCTACTCTCTTCTCTTGGTCTTTTTCAAAAGTAGTTCCATTGTGCGTATAACGCAGGAGACGCAAAGCTAGTCGCGGTAGCGTTCGGCAGCGTTTAGCTTGTTCTCGCTGGTAATACGAGAGTGGTACATAAATACTCTCTAAACGAGGTTGCCCAGCACGTCCCGCGAACTCGGATTAAAATTGATCGATCAAAATCCACGAAGAGTGGCCGTCACCGTAGGAACGATTCAAGTGAGTAATTTGCGCCACGAGGTCGTTGAAACCTTCAGCCCCGCTTTTACGCTTCTCGCACATTGAATGGAGCTTGCTGCCATTGCTAGCTGCCTGACTGCTGCTGTTGCTGCTGCTGTTTCTGGCTGCTGCAGCCTCGAGAGCGTGGGCGGCTTAAGTTCACAGACAATGGCGACCAGTTAGGTCATTACTGTCTCCCTCTTTTTCTCTCTCTGCCATCGACAACGTTCCTTTCGGACTGTCAAACTCTCTAGACCTGTTCATTATCGCTAAATCGATAAACAGTTCCGACGGTAACTATGCGTACTGTTGGAATTTGAAGGTAGGAGTAATATTTCCCTATTGGCTTCCTGTGCGACAGATTGAATTTCTGAACCTATTAACGGTGGAACTGTGCTTGGGAATTTAGGTCTACGCGTACAATTAAAATCAAGCGATGACGTGTATGCTCGGAAAACGCGAAATATATGTAGTATTATTTCTGTACTTACGAAGAAATTTTATTTTTTGTAGTCATAATTACCCCAAAAATGGTAATTTCATTATGAAGAATATACTCGTTTACCATTATTAAAAGAGGTTATAAGCTTTTGATCGATCTCTCTAAAAAAATGATTATCTTACGACGACTGTGTTTATTTTATTTGGCTTTCGTTTTCTTCAAGATAACGAACCGCTCGTAAATTAAAACGAGAGTTCGATTTTCCGGTTCTCGACCAAGGATTTAATAATTACGGAAGCGATTGGTAATCAATCGCATTCAATCGAACTAGAACTAGATTAGACGTTTCACTTTCGTTTTCCACGAAATCACAAACTCACGCGACTTTCTACGAAGTGGTAGCGTCTAATCTAGACCAAGTTCTCTTCCTCTCGCAGAAACTACATAGACAGGCGTTCACGTGCACGCAACAATACTTCTATGAAACGTTTGTTCTAACTTGCTAAGAAAACGGTTACGTTTAGGCTAGATCGTCGTACGGTAGCCGCGTGGGAGGGTATTAGACGACGGCAAACGACGGACGAGTATCACCGCGATTATCTAATCGCCGATCGTCAATCGTGGCGAGGAATCGTCTGGCTAGCACAATACTCGTGCACTTTTGTACGTACATCTAGACACAGTTTGCCATTTGTTCGTTAACTCTCGCCAGATTATTAAGGTCAACGTCTTTCCTCTTCTTATTATTATTACCATTCATTATCATCGTTGTCATTACTTTTCTTCCAGCGGTCGTTCGCGCATCAATCAGCGCGAGAGTGAGGCCAATCGTCATTAATTGCCATATGGTCGAGTTCCAGAGCGCGCGGGATTTTAAAATAAAATAGCGCCTTTCTTTGTTGTCTTCGTCAGCGATCGATTATGAGACGGTAACAGCGTAATTCGCAGTTGCTGAAATAATGACAATTTGTCACTCTCCATGGATAAACTCGTCGAAAGCTCACCCACAGACGTACACGCGTGTATGTAAGAGCGATAAAGATAATACTTGTCGTTCGTATGCTCGGCACGTGCGCTTTATTGCCCTCCTTCTTACACCCTTCCTTTTTCGTTTATGATATTTAACGATTCTATCATTACGTTATTCCTATTGTTTTAGATTGATACTCACCCTAGTGGAATAAATCAAATGATTTTTCTTCTCTCCTCTTTCACTTCACGTTTCTCTCATTCTTAATTCACCTTTTATCTGACGGACAGTTTTCGTCTGGGCCACATCGCGAGCCAGCACCAGTCACGATTCTCACGCGCGAATTCGAATCGGCAGCGATATAATTAACACGCCAATCAGTAACAAACCATCGGCAAGCGCGCTCACGCTCCTCGGCGCAGCTTAATGACCATCGTTGTTATGTACGTATATGTCCATTCTATATACCGCAGGCTACGAAACGATGCGCCCTGGCAATAAACGATTTCAATTTATAAAGCTGCTAATTACGTAAAATTTCACGCTTTCCCTATCGTCGACGCGCGCCGTTCCTTATTTTTTCACCTTTCTCTCTCTCCTTCTTTGCACACATTCGCGAAGCCCCGCAATTACTTAATTCATCAGAATTTCCAATGTTCGAAACTTTTCGCAATGACATTTGAATGAAAAGAGAATTACTGAGAGTAATTTCTAATAAATTTTAGCTGCGCATCAGCTGCATTACTAATTTCTCGATAAGAGTCGAAAGCGAGCGTCTTTCGTGTAATTAGAGGATTTCACCGCACGATATCGAGCACTCAAATTTCCATGTAGTTTCTAATCGCTCTAAACGCTGCGTATTCTTCGGTGTCAGTACGCTTGGAGGACCACGAAGAGTTTTAAGGTAAAACTCGAGTACTTTTATAGCTCGCTTTGAATAATTTACCGCGCGTGCGAGAGTTTCAACGATTTGCACGATATTTCTTTGTGCTCGTTGGTGTATATACATATATCCATACCTATGCAGTAGTAGAGTATAGTAACGTTTCTTTATTATTCAACGTGCTCGTATCGGCAGAAAGAACTCGCGTTAGCTGTATAGAGAAATGTCTGAATGTATATTTAAAATGTAATGACGGTATTCAAATTTTAAACATTTTTCCATTGAAATTTTAAATCGTTCTTATATAAAATTGATGCATAAGTATATACAACATACAAGACTGTATGTACCTACGCTAAATTTGATTATGTGATTCTAAGGACACATTATTATTTTTCCTAACTTAAACAAGCCTAAGTAAATAACAGCTGTTATATTTATGTATAAAACTTTCTTGGCGTGAACATAGAAAGTTTTTCTAGTTCCTTTGTAGTTACATATTATTTGTTTTTATAAAATTACTGTTGTATTTTCCGATTTTTCTATTCATTACTCGAGCTAAAGCCATACAACTCTATTATATTTTTTGTTTCTCAATTTATTTCTGCTTCTTGACACGTTATGTTCATAAAATATAGCTTATACGTCCACATTAAATACTCTCTACTTTGGGCAACTGTAGCGACCACCGTGACTCTCCAAAAGTTAAAGATGTTCTTCATAGCGAGGGGTTTACTTTGAGAGCGACAAATTTCGAGATAGAGGGACGCGTTAATTAAACTGCGTAAAAATGACGCATCGGGAAAGACGCAGAGACGCGTGTGCGACTTGGCTGCCATTTAAAACTGGATTTCGCAAGCCCGACGACACCCAACTTGCGTTACTCTCGCGCTCAAAGAGAGTCACATCGAATTACGGGGTTAAATTCAACGGAAGGTCGCTTTTAAACGAGACGAAAGAAAATAAATAAAAAAAAAGAGTGGATGAAACCTTCGGAAGTTTTCTACGGTGCGGTTATAACGGGTAGTATATACGCTCTGCTTACGAAGATTTCTAATCACGGCTTACTGCCTTTCAGCGACCCTAATGGCCACGTTTGTATTAAGCAAGTGTTTACCGCGCCCCGCCATTTTCGACGAATTCATGAGAGAAAGCGCACTCGAGGATGCGTTTTCTAGAACGAGCACGAAAAAAAAAAAAAAACGCAATAGGAATTCATATTGTCTTTCGTAGCTGAATTTTCGGGAACGAGAGCACGGGAAATACGGAATAAAGAACTCGGGAGAGCCTTCAATTCGGTGATCTCCGGCAACTGGGTCGATGCACTTAGATGCAACGATCCTACTAATCGATACTCGTCGAATTTGCATTGCTAATTGACTGCATTCCTGAACGCATAGTTCCGTCAAACGCGCACACGCTTTATATTTTCTCTCGGTAGTCTCTAGTTTCTTGAGTTTAAAATATATTCGTGAGAGGTTATATTCGGGAGGAAAATTTCATTAAAATTGAAACCTCGTTCTTTCGAGTTTCGTATAACAATTTGTTTTAGCTCGCACGTGTGCCAGTTTTTTTTTTTTTGTCATAGCGAAATGCGGTATAACACATGGCACTTTATCGATTACCCCCTAGATATATACCTACAGGCCGTTTCCCGGTGCAGTGGCGTACCGATCCATAATTCGTTTAATTAAAATCTCTTGGCGATACGAAATTAGATGGTACAGGAGACAGACAGTTAATTATCGAGACTCGTTCGTTTACTTTTGTAAAAGGGACTACCGAGCAACGTGTAGGGAAGGTTCGACACATCGATAGATATCACCGCGCAACGATTTAGATGCCTCGGGTTTCCCTTTCTATCGGTCTATTCTGGCAGAGTCAGGGATATAAATAAAGGAATAGAAAGGTGTATCCGCGCGTGTATACAAATCATGTGCTTGGAGAAGGAGAGAGAGAAGGCAATTATTGGATTCTCGAGTGCGCGTTCTCGAGAACCACCGGAGAGTCCCGTATGTACGAGGATCGATAGTTTAACGAGTTCATCGTTGAACGAATCTGTATATACCGACGTATCTCTCGAGCCCCCTTACCACTAGCCTCAATTTATCTATTTCTATTTCTATTCTAAGAGGTCCCGTGTTCTCATCGCGACACAAACGCGTACAAACCTGATACGTATGTTGGATTTATACTTTTGAGTACCGTGCTTCACAGTTCGTTGGAATTTCACGTGAATTATTCGTTGGTGCACGATAGTGCTGGTATCGTTCGAGATATGTCACGTGCGCGCGACTCATATCGATTTCGCGGACGGCAATTATTTTCTTCTTTTGTCGAGGACGTTTACCTCTCCGATAGTCGTCGTCGTCGTGTTATTCGCGAGGTACGAGGGTGTAGGTTGTTGGGTGGTAGAGGGTTGGAAGGTACTGCCTGGGAAAGTATGATATAGAAAGGTAGTCTACCCGAGGTCAAAGTACTCCCCGTGGTGAAAATCCATTAGTAAGCGCGTAGAAGCTATACGCGGAAATAAAAAAAAAGAGAGGATTGCTGCTTCTGGTACTACTACTGCTGCTACTGGTAGTGGTTGGGGGAATGGGATATATTCACGGGACTTGTCGATTTGCGTAATTACGTAGTAATTATGGTATTGCATCTGTCCTTGTAGAAGACGAGGGAACTACAAAGAATTAGCATATTTGTAAATTAACGAAAGAAGTTACAAAGAAGCATCGCGATCGAAGACGCACGTGCCCTGGATAAGTTAAAATTAAGAGCCATAAATTTATTTTACAAAATGATAAAACGCATCTTAGCGGGACTTCGATCATTTTATTCATTAATAGTTTCGCCGCCAGTGTTGGTTGAATAGCGCAGGATTAAAATAGAAGTGAAGATAAAAGAATATTGCATTGTGATGTTATTCTTGTTGTTTCGTTTGAAAAAATATATATATCAACAAAAGTTTAACTCTAAACAGAGATTCGCTTGCATAAACCATTAATGCTGAATGATTGTAGTCACCGTGTCAAGATCACGTGTTTCAAAAGTTAATATTTACCAAAATTAATGACAGTTTTTGCTTTAAAAATTTCTAGTAGGAGTAGTCTTTATAACAATTAAGCTAGTATCATGGGCGCGGTGGACCCTGAGCGCGTAGCTTCCGCGATTATACAATTTCGAGATTAAAAGTACGGACACGTTAGAGAGCGGATAATTAGTTTTGTCAGGTATTACATTTAGAAGGATAAACGTGTGCCAACGTGTGGCATCACGAGGCGGGCTCTTTCCCACAGTGTTATTATGGCATTGTTTTGCTGCTTACCAATCCCTACTTTTTTTTTAAGCGAGTTGATTTAATGAGCATATCTCTTCCCCTCTCCCTCTCTCTCTCTCTTTATCTCTATTCATCTCTGACTATATAACGAAAGAGATTTCGACGAACACATTTTCCACGGTTCAATTCGTCCGAATGTTTCCCAATTTTCGAGAGAACGAATCTTCTATAATTAATTATTTCCAACGTTCGGATAATAAAATAACTTCTCGTAAAAAGAAATTGACTAATTAACGCTAACTGAATACCGTTCATGATCAATTAGAACTAATTTTATCAGCTTTACAAAATATCCTTTTTAAATTAAGCGAATCAATTAAATCTTAATAACGACTCGCATGCAACTGCACGCATGCATCGTTAAGAATTTCAAGATAAGGAGACTCGCGTGACCAGAGAAAAGAGATTTTTCTGTTTCTTTCTAGAACTCGATCCTACAATGACTAGTCTCCCCAAAGTCCACCACTACCACCTTCTTCTTCTTACTACATCGTGCACGCGTGCTCATCGTCTTGTTGTCTACCTGTTTCTCAACAGCGCTCGTTCGTTCCGCTTTCCGTACTAGTTATCGTTATTGTTCCTAATTACCTCGGCATACCGAGAAGCGATTATCGTTCGGTCGGAAAGTTTGAGTCGAAGCGTACCTATCTACCTGCGTTCTTGGAGATCCTTGCATGGTAAAGAGCCAAGGGGTCTTCCAACCCCTCTTTCCATGCTCCCTTGTCTCGTGACATAGTAATCAGTTATCGTACGTTTAAAGCTGGGTGACTTCGTTAACGATATCAGTGGTTCAGATAAACTTAATTTATGTTTAGGGTTACCAATCTGTAGACTCTTAAGAATTTTTCTCAAGATTTCGAGATTTCAAAATGTAATAAATAAAGATTCGTAAGAATTCGAGTTGAACACGAGAAGTTACTAGATTTTTCATAAAGAATTTTTTCTAAAATTCCATTTTAAACAATACAATTGCGAATAAAATTATTGAATATGTAATATAAAAAATATGTGTTTTTTCCTAATGAAAATCCAGATTTTAAAATCGAGCTTGCATACAAATCTGGCATAAGCGTTCCAAATGAAAAGTTTATCACGTGATTGGCGTTCGTTCGTTGCGTGATTATAATCGTAGAAATTTGGCTCGTTCTTTATGGTTTCGTCGTCGTTGGTCGATAATACTGACTCACGGTTTGTCCGCTTCCGCTTTTTTGCTCTCTAACTCTCGTACACGTAAACCCCCAGAGATTTCGCGTGTGTTCCTTCTTTGAAAAACCGATAGGTACAATTTCTGCATGGTGTATATTTAAGTAGATCCCGCGTGTCCCATACTTTAACGTTTAAAATAATTAAAGCTCGGAAGCGGGAGACACAACGTCATCGTGAATAAAATAGAACGACAGGAACGAGCCGGAGAATTAATCGGCGCTTCTCGTTGTATATCGTTTGAATACGTTTATCGAGTTTGAAATTTATTCGTGGAATTGAGCAGCCCGCTTTTGTCGATCGATCGACGATCGATCGGTCGATCTGTCTCTTCGACATTCTTTTTGTTTTTACTTTCCCTCTTGAAAGTCAAGAAGTGTTATGTGAACTTTAAACGTGGACAAAAAAACCTATTATCTCTTGACCCTTTCGTAACATCTGTCAAATATTATACCATTGAACTTGAAATTATATGTATATTGGGTCTTTTGAAAGTTTTGGTTGGATGGAATTTTGTAATTACCAGAACGATTTAAAAGGATCATTCAACGTAATGACACTTACGTTATGTTGAAAATAAAGTTACTTTTGGTATGAAAAAAATTGGTATAAATTGGAAAAAAATCTCCGAGTATGAAAAACAAATGTGCCAATAATTATAAAAGTAACGAAAGTCATATATTTTTTATATTTTCTATAATTAAAAACGGATGCAATAAAAATGATGCGATAACTTAATTATAACCAACGCGTTGCTATAAAAATCGATCTTATCGATTCACCGAGTTCAAAAGGGTTAATCGGTAGGACGATATCACGTAACATCATTTCAAAATGAATAAAATCCGGTGCTCTGCTCGTTGCCTCGCGAACGGACGACGTAAAAGGATGAAGATTAACGAGAAAAGGAAAACGGGGAAGAAGAAGAGCTTTCAAATTTCTTTCACAATGAATCTTAGCCAACGCGAAGGAACCGCGTCGTTCGGCCGTGTTTATTACATACCGTCCGTGCAATTAGTTACGGCCGAAGATTCCGTACAATTACGTTAACCGGGTTGGCTCGAGTTATCCAGAGCGCAAATGCTAGATTACGTTGGCATTCCTACGCGTGGAGGGGCGAAAGGAAAAAGAGATGGAGGTGACGGTAGCTGGAGGAGGAGGGTTTGCGTCTCGTTTATGTTAGTAACATACCATAGTATGCATGTAAGAAAGGAACAATGCGAGTTGAGAGTTTGGCGAGTCGCGTATAAGGCATTGGTATCGATACGTGCATAATATGCATGAATCCTCCTCCCTTGTCTTTTTCTTCTTCAGGTACCCCTCTTTCACTCCTTTCTTTCGAGGTGCATCAACCGACTCGTTAAAAAAATCCTGCTTTTTCTTTCGATCGGACCGGCTTGCTTCATTGATCTTTTTATCCTCATTCGATAGCAACGAGCTCGAACGTATGCCAGCGTGTCTAGACAATCAGTTCTGTGCCCTGAATCTTATTTTACCACTCCGTTTGCTTCTGGCTCGTTTGATCTACGATCGACGTGTCGCAAGTTTCGGGTGTTATATAATCGGTGATTGTATTCTGTATGTATGGTAAATCGTTCTCTCTGAAATTTTAGTTCAGTATTTCACATTTGACTTTTCTGCTTCGATCTAGCCTCGATAGCTATTATCGTAACAAGTTGATTATTCACGATCGGTGATTGGGATTTTACTAACACGTTGATTGCTATGCCGGCTATTAGTGACTGCCATCTTTATACTAAGAATGTAGTCTTATTATCTACATACTAGCTAAATTTTTATGATTATACAGGATGTTCCATCTAAATGTAGTCATTAAAATATCTCTTTTATTTGTTATGACATAACAAAGGTAATTGCTTTGCAAATATTATTTTTTTTCTAAAGGTCATCGAGATATAGGTGACTAAGGATATCGAGGTGGCAACATTTAGGTGGACCACCCTATATACTCCTAACAATAAATATTTTATTACGATCACTTAGAGTAAAATTGGTACAAAATACTCCTGGCACTCGACGTGTTAATAAAATATTTGATTACACTTTCGCAAAAATCCATCGAGGTTAAACCCCGCCCTACAGAGATGGTATTGGAATACGAAGGTCACGCAATGCGGTGTGCTTTGGTAAAATATTTCACGAGACGGTACGTAACTTATGAAAGACGTTGGACGATGTGAAAAAGATTGCGCGATCGTCCGTGAAAAAGAATCGAGCGAGTGTCGAAACGAATCTCGCAGAAACTGTATTGAATCGATTGGTACCCACAGCGTCCGCATATGAAATATCGGTATCTAATTGGTATCGTTATGACGGGAATCAAAAATGCATTTTACCACGAGATCCCTCTTGGAATATCTCATTACGCATCATTATTGTTGCAACAGCCGACGATCGCTTTCGCAATAACGCAGTGAACTTTTATTCGCACGAACGGCCTTGTCTTTTGCATTAGCCGTGCGCCACGCGCGAAAGCCTACCGCGTGTGGGTGTCACTTACTTTTCCCGCCTTGAAAAACCCTTTCACTGTGTTCCACGCGCACGGATATACGCATAGACGCGCTGGAGACAAACCCGTGTGCCGGTGAACCCCGAAGAAATCTCCGAGAGTCGTCCGACTCGTAGTTTTTTTAACGTAAGGATTAACAGAAGAGTCATGCCCTTTGCTATCGTCCTTGTAACGCGTTAAAAATCGGAAAGATCGATGCCAAAGCGAACAAATTCGCGTAGAAATGAGAAGAGACGAGAAGAGATGCGTCGATGTTACTTATAATCGACCAACCGGATCACCCTGACTCATGGACCCTATCGATTCGTCAAAAACCTCAGATAAAGATGTATCGTCATGGCAGGAAGGCGTGAAAGTTTCTAGGTGAGTGACCGTGTCTCCGTTGTCTGACTATTTCGATGATTATTAACAATTTTCTCATGTTTATAACGGATTTGATAACGTTTTACGATTGTCCTAACGAGCTGTGATGTTGCGACACGTTCCCCTTTAAAAAAAAAATACCAACGAGACGTAACACGGTGTGCTTACGAGTGGTTATTGACGAGCCTTCTCGTCGTTCGCTTAATTAATTAATATGAAGGCAAATTTCAAGCGAGACTCGAGAGATGCGCGCCACTTAAACTATGAGAGGAGTACGAGAGAACACGAGTGTTAAAGTACACAATTAAACAGAGAAGAAGGGAAAGAGAAATACACGTGTGCTTCGATAAGGCTTGAAAATTTCCTTCTAACACCCGTTAACGGTACAGGAAACCCTCGAAGACTCGACCCTTGCACAGGGAGGAGTTCCATTAGGAATGTTAATCGCGCTAATGACGGTCCAGACTGGGTTAATTAGGAAATAATTGTGTCCATTTGTTAATATCTCACCAATCATGGTGAAGTTAATGTATTATACTTATGTACTCTCTCTCTGGATCGTACCTATTTGTTATAACAAAGCATATTTCTTACAAATGATGTATTACCAACACTCTCTGGTCCCAAGATTCCCCCCTCCCCCAACCCGAACGACCCCCTAAGCTTCTTTTTAATATAGCCATCCATTGGATCCTGAGTTTAAAGCATGACGATGCCGTTTCGCTCTGATTTAACACTAAGTTTTCATTTTCTCACGAGTCATCGTAAGCAACCAACAGCATCATCATCATCGGCATCATTCTTCCTCGATCTTTAATTTTGCTTCTATCTTACGATGTCTGCTCTCTTGAGAAAGAGACAGAGAAAGGAGAGTTTAAACTTTGAAAAATTTCTCTCCTACCCTCTGACTTTTTGCGAGAGGAACCAGTTTTAAAATCATGCGTCGACGTGCTGTAGAAAGATATAGATCGCGAAGTTGATCGAAGATAAGAGAACGAAAGAGGAGGATCGCGGTGACGCGATAACTTAAACTCGTTTCTCGTTCCCTCTCTTTCTATCTTTGTCTAGCCACGTTAGAGAAACAGATCGAATTTTTCTTATCGAAGCTCTCGCGTCAGCAGACATCTGGAAGCGCGGTCTCCGTCTTTGACCACAGAACGTCCTTCATCCTTCACCGATCTCTAACGCGTATCGCCTCGTGCTCCTTCATCATCTCCCTCCTCTCACTGCGGAGAACCACGTAAATCGTTACTATCATCGTATTTCGCGGCACCCACACGAGACTGGAAAGCCGAACGAGGAAGCAAGGATCATTCTCCGTATCGCTATCACCTTAAACAGGGTGTAAAGAAAGGATTTTTGAACTGATATGTGGTACTCGTTAAATTAATAATTACTAAGAAATATGTAAAGAAAAGTCACGAGTAGCTAAACGTTTAACGAGTACTACATAACTCCTTTTTTTGCACAACCCTTAATTCCCCTACAATCATCCGTAGAAGACTCCCCGCTTTAATACGCAGCCCGGTAAGCTTGTCAAATTCACCTTTCTCTTCGTTCTTTTTTTTTGTTGTTGTTTTCATATTTTGAGTTGCCGTCTGTCCCTACCCTGTTTCCTACTTTCTGTTCCAGATTTCGTACGACCCGACGTCGTACGGAAGAAACAGGAAGAACGCGTGCGCCTTTGAAGAGGATGTAGCCCGAGGGCGACGTATCAACGTGTCGGACGATGAGGATGTGTATGAGGATAGTGGTAGTAGTAGTAGTAGCTGCAGCAACGGACGAAGAGAAGAAAGAAGAAAAAAGGAAGAGAAGGAGATCGTCCTGTTGAGGAAACTGCATCATCGGTACTCGAATCACCGTTCTTCTCCCAGTCGTTGTCGGATAGTCTCGTCGAGGCAACGACCGATAAAGACACTGCCAGGGTAACGAACAGCGACAGTCGTTGTCGTACCAACCTGAGCCGTCCGTTATATCGAGTCTATTCTCATAACTTTAGCATCTTTTATCCACATATTTTCTCTAAGATTCTTTGGAGAAACGAAGACTGTAACGGACTTGGTACACTCCGCGTGCACTTCTCTTTTCTCTATCCCTCTCTCTCTCTCCATTTCTCTATTTCTATCTTACCAACTCTACAACACTCGTGTTGGAAGATCAAAGAGCAAAGGAGAAGGAAAAGAGGTATAACGGAAAGGAAAGAAAAAAGCTAAAGATGTTAGGCGTGAGTCAGCCGAGCAATCCGCCCTCGAGCTTGCGTCACTCCGCAAGCTTCTCCTGTCTGCAAAGGAGCACCGTTGGCGAGGGTCATCGCGCTAGGACCTCGACTTTGTTGCAACAGCCGAGTTTACAGCTGAGCAACGGCAACCATCATCACCACTATCACCATTCTCATCATCATCATCACCATCAGTACTCGCCAGGACAGAGCAGCTCGTTACTTCAACAATCGAGTAACGCCCAACAACAGAGGGGAACAGAGAACGACGCGACTCAGGATAGCAACGACTACGGTTTCGTAAGGGTCAGGCCGCGTTTACGTAGTACCAACGCGACGATCTATCACGAGGAAGAGGTAGCCGCTGCTAAGAGCGCGTTCAGGGATCGAGACGCGTCGGCGTTCAGCGATCGCGAGTGCGAGTCTTCGAGTTTTCGGGAATTGCTTAAAGCGAAGGATCGCGAGCAATCGCCAAAGAGCGCTGGGAAAAATCAGAACCCTTTGAAAGGGGCATTGATACTATTCACGTCGACCTCGTCCTGGTGGAAAACGAGACAACGAGAGGAACAGCTGAGTAGCTGTGTCGTCGGTGGTTCCTCGGGCACGGTGACAGCTTCGATCGCTCCTTCGTCCGAGCGAAAGTGGTCGAGCACGTCGATGGCGTCACCCTCGAACGAGAGAAAGTGGTCGTCCTCGATGACGTCGCCTACGATGGCAGGACGGAAGTGGTCCGTAGGGAACAGCAACGCTCTACTGACGTCGCCGAGCAACGAGAGGAAGTGGACCAGGTCCTCGGTATCCTCCAGCTCGACGAACGTTTTAGCTGCTGCTACAACGACTGCGGGAGGAGGGGGACAGCAACAGGACAGGAAGTGGCGCTCCCTCGGTGCCCTTCTTAGGGCTCCCACAGTTAGTGGAGGAAGCGGGGCTTCCTCTCATGCTAGCACCAGTCTGCAGAATTCTTTCTCTCATAACATGAGTGTATCGATGATAGAAAGTGGTAGTGCCGAGCGTTCTCGAGATTTCGAGACACGGGGATCCGCTTCGAAGTCTTCTTCCTCCTCCTCCTCGACGAAGTATCAACAACAACCGACCTCGTACTCAGCACGCGTCTCCAGAGTCACCAGGGATATATACAGAGAGAACGGAGAGTTCTCGCAAGCTGGAAGGACAAAGGTCAGTCGTAGATTGTATCAAGAGCCCAGCGAGACGACCACGGGTAGCGGTAACGCCACGTCCGCGGATCGAGAGGTCACCGAGGAAACCGGTAGACACTCCTTGGCTAGACATCAACAGTTCAAGGACGAGTGTCGAGGTAGAGCGAATCGAGAGAGCTTCTGTAGAATCGATCAGACAAGCGAGACTCGTACCACCGGTAGCACGACGACGACTACCTCCTCATCATCGGCAACCAGAGCCAGCAGAGCTCAGAGTTTCTATCTTTTGGATGACTTTTTGAAACCACAACCTCAACAGAGTAAATGCATGCTAAATCTTTATCTATCCTCGCCGTACTCCAAGTCCGGTACCGATCATGCTCATAAACCGCTCGATGCTAAAAGAGCATCTCAAGGAAACGTCACGACGAACATCACGCCACCGAGGCGTCACAATTCGAGCTCGGACAGTCTCGAAGTCGCGACCAGTCCTCTACCACCTCCGGTACCACCTCCACCACCTCAGCTCGGTGCCAGGGAAAGAGAGAGAGGCGAAAATTTCAAGGACAAGGAGGTATGCCCGTGCAACATGTGCTGGACCACTCTGCAGCAGAGGTCTTTCGCGGAAGAGGTAAGTCCTTCGTTCGCGAGGGAAGGCCGTTCACTTTGAGAATCTTCTTCTGCTACTTTTTCTTTTACGACGATTCTTCCGAGAAATCAATGATACTTTGATCGTTCAAGTAACGGTCTGATAGAAGTTCTGACGTTTAGATACTTGCAATTTTCAACTTTTTCGATTAGCTATACTTGCAGGATTTATTCTTTAGGTTCGTTTAGGTCTGTAATTATTTTGCATTTTCTGGTGATATATATTTTGAATACTAAAGGTTATTAAATACAAAAACGTTTATACAGTGAAGTTGATTGATAATAAGTTAACGTTAATATTAGATCGATCAAAATCAGTACACATGTAAAAGTTTAGAGATGTCGCGTCTGAGAGTTCAGAAATGACCAAAAGATACGCCACAAATTATATTAACTTTTCATGGAAGACGAACGACTTGGAAAAGTTCGAACCCAATATCGATTAGTCAACAAGTAGGTATATATTTACCGAAAGTAGACGAAGGGATCGCGAAACTTTTTCTTAATCTTCGTGGCTTGTGTTTCTCAAGAAGAAAAGTTGCTTGTGATCGATAATGAAACAATGAGTCGTAACTAAATAGAATTCCCAAATCGGAATATAAATCAGTTCTCTTTTTCGAACGTGCAGAAAATGCGTAAAGAATCTTACGGAATAAGTAGGTTGATCTTCACAAATCCGTCTGGAGAAAGAGAAGCCAGAGATGAAAGGTTTCGTCGATGGCAATGTCGTCTGGTAACAAGAGATCGACTCTCTCGTTATTGACCTCTTGACTCGTTCGGTAAGAAACGCGCAGAGATTTTCTCCTAGCTCATGGCGATTTTTCATTCTCCGCAATTCGGAAAGTACTCGTTTCGAGTTTCCTATCGTTTGTATACTGCGAACGCGATACCGCTGTAGCCCGATAGGTCGAAGAACGTTGATTTGATTTTATTAAAGTTTTAGAGCTTTCCGATAATAGAGAATACATTTGACAGAATTCCCATCAGAATTTATTTAAATTTTTTATTCAAAAATAAGTTATTTCAAGATAAATATTGATTGTTTATTTTCTATTAAATTCGACAACCGATCGATGCCATTAACCGGACGCTCCGACAGATGTGTATAAATATATAGATAAACACCGGGTACGTACGATGAATGGGTAAATACGCTACAAAATCAATATGTGTATAACACATGTAAGTAAAATACAGAGAGCTGTGAGGGAAATGTACATGTGACTACTTGGGAATCATAGGTATGCTTAGTTAGAGGAAAGGAGATTGAGTGAGAGAGAGAGAGAAAAGAAAATGTCGGTACGTAGGCGGCATTAAACAGTGGCCGAGGCTCGACCGCGTCGTGTTTAATTACTGCTCGTTCGGTATATAATGCGCGGTCGGATATAAAAGCCGGTATTACGAGGCTGCTAAGCGGTAATTAGTTATCGGCTATCGAACCAACGCTCCGTTACCACCGTTCGCGAATCGGAACGGGAAATCATCTGTGAGAAAAAGAAGGAGAGAGAGAGAAATAGAAAATAAAGTCTAAAACGATCGAGCGAGCTTTCAGTGTCATTTCCGTGTCACGCTCGACGTGCCGTGTCACGATCGCGTTTTTCAGAGTAATGCGTATAACTACTAAAATAAAAAAAGAGTCGGAAGAAAACGACACGCGATCAAAGTTTATTCCGATTGACAAGGATGTAAAGTAGTTCATAAATATTCTACATTGTCATAGAACTTTATTCTGTCGTAATAATTTGAAACAACTTCACTTATCATTAATTTCACATTACCAGTTCGTTTTGTCTGCAATGTTAGTTTAGGAGAACTTCTTGGTGAGTCTCTAGTTTTTTTTTTATCAATAGAAAGTATTTTCACGGATCCGTTATAGCAGTGGTTCTTAATCTTTTCGAAGTTACGGAATACTAAAATTATTGAGATCATAAAATTATAAAATAGGAAAAATAGAAAAAGGAATATTATATTTGTAAAAATTAGTACATTTACAGTCTTGCTGTTTGATTTATTTATTTTTTCCATTAAATTCTAGTGAATTTCCTTTGGAAAGAAATGGGTCAACTATCCTCATCTTTAGTTTCGATAAAAATTGCGACGAGTCGGTATTTTGTAACGTTCAGCATTCGTAAGAATATATTCGATAGGACAAGTGTTACGGGATCGGGACAGTTTTAAAAGGAGTCGTTGAAGTATCGATTCGGCAGAAATTCGAGGGAAGTAGAGTGAAAAGTGAAACGTTGTTGGCAGGCACGCCACTCGAGAAACTATGAACAATTTCTTAAAAAGCCGAGAAAGAGAGAAGGAAAGTCTCTCAACGGAATAGACTCGTCGAAAAGAGGATGAGTCGTGCAAGGATCAGCCACGTTTTAGCTTCCTCGCTCCCACGCGACGTAGTCAGCTGAGACTTATGGTCGAGGATAAGTGGAAGCACGTGCTCGTGGAATATCCACTGTTTGAACTGCCTTGCTCATTCCCTCTCTCTTTCGTCTCACCCTTTCTCCTCCCTAGGGATAATGCATCGAACGCAAGCCCGTTATTCTTAGGACGCTTGGAGAGGAAACCGTAGGAAGTCGTATTTCTATCCATCCCTGTATCTTTGCTCTATTATTAGTAGTCACTGCCACGTAGGTGGACCGTTAAGCTGGATTTCCGTTCGATTTTAAAGACTGCCTCCACCCAGTTTCATTTTTACACAGAAATATTATTCCGCATTTCAAACGCGTTTCCAAAAGAGAGAAAGTCCGGTGCAGATTTTTCCAAACGACTTCTCCTCGCAAATTTGACGAGTCGAACCGTGAAATATCTATCGAACGAACTCTCGAAATCGATTTGCCCTGATTTTTAACGCTATTTCCTGAACCATCGTCGAAACGTTAGAAACATCCGTTCGATCGGTCCACCGGTAGAGCGACCGGAACGATCGCATTGCCCTGCTTTTATCGATGATGACTATCTTCTTTCGTCTATCCTCATTTTCTTTCTTCTCGTTTCTTTTCTCGTAAAATAAAAGCGACCTAGGTCAGGGACGCGTAACCTACGCATCCGGCATTACTACTGCTACGTCGGTAAGGCATTTTCACCGGGCCGTTGAAAGGCATGCAGATTACTACTAATTTGCCGTCTGCTATGGCAAATTACTGGCAATTTTTTCTCCGCCGTTAAGAACGTGGCGTTAAATTTGTATGATTGCGAATGGAGAGAAAAAGAGCGTGCGAGGGAAAAACAGTGATGGGGAGGGGAGGGACGACGCCCCGTATACTTTAGACAGCATGTTTTCTCTATCTCTTTCTTTCCTTCCCGCGTTGATTACGGGTTCCGAGGAAATACTTGCACCGTGGTTAAGTCGCGCGCGTCGACGACTCACCGAGCTAAAACGAGAAGTGAAAATTATAACGCGTCTATGTACCTATCACCATTCGATTTCATTTGAAAGAAATTTTTCAAAACACGAAAAGTTTGTGTAAAATTTATGTTAGGATAAAACGAAAGGAATCATTGGTCGTTAGTCACGATTGTTTAGCGGTACGCGTATCTTTGGAACGGGCAAGTCTCTGAAAAGGTATGAGTCACTGCAGTAAGAAGAGGATGAGTCTTTCTTATGGTGCTGATGGTGGTGGCTCGTTAAGGCGCGATAGAATTTTCGCACGGCCGGCGCCCTAGCTCGAAGGAAAAATCTTTTGTTTTGAAAATTATTCAACAAGACCGCGTTCTGCCTCTGCAACGTTCGACGTGTTCGTCCGGTAGACGACTACTCATGAGGATGATGCGTGCAAAAGAAGCCGGCCGGCGCCTGGGACGCGTTTATAACCGACCGAGATGTGTTAGTGGCGAAAAAGAAGAACGCATCTCGTATGCGTTGCATCGTGTCTCGAAAACACTCGACAGATGGGCCGTCTAGAAAAGAAAGAAGATGCGGAAAGAGAAGGGAAAAATTAACATCTCGTACCACCGCGTTCGAGTTTTATGCAAATAGCTAGACTGATTGATTTGCTTCGAGGATTGGCAAATAACTTCAAGTTTTCTTTGGAATTTTGAAATGATTTGAAAATTTAATTTAAGTATAACATTGAATTTTATAGGGATATATATTGTTGAAGATTTTTATGGTAAAAAGAATTTCATTTTTCTGGATACTGATGATGTTTCGGTTTATATGAACTTGGAATTATGTATGTAAGGTTTAAACCATGTAGAGTAGTTCTTTGTTCTCCTAAAGCTAGCTGTATTGTTCACATTTGATAATTTATGCATAGGTAAACATAATTTTAGTAATTCATATTTATATAGATTACAAATGACATCAAGCAAGAAAAACATTAAATTTAAACAATATTATATTTGTAAAACCTACTAGATACCTACACCGTATTTACAATTACACGCAATATTGGTTGAGTTACCGGTTTAATATAATTAAATTGATATAGCTTCCGAGGAATGCGATTTTCATAGTTTTCCCACATAGATTTTTCGCCTTTCGCATTCACGGATTCTCTCACCGTAGAAAATACGCATCTCTGGAATAATAACGCGTTGCCTTTCGTGACGGCCGATAAAGTTGCAGCCGGAGCACCACCGGTGAGAATCCGTATTCAACGACTTCGAGAATTGAGAGAGCTCGAATCGATTCCGCATCCCGTATTCACTGCTTTCGAACGAGGCTGTATAGGTACGCGTTGAGAAAAAGAGAGAAAGAGCGGGAACGAAACTCCATGGCACTTCGTGGCAAAGCGTATATCAGAACATAATATCCTCGTGTAGGAGTTATCCTTGCGTGATTTCTTTACGCGCCAGGCGCTCGTCTAGGCGCGCTAGCGCGCATAACGTTATGACAGGATGAATGGATTCTCGTCGAATTCAGATAGCCAACTCTACGAGAATTATTATCGAGAATGATATTGCACGTGTTTCTACACGGTGTCTCGAGTGAAACATTCTTTAGTGCTTTAACTTTTTATAGGACATAACTTTTCACATAATTTTTTTCACTTTTTATAGTTGATTCTCGATATTTAGGGTTCATTGAAAATGAATTGAGCTTGTCAGAAATAAGTATTGAAGTGGTCGAAATATCGATCAGTGTCTTATAAAGGGTTAAGATATTTCACAATTTTTGTTTTCATAAATTAATTGTAAAATATTAGTGTTCAATTTCTAAAGGGTGTTATTTTCTAAAGGTGCTTTCGAACGTGTGTACCATTCCGATTATAATTACTTTTTATTAAATAACAAATACAAAATATTTAAAATAATAATACCTTTATTAATGTAGAGGTAAAAATTAAATCTTACTTTGGTGGCAGACCACAAAGGATTAAAATTAACATTTTTTATTCAATTTTGTAATATTTTGTTTAGGCTCCAGCTTGTGTAACTTAATTGCAAGTACAGCCCTGGCTTTCTCAACCTATCTTAAAAGTGTTTTTTGTTAAGTTCATGAAAGTTCGACGATCTCCGATCTTATCGAAAACGAGATAACGTTAATCGGATCCGCTCGACCTCTTCTCAACAATTTTACACGCTGATACTCAAACTCCATTGATCCTTTAACCTAACATAACCCGTAACATTCGATCCGGGCAAACGAACGGTCGTACTTAATAACCTTACGCAGGAAGCGAAGAGGCGTGGATGGAAAATCGACTTCGAAAAGCGGCATGTCTCAGGGTTAAAAGACGAGTTGGCTCTCCTTCGGGTCTTTTGCCGTCTTTCGTCGCTAACCCGCGGCAAGCCATAATTAATCGGAGATAAAATCGAGTCTTCTCCCTCAGGCTCTCTCTCTCTCTCTTGATTTCCAACGTGGATTCTATATTTATTTCTTCTCACGTCGATTACGAGGTTATCCACGGAAGGCGAATATCGGAAGAGAGAAGAAAGAGATTTTTATCGTTCGGTCTTTTAAAGGCCCCCACCGACATAACGTCGCTCTCTTTCATTTACTATCTTCGTTCTTTCTCGTCGTAAGAGAGAAAAGGGATTTCTGGTGAGCGGATATAAGTCACGAGCCGATCTTGAAGCGTCCTGTAGGGCTAGAACGTAAGAGAGTGTGTGTAAGAGAGAGAGAAAGACAGGGCTGTATAAGATGGAAGGCACAAGATAGACCCCTGACGGGGATATCTCACTGTGAGATCTTCAAACCGGCCATGTCTGTCGGTGCGTCGAACCAGGGTGATTTATCATTATTGAAATACGGGCCATTTGAGCCATCGTTGCCCATTCTATGCCTTTTGCACGACAGTACGACGTTACCTTCGATTCCGAAGGGGAAGTCGATCTTTTGTGTTCTTTCTTTCTTTCTCTCTCTTTTACTCTCGCGAGCACCGTTTTCTTTGCGCCTGATTCCGTAAGAATCGGCCGCGGCATCACGCTTCTTCTTTTGATTTCTTCCCTTTTTCCCTTCTCTCTTTCTCTTTTCTCGCGAAGGATTATCAAACCCGCGTCGCTTTAAATCACTCGCTTTACGTGGCACGTTACACTCGGCGAGACTTTGGCCGGTGCAAAGCCGCGTCTTCTTTTGGTTATAAACCGAAGTTTTTCCTTTGACTTCTTTTTCTTCTATTTTTTGTCGAGAGTAGATACCTATATGTAGTTTTGTACTTCGAACGTGTTATGGAAATCCGGGTAATCATTAGGAGCTGGTGCGATCATTTTATCTCATCATTAACGCGATCTATGTCAACTTAACCCTTTCCGGTTTTGCGTCGAGTTGACATTTTATATGAGACGTGGACATGACACTTTACTTCATTTTTTGAAGTTTTATCAATTTTCTTAACTTTTTTCGTGAAGCATATAACTCAGGAATGTTTATTGTGTAGTTTGAAATATGTAAAATTTTTTAATAATACCATAGATGGTATTTAATCGTTCAAGTATTTTTCATCCTACATACAATGACTTTTAACATTTGTTTAAATGTAAAATTATACAAATAATTTCTGTACTTCGAGAATAGATTTACATGTTATAAATACTAAATCAATTTTTCACTTTATATGGAATAAACATATAAAAGTGTTTTCTATCGATATATTCTGCCCGATCGAACATAAGATCAGAAAGTATTAATTTAACCCTATTTGTAAAAAGCTAAATAACTTAAAATATATTTTTCGATATTAGATCAAATTACTCATAATCGATCTACTTTGCATCAAACAAGTACATTTTCAATGAATGAGTCGACGTCTTCTTCCTCGAAGCTCGTTTAAAATAAAAAGAAAAGGACAAAAATATAAAAAGACTCGACTCGTCCCATATGAAGTTTATTTAATACGAGTCTGCTATGGTCGGTTGTGCGAAGCGGAATCCGCCCCCCCCCCCCCGTCCCACCCTTCGTTTCCTCGACGTATAAACACATTTTTCTTCGAGTTCGTTCTCACGGACACAAATTTCCTACGTCAACGCGGACGGTGGTCGGAGAGCAGCAACGGCAGCAGCCAGGCATTTTAGTACGAAACCGGCTCCGCAAGCACGTGGCATTATTTTATGATGAGGAAGATAACGCGCGAAAGGGACAGGCACGTTCCGGCTTGATTTCACGTTACTCTACGTGTCGAGTTGAAAAGAGAATTTTTTGCCGTTTTCTGGCCCGGCTCTCGTAAAAGTTGCTTCAGCCAAATCGGAAATTTACTTTTCGTCCTAAACAAACGCTGGGGCTTCGTCTTTGAAGAAACAAAGAAGACGAAACAAGTATTTTCTTTTTCCGAGGTAGTTCGATATACATACCTATTCCATAATTCTTCTATCACCAAGCCGTTCACCATGCATTTAATTAAATTTATTCTAGAATATTTTTTTTCGTTCTGATTAATTTCGTTTCGCCGTCCCGATTTTGATAAAAACTCGATTCGTTTCTTCGTTCGTTCGTTTGTTCGCAATTAATTTCCTTCGTGAAGAGCTCGACAAAGAGAATAAAAAAAAATTCTTCGCTATTAGATGATCCTCGCGAACTCGTTTTACTCGCGTTACCGATTCCAAAGCGTTATGTAAAGCTCTATGCCATCCGATAGCTAAGAGAGAGAAGGTCCAAGGAGAGAATATTTTTTTTAGGACCCGTTCAAATTGCGGTCGGTGCGTTAATCATCCGATAAACGAGATCGCCTGGTGTGTTTCACTCGTCAAACCGCAAAACCAGTGTCTTCCTTCTTACCTGTAGGTACCTGTTCTCTTTCGTTTTGTCTTCGGGGAATAGACGACAACACGATATATTATATTTTTTTATTTTAATATTGAGTTTTTATGCTCGTTCCCACAAATCGTAATGGCCGTGAACGATCTGACGACATTGGTAGAAATATTAATGATTCATTGCTTGCCTCTCTTGTTTTTGTCTGAAGAGATAATATCTTTCGAAGGGATAGTCTTGTGATTTTAGATAAAAATCAGGGTTTTCTTTATGGGTGTCTGTCTAACTTTGGTGTAATAACAAACCATAATTTCTTGTTATATTTTTGACTGACGTAAGGCTAAAAAGTAAAAATTGTTATATTAAAAACATATTATTACACTACTTCTTTTTGTTAAATATTTAACAATGTAATGATTTTATTTTGTGTTTTACTTTTCTAACCATCAAATTTATACAGCGTGCGGTAAAAAAGATGATATCGTTCGTGACCGACCATGTATTTTTGCGACCGTGGATGCGGCAGGTTCCTGTAACATCACTTTCTTATCGACCTGCAGGTTTCTACCTTACCGATGTTGCTATATAGTTCCACGTAAAAAGCTTGTAGATGACAGCACTAATTAATTTTTTTCCATCGATAACAGCCATCGCTAATTATCTCGAATAATCGAATTACGCGTATAATCGATTCTGCTTTCGAACTTAACGCGGTAAACGCTATTACAATATCGTTTTTCTATGAACATGTGGTGTAATATTTTCATCATTGTTATTAATAGAGGTTAGACACAGAAAATAAATAATATTACTAATTTAAATGTGAAAAATATGATATGAGCCGTTCACAAGCCAAAGTGATAAGTTTTGCAAAACAAAAAAGTTGCAAAGTAGTTTGTATAACTCCCTAATTCAAATGATACATTTTACCATGTTTATTTCGATGATGTATTATGAAATTGCTATTATTAGTCTAGTTTTCGCATGTTTAAAAGAGTTAAGCGATTTGGCAAGTGGTCAATTATTTATTTTTCTCAGCCAAAAAAAATGAAAGTTAATATTAATTATAAAAAGATTAAAGAAATAAAGCGTTTCGATACTAAATTATAAAAAAAGTGCTCGAATCAAACAATACAAAAAATGTTTGTACGATTGTTAAAATGAACAATAACTAGTTCATTTCCCGGAACACCATATTTCCACGCTTTCTTCTCTTCTTATTTTTTTCCCCGGGAAAATGAGTATACGTGGCTTATGTCACGCATTTTAAAACATACCGTAATAACCGTTCGTTGTATAATTGGTAAAATTTATAAATACTGATCGCGTTACGTAAGTTAATGAAATCATTTTCATTCCCTTGTCTAACAATCGTACTCGTAACACTCATTATCCTAGTTCTCGTTTAACGCGATAGGCGAAGGATAAAATAACACACAAAAGCCGACAAAGTTTCCTTATTATACTCTACCATCATAAATTCACTTAATTCTCACGTTAAACTAAATCATAATAACGTTAATAAATATTTGTATGAACTGTTTCTAAAAGCTATGAAACTAGAGAGAGATGGAAATAATTACATACTTAATCACGCGATGCCGTCCATTAGTTTGTATCGAGTATGCGGGTATACGCTTATATACATCTACATGCATAAGTTCGTTGCACACGAATTCTATGTGGGTAGTACCGATGAGATTTAGATTCCAAGTACAATTTGCCGCTATGCCGGTTACGCTGGTTGACCGATCCTGCGTTTTCCCATGGCAAACTCACGGCGAGGCTACAGCCGGATTAACTGTAATAGAGATCCTCTTATGCGTCTTGGCGTTGCTGTAGGGTAGTCGTTAATTCGTACGCGATCCACGGAATTCGCCGGAGTCGATCGTCATTCGCGATACCTTCTCGAATATAATTCCGTCTTTATCGTCCCTTTCGATCGCTGGGATTCTTAATTGCTCGAATCGAATCGACCGTGACGTATATCGAGAAAAAGAGACTCGACGATTCGTCGAGATTGTTGATAATTATGTAATATAATTCGTATTTTAGCAGATTTATAATCGAAGTACCGAGAGCAAGAAGAGTTTGATTATAATTTAGTTAGTTGTACGGAGATAATGAGAAATAAATGAGATTATAGTCTAGACGAAAGAAAAAGTAAATGGAATTGATAAAACCGAAGCATCGATCAAGTGTTTCGACATTAATATTGAAAAGTATTAAAAAAATGGAGTTTATTGACTTGGTTCGTCACTTTTGCGTAACTCAGCTACTTTTAATGTACCTATACAATTTTTAGAAATATTTAATAACGAAACAGAAAATTATTCTTTTTATCCCGTCACAGTTGTTTACAAAGTTAGAAGAGACGAAACTGAATAATAAAAGCACCAAGCCATAATTAATAGGAGGAAGAACTCTGGTGACATAAGGAGGATAAAAAGTGTCCGCGGGCGTAGGACCCGATGAGAAGAATGCAAAGCGCGTAGAGTCGACGACGTGGTGGCTGGTAACGCACTTTGCCAAGAATTTGTTTACCCTGCATTACTTATGCCACCGGTCGGCGAAAGGGCCGACGAGGAAGGAACGGTTCTCCGTATATTCACGCAAAAGGAGGAAAAACGCGAGGTCTTACAACTCTCCGAACACTTTTAAGGAGCTTAAACGCGCTTCCGTGGTTTAACTCTCGAAGCTGGGGCTAATTTCGTGCGATCTACCAAGAGAGAAAGAGAATAAGAGAAACATTCTTACGAATCTCGTTTATTTATCTGCTTTGCATTAAATCGAATAAGTTGTAATTACGTCATAATGACGTTAAACTTTTGCACTCGATTATTTGTTATATTATACCATTTCATTTAAAATGATATATTCGCGCGAAGTTGTGAAAAAAATATATACGAGTTGCTGATAGGTGAATTGAAAGAAAAATTTCCGAGTATGAAAAAAAAAAAAATGTCAAGTGCCACTCGACATCGCTTTCCCATCAAAATTGGTCTGGTCGAGTCACATCAAAGACTCGATTTAAGAGTTATATTTGAAAATAACTTTTACAAATATAACAAAAAAGTCATCATTAAATATTTTTGAGTAATAGATTTTCAAAATATTTAATGATGGCTTTAATTTCTTTTCAATTTTGAGTAATAGATTTTTTTTTGGGTCTCTGGTAACACTAGACACCGAATGCTAAGGGTTCAATATCGTACGTCGAATGTTCGCCCTAGCTGCTTCTTCCGCAGATGAAACGCGAGCCCATAAAACTTTATACTTCTTGTATAATGCGGGCAGAAAGTGCAAGAGAAATATCGTCCTTTGGTAATATGAATCCGATGCCGGAAGTTTATCGCGTTTAATACAGGAGGCGATCTTTTATGTTATGAGAGTGTAATAAACTTGAAAGAGAATCGCATATCTTTTGATTAGCCAGGAATATATTTATTCATTCGTCTATAATCGATTCAGAGGGGTCAGGAATAATTTTCACATTTTTCTAAAAGTCGATAATCGACTTGGTTGTCATCCGTGTCTACCAACTATCGTTTCAATGAAACTGAGTTTGTCATCAATGATGATGATGATTATGGATCATTACTAAATGCATTATCAATAAGAATATAATCTTATTTACATAATCATATTAAACATAATTTATAATAATGAAAATTTTATTATGTTGACGTGGGGTAAATTTTGTACAAAATTCATGTGCCCTCGACTGTCGTCTCTCAAGCGATATATATTCAGCATCATGCAATTCATATTGTATAATTACATAATATTAATTATAATTATACTGAGAAATTATATAATATAAATTTGTATTCGAAACTTTTTAAAAAAGAAAAGAAAAAACTTTCCAGCCAACCCAGTTTACAAAGACAACACACAATCTAGAATCATATGATTAGAACGATGAAAATTGTACCATAACTACTCAGGGTATAATTCGTAAAAAATTCACGTGAGAGTTAACGCGTTAATGGAGAATGAAATATTCATATCGCTTGTCATAGCGACGGCCGAACCGACACGCACGATTTCATCTTTACAAGCAAACACGATATTCCGTGATTCATGTTCGCATACCATAATCATCCGCAACAAACAGTAATTCCATCTACCGCCACTTCGCGCGGCACTTCGTGAACTATCGCTCGGCTCGAGGAAACCCGGAAGGAATTCTTGAACTTCGAACATTTCCGTACACATCATCGCCTAGCTACCACCCCGTCGAGTCTATCCAGTATTTCGCATGATCCTGCCACCGACACATGATAGGTACAAAAAGAAACGACATTCTTCTCCAGGCTGGCCAAACTCCCGAAGACGTTGTTGTTTAGAATCTCCAAACGTTTTTGTTTCCACCTCGCCGGATAAAAATCCACCTGGCTGGTAGGAAAGTCGAGAAATGGATCCGGTTATTCTCTAATTGCTAGACACCGAAGTTCATAGTTCAGGCACGAGTATCTCGAGTGACAATTTAATTTCTGTGCTCGAGAAAAAAAAGGGAATTTTTTTGCACTCTTAACTCAACGTTCTCTGTCTTTCTTTCTTCAAATGGTATTAATTAAGAGACGTAGAAACGTGCGTTCAAAAAGAGGTCAAGTGTCTCCTCCGATTCGAAGTACCCATCTCTCTCGATCTCTAAATCAAGATTCTTTCAACGGATTCGGACGTCGTTCTTTAAAAACCATCAAAAAGAGTGTGTGGGTGAATGGAGGAAAGAAAAGAAAAGCTTCGAATCCGCTCGATTTTTCCGTACATTCGAGAGAACGAACTTGCTTACGTATAGATGGCGATGCGGAGTGTAGGTAAGTGCAAAATAGAAAGAGAGGGAATAAGAACGAGTAGGTGGACGATCGTGCGTGGCCTATCGGATGATAGAAAAAAAAGTGAAGCAAAGCAGCTCTTTCGAAGATAGGCCGCCAGGTCGAAGTTGTCGGATGAGAGAAGGAATAAGGGATGGAAAAAAAAGCATGGTTGATAAAGAGAGAGGGAGAGAAAAGGAGAGTAAGTTTCGAGGGACGAAGAGAGAAAACGGAGGGTGTGGGCATATCGCGTGGGGGTAGAAGGACCTGCGCGCGAATTTCCCGCGTTCGTCCAACCTCATATTGATCCCACCCCAGTAACTCTCTCTTTCTCTCTCTTCATCTATCTATCCATCTCACTCTCTCTCACACCCATTATACCTACCCCTAGGTTCTTTCTCGGCCTATCTCACCCTCTCCCTCTCGATCCTTCGCGCTTGGCCGTAGTACACCGACGCGAAGGGTGGTTTTCACCGTCGTTGGTGGTGCTGCTCTTCGAAGTGTACGGGGTGGTGTTGGTGGTACTGCCGATGGTGGTGGCACTCGCTCTCTCTACGAGGGCGAGAGAGATTCGCAGATTCGCGGGATCCGGCTGGTCCAGCAACGCGCGCGCGTCTGGAAGGTGTCGGTCGTTCGTGCTCCGAGATTCGAGAAGAAGTTTTTTTTTCCTTACGGTCACTTCGTCATAGTTTTTCGAATACGCGTAAAGTATTATTTGGAAAATCGTTTGGAAAAAAGTTTTTGTGTCGTTTTGTGAAGAGTAGAGAGTTTCGCTCGGGTCGCGACCCCTTTCGATCGTCGCACGCATCTACGAGGATAACGACACGAAGATTCAAAGTGTGTGTGGTTTGAAAGAGGGAAATAGAGGAAGAGCCAATTTTTTTTATATGTTGAAAGAATCGCTCGTTTCTTTTTGTTATTTCTCGACTACGTGCGCGTTAATCGTTCACTCGTTGGCAGGCAACGCGACCCTCGGCATTGGGTCCAGATTGATCGCCAGATGTCTGCCCTTCGATGCTTTAGACCTTCGAGATAAACCGAATCTGTGCTCTCAGGGTTGAAACTTTGCGTTCGTGACACGGTTATAGTATCCGTTCGCTACCTAGAGGGTATTTTAAAGCGAACGACCTTTCTCACAGGTCTTTTGTTTTCTTATCAAACAGAATGATCCATCTTCCCAGATTTTATGTTGATAAGGGGATGCTAACCGTGCGTGTATGATTTACGATCGATTCGAGAGACGTTCGATGGAAAGGGAATCCTGTTTTATAAAGGCATCGATCGATTCTCTGGCATCTTTTTACCCGCGCAAGAATCGTTCCTTCCAAGAAGTTAATTTATTCCTCTTGGACACGTTGCGTTGTTCACGTATGCATACCGCGCGAAACGTCGCCGTGTTTCTCTTTCTGGTAGGCAATCGTGTGTAAGAAAAGACGAGTCGCGTGGTAATGGTGTTCGAAGCGTCCTTTTTTTTTTCTCTCCTGTTTTTCTTCCCTACTGTTCGATCCTGAACTCTACCGTCGCGTTACCTTCTTCGATGTTACTTCGAAGACGTTTCCAACGTGCACGGGATGTAATCTTTTACTTGGATTCTAAAGAAAATGAGTACGAGTGTTCTCCGATGTCTCGAATCGGCTCTGGAATTTTCACGGCTTCGCGCGAACCAACCGACCTGGTTCGAATTTTCGACCTTTCCTTCTATACTACCAACTTCTCTCCAGTTCGATCGATATTCCGCGTGTGCGTGCTTCGGCCTATCCACCTTCGTTCTAACAGTCGATCGTTTCTCTACCGTATCTTTCTAAATCTGAATTAGTGAAAAATCATTGATTGACAGTGAATGTTCACTATGCAGAAATGTACAGAGTATATCACCACTAAATACTGAATATTTACTATTTTAATTAGTAAAAATAACCTTAGCTTGAATTAGTGACATTTTCACTAGATGAACTAGCTAGAGAACTTTTCATTAATTGAATATGTAACAAATTTGGCTGATTGAAAAATCCAAATTTAACTTGCTGCATATGTAAAAATGTCACAAGTTTAATTAGTTAAAATGTCATTAATTCAAGATATGGTTATGTATGGTTATGTATAGTTTGTACATTTCTGAATAGTAAGTATTCACTGTCAATCGGTGAATTTTCTAATTTGGGTATACCCAAATTTAGATTCCGGATCTTCTCTACCTCCTGACGTCGAACGGTCCATACCTGGAATACTTTTTTACGAGTCTTCCTTAATTCTTTTTTTTTTTTATTTCTTCGAATCTCGAACTTGTTACATTCGTACGAAGAGATACGAGAGAGAGATTAGGCTACACATACGTCGATCGGTTTTAAGAAAGGAATCGGCCATCAATTTTGTGTGATTCGTCAGCGAAGTACCGTTCGACGTATCTACAAATTCACTGAACGGAATCGAACGCTAATCGAACGATGTCTCACGAGTTCGTACGTTAAATCTCGATTGTAAGTTTCTTTACGTGCGTACGTGAACCATGCACGTAGGTAGGTACCTACCGTAAGTAGGAACAACGTCGATGGTAAATCAACGTGTACAAATCCACCAAGTTATTATCGACGCGCGCTGACTAACGATCGAGAAAGCAACGTCACGGCTGCTACGCGATAATACTTTAGTTTGGAAGGAAGGAACCCGTCGGCCGTGCTCTCTCTCACTGGTCAAGCTCGCTTAATGATCCGTAATATCGCACAATGACGATCGGCAAGCCTGATCCGGCTTGTAAAATTTGCCACGACGAGATTACGCTCTCGCGTGCTCGTACGACATGTAAGTGTACGTTCGTGCGTGCGTGTAAGCTTGCAGGCGACGTTGTTTCTTATCGAGAACGTCTTAACAGCGTATTTAAGTATAGAATTTATTCGTTAATTTTGTCTGGTGATTGATTGGAAGATTTTCAGAAATTTTTAACCCTCTATACACCCGTGTAACTTTGAAGTTATATACCTGTATTTTTCAAAGTTTAGATATTTGCTTTTAGTAACAAAATTTAATCGATTTTTATTTATAAAATGTGGGATACGTATATGTAAATATATACGCTATTGTAAGTTCACAATTCTGAATCGTTTTTCTTATAATAAGATATGTAAAAAATGGTAAATTAATCGTTAGTTTACATCAAAAGTTTAACTTTTTTTAAATTTCGCCTTATCTCATTTTTTCTAGTCGTTAAAATAAAATTTGGCCTATAGAGGGTTAAGTTTCAAAAATTGGAGAGTAGAATTCTCTTGCTTTAATTCCCCATGCAATATCATGTCATATCTCGTAAATTGCAAGTGAGATATAGTAATAAGAACACTTACAATTGCATTTTTCAAAAATGTATAAAAGATATATGAATTTAGAAGCTGATAGACATGCAGTCAGCTGGTCGATAAGTACAAGACAAGAATTCTAACCCAGAAATAGAATCTTTCAATCTTGATGAATTTTAAAGACAATTTCGTGGTACGATCTTTGATCGTTGGAACCCGTCAGACCTACACACACATACGCATACACGCGATACAATCGAGGCACGTTTAACCATCGCGAATAATAAAACGTCTCACGGCTGACCGACTTTTAGTCGGTGGTAGCCGACCGATAGGCGTGAGTGTTCCTCCGCGCTCGAGATATCGACTGCCACGCCAGTTTCGTGATATTAATTAAGCTGATCGGCTCGGTATCGCTCGAGGACGTGTGCCTTCGCGTGTCTCTTTTCGAACGGGCACACGAAACCGACTATTTTACGATGTACCTTTATTGCGATCTCGAACGACCAGGTAAATCCGTACGCGTCGAGGATTATGTCTCGAGTGCTCTCGATCTTTACGGATAAATGCTTTCGTAACCGAGAGTAAAGCATTCGAGCTTGTACGTATATGTGTTGCAGTGAAATTGATTAATTAGGGATTTTGAGAAATCCTGGAAGATTTCCTGAATGGCTGAAATATTGAGCATGACGATGTTAGATTTTGTTACTGTAGGTACTAGATAAAGTTAATCATTTGTTAAAGCCCCCGAGTGTTTATCGATAAAGTGATAGTAAGGCTTTTATATTTTATTGATGGGACTTTGATTTGTTAAAGCTTCTGAATGTTTACCCAGTATTGAAAGCGATTGCCAAGTGATTGCTTGTTAAATTTCCTGAATTACATTTTTTAATATAAAAATCTTTACAATATTCAAATCAGAAACACTTTAATAACAAAGCTGACTATTATTTTCAATTTTAAGGAAAGCTAAGCAGGAAAATAGTAAAATCTAACAATTATTTTAAATATCTCGTAATATTTCAATTTCATTGTAAGATGTACGTGAATATAAATAGGTGTGCATAGACCTATCTGTATACAGTCTTGTAATATTAGCCAAAGCTTCGACGCTCGAACGGATAATTTGATCGATGCTTCAGGTGTAACACGACGTCCGACGAACGTATGGGCTTCGTAAATTCGATGGGTCTATTGTCGTCCCATGTATCGACCTATCAACCCTTCGTTTTCGAAGAAGGCTTACTAGTTCAAAGTAGATTTATCTTACAAGTTTTGTAGAACACGAGGATCTCAGTGGAACTAATTTTCCAGACGAACGTGTAGCTTAGGAGTTGAATGGTACTTACAGTCAACAATACTTAAAGACATCGATCACTGTTATTCGATTTTATTAATAGTATATTTGTTAGTAGTAATGTTTGGTATATTTTAGCAAAAATGACAAAATTTGATGTATAGTCAAGGCTCCTTATTCACTCTCACACTAACACTAACATACAAAACTGATACAACTGATTCTGAATATCAATTCGAGTTACAAAATCTGTTAAAATTAATGGAACAAAGAAATAGATTAAAATAGCTCTAATTAAATATATTTTCATGATAATTGATCTTTTCTTATTAGAAATTTCCATCTCATATTCACAGTTTTTGTGTTCATGACACATCCTCCACGAATAAGGAACTTGACTATACCATTTTATGTAGAATTGAATCAGTAATCAACGTTCTTGTTTGGTACATTTTTTTGTAGAGTTGTATGTAAGTATACAAAAAAGGATAAAAAGTGCATAAAACTTCGACATTTTTTCCAAACTTATGATCGATGCGGGACGTTTTTCGAGAATTTTTACGAGCCGGGGGGTGAAAGACAAAAGTTTTATTTTACCGTATAAGAGAAGAAGAAAGTACGAGTATCTCGTGACGCGGTATTATCCGGTCGTGAAACAACTTAATACTTATAGGAGCAGCAGCTCTTTCAACGCGTGCGATCGAGCGGCCGCGAGCGCTCGTAAATATGCTCGTCGTGCGTTAAAAGTCTTTAACGTCCGCGATAAAGCCAGGTGGCGAGTTTGATTTCGTCCTACACGCATCTACGATGTAGAAAACGTAGTGTTCTGCTTCGGAGTAGTGATTCAAGACAGGCATTAGCTCGTAAAAGAGATCGAGAAAGGGGATAAGAGTGAGAGAAACAGAGTAAGAAAAATCAAAACGACCATCTTTGCTATCGGAAATATGGATACTCTTGTTTTGGTTTTGATTTTGTTTATTTTCGATCTCTCCTCGATTGAGTCACTTTTTAATTAATTCTAATATCTCTTTCAATTTATTTTATAGATAATATCTACATGTTATTTTAACATTTGAAATATTATGTATCTTGCTTTAAAAAATAATATTATTTATAGAACATCTGCATAGTTCCAATCTAAGAAAATATTTAGAAGTAATTTTTTTATCATATTTTCAAAAATTTATAACTAAATAGTACAAGCTTCCAAAACATATTACACAATATAATAAATTAGCAGAAAGTAAAAATAGTTTACGAAACAACGTAGGCTGTAAGTGAGAAATCATTTATCACAATTCCGAAACATTGAATACGTTCCTCTATTTGCACCACTCGTCTCGCTCTTTCCCCAAATCGCTAAAAGATCAAGATAATGGTTTTCGAATCACTCTATTATCGTCGAAAGTAGATACGCTCCTTTACGCCCCACCGATTCGTTTTCTACCGAAAGTCACTGAATCCTTGGCAGTTGGCACTTGCCCTGCCGTTTCCAGAGTCACCGGTCCGCTCGTTATCGGGAACTGGAATTGTGGTTGGATTTATCTTCACGGCTCGAGGGCACGATTTTCTTCCTGACTGATTTTTCCGATGTCATAGCGGTAGCTTAGAACGAAAGACTAGACGACGACTCGATAATTCGATTTTTTACCTTTGTTTCTCGCGATAACGTTCCAATCTGTTCTAATAGTGCTGACAATTTACTTTTTAATCCTTTATAGGGCACAATTATCCACATAATTGTTTCCTCAATTTATAGATTATTCTTGCTAATTAGTATTCAGCAAGTCAAAAATATCGACCAGTGTCCTATAAATGGTTAACAAGAATGACTTGGTACTGAATTTTTGCCTTATTCCAAAAATCGGTCAAAGCTCCACGGAATAAACGGATTACCAATCTAACGATTAGCCCTCGACATTTTTTTTCAAGAAATTTAACTCCATACCCGGCTTATCCTCATTAAATTTAATCCAAAGGTAATCTCATTATCTCCTACCCGCTACTTTAATTTAAAAATCTATAACCCGACTGCCACTTTACCCTTTCACGATCTTTCCAACATTATTTTTCTTCCTTTCAACATCGAATGTAGAAAAAAAAAAATAACGTGAACCAAGAGAAGAAAAAGATAACGAGGTGTACGATCGATCGAAAATGTCACGTTTAAATTAAAAATACGTTGCACCTACACGCAAATCTACTCTTTGCGTCATAGCTACGCTCGTTTTGATCCGAAATTGACACGTTGCAGTAACGTTTCACGTTCGTTATAATTTTAACGAAAAATTTTGTACGAACTCTGGAATCGGGTTCGATCGAACATAATTCAAAGTTCGGTTGATACGTAGTGGGATAGGTCGTGCACCTAACCATCAGAGAAAGAGAGAGAGAGAGAGTTTGTTATTGGTTATTACCCGATCACCGTCGTTACCGTATCTAATCTCCGGGCGCGCGCTTAACGCTACACCACGGTATATCTCCGGCATTATGCGGCAATAACGGGCTGACCCTCATCTCGTAACCCCACTTAAACCTCACCGCCACGACTGGTAGCAGGAGTTTGCTTGCACTACGCGAGAAAGCATGCTGGGAAAAAAGAAAGAAAGGGAAAAGAAAGCAGCAAAGAAAGTAGCAAACCAGTAACGCTCTGCCTATCCACGATGTCAGGTCCGATGGATCGACCCAACCTCTTTTCTCTCTCTCTTGGCTTCTTCTTCGTGCTTTACCTTCCGCTCGTAATGTCTGCTAGGATTCCAAGGGATTTGCTCTTATTCGCTTACGAGAGAAAACCGTAGCTACGCCTTTTTTCGGGAACGTAAAAGCATACTCTTTTATTTACGATTTTTTTTCTCTTCGTTCGAGTAAAACATAGCATCTTATTTCTTCGACCGAGGTTTATATTCTTAAGATAATACAAAAAGTTAAACTTCTTCCACATTTGTTAACGAGGAAAGAATCTCGTTTGGATTATACGAGGAAAGAATATTCCCTTGGTTTTTAAATGATATTTCTATACGAATTGTATTATTCAATATCTTTTTTATCCTGTTTTGTATGGGCTTTCCAAAATGAAGTAATTCCTTACATCGTACAACGGTCCTTTCCCTGTACGAAATATACAATCTAAGTGGTTTTTGACGTTAGCTAAATTGAAATAGACGGAGGTATGACATTAACTCCCTGGTACTTGGGTATAAATGGAACCCTCTAGGAGGCAGCCGTTAATGAAATTCATTATATTTCCTTAATTGATTAACGTGGTATTACGAGATATCCGGTATAGCGCGAAGAAGGTGAAAAGGAGAGGGAGAGTTCCCCCACGATATTGGTTTGTCTTTGGTTAGACGGCACGAGCGAGTGAAAACCTTTTGATATAGCGTAGATTGATTAACGCCTTGCGGGTGGCAGATATTCGATACTCTACGACCCTCGACAAAACCATTCTTCGACGAATACGTGTATATGCGTGTGTATCTTTGGCAAATATCAATATACCAAAGTGATTCTTTTTTTTTTACTTTACTTCAAAGCTCGTTTCTCAATCTTAATTCACGAAATTGGTGTAGTTTATAGAATCGATCGGACAGGTAGTTTTAAATGAAATACAAAACTCGAAATATGCTTATAAATTTCTTTATTGATTACGATAATACATAAATATTGCTTAATTCGATACTCTCGAACAAACTTGTTAATCCGATGCCCTCGTTTCCCGTTATTTAAATCGACCAGTGATTCCCTTTAAATCCACGAACGAAGTCCTCTCCAAACGACGAACCGTGGAATTATCATCTCTCCGATATCTTGTCAGGCTGAATTCAAACGGCAAAGTCGTTAGGCACTCGAACAGTTTCCCGTTGTGCCTACTTGGTAATCTTCTGGACCAGGAATAGCTTCCGGTACGATCGTTTATGAAGAAGAGGTGTACTACTGGTGAGCCAGTACCTGTCTGCTGCTTCTCCACGCCCTTTAATTATCCACGCCCTGGAGTAGTCGCACTGCAACAAAGACTAACGCTAGCATTATGCCTCGCGTAGAAACGAACGAGAGAAACAGCTACTATTCTTCTTAGTCCCTTATCCTTCTTCCTCTTCTTCGAGGCAATATAGAGGTCGTGGTATTTTAAACGACGAAAGTCATTGTCCAGCTCGCAGTCGAAGACCCTTTGTTCCTACCACTCGAAACTTTTAATCGTCGCTTCTTTTTACGACCTTCGTTCAAAAAGAGAAAGAAAGATAAGCTCTCGTTCTTTTTGGCTTCTTCGTTTTACTACACTTTCTCGTTAAAACAGCCCGGTGCTCGTGAAAAGGAGGACACGGTATAATTGTCGCTTGAAACAATGGTGACCGCTAGATACGCGATATACTCTTTCTTCGACTCGACGAAGAAAAAAGATATGGCGAATGAGGGACGACTCTCGTGGGCGTCCTACGCCCCTTGCTTTGCCTTTTAATGCTCATGAAAATGATTTAGGAACGCGTTCGAATCACACAAAAGAGACTCAAAGTGCATTGACCGTCCTTTCGGGTAGACCCGGGGACTCATCGGCTCTCCTGCCCTTGAAATTCCTTTCAGGAATCGTACCCACGGTTCTTTCTTCGAAATGAAGGAGAAAAAGAAATATGATCGAGAGACAGAGAGATTTTTCATAACGTGTATGAACCCGTGAGAATTATTCACAAGTATTTCTAAAGTTTAATTAAAGACAAATATAATCCAAGAACCAGTATTGTTTATTTAACGTTTGCGATTATACAGAAATAACATTTCTTTGAAACGAGGTTTTCTTGGATTAAAGCTGGTTTACTTCGTTTCTTTATCGTATTCGCTCGTTTTAACGATGCCATCGTGCAAGTTTGTGTAATCACCCTAGGTATACCGTCCTCCTCTCTTCCTCTTTTTTTTTTTTCTCTACTTCGCTTATCTTCCGAGATACGGCGTTAGTTCGACGTAAAGTACATTTGAAACTACCTATAGATAACTCGACATCCACCCACGGACGAGCACGAGAAGAAGTTTCAGGTTTCGTTCGTTCTTTCTTCGAAATGAAAAGAAAAGAAAAAGAGGGAGGGGGGGGGAAAGGAAAAAGGTGGAAACGTTTGGCGGAGGATTACAGATGTCTGCCTCCTAGATGTTGTATGCAAATTTCTATCTCCGTACTAGCAGACACGTCGAGTTATATGAATCATGATTCTCGTTTCACGATGAAAATAAGTGAAAGAGAAAGAGAGAGGTTGTTCAAAAACGGGAAATATGTCGGGCCAAAGAGTAAATATCGTCACCTTTTCTCTCACTGCATCGTTCAACCACGAAATTGTTCGACCGACAGTTTGAAACGATACTCGAGCATCGGCCCGTACATTTTCATTTTCGGCAGACTACCATTATTCGGTTCTACAAAAGAGAAGAATAAAACACTTTTCAACCCCAATTTTTTTGTTCTATTCAACTCTCTATCCAACTTTTGTGTTTTATCGCGCGACATCCGTCGTGAAATTAATTCCCTTAAGCTCGTGAAACGTTGGCGTGTTTTGAGCATTTCGTGAAACAGGAAAATGTAAACTTTAGAAACTGGGAGATTTTTTTATTAATTATATATACAGTTGTGCTTTTTGCGAGGATCGCAGAAAGTAATATTGGAGAAGTTTAATTCACTGAAGTGGATAGTTGGACGTACTCGCCCATATATCTGGTCAAACGGAAAGTTCGTGCATTTTTTTAAAGAATGTTATAACTGCTTCTTTACTATTACTTTGTTTTTATAATCTTATATAGTATTCTGCCTTTTGCTGTGCTTACGATTACACTTGGGTCTCGTTTTACACAATGAATTGATTCGAAATAAACTGTAAAACTTGTGTTAAACTGATGTAAATTATACGAAAAACAATTTAAAATATATAAATGGATTTATCAAAAACATTTCGTTCAATAAATACATAAAAGAAAAGCCGATATGTTGATTTGAAATATTCGTACAGAATATACGTGGTTTTTATGAAATTGTCTGTGGACCGTATAAAAATAAATAAAGCGTGATAAAAACCGTATAACTGTGAATCGCATAAAAAAATACTATGTAAAAAGAGACCCAATAAATATTTTAAACATTTCATTTGTACCTCTTTTATTCGTAAAACTCATCAGAAATGTCCATTGAAAAGATACATATTCGTCACGTACCAATTCACGACTTTCGTAGAGAAAGTACAGCTACGGAAATAGTTAAAAAAAATACAGTTGTGAAGTGTATGAACATAAAAGCAGTAAATGATAATTGCAATAATTGTCATAAATCGTAAAATTCTTTATAGAAAACATGCATAGATAAAAACTAACGAATACAACGTAATAAATATGTACGAAACAACGAACATTCCGTTGAACTCAACAAATTCGAGATTTAATCGATTGAACAATAAATAGAAGAGAAATCTGTGAGAAGGGATCTAAAAAAAAAAAAATTCTTCGCGTGTTTCACATAGTGCCGTGGTCGTAGTTGTCCTCGAGGTACGCAATGCGTCGTGAGCTATCCCCCCCACTACTAGGTTGACTCGCTCTCATCGATGATATAGAGCTTCGAGACTGTCAGGCACATAACTCTCTCTCTCTCTCTCATATCCTTCGCGACGGTCGGACATAAGAGGACAGTAAGCGAGGCGAACGATAAAACGAACGGTAGCCCGCGATAGATCACACAGAAGCTGAGCCGTTTACTGGCACGTAACGAAGACGGTCACGCGAGCTCACGTTCGTGCATAATGACCGTGATCTACGGGGTTCCGAGTAACAGCAACGAGAGCAACACCAGCAGCGACAGAGAGGCAAACCGACGGTCTCTTGGACGAACGTTACCTTCCATTATTCGAACGGAGCGAACCGCAACGAGAGAGAGAGAGAGAAATGGCCCGAGGCGTGTCGGCCTCGAACCATCGTCGAACGGAAAACTCGAACGCTTAATGGGACTCCGAATTATCGCTGGTGAATTGGCCTAGAGAAATTTGCACGCGACTTTGTTCCACCACTTCTTCAAATACCCTTTTGTTCTTTCTTTTTTTAATCTTTCAACGAAATCGTCCTTCGAGTTACACTAACTGCAGAAAGTAACGATCTCTTTGAATCGTTTTATCAAAGCTTCAGGAGCAATGTTAATTTACTTTCAATTTAGTTGGACTGCGAAGTTAAATATTTCGTAATAACTGGTGGTTTGTATTGAAAAGAACGAAGACTGTGTCAAAACTTTGTCCCGGGACAAGTCAGTAAGTCAAGGTGGAACCTTGCGAGAAGAAATCTCGTAGAGGGACGTTGCGTCCTCGGGGCACTTTTCTTCTTTCCTCCATCGTTCACAAAAGAGATTCGTTTACATAGGGTCGATCGAAATTAAAGGTCGACGTTGACGTAAGGAAACTGGCTCTTCCCATTTATTTTCGGGGTCACTCTTCGAGCGATTCGTTTTCTTTCTTTTTTTTCACTCTCTTGAATTTTTAAAGAGTGCACGATCGAGATATATCCGTGAGGGAGTTCTAATCAAAAAAGTGAAATCAAAAATCGAGATACTTTGGTGGCTGTGTTGGTGCCGAACGTGAATGAAAGATAGATAGAAAAGCAAGCCAAGTGGAAGGATCGATGGTACTATCGATCGATACGTACGAAACGAGCTGACTTCCTGTCTGACATTTTCGTGAAAACGATCGTAGCCATTAGCGAAAGAAGAAAGTAAAACAGAAAGAGAGAAAGAGTAGAAATAGCAAAGGCCTCTGAACTTTATCGCGTATATGCGTATACGTCCGTGTATGTAATGATATCGCCCACGAGAGGAGAAAACATTTCGGAGATAGAACCGCTCTTCTATCGTACGATCCTATATCCGAGAGCATTTCGTTAAAAAAACAAGGAATAAAACGTGAAAAGAGAGAGAGAGAGAAATAGACAGACATAAAGAGAAAAGTACGAGTCACTCTCTTCCTCGAAACGAAAACGAAGAGAGAAGCACGGATGAGCCGACGTATCTCGTAAAGAAGGCTTCGAAAGAGTAAGTCGCTTTTGTGCCAAGAAAAAAATAAGAAAAAAAAGAAAGCAAGAAGAAAGAATCCTCGGTAAATCAAGCGAAAGAGAGATGGATGCCTTGGAATTGCAAGCTGCCCTGGTAAAACTCGATCCAGCAACGACGGTGACGCCGATCGGCTCAAACGTCAAACTGATGTCTCATTATCGTATAGCTTACGCCGTGGGTGTAGACGACGACGATTTGACTTTAAGGAATTCTTCTGAAGTTGAAGAAAAACAAGGGAGCGGTGCTTGCTCGACGGAACATCAACAGAACGCATTGATGGCGACAACGACGACGGGTACGACGACGGGCACAACGACTACGTCGGGAACGACATGGTCGAGGAAGTCTCAGAGCGCGTGTTGCGGCGCCGGTATGGCCGCTGCTGCTGTGCCTGCTCATCAGAATCAACAGAGCGGGCAGCAACAACAACAACAACAGCAAATGGGGGTGTCCAAGTGTAATCTCGTCGAGGTCAGGTGACGCCAGCCTTGCTTCGGCGTTAACATGATTTATCACACCTATCCACCGCACCGGGGTAGCAAGCATCACTGTAAACATCACGCGAAGGAGAAGAGACATCATCATCATAACACTATGCATCATCAGCATCATAGAACTCATGTGGTAAGTCACGCATTGTCTCACGAGACAAACACCGACGATGACAATGTATCGATGTACCGACAAAGATTCTCCAGGGTTAGAATTCTATTAAAATTTATTTGCATTTTATTAAGGTTAGAAACGAATCATTTCAAGGGCAAGTCGTCGAAGCTAAATCTATATCTCGAGCTATGGTATTTCTCGCGATGAAGATTCACTATTCTTAAACATGAACATGATTCTAAAAACCTTCTCAAATAACTACTTAAGTATATTAGAGTCAAACGAAACAGGAAATCAAACAGTAATTCACAGTCTAGCCTCTAACGGATAAGAAATGCCTCATTTTTTAAATTTCGAACTGCTGAGATTTAGCATTCATTAATCTATCCATTTAAATGAAAAATTAACCTTCTCAAATAACTACTTGTATTTGAGTCAAACGAAACAAGACATCGAACGGTAACCCTCACAGTCTAGCCTCTAACGGATAAGAAATGCTTCATTGTTTAGATTTCTAACTGTTAAGATTTAGTATTCATTAATTTCTCCATTCAAATGAAAAAAAACCTTCTCAAATAACTCCTTGTATCAGAATGGAAAAAAAAACAGAACATCAAACAGCAAACCTTTCACAGTCTAACCTCTAACGGATAAGAAATGCCTCCCGGTTAAAATTTCGAGACAAGATCTTTCAGACTCACTTCGATTCGTATCTAATCTCCTGGCGGGTCTGGTGCATTCGCATGCAAACACAGCGTATATGTATTATCGAGTCAGCGGACAACGCGATGCGCAAGTAGCATTTCGTAGTTGGTGCAACGGCAGCACCTTGTACGCATGGAACACCCACTATCTCGCATAATTCGATATAGAGGGACGAGCACGTACCGTGACAGAACATACGGTATATGTCCTTAGCTCGTTCCTTGTTGCATTCGCGTGAGAGTACGTGTGTATACGTGCAAGTATCTCGGGGAAGAGGCTGTTCGCATTCGCAGCTAACCGAGGCATAATGGGTCCATCGCAGCAACCAAGTATCGCTCGAGATCGCTAACGTTAATAGATGCGCTACCTCCCTCTTGCATCTCTCTCTCTCACGAGCTCTCTCGTGCACTCTGTGGTTCCGAGTGTAAGTGCATATGCATACGTGAGTGGTACTGTGAAAACCGGACGGTTAATAGCACCCCATCCTACTCTCTTCTTTTTATTCGTCGATGCTTTGGTAATTGATTCGCCTTCGATAGAAAATATTTCCCGTTTGCGAGCACGAATTATTAATATTCTCGTTAATATCCTACGATGATCGAAGTTTTCCTGCACTTTTTCTCTCTCTGTCTGGCTCTCTCATATGCATAGCTTGGTAACACGTTTTCGTCGATACTCAACCCGTGATATGTTTCAAGGGACTTGATAAATTATTTTTAACGCAACCGTTATATCTTTCCTACCAAATGCAACGAATATATTGTTGGGATCGGAAGGAGCACGGTCTACGTCGAGGCGTTCGTTCAGAAATTATTCTCTTTTTTAGTCGTTCATGCATATGCACATCGTTATCGAAAGGTTGCTCTTCCTCGTAATATAAAATTTACCCAGAAATTGCGTTAAGTTAGCTCGTTAAGAAAAGAAATATGTATAGGAATCGGTCGCAGGTCGAATCGATTTAATCGATTAAATTTTATTATCGATTCAACAACCGTACGACTCGTATTACACTCTCGATATAACAACTTGCAAATCTTATTGCCTTTGTTGTTATAAATTCATTTTCAAGAACGTTAAAACTCGAATATTCGTACTGACGGATTCCTGTCTTTTTTTTCTAAAAATATAAACACAAAATAGAGTTCTCGTTCGAAGTAAAGAGAGAGAAGCTGGCCGATGTTACGCGAAACTCGTTTGCCGAAGCACGTATGGCACGTTCGAGGGCGTGCTGCATAAATTTTCTTATGACTGCGTTTCCGAGTCACGCACCCTTGAGCGACATACGAGCGACGACGCAACGAGATCGTGTCCGAGACGTATCTAACGCGTCTGAAACTCTTCTCCGTTCGTCGTCTTTCTTTCTTTTTCTATCTCATCCTCTTCTCGATCTTTCTTTCCTCGTCTTCTTCTCTTTTCATCTCGTTCCCTTACCTACTAGAGATACATACACCAGCTCGCGATGAAAGACGATGCCGTAGAAACCGATAAAGACCCGACTCCCTTTTTCTGAATCCATAGAAGTCAGCTCGTTAGAAATGATAAATGTGACCACGTTACCGTGTTTTTATCATCGATGAACTCGTTCCTCTGAAATCCAGTAATAATAATCTGCGATTGCCATTTATTTCTCTCTCAGCTTTCCGTAATTATATCCATGATCACGACCCCTTTAATCCCTCGATTGTGTAGACTGAATTTAAAAATGTGTGCCAGTGTAAAAGATTTTATAAAATTTGCTGTCGTGACGTTAACCTGATAATTTTATGATACTAACTAGTTACTTATTCATTTTGATGATATTCACGCTTATTAAACTTTTAGCTGTGTAACCTGCTTATAAAAATATTTATATCTCTTTGTTGTATCGAAAAGATGAAGAGATTGCAAGGATTAAACGCAGAGTTTTTTGCGACTGCTGTAAAATTGAATTGAATTCTAAAGAAACGACACTTGACTCTATATAATTTTGTTGGTCAAATTGACTGATATTTTGTAGAAAACTTACAAATATAGGACAATAAGAAATTTGTAAATATTTTATCCATCGCACTATACGCTAATTTTTCAAGTGAGCTTTTTGTTTTATTCGAATTAAGTTATTCACTGCAATTTAAATTTAAGAGGCTAATAAGAATATTATTTAATATCTATATCGAGAATCACTTCTCGATGAATTTCTTCGAAATTCTTCTTAAGACCACAAACGATCGAAAGTACAAGGATGGAATAAAGCCGTTGGAGGATGATCGGTATCTGGCACGACGTTGACGCATGCGAGTAACCCTAGACGCCGATCGAGACTCGCGATTCCGTCTCCGAACGCGAAGAATAACTCTGGCATAAATTACGTAAAGTTAAAAAGAAAAAAAAAGCAACATCGCTGCACCGTGCACAACCATCATCGTTGGATTATCGATGCAAGGAGAATCGAACATTCTTCTTTCACATTTTTTTTTCGAAACAATCATACCGACTCTGGCCTCTATCGACTTGGCTCTAGCCAAGTGGTATTGAATTCTCTCTCTGCCTCCCTTGAGGATTGTGTATTAGCACATGGAAATCCCTACGCTGGGACACACGTATGCAACTAAACCACCGAAGATAGATGGATAGATACAGATGAGTGAGAGAGATAAATAGAGATAGGACATCCGTTGGTGAACATTTCGCATGTACCGGGTGGCTAGATCGATATCCCGAACCTTGTAACTCAACTGCTCCCACCAGAGAGAGGGAGAGAGATAGAAAGCTCTTTTTCCTGTCTGTCGCTAGCACGTGCGAATTTGAGCCGTGTGCTCGTATACATGTCCCTGTCTACCTCTCTGGGGCACCCTTCGTTATCGAACGGGCTGCATGCGGCACAATTTTAGTCTACTCTCATATTTGGGGCGATTCTTTATGTATGCAACCAAAGTGTCGTCTTTCGCACGTGTACACACGGGTGATGGGTGAAAGAAGAAGAGTAACAAAAAAAAAAAGAAGCACAATAGTAGGGTCGATACACCATGACCAGGGTCAGCCTTTCAATTAAAGGCTTTAGTTGTGGATTTAGCGTGGCTTAAAAGAATGGACGAGCAACGTGTATACACGTGCTTACACGCACGTGAGAGGTTTAAGTCTTACCCTCTATCTTTTTATCTATCTATCCTTCTCACTCATTCACACGTTACATCCAACCCCATTTTAGTATTCTGACGTCGAAGAGGAACGAACGCCTCGCGAGGCTCGAAGAGGCTTCCGACGTGTTGCTATCGGTGTCTATTTCGCGATAGGGCGATACGCTAGGCTGGGAATAAGTCGACTTATCGGTTTTTGATGCCACGGATTTCCCCGTGAAATTGGGTGAGAGCCTTTAACTCTTGGATCATCGTTTGGTAAAATTGTGGTGGTTATGAAACAGGGGGTAGATACATCGAGCTATGGGTGCAGTGAATAATTATTTTTATCGATAGTGAATCATTTTTTTCATTAAGATTCTTCATTCTTAACAAATAGACTTTTTCATTTGGAGTTTAGATGGAAATTTTCTGATCGAACGATGGATCGTGAAGAGGAAGATTCGCTAGAAATAAAATTCAATTAAAAGGGGACTGTCCCTCCCTTTCATTATTTTCATGAATAGTCAGGGGTAAGAACGATTGGATTATTTATGGATTTGCCGCGATCGATTCGTGGAAACTAAATTACGACTGGGTACTTAAAGATGGCGTATATAAAATGACGCTCCATCGAAAGCATTCGACTGCGGTTCTTATAAAAAAGCATTTACGAACACGCGTGTCTCTCGTCGTTCCTTTCTCTCAAACGTCATGATAATTTCGAGAGTGGAGACTCGTCTCGTAAATTACAGGATGTGCGTGACCGAGGAAAACAATTCGATCTCTCGAACGTATTATCGATATTACCTACTTGTACGTAAGATAAACGTCATTTTCGTGGTGCAATTTTGTTAAACATCCCTTTTTGAGGAAAGATGACAGCGAGGAGTCCCTGATGAATAGAAAACCCGTTTGCTTGTTATTCCATGGTCTTTTTTTTCATTTTTTCTTTCTCTCTCGTGAAAAAGATCTAGAAGATTAAAAAGATCGTAACCTTGGCCCCGAAGTCTCGTTTCACGTACATATATTTATCCGAGGAAGCGTATCTAACGTTTTTAGAGTACGATATTAATAGATGACAGTCTCTCTTCGCGGACTATCATTAATTTCGATCCGTGTACGCGTAAGTTTTCAAAGTTGGGAGTTATTCATGAAGCATTGACCGAGAGAGGGATCCAGCCCTTAATAAAGTACACCCTTATGAATATTAATAATAGTCGGCCACGATGCACGAGCCAATATACCGCGTCTCGCTTTTTTTCTTGTAGATGACCCCTTCGGCAAGGGTGTTTGACATCGGCCGAGATACCTACTTTGAATAATCCACGAGTAAAGAAAGTTTTTGTTCCGTCTGTAACGACCGGAGTATATAAAAATAGAAAGCAAATATTAGATATGCTCGCGTAGACAGCCCGAGACGCGTACGTCTACGTTAGAAACGTAACTTTGCTCGCGGTCGATCTCTTTATTTTGAATGTAGGAAGAGAGGATTAACCAAACAAGATTTTCCGAAGCCGAACTCGTGTCGCCTTGCATACCACGTGTTGCAATCTCGTGCTGCTAGAACTCGTTTCTAGTAGAGAGATTTTACTCCTGGAAAATATGTCTTTTGTTCTTTAAAACATGGAAGAGATCAATTTTGCAGTAAATCGATCGTGAAAAGTGTCATTCGTTCAGACTATCACCCCCTGTGGACTTCTCTAGTGAATACGATCGCAAACTTTTGTAATTGAGTTTCGTTCTTTCACGGAGTAAGGATAAAACGACACGTGTGTGAAACGGCCGAGGAAATCACGTGTGCACGTGCGAGTTGAATTATATCCTACGTAATAAAAAGTAGATTGAAAGTGTGGTATTATAGGATGATACATGGGTAGAATCTATATGTATATGAAATGTGATGCTAGAAGTCTTTTAAACCGAAAGGGTTAAAAGGAATATTGCAGAATAGAGGGTCATGTCTTCTCTTTATCGCGAACTGTTGGTTAAGGAAACATGGCTAAATAGTGATCTCGGGGGAAAAGTGGTCTCCAATTTAGAAGAACGAGTAGGTAAGCGTGGAACATTTAGTTGGATTTAGTAAAAATACTATTTGATAAATTGTAAAAAAACAAAAATCTCACTTGGACACTTGTTGACAATATTTTGTAGAAAAAACAAGGGAACAAGTGTACTTGTTTCATTTAAAAAATATTCAACTAAGTAACTCAAACATATTTATTTTCAAAACATAATGAATAATATATAATTTGCATTAAACTAGTAGAATTATATTGCAAATATTTAAAAAACAGTTAGAAGGATAGAGGAGTGGGCGAAGATGAAAGTAAACAACGCCTCTCTCTTTCTTTCTTCAGATTGATTTGTCGTTTCTTCTCCTTTTCTTCTAGTATTTTTTGTTCTACCATACCAAAACGCAGATTCAGCTGGCTGCACTCGCGGAATCGAGGCCATGATACGCTCCGTTATTTTTCTAGTACCGTTCCTTTATATACATACTTATGCAGTACGAGAACGGGATATCGTAGAGCGAATGAGATTTTTAAGGAGCCTTATATCGACGTAACGTGAATTTTAATATCGGCGAAGAACCACCGACAGGCTTCGAATAATCCGCTTGCTTCTCGAGACCCGTTCGATGTCATATTTCGTTCTAAGGATTTAAAGGAACGTTTAACGTCTAAACGCGACTCTGGCGGTCGATTCTAAAAGAAAGAGAGAGGTACTATTTGCAGGAGGACTACCTCTATTCTTCTAATCAAATATTTTTTCACGGCAAACGACATAGCCGATAAGCCGAAGCTTAACAGGGAGTAATTACCTTCGAATGTATTTAAGAATCGTTGATATAATACCTCTTATTACTTGTTGAATGGAAAATTACGAGATTCGAAACGACTCTCGAGCGAATTCTTCCTCGTGCGGGCGTTCTTGAACGATGCTCTTCCCGAGTTCTCTCTTATTCTACTTACAAGATACTGCGCAACTACGACGTACGTATATATATTCGCATAACTTTTCTTCCAGACCACTCTTTCATGATACTTACCATATAAACGATTCTATTGGAACAATATCTGCGTCAGAGAAAGGATCATAATTTTTAAGAGCAGGTACACGTAAATATTACATTCCGAAATGATCCTTTTAGGAAGTTCGCGTTAGCCACTTCGGGGCGGTCTACTCCCATAGCTTGGTCGTTTCGATCGCATTACCATTTGAAAATCCAGTAAACGTCGATATTTATTTTGCACTAAAACTGAAGGAGGTGAACGAGGAAAGGTAACTTTCAACTTGAATGGCATTGAGAGTGCTCTCGGGGTCTCAAGGTTAAAGGCTTTCCAAAGGTGGTCCAGTTAGCCTCGTAGAAGAGAATTCTCGCATTCAAAGATACGAGAGCTTCTCCAAAATTGGAGAAAAAAAACCTCCCCGTTTCGCACAGCTTTCAACATTTTTCGTACACACTCAAGAACACCTCCTACACACTTTTTTCCGTGTCATGAGTCGAGAATGTGTGTGAAAGACTTGGTAAAGAAATAAAAAACAAGGGAAGAACGACGGACAGGCCATTGGTCGGAAGCAGACGAAAAGGAAACAATGGAATTCCAGCGGCGTTTCGATTAGAAATTATAATACGTTTACGCTTCCGCGGGAGGTCTCGTTCGTGTATATACACCCACACGTATTTATACGTGTCTGTGGGGTCGGGTCCGACGACGAACATAATATTTGACCGAGGCAAGCACGCACGACGACCAACCGCGTACGAGGAGCGACTTCGTTTCATTTGTACATCCGGCCGATCAGTGCCTGTCCGACCATCCTTGCCGAAGGACGCGTGCACGAGGTTCTTTTATGTCGTGGAAAAAAAACCCATTTTTGAGTTATTCTTATTTATACTCGATTCCTGGTCTTCTTTCAACTTCCTTCTCTCTCTCTCTCTCTCTAGTTACGCTTTACGGCTGCTCTCGCGTGTGGAAAAGTGTTTTACCGTAAGGCCTCCCTACGTGTCTTATCGATCCAGCCTCGATCTTACTTTTAAGCATCTCTTCTCCGTGTCTTGAATAGCTTTGGTTAGAATTTTTGTTATATTTTTATGACATGATTTGTTTTAAGGGAATCCAGAACTGATGGATGAGTCTTTGTGTTTTTTGTGAGGAAATAGATCGATTTTGGGAATTATGAGTATAAATTTATTAATTTTTGTTTTGTTATAATGTTATCACGTGTAATAATGCCTAATTTTTGTCACATGAATATTTGTAATAGAAAATAATTTTTTTGCCGACTTTCGTTTCGTAAAAAAGTGTGTTAATTTTAATCTTTTGGTTATCTATAGTTTTCTTTACAATAAAAAGAAATAATTTTTTTAACCACTTTTTACTCACGGATTCCCTTAGAGTGCGGAGCACAAAAGTTTGTAAATTCAGTAGTAGATGCAACAGTTTAATCGGCCTTTAGAAGATACGATCTATAGTCAAGGGTCACAACCGTTCATTACTCAGAGGTCAACATTCAAATTTGGTTTCTTTTTCCTTCCTTCAAAGAGCCAGTGACGCAAATACTTTTTAACGAGTGAAAACAACATCCTTGTTTTTTCGTGAGATCAACAAACTAAATTAAAAGAGTCTATCGCGGAAGATTCGCTTAAACGAGCACCCACTCGTAAAAGTTATTAGTACCTTTCTTATAAATTAGAATTTATCTTCGCTCGCAAACCATTTTCCAGTATTATCCTGGCCGCGAGCCAGCGAAGCCGGCTGCTCGCGCGAACCGATTACCGTGTCTTACTTCTTAGCTTCTGTTACGCTCGTACTCTTCCTCGTAAAAGTTTGAAAAAGATCGCGAGGAGGGCAATTCCTGGCTTTTAACTTTATTCGTTCGTGATATACGTATAGTAGATGGTCTTTACATTTTTTTACGAAAAGAAAAAACAAATTAATTAGTACACGTCATCGTAAAAAAATGTCAAGGAAAAATCCATTCGGTTACATGTTTGCCCGGAACGATAAAGTTTAATCTTGGTCGTGTAAATTCATCGAATAGCTGAAAAAAATGATTTGAAAAGATAACAATTTAAAAAGTTTAACGATCCCGAACGACGACGTTGTTTTCAAGAGCTCGGAAAAAAAGAAAGCGAGGGAAGGAAAAGAAAAAAAAAAAAAAATTTCACACGCGACACGAGAGCTATTAATCAAATTTCATCGCAAACTTTTGTTCTTTACTTTTTTTTTCCCGTACACCGCGGCAACGACATCGTCGCTTTCAGATTATCCATCGCGATATTGGATTATGGTGGAAGAGAGTCGACTATACTGGCGCTGTACTGTAGTTTAATTTAATATACGTGCGGGAGGCTCTTCCGTGAAATCGGGACGACTCAGTGCTCACTCGGCCTTCCGATCGCGTAGAGATCGCTCGTCCGTCAAACGCGGAAGATCCACTGTCGTGGCAACGCGCGAAGGTGTTCCCGTTGAGTCGTATTTTTTCTTGTCTTCATATTTTCTATCACGATCCCTTCTTTAAGTTCAACTTCTCACGAATTTCGATAAAAAATTTTTAGCGCGAATCGATCGTGTTAATTGGAAACGAACGAAAGTATTTTTTCGATTTTCGTTCCACGTGCTCAATCATCATTTACCAAGTGCGCGAATGTAGTAGGTATATACGCAATCTCGACTATATTTCGAACATTCACTCGTGAACGATGTATAATTGAGAAGTGCCAGGTGCAAGATCGAGGCTGCGATCGATAAATTCCACGTGGGGTTACTCGACGTATTCCTGGATTCCAAAAAGGAGGATCCTCTTCTTTCTTCGTAGGAATGACAACGTGCTCCCTGATGCCGGTCTCTCTGCAAGACATTCTGGTAAATATCAAAACTTCCCGTTGTATCTCCCGAGATTTTTAGATTTACAGAAAGCGAAAGCACGATTTCCGTTCGAACGCTTACCGACTCTCGTTTCTCTGAGATCAGGAATCACATGACTCACGTTACTTTTACTATTGACTCACGTATACCACTTCATGATCTCACTCGGCTTCTGGTACTACATTGTTGCTTGGTGAATGCAGAGTCGATGGAGTACGATCATCGTTCTTCTTCGTCTTATCGCGAACGAGCCGGATAAACGATTTCTTTGGCAAACAAACTCATCTTGTCGATTTTCTTCTTACTCAGGATAGAATCGATCTATAGTTCGCCAAACACTACGAAGAGATTTCGTGTGATTTAGCTTCGAGCAGATGGATGGTAATAATCAATATTTTACCAACAAAATTGTATAGCAGCGTGCATAAATACTGACACTGATATCCCGTGTCCCGAAAACATTACCAGTTGAATTTACGATTACGACCGAAGCACGTAGACGTTCGAGTGCTGCTGCGTGACAGGAAAAGTTTGTTTTCTTTTCGGAGTAATTAAAAGTGGACAAAAAGGGTGGGGAGAATTTATGGTCAGTTTATCGGTCAAGCAACGATCTCTGTTACTTTGAGAATTTAAGGAACATAAATAAAGAAGCATTCGATAAGAATAAAGAAATTCCTATCCCATACGAGATTATATTACCCTGGTTCATGTCATTGTTCCATATGCGGAGTTACTCGCTAATTAATATCACCGTTTAAGGAACTCCTGGAAATGGGAGAAAAATTCTAGAAATCCTGCTTGAACTTAGGATTCTGCGTCTTATTGCCGACCGTTACGAGCAACCACGACCGGTTTCAAGTCCGCGAGGAAAAGAACCAACGGAAATCAACGACGGAGAGTAAGGAGTTTGTTTTTTTTGGGATGAAGGAGAAAAGAATACAAACCGAGAGACGGCTAAAGAGAGATTCGAAAACATTCGTTATGAAGGAATAACATTATTGCGGAAAGACAGTTTTTCATACGTACGCAAAACGTACAAAGCGTCTGCCGATCGGAATGCAAGAAGGTGGTACAAACGGTTGGAAACGGACTTGTATATTTTTAGACACGGATCGATGTTGTAGCAACGATACGAGACGCTCGGTCTTTCACGGTTACTCATTGGAAAAATCGTGCATACGAATGATATAAACCGTTCGAGAACGGTAACTTCATTAAAAGTCCTCTCGGACATCTGTAAAATTTCCATGCCACGTAACCTCTTGAAATGTTCGTCTCCGCATAGTCGAAGGAGCTTGTATACATTTTTAACTCTCCTAACGTTCTTTATTTTTAAATATTCTATATATATATGTACACGCATGAAGATAGTTATTTTTTTTATAATACCAACGACACGACATAGAAAAGAAAAAGAGTATAGACCGTAAGAAGATTTTTTATTATAAATTGTATAAAATCGGTTGACCTTTTCGATAAATCGAAACGATATTGGATCCTTGCCCGTTGGATTCTCTCGGTTCGAGTCGCATTCCATCGTCGATACTTATTTCACTTTCGAGAGGAAACATTCTCTCTCGCTTCACCTTGATACCATCGGCCGTGGTTACAATCGAGAAGATCTTATCGATTCGAGCGAGTATCTACACGGTGTAGAGGCCGTGCACGCTGGTGCACCGAGTTTTAACTGCACAATGCGATTTGACATAGGGAAAGAGATGGACGAGTTCGTAAGAGCGAAAGAAATGTAGAGAGAGAAAGATAGGGTACCAAACGAGAGAGCCACATGGCCGTGGAATACACGTGTTTCGAAACGGCAGTATGGTTTCGCGGTTAAAACTATTAGATCGTGTCAGACCACTCGATGCAAACGAGACCTTCCAAGAGATACCAGACGAGATCCAAGCGTGGTTAATTCCATTATACTTGCCTGTCCCCGGGCATACTGCCGGTTTCTTCGTTAATCGAAGAAATTAGAAAATTTAATAAACTTAGTTTGTGCAGTTTTTATTCCAATTTCTTAATCTAGATCATTTCCAAAGCGTGCAGGAAAATAAAGGGAAATAGAGGGAACGAGAGAGAGAGAGAGAGAGAAATGGAAAAGGACGTGGGCGATATGCACATGATCTCGCGAGGACGGTGCTGCGCATGCACTTTATTGCAGTTTTATCGACCGGCCGCTGTCACGTTCCGAGGACCGTTATCTCCGCGCCGCCGCCACCGCCAATCCGGTAAAAACGCAGCCGCACTGCGCGATCGTGACAGCGAGAGGAAAAAGGAAGGAAAAGAGACAAAGTGACGTTCCTTTTTTACGAAGCACGTGCACTCCGCGTTCCATTACGTAGTATCGATAAAGTCTTAACACACTCTCGCGTTCGTTCTATCGCAATTTTAGGAAATCTCGTTTACTCACGTGCGCCCGTTACGAACTTTTTCACGAGATGCAGATTTTCTTTCGTTTGTTTTTTTTTCCTTTATGAACGAATTTCTACGTTGAATGGGTTTCCATTTTTTTTTTTGGTGCATTTCTTCATAATGGTAGTTTATTTCTAGTTTTATTATTGACGAAAGAATATATAAGATCATAAATTATTATGTAGGTTATTCGAATTGTGAATTGATGCGTTTTTTTACAATCTGAATGAATAACATTGTTTATGCTTTTATATACAATCGATTTGGAATTTGCGGATATAAAAATACAATTTTTCGAGAATCGCGTCGAAGCATTTCTTGTTAAAAAAATCGTTCTAAAACGTGATATCGTTTTCCGTTTTATCGTTCGATCACTTTTACTATTCTTCTAATACTTTCGCTCTCTTTTTCTCTTTCTTCACGATGTGGATCCCTCCCAAGTGCTTTCCTTCGCATAAAATACGGAAACCAATTTGGTTCTCTCGTTATTCATCCTACTTCTTTTCTTATCCTTTCGTGTATGTGGTTTCTTTGTTTATTTTTCTTTACGTCAACATTTATGCATTTTACATAAAAATTCTTTTTCCTGTAAATGATTTCTTTCTTCCTTCTCCCCTAAAGTCTCGGGTACATCAATAGAGGAATTTCTAAAGACGTTCTAGCCGAGACGACGGCGTCTAGGATTTTATTGTTCCGTCGATTATGCCAGCTAGGCGGCATTGCTCGTAACAATGGCCTTTGCCGTTTAAATTCGAAGGAGAACTAGAGATAGAAAGAGTGAGAGAAGGGGAAAGTCTTATCGTGTCCGCGAGCTACCTCGAATTCTCTCCCGTACCTTCTACTCCTCTTCGAGGGAGAGACGCGCGAATTTTCGGCTCGGTTCGCCGGTAACCCGAGGTATTTTCGTTTCTGGCACGTTGCTGAGGCCTACATTAATGTCGGCTGGCTTGCACTTAGCCATCTCGTTATGCAACTTACGAGCCTAGTCTCTTCTTGCCGCTCGTTCGCGCGACCCTTAATCCCGAATTAAAGACACGCTAAATGGTTCCGTCGAATAGACGACAAGCAACAACTACGACGACGAGGGGAATGTCGATCGATTCTTGAACACTGTACTCTAGTCCCTGAGTATTTTAACAAAATTCCGTTAAAAAAAAATTTTATTCTCGAACACTGTTTTTCATTTTATCAAACAGTTAAATAAGTTTTCTTTTGTTTTCAATTTAATGAATCTTTCTATAGATTTATTTATTATTAATTTTATAAGGTTACCAACGTCTCTTCCGTAATGTTATAAACGAGTCGCACGATCCGCAAATAAACGAACCAAAGTGTACGGAAGCATCATGTAGCTCTGGTTCAGCCTAAAGGATTGCGTAACTCGTGCGTGTGTCCCTTCTCGCGGGAGAATGCGTAAACGCGCTTCGCTGCCGTTTTCCGCTTGGCTCTGTGCGAAACGCGAGAAGTAGAAGAAGAAACAGAAGGCCGACGAAGTCTCTCGAGAGTATACGCGACGCGAGCACGACGAACGACTTAAAAAGAAAGAGAAGGAGAAAGACAGATAGAGGGTTCGCGCCTCGGAAAACAAAGGAACGATTGCGTAAGCCTTTAGTGCGTGCGATCAGCTGTTCCATTTTGACGAGAACGCGCTTTGTACTTATATACTCGGTGTTCGTGAAATGTTTGGTATGATCTTCGGAGCGAGGTTGGTAAGGAAGATTTCTGTGATCGTCTACCGAGTGTTTCATTTTTTTTTATCAGAAAACAAGTGTTTTTTAATAACAAAACTCTAAACGGATTTTTGAAACATAGAGCTGCCTACTGCCACGTGGAGCATATAAACACCACGGTGATTGTGATTGTGGGTCGTATACGGCCCACGTGGCGTACCATAATATAAACTGCATAATATTTCAAGATTTATTAATTATTCTAAGCTTCCTTTTATATAAACTGCGACGATAATTTGTTTTAAAAAATTTATTTGCACTTTTTTCTTGATACCAATAACATTTGCTAATTTATTAATATTAAAATGCATATGTTATAATTAAACTTCTTAGACTTGACAATATGGGTGAAAGTAAAGTCAACAAAAATTGGTGTGCCAGAAAATGCGTTGGCACTAGAATCGTCGTTAATCGTTCATTTTTTTTTCATCGCAAAATCGAGTTAATAAAATACATAATACATTGCTACAAAAATTATATCTTTATTCGAAAAATGATGAAACAAGAGATATACAATCACTAATTTTGCCTACTTCGGTAGTACTTGTGTAAAAAAAACACCCTGTATACATCTCACGTCCACTTTTGAAATCGAAGATATTCGAAAAAGATAACGCGAGATCGATAAACTTGATAATCGATTAAAAAAAGGCGAACATCCATGGTCACCACGTCGGTGGAGCGTTAATTGACACGTAAATGATGCGATGGCGCGACGTGGTAGCTTGGTGGGGGACGAAAAAAAAAGGATCGAGACTAATCGTGCGTCAGCCGTGAAAGGGGCACTTGGGTGACAAGTTACTGCTCTGTTTCTCTCTTCTTCTTTTTTTATATCCATTCCTTCCTTTCTGGTTCTCTCTTTCTTTGATCTCTTCTAAACCTCTCTCACGTCTTCTCACATTTTTTACCGGCTGATAATTAGCCGCTAGCCGAGAATCGTGTAGCGTATCCTATCGAGACATAAATCATAGCTCGAGGAAGGAGGAGATAAGGGAAATGAATCGATTCTCCCGGTGCACAGCCTCGGAAACGTTCAGACGCTCGTAAATTATAACTTTTATTTTTCAAGGAAGAAAAAGTAATCGCGCCAGATTTAATACCAGAGTTATACGACGATGTTAAATTAGCTGATCATAATGAATCCGTCGCGTGGATAGAAAGGGATCTTTTGATTCAGAATTAAACTGGGTGGGGAGAAGATACGGCGATCGTGTTCTTCTCCCGTTCGAGATATCGTTCGCGTGGGTTTGTTTTGTAAACGGTGAACTACCGACAACGAGGCGCAAGAGACGACGACGACGACGATGATGAAGTTCCTCGTAAAGTATTACGAATTCTTGACCATCAACTTTAACACGGTGAGAAGAAAGCTTTTAACGAATATGTATAATTGATATATCGAACAATAGACATCTTGTTACGAGTAATCTTTATTATTGTTCTTACCGAGGCGTTCCGAGAAAAGTGATCGAAAGTGCAATGAATTCAGTGCAACGAAGTAAAATTCAAGTGAAACTGGAGAAATCAGAGATTCTCAGTCAGATCAGAGAGCCGATTTTTCATGGTTAACCTCTTCTTCAAGCTGGAAATAAGTTGAAAGGGATTAAGGATATTAAAAAAACAGATTCACTTGTGTGGCTAGTAGTCTTTATTGTAAATTAAAACCAAACGTATACATATGTGTCAGAATTTTTTAATAGGTTAATCATTATACATAATTTAAATATAATTTTGATCTAAAGAACGTGTACGTAACATTGCTGCTCTTTTTCTGATATCTTGAATAATGTGCTTCGATAACCGACGTAACGTTCCTAAAATTACCAATGCTTGTTAACCTCTTCGGAATGATCGTCGTATCGTCGTTGATGCCATAAACTTGAATATCTCTTTTTTTTTTTGTCGGTTTCCAGTTGCATACACTCCACTGGCTTTAGAAATTACCGCTTTATGATGTGATTTCTCTCAATTGGCGTTACAAATAGCTCGGGGCGCTGAAACCGCACGAATGATAACCGCGTAAAGCAAGAAACTTACCGAAACACTGCATCGTTTCTTGTTTTGCCCGTGAGATGGATGAAAATGAGATATGCGAAGTTGCAGTTTGAGATGCTCTTTTTTGTTTCATAGAATAAAATCGATCTATAGCCTCTATATTTGCAAGAGAATTTTCGAATCGATGATAGTCTAGAAAATCAGTTAACAAATTTGTAATTGCAATATTAACGACGATATGTCTATTCGTTAACTGTAATCAAGACTGCTCATATTTATCCTGTTCATTGTCCGTAGCATCGTGGACTTTAGTTTTATTTATTCATTTAGAAGGTATTGTTATTTTCTTGTTCGAACTTCTACTATTTATTTATAATATTTATTACTAACAAATAAAGCTAGTATTACACTGGAAATAATCGCCATACCGAAGAGGTTTGTTTAAAGGGACAAAAGAGATCGCGTGGTTTCGTCAAACAGATGGACAGTTTAGGCGTTATCGCGTACGTCAGAGAAGAAGCATCGTTTATCGTTCTCTCTTTCTCTCTCTTTCGCGTGCACGATAACGACGCATCCGCAAAATCCTACGACCTTTCAGATACGGCCTATGAAAGAATCGCATTATGTGCATTCCGTCGTCGTTCGACCGGCCAAGATTCGCTCGCATCTGCTCGATGGTGACGGTATCACGCTGCATTTATCATCGCACGCATTTTTTTACCGCCTCGTGGAGATTTATTTGCCTCGCAATGATTCGACTTTCGCTGAAGTCTTTTCTCGCAAGGAATGACCGCGCAAGAGCGATTATACCGAGAAGGAGATAAAAATTTTTTCGGAATTTCATTCGAATCGCAAAATTCTACACAAAGGTTTAACACTTATCTGTCGGTCTGCTTTCGATATATAAAGTCAGATAGAGCCGATATGTTTTTTACAATTTAACGGTTTATTAAATATTAACAAAAATACATCGATGGTGATCAGTTACAGATTTTAAAACGACTGCGACGTTCGTAACTACTCGATGACTCATAAATTCGTTCTAATAATTTTATTACCTTCACGATGATTTCAACGAAACCTCAGATTTATTTCGTAAAAAAAATGTTTCATTTCGAAGGAAGATCATACGATGTCAAATGGCATCCATTATAAAAGCGAAGGAATACGCGTACGGACCTTTTACGAGCGGCATAAAAAGCACTACGGTAGTGTTCTTGATTTTGCGTGAAAGAGAGCGAGAGAAATAGAGAAGTTGATTAAAAAAATAAGTACCGGATTAAAAGTTACGATCACTTCATTAGGAACGAGTCGAATGACTAAGCGGTTGGTGTGTAATGACGTACTGCGGCCGATCATGCGGCAAAAAGTCGGAAGTTCATTAACGAACATTATGATTAGTCTTGCTAACATACTTCGCACGTCGAATCGATGACGTTTCCGATCGTAATTCGATTTCGAAGGCTGGCATTACCCATTCGTGAGTATTCATCCATTAAAGTCTCTTTCCTCTCGTCATCATCATCATTATTATTATTATATATTAACCCTTAACGGTTGAGGTCCGAAGTATTCTCGGCTCTCTTTGTGACGCCTTATGTTTCGTCTCGATTTTGATAACATGGTTACTTATCGAGGATCATATTACTTTGCCTAATCTGTTTCCTAGTCTTTTGACTTTTCTTTATCGATCTGTTCTTTCATTATTTGGTTGGCTTGCCCAACATTCGAATCATTCTTCCAACAATCGAGTCATTGTATATTTTCTTTTGTTATTTTCTACTTTTTATTATATTTGGTTAACGCAATGGTGTCTCGACACACCTTCCGATCGCTAAGGGTTAATACTCCGTCTTTGTTATAGAATAATTTATATATAAAAAAAGTCAAAATAAATCAAATCAGAGCTTAAATATCTGCTTAACAAGTTCCAATTCATTCTAAAAGCATCATTAAGGTTTTTCGCGCCGTTGCGATCTACTAGTCGTCCATCACTTTTCACCGAGCAGCCTGCGGCTGACAGCGATTATCGCAAATTAATTCGAATGTATGCGTTCACGGTCATTGTTAATGACGCGAGTGGAGGTCCCCCTTCGACATGACAATTTAGAGCAAATATCCAAAGCGTGAAGCATACTACATATTACGTTGAGTCGAAAATAATATGTATTTTATTTATCCATAAACTAAACAACAAATAGATTCATTTTTGTTTAAAATGACTTATTACTGATTTGATCAGAAATTAAGAATATTTTATGTAGAAATATCGTATCTGACACCACCAGTCTAATTTTGTTCACTATTCAAATCCGAGAGAATTTGCGATCGTAATAAATTCGCATAAAAAGCTTCACTTTTTAGCATGACGAAACGAAAATGAAAATATGACGTAACCAGTGGCTCTTTTCGAAAGTTAACCTGCGTGATTACGACAAAGGTGGATCCAGTTTCACGCTCGATCTTCGTTTTCACAGGACGATTCCACTTTCGACCTCGGCGCCTCGGCCGAGTTTCGTAGCGTGCCTTTCATCGCGATTTTGCCAGGTTAATTGGATGAATGGTTATGTGAGATATAAAGAAAGGAGAAGAGAGAGAAGAGAGAGAAAGAGAAAACGTTCAACGCGTACGCTGTTATTATACATCCTTCTTATAAAGGAGAGCTTTCGCTATTCTTCTAATCATTTTCTCGATGACTCGTACGCGTCATTACGGGAGAGAGAAGTAGCCTGACCCTCCTTTTAGAAAGTGTTTCTTTTTTTTTTGCCTACTTTTTCTCTATTTCTCTGTCTCTCTCTTACATTTTCAATCTTCCTTCTCCGTCTTTCTTCCACTCTCGCATTCCATGTCAATTTATTACTTTCGCGAGGTCGAACTTTTGCCGTACGGCTTAATTCCGTCTGTAACAAAGTCACAAAGGACGACGGGAAACCACAAAGAGCTAATGAACTTTATTAGCACGTTGCAAAGTGCACTGACACGAGCATTCAATTTATCAGTCGTCGTGGCTGCGTGTGCTCTCGCGGTAGCTCGTCCTCGAGTGCGTGCACGAAGGAGAGTTAAAAGGATAATTTAAAGAAAAAGAAAAATTTTATATCTCTATTATCTTGAATGTTTTTTTTCTTCTTAACAACCACTAACTCGAATTTATGCTTTTTGTTTGCAGGTGAGTAGGAGATCGAAAGAGCGCTCGTCTCTCTGCCAAGAGAAAGGGAGGGTGAGTTAATTTACCGTTGAAAGCTTAGTGCCATTAGTCTCTCCCGACCATCGTCCTACTCATCGTCGTTTAGAGCACGCTTAGGTTAGTAGAGTCCCAATAGAAATATTTTAAAGGAATTTTTCAACAATTTTTCTTTGCAATTTTTGCTATCTCAAGTATCGGATGACTTATCCAATAATGAAATTCTATAGGGAACGGGAAGAAGAAAAAATTGTCAAAATATTTCACAAGAAATATTCGAACACGAAGAAAATGCTTTTTCTTAAATCGTGTAATGGCATCCATGCAAATGGTTCGAGACATTAGCAGATCGAAAGATAACGAATTCGTCCTTCTAATGGTCTTCCGTTGTCTCTCATAACGATCGTCGATGGATAATTCCAGAAAGGATAAACATTTTGCGGTGGGACACGGTTCCTTACTTTCTCCCCAAACAATTATCATTTTACGTTGCTTTTTACAGTTACACGTACGCAGTTGCATGCATACATACATACGCGGATCATTAGAATCGATCGATAAAACGAATAACGAGCTCTTCGGCCCCGTCGGATGAATATTAATTATCCCCGAAGAACATTATTCCATCGCCGGTTTTCTCTCCCATCGATAGAAAGAGAAAAAGAAGTCCTCGGAATCCCTTCTTACGTGCTTGAAATAGAAAACGAACGGTTCGTTAAAGGCAGGTCGTTGGACGAAGGAATCGCGCGCTGCGGTAACGTCGGCTATCCGTTAGTTTTCCGGATGCAAATTAATTAACGTCCTCGTGAAGAGAGTTCGAGGTAGGCAGATGCTGGTAAAGTAGGAAGTATATCTTACCTATCTCTATAATTTAGGAGACTCGACTAACGAGCTATTAACACCGAGGACCCCGGGCCCGAAAATAATTTTCTTTTAATTTAATTACCCTTGGTAGGTATAGTCTACCATTGTTTTATACGAGCTTGAAAGAATATAAGTATAGTAGCTTTTATTATTATTATCATCATCACACAAGTTTGGTTATTTATATACAATAAGGTGATTAATAAAAGATATCATTTTATACCACGGAAAATGTTCACCTTGAATACTGACATTGCATAAATGTTCTGTTCTCATCGTAATATTCGCGTTGATTAGACTTATACCCCGTTGGAATTTCACGGCCTTGACGACATAATGGAATTTACAAGTTCGAGCCATGTCACCGAGAAGGAAATCCCTCGTGAGCTCCCGAGTTCGTATATTTCCATCACTCTCTCCTACGTTCTCTCCGTGTATCACAAGCATTTTTATCAAAGTTATTTGTATTCAACGTTCTTTTAATATTCGTGAGCTTTTACTTTAAGGCTCATTAAACTTGATACTCTCGGGAAATGCTATTAAAGGATCCATCTTACCGTCGCTAACATCTTTAACACTGAACTACCGACGTTAGGTGTACAGGTATATTTATTGCATTTCTCTACTCGACGAGTACTTAAAAAAATATTAATATAAATCTGTCGAGATAAAGCAAAACATTATTGTTTGTAAACAGAACAATTACTAATATACATTTTCTTTCTGCAAAATTTGTTGGAAAATGTTGAACTCGTCAAACTAATTAGCAAACTACGTAACTCCAAAGGAATAAAATTTGTAAGAGACAAATAAATCTCTTTCCTTTGTCACAGAATGTTACGGATTTACGTTGTCTTCCCGAGTTATCCTGACCTAGTAAATTAGAGTTATGATACTTGTTTACAAAGTATATTTTTAACACTCCTAATAGCAAAACTAAAATTTGGATCAAAATGAAATTACGATATTTGTTAATTAGCTTAACGTTATATCGTGCAACTTTCTCAAGTACAGAAATATCAAGACTTAAGCGAAACGTCTCCCAGAGGAATACGAAAATAGGATATATCTCGAAGTACGCGTGCAGGAGTTCGTCCAATATGGAAATGCAATTGAAAGGGGTCCCAGGTAAATTCGATGAGTCAGAAGAGAGAGAGAGAGAGACAACGTAAAGGACGCAAATCGTGTTACGTTATAAACGGACGATAGAAGGGAAGCTGCGGCGACGCGTAGGTAGCGGAGATGCACGAATCTAATGCGCGTGGGCGGGCACGCTTTTGTGCGTGGAAACGGCAGAGGTCGTTCGCAAATGAAAACGCATGTGGGTAGAGTCACTGTCGATGAACGCGTTGAAAACAATGCCTTTGCTCTCTCGCGCGATATTCCATCGTTCGATGACAATAATGACGACGGCATATTGTCATTAATTCGAAGTATCTTTTCGAGAAGTTTTCAACATTCCAAAAGAACGAACTTGAGAAATATTTTTATTACATTAATTATCGAGATTTTATTAAGTTTTCTTTTTATATCTACCTCTCGTAAAAAAACAAATCGGATCGCTTTGTCCACTGAATTCCACAGATTTTTTTTAAGAACCTGTTAGGAAAATATTCGAGAAAAATTGTTCTCAAGTAAAAGAAAATGTCAGAGGTAACAAGGGTTTTCCTCGTCGCAGCAAAATTAGGTCAAATCACGTCGCCACGATCCGAACGCTCTCTACTTCGGATTTATTCCTGTTCAACGATGATACTGCCTTCGTTTCTAAGGATTCTTGAAAGTAATACCTCGTTATATTATTTTGTGGAATACTCGGGCGTACGGTTACTCGTAGATTTATTTCCAGCGTATTTTTCTTTCAAGATAGCTGTTATACTTTCTTCCTTTATTAAATACTAGGAATCTTACAAAAAAATCTTGGGGGAAAGTTACTTAACGAATTCGAATCAACGATAGTGGCTTTAGTCGTTCATCGAGTTGAGAACCTACGCTTTTCTTTCGAGTGGGCGCTAAACGTGTTTACCTACGAGACTCGGTGATGAGAGTATCCACATTCACGCATCATTCGAACGCCCATTGTGCGGGTACTCTCTCCTTCTTTCTTTTTCTCTCTGTCTCTCTTTCCCTCTTACTCTCACTCTTTAACTCGAGGTAAAATATCGAGCCGCTTCCGTAGTTCGCGTGAAAAACAATTCCTCGTTTAAATTACATCGAGAAGGTCGTCCCGTTACCCTTGTTTTACTCCACGCTCACGTTCAAAATCTTGTAATTCTATTTTATGAAACTTTTCCACTCAGTCGAGTTCCCAACATTTCTCGCTTATCAAAATTCTCACTTTTTCCGTGATTAAATTTTCGAGTAATGTAATCACGGTGTATCAAGTTTTAAATCGATTCGATATAAAGAATTAAGTTATATATCGTAACAATACGATTTAGATGATACACTTGGATCTTTTGTTCGACCGTGAATGTATAGGGGAGACCGGGGCACGTTGATACATTTTCTCGTTTTTAATTTTTGTAATTTTTATTTGAATTAATTATTAAATGAAAAATATCTTATAATATACTTGGAACCTTCCTCTTTATATAGTGAAAGTTTCGATTTAAAAAAATAAATACAAAAAAAGTTAGAGAAGGTTTAGGCGAAGAAGGCAAAATGTATCAACTAGCCCCACTATGGGGCAAGTTGATACAGCTGTCAAAACGATAACTAGAACAAACAAAATTAACAATAAACAATCAATCACTTTCTGAATCAGCATAACAATTCATGCATTTACAATTTTAGACATATATGATAGTGATAGACCTTTAGCAACGTTAAACCTTCTTTTACAGAATCCGACATTTCTTGTGACATTTCATTACGATTCATTTTTTAAATCAAATTTCGTACTATTGGTTTATAAATAAGAAGAAAGAATCAGATCAGAAATAGCTAGGGTCAATTGATACACTGTATCAACTTACCCCACGACGAGTAATTGTATAAAATTATGTCTATACGAAAAAGTAGAGATATAAATAAAGTAACAAAACGTAGTTTTCTTACCTTTGAATGGTTCAATAAAACCATATACCGACATATTAGTTTACGATATAAAGTTTCATATAGCGTCTTCAGACGGTTCGAGAAATCGACACGAATATTTACTTTATGGTCGTGAAAACGAAAAATATGAATAAAAAGTGCTAATGTTATAGTACCTGGACGTGTGCTCTATACTAGTAAGAATTGAAGTAAAAGACTTGAAATAGCTCGCAAAAATTGAAATATATGTACCCAGTGTCCTGATAATTGCATTGTATCAACGTGCCCCTTTATCAACTTGCCCCGGTCTACCCTACAGCAAAAAATTAATTTGCAACAAAATATTAAATTTGTTTAAAACTAATTCATCGTTTTCTTGTTTAAATCTATATTTTATTATTCATTGTTGCTTTTTACTATGGTACAACTCATACTATTGAAATAAAATTTTCCGTCACTTGATTTCGAGTCAATCGTAATATCTATTTTCTTTTCAATTTTAATAACACTTTATAACTAGCCATACAAGTTCTCAAATACGTTTCGAATCGTGTAAAAACATACCTAAATAAACGTACACCAATCAAATCGATTCCCTTTTGGAAATTATTATAAATTTTGAATAAAATCGAAATACATAGCCTCTCTCACATTGAAAAATAAAAATACCAGAAAATAATCACGTAAAAAGAAACCTTAAAAAGGCGATAGAAAAAGCTGTCGACGTGCCTTTCAAAGGATCACGGCACTCGACTCGTGTTCAACAAAGTATTAAATGCATTCTCGTAAACTTCCAACGAAGTCATTTTTAACACGAGATTACAAGATCGCGAGCGTGAAACGTGACACACGTATACGAAGCTATACGTTCGTCGATTCATTCATAAAACTGGACTTACCGAAGCACCCACACTCCTCTTACCTGGTAACCATGGCGACTCGTATTTTCATTCATGTCGTCGTACGCGTTACGCACGCTACTAGGAAGAGAAAGATAGATATTTAAAACGTATGCATGTATATAAGTAAAGATGAGTCACGACTAGATACCGACTGTAGTATTATCGTACAAACGAAGAAGATCTCTGTCAACCGTCATTAACTACGGATATAAATCGTATCTCGTTACGTAAAGAGTAACACGTTGCACGTACGTAGATACTACACGTGACGTTGACCGACGTGTAGTAGGTACTACGTACGAGCTCGTCTTTTCCATGAACGATAAGGAAGAGGTAGTCTGGTTGATGCATTCGAGTGTATAGTAACCACCTACTTTTCGAGCACGTTGCCAAACGATCATGAATACCGGTAGAAAGATCATTAATGTATCAGCTGTTCTTGAAAAATTGAAGACGTTCAGAACGACGTGAATAATTTATCCGTAGAAATCTGAAAGCAATATCGAACGTATAATTCTTGATAAATATGAATCATAGATTAACTGTCCGTTAAGTGTTTCCTATATATCTACCTGACCACGTAACATACACGTATAGGTTCTCGTTACTGCTCACTGAAATAGCTTAAACTACACACCGTTCTGGTTTTCCAGTCAGTGACGTACTTGGTTAGCGTAAGTTTCTTATCATCACGGTCATAACTATTTAGATTAACCTCACGAATATCAGTCCGACACTTTCTATTCGTTTAGTCTCGTGCAACCGAGAAACGTGATGTTTACGTAAATTCAGATTTTTTTTCATGAAGAAAAAGCGAAGGTGCGGTACTGATTACGAGGCAATGAAGCAGTAAGAAAATTTACGAGCGATGCCAGGGTCGATAGTCGGGGAACAAATCCTTATCTATCTCTCTTACTCTTCCAGATGATTTTAGAAAGCTTCGAAGAGAGAGATTAGAATCGAAACGTTTTAGAATAATTGTCGTTACGCGTGAAACGAGTAGAAAATAGAGGCATAATCTTTGGTTGGTTAGTATGACACAACGAGGGCGTAACGAAAATTTTGACGTCTGGAATTTATATTGGAATGTCGTTCTCCTCGATAGACAAAACTTTCGAACGTGCCAGCAGATATATATATATGTGATAAAGAGAGAGAGACAAAGAGAGATATTCGGGAAAGACTTGCGACATTATCTCACGAGATAAATCGAGATTCGAGAGGTCGGTCTACGAAACGCTGTACAACTTCGGCCGGTGTTTCAAGGTGAGTCATTTCCTTTTCATCGAGTCAATGTGCCACCTGATGCACAATTACGCGTCTGACTAACAAAAGCTAATCTCCGATGAGGAAAAAAGAAAGATAGAGAGATAACACGGACAAGGTGCCACGAAGTGTACCACTTTTTACCAACCTACTCGAAAGTGACTTCTTTCTTTCTTCTCGAGCGATAATAACGGAACTTATCGTTTCTTTAAATGTCTCGTCGATGTCATGCCGACTAAAAGCTAATATATATTTCGTCGAAGTGTTTTGTAAGTTCTGCCGTTGATCGTTTTCGAGATGGTCGATATGGACTTGCATCGTTGAACACGTCAAAGCCATTTTTCTGAAGTTTTGAAAGATTCACTCGTCCGAAAAATCGAACGGCCTTTGTTCGAAACGCTCGTGTTAATTTTTTTGTTGACCCAACGATTCCTCCGATCAAAAATTTATCTTGGGAATAAAGCGTCTGCGTTTGACCACAAGGAAGAGATCGAAGTAGTACCCTATCTCTTTGTTTCTTTTCTTTACTCTTTCTCGTGTAAATTCGACGATTCTGTAACGGGACAAAGTAGATTAGTTTTTGCTCTTGTTCCATTTCGCGAATCGCTCGAGGCCAACGTTCTCATGCCTCTGTGTGCTCTTCAAAATATTCTACGACTCTGAGATCCTCTGTTCTTCCTTCTTTTTATCACTTTTACGCTTTTTTAAATTTTCCACGCTCAAGAACCTCATTTACATCAGAAACGTTCTTAGTATAACGAAATAACTGGAAAGAAATTTCCCTTTAGGAACTCAGCATTCGATTCAACTTAACTGCGATAACGTATTCCAATCGTTTTGAGAAAACATTAAATTATTACGGTACAACCTCGATTAGTCGAACACCGGTTAACCAATTGCGATTGCAGCATCAGAAATAATCATTAGAGGATAAATATAAGCACAAGACAGTATTCTCGCGGAATTATTAACATAAAAAAAATATGCAATTTAGCAAGACAGAAAGATTGAGAGAACAAAGATGATTAAAACAGATGTACCTATGTATAAAAAAATTATAATTCTTTATGTGAAATTTAGTTATACCGTGAATCGTTTGATTATCTGATTTTTATTAACACAATTACTTCGGATAATCGAAGTCCTACCGTATCATGATTAGTCGTCTCAGGACGTTGTAAACTGGTTAGAGAGAATCTTTCGATTCGTTTCAACGATAGAGAGGACGATCCTCGTAAGCGAAAGGATTTTATTAGAGAAAAATGTGTGCCAACGCGTCGCAATTAGCTCTTATTCGTAAAAGTTACGAGGCACGAGGCTGCTCGGAAACTGGAAACTCGTTTGAAACTGCATCGAACGGCCTCGGGTTGTACGGTGGTGTGCGCGCTCGCGGGCGGCCATTGTATGTGCGTACCACAGAAATCCACGACGCGAGCGCATTTCGCTCGAGCGATAATGACGAAATTTCAGTCATTATAGTTTTACGCGAATTCGTAGAAGCATAAAGTGTGCCAGGTATCTCTCATGGCATCTCACCTCTTTCTCTTCCTTTCTCTCTCTCGCCCTTTTTTTCTATCTATCCAAGTGAGTCAGAAAGCATGCGAACGGCCACAAAGTGCGACCGACCATTCGAACTCATTTTTACTCTAATCTTTTTAATCTCTCGGTAGAATCGGTAGTATTCCTGTTCGAGGACACGTCAAAGAGTTATTTAGGATACTGGAACTGGTAGGTAGCTGCAAATAGTAGGAATTACTCGTACTTTGCTTTTCAAAATCATTCGTGATAGAGTACAGCTGTTGAATCGAGACAAGGTGCATGGATCTAAAGCACATCTTTTTTTTTTTATGCGAGAAAATTGTGTGAAACGATGTTTGGTACAATTTTCTAGTGGTTTTAATATACATTAAACTCTCGAGTAACACGCATTAATTTATTTTAACCTAGAACTAACTTAAATTAGGAAAATGCATTTTGTGTTACATCGAAACCGTATCGACGAAAATAATATAATGAGAATATTCGTGCCATATGAGAACTGTCCAAATTCATTAAAATAGTGTTAGAAAAGGACTGAACCTGTTACGAATCATCTATTTTCTTCTTCCTCGTTAAAGATAAACGTGTATCACGTAATACACGTGTAGTATCAACGCGACGATGTATCTTGCTACGAGAAGAAGAAAAAGAAATACGATTGGAAAGTTATTCGACTAATGCACGGTCCTGACCTCGCGCAATCTTCCATCTCCGATCGTAGAGAGCCGGATTGAGAGAAAAAAAAAAAGGAAAAAGGATATATAATCCGTGTCCGAAGGCGAAGCCGTCTATTATTTTGCGACGTTTTGCCAGGCAGATAAATCTCCAGCGAGAAAACGTACCGGTTAATGCGATCGGCCGGGAAAATTTTTGCAAACGGGTCATACAACACGGAAGCGGGGCTCGTGCGTATGCAACAGAGAAAGAGAGAGATAAACACAGTCATGCGGATCGGTGATAGTGACTCACCGCCTCTTACACACGCGTGTTCTATAATCGTGCGTGTTCACGCGAGAGGAGCCCCGAGAGATATCCTTTTTCCATTTTCGAGTTCGATATCTCGCACGTTTCCAAGACACTCTCCTTCTCTCAGTATCCACCAGAGGATCATTTCTTACACCTCCGCCTTCTCTTCTTCCTTTTGAGATTTCCTAAGCAGCCGAAGATTAATCTCCGAGAAATGAGTAGCGTTATAAATGAACGAACGAGAATTCGATTAAAATCATTTCTCTTAATGCAGATAACGTTGAATAGACTTTTAACGATAAGGTAACGGTGAATCTCTAAGAAAAGCTCACGTAAGAAGGTGAGAGAGAGAGGGAGAAAGTTGTAGCATGGGGTAGGTAACAGAAAAATGATGAGAGCATGCAACAAAACGAATCTTGCAACCCTCCCAAACTATTTTTCTCATCCCTTTTATGAAACCCTTGTCGTTTCGAAGAGCCTCGTTTATCCAGAAAATCGTGCACGACTTTGCCGATTTAATAACAAAATATTTCTGCCTCTCTTAGATCCCTTTTTTACGAGAATGGGACAAGAAAAGACACTAACACCCACTCGTGCAAACAGCCTGGTGTCACAAATCCTTGTTCACGATATACACATAGAAATACCTTTCGCATGGTTTCATATCCAAGTACAATGGGGATTCGCGGCACCCATTGTCCACTTACGGTCAAAGTCTGCCTATTTCTCTCTTTCTTGCTCTTTAAAACAAGAACTGGCTTCTTCCTTGTTTCTCAAAGATTAAAAGAGCCGACGATACGGAGAACGAGAACTGGGATTCTTTCTACGAATTCGCTATATCGTCCTCATCGTTTCCCACTTGACAGAATTACGATACATCGCCGTGAGACCGATCCAACGAGTAAGGGGGACATTTAAAGGCTCTCCCCGATAATCGGAAGGAAACCTGTTAACGGGAAAGCCTATTGGAAATTTCTTTCCATCCTCCCTGGATCCTAACGAGTTTCTCCTCCTGATCGCTCTTCGTTCGGTTAACGAGCTCCCTCTTTTTCGATCTAACGACGTGAGTCCTATCGTCGACCCCGTCGAATTGGGTGAATTGGTATCCCCTCTTTTTTCGAAGTTACCTTATCCAAGAAACGAATGATATTTGATTGCAATGAATAATCGAGAAAGAGAATTTGATTTCTTAGTATTCATCTTAGGAAGAAGATCCATAAGAAAATAGTATCTATAGCTAAAAAATGCGTCATTTTACTAAGAAAGAGATAGAGAGTAGATGATCGGCAGTTTCGTAATCGTTGAAACGCGTTTCTTTCGAATTCCACGAAAAACTAAACCCGTCAATTGATGTCGAAAAAGATAACGTTGGATCCGTTGAGTAGAAAGTGCTTTTATGACTCAGAACGGTTTTTATAGTAAACCGCATATCATTTTTCGAAGAAAATTTTACTACCGAATAGAAACTACATTTGTTTAATCGTACTTGATCGCTTTACCTACCGAGACTTTGCAGATCGCCGAGCTTTCGTGTAATAAGATATCTCTTTTCTTCTCTCGGCTAATTACAAAATTCTAACGGCTATACCAGACTGTAATTAGCGAGAATTCGAGTCCGAGCGTAACGACGCGCGTCGATGACTCTCTCTCTCTCTCTCAGCCTTTTATAACGGATCTTCAAAGGCACCAACAACGTGATCGTCAACAAAACGTTTCTCTCTCCTCTCCTTGGAAAGCACATACTCGAAAAAAAGAGAAAAGTTAGTCACCTGTCCGGTAACAAGAATCTGCTTGCACGCCGATCGAGTAGTCTGCGGTTTTCACCGCGCTCTGTGCGGTCGTTGGGTAACGCCTATCTCGAATCACCTTAGGTCTATGTATATATACGAATGCGTGGCATAACTTCGAAACATTGATCTTTGATGCGATAAAATGTAGCAAAAGGGCGTAACGTGCGGTCACGGTTAGGCCGAAAAAGTTTCACGCCCGGTCTCTTCCTACTTCCTGCTTCGGGTACCCGTAATCACGTGGGTTTGCTCTTATTTTATGTATCATTTTTCGAGCTCTAGATCTGTAGAAATTTTGCTGGATATAATTGAGTTCAATTGTCATTATTAGACTGCGGATCTTTATGCAAATTCATATGAATTATAATTCATGATTCATCAAATATTGCAAGTAGAGCTGATAACTGAATAAAAATATGTAAAATACAAAGGATACATGTGACATATTCTCTGGTTTGTCTTATATGTAAAATTTGAAAAACATACGCAATAAGAAAAATATGTATTTGCATAAAGATCCGCAGTCTAGTCATTATATTTTATATGGAACTATTGTTCTTTTTTTATGAAGGACGATAAAAGAGATGATCTTCAAATACAATTAGGTATATTGTACACTTAGCTCAAAACAGTATCGACTCAAAAATTAAGATTTTTTAATTAATCATATATTCGGATTCTACAAACCAAGTTGTATGAACATTTTTGATATTTGAAAAAAAATGTTTTTTTGAATTGCTAGAGTTCAGTATCTTCTCTTTATCTCGACGAGTATCCGCTTATAGGTAATCTCCGTGTCGTAACGAATTTCTCAGAAAAAATAAACATCTTCCCGTATATCACATTTTCTCGTGGAAATTCGCATGACGCCGCCGTAATTAATTTGGCTTCTCGATGAGCGTACTTAGCGGGTAAATAGGTGCATCATCATCCTCCACGCTTCAGGGAGAAATTCTCCGAGTGGATTCTCTCTCTTGCTCTTCGAAACCGCGACGAGCACTTCGAGCTCGTCTTACTCGACGAAATAGTCGAGGGCTCGTTTTCAAGAGGTAAGGATAGGAATACTCTGGAGTCTCGTATCAAAGAAAAAAGCTAAAGGACGAGTATCCCTCGAGTATATCGAATATATTTTAAAGAAATTAGCAAACTCTCTACCGAATGATTCCTATGGGAAAGTAATCGTGGTAAAAATGACGTAACGCAAACGCGATATATCGTTACGATCGTTTCTAATCCACGAAACCGCAATCTATCCGTGTTACACACCAAGAATAAATACAACCCAGCAGTAATAAAATATCCTCTTCAAAAATACCCCTATAAACTCCTCGAAATTCACGGTCGATCGATCGAAAAGTCGTCGAGCAACCCGCATCCCCTCGATCACGATTTTTAAAAAATTCCCGCTTTACGTCGCGTCGAGAATTTTAAAAAGGGAATCTCCAAAGAGAACATCAGAGAGGATCAACGAGTACTCGTAATCGAAGCGTGTATCACCATCGTGGGACATAGTCGACGAGGCATGAACCCTTAACGAGAATCCCCCTACACCTTCCACAAGGATAGAAAAAAAAAAAAAGTAAAATAACACGAAACGCGTCTGGTTAACCCCTTCGAATCGTTCCTTCGAAAAGCGCAGGCTTTTCGTCGAAATTCTCCCTTCGGGCAACGCGACAAAGAAACGGCTGCGTCCTTCTCGTCTCTGTGTGTAATGATGCACGATCGCACACACATATATGGATAGATACACGTTTATAAAAGTGTGGAAGCGTCGACCGACCGGTGCAGCCGTACCTGCCACCCTTTCTCTATCTTTTTCTTTTTCTCATCTCGTCCCATACTTCTTTCTCCTTCTGTCCTGTACACGCACGCGGCCACACGCGTGCTCTCGTCGCACGCGTGTGCGTGCGAGCGCAGTGCCCTGTGGAGGGGGGAGCAGAGGGAGCACGGTAGAGCAGTGGGGGAAAGGCAAGGAGTGGGGAGGGACGTGCCTACGATTCCACTCGGCCTTTCGTGTTGTGAGTGAGTGAGTGAAAAGCAGTCAGTCAGTCAGTCAGTCAAGCAGCCAGGCGGACGCGTGTACGGTGTGTCGCGGGTTCTCTTTCGAGAGAGAGTGAGAGAGAAAGAGTCTAGCTGGTTATAGGGAAGATAAACAGAAAGAAAACATCTAGGATTCGATTCACGAGTATGGACCGTGTTCCAGCATCTTTGATCTCATAAGAAAAAAAATTAGATTATTCTTTTTTCACCATTTCACTGCCAAATCGACACTGCCAAGAGGATAGAATCGAAATAGTGATAGATTTAGTGTTAGGGAGATAGAGGATAATAGACAGAGAGAGGGATAGATCAAAGAGATCATAGTTTCGGGTTCGTGTGACACACCGATGGACGTATCACATCATCATAGTGACGTGCCGTTGCTCGTGAGCGTTGAATTACGCGTGACCAGTGAAAAGGGATCCTAAAAATGCCCAGCCAGACGACGACGATTCTTCTCAAGTGCTCGATGGTCGACGTGCCGGCCCTTAATCACGTAAAATTAAAGTCCCTTTATGGCGTAAGTATATCTACACAATAGGAAAGACACGAGTCTATTCTTTTCTAATTTTAGCTTTATTCTTCTCAATGTCGACACGGTACCAAAAGATTCTTTTCGTATTTTTTTGTTTGTTTTTAAAAGCCGATCTATATATTCTGCTGCGTAGTTATCGTCCTCGTTTCACTTTTCATTTTATCATTTACCATTCAATGTCACGGCATGACCGAAAGAAAAGAAAAAAATAGAGGATCGGTATCCTTCGGATTACTCGTTTGTTTTCGCGGGAGTACCACTTTCGCGAGAGTTACATGCTACCTGTACTCCGCGTGTGCGTATCATCATCAGAGAGAAACGTTCGAGCCGATATATCGATCGATCTCTCACCCTTGAGACAAAGAGAGAGAGATTGCTGGCTGTAATTTTATCTCGTTTCTTTCTCTCTTCCAATGTCAGAACACGAGCTTGAAAAAAGTACCCGTTGTTAGGCTCTATCTCGATCAGTTTGTTTACGAAAGAGAGTATGTCGGAAAATGAGTGTATTCGACGATAAAAGAAAAAAAAAAAAAGAAAGAGTCAGAGTCGAACATAACGGTACGGTCCATGTAGACTCCCGTCGTGTTTGTCGTTCAGCCATGGCAACGGTTTTGTAAAGGGAGATGCGATATCGTTACATGCTTCACGTGTACGTTTCTCTCTTTCTTTATTTTTTCTCTTCTCTTTCTCTTAACGTTTCTTCCTTCCTTCCTTCTTCTCTTGTCATCTTTCCTTTCTTTACTTCATCGACCTTTGTTCTCCATCATTGTCTTTCAATTCGAACTTGGTCCGTTCCTGAGAGAATATCTTCTTCCGCATTTGGCATTCGGCTCTTTATCCTTGTCACGAGCATGATAGATTCTTCTTTCTTTTTCTCCTTCGTTCTGGTAAATACGACTGAACGTTGCGTAAGTCGGTTGCTGCGCTTTCTCACGAAGTCCTACGAGTTTTTCTTTTACTTTGATATACCAGTTATGTTAGTGAGCTACTACTCGCATTGGGTATTTCACGTCGGTACGGGAAACACTTTAAATTCGTTTTACTAGCTACAATATTTGAGTTTCTCAAAAAAAATTGATATATTTATATTTATTTAATAATACAAATATATTTATTTAATTCATTGTTTGTTAAACGAAAACATTGTGATACATCTTCTTGATATATAAAAAATTTACAAAGTTACCGCATACCCAGTGGTAACCCATCAAAACAAAGTGACAATACCACAGTAGTAAAAATGATCGCTTAGAGCTATTTCATTTCAAACAAACCACTCACCACTAAAGTACCACGATCGATAAAAATACCAGTAATATGTTTCTTGTTTCTCGATTAGATTAACTTTATAAAAATTTATTCATTCAATATTATTTATTAAAGATATTCATCAAATAGATAAACGTACTAAAAATAAGTAAACTTTTAACATCGATAGGGTTAGCGTTAAAAAAATAATACGTAGGAACATGGTCGAAAAAGGGTAAAGAAAGGAGGGTAGATGTTCCAAAGAATTCAAAACTCTCTCACGTTTGCTTATACCCACGCGTTCTCCTTTATTTCCTACGCGTCCCTATATACCCACTATAGCCATGCCTTACGCGCAACAACTATGACACGACTCGCTGCCGCCTATGCGCAAAGCTGCTGCTGCAGTGCATACACGTGCGCACGCGTGTCAGCAGCAACGGAGCGAGGGAAAAGCATATCGTCGTGTGGACCGACCGATCGCGTACGGTACTTGGTATCGACGAAGGTGAACAATAGACTTCTCGTCGTCGTCCGTGGTGCCGTAAAACCGCACGAAGTTCTACCCGAGAAAAGTGACGAGCTCATTGTTCGATCCGTAATGGAATATATATATATGTATATATGTATGTTAGGATCGATAGAAATAGGAAAACAAGGTGTTCGAAGAGAAGAAACCACGCGTTACAAAAGATAGAGAGAAAGAAAGAGTAAACGTAGGTAATGATTATAATGGTAAGCTAATGATGATAGGTTGCTATCCGTGGTATTTCTGTACGAGTGTGAACGTGAAAAAAAGGATGGGTAATAATGCACGCTAGAGTCGTTAAGGAGAGCTTCGAGAGACGTTAGAAATCGTCGAACAGCTGATCGCGAGTCTCCTCGTGGGATTTTGCGTGGGACGATGGAACGACTCGTGGCATTTAAATCTCGGGATGTTGTATATACCTTTCCTTATTCGTTTGCGTGATAAAAAAGAGGATTCTTTTTGAGTTCATGTAATTAGTATCTCGGTAAGAGAAAAAGTGTTATTAAATCATGATCGTAACGTAACCTTCGTCTGACTTGCGTTATTTCGCAAATACGCGTGTACCTACTCCTCCTTCAATAAGACTGCTAAATTGTTCTGCGATTAAGAGAAGCAACGTGTCTTTTATCCGCGCGCGATACACAGCCAGAACCTCGACCTTGGACGAGAACGGGAAGAGGAAACTTAAACGCTTTAAGTAATCTGGGATCGAAAGACTGAATCTGGGATTTGAAGTGAGTCAGAAATAGTCTTCGTCCTTCGGAATATCAATTTAGCCCTCGCGATACTCGAAGGAATAATATGATCGATTTCTTGTAACCTAGAAAAGGAATTATATCTTTTATCGAGGGTATCCCAAAATTGTGATACAACTGGATGGTGATTCAATATAGAAAAGTAAGAAGAAAATGAATAACATATTTTGATTTAAGGTTTTCTTCGAAACAAATCCTTTTGAATATGTGTGGGAGTATTTAGTTACAAGTTAATTTAATGAATAACAGTGGTAATCGTAGATCACTAAACCTAAATCAGTGTTACTCCTTTGCTACTCATTCGAATCATAGACAATGAATTAACAAAAATAGAAAAAACCTATTAGGCAAATGTTTAAAAATCCATAGTTAGCATCCCAAACATTCGTTAAATTTTTAAATGATTCTTAAAAACTACTTATCCTTATATATAAAACTAGGTAGACCCAGTATTTCTTGTCTTCCGTCAAATCCAATCTTATCCTTCCCTTTTCCGTAAGTCTCTAAAATGGTCGTTGGTTTGACATTTTTGTCGGAACTCGACCTTTTCCTTCTAAACTTTAGATCCGCGAAAATTTTCTTTTCTCAACCGTTACGTACATGAAAGTAGTAAAAAGGGACACGAAATCTCGGTCGAGAGACAAGAAACTCTTCGTGAAGTAGCACTCGGATATGTCATGGCATTATCAGCAGACGCGTTCTAATAATAAACCTACGGTCCGGGCGATATCTTCGGGCCGATCGAATTAATGCCGATAGTGTCGTATCTCACGAGTCGCGTCGATTCGAACAACGAGTTTCTTTCAACGAAACGCCTAGAAAACGGACGCATACTCTTTGTGCTACGCTCTCCCGTGCATTCTAAAAATAAAAAGGGGTGCAGTAACCCATGGGTTTCGGTTAAGAGGAGTGAGGGGGGAGGGTAAGCTAAAAAAAGGATAGAAAGAGAGGGAGAAAAAGTCGCGAGGGTCCTCGAACAAGAGTCGACGAAAAATTGGACGCTCTAGTAAAGAGAGAGAGAGAGAGAAATGGACACGTGTGCGCTCTCTTACGAACACATGGTGCATCCTTGCATATACGATCGTACGCGTTCGAGAAAAGCGCGTGCATCACCGGGCCTCTTTCTTTCGAGATTCTACGCATCGTTTCGAGTGAGATTAAATGGATCGACGTTGGAAAGTGTGTCTGCCTCGTCTGAGATGTCTCTCTGTGTTGTAGTACGTGGTATGAGTTCTCTTCCAGCTACGATATATCACGAAGAAGGAAGTCTTTGTGAGATCTTGTCCGAGTTCTCCTCTCTCTCGTTCTGGCCCTCTTTCATCTCTTTCGGTAGAATCGATAAAAATGCTTTCGAAGAAGTAACTTCTTTTTGGTTTCTTTACAAAATTTATAATCCCTCCTTCGTCCTACATTTCATCGGATCTTTTTAAAAACCAAAACACACACTTTCTTATCATTAGAAACGTAAAGACACCAAAAGCTTGGAAGGAACCATAAAGAAACTTTGGAGAACCGTTCGACTATCTTTCTACCAAATCTCTCATCTTACATACACATGCCTACAGGGTATAAGAAATATGTTCGATGGTAAACAAAGCTCCGATCCCGTTTCTTCTCGAAGAAAGCAAGGAAAGGAGAGAAAGAACGGAGAAAGAGAGAGGGAAACTTTCCAGGTCATCGAAATGGCGAAAAAGGGGGAGAGAATCGAAAAGAAGAGCCAGGGCGGTTCGATCGTCGTTTTCGTTTCGAACGCGTTTTCGAAGCAGAGAGAGAGACGACGGAGGGCGCGTCTCTCTCTCTCTCTTTCGTATAATACCGTTGCCTCGCCGAATACTACGTATCCAACCTCAGAGATTGGCCTCAGGATAGAAATTACACGGCTCGGAGGCTGCTATCGGGCTGGTGGTATCGCTTTAATTCGATAACCTGTTTCCTTTTTATGCGTCGATTCTCTTCTCTGCTCTCGGAGAAGAGCAAGGGCCAGCAAAGCGAGCGTCTCCTTGCTGCATCGCTTTTTTGTTGCATTCGACTCTCGTACCTACGTACGCAACCTCGTGCACGCACGAGTCCATATATGTACGTGTATGCGTGGATATATACCTGGGCCGGTTGGTACCAGTAAGTGACCAGGTCGGTGGGCCCGTGGCCGTGAAAGTTCTGTTTCACTTATATGTTCACGGCCCGGTAGAGACACGTCGTTTCGAGACGAGTTCGATATAAGATCGTTCGATCCTTCGGACCGTGTAGACCGTACGCACTTAGAAACACGATGCCAAGGAGAGAGATAGAAATTCGTCTAAGTTGGTTTACAGGCGTTCGTGTCACATTTGCTGTGGAAAGGGAGAAATTTTCGAAAGCGATGACAAGTGTCTTCAGTTTCGCGAGAAAACGTTCGACTGTTCGTGAAAGTTTTTCATTCATCCCTTCCGGTCTGCGATTGAATTTTACATTTTATGCAGTTAACCCTTATAGTGATTCACTTTTTTTTATTGTTTATTACATACATAGTTTAATTTCTTTTTTTTGAACAATACTTCGTGTTAATCTATTATTTTTTTATTACACTAAGCCAACAATAATGGAATTATTGCTATTATTTGTATTGTTTTATGAATTAGATGTTATCGGGAATCGGTGTTAACTTAGGTAGATAGCGCAAACTATCGGCTCTTTAAATATTATCGTTTCTGTATTTCGAAAAGAATGCTGATCTTTCGTCGAGGAAAAAGATGTCAACTGTGAATAGACTACTCTGACCTCGGAAAAACAAATGTCCGGCATCTTTGGAGACACAGGGTGCGGCTAAAACTGTGTCGCCAAGGGTCAAGGCCTTATTTCTATCGATCAAGTCGAGCAAATATCGAAGACGAAGATAAGTAAGGAGCAGTAGGTAAATCGTGTTACCTCGCTTCGAATTGGAAAAGTATTTTACTTTTACGAGAGGAAGCAGGGAGAAAGGAAAAGAAAAAAACATTTTCCTCTCCTAAATCTTCCTATTTATTTAAAGAACAAGTACGGATGGAATTCGAGACGAGATCGATGCATTTCTCGAATGAATTTTAAAGTCAAGAGGTTATCTCGAAGAAATCGATCGGAAAGTACGGACTTCGCTTTGTGAATCAAATCAAATAGGAATTAAACGATGTCGAACTGTAGTAATTTATAAAATCTTTCTTTTTTCTCTTCAAGCAAGATATTTGATCTATTACGTTGAGTCATAAATCATTTTATTTGCCAATAAAATAAACAATAATTATATATTCGTTATCATTTGCAATGACTTGTTACCAGACAACTTTAACGAGATTTTAAATTCAACAGACTTTCGTTCACTGACTTGTTACCATGTATCAGGTCTTGTCATGAAAAAAGTTATTAAAATAATAAAAACATCGTTACATTTTGTTTCTAGATACAGAAATTATTTATGACTCGTACTAACATATTGTATTCCCCTTGCTTCGCGCTCGTTTACGCTCAAAAACTTTTGTAGGTCTAGGTATACACCTTTAGGCGAACGGTCGAGCAAATTTGGTGCCAGGTAAATAAACACGAGCGGTCGCTTTCGTTTAATTGTAGGCTTGTTTTATTTGCACAAGAGCTAGACTCGCATAGACCGTCCCACTAGTGTAGACACGCGCATGGAGAAGAAAGGACACGCGAGAGATAAGATACGATTTGTTCTATCATCTTCGTGGAAACGTGTATCACAACTTCTCCCTCTCTCCTATTCTGTCCTTCTCAGATTAGAATATCTTTGAAACTCTAGAGAATCCATTCTTGAACACCGACGTTTAAAAATTTTGAAATATTCACAGTGTATATTTATAAATCATAAATCCTACTGCTTAGACATTTTAAATGTATATTTTCACCTTTTTAAAGATGCATGCACAGTCGTTAAAAACTTTGAAACGAGCAAAGAGACGACCGGTAGATCGGCTTAATAATATTCGATCAATAATCGTAAGCGGGTCAAGTTTCTCTCCGATTCAAGGATGAAAGAATCAAACTTGTTCCTTTACAAAAGAAGACTCGTCAAGTTCACGACACCCATTATAAATCATACATTTAATCAGCACCTTCTTTATACGACCTTCCATAAAAGATTAAAAAGCATTTGATCGAAAGAAGAGAAAGAAAATGAATGTCACACATTTCCTTCCATTAAAATCGTACTTCAATATCTAATCCTGGTCGAGCTCGACGAGAGCCAAAAAGCTCCTCTTGAATTCCTTACCGTACTCGTTAGTTTTCTCTCTTTTTCAAGAGAAAGACGCAAACTCTTTCCCTTCTCCTCCCTGTACATCAACGAACCATCCGTCGTCTACTCGCTTTCCGTATTGCCTCTCACGATCCTTGCAACCCTTTTTCGCTAACCACCACTCCCCAAACTCTCTTTTTATCCGCACTCTCCTAGTCCTCCGTCGCCAACGCTATGACGGCCCCATTGTTGACCGATCCATGAAGAGAAAAAGAGACGAGTTTCTAGGAGTGGAATAGAGAAGAGCATCATTACGAGTTAAGTACCAGTCGTCGAGCTATTGCCTCACGAGGAAGTTACGGGAAAACATGGCACGATGTGTGCTACCTCATGGGGGATGGCTAAAGAATCATGAATCGAGACGAGTTTTCTTTTCTCCACACTTTTTCCTCTTAATCGGTACGACGACACGTCTACTTGCTAAATTTGGAAATGGAAAAGTAGGTTTCGACCCTTTGGTTGGAACTTGTTGATAGATTTCTTCTACGCGACGATACTTCGTAGTTGATCCCGGTAACTTCGAAAAGAAATTATGGCTATATCTTTGAAATATTTTATCTTACAATTGGCAACAGCTAGTACAGTGAAAGGTTAAATCGATAATCGACTTTGTAAGATTCTTAGAAAATCATTGATATGTCCACAACAAGAATGACAAACAAGACATTTTTCTTTTCATCTCTTCAACAACGAGATCGATGGATTGTGTAATATCATTTCTCATCTCGCCTCCTAAGGAGGTCGAGAGTTTTTTTTTTATTACCATTTAAACCGCCAGAAGCGGTTTCTCCGATCGATGATCAACGGACTAATTGGTGCTCGTGAAAACGAGTCGAGAATAGAGAAAACGATTGTGTTCACTGTGCGAACGCGTATAAACGTAGGTAGACGCTACGGTAAAAGGTGACAGTCATTGGCTTCTGCTATTACTCGTGCGAGGATGATGCAGCCACAAGAGTTGGAACTTTTACCAGCTTTCAGGGAAACGCGTAATTGCTCGACGAGAGAGCGAGTGCAAATCGATTTCGACTCTCCTTACTGCCGTTGCCACAATCCTCTCGCTCGTTTCTTTACAAGCCCAGTTTGCGAGCTAGCATCCGGTTGGTAATTTATTCAATAAGAAATCAAAAATAATCATCAATCTCTGCGAGTAGCATTAAAGGATTACTTTTACTGACGTGTAAATGAAAGCTGTGCTGAAATAGACGTCGATAATGGTGTATAAAAAGGAGATGTCTTATCAACGGAGACTTATTCGATCATAACAGGGTAGAACTCGAAAGCGAACTAGCATGTTACAATAGTAATTAATAACGTGCGTCGCGATCAGCAGCGGTTAAGTCACACGCGTTCCGCGTGATGATGGCGCGGTCGCTCGTAAGACAATTGACAAGTGGCCTAGATTCGAAAAATGACGATACTCCGACGCCTCTTTCATTACTCGTTTCAACGGTGCACACAACACCGTCCAATCGTCTAGCTTTGCTTCTTCTTCGAATAACAATTGTATAGGGTGTTCCAGAAGTAGACGATCCAACGAAGTTAGGAGACTTTGAAAGTTATTTCTAATCAAAATAATATGGTTATTCTAACGAAGAAGCCTCTTTCTAAATTAGTGAAGTTTTCTGAACATGATAAATCTTCCTTTTTTGTCAGAGAATTGTATGAAGTTATGTTTTCTTTTGGATCTATCTTGACCTACTAACACGTTGGCAATTGCTGACAAAACTCTGAACCAGCAGCAACTACGTTTATGATTGAAATGTTAAAGAATAACCCTCGTTTGGTTTAATGTCCCACCTCTGGGGCACCCTATATATTTTTTATTCATTTCTATGTGTTGGCATAATAATAATTAACGATGTGTGCATGATGTAGGATAACGCGAGTCATGTGGTTAAATAGATGAAATAGGGGCCGGTATTCGAGGCTTTTAAACCTTTGCACTCCTTTCTTTTCATTAAAAATTCTCTTGCATTTCGGTTGTCTTTTATTACAGAATATGTAGACATAAGTTTCTTTTTATGTGGTATCTTTTTACACGATTCTCAGTTACACGATGTTTTTTAAAACGTATTTTATTCACATTTTCACGTTTCTTTCACACGCTTTACTTACCTTTTCACGGATCGCAATAAACTAACCCGTATCTTTTACGAATGTTTCAAATCAACGCATGAGCCTTGTTTTATTTATTAAATAAACTGTTTTCCATGAATGCATATATACATATATATTTTAAATTGCTTTTTTATAATATTACCTGTGTTAAAAATTTTATAACTTACCGTAAATCAATTGTTAGCACGCCTTTTTTTCTGCTCATTACGAATCCACCGTATAAAAAAGTGACCCGGGTCTACGTTGAATAAGCGTAGATAATTCATGGGGAAACAAATCGTACTCACTTTTCTTTATAATGATGATAACCTTAAAAAAAATGTTGAGTCACGCTCGACAAAGGAGTACTCATGAAGGAAATTAATGTCGAGCCAGACTCGACATAAGAGTTCAACGGGTTAATGAAGTCGTGCTAAGCAATCGTCTAAACGGTTAGAACTTACGTGGCATAGTCGCGTTGAAAGGGATAATCTAGATTTCCTTCAAATACTCGAGTGAGTTATGAAACTTCGATCGACCCGTGATCTCTCAATTATACTACGTTATTTCTAAACACGGCCTCGTGGCTTTGTCACGACGTGATTAGCAGTTTCCCAGGAAAGCAATCATTTTCTCTGCAAAAGATACCATCGTTAAACGAACCTCCTTAATACAACGAACGATTCTCGGCACCTTTTCTCGAGCCTAAGCAAAAGTGAGTCGACAAAACTTTGTTGTATAAGGCCTGGTGTAAAACGTAGTATACCGTATACCTCGGAAGTGAAAAGCGATCCTAGAATTATCGATTTATCGTGGCTGTAGCCGTCGAGACACTTGTCATCGAGTTAAACGCTAGACACTTAATTCTCGACTAAATGGCAGCCATCTCGTTTATATTATCCTTTGATCGATCGATTACATGCAAGATTATATTCACTACTTTCGAACCCTCTCAATTTTACCGTCGTCGCTTAAGAAACTCATAAAAATGCCATTAAATTTATCATTATCGAGAAATAATTCGAGAAATCTCACGAGTTCTTCAAACATCTGGTTCTGAAGGATAGAAAAATTAATGAACAACACACCCACGCCAGTGGGAGACCTTAAAATATAGAAAAAAGAAAAAATGGTTCGACTAAGACGATGGCCATGTCGACCGCGAGTGAGAAGGGCGAAACGAGCCACGCAGCTGCTGTCCTAAACCTATTCTTTGTGCTCCTGCAGGTTGGCAGGTGTCAGGACGAGATACATCTGCTAACCTGCACGCATATCCTGGCGACCGCGTTCTCGAGGGCTTCCAAACCCAGCCTCCATCCTTATAACTCTCTCGAGAGAGATTTCACGTTGCATATATCTATACAACCGCGCGTAGTACGATGCAGGAGCAAAATTCGATCACCTGCTATCAGAGAGAGGGCCTAACGCGTGCCGCCAGGTGTCTTGGTAAAATGGAAAGAAAAAAAGAAGGAAAGAAATTGGGAAAAAATGCAAAATCCAGAAGATTAAGGTTTGCCCTGGGCGAGAGAGTAATGATAGGGTTCGAGTTCGACCGTGGGTGTCTCGTCTTTCCTTTTCTTTCTCTCTCTATCTATCCCTGTCTTGCTTTATAAATCTCTTTCTCGAACTGGACCCTCGGCTCTCTTCAGCTTCCTTTGTCCACCACGTGCATCTGTCCGACCCAAACATGTGTCAGATCCTCTCGAATTTTCCTGACAGGAAACTTCAAAGTTTTTCATCGCTTCTCCGAGATTTTTGGGAGTAACCCTACTCCACTTTCAGTTATTTTCTTTTCAAAGATTGCCTAAGACACGTATTGGATTTAAAACAGAGCGTGAGACTCGGTTGGATTTTGAGAATAATTTCGGTAAACGTTCGCAATTTTTTTCCATACGTAATATCACTGTCCACTGTTTCACCTAGTCAAAGTTACGGAAATCGTTTCGATACCGCTGATCGTGAATAAAACTAGAACTTCTTTCTTTGTCTCGCTACGACGTGACGCGGCACAAAAACTGCTCGTTTCGGGCTTTAGCGTTTACGATCGCGTAACACACTTTACGTTTCTTGCAAACTTAACGGGAACAACCTTGCAGTTTACACAAACGTCGCTGAATCACGTGTCTGGTTTGACCTAAAAAAGGAACGTGACTACGCGCATATTTCATTATTTCCTCAATAATTAAGACACCGTTGGAAAGAGCGAACGTATACACGCGTAAGAAAGAGAGAGAAGAACGAAGAGATATTTTTAATTAACAAGTAATCGTGAGCTCGTTCGAAAGACAATGCCTCGTGAAAGTGATCTACAAGGATCGTATCGTTGATACATGATTATCGATTGAAGATCGTTAAGAGGAAGCTCATGGCTTTCTTTTTCACGACTCCATTGTCCTCGTCCTAACGGATCTTCTTTTAACGCTCGTTTATTCGGTACACGTCGATGAGCTCTCGAAGATCTCGTTGATTAGCTCACAATTTTGGAGGACTGTTCGAACACGTGCCAATTCCGATAAATCGTAAAGACCGATCGATATCTCTATTCGCAATATAGTTTTTACGTGTGGCATTGGGAACAGTTCGTACGACTTCAACGAAACCGATTCGTGGAAACGTACATTGACCTACGATTTAACGGGACGAGAGAAGCGGCCGAACGATTTGACATTGACAATGGATCACTCGTACAACGAGTATGCGGACATTGCCCTATGTTTCCGGACACACCTGCGGTTACGTTCGAAGCAAGACCTCGTGGACAATACGAATATTAAAATAGATTTATTGTTCTAGCGAAGAACCGTTCTCGTATCTATTGAAAATGATTTCTCGTTTTCAATTCCTTTTTTGCTTTCAAAGTCGTCTATAGACGGTAAAATATTGTCTATGGAAAAGAGATAGAGACTCGTTCATCCATATCGCCGGTACAGCATCCCGCCTTAAGATCTCTCCTGAACGTCCATGAACCGACTACATCGAGAGAAGATAATTAATTACCACGACATATTGTTTTGAAAATTTTACCGACAGATCACCCGTTATACGCCTCATTAGCATTCCTTGTTTTCGCGTTATTTATCGCGGGAAAGTACGTTCTCTCTGACCCTTGGCCCGCTTTTACAGAATACAACGCGTCGTTCTGGTCTGATGTATCGAAGACGTAGCGAAAATGATGGAAAAGTTGAAGAGGAAAGCTACATCTTTCGTAAAATAATTATGATTGATAATTAACTTAACGGAAAGCACGCGATTCGGGGTCTTTGAAAGTTCAGCTTGGCACGCGAGCAAAAGTTGAACCGAGTATAGACCGTTGTGCTTGAGAAAGATACATAAGTACATAGATCGGGGGATTAAAATTAACGAGTCCATATTTCATCCATTCCAGAGTCCCGGAACGCTGCACAAAGATGTCGGCGGTGCTGGTACCAAGGTCAGTGGAAAGACGGTCGGAGGTGTCGGCACGGCAACCCTCACCACACTCTCATCGATTAATAATACATCCAACGCCACTCGAAACAAGAACAACCCGGTATCTCACGAGGTAAGTAGGAACGAACGAGAATGGAGAATTTTGTAAAAGTGCCTAGAGGCTCTCGATTGTGTTCGCGAGGAGATCGCGATACATCATCCCCGAGCAAGAAAGCTGTCGACTGCTCTTCGATAAGAGACTTTCGATAATTAACCGGTTCTCCATTTTAATTTATCACCGAAGCAACAACATGCCTAACTCGCTTTCTTGTTGCATCGAAACGAGGTCGGTTTATCCTGCTCTTTTTTTTTTACTTATACGTGTACTTCGAATCTCCCTGCTAATTGTAGTTCTATATGTAGGTACATGCTGTAGGTAACTCTTTGTAGAGAATGCTTCGTGCAAGTAGTTCCAGAGGTTTAAAAATAAGAAATAAAGTCTCGAGGATTTATTAAGAATTTTCTTATCAACGGGACGTGCGTATTGGATTATCAGGCTTTTTCCTGTTTCTCGCATTCATTCATTCACAAAGGAACCGCGTTTTGTTTCCGGACCGAGGAAAAAAGATACGCCAAAAAAGGCACGTCGTCCTTCGAGCTCGTCCATCCATAAATATCCTGCATATATATTCACGCGATTTCTTTTCCCTGGCAAATCCGCTCATCCCAATAATTACTTCTTCCTCGCTGGTTACGACCTCGAGCACGCGGCTACGGTTTCTCAGCGAGAAAAAGAGAATAGAGAAAGAAGGAGAACTAGCTAGGATGGCGTGGAGTCACCACGTCATTGTGATTTGTCTCTTTAATATCTTTCTATCTCTCTCTCTCTTTCTTTTCTCAAAGTTATTATGCGGCAGGGACGATCGAATTTCGTTATATGCCCAGAGCCCGCGGTCGTTGCATAACTACGCTCGAGCCTTTTTGCAGCGTGCAATTTTCAGGCATCGCCTGGTACGTGAACGCACACAGGAACGTATGCATACACAGTTAGAAATATACAGAAGCTTGCCCGCAAACGCCATATTGCAGTTACCTACGTATGTATTACGTGGGTAAATATTCATCCATCCCGTGGTAGGTGCCCAGTACTGGTAGCCTAGTCGACAACCTAGACTTAGCTCTACGTACCTCTACGTGCGGTTTATCAGGCTTCTCCGAGCTAATTCATACGTGAATTTAGAAAGTTTCTTTGCGGGATTTGCACCTAATTGTTGAAGCTTGCGCAACAACGACCGTCCGTTCCGCGAAAGTCCCCTCGCTTGCTCGCTTTCTGCTCTTTTTGTTTGAAACGTTCTCGATGTCTTGCGGATATCGTAATGGTAATAATGACAATAACAGAGATCATTCAGGGTTACGTTACGAGCGATTACTTTTACTTTCAACGGTGAAGCTACAATGGTAGGTCAAATGGCAGTTTTTTAACTTTTGATTGAAGATTAGAGCTTGGTCGGAAGTATGAGAGGTAATCTTAGTGTGGTAAATATTGATGTGGGAATTTTGTTCATGGTTTGAATGGAAGAGATTAATTTATATTTTTAGAACTTATGTTGTTTTTTATTGTAAAAAAAAACTATTTCGAATTGAAATGGGCGAAAAAATTTCTTATTTGTTTTGTTTTTAAATAGTTTGTTATTTTGAAAAATTGAATAGACTAATTGTGCCAAATAACATTTAAAAAATATGCGGTTTAAAAGAATTTTTAATAATTCGTTTTGTTGGCATAACAATGTCCAGAACAGGATATAGTTTTTTCCTAATGAAAAAAATATTTTTTTCTTTCTCTTACGGGCCTCATCGATCACTTTATCCGAGTAGCTATCGATAATGAAATGTGTACCGAATAATGGCAAGCAGATAGAAGAAATAAGGCCATTGGTTGATTCAAACTTCCCGGTTTCAGAAGACAGGCTACTCGAGTGGCGGATTTTGTTATCGTTATTAGCTTACTGGTCGACGATTATTGTCATATAGATAAGAGCAGGATGGAAAGAAGTAGGTCGATGGCCTAACCTCTAACCAACTGCTTTTCAGTTGGAAGTCTCGCGATTACATTTTACGTCGGGTTACCTTCCTTTTCCCTGTTTTCTTCTTTTTTCATTGGAAACGTTTGGTTAGAAAGCTTCGGTAAAAGTTTCGCCGATCTCTAATATTTCTCTCTTAGTGATAATCAATGGAACGTAGGTATCAGTTTATCTATATAAAACGTTAAGCTTAAGTGAAGCAGACGATATCTAATATATATATTTTTTAAAATCCATTAAAGAGGTTCGAACCACGGAAAACCTTTTTAATCTAATCTCTAAAGCTTAAAATGGTAGTAGGTAAAACGTTCGACACAGGATTATTTGATCCGGAAGCTCAATAAATGCGACGTTTCCTTACGCAGAATATCTCTCTTAACGCATGGAATTCCTCTCTCTCGATCGTGACTCATAAACACGATTTCCTCGTCTTTTTCTCGGAGTCTCCGTAACGGCCACGATAAGAGCACGATGATCCGTGCGAAACGTTTCTACGAGCTGCTACTAATCGCAGAGCAGCCGTCTGCGTCGTGGTCGTCATCGTGGTGATGGTCTCCTTGAAACGTCAGATCGATCGGATATACGGATCCCTTTTGTTCGTACCGTAATTCTTATTCTCGTACAGATCACGACAAGAAATTCTCTTACGTAAACTAATTACGATATTCGCACCTTCTTACATCGGATTCTGTAGATTGCACAAGAAACTCACGGTCGGCCGCGATTATCCCGTTTTTTTAGCAATTGTTTAAAACATTAATCAGAAAACCGATTTTGTATAAATATGTCTATTCAATTTTGTTCATAATTCTTTCAAAATAGACATTCGCAAGATGCTTTTAAAATTTCCTATTTATTTGTTTAGAAACGTTTTAGCCAATTGCACTCCCATTTTATTAGAAAAAAATATACATCAAGTAAGCATTCATAACAAACAAACCTTATTCACGTTTCTTTACTACACGCATTTCTAATGATAGTAACCTTAAAAGTGTCGAGTCACACGCAACAAAGGAGTCCTCGCAAAGCAAATTGATGTCGAGCCAAACTTGATATTACAGTTCAAAGGGTTAATCTTTCGGGTGTCAAGATAGACGTCAAAGGAAGTTTTGCCAAAGATTAATGCAAAGTATTTTATCCAACTTGTCTTGAGACAAACGATAACCGTTCTGACGCGTTCACTCCAATAATCTCAACTGCATTGTATCTTTTTACGAGTACCTAATCGTATTTAGATCTTTCCTTCCAACCTGCGTTCAAAATAAACACGTTCCTCATTCACAATTGTTCTTTTCCGTCTTCTTGTACCGATCACTCGTCACTTTGCCGCGTGTTTTCGAACGAGCCATGCAGTTTACTAAACTTTCTTTCCAAATCCGGTGCAAGTCGCACGTGGACGATAAACGTTCGAGCGATAATCGAATACGGCTACGTGATTAACCGCGTTATCCCTGAGTCACGACGGGAATTTTTGTTTACATTTCGAAATAACCCGCACGGTAAGAAGGATCAGCTGACAAAGAAATGCAACTGCGTGTTTCTCGATCATCGGAGCGTACGAGAAAAGATCGAATTATGCTAACCAAAGCAATTTTCGTTTCGAACGTGTCTTTTAATTCTCGTTATCACGTTCGATCGATCGTCGTCGTATATCATGTTGCAAATAAGCGTGAATCTTTCGTGCCAAGCGTTCGTGACACGTCGAGCGAGTTACAAATTTAGACTTTCGTGATAAAGTGCATCGTCGAAGAAAAAAGTTCGATAACTTTTGCAAATCTTCAATATATGTAGGTATATATACTAGAGTATCTTCTTTCACGTGGAATCGTAATTACGCGCGTGATAAACGAGAGAATTGCGATAAGGGAGTCGGCAGATTCGAGGTTATCTCTCGCTGAGTATCTTTACCTAAGTATTATCAATCGATATTTATCGTCTATCGAGTTATAAAACTGTCCTAATTTCTCTATCTCTTCGATTTACAATTTCTCATAAAAATGGAGAATTCATCGGACGATCGCGTTTCATATATTCAAAACTCGTTTACTTTAATAATAAACCGGGCGTGTTTTTATATTATTAACATAAGCAAACACGTTTAACGTGTATCGATCCTCGGTTCATTTATCTCAATTTAACTTTTCCACTCCATAGACCGACGCACAATTAACAAACATAAAGGTTTCGTTCCAGTTCGATCGATTTCCTACAACGAAAGCGTCGCTGATCGAGCGTCGCTGATCATTTTGCAATCACTGTGCGCATAATGTGCGACATTAATGATTCAGTATGAGTAAATTAATAAAGGCAGACTGCTTTGTACATAGAGACTGGTACGCGATCTTGGTGTTCAACGTCACGAGACCATAAGAAGTTCGAAAGAAGTAGGAGCTAGCGCTCTACCACTAGTCGTTTCTTTTACTTCTGCTGTTGCTGATACCGCTGCCGAGGCAGTCCGACACTGTAACTCGATCGCTTGGCATTGTATCTCGCATTTCGCGATAACATAAATACTCTACCTGTGGGATGGCTCGACGTTAACGATCCTAAGAGAAAGAAACCTAACGCTAGTGTTGTTCCGCCTTGTGATAGCCTCCTAACTGTTAAAGCGATCCTTTTCGATTTAACTTTGCTTTCTTCTATTTTTTTTATTTATAATATAATTATTTATAATTACAATCATTTAGGTATATTTTTAATTCGTTTCAAAACGTTTTATGTATAAACAATGGAGCTTTTACTGGAACAGGAACAAAGAGAACAAAACTATTGAATCATTTCATAGTTTTATTACGGCTTAAGTTTGAAAGAAACTTACTTTTTCAACTTCTTCGGCCATTTCAAAAATATAAGTGATTACAATTTGTAGACTCTTATTATAAACCATTAAAATAAATTAGTTTAAAGTGAAAAAAAAACAGAAGGCATTAGAATCTTATTTTATATTTTCAATGTCAAGTAAGCATATCTTTCGCCTTCCGTTGGAGATTACCGAGAAAAAAAAAATACTTTTCCATTTCTACGTGAAACGAGGCACGTCCAGCCATTTCCGTCGAAGACATCTCGATGAGGTTAAAGATAACCCATACTCGTTAGCGAATAATCCTGTTTTCTTTTTCCGCCAAGATCTATGTCACGATCCATCGAAGATCAAAGAGGGGCTAACCGTCCCCGACAAAGTTATCCCAACTTTCCGCCATAACTCCTTCAAAACGAAAAGTAAGGCCGACACCCGGCAAACTAGAGGAGTAACTAGACGGCCAGCTCGTCTAGAGCGCTAGTTAGATTAACAGGAGCTTTCTAAGTCACTTATCTCCGATTGTGAATGCCCACCGCCAATAGAGTTGGAGCGTGCGAACGTAACACAACGAGCTAAACCGCAAGCGATTAGTTATTGGCGGTTCCGTTCGATCTTCGAATGCAAGACTCACCGACGACGACAAGAAGGATGCTCGAGTTATATACCGAGTGTTCACTTTTTTCTTACAAACTTACATATAGTACACTTACATATAAGCGTAGACAGCTTGCATAGATTTACCGTTAGAACTCTATACGCACTTTGACTTTATGCGCCCGTGCATATGTGGGTCCCCACGGTTATATGGCTATGCACTAATGGAGATATTCGTTTCTTCGTTCGATTACAAGACGACCGTTGTGCGACCGCCATTATCCGTTGATACGTCTAACTAGAAAATACGCCTCTGTGCGGTGTACTCCTTTTCTATTTAAGTGTGTCCACCAGTCCGTACATTCGCTGTCTCCTTCCGTACGTTGACTTCGACCGAGTGTATAATATTTCTTTTGCTAATGATCGTAACGAGAAGTAGCATAGCTGGTAATTAAACATCGGATGTTAGCGACGGGCAGGTGCGATGGTAATTGTTTCTACGAAAGGTTGAGTTTAATTAATTAAATTCTCTCTACTTCTATATCGTGACAACGACGGACGTCAGTATTTGATCATTGGTTTCTTATTTTCGTTCGTAAATAATGGTAAATGAGACTTCGTGGAACAGAGAGAGAGAAAATTCCTTTCATTATTGGATAATATTCTTTGAATATCGCCAGGATCGCGTACGATTTGACTTTAGAAATGAAACAAAATCGCATGGCATTTGTCGGGATGAATTTCAATAGAAATAACAGACGTTAGAGTCGATTAAAGTCTCGCGCAGGCTATCGATTACGTTTTCCTTCGTATTAATTTCTTGCGTAATATAGAAAGTCGCATAGTCGAGGGAAGCGTTTCTTCGAAAGAAAGAAAAAAACCTTCCGATTGTGTTCATAGAGAACCACGATGGAAAAAGATCGACGGCTATTCTCGTTCCTATCGATCCGAACTCTCTTATCGTCCAGTTATGAAGCTCAATTGCCCTTTTAGTAGTTATATGTATACATACGCGTAGCCAAGTCGAGACAAGAGGACAATGAACCGTGGCGAACGTCGTACACCGGGCAGCCACTTAAAAAAAAACCGGTTTTGCCTATCAATGAGTTCGAACACGCACGAGTTCCTCTTTTTGACGCGGTCTTCTTCGTTCCACGCGCGAAAAGATTTCACGTTGATATATTTTTGAAAAAGCACAAAATCAGAAATGTTTGTTAAATTTTCTAATTTGTTAGAAAAGACAAAAATCGATAGTAATTAGATTCTTTGAGATATCGATTACAAGAGTAGCAAACGCGGTTGAGAAGTGTACGGTGTCACGAAGTAGAACATGACTTTGAAAGACCACATCCAGCTCGGCTGCGTATAACAAAGTAGCTATCTACTTCGATTTACTTCATATATCCGCTTACGGAGAAAGCTAGCTTCAACTTTCCGATCAAACTTCATAATTTCATCTGTCCAGTCGTAACAGTCTTTTTTTACATCATCCTTCCTCGTACAACGCTCCTTCGGTCGTCGGACGATAATGGGAGCCGGTGTGGCGTGCTCGCGTATTAATTTCGTTCCGGGGCATATCGTAGAAGAAAACGCCCTGAGGTCACTTATGTATATCCCGTTACCTTCGGTAAAAGATCAGGGGGTTAATGGAACCGTACCGATGATTCGTCGATGTCGATCGCCGAGCTTGATAAGAAGGATCGCTATTAAAGTTTCTCTTCCTCTCTTTCCTTCTCCTTTTTCTTTTGCTTTCTTCTTTTTCCTTACATAATGGGACTGTTGACGTTGGTTCGTATCGAAGTCGCTTCCGGTGGGCAGTACACGAGCGTTTATGCGGGCGCGAGCGCTCTCTTCCACGCACCACGTGACTTCCGTCAGTACATACGATCACGAGCCGAACAATATATGCATTTCCATATTCCACTCGATGCATACGAAAGTTCCCCCTTCGGAGGGGGATAAGCGTATGCACGAGTTTTTTCTTCTTTCTCTCTTTCCCACTCTACCCCTTTTCTTCTTTCTTTTCGTTTATTCCCGCGCTTCTACTTTCCGAAGACGCGATCATTAATTCTTAACGCGTCTGGAATTTCAACCTTGTCGCAAGACGTCAGCCGCGTCACGAAGGACGTCCAAGAGCCGGACGTTTTCTTCTAGTGTCTGTGTTACGTGGAAATACCTAAGGGCTGATTCGTTAATTATTTCGACTTGGGTCGAGGAATAATATTGTTAGAAGTACACTTGTCCCATGGTTTACATGGAATTTAAAAAAAAGTTGCCATCTTTTAAAATATCTTACTTTCGTTTAATCTTGAAAGAAATGATTGAATTATGCAAATTTTACGATATTTCGATTCACACGGTCCTCTTAGAAACCTGGAGATAGGTGTATTTAAATAAGAAAGGTTAGAAGGAAAAAGGTTTGCACGATTTGTTCTTAATTTGACAAAAATATTTAAACTACAATGCTCTTGCTACAATGGGAATTTTATTTTACGTTTATTTTAAGTCAGTGGTCAGTATTAATAATAACTGGAGAGCGGACGAAATTGTCGACAAGGCGAAATTCGATTAAAACCAGCCGAAGGATCTTTCGAGTAGTACGAATCTAATTTCGACCAGACGTCGGAAGCTCTGCTCGTAACACGTAAAAGAAACAAAGGAACGCTCTACCACTATTTTTCCTTTGTTCTCTCTCCATCCCACTAATGAATTTATAAAACATTTGCATTTATCCACCTAACAAATTTCATCTCACTAACAAATGGACATGCTCGAGTTTTTCCACAACGCAATTGCGATCGTTCGACGTGTCGTCGCATTCGAATCGAATCGATTTACAGACCGGCGTATTATCATCTCGACTACCCAGAGAAAGGAGTCGATCGTAAACAAACGTGGTGGAACGCGCGTGCTTGGAAATTAAAAAAAAAAAAAAAAAGAGTAAAGAAACATTTCAGTTGCAGTCGATCGATCGTGGATTAGCATCGTCGAGCGAGCTTAACGATCATTATAGTCGTGAGGAATACGTTTATGGGCGTTCTTCGAACACCCTAACACTCTCTGTAGCTATTTAAAGATATAGAGAAACAGTCGCGGCACAGTAGCCGCGATTAAAATTCTCCGAGCGACTTGTTGACACTCCTGTCCGGATTGCCGTGCACTCGCACCACTGTTTCTTTTCCAACGACCGATTTCATTAACTTTTTCTCTGATCGTCCGTCGTTCGATCGGCACGGATCAAAACATTGTTTTCTTGCGAACTCTCTTCAATTATACTCCATGTTAGGATGCAATAATATTGGAAAAAGTCATTACTTAAGGATTCCGCTTTCGAAGGTGCTGTCGTCACGTAGTCGTTGCAAAATGACAGGACGATTAACGTTTTCCGGCTTCTGGAGTGAACGCCTTCGTCGTTCCCGCGTGTCAAGGCGACCAGCCTTGGATTTATAATTCTTCGTGGAAATCGATAAATCTTTCTCGTTTTCTCATGCATCATGAGATGTCTTTTATCATCAACGCGTGTAGGTTTTGTTGGAATTAGCAAATTACTTGATTTGGTTTTATCTCGATTCTATCTTTTTAATCAAATTATGATCGTGTAACGTGTATTTATATCTGATATAGTATGTATATACACGTATCTAGATGACAGACAAAGAGGGTATCTTTCCCAAAGAAGTTTTCTCTCATAGGAGTCACCGGGAAAGAAACGGATAGGACGTTCTTTAAGAGCTTCTCTTTTTTACTCTCGTCGGACTATAGATATCAAGCCTCTTGTCTTGCTCGTGAAATCTTCTGGATGCGGTCCAAGTCGTTCGTAATCGTAGGAGGAGGACATCGATCTGTCTCCTCTCTATATATCTCTTTCTCTTTTGTACTCGAAAAATATAAGGTGTTTTACTCGCTAAGAGAGAAAGCTCATGTTTCTTTCTCTCTCTCTTTTTCCTTCGTGGAACGTAGCACGTGTGCACGAAACACGTGTGCGACTTTTCCTTCGTGAGCTCACAACTTGCATCCGGTTGCAGATGCGGAGATGCTGTCCATCCTCGTTCGAAGTTGATATTAAAAAGGAAGCGGATAGTTCTGTTTCCTGTATTCTTCGCATTTGATTCATGCTTTTTACAAGGATCTTATGAAAAGTAGGTTCAATTGGAATAGCATGACGAGTAAAATATTGTGAGATGTAATTTATCCTAGAAATACAAGTAGAAATTCTACGAGTCTTGAAATTAAATATTTTATTGCCCAGAAAGTGGGCATTCTCACTATATACTGTCTATTAAGAATTACCAAAAACACTTAAAAAAAATTTCCTCTATGTCATATTTGTCGTCAATAATATAGTCTCAGAAATGTTACCATTCCAAAATCTCTGCCCATTCTTTAGCATGATCACGAATGATGATTGTTTACATATTCCCTACCTGGAACATAGTGATACAAGCAAGTATCGCGTTTGGCCGATCAAAATCTTGCTACTCTACTCGAATCCGATTAAATTATCGGAAGACGGTAATAATTAGTCACCGGCCACGTTGAAAAGTGAAGGATCATGGACACGAAGGAAAGGAGAAAGAGAGATAGAAATATAGACATGAATCGAAGCATTCGAATTCTCCCTCCCAAACGGAAATTGTGTCGGCGCGGCCTACGACGTGAACGACAAAGGCATCTCGGATGCCGGCGCGGTGCGATTGAATTTCAATACGTAGAAGCTGTTTGGCAATGAAAGGTTTCTATGGGCTTGACGCTCGATTGTCTTTCCAGTTTACCATTGTCCTCCCTATCGGACAAGCGAGCGCGCGCGCACGCCAAAAAAATTATAAAATAATGCTGGTATAGTCGAGTCTACGCGGTAAAAAAAAAAAAATTGCAAAACCCGTTGCAATATTGCCGCTGCTCTTTCCTATCTCTATTTATGTCACTTCGAACCTTTGTCACTAACCGTGCGCGATATAAAAGCTATATCAATATCATGAGGTAACTCTTATCTTTTTTTTTTATCTCTCCACGGAAGTAAAGTAAGTTCAAATAATTTTAATCAGTGTCGTAATTCCTGACACTTTAACCTTTTCACTTCCCCACGTTCCTATTACTCAATTCCAATACTTATTTTACATACGAGGCGTCCGTAACCCATCGTGTCGAGTCAGACTCGACATCGTGGTATAATATGTACAAATCGAATTTCGAGTTTTTAGATTCAACAGATATTAGAGTATCAACGTAGACTGATTTCTAATCGAGAGCAAAGACTTCATCACGCGTTTAGTACGAGATTCCAAGCACCTAGCATGCCGCACCATAGGTGAGACCAAACCGAGGTGCTTACATCTATTGGAATTTAGCAAAGAAAGATAGACTTAGAGAAGGGGAGAGACAAATAGAGACCGAGAAAGACCAGGTTCTCTTTCCAAGTACGCGCAATAAAGGTTTCATTGCCTTATTAAGGCCGACCGAGTCGCGTCCAGCTGGGTGAGACGAAGAAAGATGGGAAACCGGAACTTCGAAACCAGTTTATTACTCTAAACTCATGATACGCACGCGGCTCGAATAAAAAGCAAAGGAGCTAGTTGTATTTTCTATCGAATCTCTCTCTCTCTCTTTTTCTCTTTTCGAGGTCAAGCTCTAGGAGAAGAGAAGTAGAAAAGGGGGAGGATACTGGATATATCTTTTGTACGCGAAGTCAAAGTTTCTCTTTGCCTAAGAAATCTCCCAATCTCTTCCTTCTTCTCTTTCTCTAACAAACGTTCTGAAATCAAAACGGTAACCCATCGAACACCGGCGAGCAATAAAAGTCGTTACGAACTATAAAACACGCCGTTTATATTCATACATACGTACTCAAAAAAAAAACATACATATATACCTTTCGTCGTTCCGCTCTTCTCCCTGACCGTGATCATCGTGTTCTTCCATAGATTTCACTCGAATGTTTTTATTACTTCTTTTTATTATCGAAGAAAGAGAAAAGGAAAAAAATAGCTGTAAAATGTTACGAAGCGCCTGGTTATGCCTCGTAGCATTTACGACGAACAACCGATCTCTTCTCTCATTGGCGAGAAAATTCAAAAATCGATGCTCGAACGTGTCTTTTATTAAACCGTTTCTCTTTAATATTTCATCCACGTTCACCGGTCTCGAACCGTTCGGCCAAACCGTTTCAGGATTTCTTCGTCTGCGAATCGTCTGCTACGCCTAATACTTTCCTCTCACCTACCGCACGACGCGCCCATGAAAATAAAATTAACGGCCGATTTCTATGTGACCGTTCTTGAGCGAGGATGAAAGAAGACCGAGATATGATCGTCTTCATTAGTGAGGAATAAAAAAAGAATTAGGGGAGATATAAGATTACTTTTTTTCAGACATTTACACCGAAGCTAACTTTGGGCTCATGATTATAAAAGAATAAAGAATTTCGTCTGATTTTTTTTACAACTAACAATTCAACCTTTGTATCACTCACGAACGGAAGCATCGCGTTCCCGTCGAAACTGATGCGGTTTAAACATCCAAGAGAAAGATTGAAGCAGGAAAGGAGCTTAAAGATTCTCTCAAAGAAGGGTATAAAGCACCGTGTAGCAGCTTCCATGGAATACATACTCGAAGCTCACACAACCACTCGTCGTTCTGGATTCGGTCAATGTCGCGTAAATAGAAACTAGATCAAGTTCGCTAGAAGTGCATCCGTAGGAGCATCTTCTTCGTGTATGCGTGGGCTCAATGGCCATGCCCATCTCTTTCTCTCTAGCTCGTCTTCAAGGACTACAAGAATGTATTCGAAAAAATCCAAGTAATAAATCAGCAGAGTCGGATGCTGACGTTTCGCCAACTCGACAGTTACATAGTCTCTCACTTTCGCGTGCTGGTATCTTTAAATTACACTTGTCCGAACGGTTCTTTGTCGGGAATTATTCGGCCGATGCCAAACGTATCTTTCGACCTATAGGCTATTTTAATGTTTCGTGGGTCGAAAAAGGAACAAAGCGATCTCTCGATTATACAATCGAAGTATACTATTTATTCGTATACCCGTATTTTTAAAGAACAGGATCGGTATATCACGGTATTTGGAACAGAACGGTGGGAACGAAAATAAATATCACAATTTATTCGTTCGAACGAGTATTAAAGGACATTGCGATGATATAAGGAACGCCATTTATTTTAATAAGGCTATTACTTCAAGAAATGACACTAATTGATCCAATAATTAACGATTTATCGTTGTACCAAGATTTTGAAACGATCTCTCGTCGTTAGATCTTGTCGCAATCCAATCGGGAAATTTTTATCCGAGTCTGTCGTGCGTAGGGCGTCGCAGGTTAACGAGCTCCTGTTCATTCCATCAGGTGACGTTCTCTTAACGTGCTTCCTAGGCAAAGACGACGCCCACGTGCTCGTCTATCTTTTTTTTTTTCCTTCTTTCTCGAGGTATACCTATCCTACACTAGGAGAAAAGAAGTCTCGCTCGCGATACGCGCCTTCGCGTATACGCGTAATAACTCGTTGACACTTGGAAACCCACACAAGTATAATATACACGTGCGTTTCTCGAACGCTTTCGAGACAGAGCGACGAGGGGCCGTTAGAAAGGACTATGAATGCAGTGTGGAGATGTCACAAGGTAAACCGCATACGTAACTCGAATGTAAGAAATTATTCTACGTAATATCGTACCCGACTATTTCTAGGATCGATAAGTTCTGCGAGGAAGCACACCAGCTCTCGTATTACGAGACGTCGCTTGCCACGGAATGCTTTCTAATTATATCAAAATGGTATGGCGCTCGAGTTTCTTTGAATGCATGCTTGTCTTCCTTGAAAGGACTCAGCTGAGACGATAACATTATTTGCTATTTTTAATATTCAAAAAAGGACACAGGTGTGCTCGGTTTACACTCACGTTTGAAATACTTTTTTAGATACTAAAATTACCGGCTTAAAGGGTATAGTTAGTTTCATCGCGTCTATATGACAAGTAATTGAAGAAACATTTGATTAAAAGTGTACTACAATTTTTTATTAAATTTACTTTTTTAATAAAATGTAATTAAATTTATTGCATTTTAATGAAAAAGTAATTTCAGAACGAAAGCGATAATTTCTAATCGCGACGTACTTTCCTTCAAATCCAACTCGATGTAATTAGTGTGGGAGAATTGTAAGACGCAGTTTCTCGTTTCTTTTATTCATTTACTCGCTACCCGTTAAGTTCAGGAAGTATTTAACGTAATCGCACTGCTAGAAATTGAGGCAGTTACATCTTCTTAAGGAGATTCTAGCAATAGTAGGGAGCAAAGAGGTAAAGCTTTTCAAGGAAAATTCAGGGGGAGCGGTGTTTCTTCGGTAGCACTTTATTTCGACGTCCGGAAAGTATCTCGTAAAAAGAGAAACTTAACGTACTGGGACACTTATGTATATATACATACATATACCACCTATGTACTATCTATAGTTACTAGCATAACGTCGAGTACTTACTCGTTGCACGCTAGAACGCACTCGTCCGTCCTTGGAGAAAGAAGTACGCGCGTTACAATCGTTTCCCACTCTTTCTTTATTATTATTACTATTATTACTGCACTTTTGTAAACGACATATACCTATACATAGAGCGTATAGACATACGTGTGTAAGAAGAAGAGCTCGACACGCGATGCAAAAGAATTATTCGAGTCCGGTTCTTTTTTATTTTCTTTTTCCCGCCACGAAAGCGACGCGATTGCCGAATATTTTAGAAAGTATAACGTTAACTTTCTAACAAAACGATGATCATTAGGAACGGCTGGGTGAACGAGATACTATCGAACAAAAATTGTTTGAAATTTATTTCTTAAATCAAAAGTGATTCTTTTAATTCATAATCGATGAAAAATTGAAAATCCCTATTTATTGAACCCACCATGGAACCCGTTTGGATCAGATATCACGTATTTCGACGATCGTTCTACCCGGGCAATTAATTATCGAGGAGAGATTTTTAGCTCGAGGCAACAGCTGCGTCTCGAAAACGGGTCCCAACCGTCGCCTAATCAACGTCAACGAAGGAGAGACCCGTTCTCGTGTCTCAGGATTTTCGTGTTTCGAGGGTCGAACGTTTGCCTGGTACACACACACACACACACACGTTTAAATTCGTTACGCGAGCTGCCTTGGCTCGGTCTTTCGCTCGTGCGAGCGCAGGAGCTCTATCGCGTGCTCGTCGTTATTTATGAGCGCGTTAAGCGCGTTCAACACTGTCGCTTGGTCAGGGTCCTATGCGAGAGAGGAAAAGGGAGAAGATTATTCGAATGAAAAAGAGTACAAAATGGGAAGGAAGTGTCCATTCGAGTACTGGCGTACTCGTAACTCGCTCTCGATATTTTTTTACTTTATTACGCCTGTCCACCGGGTGCAAATGTTTATGCGTAAACGCGATTCACGAGATATGGCGATGGGTGGTCGATCATAATTTTTCATTACTCTTCGAATGAATTTCGCATTTCCTATCTCGTGATTCTAAATTATTTATTGTGTTTCATAAGTAGTTTTTTTGTTTCCTTTACGTTTAACATTCATTTTGATATTTAATTCCAAGTGATATACATACAATTTTTTTAAATTTGTTATGGTTATAATGATATATTACTGGTCATAGTTGGCCATTAAAATAATTAAATCGGTTTTGCCAAACTTAATCTTGACATAGGATTGACAAGGGTTAAGAATACAGCCTGTTTTTAGAAATATTTCTTTTCTACCAGCCGTTTGTCGATACAACAATATAAATTGTTTATTTGATCTTCATTCCCCATCTCCCCTGTCGCGTTCGATCGTGACTCGTGAGAATGCTCATTTACTGTATGCTGACCCCTTGATAGAAATTTATGCCAACATTCGTCTGGCCTTAATTGTCGTTAACCCCAATCAATTGGCGCCAACCGCGGTTGACGATTCCTTCGAGACTGCATCTGCGATGAAGAAGAAGAGAACGAGAGCTTCGTCCACTTTGCTTACTTGGAATCTTTGCTATAAGACGATAAGAATTTCAAGTGATTTTTCAGGCCACTTCGGTTAACGTAACCCACCAACCGGTAATGAGTCATTATTTGACGTGGAAAAATCGTATTTAAAAAAAAGTAGATTTCGAACTCCATCCTATAAACAGTTTGAACATAAATCTGTCTGTCTGCCACTCTCTCTCTCTCTCGCATACACTCGAGTTGTGCTTTCGCAAAAAGAAATTTTCACTCGGACGTAAACTCTTTCCTGACAACGGCGTTCAGGAAATTTATAATCTGGTGTTGTAGTTTATGGTAGGTACTCGTAAAACAGATTCGAAGCTTTTAAATATCAGTTTCGTTCATTTTTTTTATAAAGTAATACACAGAGTGTGTACAATTTTAATGAATATTGAAATGCTTGAGAAAATAATTACAAACTTTTTAAATCCTAATTGCAACGATACGTGTGTGGATAGAATAAAATGTTTATTGTGCTACTTAAAATAAAAAGAACAACGCTGGATAGAAAAAGATGAAACAAGGTTCACACAATAAACCGTTTTGCAGTGTCTTGCTTATTAGTAAAAAAGCGGAGCTCTACGGTCGGCTCTATGAGGTATAAATATTTATATGGTTCGACAAAATATACGATGGCGTAGGTAAGCGTCTCGTACAGACATCTCTTCCTCTCTCATTTTAACGTACATAATTTCGAAGAACAACGAGCGGTACGCAGTTAATTATCATTCGAATCACGTTTCTATGAGCCGGTGCTACCGAGCACCGGTGACTGCCCTTCTCGTATCTTTTCTCTTCGAGGAAGAAGCAAAGAGAGAGAACACGTTAGAAAAGGAGAGAAGAAAGATAAAAGAAGAGATTCGTGAAGCATTTTTATCGCTTCAAAAAACGGAGAGATAATCGAGAGAACTCGCGTCCATCTTCGTGTCATTAAACTCTCTCGACGAAAAAGAGGGAGAGAGAGAGAGAGAAGATAATGTAGAAGAGGAAGAAGAAAAGTAGAAGAAAGGGTCGGTCATCCGGGCCGAGCAGATGTCCGCCTTCGATTCGTCCCACTTTCTCAACGCAACCCTACTTTCGAGAAACTCCGAATCTCCGAGGCAGGCTTTTCTCTTTCCTTTTTTTTTTTTGTCATTATTTTCCTTTCGTGTGATTTAAGCTTGCTCGATGGACAGAAACTCGCGATTACGTATATCTACGCCAATAAAGTCCGATTGTTCTATCTTCGGTTCTTAATCCTTTGAATTTATTTAAAAAAAAATGTTAAAATATATAAACACGGTTTCTCAAAAACATTTTATTTAAGAAATTATCATTACTTACATTCAACGTGATAATACGAATAAAACGTATTAAAGAGTCGTGTCAAAAGCGATCCAAGTAATTACACAATAAAATAATTATCAAGTAATCTTTTTATAATACACTACAACCCAGTTTACACGAAATCTAAAAGAGCACTTTAACGGAACTATTCAATTATCATGGGATAATAACCAAGTCGATTTATTTCACTTGTCCAAAGCGAAAAGAAGAATCATTATAAGAGGGAGGGTTAAGGAGCAATCTAGGGACGTCCGTTATCGTAAGATCATACGGAAAGGATAAAATTTATGATCTTTCGACCAGATGGAACGTAAAAGGGCCTGCATTTTTTTGTTGTTGTCGAAGATTAACGTTGACGCTTCCTTTGAAATTTATCGTGGCCAGCAACACATCGAGCTGCACCACCCCATCCCCCTTTCTGGCACTTTCCCTCGAGAAACTCGGTGATTGTAAAATACTGCCATGAAAACGTTACTTCCATTGCTCCTGAGAGCGAATAAATCTGAAAGTTACAAAGAGCCCGACGCCCAGCGAAAGATGTTTTAGGTCATGGGTTACGTTAGAAATTTCTCTACCCTTGTGAATCCTTCCAACATATTTTTATTGTTAATATTACGTATCTAAACTCGAAGAGGCAGATTTATTTTTAGCCGAAGAATATTCGGCAAAAGTGTGCCTCGGAATTAGCAGTATCTCGATACGCCTCGTTCGCCGAACGATCGAATCTTTTTCGCATGTTAATCTCGTTATTTACGGAGAAAGTAACGGCAGCTTTCTTATACGCTCCTCCGCTACCAACAACCTCACGTTTTATTTTTGCTCGAGCAAACATAGCGGTGCATTTAATTAACATTTATGTTTCTCTCTGTTTCAGAAATTACCATCGTTCTTTAATACGAAGCCCACGCGCGTGGATAAATCGAACGCGAAAAATGCAAATAATTCCAGCAGCAACATCATTCACAATATGTCGATGCACGAATCTCGCAGCACCTCATCACACGATGAAATTCATCGTACGTAAACCATTTTTTACTCTTGTTTAATATCGACGCTTACAATCGAATCCCACTTTTAATTTTTTGCATACCTACATTTGATTTTTCGTACTCGGATATTTTTTTTCAAATCCAGTGATTTGAATATATTTTTATCACAACATAACGATGAATGTATAATTTAATATAAAATGGTATCGAGTAGGCACTACCTTGAAGTCTTCATGAGAAGCTCTTCGGTTTAAGAGATTTTATCAATTATGGCTTTTTAGTTCGATGATTTTTCTAAAATTTCGTTTGCTATAAAATAAATACTTATCATTTTGTTTCGTTCTTTTCAATAAATTAGCCGGCAGATTGCCAATGACACCTCAAGAAGCCGTGAAGTATTTCGGTAACCGACTTTCGGAATTCGAGCGAGCGGAGATCGAAAAGTATTCTGAAATTTGGTACTTGGGACTATCAGCGATTAAAATACACGGTGAGGAGGGTGCGTCGCAGAACGGCGGATACGACGACGAAAACGGTAGCTATCATAAGGTCCTGCACGATCACATTTCCTACAGGTAAGCATGACTTTTTTTAATCATTTCTCGACCGATCGTTAAAACTCTTTTGCTAATCGATAAATCAATTTTCATGCAGATACGAAATAGTCGAGAATATCGGAAAGGGAAGTTTCGGACAGGTAATTCGAGCATTCGATCATAAGACTGGACAGTACATCGCAATCAAGATCATCAGGTATTTGAAACATTCATAAGCTGTTTTTTTTTTTTTATTTTTGCATGATCTATTCTAATTATAAATATACGTTATGTCATAGAAATAAGAAGAGATTCCATCATCAAGCATTGATCGAAGTTCGAATCTTGGAGCACCTGAAGAAAAAGGATCTGGAGGCCAACGCGTCGCACAATGTGATACACATGTTAGAATATTTTTATTTCAGGAATCATTTATGCATCAGTTTCGAGTTAATGAGGTAAGTTAAAGATATTTGTGGAAAATTAATGCTGGTTTCCTTTCGGTCCAAAAAATCTGATCGATCTTTCTTATGGCTTATAGTTTGAATCTGTACGAGCTAATCAAAAAGAACAATTACCAAGGATTCAGTCTAAGTCTGGTACGACGATTCGCTAATTCGCTAATCAGCTGTTTGAAACTGCTCTATCGAGAAAATATCCTTCACTGTGATCTGAAACCGGTAAGTAAAGCATTCGAGGACTTCGCTGTCACGCTCGATCCTGTTAGAAAATATCTAATAAAAATGAAACCAATCCTATTTGTTTTTTATTCGTAGGAGAACGTACTTCTGAAACAACGAGGTAGTAGTTCCATTAAGGTCATAGACTTTGGCTCCTCTTGCTATAGCCATCAACGTGTATATACGTACATCCAATCGAGGTTTTATAGAAGTCCAGAGGTGATTATCGGTCTTCCGTATGGAACACCGATCGATATGTGGAGCTTGGGCTGCATTTTGGCAGAGCTCTACACGGGATATCCTCTGTTTCCGGGCGAGAACGAAATCGACCAACTCGCGTGCATCATGGAGGTATTGGGATTACCACCAGAGCACATCATCCTTCACGCTTCCCGCCGTAGACTCTTCTTCGGTAAATATTGCACCATTACAATATGTTGTAATCCTTTGCTGTATTTCGATGATTTTGACTCGTGATAAAAATTGTTAGTCAAACTATAATTTTTATTAAAGTATTGTTTATATACAAAGTATAGTTTTAACCCCTTGCCTTATGATTTAATTTGACACACGATAAAATTAATATAAGAAATTGAGAAATATAGTTACAAGCAATATACAGTTCACAACCTTCCCCAAATAGAGACTAACGAAGATTAAAAAATCTAAAAAAAAAAAACAAAAAAACAAATAAATTCATTAAAATTGAACCATGTACAACTCGTCCGTTACATATTTGTCGTGACATTCGTACCACGAGTCCCACTCAATATTAAAAGGCAAGGGGTTAAAACTTTTATTTGTATTCCGTTATTTAATAAATAGGTATCACTTTTTCCTTTCTGACTCGGTTTCGCTCAGCTGAATGGTACGGCAAGGGGTTAACTCAATGATATGTCAATTCGCCGGTCTGTTTCATTCGCTCGAACCCTCCTTCGTTTTGTAAAGAGACAAAAGAAAAAAAAGAGTACTACGATTCGATGACTCGGATCGTCGTTCCGCGTCAGAAAAACGGATGTGCGTGCGTATGGTGTACTTGACAAACAAAATACTGATATTACAGATCCGAAGGGTACTCCTCGATGCATGACGAACAGCAAGGGCAAACAGAGATGGGCTGGTAGCAAGGACCTCGCTATGGTTCTTCGATGTACCGACACCCATTTCGTCGATTTCGTTAGAAAATGTCTCGAGTAAGTGGAACAAACATTTTTCGTTACAACTCTATAGTCGGTAGTTACTTACATTACTGGTTCCTCATAAATTGAAATATGTTGCCAAGTTCAATATTCTTAACAATTTTTCCAAAATATTTGCAAAAATACTGTGATTTTAAGTTTAGGTTGAATCTGGGTTGGGTTGTTTTTTTGGTTGTGGTACAACCCGAAACACAATCATAGCCTTAACTCAACTTACAAGTGTGTAGGGTAATGATATTTAAAAATCTGTAATGTCTGAAAATATTAAAGCGAATCATTGGACATGTTAACAGCGAAATACCACATATAATAGCCAAACTTAAAACCGAAGTAAGAAATTTAAAAAATATTTTTACGAATAACTAGCAAAGGTTGTTTAGAATGCCCTTAAGAACATATTTCAAAGGCACCAAAATCGATGAAGAATCACTAACTTAAATAAGTACCATATGTTCTTTCATAGAGAACATTATCATTTTATAGTTAGATGATAAAATTGTAAAAAATAAATTTGTGTATCTTTTAGGTGGGATCCAAAGAAACGTATGACCCCAGACGAGGCATTGCGCCACGAGTGGCTGAGTTCTTCCTCCTCTCACGCGAGTTCGTCCTCCTCGTCGTCGACGATGACATCGTCGACAGGAAACACGAGCAACGGTAACAACGGTAACAACGGCAACACAACGGCGACGGTCGTCGAAACGTCCCAATCGTCTCACGCGCAAACGGTAAGCGTGACGGTGAGCAACGCGGCTCAACAACGTACCACCATGGAATATTCACCGTACAGTCTCCTTGGGCTCTATATAAAACGCGATAAACACTTGAAGAGGATGGGCACATCGGAAAACTCGAAGAACGGTGGTGCAGCGACAACGGATAATTCAAAGAGCAGCAGCAGTCTCGTCGTTAAAAGTAAATTGAACGGTAGCGCGAGTAGTCACGCATTGGCAAGTAGCGCTCAAACAACAACGTCTAGGCACGCTTCGACCGGTGACATCGTTGCTAGCTTGGACCCGAATCTCGATGACTCCGGGACCTTCCTTCCACCGATATTGTGAAGTCGGGTTTGCGCTAGCCATTTTTAAGCGTTCGCTGTTCAAGCTCCGCGTTTTTCCACATTTTCTTCGATCAAACGATAGATTGGATTTGTTGTTTCTTGTATAGACAAGAGTGCAGGAATTTTAATAGCGTACGTAGACAGGAAGAAGAGAAATTTGGAGTATCAAATAATAGTCTGTCCTCGATTTTACTTAACAGGGTAACTTCGTTGAAATCGGGAAAAACAGACATCGGTTCATTCGATCGATGAAGTTTTGACTTAAGCATCAAAATGTCGTCTTAAATCACGAGCAATCGATAACAAGCTAATATTTCTTCTCCTAGATTCAAACGATACGCTATTTGGCTCGATTAGAAAGATAAATGGTATATCGTGGTCGTTGAAGTTTGGGAACACGCGTTAAGAGCGAGCAGACCGTGCGCTTAGAAATGGCTAGCCCGTTTAGACGCTTGACGTTCTCGATGCCAAAAGGGCTTAGAAGATATTATCGATAATCCTCGGCCCCTCCTCCCTCAGTATCGAGCTACGATACCGAGATCTTATATCCCAAACGTTCGTTGGGTAAATCGTAGCGAAGTATACCTGGGATGTCGTTATAGATCATCGATTTGCAAGTACGGTGGAACTTTAACGTTAGTAGTTGGTATATGTGAGTAAGAGAGACAGAGATAGAGATTTTTTTCTCGTTAAGCGGCCGGAACGACCGCGTTCCTCTCGAACACAGAATATATTTATTTAACGGCGAACGTTGACGCGTCAGAATGTGTAAACGGATTTCATCTAGCCTGTAAAGAAGAAAAAAAAATCATTAGAAGCGAGGTCCGAAGCCTATGTATCACGGGTGATCCACAATATCTTTTTTCTCTGATCGTGGAAAAAACTTGTATAACGATAAATGATTATCGATGATCGATAATTGTCATTTAGAGAAGCGGAGCGTAAAACGAGAGAGAGAAAGTGTAATGTCGCGCTAATCGTGTAGCGTGACGCGAAGTACTAATTTTGCGTTTTAAGCGATCGCGAACTAGCGAGCTTAAAAAAAAAAGGATATTCTATTAATAATTGAAAGATATCGTTTGTAGTAGCGTCGAAATGGACCTCTTCATGTCATCGTAGTAATTCATCGTTTTAAAAGCGACGATCAAGGCAAAGATTTAACGAGGAGGACAAAGAGAGACGTACCTGTGTTCGACGTTCGTAAGATCGACGCGAGATTCTCTTTATCTTCCGAATTATACTTTTCCTCGTCGAATCGAGAAGATCTGAGCTGATTCTCCGTAGCCGTAACCCTTCGGCTAAGCGAGGCTCGCGATCAATAATGAATTTGCGAGGAGCAACCTTAAAAACGAAGCGTGCCCCAGTTTCGCGAGGCCTGTGTAGTCTTATTGTGATATTAAACTACCACTGTCTTACTTAGATCTCTGGTATTAAGAAAATAATAACGATCGCTAATAATTTCATTATTATTATTATTATTAAAAACTAATTTCTTTATAACGCAAGAACGAGCTATTCGCTACAAGAATTATCATTACGATTAACGTGAAAGAAGGGAGGTATATATTGATTAATTGTTGATTAATGTTCGTCAACAAGGCGTTTAACAATTACGCGTAGGATTGTACAGCTTTTAATTAAGTCTGCGATGTATTCCTGAATAGCGCGTGCGCGATCCGCTTACGTAATCGAATACATAAATTTGCCAATTTCATCGGAATTTCCATACATTTGGAATCGTCTCTATCGATAATGCTTCTTTCTTATCATTATTGTTATTATAATTATTATTACTACTACTACTACTGCTACTATTACTACTACTACTATTATTTTAATTAAGTTTAATATTAATATTATTATTATTGTCATCAATACGATAACGATATTATCAGTCAGCGTTAATTACTCGTTCGTATGCCGATCGTTATCTTTTTACACGTCGATTATATTCACGATCGCCGAGAGATCGAGACGATCTTGTATATTTTCCTTTTGTAAAGAAAAAAAAGAAAAAAAAAAGACGATGTCACAGCACTTCATTCATCGTATATACTTTTAGTTCACCGAGATTGATTCACACCGACGTCCACGGGGTTTGGATGTAGCGCAAAAAAAAAACCTCTAAAAACATGAATCAATGAGATATCCAGGGAACACTTGTCTTTAAGAGCGCGGAATGAACTTAAGAAAAAAAAAAAAAAACAAATTCGAGAGATTATAACTGTCGAAATTTCATCGCGTCGTTTAGATCTTTACGAAAGACGTAGAACCACGAAAGTTATTACACAGCCGAGCTTAATAGCTAACCCGTAGGATTCGCGAGATAAAAACTAATTCGATTCCTTCAATCGAGACTCGAACGACCGAGAATTTCATTTGTTTTATAACATGTTTCGTTTTTCATTTTGGAGAGTATCATTCGTCATCGGACATCATTAGTATAATCAAATGTATTTTTCTCGCTGTTCCAATTATGAGGATTATAAAAATAAGCTTTGCTGAATGTCAACGCGTCGGAACATCGTCGCTCGTATTGATTTTATCGCGCGTTCGGTTTCCCCTTTCTGTCGATTATCATGTACATTTATGTCCCTATCTTTTCATTGGTCGAGAGCATTTATGCATTAATGCAAAAAGCCGTCTCTTTTTCGACAGCTCGAACGAAGTGCATTAAACGTTAATGAACCATCGATTCCCGCGTAATTCATGCATGCCGACAGTTTCGCGATTTCTCGTAGAACATCATCCATTTCACGGCTCCCTTGTTCGAGTGTCCATTGAAATAGAGAGAAAATAAAATATCGTAGATACGCAACAACTTGAACAAAACACATGGTGAAACAAAGAAAAAAATTAGATGAATAAGTGATCGTAACAATAAACCCGTACGGTATAAAACATAAAACCAAGTACTTGCGACAAGACTGAACTTGATTGTATACAATTTCACTTTGAGGAAAAAAAATAAGAGAGTCCTAACGACGAGTCTCAAAACTTAATCGATTGTCTTTTTGCAAATTAGCCGTCGTCCTCATCGCGTAATTTATAAATCTTTAAAAAAAAAAAAAAAGAAACAGCACGTCCGCAGATCTTCTAGGCTCTTTTCGTCGTGTCTTCTCCTCGGATCTCCGGTTAGAGAAAAGATGATAAACGTGTTTAGCTTGTAATACGGTTCTCCCTATCTATCTCTACATATATATACATATATATATAAAATATACATATATGTATTATCGTCGCCACGAAAAACGGGCAACTTCTTTTACGTAGTTAAAAAGCTTCGAATCGATCAGCCGCCAATCGAAAAATGTGCTTCTCTTCCTCGTTACAAAAAAAAAAAATCCAATGATATTGTTCAATTATGCTTCACGTGTACAGAATCTTTGGAAGAAAAGTCGCGTACGTCGTAAGACGGACAGAGGAATAGCGACGACACATTTTCTTGTCGCGAAGTGTTCGATTGTGGAAAGAAAATAGGATTTTTGTCCGAGATTCAGCGAAAATTCGCATGGAAATAACAATCGAACGGAAGAAAAGAAAATCATTGGTAAAGAACAGCAATCGCTTGCCCGATTCACCGGCTATTGTTTATGGTTATCACCGATTAATATTATCGCGCCTAATATCTATCTCTTCTTCTTTTCTCCGTTTGTAAATCTTATCGCAGCACCCTAAATTTTTGCCGTTCGCGAGATATCTAAACGAAGAAGGGGAAAGGGGTAAAAGAAAATCTTAAGACGCGTTCGATGAAGGAGGAAGGGAATTATAAAGACGTAGACGTGCATTATGTCAAAGGCAGAAATGAAGAAAAAAAAGAGAGAGAAAAAAAAAAGGAAAAGTACATAGAGTGAAAGGGAGATATCAAACTGTGTATAAAAAATAACATTTTAGTAACGTGTACGCGCGTGTGTGTGTATGTATGTATGTATGGCTGCGTATGTGTGAATAATCGAAAAAAATTATCTATGACAGCTGTGTGAAAAGGATAGAAGAGAGTGTATGATCGAGAAAGAGAGAAAGCAAGATTGAGAGAGAGAGAGAGACAGAGATTGAAAGAATGTAACACATTTACACGTACGCGTATATATAATATATCGGTTTCGCATACATTATACATACCTGTACGCGTGTCACTTTGCATATACATATTATATACGAGTATGTATTAAGAGATGAAATCACACAAGCAAGAAACGAGTTAAATATAGTAATTAACATAGAAATTATAGAGAGTTAAGTAATATTATACCTCCCAAAAAAATGGAAAAAATTCGGGGGGTACCATAAGGAAACACAAAAAAAAAAAAGAGAGATGGAAGGAATATCGTTTTAATTGTACAGCCCTAAGTTGTTAGTTGTGTTCATTATTATATACAGCGGGATCAAATTGTATGTGTATAGGAAAACACTCTGTATAATCTTTCCGCGTCGAAGCAAACGCGCGCGCGCGCAGTCATAGCGTTATCCGTGCGTAGATCCAGAAAAGTATAAAAGGGCATGTTCGCGAAAGTGTAATAAAAAAAAAGAAGGAAAGTCACGATAATTATGTAGAAAAGGGAAGGGTGATATTATCGAGCCCGGTTTCATACGAAAGGAGAACGCGCGATAAGATAAAATTCTTCCATCTTTTTTGCATTCGGTCGAGATCCTTCGAAAAAAATCGAAATATTTCCACCGATCCGCACAAAAAGGTAAAATTAAAGAACGAAGAGCAAAACGATCTAACAGACAGGAAAAAACACGATTACTCTCTAGTCCTGGACACGATACTGTTTCGAATTCGACGAAAAAAGGACAAACATGATCTATAAAACGTATTCATCGTAGACATGAGAAAAAAAAAGAGAAGTTTTCACTACGAAAAGAAAAAAACCCCTCCAGTGAACGAGCATGCGTACATGTGAAAGGCTCTAGCGTATATCTTCTTAGGTGGAAAAATAACAGTGTGTAAAACCAATTATCGAGTTAAACAACGTGGATAGATATATCAAGTTTAAAAAGTTTAAATTAGTAAAGAATAAAAAAAAAGGAGAACTTGTACGCGTGACGTGTGGTAAATTGACAGATAAGGGGAGAGAGAAATTAAACGGATATGGACGATCGTTGTCGACTTGCCACACGACAACAATTTTCCTCTTTACTCTCCCTCGTGCTCTCTCTCTCGAACTTCGAACAAAGATAAAAAAACAAACGTTCGTATATCAGAAACACGTCTCGTTTCTCTTCGTAGCAAAACATCGAGAGTAGAAGGACAATCATAGGAGATACGCCATTTTGGATCCACGCGTAATTTAACGAAGCTTGTTTCTTCTTCCAACCCCCTTGTTTTTTTAACCAAGCCTCGCGTAATCGATCCCCAACGAAGAGTTTACGAGCGTGGCTGGAAAAGAGTCGTTTATCCACAATTGAAGACAAGATAAACAAAACACAAGAGGGAGAACGAAGGATTAATAGCTCATTCGTCTCTCCCTTTGTTTTTTACGGCCATCGAGAGCTTCGAGAGTAATTTTTTTATCAGGTTGTCCTTCGTATTTGCCAGTCTCCGTCAAGACCTTAATCGATATTTGGCCCTTTGTTTTCTCTCTCTCTTGTTTCGTATCGAAGAAAATATCGTAAAGGTCGATGAAGAATTGACGAAGATTAGAAGAGAGAGAAAGAGCAACAGCGAGAGACGATGCACGATGATTTGTAATTTTCGCGTTAAAACGACGTCTCCTCCTTGTCTTACACACGTTTAAATAACACAATCGTGCAAGCGCGAAATTGTCAATTTATGCCTGAAATTTAATTATAGCAAAACGAGAGAGAATTGCTAACGATAAACGATTTACGATAATGACATTAGTACAAAGAAGTGTATATGTAATGATACGATACTGAAGCATCATCATCTTTTGTATCATTTGTTCGTTTGTTTTAATCTTACTGCGTTTGTCTTTCATTATTATTGCAATACCAAGATGACTCGGTTTCGACTCGGTATCTTGTGTGTAAATATATACTAATAAAGAAAATTATAGCGAAATTATGAAATTTTTAATATCGTGCTAATTTAACGAAAAGGTTTCTGAGAAGTGAAGTTATTATATGTATGTACGGTAAAAGGTCCTAAGAAATAATTCGAAAGTTATCTCTATAGCGATTAGAGCAGTTTATTTAACATATCGGTGTATTAAATACGTGATTCATTTAATGAAGAAAAAGACAGTACGCTAGGCGTACCGGTAAGTACAATATGTATATACATTCATAATTAGAACGATTTTGATCTATATCAAATTTAAACAGAGTTGAAAGTAATACTTGGCTGTAAACTTTGAAAATGACGAAACACGAGTAAACGTCGACTTCGTACAGAAAGTAGAAAAAGGTTGAGTAATAGATGAGACAAATGTTCCGAGACTTCACTTTAAATGTAATCTATTAGAGAGGCTGAAGGCACGAGACGATTCGCTATTATGCTGAAAGAAAAAGAAATGCGTATTATCTCGATGAGAAAAGATCGAATAATACACTCAAAAAATCGTGCGTGTTTCTTTTCCATGAAAATCGAGGACTTAACGAACGGAAGATGATTGCATGCGAAAGAAGAGACACGGGCACAGAAGTAAATAATCCCGTAGTCGTATCGTTTCAAAGTCGAAATACAGCTGAGTAACTGTATCACAGTCGTGCTACCTTCTCCTCTTTCGCTTTTTCTCTCCTCTCGTCTTTAGATTGTTTATGCTTCTCTCTGCGATATAAGAAAACCTTGGTCAGACTAGGAATCTCATAAAGATACGAGCGAATATCGAAGTAAAAGTATTTACCTTTCATCTTTTTCTTTCTCTCTATGCCTTCGACTCTTTAACTTAGTTTTTCCTCTCCTTTCTTTTTCTTCTTGCTGTATACTACCAGGATTCAAATTTTTTTCAATTCCATAATCTCCATCCTCCTCTCCTTCTCCTTCGCTATCTTCTTCGTCGAACATTTGTCTATACTGGGCTAGTACAGCCTCACGTATTTGCCTTTCTTCCTCCGTGTAACTTCTCTGGGTAGTAGTCGGGAGATTCTGTGATTCTAGCATACGTGCCAACCTGACGTCTACATCTTCCGTCGGTACAGTAGTATTGGCAGTTTCTTCTATCGGAGTCCATTCTGCCCAAGCGCTTAGAATTTCAGTTACATGCTTGTTTATGTTATCCTCCTATAAAAAAAAGGCATCTATATCTTTATACCATAGTTATGCCGAAACTATACTGCTTTTATTGAAACTGGATAGATAATGTATCCTTTCATTCATGAATGTACACATATTCATACATGTAGTATTCAGTCAAAATAAACAGGTTATTCTAAGACATTAAAAACTAGATGAACCAAAAAACAATGTCACAGGACCATGATAATCGAGTCATATACCTGACAACAAAAAAAATCCTTTCTTAAACGGCGTACATGCCACAGTGCTATATAAACACACCGTGCCTGCTATTTTTGACCGGCTAACGAACCTCATTTACGTACAACAAGTACATTCTAACCTTACAATCTGTGCGGTCCTCACCGTTATGCCCGCGAGTATGCTTTCGAGAGCTTCGGTCTTTTCATCCTCTGTTTCGTCACCTTCCAATATTCCTTTGATGTACGACCCGAAAACACTTTCGTCCGTATTTAATGCTTGTAATTTTTTGCTTAGCCAGCTATCGAACGAATTCGTCGCGACCGCCATGTTCGGCGTTTTTCCGGCGCCTCTGATTGGCAATACTCGAATATTTAATCGTGACACACGATCGTCTTCGAATCCAAACATAACAATGATTCATCGGCTAATCTAAAGCAGTATCGTACCCTTTCATATTGGATTATCTTCAGTAAAACAAACGGTTCTTATATATATTTATTAATATATATGCCTAAAGTTTACACGTAGTTTATATACACAGCATTATAAATAAATATAATTTCGAAGTTATGAAAAAATGTCCTACGATTTCACAAAAGGTTATTTAAAAAATTTGATGAACATCTTCAAGATGTTACTTCTAGTTGATCATTCTATCGTTATATTTCAATTTTTATAAATATTTAAAAAAATGTTTTATGGTACGTTCGTATATTAAACGTTTCTTATATAAAATTTAATTTTATATAACATCTACTTTTGGATCATACCTACCGATCGCAGTGCCACCTACGCGACAAGGGCTGTCCGTACTCTGGTCGGATTTTGCGACTGACCTGTCCATTCATTCTTACAGAGCATCTTCGTGTAAAAATGAATGTGATCGCGAGATCCGCAAATATCGCGCCGTACCTAAAGGCGACGGCGACGGCTGTTTCCAATGGAGGAAGAACGGTAACACCGACTGGTAAGGTTCAGAGGCCAAAAATTGCCGTCCCAGCACCCGTCACACGACTCGTCAATGATAGTTTGCAGCAGAACATTATTTCTGGACCTACACGCGTAAGCTCAAGTATCTCAGGTTGGTTCGGATGAATTCTATATACGCGAAGGGCGTGATCTTTTATAGTATTTTTCGTCCTTCTAATTTTTCCATTTATCGATTATATAATCGTGACTGCAGTATCCATTGAGCTTGTGTTTGTAGATTTGTTGCACCTGATTGTGCAAAAGTTTTAACGGGCATATTTTTATTATTACCCAATTTAAAGGCATCTTGCGAATTTAAATATTTCAAACGTTTATTTATCTTACAGCATGTACGCAAATACAACAAGCTCGTTTGGCACATACCGACATCCAAGTCCCAGATTTTTCACATTATCGTAGAGACCAGACTAAAGATCCATCTGCGAAGAATCGTGAAAGCGCTGCACAAAGAAAAGTCATTTCTTATGCCGTAGCTACAGGTAGCGTATGTCTACTATTTTATAATAGTACCAGCAATGACAATACAAGTATTTAAGATGTTAATCGACCCACGACGGAATAGATGTTACATGAAATATACTATTTACAGGTTTCAGCATCGCTGGAGTTTACACTGCCAAAACATTCGTGTACGATTTAGTGTCGACGCTAAGCGCAGGTGCAGACGTATTGGCCTTGTCGAAGATCGAAGTAAATCTTAATGACATACCTGAAGGAAAGAACGTAGTATTCAAATGGCGTGGAAAGCCAGTTTTTGTTAGACATAGGTATACTTTACATATATTTTTATTCTCACGAGTAAAATTTTGTTCATAAATTTCTCATGAAAAAAGAAACATGTTAACCTTTCCATATTTTAGAACACAAAGCGAAATAACTAAAGAAGCAAACGTCGATGTATCCTCTCTCCGTGATCCAGAACCGGATAGCGCTAGAGTACAAAAACCAGAATGGTTAGTCGTCGTGGGTGTATGCACGCATTTGGGTTGCGTACCAATTGCTAATGCTGGTGAATTTGGTGGTTATTACTGTCCATGTCACGGTTCTCATTACGATGCCAGTGGTAGGATCAGGAAAGGTCCCGCACCATTGAATCTTGAAGTACCGTATTACGAATTCCAAGATAATCTACTGGTCGTCGGTTAATGACGGTTTGGTGTGTGTAGTAATAAATCAAACATATTTAATAGAAAATTTCATATACTAAATTCTTCTTCCCGAGTACAAGATATCTACGTAGCGAGATGTTTCGTATATTACTAAACGTCCGAGCGTCGATGGAAGCACTACGCATGTATCATGTAAAAGTTGTACAGCCTCTATAATAAAAACGAGAAGCGTACGCCTTCCGTGTTAACACCACATTTACGAATTCTTTTTATGTCTACGAACAGTAAAAAAGAGCTAAGTAATTCCAACAACAAGCGTTCATTGTAACACTCAATGGGTAAACAACTTAAAAACTTCAAACAAAATCAACGATCATTTGATTTAATCGAACATTATATTACAAGGTAACAACTAGCTCAAACTAGTCATTAAACTATATCCTATCTCAAGAAGAAAAAAAAATGGATCCAAAAATCCCGCGTTACTAGTTAACGAATATTCAATTATTCCCGCTTCCTAAAGGCGGCGCTGCGGATGTTATACGAAGAAACGTGCTCGTCCTTTCGGCGTGTGTGACAAGGGGCGTCCACGAGGCTCCCGATCTCGCCGTACTCATCATCGTTTTTCAGTCTCCCTCGCTGCTGGCAGCGTACGGACGGTGGAAAAGGATAAAGTTTCTCGCTCCGTGATATATTCTCTCTCTCTCGACGAATCACGAGAGCTGGTGAACGCGCGCGAAGGATTATTTACGATAGTTATTAATAAAAAAGACGTTCGCTCGCGTTTTACACTTTTTCTGACATTTCTAGGAAAACAGAGGAAGAAAGAAAGAAAGAGAGAGAGAGAGAGAGAAAAGGAGCGAGAAAGAGAGGGGAGATATGGGGGGTTACGATGCGTCGTCGTTCCCACGTTTCTCGTCGTCAGCGTGTCGCGGTACGTCGTGAAAGGGTTAGGAAGTGAGAATCGAGCCGACGAACGTAGAAAGAGGAAGAAAAACAGTGAGGGGATCGAAGTGGGAGGACGGATGAGAAAAGGTGGCACCAACTTTTCGTAAGTGTCCTACTCCTTATCCGTTGTTATTACTATTTCATCTCGCGTTCAGACTTTGAACGAACTTCCGTCCATCGTTCTTTGATATTTGCCGCCTTCATCGTTTGACAGCCGTGCGTATGTCTTCCTTGAACCTCGTTTGTCACTTGCTAGATACTCGATACGTCGTTACTACGTAAGCCCGCGCGTTCGAGATTTGAAAGGAGAAATTCGTTCGAGATATCGATGCATGTTTCATTCATTTTTATTCATCTAATGATTATTTTGAAGCTCGCAGTTTTTTCGAAGAATAATATTTCATGATAAGTAGATATTTTAAACGCATTAACAATATTTTTTTTTTTCTTTTACCAGATATAGTATTTAGAAATCGTTTTGATCGATCGGTAGAAAGTGTGGTAAATTTAAACGACTACTACATTTTATGTTCAATTTATATGATATATCTAAAAATTATATATTTATATTTTATTGACGGCAAATGAGTAGAAAATAAAGATTTAGAGAACAAAGACGTTAATCGTGCATCCCTGTTTAGGAATTATACTTCTGCGTCATCATCGCTATGTTCTTCTTTTGTCTTTCGTCTTTTCTCTATGTTCTTTTGTAATTTAAAATCAATTCAACTCTCGATACTTGTTTCTTTCATCGCAATGCACTTCAAACGTAGTTCTTTCTTCTTGTTTAGCTCTGATCGAGTTCTTCGAAACGTTAGCACCGCACTTTATCAAAACATTCACGAAAACAAAGGTAAGCGATCGTGATCTTTTAAAATTTAGATTTCTCCAAATTACAAATCGATAAAGTTGAACGAAATATACAAAATTATGGTTAATTACATTATCTCTTTTAACAAAAAAAAAAAACAAGAACTATCATTCATCCATTCTAATATATAGAAATGATAATGAAATGTCGTTCATACATAATAGAAATAGAAATATCATTGATAGGTATTACGAGAAAATTCGTAGAAAGTTTTCCTTCTCTCTCAATATATGTATACATATATATATCTTCATCTCTCTTTTTTTTCCGCAATGACAAAGCGAAGCCAAGTGTATTTATCGTTCCGCGAACGTTCTTGCTTCGAAATCGCGCTCTATGTATCGAGGATTTGACCGTTGTCTCGTTTCTAACGATGACATTCCCACAAAAGTGTGTGTGTACACGCTTGTATACGTATATTTGCATACATACGAGACAATGTGTACACTTATACATATCGTTTCCTCTGCACGATCGCTCGAATGACTTTTAGAGACGTTCCGAGGGCCTTTGCATCTTTCTCCTCGTCAGTAGAGGTTACGGTAGCGTCTTGTGCGCATCTCTTTCACGAGGAAAGACGCGATTTGATTCTTACCGTAATTAAAAAAGAAACAGTTTGAATTTTCTTCCTGTGAAATCAAGACGAATCTTATGTTGTTTTGTATCCTTGCTCGTTCTTCATGAGAAAGAAAAGAAGCAGAGAGTCGGGGAAAAGGGAAATTGGAAACGCCATTGCATCGAGGAAGTTCGGTAAGATAATACGGACGTTTCTTGGAACGAAAGTTGTTTGCTTCTTTTTAACTTTATTTATATTATATTATCTTTCATGGTTTTAATTTCTATGAAAAAAATAAAATGATCGGATCATAAATATCATTAAAACTTTTTTTTTCAAAATTTGGACTTATACCATTTTCAATATAAACGGCTCGTGCTTGAGTTCATGCGAGCTTATTGACTACAAATTTGTTTGTTTTGTTTCGTAATTATGTAAAAATAATTCAACTTTGGGGAATTCGTTAAGATTTCGATTATATTAGATCGAGAAAAGGTAGACGAATCGTCAAGGACTTCCGATTATTTCGTGCTTCTTTTTTTTTTTCTTTGCCCGTAAGCAAGGAGACTCGCGAGATGTGATTAACGTGGTTTAACGAAAGGAATATTGGCGAGGGAATGTACGAGATTTACGATTTTGGAACAGGTTTCTTTTAACCCTTCCTCCATAGGTCTTGTATCCGATACGACACCTGCCTCATATTTTTATTCTGCTTTTCTAAGTAAGGTTTAGTTTCATGACGAACTAACACTTTAAGAATCTTTTTCAATTTTCCAATTCATATATTTAATAATCAGCTGTGTTTCATACTTCATTTGAACCTTTTCTCATAGCACATAAAAATGGTTAATGATGTTAGAGTAATGGTCAGGTGTCCTAACTAGACACGGTGAGATTTGCTCGGGCAAATCACTTTGTGGAAGACTGATTAACACGTAGAATACTATTCATATATTTACTAGAATATAACTATCACTCATAACAAGTTTAATATGAAATATATGATAGCGACTGTTTCCATACTTTTATTTAAAAAAAAGTAATTTATAAAATTATAAATACATATACGGTTTTATACCAAATCAGTTCGGCAGAGTTCCAAGAATATTTTGTATTAGTAGTATCGAGTACTGCAGGTTACGACTTCGACAAATATTCGAAACGCAAACTTGTTTGTAAGCACGATTCTTACGTGGCAAGGTGATGCTTCGTATCTCTAACAAGAGAGTGGTAACATAATGAAAGTGCAAGCGAGAAGAGATGGTAACTTATTCGAGTACGAAATTTTCTCGCACGTGTAAACGTATCTCTCCCTATCTCTCTAGCTTCATCAAAATTCTAATTCTTTATGCAGCCGAGAAAGAGAGCGAGGAAGTTCGCAGTTGAAATGCACGGAAGGGACGTTGCAGAATCCAGTTCGACCTCTCTTCTTCTACTTTTTCTTTCCAGCCTGTCGGATTTCGCTTTTGTGTTTTGCATATGATCGTACACAGAAGCAGAAAAGAGAGAGTGAGAGAGATAGCGTACTCGAGTTTTCGGACATCGGCTCTCGTGTTTGTTACATATACGTGCGCGAGCGCGCAAAGTGCGTTCGTGCGTGTGGCGGGAAAAGCGAGTGGGACACACGCACGAAGACCTTCACGGGCGAAGAGAGAATCAATAGACGTGCGCGTTGCATCTTTGCCCCAGCCCTCTCTCTCTCTCTTTGCTTCTCCCTTTTTGGTTATACAGGGTGATTCTGCGAACTTGAACCAGGATACTGCTGTTTTTTTAAGTCAAAATAGATAGAAAACAATGGTAGAGGAAATAGTTGTATGATATAATATGCACTAACCTGCTATGACCTTATTTCGTATGCATATCCTAAGGTGCAATTGCACCTGTGCATCGGCGCATCTACGTAATAAGGTCATAGCAAGTTAGTGCACATTATATCATACAACGTTTTCTTCTATCATTATTTTTCTATTTTTACTTGCAAAAAGAGCTGTATCCCGTCTTAGTTCGTAGAATCACCCTGTATACCTCCACGCGCAGTAGCACACCACCCTTCCGCTCGTGGCTCGCAGTAAAGCTCAACCTTCGTTCGTCTTACGAGAAACTCACTTTCTCCTATCCTTCTTCCTTTTCTTCCTCCTCTTCCCTCGTTTTCTTCTCTTTCCGTGTCCATACCTTCGCGAATTCTTTCCAACGTAATCGATTTATCGCGGAGAACGTTACCGTTAAGTAAACGAACCTTCCGCTATCCTTACGGATAAACTCGGGAGTGAGTTTCTTCTTCCGTTTCCTTTGATCGAGTATTTCTTTTTTAGTCTTTTTTTTGTTAAAGATTTTATGCCGTGGTTATCGATAGTATTAGGAGATTCATTGGAGTTTAAAGTGAGAGGAGAAATGTCAATCAAACTGTTTGTATTTTATTTTTGTTATAAATGATAGCTGAAGGTTGATGAACATTTCATTTAATAAAAGAAAAGAAAACTGTAATTTTTGTAGGAAAGATTTTTTATTCAAAAATTGTGTTACAACAAAAATACATCAAGTGATCAAATTAGATGGTACATTCCGTATCCAGGGTGGTGAATCGATAAGAGCTATTATCTAAAATAGCTCATTACGTCTTGATTGTATCGAGAAATGTTTTAAGTAAATATAAGATATAAAAAATGAAATTTCTTCTGTCCGATGAGACCCTTCCAATGCTATATAATTCCTTGATACCACCAATATTTAATGAGTTATTTTAGGTAACAGATATTAATATAATTAAACAATACATTCTCGCTTACAAATAAATTTGGAAGAAAATATTATTAAGGTTTTAACTAACAATAAATAAATGTATAATATAAGCACTGCGATCAAGAAAAATAGCACGAGTTAGTGATGGACGAATGCAAATAATTCATAAAATCGAATGATTTGACAATTTTACGATTATTCACCCTCCCAAACTGCTCGACTCCAAAGTCCGAGCCTGGGGTTTCCAAAATTGTTAAATAAGTCCAAATTCATAAATTTTAAAAACACTAGACTTGGAACTATAAGACAGGCCCCATCATTATTACAGTCTAAGGCCCATTTAAACAAAAATCAATATTATATATTATACAAATTTAAATAATATTAAAACACTAAGCATATACTAACTCACTTGCATCTAAACACCACGTGTTGCTCAAACTAACATTATCTAATCACTACAAAAAAGTATTTTCAAAAAACATTGACATCGCATAAAAAAAGAAGCAATATCTCGAACGATCCGGATCGATCCAAGGAAAAATCGCGTACTTTAAGGCAGCTCAGTTCTTCGGGACTTTTAACAACGTCATTAACGCGCTCGTCACGTGACGTTCATTCCACTATATCGAGCCGACGATATAGCGTCGGTGGTTGGTCGCGCGGTAGCTCTTCGAGCGTACTCGAAGATCCTATCGCGCGTACACGGCGCATAAATCAAGATACATAAGCGGATAAAGGGCTAATTCCCACGTAGCCGGCACAAAATGGAGTAATTTCGTCTACTCGACGTGCGAGCGTGTCCGTGTGCACGCGCGCGCACGAGTATACGTACGCGTACCTTTCGCCTTCGAATATCAACCCCTGCCCTCCCTGTGACATCGATCGTTCGCGAAGATACAAGCTAGCTTCGAGAGCATACCAACTCGTACTTTTCGTTTGTTCATTGAATTATTTAAACAGTGGATCGCCCGCGTCGACGATCGACCTGCCTTCATGTTTTCTCATTCCTTCTGTCGATTTGCTCGAAAATTTCTTGGTCTTATTAATAACCTATGATGACGATTTACGAATGATTTCCTTTCCAAAATATCAATAATATTAATAAATCATCAATAATCAATAATTAAAAATTAAAAGAATCATTTGTAAATATTCTTTAATTTATTTTTTAATTATGGAACAGCTAGCTCAAAGACGTGAATGATTACGGTTTCATTCAGAATTTAAGAGGATCATTGATCGCGCGTATTAAATATATATAAGTAGGTAGAAAGGCCTAAAGCGTAAAGGAATATCGACTTTAAAGATCGCCGATATCGAGGCAAGCCGGGCCACCTCCCCGCGGAGGGTGGCAGAGCGCCGTGGGGTTGGCTGTGAACTCGTACGCACGGAAAGTCACGTCAAGGTTTGGAGGTCGATAGGACGTTCGAAATCGAAGCCGGGTAAAGAAGAGCCCGAGACCGTGGAGAAAGTGACGTAGTACTAGAGTAGAGTAACAGGAGCGATAGTAAAATGTTCATTCTAAAACACTACCTCTCGACTCGTGAACTCTTTCATGTCATTCGGAACTTTTTATAATAAATTAGTAGATATGTTTAAAGTAGTTCTGATCTGAGTATTTTCCAATCGAATAATAATATCAACAAAAGATCCTAGAATTTGTTAATGAAGGAATATGAACGTAAAACGTAATGGTTTGGCTGAGAAGTAGTTATTTGATAAAGAGAGAGAGTAGGATCAACAGTGTCAATGAAAGTGAGAGGGAAAGATAGAAATACAGGTGAAAGTGAAGCGAAGGTGGTCGAGTTAGAAGCAGCAGCAGCATTTAGGGAGGGTGAAAGGAGGTTAATGATTAGTTCTTCCGAGGTCGGGGGCTGTTGCCGGGTGCAGGTTGCTCTGCCTCCTTTCTCCTCTCTCCTTTCCTTGCTTTCTCTCTGTCTCTTTCTCTGCCCCTTCGCGCTCGACGGACTCTTCCCCTCTCTGACGCTCTTCAACCCTCTTCGTCCTACCCGCTGATTCTGCCAACCTCCAAAAATTCAGGCCCTACCACCGGGCGCAACTACTCACGTTGGCGGGGTGTGAGGGCTTGCAAGGTTGTTCTCCCCTCCAGTCCTGAAACGAGTTCAGGTTCGTCACGAGCATTTCTAGTACCATTCTCCAAATTTTGGAAAAAAATCTTCTACACCAACGTAATCGTCAAAGATTCTAATTGAAAATTTCAATGATATTTTTCGAATGACAAAAAAGAAATAGTCCGATATTTCTTTGAAACGTTGGCACGGTCACGATACCGGTCTATCGGCGGTATCGTTAATACTCCAAAGAGAGGCACTTGGTGTCACCTGCCTCATTTGACTAACAAATGTCAAAGGAAACACCGGCCTTCGTTTCTAATGGTTATAGAAAGTCGTTGTCGTCTGCCCATTGGTGTGGACATACAAAAAAGGCTGCAGGTTCTCTTGCTAGCGAACTCGTCTTTCGATCTTATCGTTATCAATATCGTTTTGCATTTAAAATCCTTTAAATCAATTAATTCCATCGAACCGTAATAAAATCAATAAATAATATATAATTTCCCGAAGGAAAAAGAATCGTTCTTGTATCTCTCTCTCTCTCTCTTGGAAAAAGGGAAGGACAAGGACGGGTGGAAAAGGAAAGAAAATAAAAGACAGAGAGAGAGGGGAAAAGCGAGGAGAAGACTCCGGTGCGCCGCCCCTTGCAGCGTCAGCCCTGGCTGAACACCACCCTACGTAGAAAGAGAGAGAGAGAGAATCGGCCGGAGGACTTTCTAGCGAAAGTGATGGTCGTGGTGGCTGTGCGTGGAAAGGAACGCGAGGGATGGCAGGAAGGTGGAAGGCAGTGGGGCGAGGAAAAGGATAGAATGCGTGGCGGGGGTGGCTAGGTCTGGGTTATGGACGGTAGGATCGTAAGTGTAGGCGGTGGAGGTGGAGACGAAGGCGGGAGAAGGTTGGTTGGTCGTTCGGAGAACGTCGACGAGGACTACAACGGTGGTGGTGGAGGAGGCGGCGGGTATAACCTTGCAACCCTCTTGCGTACGTCGAGGAAGGGGAAATGACAGGAATCCCGGGAGAAAGAGAGAGAGGGATGAACGAATGGTAGTGGTGGTGGATGAGGAGGAGGTGGTGGTGGGTTATGGGTTGAAAGCAGTAGTCAGGGGTGCAGCCGCACAGGGCGGCAGTGACGGGCGTGACGTAGTCGGTGGAGGATGTACGCCCCTGTCGGCGAGGGTACCAGCAACCAACAACCAGCCCTGGTCAATCCATGGTGGTTTCATCCGCCAGGTAGAACGCAACAACACCAACAACGTTTTGTTCACCTGTCTTTCGAGAAACGTCATTTCCGATAAAAAAATTAAAACTATACGGGACAAACTCTCGATCGTCGATCGATTACAAATCGAGTATATTGACTATTTTCTCGGTATATACATATAGATATATACATACATGTTGGTGGTAGTTGGTTACTCGGTGGATCACCCCACCGCAAGATTTTAAAGATTTTGTCAAGAGGATCCACGATCGAGTGTATGAGGGAGGAGGAGGAGTGGGAGGGAAGACGAGGGATAAGGACGCGCGCGACCACTGTGAGTAGTTTGATCTTTGAATAGGAGATTTCTACGTATCTAAGTCCTGTGATCTTCGTTTTAGATCGATCGAAGTGATCTACCCTTTACGTCGTACGGTAGTGTTCGTTTCTGTGTACCGAGTACTTGGATAATATCGTTCCTAATTAATATTAGCTTATACCGTAAGTACGGATTCGTTGAATGATCGGATTGTGAGTTTCTATCAAAGCCAGCCTTCGTATACCGTAATAAATCATTAACCGTTTCTACCATCCAACGACGTCGAACTGGATTCCCGTAGTCTTTCGAAAGAGCAACGCGACTATCGTTCTTGCACGCTCGTAATCCGTACCAATCGAATTCGGGCTCGAGCCGTTAAGTACACGTACGGTTCCTGGATGTTTGACGCTTCCTTCGAACACGAACCTTCTGCATTACATGCACGTGCTACGTGCTCACGTACGCGTACAGATACGTGCACCGCGCATAACGGTATTTGACGGAAGTTAGGCTTATTTCGTTGGCTTGATAAACGATCGTCTTTTCTTCGTTCCTTTGGTCTCTTTGGAATAAAAAAAAAAATCTCCTCCCCATTTTGGTGGAAGATCCCTTTCCTTCCTTAGAAAATGGAGCATCGCTAACGATCACGATTTGGGAAATTTATTACGCGGCGTTTGCTTTTCTTCCGAAGCAAAAAGCTTCGTCGTTGTATGAGCCCATCTCCAAAAGAGGAAGGGCATTCGACTATCTCTCTCTTTCTTCTCCAACGAGATCGTTTAGAAACGTTGGAATGCGACGCAATTTCGGATCTCCCGTCGACTTCTGCCTGCATAGATTTTTTTTACGAATTACTTTGGGTCCTGACAAAAAAATATCCTGTTTAGGAGAATTGACAAAGATGGTAGTGTTCAACTACCGACATAACTCGTTCGGTGGTAATTAAAACGCATCGCTCCCACATTAATTAACATTCCTTTTTCCCAACTGTCAACGTGCAATAGGAAAACGGAAGAACTCATGGATCCGCGTTTAAATGAAAGATTTCCTACGAATCGACATCGAGGATCGTCGAATCGATATTCTATCTTCGATATTTTTCTTATCACCGAGCAACGAATCGAGATACTCGATGTGTCGTTTAAAAGAGAGAGAAAGAGAACAAGAGATGCCGAAAGGTTTGTGGCGCACAGTAGTAGGGGTCAGGCTGTCCGTTACGGATTCGGCCTAAAAGACGTAGGGCCTATCCGTAGAGAGAAGGAGAAGGAAAGAGTAAGAGAGAGATAGAAAAGCGTAAAAGGAAAGAAAGAGTGGGAGAGATTAGCCTGGAGAGAAAGAACACGGCTAGCTTCTCGTAGGACAGTCCGATTCAGATCAGCCTACGAGTTAGAAGTCGGTGTGTTCCTTTTCGTTGTTTTAAAGGGAAAGAGAGAGAGTAGACACTTTGAGAGGCTTCCATAGATTCTTTCTGCATTTCCCGCCTTCTTCCTTCTATCCTTCCCCTACCTCTCTCTCTCTCTCTCTTTAAGTCCGTGAAATATACAAACAGAACGGAAGCCAACGCAAAGTCTTTTCTTCCTCGATCTTTTTTTTCGCTACGCAGTGATTCGACGATGATGACACTCGCGTTTTTCGATCTCCACTCGTTGCCAACCCCCGAGCACTCTCGTGGCTTCGTCTCGGCTCGTCCTTTACGTTTTTCTTCTTTTCTTTGAAGGAAAAGACCAAACGGAAGAAGATCTATCGGTGATAGTGCTTCGAAGCTCTTAGTCGCGCGCGCGAATGATCGTAGCACGCTATTTTATAGAAGAGAGGAAAGTATACGAGGTGACAAGTGCGTAGGTGTGATTTCGGGGCACAAAAAAAGGGTGTGGAGGACGTAGGATAACCCACTCTCGCGATACGAAGGAGGTGAGTGCGAATTTTCTTCTTCTCGTGACTAGTTCAAACTTTATCGATCATAACTTTCTTGATTAGTTTGGAGAAATACGCGAGAGTTTCATCGACAATGATGAGGATAATGAATATTAGAAACGCAAGTAATGCAGTTTCTTTATAAGACTCGTCATCGTTCGACAAGAATGAATTTCCGTGTCGTCACGTTCAAACACCGCGGGATTAAAACTGAACGAGATTCCTTCTAATAATTTTCTTCGGTAATATAGCGCTGGGTTGCTCGCTTGGCACGACAACTACGACATCGTCGTGCTAAAACTCGCCTGGTACTTTCCTCCAACGAATTTTCATGGTAGCCAAGCTAAAGCCTTTTCTCTTCCGCGCGTTATCTACCCCCGCGGCGGTTATTGTTGTCAGGATTCAGAATTCGGTGGACCTATCATCCCTTCTTTTCCCCCACGTGGGAGGGCTGGAAAATATATAGAGAACGGAGAGGGTTGACGATGATCGTAATACCGATATGTACTTTTTCCTGCAGTATGTACCATCCCTGCTATATTTTACACCTCTTGCTCTAGACCTTTTACGACCTATCTCATTTCTCTGCTCCGTTTTATAAGATCGTCGATACGCTCGTTCCTTTTCAACAACCTTCCTGCGATTATTCCCTCTTTTATGCGTGGAAAAAAATCTCCAATAATTCGTACGATTAATATTAATTAAATATTAATTATTCGTGAATAAGATTGTTCATTAACAATACTGGTAAAGTAGTCTGGTAAAAAAGTCACGTTTGCTTGTACCATTACCTAACAATAGTTCGGTACATGGATTAGATTATCAAACCCATGCTGCATTTTTATATTTACTAGTCTCAACCAAGAGAATAAAATACAGAGAGAGAGAGAGAGAGAGACTAAGATAGAAAGCTTCCTAATCGAATAAAAGAAGAATAGAACGAAGTTACCGGGGCATGCTGCTTAATGCATTAATGCAGTTTTCTTTCCGCAGGAAAAGCGGGCGTTAACATCGTTAGAAGGGACCGCGGTTTCTCTCTCTCTTCGATTTTCTTTTATCAAAGACATACGGCAGTAACTTCGGTTTCGTTGTCTCATCAAATTGGTCTGCGCGTAAATTAATGTCTCGCGGTTTATTTCCATTAACGACATAGAAACGATGCAACGATGAATACTATCAGTAAAAGAGCGAATGACGAATCACGGTGATACGAGTGCCGAAAAAAAAAAATCGAGTAACCTCCTTTCACTCCCTCTCGTTTCAAACGCGCCCAATCTCGTTGCGGTTTCATCTTTCCGCGAAAATTCGTGCACAACGATAACTCCTACCCGATGACATAATATTCGGTGCCATCCACGGAATTACCGTGCTCGTCGTTCTCACGAGCGTGTATATAACCAACGAAATATCTTGCCATATCTTTCTATCTCACTCCAGTAGAGTAGAAACGCGCAATCGTGCTTACTTACTATCTCTCTTTGGAACTCGCTCGCGCGGCCTACGCTGCAGCGCGTTCGAAAGCGCGCGTGCGCGAGTCCGCTTTTCGGTACTGCACTGTATATACTCACGAAGGAATCGTGGCACTCCATCTCTATCTCTCACTCTCTAACTCTTCCTCCTTCACCCTCTCTCCCCATGCACAGTGCGTGTGCGTGCGTCCGCGCGCACTCGTGTGCGTGGCAAGGGACGCGCGTGCGGCCCCGCAGCGACCTTGAGCCTCCTCACCCGCCTCCCTCCACCTCTAGTAGCGCCGCCACTGCTAGCATTTCCACCACTCTATTCTATATCCCCACTACCAGTGACACTCGCGAGCTAGACCCCCCACTACTCTTCCCTTTATCCCCACCACTCGATACGCTCCATAAAGGTGTCTCCCGTGCGAACCCTCCCGCAGACTTCTTCCTTCCTTCCCTGGCTGACTCTGGCTCTCTTTCTCTCCTCGTCTGGTGCCGGTTACTCTAATCTCCATCTCCCTTTTGCATTTCTCTCTCTCTTTCGCGGTTATTTCTCTTCCCCCCTTCGAAATTGCGTTCTCCCTCCATTTTATATGTACGCACACACATCGCTCATGTTTCTCTGTCACTCTTGGATAGCATGAAAATCCGTCGCTGCCTGCACGCACGTAATAACGTGGTAGGGAGTGCACGTAGAATTTCGGCGGTTCAGGAACGTAGATGTGCGTAGACTTGGAAAATTGAATGTCCTTGCTATGAATTTAGTTATTCATATATCACGAAATCGTTTGGATTGGTAGAAAAATTGTGACGTTGTTCTTGATATTAATTATTTACAAGATTCTCGTTCGGATTTAGCTCAATTTTCTTAGAACCAGCTGAGTTTATCTCGACGTTATTGCATCGCGGATAAAAAAGGGGCCGGCTTTCTCTCGCTCTCTCTATCACGGGAAGATTCTATTTTTACGTTTCTCGTGGAATGACGAAATCTTCGAAATCCGCGAAGTGTGAGCGTAACTTCGATTCGAGTTACATAATTACGTAACTTCGAACTTCGTTTTCGATAACGCACCGAGAAAGCGATGAACTTCTTCGCGCCTGGCGAATTCGTTCGAGCGATATTCTTCTTTACTTCGGTGCATTCGCGTCGAACGATACCTATCCTTTTTTTCCTGGCTGTTTATAATAGAGATGACGTAACATGCGGTAGCTCGAATCGCACTTCCATGCCGGAAGGCTCTTAGGAGCTCGAGACAACGAACCCCGGGCCAAGCCGATCGTGTTCTTTCTTCTGGTAC